>CM062355.1:11669327-14169327 GCA_031216115.1 Senna siamea | reverse complement strand
TCTATGCTATCATGCCTGCTTTTGTAGCATTTCTATAATCGCATGCCATGTTGTTGCAGAGAGTGTTTGAATGGAGAAGAATGGAAAGGAAAGAAAAGAAAGAAAAATTTAATTTAAATTTGATGTTTTCTTTAATTTAAATTTAAATATAGCGTTTTTAACTTTTAAAATATGTTTAGATTGATAAGAAAAATTGAGATGACAAAAAAAGAGAAAATTTTATATTTAGATATAAATAAAAAAATTTCAAAAATAAAATTTCATTTCCCTTCCCTTCTCTTCTCCTCCAATGTTATCAATCCAAACATACTAGTAACAAATTCCAAGTTAAGCAACATAAAGCTTCTCCTCCAAACATACTAGTAGCCTTTTCCTACTATAGGTGGGATCGGCTACATTGATTAAACAACACCAATGTGTCTATCTATTGTTTTGTTTGGTCTTCCTATACTTCTAATTATTGAACTATCTTCTGTTTGGTCAACTCTTCGTACAAAAACTTATAATGTTCCTTTGTACATAACCAAACCAACTAAGGCACATTTACCAACTTTTCTATAATAGGTGCTACCCAACCTTTTCACAATCACTCATAATTCTATCCTTTATAGTATTTCTACTCATTCAACACAACATTCTCATTTTTATGACGTTGAATTGTTGCTCTTGTTGACTTTTTTATCAGCCAACGATCAGTATCATATAACAATTCAAGTCTTATAGTTGTACGATAAATTTTTTCCTTAAGCTTGAGTAGTACTTTTCTAAAACAAACAAAACCTAAAGCCTTCCTCAATTTCATCCACTCAACTTATGAATTTTTGCATGGAATGGTCTCTAAGCTTCACCTCCACCCTAGAGCCAGTGTATCTTTCATTGAATTGACATTATATATATTACATTTTGCTACGACTTATACAAAAATTGTATGTCTGTAACACCCAACCCCTACAGGTATTGTACATGTACTAACCTCATAAGGATGGTGTGTTATTATCTTATCACTTTCCTTAACTACCCAATTCAATTTTAAATTATACCCTGGTGGATCCTTTAATTAATTCTATTATTCTTTTAGGTGTCACTCGAGTATCTCACTCGTATTATACACAAAATGACATTTAACGTTATATATATATATTCTAGACAAGAGAACTTATGATACAACTTGGTGTCTATATACAGATGTATATACATCTAGTCCTACTCAAAGATAACCAAAATAACTCCCACTCTCCTATATATCACATATTGTCCTTTTGGCTATTACCAAAACAAACCAAGAGGGGTGAGTGGGTTCCAAAAAAAAATGGGTGTACTATCCTCCACCTCCACCTACTAGGGGTGCAAGTGCTGCGGTCATAATCCAAACCAAGATACCTCCAATCGATACAGTATTCGAGGCCAAGAGTGTAACGCCCCTATCTAGTATTACTCTTAATTCTGATATAACTAGATAGGTTTAGTACATTATCTTTATCCTTTATTTAATTAATGTTTGAGCAATTATACTATTAAATTAATTTAAGCGAATTAGGTTCATGATCTTTTGCTCAGATTAAAACTTACATGCACAGCAGAATAACAGAAATTCTATACTACACAGTGGAAGATTAACCTTTCATACAATTCAAATAATAAGAGTCTAATAATGTCCATTACATCATAGTAAGCATATATCAAGTATGCGAAGAACCCGTCCATAAGAAGTCAAGAGACAACAATCTTGTCACTCAGACTCCTTTTACAAATTTCCAGGATGGACCGGTCCTTCACCTATCCCTTCCCCTATTCTTTCCTAACTACATCTCAGGACTACTGCCAAAAGAATAATCCTAGCTTTATCTGGACTAGGACCCAAAAATAGGGGTTACAAAAAAATTTCTTTAACCCAAAAAAAAACTTCTATCTCCCTGCCTTGCTAAGCATTCGTATCTGATACATATTAGCATAATAATGAGAAACATAAGTTTCCCAGTACATTAACAATTCAGAGTTTTAAAACAACTAATATGTATCAGGGTGCAAGAACCAAAATATTTAACTCAACATTCTTGAAATTAAAATATAGCGTTCATAAATATAAACTGGCAAGCAATGTATGATCAATTTAAATGTCAATAAGATAAAGATAATATTCTTTCAAGTAAGACATCTGGCACGTTATAAAACACACTATCATAAAATTAACAAAACATTTATGCTTACCATTCTTAAAACATATTTGATATAAAAGTTGTGCACACTCAAGCACTCATGGACACTTGGCCACCTTTAAAATTATTTGTGCACACTTGGGCACTATGTGGACTCTTGGCCACCTTCCTAGGGTCATTGTGCACACTTGTAAATTACCAGAATAAATTCCATGGACTTGGCCTAGGGAGATTTATTAATTGGGCAATTCCATTTCCTTCCTTCATTCTTTACTAACACCTGTAAATGATAGGGTTTCCTGACTTTATGGTCCCCTTGAATTTAACACCATGCAACTCTATTCTTTTTCCAACAAAATACTCGTGCTATCTCATCCATCAACATTTCAATAAACCACACATGCCAACCAACAGACATACATTTTTTCAAGAATGTAGGTACACAATTTTGTTCCTAAGAAATCTTGTAAAACATGTTGGTCGCATAAACTAAAACGTGGAACAAAATCACAAATTGTTAACCTACCTTGAGGATGACTAGAAGGAAGTGATCTTGGCCTTTCCTTTGATCTCCTTATACACCTTGCTTCCTTTAATTCTTACTTCCTAACAATTAATTCCAAATTTTCACTTTGGTCCAATCATTAAGGAACAGTCGGATACAAAATCCACAGAAAAAATCAAATTAGGGTATTTCAAATTATACCAGAGGTTCCAAAAGCTTGAGATATAATTTTTGTGATTTTCCAGTAGTTCCAGAGACAACGCATGGCGGCGCACAGCAGTTGGGGTCGAAAAGTACACCAAAATGTAACCCGTAACTCGAGGATGCCAGATTCGGTGTTTGTTTGGTGAAACACGGCCGTTTAGATGGAATTTTCCAGCGACAAAGGTGACAAATGACGAAACGAAACTATTTTCCCTCGTTCTGGGCATGTGGCGGCGGCATTCCACCGACTAGAAGTTGGAGGAGGAAGTTGGCAGCTCAGGCTACCCAACGGTGGTGACAGTGTGGCCGAACGACATTGGATGGTGGAGATCACAACGTAGACTTGAAATCGTGATAAGAAGGAAAGATGCCATTTTTTGGCGGCTGTGGCAATCGTCGGTCACTGCGGTAGCTTGCTGCGACGTCGGGCTGAGCTGCTGAACCTTTTGGCAATGACAGGTGGCAGTAACTCGGCCAGATGATGGACGGGTGTGGTGAAGGTGGTGGATGACGTAACTCGCACGGGGAGAGGAGAAAGAGAGAGTAATGCAGTGTGTGAGGGAAAAAATGGGAGAAAATGAGAGAAATTTGAATATTTAGGGCATCTAGGGGCATTTTGGTCCTTTTCTATTTTGCCCTAGCTAAATTTTGAATGCATTTCTCTGATCTAGGTAAGAATTTAGGATGATATGGAAGGAATTTGGGAATTTTCAAACGATCACAAGCTTCTTAAAATTATCTGCAAAGTTTCTCAAGGCAGATCAAAATCCCGCTATCAGATATAATTTAATCTTGAAAAATTCTCAAATTTTAGCTAAAAGCTCAAAAAAATTTCCTTAATTCAATTTCAACAAAAGAAAATTTATTTTATCAAATTTAATTTATTTTAAAAATTGGGTTATTACAAAGAGCCTCATATATCTCTATCTCGACCTCTATGGTGAGGGTATATCTAGGTATTTGGACACAATAAAACACAGATGAGTTTGAAACTAAGTAACTAAGTAAACT
Organism: Senna siamea; assembly: GCA_031216115.1. Lineage (NCBI taxonomy): Eukaryota > Viridiplantae > Streptophyta > Magnoliopsida > Fabales > Fabaceae > Senna > Senna siamea. The sequence goes on along the minus strand of CM062355.1, from coordinate 14,165,451 downwards.
AGTTGAGAAAACATTACTGTTGAAGGTACCAACTGGGAATCACCCAGGAAACATGCATTCTTTCTTTGTCATCATTTTATGAAGGAAAATGGATATCATGCAATATATTTCATGTTATGCACAATGAAATGCACTTAATATCTAATATCATGGATTTCATCATATTTTACCTTAAGCATAATAACTCTTTAGAACATAATAGCTTGGACATAACATCACATATGATAAATGGATAAGAAATAACACATAATCATCACTTATATAATATCTAGGAACTTAAGCCCATACATTTATAATATGAGAGTTAAGGAAACTTTTCAGTCAATAATTCCCAAGATTGAAGCTACAAAAAGGAACACACCAATGTCAGTTGCCCCTCGTACTAACCATAACATAAATCCAATCATAGCACCCACGGAATGATTTTGTTGTAGAACACTAGCTCTATACCTCTAAGGTATCCCTTAGCTTAAGTACCAAAATTTATCTTCTCATTGGTCTCTGTGCCCTTTTTCATTTTGGGCCAAGTCTACTCATTCACTAGTCATTCACACAACGGGTTAATGTGGCTAAGAGAATCACCATTATTTTTATGATGGATCATTTTACTGGGCACATGATTCACAAACATATATACTAAAGAAATAGATTCCAAACCAATGTGAACTTAATCCTAAGTAAGTAACTCTCTGGACTTAGAGTACACTAACTTAGAACTAGCTACCCACACTATAACACCCCGATCTTATAGCTTATTTTTAGAAATATTTTCCATAATAAATCATTTAGCTATAAGATTGGCATGTTATCTATACTTTCGTCCTTAGTTATTACCTGAGTAAAATTTTATTTCAATTTTTTCCATTTATTAATTGAATTAAATCTGAGATTTTTTACTCAGTATCTATACATGACACAGTAGAAGACTAAATAATAATGCAGCGAAAAAAGTTAAACTTTCTTCATCTCTTTCCATACAACTAATGTTTGCAACGCTATACAAATCCAATTAGTTTCTTAGGGTAAGGAGGCAACAATCCTGCCACTCAAACCCTTTTTAATAATATTCCTATATCATTTTTCCATAGACTACCAAAACCCCCATCCTATTGCTAAATTAATATTCCAATCAACATTACTCCTATCTCTATTTGTAAATTATACCTGGTTATCTGATACATACCAGGATAACTTATGAGAAATAAATTCTCAGTAGCTAAATATTCCCAATTTCTTTTGAAAACATTGGTATATACCACCGTAGTGATATGAAAAATAGTTCTACATTCTTTATCAAAAATATCATATTTCATTCTAAGGGATTAAATAAATAATTCTCTTAAATGTGTATGGTTTACATATATGACTACATTATATGGCAATGTATCATGACAATTCTAACTATTCACCTTTTACATTTTCCAGTATCATGATTATATGAAACATTTGTTAAACATTAATGATATATAGGGAAACTATCCATCATTCATAGGGGAAAAAATATCAGTCATGAGGAAAACTATAAACAATCTGTGGCTAACAGTCAATTCTCTAAAAAAGAAAGACTTAAAAGTGTTAGGAGCGTCATCCAATGAACTACTCACATACTGTAACACCCCATATTCTGCAAGTATATTTAAATTCATGAATTAATCAAATAAATTGCCATGAACTATGCCCGATTACGCGTGTGATCTAATACTTAAAATAAATATTGGAAAGGATGACATTGCATAAATTTTAAGGTGCTTGACGTGCTTCAATAAATTTTGAGGTGCTCGAGGTGCTTCAATAAATTTTGAGGTGCTTGAGGTGCTTTAATAATTTTTTTCCTTCCTACTTTTCTAGCCGAGACACCAAGGGAAGGAGTAAATTTGGGTTTTAGTTAAAATGGTGTAAATCACGGCAAGGATAATTGTGAATTGGGAGAAAAGCATTACACTTGAATGTATATGTGGACTTAGTGGCACGACAAGGTGGGACAAGTGGGAAAATTGGAATAGAGTTAAGGTGCTTAGAATTTTTCCTTGGACCCCACGAAGGCCTCACATGAATTAAAATTCATATAAATCAAGGTGTATGGTTAAGAGATAGACTAGCGCGAGAATAAGGGCTGGACCGAGTGAGGAATTATGCTTAGGCGTGGAGCATGCAAATTGATGAGCTTACATGTTCAAGTGGAGAAGAAAGGAGTGTAAGAAAATGGAATGGAAATCACGTACACGTGAACCCATTTTGTCCTCTCTTGGTGGCGCCGCTTGAAGAAATCCATATACACAAAGAAAACATGTGAAGAGCTTGCATGGATGTGGAACCTATTTAACCATAGAGTAATAGAGATGTGGGTGCAAACATGTATTTGGTGGGAAAAAAAAAAGAAAGGAAGAGAGAATAATGCAGCGCCCATGCCATACATCCTTGCGTGTGGATAAGAGATAATGTGACCCTCCTTCCTTCCTACATTCAATTTAGCCAAGAGGGGATGAGTAACTTGCAAGCTATAAGGACTATACCATGAAATGCATATGTGGCTAGGAGAAAATTATAATTAAGGATGAGAATAGTGGCAGCCTTTCCTTTACCCGGATGGATGCAACACATGAGGAAATGGGAATTTAAGTACATACATATAAACAAGCACAACGTGACATATGGTAAGGGAGGAAGGAGTTTGCGTGACTTCTCTCCCACCTTTTCCTTAACGTGAAACAAGGGATTAATGGTAAATAATAATAATAATAATAATAATAATAATAATAATAATAATAATAATAATAAAAGGAAGAGAGATGGGAGCTACCACTCTTTAGCCAAAACAAAATTCAAAGGTAAGGGAGAGCACTTAAGATTGTGGGAAAACACATACACATACACAGGAGAAGAGGAGAGAAAGGAAGAAAAGGTGTGAGACATTCACACACAAAGGGAATTCCTAAAAAAAGGAAAAGGAGTAGCTTAGAGGATTGAAATTTTGGAGTGAAGAAGCTTGGCCAAAAGAAAAGAAGAGAGCAAAGGAAGCAAGGTAGGTTAACCATTCAATCTTTTGTTCCATGTCTTAAATATGCAATCAATGCATATATTCAAGCTTTCCATGAAACTTAGGTGATCTTTACATTCTTGATTTAAATGGTATAATTGATGGCTAGCTTGTGTGGTTATTAAATTGTTGATGGATGGGATAGGATAATGATATTGTTAGATTATAGATTGGGATTAAAAGTTGTGACAACCACCAAGGAATGTAACCCTAATCCTTTAAGTAAAGAACAAAAGAAAAGGAGAATTTCATGGACATTATTAGAATTTTTAGAAAGAAGTGATATGGGAATTAATTTTCCAAGAAAAGGAGAATTTTATAGTCATTATTAGTATTTTTAGAAAGAAATTATGTTGAAGTTAATTTTACAAGAAAAGGGGAATTTTATGGTCATTAATAATATTTTTAGAAAGAAATGATATTGGAATTAATTTTCCAAGAAAAGGAGAATTTTATAGTCATTATTAGCATTTTTAGAAAGAAATTATATGTTGAAGTAAATTTCCAAGAAGAGGAAATTATTATAGAGTTTAGGAGAATTATTAGGAAGAAATTGCACATTGGAATTTATTTTCCAAGAAAAAGAAATTATTATGGAAATCATTAGAGTTTTTAGAAAGAATATGTACATTGAAATTTATTTCCAAGAGAAAGAAATTGTTATGGAATTTATTAGAATTTTTAGAAAGAAATTGTACATTGGAAATTATTTTCCAAGGAAAATAAATTATTATGGAAATTATTAGAGTCCTTAGAAAGAATATGTGCATTTGAAATTTATTTCCAAGAGAAAGCAATTGTTATGGCATTTGTTAGAATTTTGGAAAGAATTTGTACATTGGAAGTTATTTTCCAAGAAAAAGAAATAATTATGGGAATTATTAGAGTTTTTAGAAAGAATATGTAGAATTGAAATTGATTTCCAAGAAAAGGAAAATAATATTGAAATTAGTAGAATTTTATAAGAGATAGACCTTAGAAATTATTTCTAAGAGAAATAGAAATTTATTACTCAAACATTGCAATTTTCCCCTAAGAAATGTGTATTTGCAATTAAACTTACAAGAAAAAGAGATTTTTTCCTTAAAAAATTGACAAAGAATTTCAAAGGTGGCCAAGTGCCCACCTAGTGCCCAAGTGTGCACAATTACCCTAGGTGGTGGCCAAGTGTCCACATAGTGCTCAAGTGTGCACAATGACCCAGGAAGGTGGCCAAGTGTTCACATAGTGCCCAAGTGTGCACAATTACCCTAGGTACTGGCCAAGTGTCCACATAGTGCCCAAGTGTGCACAATTACCCTAGGGTGGCCAAGTGTCCACATATGCCCAAGTGTGTACAAAGAATTTTAAAGGTGGTCAAGTGTCCACGAGTGCCCAAGTGTGCACAGCTAAAGTACCCATAAAACTTAAGAATCATAAGCTTAAATAAATTGCTACTGTTATGATAATGTAAGTCACATCATGAGTATTTACAAGTATGTTGTTCTCATCCTGTTAACATTGTAATTGATCACATATTGCTTGCCAATTATATTTTGAATTGTGTTGTATTTTATTCCAGGAATGTAGAATTACTATTTTGGTGCTTGCACCCTGATACATATTGGTTGTTTTAAAATCGAATTGTTGCGCTACTGGGAAACTTTCGTTTCTCATTATATGCTAATATGTATTAGATTCGGATGCATAGCTAGGCTGGGAGTTCGAGTTCTTTTGGGTTAAGGAATTTTTGGTAACCCCTATTTTTTTAGGTCTTAGTCTAGACATACTTCGGTTAGATCTAGGATTATTCTTTTGGCAGTAGTTCTGAGATGTATTTAGGAAAGAACAGGGGAAGGAATAGGCGAAGGACCAATTTATCTGAAAAATTTGTAAAGGGAGTCTGAATGACAGGATTGTTGTCTCTTGACTTCTTATGGACGGGTACTTCGCATATCCTGATACATATTTACTATAAAGTAATGGACATCATGAAACTTATTGAATTGCATGAAAGTTTAATTTCTGCTGTGCATGTAAGTATTTAATCTAAGCAAAAGATCCTGAACCTAATCCGCTTATTATAAATGAATGGTCTAAATGATCAGATAGTACTTAAATAACAGGGTAAGAATAATGTACCAAACCTATCTGGTTACATAAGAGGAATTGTAATACTAGATAGGGGCGTTACATATACCTACTTATGTGAATGAGATAATTTTATTCTTTATGTGACAATTCTGACACTGGTACTATCTGAGGTATCCTTCAGTGGATCCAATACCCTTCTATGTATCTGTGCCCGGAGGCAACTGTATGTCTATGCTCGAAGGCAAATTATTAAAATTAAGCTCATGGGATCCCTAGTACTGCGTAAATCATTTCCTCTCCGCTTTCTGGGTGGATCCTTCTACTATAGAATCACCATCCTTTACCGGTGGACCCTATTCCCAGTACGCTATCTCTTACATATAATCTAGGGTGACTTAGCTTGTACCCATGATTATGCCAAATTCTAAGTAAATGTCTCCTTCTTATTGGCCATCTAGGTTACACTAACTTAGAATTTGCAACCATTATGATGTTTTTTAAAATCTTTATTCTGAGTGGATGTTTGAACATCCATAATTATGATGCAACCATGGAATGCCCAACGGTTGTCCCATACTGACAATTGGTCACTCGGTTACAAGCTTGTCTATCCTAGAACATATATAAGAAATACTTCCTCTAAGTTTTTTTTCTTATATGCTTTCCTTTCTTTATCTATGTTTCCCTCTCTTTTTTTTTAACTTTTCATGATACTACACTTTGATAAACTATGACCCTCATAACAATCTCATGGCTAAATTGCATAGAAATAAGGGTGTTATCTTGGCTAAGAGAAGAAAATAAGGAAAAATTAGTAATTTCTCAATTCAATTTTCCAATTTCTACTCTAGCCCCTTTTTTTTTATAAACATAATTCTATAATTTCCTTTATATTTCTATACAACTCTTCATGCCATATTTTTCTATTTCACATTTAGGGTCCTAAGGTGAACATTTGCATTTTTCTTTGCCATCCATTTCCATTTCGTTCATTATCTATCTATACATACCTAAAAGTATTTCTATTCTCATAACATACTTATAGGTATGTATACACACAATTTTCCCCATTCTCAAGATACATCAAAATTGCTAGGATAACATGATTTTGAAGCTTTTCATTTTTAGAAACCCATTGACACCAAGACTTCCATTCTTTCCCTATCTTGACCAAAAGCTATGAAATATTTTGTAAACCATTTCTCATAAAATCCATCATGCTTTCGGTCAAAGATGTCAATTTAGAGAAAATGGAATAATCTAACCAATCATCAATTTCCCTTTTTCTTTTACTATTAGCCAAAATGCCATGAGAATCTTAGGCAAGGTTTCACAATATTCTTTTGCCAAACAACATGATGTCTTGGCCAAGGAAGGAGAATTAAAGGAAATATGCCATTTCATCAAGCTACAAAATTTTCTTTCTCCGTTATCCATAACTAAGACAATATCATGTGGATTGGATAATATTAAAAAAAAATCCTTTGCTTTAAACTAAATTAATTTTGGCCAAGTGAAGGAAAAAGGGAAAAACTAATGTTTTGTTATTGAATAAAATTTCTCTTTTTCTACCTTGACCATAAACAACTATAACATTTATTCATGTAAAGTTTAAATTGATCTTTCTCTTACCTACCAACATGATGCCTTGGCCAAGGAGGGAATTTTAAAAGAATTCCATTATTCCACCATGACATACATTTTACTCTCTTTTAGCCAGGACAATTATGTTTTACATAGGCAAAATTTAACAATTTTTAACTAAAACTTCTCTCCTAAGTAAGCTAGTGCATTCGGCCAAGCATAGGAAGAAAAGGAAATTATATTGTTTCATTACTAATTCACTCCTTCCTTCCTCCTCCATCTTTGACCAAGATCATGCTAGGAAAATAGGCAATTTTCAACAACATTTTCTCTTCTATAGTGAAACACAGTGACAGCCAAGATGAAAGAAAGTAGAAGGCATCATGGTTTCCATCAAATCTCTTCATTTATTCCATTTTCAACATAAAAATGTCATGAAACATCATCTTTCCAACAAAATCATGTTCATCCCAGCACTATATCATCATGATTCAACCATAGGGAATTTTTATGGAAATGGAACTAAAATTGCAAAATTGTCACAAACACTTCAAAGCTTTAAATCAACACTCAAATATGCAACCATACATCATTTTAAGCAAATCCCAATAGAATTTTTGTCATTTTAAGCATGTAGAAAGAAAAGTGGTACTGTTTATGGCAGCCATGGATGAAATTCAAGAGCTTGAAAACAACCATGAAACATGAAATAAATTGCATAGGAATGTAAAGCTACCTTGGTTTATCAATAAAAATGATTTTAATTTGGAATTTCCTTACTTCTTTCACGTTCTTCCCTTCCTTCTTCCTTTAGGGAGCTGCATTTTCTTTGTCCCTTGGTTCTCACGTTTGATTGCTGTTTTGGCGAAGAAGGATGTATGTTTTAACTAATAAGCCAAAAGACCATTTTGCCCCTAAAAATTCCTTGCTTTATTCTCCATTTCTCTATCTTTTCTCTTCATTTTTGCTTCATAGTTTTGAAAATTGCCACAATATAAATTCCATAAATATTTTTATGATAAAATAGTAATTTTATCCCCAAGGTGTAAAATTATAATTTTACCCTTAGTGTAAAATTACCATTTTTCCCTTTTAGCCAAAATAACTATTTTACCCCTTTCTGGCTTCCAAAAATTTTAAAATTTCATGGGAATGACCTTGAGAGAATTTTTCATTACTTTTCTATAAAAATGATAATTTTACCCTTGTGGTAAAAATTACTATTTTACCATCGGGTAAAATTATCATTTTACCCTTAATTATTCCCCAATTTTCAAAATTATAGGAAATATTAGCCTTGGAAAATTATTTTATAATTTAATAAATAAAATTACTAAATTTTCCTTGAAATAAAATTTATTATTTTATTTTGAATCAATAATTACTATCTTACCCTTGGTTAGGAAATTGACTGTTCTGTCCCTGGGATATTTTCTATAGTCATGATAACTTTTAGATATTTTACTGGCATAATCGTTACGCTTTCAGATATTTTTTCGATATCATAATGACGTATCATAAATGCGCGAGATATTTTGGAGGCGTAATGATTATATTCGTCCTAGGGCAACTTTACTCAAATTTTTTGTCATAAGATTGCCAAATTAATAATTTTAAAATATGCCTAAACTCAGGAAAATGTGGTTATTACACACATGGTGTTTTCATGATACATTTTAGGATTAGAAAGATGTTTTACCATCCCAAATTATGGTCAAACTATAGGATTCACAATGATCATCCCATACCGATAATGGGTTATCCAATCCAAAATCCATTTACTCTTAGTGCATTTATTTACGAATACTTTTAGCTTTCCTTAGTTGTTATTTCTCTTATCTTGTATTCGCTTGCTACTTACAAGTGGTCATCACATTTAATTTGAGTGATTTGCACCTTGGGGATGTTTTTAGGTAAGAAACTAAGTAAAATCAGCATTTTTACAAAATAGTGGAAAACTAATCAACTTCTTGTGGAAAGCAGTGGACTAGTTTCTTTTTGTCCAAAATAGGGTATTTACAGTGGGCAAGCAGTCGACTTCTGGGGGCAAGCAATTAACTAGTTGCTTATTGTCTAGTAAGAAGTCAAATTCTTGGGGGAACAATGGATTGGTTTGTTCTAAATTTGGGTTTCAGGGCTCAAGAACACGATAGTCAACTTCTTAGGGTAAGAAATCAACTTGTTACGGCCCTACTTCAAAAAGCTATTTTTGATTTCCAAAATCCCCCAAAACTCATGTTTTAACCCTAAATCAATTTACAAAAGACTTCCTTAGCTTAAATACATGATTTTTTCCAACAAAAAATGCATGAAAACAAGGCTAAACTCACACCAAAATGCATGAAAACCATTCTTATAAGAAAGATCAAATACCCACTTCCTCAATCTTTTCTTTTTGACCATTTCAAAAGCATATATATATAAGTGTGCATCCATTATATTTCAACAAGAATGCAAGTATACACTCTCTTTTTAAACTCAAATCATCACATAAGGCATAAACCCACTTTCTTGAAAAAGAGAAATGAAACAGGGGAATGAAGTTTAGCTTAATTACCTTATGTTTTAGATAAATCTTGTGTTTAATGTGTGTTTTCCTACTAAATTCACAGCTTCCTAGTTAGTCTCCTTAGATTTCTTGCTTAACTTCCTCTTTTCCCTTACTCTTTTTTTTGCACTCTCTCTCTCCAACCAACTTTCTGACTTCTCTCTCTCTTTTGCCTTCCTTATTTGAAGATATTATGTTTGGGAGGAAAACACATTTAGTCAAAATTTAATAATATTTACTAATTAGTCCCTAGGGTTTAAAGTGTAATTTACATAACTTAATTGAATATTTCCATCCTTATGCCACTTCCTCATCTGAATCCTCTCAAGGTTTCAGTTACTATAATTTTATTTATCTGTTATTCCTTTAGGTTAAATTACCTAAATATACCACTTTTAAGAAAGTACTTCTCCTTGTAAACAGAATCACTTTTCAGTCTCTACCCACATTTGTAACAACCGGAATCATTTTTAAAAGAAAGAGACCCGATTTTCATGATAAATTCAAGTAAGCGAAGCCTGGCATGACTTTTGAGGATGATGATTTGAAACGGAAGGCTGTTCGAGGTCAGAAACACAAGCGAATGGAAAGAAATGCAATCTGACGATCAAGAATTGACAGACGACATTTCGTGCATCAATTTCATTGATGAAGGCTGAAACCTTTGCATAGAAACTCGTGCCAATGTCTGGAGGGAAGCCAACACCCTAAAGTTTCCTCGGGTGGTCCGATAAAAGTCAGAATCACCCCCGGAAGCTTTAAAATTCCTGAAACCCCACCATTTGGACTAATTCTTTCTCTCTCTTCTCTCTCCTCCTTCCTCCACCGTGCGTCGCCACCAGAGCCACTGTGAGCCACCACCTAGCATACCAATTGACAGCCCTCGCCACCCACAACTTTCAGCAACCACCCATGGCCACTAACAGCCGCCAGCGCTACCAGAAAATGATGTTTTCCACCTCCATTGCGTGAAAACTTCGCCAGCTGAGATTGCCGCCGTCTGCCACTGTTGGCCATCACTACCCCCACCATCTTGTAGCCTGAGCTGCCAGCTTCCTCCACCAGCTCGTCGACATCGAACAGAAGTCTGACGCACCCAGATCGAGGCATTTTTTGTCTGTTGTGCGTAAACCTTCGTGGCTAAAAAACGCTATCCAAACGACTGTGACCCGCTGCGCCACCACCATATTCGGACTCCTCGTCTTGCGGGCTTCACCATGGTGTAAATTTTAAGGCCAACCGCACCCCTCCGCTGTGCGCTGCCGTGCCGGAGCATCTGGACATACACCAGGAGAAACTGAGATCACCCCGGGACAGATTTCCATCATCCGACCACACTGGTAAGGTCCAATTTCCCAAAAACTAATGAAATTTGATTGGATTGGCTGCCAAACATGATTAGGAAATGAATTGACCTAGGAATTAGGATAATCAGACTTAGAATTGTAAAATAGATGACGTAACGAGTTTGTATATTCAATTAAATGTCCAGGGAATCAATTTGAATTGGAAACTGAGATTTTGTGAAGTTCTGAATTGATTTGGAGCGACAGGAGACCAGGTAGGATGATTTACGCTTCTCAAGTTCTAGATTTGACCTAGTGATTACCTAAACGATTAGATTTCATTGCATGGATTTTCGTGCTGCTTTCGATGGAATAAATTGCATGCCCGTGTACTGGATATCCTAATTGCATTTTAGATGTTTTGTTTATCGACTTTAGATACCTTTAGGACGGATTTACTTAAGCTAGGGTACTTGATAGCCAGTATGGGACGACCATTAAGTATCCCGAGTACAGGAAGTTTTTAAATGACATTATTTTTATCATCTTTAGCCTGTACTGCGTTAGGGATTACGCGATAAACTAGGACGACCCTAAGAAAGGTTTAAGGAGTATAAGGGGGGATAGCCGATATGGGAAAACGTTGTGATTTAGGCGTAATACCCTAGAACCCTGAGGAATAGCCGACCGTGAGCTTGTGAGTTCGAATAAACTGTATGAGGATCAGAATTTGTGTATGTGCACATGCTAGGGGACGCCCTAGATGTTGATTCTCACCCGATCCTTGAGTGAATGATTGGTGTTACGGATCACACTCACAATATAGGCTCGATTCAGGTGATTGGTGTTACGGATCACACCCAATGATAAGAGAGGTATTCTCTCTAGATGACGTGCAATTGGATGATGATTTGATATTTGGTCGCAGAGGATTCATGGCCAAGATGGATTTAGATACAATGGGCATGGGATTTTACCTGATTTCGATTATTGATTTTCAAAGAAATGGATTTTTTAATTTTGAGTATTTGCCGTGATTTCCATTTGATAAAATGATTTTTAAGATAAGTTATTTCACTGATTTCGAATTGATTTCGGGAAGGTGTTTTCGGTGCTTGCACCGCTGAGTATTCAGCTAGATTTTGAATTGTATTTGAACTATAAATTATTCTACTGGGATTTTATATCTCACCAGGTTGTTTACTCAGATGAATAGGGACAAGGACAGGAACCTAGACGTTAGCTGGACGATGATTTGATGACAGATAGAGGAGAAGCTTAGTCTAGGCTTGAATTGTATTGTATATACGTTTATTGATGTTGTTGCATAATAGTCTTCTGTAAATTATGTTTTCTATTGTTGTTGGACTGGCTGTATAATAGTAAACAGGTGACTATTGTATTATGGATGTGTTCGAAATACAGAGGAAACTTTGCCGGATTTTCGGTAGGGTTTACCGCTGTAAACTTGTGTAATTAAGTTAGATTTTGCATTTAATGATTGTATGCAGTATGTATGGATTTTAGTTTTCATTCCAGAGTAAATTATGATGTATGTATGTATAATTAGCGTAGCTGCACGCGAATTAGGGTTGAACGGAATCTAAATGGACAACGGGAAGTCTATTTGGGTTACACTCAACCAATAGCGATCCCCTGACATTCCCACATTGAGAATAACTACTTAGAAAGACCCATATGCTTCCGCTATGTAAACGTAGGATTCGTATTAGGGGGTCGTTACAATTATGGTATCAGAGCTCGGTTTGTTAGATGGTCAGTTTTAGTAGGCTAGGGATTATGAATCTTCGGGCTTGCAGCTTTAGGGTTTCGATTGATTTAACTCTGGAATGTTAGGACCTATTCTTGAACCGATAAGTAACGGAATGAATTTAATGCCTTTCTGTTAACTGTTGCTGTTATGACTGATCTATTTGCTTCTTTGTCAGATAAGCATGGTAGAATCTAGCAGGGATGCCACTCGTAGGCCTAGCGGAAGGCCAAGGCACAAGAATCAGGGTGCTTCGGGTAATGGTAGCATGAAGACTGATGTCAACATATGCAATATGATGGAATCTATTCGTATGATGGCTGATACAATGAGAGATCAAGCCACTACCAGTGTTAATGTTATGAGACAACAACAGGAAGACAGACAGGCGAGAAATGACAGAGCCACCCAGCATGCAAACCCAGTGTATCAAGGATGGATCGAGTTTTAGAGAGTAGGTCCATCTCCATTTGCAGGTGCCTCCGATCCAACTGCGATAGAAGCCTGGATGAAAGATATTGAAAAGATCTTCAGATTGTTACAGTGTGACAATGAGCAGAAGGTTACATATGCAACATACATGTTGAAAGGCGAAGCAGAACTCTGGTGGACAGATGCCCAGTAACTGATGGAAAGTAGAGGCACTCCACTTACCTGGGAGTCATTCAAGAGAGTCTTTATGGACCAGTACATCCCTGAGAGCATAAAACAATCAAAGGAAGCATAATTTCTGAAGCTCACACAGGGAGGCAGGGCATTTAAGGAGTATTTGAAGCAGTTTGAAGAATTATCACGATACTCCACCTACCTGCGAATGCACTATGACGAGGCCTGGAAAGCAAAGCAATTAGAAGAAGGCCTAGACTTACCCATGAAGACTCAGCTAGCTACCCTTGAGATTAGATACTTCGCCACGCTGGTAAACAAGTGCCGAATCCTAAGCAAGAATCTGGAGCAGAGACAGGCTCAGAATATGACACAGAGAATAGGGAACCAGCTAAAAACAGCACACAGAAATCTTAATGTGAGAAGCGGTATGTTTAAACCGTAACCAGGGGCTTCTAGCAGTAGTGGAAGATGACCTGACAACACACCCTGTCCGAAGTGTGGCACCAGACATCCGAATTAGCCTTGCTGGCATCAAACTCCTCTTCAGTGTTATAGGTGTGGAGGTACAGGACATATGGCCAGATACTGCCCTTCCACTGGGAACCAGCCAACATCCAGTAGCCGAAGACCACAGGCTCCAGGGAGAGTGTTTACTTTGAATGCGGCTAATGTCGACAGGTCTTCAGGCTTGATGCAGGGTAGAGGTTAAATTTACAATTTTTCTTTGATAGTATTGTTTGATTCAGGTTCTACACACTCCTTTATCGCTGATGCATGCGTAGAGAGAATAAAACTACCTGTTTAAACCCTGCCCTGTGACCTATACATATCCACACCCTTGGGAGAAGCCACTATGTCCCCATGAATATGCCTGAATTGCCCCTTAACCATTGAAGATACTTTATTCATTGTAGACCTAGTGTGTATACCATTAACCGGGATCTACATCATTTTGGGAATGGATTGGTTGACTAGGAATCGGGTCTTATTGAATTGTTTTGAGAGGAAAATTACGTATCTGGATAACATGCTTGTGCTAGGGAGTGACAGAGCTTGTGAAATAGGTGATATGTACCTTAATCTCTTTGAGGTAGAGTTGCAGGATAGGCTAAGCTAAATCCCAATTGCTAGTGACTTTCCGGAGGTATTTCCTTTGGAAGTGAGTAAACTACCACCACCTAGGCAGATAGAGTTCACCATTGACCTGATTCCAGGCGTGGGTCCAATAGCCATGACTCCATATCGTATGGCCCCAGCGGAATTAAGAGAATTAAAGGTCCAAATTGAAGATATGTTAGAGAAGGGGTTTATTAAGCCGAGTGTATCGCCATGGGGAGCTCCGGTCTTATTCGTAAAGAAGAAAGACGGGAGTTTAAGATTGTGTATTGATTACCGGCAATTAAACAAGTTGACCATTAAGAATAAATACCCATTACCACGTATTGATGATTTTTTTGATTAGTTGTAAGGCGCGACTGTGTTTTCTAAGATAGACTTAAGATCAGGATACCACTAGATTAGGGTTAGAGAGGAGGATATCTCTAAGACAGTGTTTAGAACAAGATATGGCCACTACGAGTTTCTAGTGATGCCATTTGGATTGACGAATGCACCCGCTGTTTTTATGGATTACATGAACAGAATCTTTAGAACCTATTTAGATCAGTTTGTAGTGGTATTCATCGATGATATCTTAATCTATTCCAAAACTCACGAAGAGCATGCCCAGCATCTTAGCACGGTGCTACAGATACTGGAAGAGAAGAAATTGTATGCAAAGCTAGAAAAATGTGAGTTTTGGTTAGAAGAAGTTAAAATTCTTAGGACACGTGGTTAATGGGGAAGGGATAGCGATAGACCCAAAGAAAATTAAAGCAGTATTAGATTGGGATCGACCTAGAATGGTCACCGAGATTAGGAGTTTCCTGGGTTTGGCTGGCTATTATTGGAAATTCATTCAAGGATTTTCTCAGATAGCTGTGCCATTAACTCGGTTGACTCAGAAAGGGGTAGATTTTGAATGGAGCGAATAGTGTGAGACTAGTTTTCAAATTTTGAAAGAGAAATTAACCACCGTTCCTGTACTATTTATTCTGAAACCCTTAGAAATCTTTACCGTATATACAGATACATCCTTGAGAGGCCTGGGTTGCGTCTTGATGCAGGATGGGAAAGTTGTGGCTTATGCATCACGTCAATTGAAACCTACAGAGGAGAACTACCCCACCCATGAATTAGAATTAGCTGCCGTCGTGTTTGTCCTAGAGATTTGGAGACATTACATGTATAGCGTTGTATTCGAAGTGTATAGTGATCATAAGAGCCTTAGGTATTTGTTTGATCGAAAGGAATTAAACATGAGGCAGCGTAGGTGGATAGAATACCTAAAAGATTTTGATTTTGAATTGAAATATCATGTAGGAAAAACGAATGTCATGGCTGATGCATTAAGCCAAAAGTCACTACAACTAGCTAGTTTAATGATTGGTGAGATGAGATTACTTGAGGATTTTGGAAATCTTAGCCTTAACGTAATCTCGTTTCTGCAAAGATTAGTGATGAGTGACTTTTTGATAACCTGTGAATTGAGAGAATTGATTAGACAAGCCTAACTTGAGGATGAATCCTTGGAAGTATACGCAGACCAACCCGATTTTGGACTAGCACCTGATGGAGTTTTGATGTTTAGGAAGAGGGTAGTGATTCCGAACCATCAAGAACTAAAGGAAAAAGTGTTAGCAGAGGCCCATAGAAGCCATTACACTATTCACCCCAGTATTTCCAAGATATATCAAGACCTAAAGAGGAACTTTTAGTGGCCCAGTATGCGGAAGGATATCTTGAACTACATGAATGCCTGTTTGACTTGTCAACAGGTTAAGATAGAATATCAGAAACCCGCAGGGCTACTAAAACCATTGGAGATACCAGAAAGGAAATGGGATCAAATAACTATGGATTTTGTGGTAAGATTACCTAAGACACCAGCAGGATTTGATGCCATTTGGGTAATAGTGGATAAGTTGACTAAATCTTCTCACTTTTTACCTGTAAAGGTGCATTACTCCATGGAGAAATTAGCTGAAGTATACCTTAGGAAAATTGTAAGACTACATGGAATACCGTCAGGTATAGTATCCGATAGAGACCCTAGGTTTACTTCGAGATTCTGGCAATCCTTACAACAAGCCTTAGGAACCCAGCTTAAATTTAGCACAGCCTATCATCCTCAGACTGATGGGCAGTCTGAGAGGACTGTTCAAACCCTAGAAGACATGTTAAGGGCTTGTGTGCTAGAGCAAAAGGGAAGTTGGGATAAACACTTGCCGTTGATAGAGTTTGCATACAATAATAGTTATCACTCTACCATCGGTATGGCACCTTATGAGGCTCTGTATGGGAGGAGTTGTAAGTCACCTTTAAGTTGGGTAGAAATGTGGGAGAGTGCACTGTTGGGACCCTAAATAATACAAGAAACCACTGATCAAATTAAAATGATCAGAGAAAACCCAACAGAGGCAAGAATCATATGCCAACAAGAGAAGAAGGCCTTTGAAATTTAATGAGGGAGAACACGTATTTCTGAGAGTGTCCCCTACCACGGGTATTGGTAGACAGGTAAAGACCAAGAAACTAAGCCCTAGATTCCTAGGACTATTCCAAATTTTACAAAGAGTCGGTCTCATTGCCTACCAAATTGCCTTACCTCCCTATTTGTCCAACCTACATGATGTTTTCCATGTCTCCCAACTTCATAAATATGTCCCAGATCCTACGTATGTATTAAGGAATCAACCGATAATATTAAAAGAAAATTTGACTTATGAATCTACTCCTGTTCAAATCCTTGACTATAAGACTAAGCAACTTTGAAGTAAAATAATCCCTTTAGTTAAGGTACTTTGGCAGGATGTAGCGTCGCAGGAGATGACGTGGGAGAAAGAAGAAGAGATGAGGCAAAGATACCCAGAACTGTTCACAGGTATGAATTTTGGGGACAAAATTTCTTTTAAGAGGGGGAGAATGTAATAACCGAAATCATTTTTAAAAGAAAGAAACCTGATTTTCACGATAAATTCAAGTAAGCGAAGCCTGGCACAAATTTCAAGGATGATGATTTGAAACGGAAGGCTGTTCGAGGTCAGAAACACAGGTGAATGGAAAGAAACGCAATTCGGCGATCAAGAACTAATAGACGATGTTTCGTGTGTCAATTTCACTGACAGAGGCTGAAACATTCACATGGAAACTCGTGCCAACGTCTGGAGGGAAGCCGACACCCTAAAGTTTCTGTGGGTGGTCCGAGAAAAGTCAGAATCGCCCCCAGAAGCTTTAAATTTCTCGAAGCCCCGCCATTTGGACTAATTCTCTCTCTCTCCTCACTTCACTTTCTCTCTCCTCTCTCTCCTCCTTCCCCCACCGTGCACTGCCACCAGAGCCACCTTGAGCCACTACCTGGCATACCAATCGACAGCCCTCGCTACCCACAACTTCCAACAACCACCCACGCCCGACAGCGTCGTAGGAAAATGACATTTTCTACCTCCATCGCGTGAAAAATTTGCCAACTAAGATGGCCGCCGTCTGCCATAGTTGGCCGTCACCGCCCCCACCATCGTGTAGCCTGAGCTGCCAGCTTCCTCCATCAGCTCGCCGACGTCGAACGGAGGTCTGATGCACCAGGATCGAGGCATTTTTTTTCCGTCGTGCGTAAACCTTCGTGGCCAGAAAATGTCATCTAAACGGCCGTGACCCGCTGCGCCACCACCATATTCGGACTCCTAGTCTTGCGGGCTTCACCGTGGTGTAAATTTTGAGGCCAATTGCACCCCTCTGCCGTGCGCCTTCGTACGCCACCATGCACTGCCGTGCCGGAGCATCTGGACATACATCGGGAGAAACCGAGATCACCCCGGGACAGATTTCCATCATCTGACCACACTGGTAAGGTCTGATTTCCCAAAAACTAATGAAATTTGATTGAATTGGCTGCCGAACACGATTAGGAAATGAATTGACCTAAGAATTAGGATAATCTGACTTAGAATTGTAAAACAAACGACGTAACGAGTTTCTATATACAATTAAATGTCTAGGGAATCAATTTGACTCAGAAACTGAGATTTCGTGAAGTTCTAAATTGATTTAGAGCGACAGAAGACCAGGTAGGATGATTTATGCTTCCCGAGTCCTAGATTTGACCTAGTGATTACCTGAACGATTAGATTTTATTGCATGGATTTACGTGCTGCTTTCGATGGAATAAATTGCATGCCTGTGTGTTGGATATCCTAATTGCATGTTAGATGTTTTGTTTATCAAGTTTAGATGCCCTTAGGACGGATTTACTTAGGGTAGGGTACTTGATAGCCGGTATGGGACGGCCGTTAAGTATCCCGAGTACAGGAAGTTTTTAAATGACATTATTTTTATCAGATTTAGCCTGTACGGTGTTAGGGATTACGCGATAAACCAGGACGACCCTAAGAAAGGTTTAAGGAGTATAAGGAGGGATAGCCTATACGGGAAAACGTTGTGATTTAGGCGTAATACCCTAGAACCCTGAGGAATAGCCGACTGTGAGCATGTGAGTTCGAATAGACTGTATGAGGATGAGAATTGGCGTAAGTGCACATGCTAGGGGATGCCCTAGATGTTGATTCTCACCCAGTCCTTGAGTGAGTGATTGGTGTTACAGATCACACTCACAATATAGGCTTGATTCGGGTGATTGGTGTTACGAATCACACCCAATGATAAGAGAGGTATTCTCTCTAGATGATGTGTAATTGGATGATGATTTGAGATTTGGTCGCGGAGGATTCTTGGCCAAGATGGATTTAGATACACTGGGCATGGAATTTTACCTAATTTCGATTATTGATTTTCAAAGAAATGGATTTTTTGATTTCGAGTATTTGCCGCGATTTCCATATGATAAAATGATTTTAAAGATAAGGTATTTCACTGATTTCGAATTGATTTCGGGAAGATGTTTTCGATGCTTGCACCGTTGAGTATTCAGCCAAATTTTGAATTGTATTTGAACTATAAATTATTCTACTGGGATTTTATATCTCACCAGGTTGTTTACTCAAATGAACAGGGACAGGGACAGGAACCTAGATGTTAGCTAGACGATGATTTGATGACAGATAGAGGAGAAGCTTAGTCTAGGCTTGAATTGTATTGTATATACGTTTACTGATGTTGTTGCATAATGGTCTTCTGTAAATTATGTTTTCTGTAGTTGTTGTACTAGCTGTATAATAGTAAACAGGTGACTGTTGTATTATGGATGTGTTCGAAATATAGAGGAAACTTTGCCAGATTTTCGGTAGGGTTTACCGCTGTAAACTTGTGTAATTAAGTTGGATTTTGCATTTAATGATTGTATACAGTATGTATGGATTTTAGTTTTCATTCCAGTGTAAATTATGATGTATGTATGTATAATTAGTGTAGCTGCACGTGAATTAGGGTTGAACGGAATCCAAATGGACAACGGGAAGTCTATTTGGGTTACGCTCAACCAATAGTGATCCCTTGACATTCCTACATCGGGAATAACTACTTAGAAAGACCCATATGCTTCCGCTATGTAAACGTAGGATTGTGTATGTCTTATTAGGGGGTCGTTACAACATTTACCTTATATTAAAGATATATCTATCAATAAAGAAAATTACTGTCAAAGTAAAGCTATTAGGGAGGGTATTACAATGTCTCTAAATATTGTCTCTACCTTTATTTTTATTTTTTTACTTGTTCTTTGTAATCTCTAACAAGGACTATATAATCACCAAAAAATGTGCACCTTGGTTCTGCCTCTTAGATTTATATGCTCAGTGAGCACATTTAATACTATAACATTACCAACCTATGCTTTCTTTAAAGAGGATAAATTGATAATTTATATACATAGATAGGTGTGTTACTACCTCTTATACCTGACTAAATTTTAAATTTTACCAACTTAATTATATTTAATTGAGTTAGGTTTGAGTCTTTAAACTTAGATACTCACACGTCATATATAATCGCAACTGAGTAAATAATTTAATACATAAATAAGCAATACAAGTATATGTACATGTAACTAACTTTGTACCTTCTTATATTATTTCTTAATACATATACATATTGAATTCTTTCCCTTAGACATATATATGAGAATATGTGACACCTGGACATGTATATACAATTATTCATGAGAACAGGAGTCAACAAGTCTGCCACTCAATCTCATGATCCGAAAATACCTACTAATGGATATTCTTAGTCACACATCCAATCATTTATATATCTATCCTTTCTATTCACACGAAAAGAATACCATAGGTTAATCCAACATATCTTAGGACCATGGTCAAAGATAGATTTCCAAAATATACAAAATAGCTACATCTTGCTAAAAACTAAAGTTATTGAGGCTGTTGCTCAAAAATTGATCTACCTGTAGGGGTACCATAGAAGGTATCCCTAAAAATATAACCACTCGCACATCCCTAATTATTGTGATAATTCCCATAAAAGGAACCTCTACAATGGTAGTCTTAATCTTTAGGAGATGTGGCATCTAGACACATTAGCCAAATGAGTGAGATTGATAATCTCAATAGCCAAATCACTTATTTTAAAACCATTGATGGCACCAGTTGTATGCATATAGAAATCCATACATTTTGGTTTACATTAATAATTTTCTATTGGATACAATGCATGCTCATGTCATGTACTAACTAATGCACATACTCCACTTTTCCAAAGTTTTTATAAGGCAATTCTTTAAGAACAGTTGGATATATCTTAAATTAAGTCCCTAGTAATTCAGTACCAAATTCCCCCTATGAATTGTTCACTGGTAGAACCTTAATATAAAGCACCTGCTTGCATGGGGCTGTAAAGCAAAAGTGAGACCTTATAATCCTCAACTTAAGAAATCAGATTCAAGAACTATTAATGGTTTCTTTATTGGATAATGTGTTAGATCTAAGGGTTTTAGATTTATTGCCTCTCTCACACATCTAGAGTTTTCGAATATAATAAAGTAATTTATTTTGAGGATGACATGGATAGTGGGAGAAATGTTAACCTGCACAATGATCTATAATTTTGTCTTTTCCAACTATATCAGCTCCATCTGTTATCATTAGACCTGATAAACATGACACTATTGATGAAAATCTAAACAACATCAATAATTACTCACCTATCACAGAGTTTCAAGAGCTAGTTATTAAGAAGAGATTATCTTAGAGAATTCGTAGACCTATTATTCCACACGATTATGTTGTTTATTTGCGAGAATGTGAATATGATGTTATTGATGACATAGATCCTATCTCTTACAAAGAGGCAACAGACAGTCCTAACTCTTTTAAATGTTCTGAATGGCTAAAGGATATGGGTGATGAGATTGCCTCTATGCATCATGTAACGCCCCTATCTAGTATTACTCTTAATTCTGATATAAACAGATAGGTTCGGTACATTATCTTTATCCTTTCTTTAATTAATGTCTGAGTAATTATACCATTAAATTAATTTAGCGGATTAGGTTCGGGATCTTTTGCTTAGATTAAAACTTACATACACAGCGGAATAACAAAAATTCTATACTACACAATGAAAGATTAAACTTTCATACAATTTAAATAATAAGAGTCCAATAATATCCATTACATCATAGTAAGCATATATCAGGATATGTGAAGCACCCGTCCATAGAAATTCAGGAGACAACAATCCTATCACTCAGACTCCTTTTACAAATTTTCAGGATAGATCGGTCCTTCACCTATCCCTTCCCCTATACTTTCCTAACTACATCTCAGGACTACTGCCAAAAGAATAATCCTAGTTTTATCTAGACTAGGACCCAAAAATAGGGGTTACAAAAATATTTCTTTAACCCAAAAAGAACTTTTATCTCCCTGCCTTGCTAAGCGTCCGTATATGATACATATTAGCATAATAATGACAAACACAAGTTTCCCAATAGATTAACAATCTGGTTTTTAAAACAACCAATATGTATCAGGGTGCAAGCACCAAAATAGTAGTTTTACATTCTTGGAATAAAATACAGCATAATATAACTGGAAAGCAATATGGGATACATTAAATATTCATAGGATGAAAACAATGTACTTATAAATACTCATGTGATGACTTACATTAGCATAATGGTAACAATTTATTTAAGCTTATCCTTCTTAAATTTGTGTGTACTTTTGCTGGGCACACTTGGGCACTTGTGGACGCTTGGCCACCTTTAAAATATTTTGTGCACACTTGGGCATATGTGGACACTTGGCCACCTTCCTAGGGTCATTGTGCACACCTGGGCACTATGTGGACACTTGGCCACCACTTAGGGTAATTGTGCACACTTTGGCACTTTGTGGACACTTGGCCACCTTCCTAGGGTCATTGTGCACACTTGGGCACTATGTGGACACTTGGCCACCACCTAAGGTCATGGTGCACACTTGGACACTAGGTGGACACTTGGCCACCTTTGAAATTCTTTGTCAAATTTTCAAGGGAAATTCTCTTTTTCTTGTAAGTTTAATGCAAGTATACATTTCTTATGGGAAAATTCAATATTTAAGGGATAATTTCTATTTTTCTTGAAAATAATTTCTAAGGTATATTTCCTTAGAGAATTCTAATAATTCCAATATTAATTTCTTTTCTTTGAAATTAATTCCCATATATATTTTCTTTCTAATAGTTTCAATAATAATCTCCCTCTCTTGGAATTAAATTCCCATGTACCTTTTCTTTCTAATAATTCTCATAATTTCTATACCAATTTCTTTTCTTAAAAAATTAATTCCAATATATAATTTCTTTCTAACAATTCTAATAATGGCCATATTTATTTCTTTTCTTGGAAAATTAATTCCAATATATAATTTCTTTCTAAAACTCTAATAATGTCAATAAAAATTTCTTTTCTTGGGAAATTAATTCCATTATATCATTTCCTTCTAAAAATTCTAACAATGTCCATAATAATTTCTTTTCTTGAGAAATTAATTCCATTATATAATTTCTTTCTAAAAATTCTAATAATGTCCATAATAATTTCTTTTCTTGGAAAATTATTTCAAGGTACATATTCTTTCTAAAAAAAAACTCTAATAATTTCCATAATAATTTCTTTTTCTTGGAAAATAAATTCCAATGTGCAATTTCTTTCTAAAAAATTCCATAACAATTTCTTTCTCTTGGAAATAAATTTCAATGCACATATTCTTTCTAAAAACTCTAATAATTCCCATACTTTGATTCAAAGTCATATTGCATAGCTTAAAAAAAAAATTCCAAGAATGAATCTCATGGACTTAGCCTAGGGAGTTTTATTCATTTGGCAATTCCATTTCCTTTCTTTTTGTTCTTTACTTAATACACTTAAAGGATTAGGGTTTCCTTCCTTTGTGGTCATCACAACTTCTAACCCTAATCCATAATCCCACAACATCCTCATGCTATTCCATCCATAAACAATTTCATAACCACACATGCTAGCCAATAACCATGTATTTAAATCAAAAATGTAGAGACAACCTAAGTTCCATGGAGAATTTGAACATAGACATGGAATTGCATAACTAAAACATGGAACAAAATTGGAATTGTTAACCTACATTGAAGGTGTACTAGAGAAAATATTCTTGACCCTTCCTTTGGTTTCCTTGGCTTCCCCTTTGAGTTCTTCTTTACTTCCTCTTTTCTTGGTCTCTCAATTTTGCCTTGATGTCTAACATTCTCCCTCTCATTTCTCTCTTTTTTTCTTTTCTTCCTCTCCTCTCTCCTATTTTCACGTGTGGGGGATGTTTAGGTTACATGAAAATAACTCTCAATCTCTCCTTTGTCTCCTCCTTTTCACATGAGCATTGCATGCCAAAAAAAAATTTTAAATGTCCTTCTTGTCTAGGTGGCGTATGCAAGCATCCATAAGAGTGCAAATTT
The DNA here is from genome assembly GCA_031216115.1 of Senna siamea. Classification (NCBI taxonomy): domain Eukaryota; kingdom Viridiplantae; phylum Streptophyta; class Magnoliopsida; order Fabales; family Fabaceae; genus Senna; species Senna siamea. Next base: position 14,141,560 of record CM062355.1, on the reverse strand, counting down.
TCGTTCTTTTTTTTTTTCCTTTCCTTTCACGTTTCCATGCGTGTCTTTCATGGAATGCACCTTTCCACTTATTTCTGTTCCTTCACTTCACGCCACCCACTTCCTTGTTTTCTCTTCTTTCTCTTTTTTTTTGTTTTCCTTTCTTTTCTTCCCTATCTCACGTGTATATGTTTCCTTGTGGGACTAAAATTTAAATTCCCATTTCTCTATCTCCTTCACGTGTGGGTTGTATGAAGATTCTAGTTGTATATATATATTTTTTCTAAAAAAAAATGATGCACACTTTTGGATATGTATATATATATGTATGTGTACTTACAAGTACACTTTGTCTTTACTTGCCCACTTAGTATTTCCCTTCCTTGCAAGTTTGGATTTGTCCACTCTTACAAGCAACTAACCTTCACAAACAACCTTGGTATTTCTTTTTTTTTTTATTCTCTCTTTTCCTCCCTCATTCACGTGACACTTACACACACCTATATATTTTTATTGCATCCTTCTTCCCTTTATCCATTCATGTGAAACCCTGCATATATATATGTATAATAAAATTTTTTGAATGATTTTGATCTCCTTTCCTTTCTACCTCACGTGTGGCTTGGGATGGCCATGCAAAAAGTTTAACTTCCATTCCCTTCTTCCATGCAAGACACACTCATGCATATATTTAAATAGTTGCATCTCATTTTGCTTCTTACTTGGTACTTAGGCTAGGTAAATAAATAAATCAAAGAATTAATTCTAAGCACAAAATTTCCATTCCTTAAAAATAATTCATCTAATTAACTAGCAAGCAGGAAATTCAAACTAATTAATTAAATAACACCATTAATTTAGGCCAATTAAATTATGGGGTGTTACACATCATAATCATGTCTGGGAAATTGCTAATTTGCTAAAGGGACATAAGCCAATAGGTTGCAAATGGGTCTTTTAGACTAAATGAGAGGTTAATTGAGAGATTGAAAGATATAAGGCTAGACTAGTAGCTAAAGGTTACAATCAAAATAAAGGCATTGATTATATAGAGACCTTCTCTATAGTCTTTACGAAGGATGCCTTTAGAGTAGTTGTGGTTCTTGTTGAATAGCTCAATCTTGAGCTTTACCAAATGGATGTCAAGCTGCTTTCCTAAATGAAACTTGTTTGAAGATGAGTACATGACACAGCCAGATGGATTTGTTAAGGCTGGGAAGGAACAACTTGTATGTAAGATCAACAGATCCATCTATAGGCTGAAACAAGCTTCCAAACAATGGTATTTGAAATTTGATGAGGTGATTATTTCACTCAAATTTACTAAGAATACGTTTGATCAATATATCTATTAGAAATTAAATGGAAGCAATTTTGTAATTCTAGTTCTATATATTAATGACATCCTATTAGCTAATAAATCAATGAATTTCTTGAATGAAATAAAGAATATTCTATCATGCCACTTCGACGTGAATGAACTAAGCGAGGCTTCATTTGTTCTAGGAATCCATATTCATCGTGACAAATCCCATGGCATTCTAGGTTTATCACAAGAAACTTACATTGAAAGAGTGCTGAAGAAGTTTAACATGCACTCCTATATTACTTGTATTGCATTGTAAATAAAAGTGAAGGTTTTCCTAAATCTCAGTGTCCTCAGAATGAAGATGAGAGGACTGTAATGAAGAAAATTCTATATGCTTCGACAGTTGGCAGCTTCATATATGCTTAATTATATACATGTTCAGACATTAGTTTTTTAACTAATGTGTTTGGCAGATATCTACGTGATCCTGGACATGACCATTGGAGAGCTACTAAGAAGGTCATAAGGTACCTTTAAGGTACCAAACATCATATGTTAACTTATAGAAAGTCTGATCTTTTTGAAATTATTGGCTATTTAGACTTAGACTATACATCATGCATTGATGATCATAAGTATACTTCTGGATACATCTTTATGATGTTTGGAGGAATTTTCTCACAGAAAAGTGCCTAGCAACCTATTAGAACTACCTCAACTATGGAAGCAGAATATGTCACTTTTTATGATGCTAGTCGCTAAGAGGTATGGTGTAACGACCCCCTAATACGACATACACAACCTTTTCTCTGATTAGCGGAAGCATATGGACTTTTTTAAATAATTATTCCCGATGTAGGAATGTCAGAGGATCGCTACTGGTTGAGCGTAACCCAAATAGACTTCCCATTATCCATTCGGATTCCGTTTAACCCTAATTCACATGCAGCTAAACTAATTATACATACATACATCATAGTTTACTCTGGAATGAAAACTAATATCCATACATGCGGCATACAATCATTAAATGCAAATTCTAACTTAATTACATAGTTTTATAGCGGTAAACCCTACCGAAAATCTGGCAGAGTTTCCTCTGTATTTCAAACATATCCCAAATACAACAGTCATCTGATTTATACATATACAGTCAATCTAATTACAACAGAAAACATAAATTACAGAAGACCAATATTCAACACCATCATCAAAATATATACAATATAATTCAAGCCTAGACTAAGCTTCTCTTTTGTCTATCACCAATTCATCGTCCAACTAACGTCTAGGTTCCTGTCCCTATTCCTGTTCATCTGAGTAAACAATCGGTGAGATATAAAATCCTAGTAGAATAATTTACAGTTCAAATACAGTTTGAAATCTGGTTGAATACTCAGCGGTGCGAGCACCAAAAATAACTTCCCAGAATCAGTTCGAAATCAGTGAAATACCTTATCTTTAAAATCATTTTATCATATGGAAATTGCGGCAAATATTCAAAATTATAAAAATCCATTTTCTTTGAAAATTAGTAATCGAAATCAGGTAAAATCCCATGCCCGGTGTATCTAAGTCCATCTTATCCACAAATCCTCTGCGACCGAATCTCAAATTGTCCAATTGCACGTCATCTAGAGAGATTACCTCTCTTATCGATGGGTGTGATCCATAACACCAATCACCCAAATCTCGCCTATGTTGTGAGTGTGATCCATAACACCAATCACTCACTCAAGGACCGGGTGAGAATCAACATCTAGGGCGTCCCCTAGCATGTGCACATACGCCAATTCTCATCCTCATACAGTCTATTCGAACTCACATGCTCACGGTCGGCTATTCCTCAGGGTCTTAGGGTATTACGTCCAAATCACAACATTTTCCCGTGTAGGCTATCCCCCCTTATACTCCTTAAACCTTTCTTAGGGTCGTCGTGATTTATCGCGTCATCCCTAACGCAGTACAAGCTAAATCTGGTAAAAATAAGGTCATTTAAAACTCCCTGTACTCGGGATACTTAACGGTCGTCCCATACCGGCTATCAAGTACCCTACCCTAAGTAACTCCATCCTACGGGCATCTAAACTCGATAAACAAAACATCTAACATGCAATTGGGATATCCAACACACAGGCATGTAATTTAGTCCATCGAAAGTAGCACGTAAATTTATGCAATTAAATCTAATCGTTCAGGTAATCACTAGGTCAAATCTAGAACTCAGGAAGTGTAAATCATCCTACCTAGTCTCCTGTTGCTCCGAATCAATTTAGAACTTCATGAAATCCTAATTTTTGAGCCAAATTAATTCCCTGGACATTTACACGAATATTAAAGCTCATCACGTCATCCGTTTTACGATTCTAAGTCTGGTTACCCTAATACTTAGGTCAATTTGATTCCTAATCTCGTTCGACAGCTAATTCAATCAAAATTCATTATTTTTTGGGGGATCGGACCTTACCAGTGTTGTCGGATGATGGAAATATATCCCAGGGTGGTCTCGGTTTCTCCTGGTGTATGTCCATATGCTCCAGCACAGTGGCGCACGGTGGCGTACTGCGGCGCATGGTGGAAGGGCGCGGTAGGCCTCAAAATTTACACCAAGGTGAAGCCCGCAAGACGAGGAGTCCGAATATGGTAGTGGCACAGCGGTTCACGGCCTTTTGGATGACATTTTTTAGCCACGAAGAATGACACACGTCAAAAGGAAAAAGCCTCGATCCGGGCACATTGAACCTCCATTCAACGTCGGCGAGCTGGTGGAGGAAGCTAGCAGCTCAGGCTACACGATGGTGGTGGCGGTGACGGCCAACGGTGGCTGATAGCGGCGATCTCAGCTGGTGAAGTTTTCGCGTGATGGAGGAAGAAAATGCCTTTTTCCAGCGGCGCTGGCGGGCGTGGGTGCCTGTTGGAGGTTGAGGGTGTAACAATCAAAAATTTTTTTAAAAGATAAAACCAAAATTTTAACACCAATTCCATTTAAATCAAGTTTGGCATGTATTCCGAGGTGATGGTTGAACTTGGAAAGCAATTTGAAGTCAGAAACACGATCGAATGAAAAGAAACGTGACTGGATGATTAGGAACTGACAGATGAAGTTTTGTACTTTGGTTTCAAAAATGGAGGCTAAAATCACTACATAGAAATGTGTGCCAACTTCTGAAGGGAGATCGACATCCCTAAGTTTCCCCGGGTGATCCGGGAAAAGTCAAAATCTCCCTTAGAGGCTTTAAATTTCCTGGAATCCCTTCATTTCTCTCAATTTTCTCTCTCTCCTCACTCTATTTTCTCTCTTCTCTCTCTCCTCCTTCCTCCACCGCACACCGCCACCTGAGCCATCGTGAGCCACCACCTGGCCTACCAATCGACAGCCCTCGCCACCCTCAACCTCCAGCAGCCACCCACGGCCACCAACGGCTGTCAGCGTCACCGGGAAACGACGTTTTCCTCCTCCATCATGTGGGATTTTAGCCAGCTGAGATCGCCATCATCCACCACTGTTGGCTGTTACTGTCCCCACCATCGTGTAGCCTGAGTTGCCAGCTTCCTCCGCCAGCTCGCTGACGTTGAACAGAGGTCCGACGCACTCGAATCGAGGCTTTTTCCATCTGCCGTGTGTCATTCTTTGTGGATGAAAAAAGCCATCCAAATGGTCGTGAACCACTGCGCCACCACCATATTCGGACTCCTCATCTTGCGGGCTTCACGTGGTGTAAATTTCGAGGCTAACCGCACCCCTCTGTCGTGTGTCGTCGTATGCTGTCGTGCCGAAGCATCTGGATATACACCGAGAGAAACCGAGACCACCCCGGGACATATTTCCATCATTCGACCACACTGGTAAGGTCCGATTTCCCAAAAACTAATAAATTTTGATTGAATTGGCTGCTGAACGCGATTAAAAAATAAATTGACCTAGGTATTAGGGTAACCAGACTTAGAATCGTAAAACGGATGACGTGATAAGCTTGAATATTCATTTAAATGTCCAGGGAATTTAATTGGCTTAAAAACTGAGATTTCGTGAAGTTCTGAATTGATTCGGAGCAACAGGAGACCAGGTAGGATGATTTACGCTTCTCGAGTCTTAGATTTGACCTAGTGATTACCTGAACAATTAGATTTCATTGCATGGATTTACATGTTGCTTTCGATGGAATAAATTTCATGCCTGTGTGCTGGATATCCTAATTTCATGTTAGACGTTTTGTTTATCGAGTTTAGATGCCCTTAGGACGAATTTACTTAGGGTAGGGTACTTGATAGCTGGTATGGGACGGCCGTTAAGTATCCCGAGTACAGGGAGTTTTTAAATGATGTTATTTTTACCAAATTTAGCCTGTACTGTGTTAGGGATCATGCGATAAATCAGGACGACCCTAAGAAAGGTTTAAGGAGTATAAGGGGGGATAGCCTACACTGGGAAACGTTGTGATTTAAGCGTAATACCCTAGAACCATGAAGAATAGCCGACCGTGAGCATGTGAGTTCGAATAGACTGTATGAGGATGAGAATTGGTGTATGTGCACATGCTAGGGGATGCCCTAGATGTTGATTCTCACCCGGTCCTTGAGTGAGTGATTGGTGTTACGGATCACACTCACAATATAGGCTCAATTCGGGTGATTGGTGTTACCGATCACACCCAACGATCAGAGAGGTAATCTCTCTAGATGACGTGCAATTGGATGACGATTAGATTCGGTCGCAGATGATATATGTGGCCGACATGAATTTAGATACACCGGGCATGGGATTTTACCTGATTTCGATTATTGATTTTCAAATAAATAGATTTTTATTATTTTGAGTATTTGCCGTAATTTCCATGTGAAAAAATGATTTTAAAGATAAGGTATTTCACTGATTTCAAACTAATTTCAGGAAGATGTTTTCAGTGCTCGCACCGTTGAGTATTCAACCAGATTTTGAATTGTATTTGAACTGTAAATTATTCTACTGGGATTTTATATCTCACAAGGTTGTTTACTCAGATGAACAGGATCAGGGATAGGAACCTAGATGTTAGCTGAACGATGACTTGGGGATAGACAGAAAAGAAGCTTAGTCTAGGCTTGAAATACATTGTATATATATTTTGATGATGGTGCTGTATATTGGTCTTTTGTAATTTATGTTTTCTGTTGTTATTGGACTAGCTGTATATCTGTGAACAAGATGACTGTTGTATATGGATATGTCCAAAATATAGAGGAAACTCTGCCAGATTTTCGGTAGGGTTTACCGCTGCAAACTTGTGTAATTAAGTTGGATTTCGCATTTAATGATTGTATGCCGTATGTATGGATTTTAGTTTTAATTTCAGAGTAATGTATGATGTATGTATGCATAATTAGTTTAGCTGCATGTGAATTAGGGTTTAACAGAATCCGAATGGACAACGGGAAATCTATTTGGGTTATGCTCAACCAGTAGCGATCCCCTGACATTCCCACATCGAGAATGACTATTTAAACCAACCCATATGCTTCCACTAATCAGATAAGTATTGCGTATGTTGTATTAGGGGGTCGTTACAAAGGGCGGCGAGAGGAGTCGATTAGTATGCCAGGTGGTGGCTCACTGTGGCTCAGGTGGTGGCACGCGGTGGAGGAAGGAGGAGAGAGAGGAGAGAGAAAATATAGTGAGGAGAGAGAGGGAATTGTGACAATGGCAAGATTTTGGGAAATTTACAGCTTTCGGGGGCGATTCTGACTTTTCCCGGATCACCCGGGGAAACTTTGGGATGTCGGCTTCCCTCCAGACGTTGGCACGAGTTCCCATGCAAAGCTTTTGGCCTCCGTCAATGAAATTGATGCACGAAACTTTGTCTGTCAATTCCTGATCACCGGGTCGCGTTTCTCTTCATTCGATTATGTTTTTGACTTCAAATCTCTTTTCGATTTCAACCATTGCCTTGAAGTACGTGCCAGCCTCAATTTAAATGGAATTAACATAAAAAATTTGATTTTATCTTTCAAAATAGTTCAGTTATTACATATGGTTAAGGAATTTGATATTTGTCATGAATCTTGTTGATTTTATATCATGCCCTCCAACCATATATTATGATAATTCATCTATTATATGCTTTTCTTAAAATGTAGGAATTCCTGTCATACCAAACACTTCTATGTTAAGTTCCTATTTGTTAAAGTAAAGATTGATGAATCATAGACTCGTTTGGTTCACATTTATAGTGAACATATGCTAGTAGATTCATTGACCAAAGTTTTACCCATAGGTGTGTTTAAAAGTTATGTAACTCATATGGGTTTGATAGAATCTTTTGATGTAGTCTTGGTCTAGTGGGAGTTTATATTGAATCTTTATAAGCTTTGATGTATACATTATGTTCAAATAATGAGAATTCTTTTCAAATCTAGTAATCTTGTATTGTTTCATTTTTGATCTCTATATACATGATATATTCAATTCGTTCAGAAATTGAGAATTTGTTACTAGTTTCCTTATCAGAATTAGTAATCTTGGGTTGTGTCATTTTTTAACTTTGCATGGATTGGCTCTATGAAGTAATCAGTGATAGATTTGATTACTTACAATGCCTATTTGGTAGAGAGCCCAACTCACAGCCCGATGTTAGTCAAGAATCATCCTATCCAATTATTGACTAAGAATACAAAAAAGAGAGGGAGAGTTCTAGATTACAACTTTAATCTTGATAAATTGAACAATATTAACTAAGTGGGATATTGTTGGACTATTATGGTTAATATTGATCAGTTAATGCTTTTTAATTTGGTCTTAAATATGAAATTAAGGTTCCTATATGTTTCTCTTCCTATTATTGTTGAAAATGTAACCCTACATCAGTATTTAATAGGAGATTATGAATTTGGATTATAAAAGGAAATATTAAGACACACCAAATCAATTTTTTGAATAGTATTCTAAGACCTCTCTTTTTGTTCAACATTATCCACACTACAAAAAATATGACTTTCAGCGGCGACAAAAAATTTTGCCACTAAAAGTTCTCTTTTAGTGGCGACTTTTTGTGTCTCCACTAAAAATCTTCAGTGGCGACAAAATGTGTCGCCATTAAAGACCCCTAGTGGCGACAATTTATCGCCACCAAAGAGTTTCAGTAGCGACATTTTTAATGTCGCCACTAGAGGTTTTCAGTGGCGACAACTGAAATTTCGCCACTGTAAGGGGTTTTAGTGGCGATAGTATATGTCGCCATTGAAAGTCTTTAGTGGCGACTTTTTAAATGTCGCCACTAATGCATAAAAAAAAGCCAAAAAAATTGTAAACTTAATTTTTTTGTTTTTTCTTCTCCCTCCAACACATTTCATCATAAATTTTATATTCCCTCATTTTTTTAAAAATTCCTTCCTATCTTCCCTCTCTCTTTTCTTTCCCTCCTTTTTCTAAATTTCCTAAGTAATGAAACCCACACATTTAAAACTTATTTCATGTCTATCTCTCTCTCTGGAATCTTCATCTTTTTCCTCCTTAATTTCCTTCATCTTTCTTCCACTTTTCCCTCCTTCTCCAACTTAGGTTTACTTTCTACCACCACCACTACTTACTAAGGTCGCCATCAATCAATCACGAGCCATCCCCACCACCGTCCGTCATTCAAGAAGCACACAAAATGTTCATTTGCACATTTTGAATGCACTTTGCTTCTTTTTCTTTCCTCTCATTTCTGATTTGATGGCTGTGATGGGACTGATTTTAACATTTAGAATGCCCAAAAAACTCAAACGAAGCTTTGTATACTTCAATCTAAGCTTAGAAGACCATTTATAGGCACTTTATGAAATTGGGACTAATATGAAATTTTTTTAAATTCTTTGGGGCATTCTTTGCAACCTCTGAAAATCTAATATGTTGTTAGAAACAATGGAAATGATGGGATAGAAGTGAAAAATGGGAGAAAAAAAAGTGCAAAACCATTATTTGAGAAGAAAGGGACTAAACTAAAAATTTTAAAAATTCTAGGTAATGAACTGAAATTCCATAAATTTTGATATTTTCTATGATATTGAGTTACATGGAGGCTCTCATATAAATTAAGGAGACTTTTGAGACCTTTAAGGACTACTTTCAAGACTAGGAAAATTTTAAGGACCAAACTGAAAAGATTCTTTTTATTTTTTTTAAGAAGAAAAAACCCTATAATTTTGAAATTTTGAGTTAGGTCAAGTTTATTTAGTCTCCCAAAAGTATCATAATGATCCTAAGCAGGAATTGAAATACAAGCTGTAAACTACAATACAAGCTTTTTATTTATTTGACCAAAATTGAAATGAAAGTTAACTTAGACAATATTGTTCATGATTTTGTTCCATTAGAAGAAATTCAAGGAAGGAACATAGATATAATAGGTTAGAGATTGTTACTTTAATTATTCAAGTTTATAAATTAGTATTTAGTGTGCATATTATCTTGTCTTTTGTTGATAATATATATTATGTTTTTTCTATAATTTATGACTCTTGTAATTTAATTTTATTATCATGAGACTAATTATACTTATCCTTAATTTTTCTATTTTAAACAGGGATAAAATTCAAGAAGGAGCAATAATTCTACACAACAATGATGCTTTGAATGTTTTATATTTTATTCCAATTAGTTGTGTAATTATTATAAATTATTTCATTATTGATAATTGTAATATTAATAATTATTGACAACAATGTAACATTACTTTTGTGTAATATAATAGTATTTTGTTTTTTAATTTTCTTTTGTAATACTCTTAAGATCACAAGAAATATAAAAATAAAATAAATATCAAAAATAAAATAAATGTACAAAACAGATGATTTAGTGGCGACATAAGAAAGTTGCTACAGAAAGGGGCTTCAGTGGCGACATTTTTTGTTGCCACTAAATCTAAGTTTCTGTGGCGACTTTTGGCTTTTAAATTTCAACTTCTGTGGCGACAAATTTCATTTTTCAGTGGCGACATTTTTTGTCGCTACCAAAGACCTTCAGTTGCGGAGGTTTCAATGGCGACAAGTGACAATTATTTTGTCACCACTAAAAAATTTCAGTGGCGACTTTTCTACTTTCAGTGGTGACTTTTGTCGCCATTGAAAGCGAAAATTTTTGTAGTGCCAAAAGCATTGGGTATTGTGGTTGTAAACTCTTCCTTTAAAGCTATTGCTTTTGTCACTTCATCTTGACGTATGTGTGTTTATATATATGCAAGTTAAATTCATTAGGGCTGCGATAGAAAAATGAAATAAAACGCAAAGAATTCTTCACTTGAGTGGAAGTGCTGCATTAAAGGGAAAATAAGGGCAAAGATTAGTAGAAAGCAAGTAAAAGAGACATGAAATAAAAGAGAAAACTTACTTAAATCTACACCTAACACACAATTTCATGTTTTTTTTCGTAGTGATTTGCTTTGTAGCTTAGTAATCAATTTCTTGAAAATTGTTAGTCAATTGTAGCATTTATGTTAAGTACAAGGGTACCATATACGTTAGCATTTGTGGGTCCTTATAATTAGTTGTCAAGCTTAAGGAAAACTGAGTAATTATGCGTGGGGGTGTGACAATCGGAGTGGTAAATGTAATTTGAACTAATGTTCCCAGAAAAATATCATAATATGAGTGATAGTGTCATGAATGAATCGTTTTGATATATACCAAGTGATGTCAAGGTCAAGCCTATACCACACGTTGGAATTCAAAACCGTTTTGGCAGTGATATAAATGCATAATGGCCAAAGAAGGAAAAGTGATATAAATGCACGTCACTTTCATGTCATGGGAAGCCATTGGAGAACTTGCATGTAATGCAACTGAACCATAATCGTACTAGCGTCCTTGAGAATTATTTATTGCTTTCTGGAATTGGCATATCCCATAGAACTATACCCCTCTTATTAGTTCCGTCAGTATAAAGTTCAACCACACCAATTATAAAATGACGCTTGAGTTCAATGAAACAGCACATGCAACTAGATATATAAATGTGTATGAGTAAATACGTCCCTATATGAAATTATAAGGCCATACATGCAACTTTTATTGGGGACAACGATCAAATGGAATATATGGTTTTTGATTTTATGTTTTATGCGGATAAAGAATCTGATTTTATTGAAAAGAATAAAGAGCAAGTGTGAAATTGTTAAAGACACTTTTTTTCTTTTGGTCGAAGGTAAAGACAAATTAAAGAAGAGAATAGACCATGAATGATGCTTCGAGGGAGATACAGAACTACAAAAGCATGTTTTGTTTAGTCAGTGGACCAAAAAGCTGTTTATGTGGAAACTAAAAGCCTCATTTGAATTCGGATTTTGTGCTTGGATAAAGCAAACTCAGATGAATTTCCAATGTGTCAACATTTGTAGATCATGCATAATGTATTTTTGTTAAAATAATTTTATTAATTAATAACAAATTATTTGTGAAGGTATTATCTTTTCATGAATAAATTAAAGAGGATTGGTTTTCACTTTTCACAAATGAACACTTTAATGATGACTGCCTTGTAATCTCAAATTCAAATTGCAAAATGAAATTTATTCTAAAGAAAAGGGTAAATTACATTATTTTATATATAAACATTATAATCTCATCTCTTATTTTTCGAAATATTATATTCTCATCCCCTAAAAAGAAGTATACTTTCGTTTATTATTAATTTATTAATTTATTATTAATTATATAATATAATAAATATTAATTATTTATTTGATTAATATAAAAGAAAATTTTTTAAAATTTAAAGTAGATTAAATTTATGATTTTTAACATAAATTAAAAATTTTTAATAAGTTTTACTCTTTAATGTAAAAACTTTTTAACCCGAACGTATGAGACGAAGCAATACTGGAATAAACACATTAATGGTCCACACGAGCCACACAAAAGAGGAAGAAGAAGAAGGGATTGTTCCATAGGATATGCCAAGTCTAGGAAGCCATAAATACCGTTAGTAGAGGCAATCGCTCTGTGCGTCTTCTTAGTTGCAGCTGCATTACAGGGCAAGATCTCCATTGGCAGTTAAACACTATTTGATATATGCTTGCTGACCATGCATAGCTTATATATCCCTTTTATAGTGTGCACACTGCCAAAGGAGATTTGCCCAGCGATTCTTCTGCAACTTTTGCTTCACATTCATTAAGTTCCTCACTAGGAAGCAGATTGCGGGTTTAAATAGATTTCAGTTGGGTTAGGTTAAAAATAATTTGGGTCAAGTATAACCCACTTAATTACTACATACTATACATAGTACATATATAGCATTAACGGGAGAGGTCCGTCAGATCAGAAAATCAGCCAATCATATATGGCAGTTGGTATCCTTCCTTAGCTTTCATTTTTTTTAGATGAAGATTGAATAAATTTTTCAAAAATGAAGCTGAAAACGGAAGGAAAGAGAAGAGAGACAGAGACAGAGACAGAGACAGAAAGAAGGAGAGTAGGAGAAAGAAAAGTGAGGGGAGATATATTCTGTAAATCTGAAAATCTAGATTTAGAGGATGGAGAGAAGGAAGGGAAAGAATGAAGAAGAAAAAAAAAAAAAAAGAGATGGAGTGATGGAATGAAGAAAAAAGAGAAAGAGACAAGGGAAGACTAAACTAAGAGAAGAAAAAGAGATCGTGAGTTATGAGATGGGAGATTAAGAAAAGGAAAAACAAGTCACAAGTGAGAGAGAAAGAGAAAGAATTAATGTATGGATAAGCCTATAAGTCGAGTGTGCATACCAATTTTTTTTTATTAATGATATTATTTATCAAGAATATCTTAATTGTTAAATGTATATTATATTTTAAAATATTATTAAATTATTTTATATATAATAAAAATGCTTTTATATAAATATTTCAAATGAACTATTGTTTATCGATATTTAAAGGATAAATTGCACTTTAATATTATGTGTTTTACCTCAATATCACTTAATATTCTTGTTAGTTTAAACTTTTGTGAATGAGTGACTTTTGCTTCACGCCTTTAGCAATTTAATAATTAGTACTATAAGCTTGCATTCTATTAAGTTTTTAATGAAGGTCGTCATATGTGCGACACGTGACCTGATAAAATTGTCACTTTGCGTATAATTTTGTCCAATTAAACCCCTAATTTTTCCATTTTCTCCATTGCTGCACTACAGCATCCCCTATTAAGCCACACTCAATCATAAACTTCTAAATCAAAGGTGTTTGATCGAAGGTGGTCAAAGAGAGTGGTGGTTGGAGAGATAATTTGGACTCACTCCTTCACCTATATATATTGTGCAACTTTGCTCGGTGTCAAAGGTGGTCATAGAGACAATTTGGACTTGTCCCTTCACCTATTGCACAAGCTTTCCTAGTGTCAAAGGTGGGAGAGAGTGGTGGTCCAGTGCTGTCAAAGGAGGTTATATGATATCCAACAACTGTATAGAGGTCAGATTTAATTCTCTCTTGATAGTGCATGTATGTATTAAATATGTAAGATAAGTTTAGAATAGTTTGTAAAACTCTAGAAAAAGGACTAGTTATGGTTGTTAGGCTTATGGTTTAGATCACAAACTAAGTCTACATATTTTGTATTCAAGAATGCAGAATATATGTTTAGAATTGTTCATTCTTAGTTCGTCACTACACTGCTTTCTGTTTCAATCTTTCATTTCTATTCTCTTCTCAAGAGTTCAAATCTCTTGTAGTGTACAATATTGCCTCTCTAAATTTAAGCATATAATATTGTGTATTTCAAATATTATTGACAATCCAACAAAGAAAATCAAGGAAGTTGAAAGAAATGTTGCTATGTAAATATTTTGATAATTGTACCTATTATGACTATTTTCGCTTTTTTTTCTTTTTTGTGAAAAAATTTTCTATTTTGTGTTTTTTGGTGATTGTTTTTTGAGTATTTTAGATCATTTTGGTTGTAATATATATCTATATATGATATTTAGTTTATAAGTGTTTTATTAGAACATTCGTAAAAAAATTTAAAGAAACAGACCTTTATGATGGCGACTTTAGTCACTACTGAATGTATCATTTTAAAAAAATATTTAGTGGCCACTAATTTCAAAAATTAGTGTTGACTATTATATAGTTCAATGGCAACCACCATCGTCGCCACTTAATGCTAATACATGATGACCCATCTTGTCACCACTAATCGTACTTTTAGTGGAAACAAAGGTTGTCATTGAATAATATCTTTAGTAGCAATAACTATAGTCAAGCTATTAAAAGTGTCACTGATATTGATGGTAAAGTTTTTTTGTTCTTTTAGGAAATTACAAAATAGAGAAATTACAAGGAGTTAAATACAAACTAGCCCCTTTGGTAGTTCTTAAGGAGTGAATGTTGTAACATCTTCTCCTAATATAATTAAGAGATGTGTGTTAATTGTAAATTCAAATGCTTGTATATGTTGCATTAATTTACATGTAGTTGCATTAGTTGCATTACAGTAGGGACTTAGTTAAAAGAAATAAAATTCAGGCCAATGTATGATTAGGGACCCAAATGAAAAGGAAAAGTTCAGTTAGGCAAAAGCTACAAAATAGCTCAAGGGGCAAAAATGCAAATAACTAAACTACACTTAAACCCTAGCTGAACCCTAAACTTAGGGAGAGAAGGAGAAGGGTGAGTAGAGAGAGAGAGGGTGACTTAGGGCAAGAGAAAAAGGTATTTGGCTTAAAGGAAGGCTGGATTTAAAGCTAGAGAAGTGTTTTACAACTGGGAAAGTGTCATCTAAGCATCAAATATACATCCATTGCAAGGAAATCTAAGGTAGTAGCAAAATCTAAACCCCATTTTCATGAAATGTTTTCTTTTAACTAAAAATGATGTTTATGAATGTTTTAAGTTGTATTGGGGTTTAAATATGAATTCTATATGTTTTAAATGTCTATTGGATATTGCTTACTGAATGAGTGTGCTTGTTATGCTTGCAAATAAGGTCTAAAGGTTGTGTTTTGCCTTAAGTGAAAAAATGGAATTTAATCTTTGTGTTAGGTGAAATGTAATGGAAATGTGGGTTGTTTATTGATGTTAAATGATGCCTAGATGTTAGTATTGAGTTCATAAACTGTTGGCATGAGTTGTATTTATGTTCTATGGCCAAGGACTTGGGTATATTAGAATTTTTTACGCCGTACAAAGCACTAACGACTACCAGACCTTGGAAGTCGACTCCCGTGTTCTTCGTCTACCCAGAAATAAATTTTAAACATTAGCAGCTGACTACCAGACCTTGGAAGTCAACTATCGTATTCTTCGTTACCCAGAATGTATCAGCCGACTGCGAGACCTTAGCAGGCAACTGTTAGGCTCACAGTGAGCTACCAGTCGACTGCCAAGCTTGTAATAGTCGACTGGTTGCTCTCGGGTTGGCTTCCCGTTTTAGATAGAGAGCTAGTAGCCGACTACCAGCTTAAGGGTAGTCAACTATCAACCCAAAATGAAAGAAAATGAACTTTATACCTTGATTTTGATGGAGAATTGTCCTAAAACCTCACCCAAACGCAAGATTGAAACTTGGGACATAATGGTAACATGTAACATTCTAGTTACGACTTGGACATGGTGATCCTTGTAAGAATCACATTGGACATGGTGATCCTTATGATAGTGAAAGAAAAAAGAAAGGAATCTATAAAAGAGAAAAAGGAGGGGAGTATTCCTAAGGTATGTATTAGGATAGATAGGCTCATGATTAAGTAACCAATGGTTGGTTTGGGACGGCCTTGGGAGTTCCATAATTGTACCATGCGCTGGATGGGTAACCATCCATTTGAACTTAGATAATTTTGAAAATGTCGTGATGGCTGCGAACTCTAAGTTACTGCAATTTTCAAGGCCATTAAAGTAGACATGTACTTAGAGTTAGGCATAACCGTGGCATGAGCCGAATCATCCTAGTATATACATCAGTGAATAGCGTATCGGGATATGATCCCATGGATTAAATAAGCAGTCCCTTATAGGGTAGAGAGGGGAATAAATTCCCACTACACACATAGTGATTTACGAAAAGGTAGTGACCACATCATAAGCAGTCCCTTATGGGGTAGAAAGGGAACTTTAAATCCCACTGTATTGGAATGATTTGTGAGAGGAAAGTGACCGCATGGTACTTGGATCCACTGGGGATGCTCTAGATAGTACAAAAATGTATGGTGGCTGAATAGTCACAAACTTATGTATATATGTATGAAGTGGCACATGGAGGTGGTCATTGGGCGGCACTCTCAATAACTCTCATTATATGTTTGATTCCTACTCACATTTTAAAGAAGAATATGTTAATGTTACCATATGAAATGTATGAGATGAAAGTTTTATGATAGAGCATGATATTGAGATGACATCCTATGACTTAAAAGCATATATATTTCAATGTACATGCATACATAGGGGCACAAACCATAAAAGCATGATTCATGCATTGCATCCCGATAGTACATGTTATGTTCTGAATGTTGAGATGAGAATGTAGAGTATTTTCATATAATTATGGTGCTACAAGTCAGTAGATTTTAAAACAGGTTTCCTTACTACTGAGATTTATTTCTCACATAAACACTGGCGTGTATGAGATATGTAGGTTCCTGGTTGGAGATGGAGGTAACTGAGGAGAGCTACCCTCTATGGGGTATTTTGATAAAGTTTATTTTGGATAGTTTAGGCTTTTAATTTATTGGGCTAGCCTTCATGATTTTTGAGCAAGTGCTAGCATAATTTATCTTATGTATAGCCTATAACATATGTATAGCCACAGGAGTTGACTAGAATAGTTAGTGAACATTTGGATGGGACCATAAGTGACAGGGATGTTGTCTTCATGCCCTAATAGTTATTTTATGTTAATTATGGAAGTAATTACACATAATGCTTGTATATATAGCTAGAGTAACTTATGTATCATATTATTTTATTCCACTGCGAGATTGAGTGTAAACTCGAGAGCAGAGACCCAACTTAAACTGCACTCAAATTATTAATTTGATAAAAGCTTAAATTTACTCAGGTAAAAGTAATAGTAACACACCTATATTATAATATTTGTATATGATTTTCCTTAATCCACATAAAAAGAACATAGGCTAAAGGCGATGTTACAAATGTAGGGGAAGGTAGAGATTCTTGTAACTTCAGACCTTGAGATGGCACCTATCATGAATTATTCTATTGATGTTCTCTCCCAAAAATTACAAAATAGAGAAATTATGTGTTATGTTAGTACCTCATTAGGCACGTTAATATTCATGAGGTGATTCCAATCCTGATCAAAGGTGAGAAGGGCGGTCTTAATTCCTCTCAAAGTAATGTCCAGGATCTTCATCTCTCCTTCTTCAATGAGTTCTGTGAGGGGGATTAATCTTCTTTCCTTTGTGATGTGGGTCATGAACAAGTTTCTCCCTTTATTTTTGAACTTCTTCAAACTCACCTAGAAGTTCCCTATCTAATTGTTGATGAGGATTAGATTTCCAAGAGGATTCGAGAGTCTTAGGGATTTATCATTATGTTCCAAATGTGATTGTGTAACGACCCCCTAATACGACATACGCGATGCTTATCTGATTAGCGGAAGCATATGGGTCTTTCTAAGTAGTTATTCCCGATGTGGGAATGTCAGGATCATTCTTTGGTTGAGCGTAACCCAAATAGACTTCCCGTTGTCCATTCGGATTCCGTTCAACCCTATTTCACGCGCAGCTAAACTAATTGTACATATATACATCATAAATTACTCTGGAATGAAATCTCAAACTCGTATATACATTACATCATGCATTCACATACATTCCAACTCAAATCCACAAGTTTACAGTGGTAAACCCTACCGAAAATCTGGCAGAGTTTCCTCTGTATTTCGAACATACCCAAAGTACAATAATCACCTGTTTACATTTACACAACCAGTACAACAACAGTAGTAAACATAAATGACAGAAATCCAGATACAACAAATTCAATCCCATCACTACAGTCAACATACAACACCTGATTTATACATGTACAGTCAATCCAATCACTACAGAAAACATAAGAGACAGAACCCAATATACAGCAACATCATCAAATTATATACAAGATAGTTCAAGCCTAAACTAAGTCGTTCTCCTTTTTATCACCAATGCATCATCAACTATCGTCTAGGTTCCTGTCCCTGTCCCTGTTCATCTGAGTAAAAAACCTGATGAGATATAAAATCCCAGTAGAATAATTTACAGTTCAAATATCATTCTAAAACTAGTTGAATACCCAGCGGTGTGAACACCAAAATCATCTTCCCGAAATCAGATCAAAAACAGTGAAATACCTGATCTTTAAAAGTTGTTTTATTACATGGAAATCGCGTCAATTAATCAAAATCATAAAATCCATTTCTTTGAAAATCAATCATCAAAAATCAAGTAAAATCCCATGCCCGGTGTATCTAAGTCCACGTTGGTCACAAATCCACTGTAACCAAGTCTAAATCATCATCTAATTGCACGTCATCTAGAGAGAATACCTCTCTTATTGTTGGGTGTGATCCGTAACACCAATCACCCGAATCAAGCCTATATTGTGAGTGTGATCCGTAACACCAATCACTCACTCAAGGACCAGGTGAGAATCAACATCTAGGGCGTCCCCTAGCATGTGCACATACGCCAATTCTCATCCTCATACAGTCTATTCAAACTCACATGCTCACGGTCGGCTATTCCTCAGGGTTCTAGGGTATTACGCCTAAATCACAACGTTTCCCCGTGTAGGTTATCCCCCCTTACACTCCTTAAACCTTTCTTAGGGTCGTCCTGATTTATCGCGTGATCTCTAACACATTACAGGCTAAATCTGATAAAAACAATCTCGTTTAAAACTCCCTGTACTAGGGATACTTAACGGCCGTCCCATACCGGCTATCAAGTACCCAACCCTAAGTAAATCCATCCTAAGGGCATCTAAACTCGATAAACAAAGTGTCTAACATGCAATTAGGGTTTTCAGCACACAGGCATACAATTTATTCCATCGAAATTAGCACGTAAATCTATGCAAATCATCTAAATCAATCAGGTATCCACTAAGTCAAATCTAGGGTTTGGGAAGCGTAAATTATCCTACCTGGTCTCCTGTCGCTCCAAATCGCTTCAGAACTTCATGTAGTCTCAATTTCTGAGCCCAATAAATTTCCTAGACATTAAATTAAATATTCAGGCTTGTCACGTCATCCATTTTTCGATCCTAAGTCCGGTTATCCTAATACCTAAGTCAATTTATTGCCTAATTACGTTCGGCAGCTATTTCAATCAGATATCATCAGTTTTTGGGAAATCAGACCTTACCAATTGGATCGGATGGTGGAATTCTGTGTTGGGGTGGTCTCGGTTTCTCCTGATGCACGTCCAGAAGATCCTGCACGGTGACACACATTGGCGTACGGTGGTGTACGGTGGCGCATAGCGGATGGGTGCAGTTTGCCTCGAAAATTACACCACGTGAAGCCCGCAAGTCCAAGAGTCCGAATATGGTGGTGGCGCAGCGGTTCACGGTCGTTTGGACGGCATTTTCTAGCCACAAAATTTCACGCATGGTGGATGAGACTGCCTCGATCCGGGCGCATTCGGCCTCCATTCAACGTCAGCGAGCTCTTTGGAAGCTGGCGGCTCGAGCTACGATGGTGAAGCGATGGCGTTCAACGGTGACGGACGGCGGTGATCTGAGCTGGTGAAATTTTCGCGCGGTGGAGGAGAAAAGTGGCATTTTCTGGCGGTGCTGGCGGCCGTGGGTGGCCGTGGGTGGTTGCTTGAGGTTGTGGGTGGTGAGGGCTGTCGATTGGCATGCTGGGTGGTGGCCCACGGTGGCTATGGTGGCAGTTCATGGTGGAGGAAGGAGGAGAGAGAAGAGAGAGAAAATGTGGTGAGGAAAGAGAGAGGTTTGAGAGAAATAGAGGAAATTCAGGAAATTTAAAGCCTTCGGGGGCGATTCTAACTTTTCCCGGACCACCTGGGGATAATCTAGGGTGTCGGTATCCTTTCATATGTTGGCACGCATTTCTATGCGAAGGTTTTGGCCTCCGTCTATGGAATTGACGCACAAAACATCGTCTGTCAGTTTTCGATCGCCGGATTGTGTTTCTTTCCGTTTGATCGTGTTTCTGACTTCGAACAACCTTCTGTTTTGAATCACTATCCTCGAAAGTCATGCCAGACTTCGTTTAAAAGGGATTAGGGTTAAAAATTCGATTTTATCCTTTAAAACTCTTTCAAAATCCTTTCGATTGTTACAGATTGAGATTCCCCAAGTTCTTTGTTTATTTAATCTAAACGTGTGCGTTTCCATCAATCGATGACTTGTCTCATATTAGGCTAAAAGCCCCTAGAAATAAGGCTATTTCTATGATTGTAGATACACCAAAAAAGGGCAATTGATCTTCAAAATAGATAAATTCTCTAACATGGGATTCATTTGTCTATTTTAGTAAAGCATCTAGCCAGTTAACTACATTCCAATTTGTGATTTGATCATTTTTTACTCCCCATATTGATCTAAAACAAATAACTCTTAATGTAACACCTCATAATTTAATTAGCCTAAATTAATGGTGTTATTTAATTAATTAGTTTGAATTACTTGCTTGCTAATTAATTAGATGAATTATTTTTAAGGAAGGGAAATTTGGTGCTTAGAATTAATTCTTTGATTTCTTTATTTACCTAGCCTAAGTACCAAGTAAGAAGCAAAATGAGATGCAACAAAAATATATAGGTGTGTGTAAGTGTCATGTGAATGAGGGAGGAAAAGAGAGAATAGAAAAAAGAAAAAGAAAAAAAATATCAAGGTTGCTTGTAAAGGTTAGTTTCTTGTAAGAGTAGACAAATCTAAAGTTGCAAGAAAGGGAAATACTAAGTATGTAAGCATAGACAAAGTGTACTTACAAGTACACTTTGTGCAAATATATATATATATACATATCCAAAAGTGTGCATACTTTTCTTAAAAAAAAAAAAAAGAGAAAGAAAGGGAAATGGAAAGTGGGAAGAGAATTAAAAATATATATATGTACTAAGGTTGCTTGTGGAAGTGGGAAAAGGTAAACTTGCAAGAAAAGGAATACTAAGGCAACAAGCAATCTAATAGGTGTAGAATTTTGTACAAAACTAGTGGCTAGTGGGATGCACCTAATGTATAGGAAGGAAGGAAAACCAATTTACAAGCAACCCAAAAAGGAAAATAAGTAAATGAAAGAAAAAAAGAGGGAGGCATACCATAATCCCCACACTTGAAAATAAGGGAAGGGAGAGAAAGAAAATAAGAAGGGATAAAAGAGAGGGAGAAGGTGAGGCATCAAGGGAGAATTGAGAGATCAAGGAAGGAGGAAGTAAAGAAGAACTCAAAGGAAAAACCAAGGAAATCAAAGGAAAGGCCAAGAATATTTTCTCTAGCCCACTTCCAAGGTAGTTTGGCAATTTGTTAAATTCTTATTCCATGATTGAGTATTCATGTTCAATGATATAGCTTCCATGGAATTTGAACCATGTCTACACTCTTGATTTAGGAAAAATTTAATGGAGCTTGCATGATAAGGATGGAAGGTGGCTAATGCTAATCTCTAAATTATTGCTTCCTTAAGATCATGAGAGTACTTAGATTTAGAAATTTATTTAATGGTTTGGTTGGCTTGGTTTACTATTCTTAGTATTATAATGGACTTGTTATTTCCATGATGAAATTAATGGGGTTATTGAACATTTATGATTGCTAGTAAAAATGCATGTGATTATGGAAAATTACTAGGAAAATATACATAAGAATTAATTTCTAAGCAAAGGAAATTATTGTGGAAGTGATTAGAATTTCTAGAAAGAAAAAAATATATAATGGAATTAATTTCTAAGCAAAGGAAATTATTAAGAAAATTATTAGAATTCCTAGAAAGAAAATGTACAATAGAACTAATACCAAGAAAGAGAAAAGTAGTATTAAAAATATTAAAATTTTTAGAAAGAGAATATATATGGGAATTAATTTCCAAGCAACGAAAATTTATTATGAATTACTATTGAAGTTTTATAAGAAAAAAAATGCACATTAGAATTAATTTCCAAGAAAAGAAAATTATTATTGAAGTTATTAAAATTTTAGAAGGAAAAATGCCCATTAGAATTAAATTCCAAGAAAAGACAATTATTATTGATGTTGTTGGAATTTTAGAAGGAAAAATGCACATTTGTATTAATTTACAAGAAAAGGAAAATTATTATCAAAATTATTGAAATTCTTAGAAGAAAAATGTACATTGGAATCAACTTCCAAGAAAGGAAATCAATATTGAGATTATTAGAGTTATATAGAAAAATGTACCTTAAAAATTATTTCTAAGGAAAATAGAAACTATTCCTTAAATATTAAATTTTTCATAAGAAATGTTAAAGGTGCTCCACACAGGCGGCCTAGCAAGGCATGGCCAAAGGTGCTCCATGCCCACGACCTAGTGCTCTTGATTATGCCCTATGCACGACCGAGGGTCCACGATTTAAAAGGTGTGGCCAAAGGGCTCCACACGGGACCTAGTACTCACCATTATGCTCTATACGTGACTGAGTGTCCACGATTTACGAGGTGTGGCCAAAAGTGCTCCGCACCCGTGACCTAGTGTTCACGTAACACGCATAAACACTATGATAATTTCATAATAAACCATTAAGCTGATAAGAATACGTGTTAGTTAAAAAGATATGTAATCTCCGTTAACTTCTAAATTTATCTTGTAATGATTTCCAGTTTACAATTATGTGTGATATTACACCTAAAATCAAGGATGTAGATTGAATGTTTTGGTGCTTACACCCTGGTACATATTAGTTTCTTTTAAACTATGAATTGGTGAGCTACTGGGAAACTTGTGTTTCTCATCTATGTGCTAATATGTATCAGATACGGACGCGTAGTAGGTCGAGGTATGATCTCTTTTTGATTAAGTATGATTTTTGTAATCCCCTATTTTTGGTCCTAGCTAGGTCTGATTTAGAATAGGACAATAGTTGATCGTATACATGAGTTATATTTGGGATATACAGGGGAAACAAATATCTGAAGGACCGGAACATCCTTCATTTATACAGGAGTTTGAGTGACAGACTTGTTGTCTCCTAACTTCTGATGGTTGGGTACTTCGTATATCCAGTGATGTGACTTATCAGCATGTAATGGAAATTGTTGAACCTGTATTTATTTGAATTACATGAAGGTTTTTAATTTTCGTTGTATAGTGTAGTATTTTTATTCCGATGTGCATGTAAGTTTTTATTCTGAGCAAAGGATCTCGAACCTAATCTACTTAATATAATTGAATGTTATAACTGCTTAGACACTAATCAAATTAAGGGTAAGGATAATGTACCGAACCTATCTTTTGATATTGGAGTTAACAATAAGACTAGATAGGGGCGTTACACTTAAGAATAGGCATATGAGGAATAGGTGTTTAATATTCTCTAATGGGCAGTAGCCAAAGGGGTATTCTAAGGAAACATTAAGACCTCTATGTCATACGGAATCCTTTAAGAGCAAAGCATTGTTGTAAAGCTTACACCAAAAGAGGATAATTCTCAATGGGAGTTGGGATTTCTAAGTGTGGATCCAATTTTTCCCTGTAGTGATAGTGGAGGCTTGGTTAACATTTAAGAGGTTGTAGGCATCTTTTCTAAGTACACACAAAGGGATTTCCTTTCCACATCAAGCAATTTGATATATTTTGAAAGGAGATAGGGATTCTTACAATCTCACTGACTTGGGCAGGATGAAAAAACTGGCAGAATTTTCCTTCATCTCATCTTCCTTGTTGGTTTATTAGAGCTAAAATTGTAGTGGTGGGAGGGGGACTTTGTGTTGTCGTCTTCCAGAGAGTGCTTCCCATGTCTATGTCTCTACCATTGCCAACCTACCATTCACTATGGTTGAGTATTTCCTGTAGGCTGGGGAAGATGTTTCTCTATATTAGAAAGGTAGTGTAAGGTAGAGAAGGATGTTCTATGTTACCTTTATTGAGACATTCTGATTTGAATACTCAACAACACAAGGTTCTTTTATCTTGGATGATTCTCCAAGCTTGTTTATCAAGGAGGGCTTTGTTTAAAGTTTTGATTATCCCAATTTCAAGCCTACCTTTTTTTTACAAGAAAATTTTATCCAACAAGATCGTGTGAAGAGGGATTTGGTGTTCTCTTAGTGACCCTAGAAAAAGCTTTCCAAAAAAGAATCACATTTTGTGGCTTTTATTTCATTGAGCTTGAAATATGATAAGTGGTAGAGAGGGATAGAAGTAAGGACTGATTGAATGAGCATGAGTTTGGCTACCTAAGATAAAAGTTTATCCTTTTATCTCGAGAGTTATGTTCTTAATTGGCCTAGGATGATATGAAACATTATACTATCCCTTTCATCAGTATCTATGAATCCACCCAGGTATTTGTTAAGCTTGTCTACAATCTTACAAGCAAAGTTATGACTCATATCTCTTGGAACCTTTTGGGGGTGTTTGGGCTAAAATTTATATTAGACTTTGCTCCATTTGGATTTAGTCTTGATCCAAATTCATTTATAAGGTTTTTAAGTGATGCATAAGAGTTAAGATCTACCTTAAAGCAAATTAAGAGGCTATCTTCATAGAGAAGATGGTTGATTTGGGGCGTTGCCTCCTTATTTTAATGCCTTTGATTAGATTTAAATCTCGTGCCTTGATAAGATGGCTTGATAGGACTTTAGCATAGAGAATTAAGAGGTATATGAAACAGGGTCTCTTGTCGATAAGTAGGGGTGAAAATACATTTCATTATAATTATTTGCCAGAGTGTCAAGAAACCCATGAAATAGAGCATATCACCTAAGAAATCCCAAGAGATTTTTTTGAAAGCTTTGTGGAGGTCTAGTTTGAGTGTTGCCTAATAATATTTTTGGTTTTTGCATTTCCTTATGTAGTGAAGGAGCTTAGTAGGGATAAGGATATTGTATGTGATTTGCCTACCTTTTACAAAGGCATTTAAGAAAGGCATGATTAGTTCTTGCACGATATCCTAAAGTCTATTTTTAAAATTTTTGGTGATGATCTTGTAAGCCACATTACAGAGGCTAATTGATTGAATCTCCTTGAAACTTTTTAGGAACTCATTCTTCGGGATGAGCACGATGTTTAGTTCAAATCTTCTGAGACAAAACCCCTGTTAAGGAATTAACTCACCATACTAACATGGTTACTTACCACAATCTACTAGAGGCATTGATAGAAAGTCATTGGGAGTCCATCTGATCCTAAGGCATTTGATCCATCTATCTAGAACAGAGCTGTTTTGATTTCTAGAATAGTAAAAGGCTTGTTAAGCTTATCTAGATGATGTGGTTGAAGTTGAGCAATCCTAGCATTTTGGATATACTCTTTGCACCCCTCTCGGTCTATAGATCCTTCATTTGAGAAAATGACATTAAAAAATTCCAATCCTTTCTCTTGGATTTCCTTTGTATTAAGGATCCATCTTCCGTCCTGGTCTTCTGTTGTATGAATTCTATTTTTATTTCTTCTATAAGTGACTAAGGTGTGGAAATATTTTAGTGTTTCTGTTTCCTTTTATAAGCCAAATTTGTTTAAATCTTTGTGCCTACATTATCTGCTCATAGTCAAGGAGAAACTCCAACCTTCTCCAAAGGATTTTCTCTTCTTTGGAAGGTTCCTCTACATTAGGATTTAACTGTGCCCTCTGGAAGAGCCTTTCACTTTCAATGATTTGGGAATTGATATTTCTAAATCTCTCTTTATCCTAAATTTTCAAAGAAGATGCCACTCTTTTCATCTTTTAGGTTAGTTGAAAGGCCTTTGAACCACCTATTGGGTTAGACCAGGCCTCTTCCATTAACTAGTGGAATGCATTATACTTCAACCACATCATTTCAAATTTGAAAGACTTTCTTCTTCTTCTTCTTCTTCTAAGAAACATGTAGTCTAAACTATGATAGGGGAATGGTCTGAGGCTACAATAGGGAGGTTTTCAACAAAAGTGGAATTGAAATGCTCTAACCATTTTTTGTTGTAGAATGCCCTGTCTAATTTCTTCCAAAATGCTTTATTTTCCTTTTTGTTGTTTGACTAGGTGAAGGAATTACCTTTTGAGGGAAGTTCTATTAATCCTTTTCTATCAATAACCTACTTAAATTTCTAATCACCTCTGATAGACCTATTCTTACTCAATTTATCATCTTTACGAAGGATTTGATTAAAGCCTCTAAAGATTAGCCAAGGCCTAAGATGTGGCTTTTGATCAAGGAATACCCAAAGAATCTCTCTATCTTGTAGCTAGAAAGGTTCATTTACCCCAGTAATGACTATATCCACATTATTTGGGTTTTGCATAATCCATGAATTTAATTTTGAGAGGATTTTTGGGCTTCTAATTTCCACAGGTCCTTCCAAACAAGAATTATTGCCCCCTTAAGGCTAATGGAGTCAACACAATGAAAGTAAGAAAATAAGCCTATTCTCATTATCTTCTTTATTCTATCTTGGTTAAATTTGGTTTTGTGGAAAAATAAGAAATTAGGGTTATGCATTCTACACAACCTTTTAATTCTTTAAATTGTCAAGGTGTTGCCTAATCATTGACATTTCCATCCTATGAGAATCATGGAAACCTATGAGGTTATTGTGGGAAAACCTCCTCTAAAACCAAATGGCAAGCTTCTAATAGAATTATAAGATATGTAGTCTGCTCTTGTATTTCTTCATTTTCCTCTTCTAAGTTTAAGCTTCTACTCTTTTTGCCTTATCTTTCATTCTTTGGAGTATCACACTCTAGGACTATTATTTTCCTCATTTTAGGAGGGACTGATTTTTACTCAAATAAGTCCTTGTCTCTAAGGATGGACATGGTCTATGTTTTTGCTCTCTTGAAAAATACTTGGATCATTTTTTTCTAAATATATCCTTTTCCTTTTTGCTCTTATCACTTCCATGGTAAATGGTTCGTGGCTGCTTTTGGATTCCAAGTCTTGTCATGGGTGGGGGGTTAGACTAGATCTTCATACTAAAGAAATGGTAGGCTGAGCCCTTGTGTTTGATCTTGCCTAATTATTAGGAGTTATCCTTGATGGAAGTGATCAGTGTTCCAATTATTTCCTCGGATATTTTCAAGTAAGAATTCGGTGTCATCCCAATTAATTGTGATCAAGTGCTCTTAAGTCGAGAATTCTAGAGCCAATTTTTAGCCAAGGTTTAACCCAATAGGTTCCACTAGTTGGGGTGTGGAAATTATCTCCAGGGGGTTTAGGCTTCTTCCTCAGGTTGGGAAAATAGCCTAATTCTCTAGGTTGCTGGATAAGGCCCAATATGGGTTTATTCAAAGTGGGTTGGACTCACTGGTTTTTTGAGCCTTGGAGAGTGCCAAGCCTCATTAGCTGGGTTGGGTGGGATTAATTGAATATTTCCTACTATCATTAAGTCCTTATCCCCTTTTTGTTGAGTTAAACCAGAGGGTCTTAGTTTTTTATGGGTTCACTAAAGTGGTCAAATGGGAGTTTTGTGGGGTGAGATTATGGTCTATAGCTATATTGTCTTTGCATCAAGCTAAAAAATGTGCTCTTTATGCGACCATGGAAAATTCCCCCAGTTCAAATTTAATCTAAGATAATTAGTTTTGAGGTATTTAACTATGCTTTGATTGTGGTCTAAATTGGATACATGGTAGGGGATGGAAGAAAGAAGACTGGTCTTGGTGTAGATAAGCTATAAGTAGAGCAATTTTGAGGTCATTTTCCATTTCTTGAGCTTTTTCTAATGGGATTTGATGTGTTGAGGTTAGGGAAAAGGATCAAATTTTGGTAGGCACAGAGACTAGATGAAGATGTTAATATTCTCTTCTTCTTATAGATCAAATTTTGGTGGGCACGGAGACTAGATGAAGATGTTAATATTCTCTTAATCTATCTAATCTATCATATTACCTTGCGTATCAAGAGTTGACCAGGGGTCAAAATCAAACTCCAATATTGGTGCATGAATCTTGTCCTTTTACTAATTCCACCAAACTAATCTCGGTAGTCCGACGATGTCCATGGCATAGGAACCTTTAGGCCTTATTGACGAAGTGTGAACATTCCAAGTAAATGCCCTCTTCTACTCTAAAATTTTGCTGATGCGACCCATCTGAGCATTCAAGGCAATATTTACCTGTGTGTCAATTTAGTCACATATAGGGTACCTATGTCCTACTCTGCCACACACTCTACATATCCTAAAAAATCTCTCATATCTACATTGTATCCACAGTAGTTCATTATCATTTGTTCTTAGTTTTACCCCCATGAGCAACGAGTGATCTATTGAAACCTTCACTCAAACACTTAGGAAATACAAGTATATAAGAATAAACAAGGACCAATCTACCTCTAGCATGTCACCAACTAGGGCACCAAGATCGTTTGCCATTGAAGGTAGGGGATATTCTATGGTAAGTTCCCAAAGTTACACCTAGATTAAAACATCATATATGCTATACCTCGTCAAAACTATATTCGGCTTCCAAAAGTGAAGGATAACAAGCCACCCAGAATTGACTATGGGCCAGCTTCCAAGATGAAGTTCATGTCATCAACTCTACTGAAGTGGATCATGTAGTAGTTTTTATCTCTTACGACCACTCTAACTGTGCCTTTAAGCTTCTAGAATCTATCTATGATTGTTTTGCAGACGGCTCACTGTGAATCTTTTTGCATATGGAAATGCATTGATCAAGAAGTGAGATCAAAACTCATGGTTACGTGAGATGTGATCATCATCAATGATGATAAGAGGTCTATGGGCAATTCTTTGTGTTAGTGAGGGTCAGGGGCTAGGAGTAGACTCCATGTCTATTAATTTGTCTACATCTTCTCCTGACTCAGAGTCATGTGGTTCCACCCAACCAATATGTTATGGGTTATCCATGAATAGGTGGGCAAATGGGGTGGAGGCTTATTCAGATGTTTTTAGAGTTTCATCTCGTGCATGGGATGATAAGTATTCAAGGGCGAAAGGGGGAGAGACTAGATGGTTATGATTGTTTGTCAGATGTTATGAGTTAAGGGAGGGTAATGATTGCTTTCAACATACGGTAGGGAAGGGGAAGTAACCTCATCCATCTTAAAAACTAATAGGTCCAGATTGTCTGCTGTCTTCCAACACTGCTGTTCCCTGCTATCTAGCGTATCATGGTTGTCCGTGTGATCGAGTGTCCTAAGTAAAGTCATGTCACCTTTAGCTTTTTTCAAATGCACGGTTTCCTTCATTTCCTTCAGTTGATTGCTAGGAACAATCTCGAAAGGATTTGGTTGTTGTTGCAATAGCTGTTGCTAGAAGATAAAGTTATATTTGTCGTTACTACAGCAAGTGTCACTGGAAGAGAACCACCGTAGGGAGCTTGCAACACATCTATTGCGATGACTGCTCTTGGAGGTTTTTGTCACT
Source organism: Senna siamea (assembly GCA_031216115.1). Lineage (NCBI taxonomy): Eukaryota > Viridiplantae > Streptophyta > Magnoliopsida > Fabales > Fabaceae > Senna > Senna siamea. The sequence goes on along the minus strand of CM062355.1, from coordinate 14,111,835 downwards.
ACTAAAGTAGGTGTCGCCAGAAGAGAACCACTATCTCTGGAAGAGAACATCATTTTTATTGCTATTGCAACACTGTCGCTGGAAGGAGAATGATTTTATTTGATAATGGTGATCGAATAATTCCAATTTTACTATTTTAACATGTTATTTTCATTCTAATCTGGTAGGTTGAAATTGTTGCTATCTTGGTTGTGATTTTCGTGATTGAAATGTCTTTACTTGTTAAAATATTGGCTGATTCAATTCTACTCTATTTGGTTGCTAATTTGGTGAAAAATAACAATAGCAAAGGTTTGAGACGATAGCAACGACAGAGGTTTACGATAGTGGTAGTGGCTAAGGTGATTGGCAACCACGACTCTGCATGGCAACAGCAGAAGCGACTAAGGCAAATCGTATGAAATAATCACAATTTAGTGGCGACTTCTCCAATATCGCAAGGTGACTTCCCAGAATAGATTCGTTGGATTTCCTTCCTTTTTTCCATCCATTAACGCGTCGAAGCCAGAGACGCATTGCATGGAGGACGAATTTCTTCATTTTCTTCCTTAATTTTGCATGCAGATCACCAATTGCTGAAATGCATCATTTCATGGCTGAACCCGAAAAAAAAAAAATTAGTTGAGGGCCAAGTGGCCTCATCTTGACCATGCGATCGTGCGAATGGCCAAGATCAAGGTGACAGCACAGAAAACACATAGGTGGCAACAACAAAGGATCAAATTTCAAAACTAATGCATCATAAAACTATGGGTAGATGTGGGCTAGGAAATAATATCACAAATTATGAGAAGAATAAGGTATTTAAAAGCAGTAAATGAACCACACAATATTAATGATAATTGATGATAATGGGAAGGGAAACAAGTTAAAGAGATTGAAAGGGTACACCTGATTCATTGATTTACTTGCACGTAGAGCTAGCTATGAGATCTCTTTCAAGCCTTATTGTGTTTCACTTTGCCTCACCAGAAGCTTAGATCTAATGGACAGTAAACCCAAATGTGGGTTGGCGAGGATAACTTAACTTTTCAAGTACACAATATATCGATGGTAACGTAGCAGTAACTCTAATGTTACCACTAATGAATTTTTGGTGGCAAGATTGTGACATTTTGTTGCTACCAAAAGTTAATTTTTGTTATGTTTTGAGTTGGCAACCTTACTTGTGTAACCTCATGCAATTGGTAACTTTTTTCTAAAGTGTTTATGAGGTCAACTTTGGAATATAACAACACTTATCCCTTTGAACAAAATCTCGTCATGATCTAAGTAAATGTGTTCCACTAGCTTTGGTAGAAATTTGGGTTGGTTATGCTTAATAGATTATGGCTAGCCATTTAGTATTGATCATCAAATACTAATTTAAGATTTTAATTATAAATATTCATTTTCTAAGTACTTAAAAAGTACCCATTTTTACTGAAATAGAAAATAAAAAAATAGAAAAACTACTACATAATTTTTAATTTTTTATTTTCTCACCTTGGTTTAAGAAAAATATAAAATTAATTATAAAACACAAAAAACTAAGCACCAAGTCACAATTGTGAAGAAAGACAAAACTAGGCATCTAGCAACATACTCAGCTATTTGCTTCTTCATGTCTGGCCACCAAAATTTCTTTTTCAAATCTTGATACATCTTGGTAGTACTAGGATGAATAGTACAGTTGCTCTTATGGGCTTCTTCTAGAATTATATCCCTCAGTCCTCCTAAATTTGGGATATAAATCATATCTTGAGAAGTTACTACCCCATTGACACCTCTTTTGAATTCTTTTGGGTCCTTTAGGGACTTTAAGAATTCATCCTCTCTTTGAGCTTATAATATCTGAGTTATAAGGTTATTCTCAATTTTTAACTCACTCAGACATATCCTATCTGGTAACACCAGTGTGGATAGGTTCATATTTCTAAATTTCTCTATCAGGCCCATTTCATTTATCATTAGTTGAGCCATGTGGAGAGATTTTCGACTTAGTGTGGTACTTTAATTCAAAATCATAATCCTTTAAGAATTTCATCCACCTTCTCTACCTCATATTTAATTCTTTTTGGTCAAAGAGATATTTGAGACTTTTATAGTCACTAAATACCTCAAACCTCGACCTACAAATAGTGTCACTAGATTTTTAAAGCAAACACTATGGCTACTAATTCTAAATCATGGGTAGGGTAATTTTCTTCATGAGGCCTCTACATCAAGACACATCCTAGGCCCTTCTTGGATTCATTGTAATACAATTCAAAATTTTCTAAGGGATTAGGGATTATTAAGATAAGGGTTGTGGTCAACTTTTCTTTTAAACTTTGAAAAATATCTTCATATTTGTGATCCCACACAAAAGGAATATCTTTCCTAGTCAATCTAGTCAAAGGCAATGCAATTTGTGAAAACCCTTGAATGAATCTCCTATAATACCCTGCTAATCCAAGAAAACTCTGAATTTTGCTCACTGTTATGGGTCTCTCCCAACTGATTACATCTTCTATCTTATTGGGATCTACTGTTACTCCATTGCTATTGATTACATGACCTAAGAATTTCACTTCTTTTAACCAGAATTCGTATTTTTCTAATTTTGCATACAATTGCTTCTCCATAAGTAACTGTAATAAAATTCTAAGATGATCTTCATACTCTTCACTACTCTTAGAATATACAAGAATTTCATCAATAAACACCACGAACTGATCAAGGTAGGATCCAAAAGATACGATTCATGTAATCCATAAAAATAGCTAGAGCATTTGTTAATCCAAATGGCATTACCATAAATTTATAATGCCCATATCTGGTTCTAAAGGCTGTCTTAGGTATGTCTTCCGTTCTCACTCTAATTTGATGGTATCCCGACCTTAAATCAATTTTAGAAAACACAGTAGCTCCTCTCAACTGATCTAGAAGATCATTTATCCTAGGAACTGGGTATTTATTCTTCACAGTTACCCTGTTCAATTGTCTATAGTCTATACATAACCTGATACTCCCATCCTTTTTCTCTACAAACAGTACGGGTGCTCCCCAAGGTGAAGCACTGGGCCTAATAAACTATTTTCCCAAAAGATCCTCTAGCTACACTTTCAATTTAGTTAACTCTAAGAGAGACATTCTATAAAGCGTTATAGAAATTGATCTTATGCCAGGAATTAATTCTATAGAAAATTCTATCTCTCTCTTAGGTGGAAGACTTGAAATTTCATTGGGAAAGACATCTGAAAATTCACAAACTACAGGAATAGCATTAAGTTTATGCTGAAGTTCAACTTTATAAGAACACAAAAAATGAGTTCTTTGGATCTCTTCCTTAATTTTCCTAACTACTGGCATGGCATCTATAAAAGTCATAGATTTATTAGAACAATCCAAGACTACATTGTTTGCAGACAACCAATCTATCCTAAAACTAATATCCAATCCCACCAAAGGTAAACAAACGAGGTCAACAATGAAGGGCTTATTTTCAACAACAAGGGAATAATTTAAGCAAGCCAAAGAAGTTAATACCTACTCTCCTACAGCAGTAGAAATAGATAACTCATAGGGCAATTTAAATAAAGGTAAATTCAATCTTTCTACACATTCACAAGAAATGAAAGAATGAGTGGCACTAGAATCATACAGTACAATTAAAGATATACCATTTATTAAATATTTACCTTTTATCAGATCATCAGACTAGACCACTTCTTTACCTTTGAGAGTATAAAATCTTCCCATAGTAAGAGGTCTTGTGGGTTCAATCGACGTCTTCCACTCAGGGCAGTCCTTAATGAAGTGACCCAATTTTCCACACTTATAACACATACCCGACTGGAATTTACAAGGTCCGCCATGACTTTTCCCACACTTTGGACAAGCATTGGGTAATACCTGTCTCACCACAGGTTTCTTCCCCTTTTGGTTTCCCTTATTTCTACTATCCCTTCCTCTAAAGGATCCAGGATATTTTCTTTTAAAGAAATTGGCCCTCTGTCTCTCTTTCTCTGTGTTAGCCAGGTTCTGAGAAATAATGCGACACTTGTTCACTAACATTGCAAAGTTCCTAATTTCAAACGAAGCAACAACATTCTTCAGCTCCGATCTCAACCTAGCTTCTAGATGCAATGCTTTCCATGTCTCATTTGGATGATGCTCTAAATAACTTAGAATTTAGATAGTGCCTCAAATTTTGCTAAATACTCCTCTAAAGTTATACTACCTTACTTTAACTGCATGAATTCAAGTTCCTTCTACTTTCTCACATTTTCAAGGAAATATTTTTCCAAATACACTATTTTAAAAGCTTCCCAGGTAATCTGGGTCCCTTGAGCTACCAGTAATTGTTTCACTCCTCTCCACCAATATTCTGCTTCCCCAACAAGCATGTAAGTAGCAAACAATACCTTTTGTTCGTCCGTATTCCCTAGGACCTTAAACAACTTTTCCATCTCTCGCAACCATTTTTTAGCTGCCGTGGGTTAAACTCACCCCTAAAAGAAGGAGGATTATTCCTTTGAAATTCATACCAACCATTATAAGCTTGGTTTCCCACTTGTCCAACTTCAAGGTTTGGATTGGGATTCATAGGTCTATTTTCCTAAAATTGTCTAAGTGTTTTAGCCATAGCTACATCTTGTTAAGTAGTGGCAGTAGCCTGTTGGGTGGTAGCAACAACTTGTTGAGCGGCAACAGCAGCCTGTTCTCTTATAGACTCTGTCACTCCCATCATCACTTGCATAACTCTTTCTGTATTGGTTTCACCTTCCTTTTTGTTCCTAGTATTTCTCCTAGGTGTAGCCATAATTCACTCTAAAAAACAAACATTACTAAGATGATCAGTCCCAATAACATGCTATTTATAAGAGATCTTATGGTACCAATCAGAAATATCATTTACCCAAACCTAATACTTCATTCCTCAAGTCAAAACATAATACAAGCCAATTAACTGTCATGGCTCAGCTAACTACCCTGCATTAGTCTCTATCCTGAGGAATCTACCACCTCATTATCGAGCTAGTTTTAACTAGTCGTGGTAATAGTGCTCTGATACCAACTTAGTGTAACCCCCCCAATCCTACAGTTCCTTTTTAAAATATAAGCAATATATTATAACATTGGTGAATTACTACTTCCTTTACCCGAGTCAAATTTTAAATATTTACCAATTAACATAATTAGTATTATTGGTCTGAGTTACTACACTCAGGATCACACACTTTACGTAAGGGAAAATACATTAAATTAATTAACATAAAACATATATACATATATATATACATCCACATTCATTTACAGTGTATACATATCATTCATTAGACAGATATCTATGGATATGTTAGAGTGTTAGCTATGGTAAGGAGACAACAAGCCTATCACTCATACCCATTTAACAAAATTGCTAGTGAATCCCTAATTCACATATCCTAATACATATATGTCCTTATCCTATACATCAAAACTATTCTCCTGATCCTTTTACCAAAATATCATAAGGATCAGGGTATTGGGCATACCAAAAACTTTCCTAGCACTTTACATACTTAAGGTGTGGGAGGAACTTCCTATATATACACAACCCATACTTTATGAATAACAGAAAAATACCCTAGGAAGGGTATCTCCACCACTTCCACCTCCACTTCAAGCACTATCTGGAACCTAGGCATCTGATACAAACCACCATTTTTATGAGAATAAATTCCAGTAGCATTAATAACCAATTTTCAAAATAGCTAGTTTGTACCACTGTAAACTTATACAAAAATCCTACATTCTTTTTCATAAAAAAATACATCTATTAGGTTATCCTGTATAACATTTTATTTAACATTCATACTTGCATGCATAAGCTCAGCTCATAATATATATCTCATAAATTTATCAAAACATATTAGTAACATAGCATCATAATCATCATCATATAATTTCATAATATAAGAGAAATCTGGAGGGTCACCATGTCACCACTCTATACTTTCGAATATGTACTCTGGCAACTATGCCCATTGGCAGTCCTCGATTGTATATCATATTTGTGTACATTCTGGAGTGTCCTCCAATGGATCCAAGTACAATAGAGTCCCCACATTTAGGTTCCACACATTAAGTACATACTGAGGTCCACAAAATGTTATTCATAAACATATATATATGGGTGAATCAGTGCATACTATAGTTTTGTAAACTCTAAGTATGTGACTTTTCATTTATATTGGCCATTAAGTCACTAACTTACAATTTACAACTATCACGATACTCACAGAAAATCCAATCACTGTCCCATACCTGCAATTAGTCATTCAAATATAAACCTATCTACCCTAGATACATATATTAAGAATACAATTTTCTTTTTCTTAAGCATTCTTGCTCTTTCCTTTTAAATTTCATCACTTTCATGCTCTTTCTCATTTACATTCAAAGTATATGTTACCTTGCTTATAATTTAATTTTAATCCCTAGTTTGGATTTAGTTTTTAGGCTAGTTATCATTTAAACATGTACTTAAGTTCATCTTTTCATCACAAAAGGTGGCAGTCAACTGGTACCATGCTACAAGTCAATTGGTTGCATTCTGTCAAATCTTAAAAATTCCAAATAGAGAGCTATTAATCAATTGCTAGGTGACTAGGAGTGGGCTGCTAGCTTACTGTAGGGCCCGACAATCGACTATTGGGTTAGGGTAGTTGACTGCTCTGTTTTTGGGCATTTCTGAAAAAAGGAAGAACACAACAGTCGACTTCCAGGTGCCCAAAAGTCGACTGCTAGCATTCTGTATGCGTTTCTGAGCATCTTAAGAGCACAATAGTCAACTACTGCACCGTGGTAGTCAACTGCTATATCTTGCTCTATTTTATGAATTGTCATTAACCTAAATTTTCAATCCAAAAACTTGTTTTTAAACCCATTTTGAAATTGATGAACTCAAGATAAACTCCTTAACAAAATTTAACACAAGAAAATAGCCCAAAACATCATATAATCTTGTCCAAATCTGAGATTAAAACTCATTTTTGTTCGAGCTTTTCAGAAGTAATTTTAAGCATGTACAAGTATCTTCCATCAGTTGAAAATACCCAATAGTAATTAAAAACAATAAGAATGTAGTTTTTAATCCCTTTTTCTTTCAAATAAGTTTAATTTCACAAATTTTTGTAATATGAATAGTAAACTCCGAAATAAAAGAATTAGGTTATTATACTACCTTAATCTATGTTTAAATAATGTTTGAATGCTGATTAATGTTGTAGATGCCTTCTTAATCACTTTTCTGACTTCAAATCTTGCTAGAAATGAAATTCACCTCCTTGCTCCTTTAATTTCTCTCTCTACCCAATCACACTCTCTCTCTAGAAGTGAAAGTCTGAGTTTTAGAATGAAGGAGTCTGACTCCTAGCCCTATTTATATGATAATCCAACACTTGTATGGATTCACAATTTCTGATCATTTGGCCTCAAATTGGTAAATTTCAAACTATATGAGAAATTCCCACTTTGTCCCTAACCCATTGGCGGGAGAATTACAAAAGTCTGTTAGCTACAGTAATTCTTTTGGCCAAAATTGCGATTGTCATACCTAACTTTTCCACTTTTTAGTTTAGTCCTTTTCTTCATTCTAGTTAATTTTCTCACTCATTTCTAGTCCAATTCTTGCACTCATCCAACTATATGCAAACTAACATAACATAAATGCAACATACACAAGCAATTAATTGAAATTAACAAACATCTCTCAAAATTTAGGAGCGAATGTTACAGAAGCCACTAATGTTGAAGCTTCTTCTATGATCATAGGCCTAAAATATGCAAATTTATTATGAATTTATGATATGATTATTTTTGTTTCTTTATGAACAGATTTATATCCATGAGATGTCTCATTCAAAAGTAGAGCTCAAGCCCTAGTACATCATTTAAAAGTAGAGCTCAAGCTTGAAATTTCTATCACTGCACTAAGGTTTTCTAACTTTTGTGGCTATTTGTTTGCTACCATGGTCTTATTTTTGCTTGTGCAAGTGCTGGAAGGGATTAGAATATAAACTTGTAATAGAATTTTTATGTCTGAATGTACTATAATACAAAATTGTAATAGAATTTTTCTGTCTAAATGTATTGGAATACAAATTTGTAATAGAAGTTTACTGTATTAATAAAACAATTTTTTTTTAAGTTTATTGTTGAGGCTTTTCATTTATTTTCTTTTATACAAATAGCATTAACATACTATACTCAAAAGAAGCATATGTATATACAAAGTAATGGTGTATAATATACAAAGAAGCTAATCTCAAAGTAACATAACTTAAACTAACATATCTCAAAATCACTATATAGCTACGATTTTTTACTAGCTTGGTCATTTACATTTGAGAAATCACCCTAGAACTCTGATCCTCTAAGAGATTGTGTAGGATGGTCAATGGGCTACTATTTAGATAAAAAACAAAGAACAAGTTACAAAATGCTCAATTCCATGAGAATATATGAAAATATCTTAACAAGTTAATGTTCATTAGACCTTACCAACAAAAATATATTAAAACTAAATTGATTCTCGTATCCCTGAGACACCTTAAAGTTCACTTTATTTACAGCTTCATTTTTCTACAAGCAAAACAAAATAAGTATGTATTATTTTAATAAACAAGTGATGTTAATTAATGACATAAAGATATATGTATATGAACCAACCTACTATAAATCTTTAACTTTGATAATTTGTAACATTTGGCCCTTTTTTCCTCTTAGATTTATAATGAAGCTAAACCCAACTCTTAATACATCTCTGCCTTTTAATGCCAAGTCTTTTCTTGATCCCCATTTGTTGTGACAAGCCTTCACAAATGGGTGCTATAGGATCATCCCTCTCATTGCTCATAACTTTTATCCTTAATTGAAGCTCCATGAATTGCTTACTCAATTCTTCCATACCTTTAGTGACTAAATAGAATTATTGTTTAGAATCAGCCACCTTAGTTGCTAACTTTACAAGTCTAAGGCAAAGTTTTCTATATCATAGCATGCAAGCTAACTTAGAATCTTCCACCACTTCCTTTCCCTTAATATTTTCTATAACACTACCTCAAGCATCTTTAGTCTACTCTTTAAAATATATTGATCAGGAATAATTTTTATTTCAGCGGCTTCAAGCACCTTCAAGGCATGGCAATATAAAATACCAAAGTTTTCAAACATCCTACAACTACAAGGCAATGCCTTCTCAAGAGGATCAAATACCACTTTGAATTCACCTTCTCAATTAACTACATTAATGACATATTCAAAACATGATTCATTTTCATTTATATTCTTCATAAAAAAAAAAGCACAGAACATATCAAACTGATCTTGAAACATGTCAAATATCGTAAGAGTGTAGATGTCTACAACTTGTCTTAGTATAGGTGAAAATGCACATCTCAATCTTGGAAGCTTTTATCATGACTTAAATTCACACTTTAATTCATTATATCTTTTATCCTCCACAACTCATTCAAAGTGCATGAAGAATTGAATAATATCTATGTCCAGTTTCAAACACCTTTTAAATTTCACATTCAAGCTCTCACTGAGTTGAGTGCTTTGCATACCTAAAGTGAAAACTCTCTTCATATAACAAGTTGCCCATTTCTTCTTTTAAGTTTATACCGATGTGAGCCATTTGTTTTCTTAGACATCATAATCTGTCAGCAATCTACTCCAAGCCGCTTCAAAGTGTATCTCATCTTCATATCCATACATACATGTCTTGAAGTCCCTTGAAAAGTGAGATTTGTGCTTCATTAAGTTCCCTAAATGTTTGATGCCATTTTCCATCAAATGCCAAGTGCATGAGACGTGCTTAACTTTGGGCATAACTTGAAGCAATGCTTTAGCCATTACTTAATCTTGATCAGTGAATATGATTTGACATTTTTTTTTGCAAATGTGCTTCCACAAATATTAACAACCATTCAAAGGATAACGTTGTCTAATCATACAACAATGCAACTCTAAAAGTAACCACTCCCTTAAAATGATTGAATCTTGAAATTATAGCAAATGTCCTATGTGCATTGCTAATACAATATGTCATGTCCAAAAAGACCACATCACAAAAATAACCATAATCTAAAAGAATCATTAAATCAGCCCAGAATATATTAGTTATTTGTTCTTCACTATACATCTAATAGGCATGGTAAAATGATGGATTTTTTAACCATTGTTCTTGAAAATAGCTCAACAAACAGCCAGCTTCCCCATAAATTAAACTTTTTTTCTTCTAGTTTAAAGATAGTTCTTCTGATTTAAATGGGTGAAGCCAAGACTACCTCTTCCACCTACATGTCTACTAAATAGATTATATGATGATCTTTGTTGCAGGCTGGAATCATTAGCCAACTCAATCTCATGTGCTTGAACTTTTGATATCTTATGTTGAGAAGCTAACATATGAGATGTTGTTAGAGTGTGAAGAACATGGTTATGGTCCTCTACTAAATCATAGACTCTAAATATTTCATTCACATGTGTGAGTCCCATTCTAACTTTACAATCTTACTATAAAAATTTATAGCTACAGTGGTGACAAAATTTTCCACTTTAGGTCTAACGAAGCGATATAAATTGCCACTTTAGGTTTAATGAAGTGACAAAATAATCATCACACATTGCCACTGAAAATTTTGTGACTAAAGATCTTTGGTGGTGACAAAAAGTAGTTGCCATTGAAAATACACATATAGTGGCGATATTTTTCACCATTGAAGAAGGACATATGTCATCACAAAAGTTAAAATTTAAAAGCCAAAAAGTCGCCATAGAAACTTAGATTCAGTGGTGATAAATTGGTTGCCACTTAATCCAAATTTAGTGGCGATATAAAATGTAAATTGAGTTGCCACTAAAGGTAGCTTTAGTGGGGACAAAATTGAGTTACCACTAAAGGTAGCTTTAGTGCGACAAAATTGAGTTACCACTAAAGATAGCTTTAGTGGCAACTTAAAATTGTCACCACTGAAAGTTGATTCAATGGCTACACTTTTGTCGCTACCTAATCAACGTTCAATGGTGAAATGAAAAATTCACCACCAAAAGGTTCTATAGTGGCGACCCTTTTGTCGTCACTAGGGACACTTTTGGTGGCACCATTTGTAGTTGCCATAGAAAGTTGGTTTAGTGTCATTGGCTTTAGTGGCAACATTTTTGTCACCACTGAAGCCCCCTTCAGTGGCAACTTCCAAGAGTCACCACTGAATCATCTATATCTCTATTTTTTTTGTTTTTGATAATTTTTTTACTTTTTATATTTCCTATCAACTAAAAAGTTATTATAAAACAAAAGATTTTTTTATTACACAAACGTAATGTTATATAGTTGTCAGTAATTACTAATGTATTACAACTATCAATAATTACATAATTTTCAATAATTACAGAAATAATTGCAATAAAATAGAAAACATTCAAAGCATTAGTATTGTCTTGAATTGGTACTCCTTCCTGAATTTTATCCCTGTTTAAAATACAAACATTAAGGATAAGTATAATTAGTCTCATGATAATAAAATTACAAGAGTTATAGATTAAGGAAAAAAAACATAATATCATCAAAGTTTGTAATTGGTAAAAAGGAAACAAATAAATGTATAAAATAAGCTAATATTTATGTATTTCTTCTCTTTCACAATTCATCCATTCATGCCAAGCTAATCTTTCAACACAAACTTTTAGTACAATATCATCAAACTTTCAACACCAAGCTATCAAAATCCTAAATACTAATATTTAAAGTTTTGATGTAATGAGGTAGATTAGTGAAGTGGCCAAGTCTTGTGATGCATTAGTGTATTAAATAATGCGATTAGAAAATAGCAATTGATGCCAAACTCATTTTAATCTAACAATCACATAAAACCAAGAAATAGGCAAAGGAAAGCATCATGTGAAGCTTGAGATAGCAGTACACATTAGGTACAATCTATACACATGTGAAGTTTCATGTCTACAATGAACTAAATTTGATTTATTCGATTCAATGTGTACAAAACTTGTACATTTTTCCTACTAACCTCTCTATAAGATTTTTCCCCTCCCTCTCACATGATGTTAGTAATTGGATTTAAATATGGAATGTATTCTCAAAATTAACATATATCCATGTAAGTAAAAAAATAGAAAACACATTGGTCTTACTTTAAATTTCAATATAACACAATGAAAACCACATAATTTTCTTTTTACAAAGAATATAATAGCATAAAATGAGTAAAGGCCTATTGAAATATAAATTATTGTATACATAATTATTACCCATAGTTAGTGGTAGAAAGTCAAAATGTTTGGGCAAGGATTACAAGTTTGAGAGCATAAAAAAAAAAAAGAAAAAGGAAGTGGTCAAGTGGATCTAATTCACAAGTCATAATAATTGCAATTGTAATATAGACAACAACAAAAAAAACCCCTGATGGCTTTTAGGACATATTTAATCCAAATCTTAACGTTGAGCCCCCAATACTATCCAAACCAAAAACAAAAGGCTCTAGGTGACCCCTCCCAAAAGTGATCTTTTTGTCTTCAAAAATACATGTTCAATAAACATGAAGCAAAAATTTTAGTAACTGCCAATGAAAGTTGTTACATCTTCAAAATGTTAAATAGAGAACTTGGTTATTTTCATTTACTTAAGACAATAATGATTAGGAGATAATTATAAAGACAGGTGAAGAAAAGATCACCGATGAAAAATCAAAAACGCATAAATTCAGCTTGAGAATCAAAAGCATAGAGAATTACTTTATAATTAGTCATATATTCCTCAAATATTTACATCATTTGAGCACCATATTACTACTTACCTCGAAGAACTTTCAACCTAAACAAGAAGAAAAGAAAAAGTTAAAACTACTTCCTAATTCCTATTCCATTCTTTCCCTTTGCTTTGCCTCACCACACACACACATATATAGCCATCATATTTGTAACAACCCCTCTTAGATTTACATACATCAGAGTGATCATGAAGCATGGAATTTTTACCACTAAAAAAATTTATTTCTTTTAAACTTATACTGCTCAGGTCGTTACTAGTTAAGTGTAACCCAAATAGACTCTTTTCTCAGTCCATTCAAATTTCACTTAACTACCTCTTATGCGCAGTATAATCTAATACCACAATCGATACAACCATTCACTTTGGAATATAAAATTCTAAACCATTCATCATAATAATTGAGATATAATTTACATTAATATTATTGAAATCAACTTCCCATCAACTAATCACATCTCAACAGAATTGTCTCCATCTCATGACTACATAACCCATGGCATTCATCAAAATAACCACAAAATTATCATTATATACATACATTTCCTAGCCTACATGCCATTAAAAAAAAGCCTATCAACAAACTCAAAATTCACAATCTTTCAAGTCGCCTTGCAGCCCTCGTGCACATCTCAAGCCCAGCTAAGTTCTAAGCATATATTGGCCCTGATCATCTGACCAAACAACTTTATGAGATACAAATTATCCCAGTAAAGTAATTTATAATTTAAATTTTTACAAATAGTTGAAAGTTCAGTTGTACCCTATTGGGTATAGAAAACCTCTCTACTATAGTTATAATAATACACATGTGAATTGAAATTTCATATTCTAGACAATATCAATCATATGGGAAATTCACATTTCACATTTACTCATAAATCAGATAAGTTCGTCACAATCGTAGAAGTATAGGAGAAACATTCAAATCAAAATCATTATTTCAAAACACCTGTATTTTCATTTCAAATCATATTTGCATAACATCTCTCGTGTTACTACAAATATCACATAAAAACAAATTGCATATTCTCTCATAATTGATATGCATACATTTCCAGCCACTTAATCCCCATCACAATGCATGTTGTTTCCCAATATCAATTTTAAATATTCAAAGGGATCGTTATCCCAAAGAATATCGTAGGACCATTATCCATGTGATTGAGATTGTTATCATCATGAGGATCGTTATCTATATGACTGAGAATCTAACTATCAGACTGTCCCTTGGCACATGCACATCTTTTGTTAGCTCGTTATCCATAACTATATGATAATGTATACAAATAAGTGACTAATACTTAGGGTCATAGAGTTTTTCCACTTAAACCAATCCATCTGCCCTATGTAGACTCTCTTCCCTTTACTCTTTAAGGTTTTCATAGGGTTGTATTGGATTAAAAAGCAACCCCTAACATATATAGACTATTACGAAGAAAAATAGTTACATTTTATAAAAATGTCTACTAAGGAACACTTAACGACCGTCCCATACCAGCCATTAAATGTCCACCCTAAATTTCATCTGCACTACAAGCATACAACCCAGTAGTCTTCTTAAAACAAGTAGCAAGGGGTTTATGTCATATTTCTTAAACACATATCGGCAATTTTCCCTATACTCGTATGAAAATATTTCCATTTCACAATAAATTTCATCAGACATTTTCCCATATCACAAAATAACTTTATTTCAAACAACATAATTCACATCATCACTTCAAATAGGGGAGTGTAGATTACTCTACCTTAACCATTTGTTCCTTCATTGATCAAGGCTTCCTTCTTTCCGCTTTAAATTGGCCTCTCAACTTACTTCCTGAGAGACAATTTAGATTTCACACTAGTCCTTCTCAAATATGTATTCATTATATCATGATTTCTATACATCTTAGGCTTAAAGTTTCACTATGCGATAATTCTTCTCTTTCCTCTCCTATTTTGATATTACTTATCACCAAACATATGTAATTCTCATGTATGATGACATTTGAGCCTCAATCCAACCAATACCAAGGCTTTCTAAGCTCAATTCTTTTTTTAGAAATCATTCTTCATGTTAGAAGACTGCCAGTTGGCTACTGTGGATCAAGCAATCGGCTGGTTGCTCTGTGAAGGGCTTCCAGTCGATTTTCGTAAAGCTGGCAGTAGATTGGTAGCTCTCTAGAGTTCTAGACTTCGTAAGATAATAGCCTACCAATTGACTGATAGAAGGCTACAAGTCAACTGCTAGGTAAAAATTGAGCTCAAAAATTGACTGATGAGGCTACCAGTCGAATGTTGCGTCTCTATATGAAATTTTTGGTTTGCCAAGAACACGAAAATTAACTTGTACATGCTATCAGTCGGTTGTTATGTTCTATGACAATTTTTAAAAACTAAATTTTTGAAATTTTCAGTCCAAAATCTAGTACTTTTCAAGATTAAAAGGTGTGAGCTTAGTTTCTAACCATTTTCCCCTAAATTCTAACCATTTTCATGCTCAAATACTAGTCATACAAGTTGATTTACACATCCAAAATGAGTGAATAGTAAAACTTAACTTTAAAAATCTGATTCAAGCTTATAAAATGCTTAATGGAAGTTAAAAACTCCAGCATTTTAGCTTAGAAACCTCTTCCTATCTCTAAACAACCTCAAAATCATCATTTTAGGCCAAGAACACCAAGATTTCAAAAATAACCTAACTTGGCCATTTCAGAAGATTCCAGCATATTTGATGCATTTTAGAAGAAGAAATCTACTCCTAAATGATGGCTAAGATGTTTACTAAGCTATAGGTGAAGATTCCTTACCTCAAATCCAATTATAGAAGATTTCTACTTTTTTTCTTTCCTCTTTCTCCTCTGTTTGTGACTTTCTCCCCTTCCTGGAGCCTTGGAGTTTTGTGTGGGTATGAAGGGAAGAAACAAATGGGAAGGAATAAAAGGGTTCAGGAGTTGAAATTCTAGGGTCCACTACAAGAAATATGACTTTCAGTGGCGACAAAAAAAAAAGTCGCCACTGAATGTCCTCTTTTAATGGCTAAGATGTTTACTAAACTTAGGTTCACTTTCTACCAGTACCACTATAACACCTTATATTCTCTTGACTAGTCTAACTTAATGCTTCCTTAATTAATTGGATGCGTTTACTAAAAGTATGATGAATTTGCCTGTGTGATTTAATATTTAGAATAAATATGCTAAAGGATAACACTTTCAATTCCTAGTGGTAACCTAGTTATAACGTGAGTAGGAGGAACACACCACATAAAATTTGAGGTGTTTGATTTAATTTTTCCTTCCTTCTTTCCTTTCTAGCCGAATTTCCAAGGGAAAGAATGAGTGAAATAAAATATACACATACATTCGGTGGAGTAAAATAAAAGCAAAAGGGAATTTGGCTTCTTATCCTAGCCAACCGTGAAGGCTATTAGGAATGGGTGAGGGAAATGAATTTTTAATCAAACCTATTTAAGCCTACGATAATAACAAGTGAGAAAAGGGAAAATATGTGCAGCTATGACTAAGGATAATTAAGAAAAGAAAAAAAGGAGTGACCAAATGGTTTTGGCTAATCGATAAGTAAATAAACCAATGGAAAATAGAAAGAAAGATGAGGGTTTTTAATATATATATATATACCCACACGGCTTGGACAATTGGGAAAAGAAAGAAGTGTAAAGTATCTAAATATATACACGTGCATTCGGAAGTAAGAGTGCAAAATTTAAATAAATTAATATATATGTAAGTGTACGATGGAAGCCATTTAAGGAATAGATGTAGGAATTACAATGCAAAAAAAAATACGCCTTGCGTGAAGATGGCTCTCACGTGGAATGGTGGCTTACGTGAACCCCTTTCTTTCCTTTCCTTTTGGCGCCACCGAGTGAAGAGTTGCATTGGAATTAAATTATAATGCCAAAACGTGAAGCTGCATGAACCATACCCCTTGCATGTAAGTATGAAGATGGCGTGACTTCCCTTCTCTCCTTCCTTCAACATAGCTGAGTGGGATTACCAAACTTGCAAGTAATAAGAATTGCACCTAAAAGTACACATGTGGCAATTAGATAAAAATAATAATGATTAAAAATAGGAAGGAGGAGTAGATTCCTATTACCTGAATGGACAATATACATGATGGAATAGGATTAAAATTTCATACAGCAAGGAGGAGAGGAGAGAGCAACGTGAATACTAGATAAAACACAAAATTGCAAGGAAAATAGGGCTACACTTAGATTACACGTAAGGCTATTAAATAATAATAATAATAATAATAATAATAAAAGATGAGAATGAGGTGTGGCATTCCCTTTAACCAATTAAACCATATACAAGAGAGAGGGAAAAAAAAAGGTGCATACAGCAAGAGAGAAAGAGGGCTGCTTGGAAAAGTAAAAGAAAAGCTCATTAGGGGGAAGGAGTTAGTCTAGCCAAAAGAGAAGTAAGCAAAGGAGTAAAGGAAAATTTTAAAGGAAAAGCCAAGAAAATCCCACTTGATTTCATCTTTGAGGTAGGTTAGCAATTCTTTGACTTTTGTTCCACGTTTTAGAATATATGCATCATAATTTTCCAAGTTTCCATGGAACATTAGTTCTTCTCTACATTCTTGATTATATGAATGTCATCTTGGCTAAGCTTGTATGATTAATTAGTATGTTTGTTAATGTGCTAAAATGGACATTGTTGTCTTATGGAAGGGTTATTGTTAAAATAAAATTTCAACATGTATGATAGAAAGCTCTAACTTAAGATAATGCTAGAAAATTTATGTTCTTACATGGTTAATGTAATTTTTGTTAAAAATACCAAAAAGGGAGTACACTCTCTAGATGTTGGCTTGAAACCATGGTATCACCCTTGTTCACGCATCAAACCCGAGAGTGACCCTTGGTAAGGCATGGAAAGGCTTGTTAAAAAATGTGTGAGGAGGGTTACTTTTCGGATTGGGTAAGAAAGAGGGAGAACATAATGATAAATTAGTCTATGGGGAATGGATGACCCTTTTTCATATGATAAATGTTTATGTTAGTAATATTGAGATGTGAGAATGATGGAATAAGTGTAATCATAAATTATAGCATGTAAAATGAGCCAATGAAATAAGTAAAAAGAAATGGCTAATGGAATGGTTACATAACTTGGATGTGAGGGAAAATACCATAATAATTTTCATATGTGGTATCATTAGTCTTGAAATGTAGAAGGGATGGAAGAATGTGAAAAATTCGTCACGAAAAACCTTAGATTCCACCCTTTCTCATGATGGCTGAAATCAACCCCTCATTTAGCCTTGGTAACCGAATCCATATACTAAGTGTAAATGACTTATAATGTGTTATACAATAGCTAAATTCAAGAGAAATTGGAAAGGTAATAGTAAGATGAATTAGGGTTGATAATTAATTTATAAAGGTGGCCAAGTGTCCATAATGTGACCTAGTGAGGTGTGACCAAAGGTGCTTCACACTCATGACCTAGTGTTCGCAAAGATAAAGATGGCCAAGTATCTACAATGTGATCTAATGAGGTGTGACCAAAGGTGCTTCACACTCATAACCTAGTGTTCACAATGATAAAGGTGGCTTAGTGTCCACAATGTGACCAAGTGTTCACAATTAATTTATAAAGGCGGCCAAGAATCCACAATGTGACCTAATGAGGTGTGACCAAAGGTGCTTCACCCCCGTGACTTAGTGTTCATAATGATAAAGGTAGCCAAGTGTTCACAATGTTACCAAGTGTTCACACTTAATTTATAAAGGTGGCCAAGTGTCTACAATGTGACCTAGTGAGGTGTGACCGAAAGTGCTTCATACCCGTGAAATAGTGTTCACAATGATAAAGGTGGCCAAGTATCCACAATTCTTGAGGTGTGACCAAAGGTGCTTCACACTTTAAGATAAGGTAAGTTTTAAGAATGAAATGTATAACTAATCATTTTTTATTTCAGTTTTAACATATATAATCCCATGAAAAGATGTTATGTGTGAAATGAGAATCTCCACTTTATCACATTAATATTTCCAATAATCATGCACTTCTTGCCAAATCTATATATGTGAATGAAACTATGTTTTAAATAATGGGAATGTAGATGAAAAAGTTTTTGGTGCTTGCACCTTGGTACATATTAGTATATTTTAAAATAATAAATTGTTAAGCTACTGGAAAACTTGTGTTTCTCATTTACATGCTAATATGTATCAGGTGCGGACGTTTAGCAGTGTCGGGGAAGATGGAAGTCCCTTTTCTTAAGATCATTTTCTATTCCTTTATTTTTGGGTCCTGATTCTATATATGTTTTTGGGATTAGAATTAGGAATGTTATTTTGGTTGTATAGTAAAGGAAAAAGGGGAAAAAAAAAGGCAATCATTAGGGGAAGGATATGTGAAGGACCGATTCATCCCCAGTATTTTGTAAAAGGAGTCTAAGTGACAGGCTTGTTGTCTCCTGACTCCTTATTGATGGGTACTTCATGTATCTTGGTATATGTTCACAAAAGGATGTAATAGACATTATTACTGGACATTTATTATTTGTATTATGTGTAAGTTTTATAAACTTCACTGTGATGTATTAAATTTAATTTTCGCTGTGCATGAAGTATGGTTATCTAAGCAAAAGAACCCAAACCTAATCCATAATAATAATACTTAATGGTATAACTACTCAAACATTGCAAATGAATAAATTAAGGTTAAAAATAATGTACCGAACTTATCTAATTGCATCGAAGGACTTGTAATACCAGATAAGGGTGTTACAACCACCACTTACTAAGGTCACCATCAGTCAGTCACCGGCTATCCATACCACTATTCATCATCCAAGCACCACACAACAGCGGTCATTTGCTACAGAACGGAGGAACTCAAAGCTCCAATGGCTGGACCTTTTGAGCTACGAAAATGAGGGAAAGTTTGGGGGTTTTCTTATAAAATTGGTGATTAGTTAAAGTCTTTCATATATTTTGTGTTTTTCATTTGTTTGGGTGTGCCTTGTATCTCCATTGTTGTTAAAAAATTTTAGAAGAGAGAGAGAGCCACAGGTAGAGAGAGAAAGTGCAATAAAAAGCACTTAGAAAGCTCAAAAATAGAGGAAAATGCAAGTGAAATGAGCTAGGATAACTTAGACTTTGATTTGCACATTTTGAATGCACTTTGCTTCTTTTTTTTTCCTCTCATTGCTGATCTGATGGTTTTAATGGGACTGATTTTAGCATTTAGAATGCCTAAAAAACTCAAAGGAAGCCTGTATACTTCAATCTAAGCTTAGAAGACTATTTAGGGGCATTTCATGAAATTGGGACTAATCTGAAATTTTTTTAAATTGCTAGGGCGTTGCTGCTGTAACGCCCCTATCTAGTCTTATTGGTAACTCCAATATCAAAAGATAGGTGCGGTCCATTATCCTTATCCTTAATTAGATTAGTGTCTGAGCAGTTATAACATTCAATTATATTAAGTAGATTAGGTTCGGGATCCTTTGCTCAGAATAAAAACTTACATGCACAGCGAAATAAAAATACTACACTATACAACGAAAATTAAAAATCTTCATGTAATTCAAATAAATACAGGTCCAATAATTTCCATTACATGCTGATAAGTCACATCCCTGGATATACGAAGTACCCAACCATCAGAAGTTATGAGCCAATAGGTCTGTCACTCAAACTCCTGTATAAATGAAGGATGGTCCGATCCTTCAGATATTTGTTTCTCCTGTATATCCCAAATATAACTCATGTATATGGTCAACTATTGTCCTATTCTAAACCAGACCTAGCTAGGACCTAAAATAGGGCATTACAAAAATCATACTCAATCAAAAAGCGTTGCCTCGGGCCACCTTTCTGGCGTTAAGTATCTGATACATATTAGCACATAGATGAGAAACACAATTTTCCCAGTAGCTCAACAATTCATAGTTTAAAAGAAACTAATATATACCAAGGTGTAAGCACCAAAACATTCAATCTACATACTTGATTTTAAGCGTAATATTACACATAACTGTAAACTGGCAATCATTGCATGATAACTATAGAAGTTAACGAAGATTACATATCTTTTTAAATAACATGTATTCTTATCAGCTTAATGGTTTATTATGGAATTATCATAGTGTTTATGCATGTTACGTGAACACTAGGTCACGGGTACGGAGCACCTTTGGCCACACCTCCCTAGGTCACCCGTGTGGAGCACCTTCGGCCACACCTTGTAATTTGTGGACACTCGACCACGTACATAGCGTAATCATGAGCACTAGGTCATGGGCATGGAGCACCTTCGGCCACGCCTCGCTAGGCCGCCCGTGTGGAGCACCTTTGGCCACACCTCATAAATCGTGAGCACTCGGCCACGTATAGAGCGTAATCATGAGCATAAGGTCCCGTGTGGAGCACCTTTGGCCACACCTTATAAATCGTGGACCCTCAGCCATGCATAGATCAAAATCATGAGCACTAGGTCACGGGCATAGAGCACCTTCGGCCACGCCTCGCTAGGCCGCCTATGTGAAGCATCTTTAACATTTCTTATGAAAAATTCAATATTTAAGGAATAGTTTCTATTTTCCTTAGAAACAATTTCTAAGGTAAATTTTCCTATAAAACTCTAATAATCTCAATATTAATTTCCTTTCTTGGAAGTTGATTCCAATGTATATTTTTCTTTTAAAAATTTCAATAACTTTAATAATAATTTTCTTATTTTGGAAATTAATTCTAATGTGCATTTTTTTTTCCAAAACTTCAATAACTTCAATAGTAATTCGTAATAAATTTTCGTTTCTTGGAAATTAATTCCCATGTATATTCTCTTTCTAAAAATTCTAATATTTTCAATACTAATTTTCTCTTTCCTGGTATTAGTTCTATTGTACATTTTCTTTCTAGGAATTCTAATAATTTTCCTAATAATTTCCTTTTCTTGAAAATTAATTCCATTATATATATATATTTTAAATTCTAATAATCCCTTCCACAATAATTTCCTTTGCTTAGAAATTAATTCCCATGTATATTTTCCTTCTAAAAATTCTAATAATTTTCCTAGTAATTTCCCATAATCACATGCATTTTTATTAGCAATCATAAATGTTCAATAACCCTATTAATTTCATCATGGAAATAACAAGTCCACTACAATATTAAGAATAGTAAACCAAGTTAACCAAACCATTAAATAACTTTCTAAATCTAAGTCCTCTCATGATCTCAAGGAAACAATAATTTAGAGATTAGCATTAGCCACCTTCCATCTTTATCATGCAAGTTCCATTAAATTTTTCCTAAATCAAGAGTGTAGACATGGGTTCAAATTCCATGGAAGCTATATCATAAAACATGCATACTCAATCATGGAATAAGAATTTAACAAATTGCTAATCTACCTTGGAAGTGGGCTAGAGAAAATATTCTTGGCCTTTCCTTTGATTTCCTTGGTTTTTCCCTTGAGTTCTTCTTTACTTCCTCCTTCTTTGATCTCTCAATTCTCCTTTGATGCCTCACCTTCTCCCTCTCTTTTCTCCCTTCTTCTTTTCTTTCTCTCCTTTCCCTTATTTTCAAGTGTGGGGATTATGGTATGCCTCCCTCTTTTTTTTCCTTTCATTTTCTTATTTTCCTTTTTGGGTTGCTTTTAAATTGGTTTTCCTTCTTTTACAAAATTCTACACCTATTAGATTGCTTGTTGCCTTAGTATTCCTTTTCTTGTTAGTTTACCTTTTCCCACTTCCACAAGCAACCTTAGTACATATATATATTTTTAATTCTCTTCCCACTTTCCATTTCCCTTTCTTTCTTTTTTTTTTAGAAAAGTATGCACACTTTTGGATATGTATATATATATATTTGCACAAAGTGTACTTGCAAGTACACTTTGTCTTTTCTTACACACTTAGTATTTCCCTTTCTTACAACTTTAGATTTGTCCACTCTTACAAGCAACTAACCTTTACAAGCAACCTTGGTATTTCTTTTTTTTTCTTTTTTTTCTATTCTCTCTTTTCCTCCCTCATTCACATGACACTTACACACACCTATATATTTTTGTTGCATCTCATTTTGCTTCTTACTTGGTACTTAGGCTAGGTAAATAAAGAAATCAAAGAATTAATTCTAAGCACCAAATTTCCCTTCCTTAAAAATAATTCATCTAATTAATTAGCAAGCAAGTAATTCAAACTAATTAATTAAATAACACCATTAATTTAGGCTAATTAAATTATGGGGTGTTACAGCTGCAACCTCTGAAAATTTGATATGTTGTTAGAAACAATGGAAATGATGGGATAGAAGTGAAAAATGGGAGAAAAGAAGTGCAAAACCCTTATTTGAGAAGAAAGGGACTAAACTGAAAATTTTATAAAGTCTGGGTAATGAATTGAAAATCCATAAATTTTGGTATTTTCTGTGATATTGAGTTACATGGAGGCTCTCATATAAATTAAATAGGTTGGCAATTTCCTTACTTTAGTTCCATAAGTTAGCATTTATGTTTCAAATTATTGTTTCCATGGAACTAGGGTAGTCTTCTTCATCCTTGATCCTAGGATAAAGCTTGATGTTGAATGCATGATAAACTTAGGTGTTGGCTAAGTTGAATAGAATCAATTAGGCTTTGGAACATTCATATGGCTAAACAAATGCATGTGATGTTGAAATAAGATGGACTAAGTTAGTTTTGGAAATTATTGCCATGAACACCTAAGAGATTCATTAATAATGCATGCCATTATGAGAAATGTGAATGGGAGGGTTTATGGCAAATAATAATCATTAATATGAGGGCATGATTATGTAAATTATTAAGCTCTTAGGAGGAAATTTTATGAGATTTAAATTTCAAGAAAAGTAGAATTATTGTGGCCATTGTTTGTATTTTTGGGAAGGAAATACTTAATGTAACTCCCCTATCTAGTCTTGTTGTTCATTTCAATGGCAATAGATAGGTTCGGTACATTATTCTTGTCCTTTTAATTATTGTCTGAGCAGTTAAACCATTGAATTATGTCATACGCAATAGGTTCAAGAGCTTTTATGCTCAGATAAAAATAAAAACTCACATGCACAACGGATTAATAAAAGTCTACGTTATACGATGCAAATACAGTCTATCACATGGATCAATAATACATGTTTAATAAAAACATTCATTACAAATAATGTATCAATCCCCGAATATGTGAAGTACCTGTCTTGCAGAAGTCAGGAGACAACAGGCCTGTCACTCAGACTCCCACACCAAATAGTACCAGACCAGTCCTTCACATATCTGCTTTCCCCAGTATTCCCTGAACTACTCATATATACAGTCAATTTAGCTATCCTATTTTCATCCGAGTACTTTTAAGGTCCAAGAGAATGGGGGCTTAAAAAAGTCTTCTCAACCAAAAGATACTGCTACCACGAGTCCTTGCTACGCATTCGAATCTGATACATATTAGCACATGTGTGAGAAACACAAGTTTCCCAGTAGCTTAGCAATTTATAGTTTTAAAAGAAACTAACATGTATCAGGGTGCAAGCACAAAAAATGTTCAGACCGCATCCTTGATTTAGGAGAAAAGTACATATCAATAAATAGGTAATTATTTCATGATAAATTTAGTGGTTAGCAACAGTAAATGTTCTTTTCACCTAACCAGTATTTTCTTAAGTGTACTGATTTGTTATAGCGAAGTTATCAGCACGTACGTACATGTTCGGTGAACACTAGGTCACAGCGGTGGAGCACCTTCGACCATGCCTCCCTAGGTCACTCATGTGAGCATCTTCGGCCACACCTCAAAATTTGTGGACACTCAGCCACGTATACAGCGTGATTGCGAGCACTGGGTCCCAAGCACGGAGCACCTTCGTCCGTACCTCGCCAGGCTACCCGTGTGGAGCACCTTTGGCCACACTTCGTGAATTATGAACCCTCGGTCCACGTTCATGAAATTCTCGGGACACTAGATCACGGGTATGGAGCACCTTCGGCCATACCTCCCCAGGCCACTCGTGTGGAGCACCTCCGACCACACCTCGTGATGTGTGGACACATGGCCACGGTCTCAGTATGATTGCAAACGCTAGGTCATAGACATGGGGCACCTTCGGCCACGTCTCCCTAGTCTGCCGGTGTACACTCGAAACCTCGAAGGGCGTAGTGTCACCCTATGTCTCCCTTTTATTATCCAGGGAAAAGTTTCATTTCCTTAAAGCTTTTAAATAAATTTGAAGGTTCCATGCTATTACGCTTTTTCCTGAAAAATTAGGTCTGAGTCCCTTTTAAAATATTAACAATGGACATAATCCTTTCTACTTTCCTTGGAATTTATTTTCGCATAAATTCACCTCCAAGAATATTAATAATGGTCATAATATTTTCTATTTTCCTTAGAGTTGATTCTCTCATGAACCTCCCTCCAAAAATATTAATAATGGATATGATACCTTCTATTCTTCTTAGAATTTATTCTTACATGAATTTTTTACTCCAAAAATACTAATTTTGGACACAATATATATATATTTGGAATTAAATTCTCTCATAAATTTCCTCCCAAAAATATTCCTAAGAACATAATATTTTCTATTTATTCTTACATAAATTTCCTTCCAAAAATGTCATTAATGAACATAATATTCTCCCCTTTTCTTAGAATTTATTATTACATAAAATTCCTTTCAAATTATAAATAATGACTACCATATTTTCTACCTTTTCTTAGAATTTATCATTACATAGAATTCCCTTATAAAAATATTAGTAAAGGCCATAATAAGTTCTACCTTTCTTGGGATTTATTCACACATAAACCGCCCTCTAAAAATATTAATAATGTTTATAATATTATTATTATTATTATGTTTTTCTTGGAATCTATTCTTCACCTTAAACCCTCACCATTGCATTCCTCATGAAGGTATTAATCATTAATTAATTTCTTATGTGTCATGGCAATAAATTTACAACACTAACTTAATTCATCTTACTTCATCTTCACACATATATTTACTTTAACAAAAATAAATACCCAACAACATTATTAATCTCCTTCAACATAGCCACTCCTAAGTTTATCATGCACACTATATAAAATCTCATCCTAAATCAAGAATGAAGGAATTTATCCTAGTTCCATGAAAGCAACATTATGAGATATATATATATAAAAACTTAGGGAACTAAAACAAGGGAATTGCCAACCTACTACCTTTATCATGCATGCTCATTAAATTTTTCTTCTAAATCAAGAATGGGGATGAATGCTCTAGCTCCATGAATATGAAAATCAAAAAAGTATGCTATATCATGGAACCAAAACAATTTAATTGCTATCCTACCTTGCTTCACTTGCTTGAATGCTTTCTTGCTTCTTCTTCTCCTTTTCCTTTAAGTGTTTTTCTCTCCTTTCTCTCTTCCCTTGCTTTTCTTTCCTTTGTCCTCTCTCACTTCTTCTTATCTCTTTTCTCTTCTCTTTTTTTCCTCCCTAATAGATGTGTGTGTGGGTTTTTCAAAAGGCTCTTCCCTCTTGGTTCACGTAGGTGTGTGTGTGTATAGAAATTCTTAGCCTTTCTTTTTGTGCTCTACTCCACGTGTAGCATCCTTTTCTATTTGTTTTTTACTTGTTTCTATTCCACATGTGAACTTTACTTCCTTCACAATCCTCCTAGTACACACACACATATATATATATTCTTTTTGGGTTTCTTGCAAGTCTAGATTATCCAATCCTACAAGCAATTAGCTTTCTTTTATGTAAAAAAAAAATACTGCACCTACTCCCAATATTCTTCTCTCCATCACATGTCTTTTCTCCTCATTTCCACTCCATCCTTCGTAAATCCATGTGTGCTTTGTATATAAAATTTCTGCATCATCCTATTGCCTTCCCCATCACGTGTGGCATCCAATTTAAGGGGAAGTTTATTTGTGTTTGTTTTTTTTTTTTAACTTCACTCTTCCTTTTCTCCTTAGGCTACATGATACCCTACCCTAACCACTCTCTTTTTTTTCTTATTTCATCTACTCCTCCTTTCCCCCTTTGTAACAACGGGAAAGATTTGAAAGAGTTTTAAAGGATTTTAAAAGATAAATTTTGATTTTTGAAGCTAATTTCCATTAAACGAAGCATGGCACGACTTTCAAGGATAGTGATTCGAAACAAAAGGTCGTTTGAAGCCAGAAACACGATCAAACAGAAAGAAATGCAATCCGGCGATTAGAAACTGACGGAAGAAGTTTTGTGCATCAATTTAGTTAACAGAGGCCAAAAATTTTGCATGGAAATACGTGCTGACACCCCAAAACATCCCCAGGTGGCCCGGGAAAAGTCAGAATTGTTCCTGGAGGCTTTCAATTACGTGAATTCCCTCTATTTCTCTCATTTCACTCTCTCTCCTCACCATACACTCTCTCTCCTATCTCTCTTCTCTCTCCTCCTTCCTTTACCATGAACGGCCGCTACAGCCACCGTGGGCCGCCACCAAGGGCACCAACCGACAGCCCTCACTGCCCACAACCTTTAGCAACCAACCACGGCCACCAACGGCCGCCGGAGCCGCCGAAAAAACGCCATTTTTCCCCTCTATTGCCCGACACTTCTCCAACTCGAATCGTCGCCGTTCGTCGCCGTTGACCGTCACCTCCCCCACCACCATGTAGCCCGAGCTGCCAGCTTCCTCCAGTAGCTCGCCGCCGTCGAAAGGAGGCCAAACGCGCCCGGATCAAGGAAAAATGTCGTCTGCCGTGCGAGAAATTTTGTGGCCGAAAAACACTGCCCAAACGGTTGTGAACCGCCGTGCCACCACCGTATTCATATTCCTGGGCTTGCGGGCTTCACCGTGGTGTGATTTTTGAGACAAACCGCACCCCTCCGCCGTGCGCCACCGTGTGCCGCCGTGCCAGAGCTTCTGGACGTGCATTGGGAGAAACTGAGACCACCGTGACGCAGAATTCCATCATCCGGACACATTGGTAAGGTCTGATTTCCCAAAAACTAATGGTATATGACTGAAATGATTGCCGAACGTAATTAGGCAACTAATTAACCTAGGTAACTGTGTAACCGAGTCTAGGATTGAAAATTGGATGACGTGACGAGCCTAAATATTTAATTTTATGTCTAGGAAATTAATCGGGCTCAAAAACCGAGACTGCGTGGAATTCTGAAGTGATTTAGAGCATTCGGAGATCAGGTAGGATAATTTACACTTCCCGAACCCTAGAATTGATTTAGTGAATACCTGACTGATCTAGATGAATTACATGGATTTGCGTGCTACTTTCGATGGGATAAATTGCATGCCTGTGTGCTGAAACCCTAATTGCATGTTAGACACCTTGTTTATCGAGTTTAGATGCCTTTAGGACGGATTTACTTAGGGTTGGGTACTTGATAGCCAGTATGGGACGGCCGTTAAGTATCCCTCGTACAGGAAGCTTTTAAACGAGACCATTTTTATCATATCTAGCCTGTACTGAGTTAGAGATTACGCGTTAAACCAGGACGACCCTAAGAAAGGTTTAGGGAGTATAAGGGTGGATAACCTACACGGAGAAACGTTGTGATTTAGGCGTAATACCCTAGAACCCTGAGGAATAGCCGACTGAGTGCATGTGAGTTCGAATAGACTGTATGAGGATGAGAATTGACGTATGTGCACATGCTAGGGGACGCCCTAGATGTTGATTCTCACCCGGTCCTTGAGTGGGTGATTGGTGTTGCGAATCACACTCACAATATAGGCTTTATTCGGGTGATTGGTGTTACGGATCACACCCAACGATAAGAGAGGTATTCTCTCTAGACTACGTGCAATTAGGAGATGATTTAGATTTGGTTACAGCGGATTTGTAGCCAACGTGGATTGAGATACACAGGGCATGGAATTTTACTTGATTTTGATGACTGATTCTCAAAGAAATTGATTTTATAATTTTGAGTACTTGCCACAATTTCCATGTGTTTAAACGATTTTAAAGATAAGGTATTTCACTGTTTTCGAACTGATTTTGGGAAGACGATTTCGGTGTTCGCACCGCTGGGTATTCAACTGGTTTTCGAATGATAATTGAATTGTAAATTATTCTACTGGGATTCATATCTCATTAGGTTGTTTACTCAGATGAATAGGGACAGGGATAGGAGTCGAGGCTGACCTGAGGATAGACCAGAGGATGATTTAGCTTAGGCTTGAATCATTTGTACATATGTTTTGATGACATTGTTGTTATCGGGTTCTGTCTCTTATGTTTTCTGTATGGATTGGACTGAATGTACATGTAATATTTTAGATAGTGTATATGGATTGTAGTGATGAATTGACTCTGCTGTACATAGATTTATGTTAAGTATGTTTATTATTGTTGTTGGACTGGCTGTTGATTTTTAAACAGGTGATTTCGTATTTGGGATATGATCGAAATACAGAGGAAACTCTGTCGGATTTTCGGTAGGGTTTACCACTGTAAACTTGAGAAATTCAGTTAGAATGTATGTGAATGTTTGACAGTATATGTATATGAGTTTTGGATGTTGAGTTTAATGATTGTACGCCATATGTATGGACTTTAACTTCATTCCAGAGTTATTGATGATGTATGTATGTGTATTTAGTTAGCTGCGTGTGAATCAGGGTTGAACGGAATCTGAATGGACAATGAGAAGTCTATTTGGGTTACGCTCAACCAGTAGCAATCCCCTGACATTCCCACATAGGGAATAATTATTTAAACTAACCCATATGCTTCCGCTAATCAGATAAGCATTGCGTATGACGTATTAGGGGGTCGTTACACCCTTCACGTGGGGTCATGCATATATATATATAATAGAATTTCCTTCCACTTTCTTCCCCTTTCCTTCATGTGGAGTAATATATATATATATATATATATATATATATATATAAATTTTGCATGCCTTTCTTTCTCTCAACCTCACGTGTGGTCTCCTTGTTTCCTATGCATGGACATTAAATTTCCTTCCTTAAACAAATTCTTAAATTTATTAACTACCAAAAATTAATTTATTAACACCATAATTTTATCCATTAAAATCATCAATTTATGATAATTGATTTATGGGTGTTACATTTGAGACCTTTAAGGACTACTTTCAAGGCTAGGAAAGTTTTAAAGACTAAGTGAAAAGATTATTTTTTATTTTGTTTAAGAAGAAAAAAAAACCTCTAATTCTAAAATTATGAGTTGGGTCAAGTTATTTAGCCTCCCAAAAGTATCATAATGATCCTAAGTAGGGAACTAGAATACAAGATGTTAACTACAATACAAGCTTTTTATTTATTTAACCAAACTTTTTTTAACAAAAGTCAAGGAGATTGAAATGAATGTTAACTTAGACAATATTGTTCATGATTTTGTTCCATTAAAAGAAATTCAAGGAAGGAACACATATATAACAAGTTGGAGATTGGTACTTTAATTATTCAAGTTTATAAATTAATATTTAGTGTGCATATTGTCTTGTCATTTGTTGGTAATATATATTATGTTTTTTTCTATAATTTATGACTCTTGTAATTTTATTATCATGAGACTAATCATACTTATCCTTAATATTTCTATTTTAAATAGGGACAAAATTCAAGAAGGAACAAAAATTATACACAACAATGATACTTTGAATGTTTTATATTTTATTCCAATTAGTTGTGTAATTATTATAATTATGTCATTATTGATAGTTATAATATTAGTAATTATTGACAACAATTTAACATTACTTTCATGTAATATAATAGTATTTTGTTTTATAATTTTTTTCTATAATACTCTTTAGGTCACAAGAAATATAAAATGAAAAAAATATCAAAAACAAAATAAATGTACAATACAGATGATTCAATAGTGACATAAGAAAGTCGCCAAAGAAAGGGACTTTAGTGGCGACATTGTGTCGCCACTGAAAGGCTCTTCAGTGGCGACATACAAAAGTCGCCACTAATAGGAGTTTTAGTGGCGACATTTTTCGTCGCAACTGAAAGGAGCTTCTGTGGTAACATTTTTCGTCGCCACTAAATCCAAGTTTTATGGCGACTTTTGACTTTTAAATTTCAACTTCTGTGGCGACAAATTTCCTTTTTCAGTGGCAATAAATGTTGCCACTGTATGTATTTTCAGTGGCGCCTTTTTTTTGTCGCCACCAAAGACCTTTAGTGGCGAAAGTTTTAGTGGCGACAAGTGACAATTATTTTGTCTCCACTGAAAGTGAAAATTTTTGTAGTGGACCTCCTTGCAAATATGAAAATTACTCTTTAGTATCTCTCACTTTAACCCCAAGTTTTTTGTTTCATTTAAGTCCTTAAAGCAAAACTCAAAAAAATCTTCTCCAAAATTATTTCAGAGTTTTTAGCCTCTTGTTTTAGTTGGACCATTTTGATAAAAACACATCAAAAAAATGTTTTTAAGGAGCAGGCATTACAATATTCATATCCTTTTGGTTCATCACTCCTTGTCTTCTCTACACATGCACTAGATCGCAAGGTAATTAATCTTTAGCCACTCATGGCAAGTTAATCTTTCAACATCAAATTTTCAACACAATATCATCAAAATTTTCAACATCAAACTATCAAATTTCAATACAATACCATTAAATTTCAGCCTAGTATCATCAACAATTCAACCCAAAATTTGAAGCAAAAAACCCAAAGTGAAAGTTAGTTATTGAAAATTTGACATTATGATATCCAATTGTGCTTGGATCCTTTGGTCAATCTCAGCTTGCATCTTATGTTCAAGCCCATCTTACACCTTATGGTTCTATACTAAATCATAGACTCTAAATATTCCATTCACATGTGTGAATCCTATTGTAACTTTACAATCTGTTCTTGTTTCTTGTCAAGGATTTGCAATTAGATGATCTCTTTTATCTTTTCCCCTCAAGCCTTCCTTCCAACAAACAAATCTAACAATCATGATAGAGCCATCTTTCTTGCTCTTATTTGTATATAACTTTCTCACTCCAAAACTCATATTCCCACCATAATTATTCCAAAATGCCCAAGCTTTCTCTAGGCTATCAAACTCCATCCCCAATTTTGGTTTCCTATCCATATCTAAATTGTTATTAGATGCAAGAGTAGATGCTCCTTCCCTATAACACATAAATAAAAAATCTTTCAAATGATAAAAAAAATTTGACTAAATTAAAAAATGAATTACAATAGACTTCATATATATATATATATATATATATATATATGAGATAATTGAAAATATTATTACATTTTAACAAGCACTCTAGCCCCAAGTTGAAGAAGAAGAAACACACAAGGGTCTTTTGGCAAGATAGTTAGTAGCAAACAAAGTTGGATTTAGCACTTGCGACTTCAATTGCCTTCAATCCTATCATAAAACAAAAGGATAATTAAAACAGGGTCAAACCTATCATCAAATATATGAATTGAATATAGTTATTTTGTTCTAGAAATAATTTTGGAATATTTTTTATAAAAATTTAGTTTCACTATCTCACTATAGCCTAAACATAATATGGGTACCTAAACTATAAATAGAAAGTGAAACGCTTACTGTGTATCAATAGAAAGTGAACCTATTCATTTCCATTTTCATTTTCATACATAATGTTGGTAAAAGAACAATAAAACTATGTATCAATAAAAACCAACAAAGCATTTTATTTAAACACTACAAGTTAAATAATAAATGGTTAAAACCTTTCACCTTTTCAGCATTTCATAAGGAAGTAAGAAGGATCAAAACACCTCAGAATTAAGCAAAACGCATAGGGAGTATTCAGATGAACAAAAAACACAAATGTTGAAGAAGAAATAATGCAATTCTGCAAAAAAAAAAAAAATGTAGATGCTAAAGAACAAATGCAGATGAAGCAACAAGCACCAAAACGTGAAAAATGGCAGCAACAATAGGCTGAAGAACAGATGTAGATGAACTTGCGTGCTACAGTGGAAAAATGGCAGCATAAATGACGAGATTTGCATCAGATTAAGGCAAAACTATTGCCTCAAAAAGACGTTGCTCAACAGTCAATTCAGAGGAAAAAGGAGTCAAAACATATCGTTTTACTTTTTCAAAATGGTGCGTTTTGAGAGTGAAATCAGAGAAAGAAAAAAAACTAGCACCAAAACGTCATTGTTTCTGTGCACTTGAGGCGCACTTTACCACTCCGCAATTCAGAGTATCCTCGAGTCAATTGATTGGCCATCGATGAGCAGGTTGATTGATTGGCCACTTGTGACATATATATTAAAAAAATTTAAAAAATATATTCTGATAAGAAGTGTATTTAATATATATATATATATATATATTAAAAAAATATTTCTATCAATTATAAATATGGCAGCAGCCTAATCCCGAGCTATTAATATGTTTGTGAAGATGTCGTCATCACAATTGTGGATGGTAGCAGGTGCCGACAGCATGCCTCACCACCTGTGTGCTCTTGGTGTCGGCATGAGGACTCCCCATTTGACTCATCTTGAAACACGGATCATGGAGTCTAATATGTGTTTGAGTTAACAGGCGAGTAAACTTGTAATATGTAAGTTAATTGGTGGGAATCCCTCGCAGGCAGCGTCGCCGACTAACCTTGTAATATAATATTTATATCAATTATAAATAAATATATATATTAAATTAAAACAAATATATTTTACGATTAATATATAAATTATATTACTTACAATAATAAAATTAATTATATTATATATATTTGAATAAATTAAAAATATATATATAATTACAATAAAATTAATTAATTATAGGTAATACATTATAAGAAATTATTTAAGTTTTAAATAGTAATAAAAATAAATATTTAGAATTAAAATAGATAAAAAAATACATATAAATAATAAAAATATACTAAATTAATTTAGAGATAAATGACTTTGTAAACTGTCTAACTTAAAAATTGATCATTTAAAAAATTAAAATTATTAATTTGAGTTAATGTAAAAAAACATAATTTTGAGTCTTAAATATTACTAATTTTATTTGTAAATTATTAATTTTTTATAAATTAATTAAAATTTTTTGTTAAATACTTGTTTCCTTGACTATGTAAAATTAGTTTTGAAGTTAAAAGATAATAATGAATTATGAATAAACAGAACTAATGATATATTATTTTAATAAGCATAGTAAAAGAAAATGAGAAAAATTAAGTTAGATATATAATTTTTTATATTTAACCAAAAAAAATAAATAAATCAAAAATTTTAAAGAAAATATTTTATAATTTAGTTTCATATAATTATATAAATTGTTAAAAAGACATTTAATTACGCTATTGATTAAAAAACCATTTATTTACGATTTTATTTTATTAAAAAAACTCTTTTTACAATTTAGTATCATGTAATTAAGTATTTTAAAATTTTTATTTTTTTTATTTTTTGTATGATTAGAAAATTTAATAACATAACATTAAAAGTTTAGATTCACTTTTACTATCTACTCAAATAAATAAATTTTTATAAAAAAAAATAATTGTACTTAACAAATATGAAAAGATCACAATTATTTATTGTATTTTTATAGTATAAAAACATAAATATTGTTACTATTTATATTTTGGTAAATAAAAAAATGAAATAAAAATTAATAATTTAATTTAATTATAAATTATATAATAATAGAAGAAAATAATTAAAAAATAGAAATAATAAAATTAGAAGAAAGAGGGAGCCACGTTTACGTCCAAATTTTATTCATTGGGGGAGGACAATTTATTCATATAAAATAAGTCTTATTGGAAGTTGAAAAAAACAAGAGTTTGGTTTTTTTTTTATTGGAAAATGAAGTTTTAGACTTAAAATGTAGTAGCATTTTATCTTTCAAAAGAGAAAAGTATACTTTTTTAGACAAAAAAGAAAAAAAGTGTATTTTTAACATCTGTGAGGAGGAGAGTGTAGAGCTTTGTTTGGAAGTTATTTTTTTCTTTAAAATTATTTAATAAAATTAGTTATGAGAATTTATTATAGTAATATTTTCATGTATATATATACATTATATTAATAAAAAGATATTTTTTTATGCTTTTTTATTATAAAAAATTAGAGTTTAAAATAATTTTAAATTATTCTGTATTCTCTGTTAAAAAAAAGCACATATTTCTTTGTTTTTTTATTTTTGTTAAAAACAATTATTCAAACATCCTTTTTTATTTTTTTGGTTTTAAAAACCAAAAATAATCTTTAAAAAATTGCATTCAATGAGGCTTAATTTACTGAAAAATTTAACCTCTAACAAGCTCCTTCTCCATAGAAAAGTTCAAAGTAAAATATTTATTTCTATGCAAAACAAAAGGAAAAATGTTGTGTCAAATCAAATGTCAAAAATAACAAAAAAATTAAGATCAATATTCATTCATTTTAAAAAATAGAGATACAATTTTTATATTTTTATCATCAAATTTTTTAATAAAAAATTAATATATGTATGGTTTATACAAACATAATTTATTTCTTTTTAAAAAATATTTATCTACATATTTTATTTTGATTAAAAAATATAATATAAAAAATATAATCCATTTATTTTTTAAAATCTGGACCAATACTTTGAATAGAGTCCTCTTCTAGTTTCAACCAACGAAACAAAGATATAGCATGGACGATGAGATGCATGTAACATAGTGTATATCTAACTGCCAATGGATAACTTGCCCTGCAATTCATCTGCAACTGAGAAGAAACCCACAGGAACTACCATTGAGACATTCCTTGTTTATGGCTTCCTAGAATTGGCATATCCTATGGAACAATCCCTTCATTTTTGTGGGCTTATCCTTTCATGTGCTTTTATTCCTCTGTCTTAGAACCATATATATATTCTGGTTAAAAAAGAAAAGGAAAAAGGTTATACATTTGGAATAAAGATATTTGAAGAATTTTAACAAGGGGCAAAAATGTAAAAACCGAAGCCTTTTCTTTGGGTATGGATCCTCTGTTGTCCCCCATGCCTTTTGTCCCTGTTGTCTCTGGTTTTTGAGAGAATAAACTATCCCATACCCAAACTAAATTATTACCCCATAATAGATTCAAATGCCCAAATGCTATAGGACTCAGCACATTATATTTTCAACCCAACACAGAGAGCATATATGGAAAACAAGCAATTCAATCTTCTCACCATCACCTTATGGCAGATTCAAAACCTAAATATAGAAGGGACTCAACATGCTACCTTGTTCGGATGAATGATGACAAAAACAACATGATGGTATCCTTTCAAACGCTTGATTCTCAGTTCTTTTGTGGGGTGATGATTTAGTTTAGGTATAAAATAATTTGCTCTCTCAAAAATCAGAGACAGCACAGAACAACAGGCATGATGGATAGCAGAGGATCCATTCTCTTTTTCTTTTGGACTTTGTAAGTATTAAAAGAATCTCACAACAATGAAGTATCTTATTAATTACACTTTTAGCTAATGATTCTATATATTGTAAAGAAATAAATAGAATGTATTGCTATACGTACTACTACATTTCATATATAAAATTAAAATACATTACACTATTATTTTAGTTTGACTAAATTATTCATGATATTCTATTTGTTTCAAAAATATATATTATTCATTACTCATAATATTTAATATATATTGCAAAAAACCCCTTTATTATTTACTTTCTATCAAGGTAGTTAATTGTATGCACAGTACATTCCTGCTAGAATACAAAAGAACTCTTCACCTTTTTTCTTTTTCAAAGCATTGTTACTCTTTTTTTTTATGTGTTTATGTTATAAATATGCTTGCTATTTGTTTTTTTAAAAGAATGATGATCTTATTATAAACTTAATTTTAATTATAAATAAGTTTTACTGAATATAGGATAATATTTTACTAGTTTTATTATATTTATTACTATAATCATAGTTATCTATCATATGTATAGAATTAATTTGATTTCTTTGAAATTAATATATAAGTATAATTATAATAATAAATCTAATATAATATAATGAAATTTATATATATATATATATAGAGAGAGAGAGAGAGAGATGGGTTTATATTATCATTGCCACCGTGTCCCATAGTCTTAAAACTCTCTTCTCTTATAATTTTAGTGAATAGAAGAAAACAAAATCCAACGTGAGGTTTTCATTTTGTTTTTAATACAACAAAATAATTAATTAATTGTAAGAAAAAAAATGAAAAATTGATATTTGTATAATTTATATAACTTATTTCTTTTATTATTAATTATTTTTAACAAAAAATTTACATAATTTATTTTAATTAAAAAAATTTATAAAAAAATATAAAAATTACATATAAATCTAATCCTAATTTTATTCAGAGAAGCTTTTGTAT
Source organism: Senna siamea (assembly GCA_031216115.1). Lineage (NCBI taxonomy): Eukaryota > Viridiplantae > Streptophyta > Magnoliopsida > Fabales > Fabaceae > Senna > Senna siamea. Next base: position 14,074,707 of record CM062355.1, on the reverse strand, counting down.
TATATATCAAAAGTCAAGAAGTTTTGGGTAAAAAAATTACATATTCGGTGTGATCAAATCATAAGAAAATTTAGTGCAATTTTTTTAAAAAAAAATTATTGTAGGTGAAAAGAGAAGTCGAAATTGCAGTTTCAAATTTCTTAGTATTAATTATAACCTCACGCTAGTAATATATTTTTTTTATTATTATTAATAAAAGTTTATATTATATACAATGTGTTTAAACAAACATCAGCGCTTGCGCATCCGGGGAATCGAACCTGGTCAGTACCGTGGGAGGGTACTATGACACCCTACACCTGATGCGCAATTTGGGAGACTATTTCCAGCATAAAATTTTGTAATTAAAACAGTTTTTCAAGGGAACAACAAAACTTATTATAAAAAAATTAAATTTTTAGGATAAAATTATTATTATAAAAAATATTTATTATCTATCATATATACTCTTAATTTATTTTACCTAATTTCTTAATTAATTATTCTTATTATTATTAATTATATATATTATTTTGAGATATATAAATTAAACTATAGAGTATTTACATATAAATTTATTTAAATAATTTCTTAACTTAATATATTTTCAAATTGGATTCCTTAAACAAATTCAATCACTTCTCCCTTTCGATTGAAAATCTTTGTTAATATAATAAACAAAAGGTAAAAGTACCTTTTATATTCTCAAACTTTACATCAATTTTGTATCACAACTTAAAGGTCATCCCAATCAATAAAAGAAAAAAGTGATGTAGTATTTGATAATAAATTATAAGAATGTAAATAATATTTTGATAATATTTAAATATTAAATAATAATATATATTTTTAAATTATAGTATTTTTATTTTCACTTAATCACTATTTGACATAAAGATTAAATTCTTCAATGAAAATTTTAATGAGTACTTCTTATATATCTTAAACAGTTTTATTCACGATTTTATATTTTCTTTCAAATACAATATTATATCACTATTTTTTACTAATAATTTAAATAATGTTAAATTGTGAAACAAAATTGATTACAATTCAAAATTTTAAATATAAAATTAATTGTTAAAAAAATTTAGAGACAAAATTAAAAATTAATGTACAACTTGAAGATATAAAAAATATTTTTACCTTTTTGCTTGCTTATAAATGACTTAACAAGGAAATATCTAACATCCTTCGTATTTAGATTGACACATAATTAATGATTAATATCAAATAATAAAAAAGAAATTAAGCTTCCCTACCAAAAAGTGCAAAAATTATACTTCCTTTCACTCTATTGTAAAAAGTACACTTTATTCTATTAGAATCAAATGATCCGTGCTACACTAAACTCATATATAACAAAAAATTAGTAACAATTCTAGCTATTTCAACCAAAAATATTATTGATATAACAAGTATGATTTTCTACATAAAATAAATATTTTTTAATTTAAAATAAATTAAGTCTATGATTTTCTACATAAAATAAATAATATTGAAAATAAAATTTTTAAAACATAATTTTAATAAGTCATATTTTAATAAAAGAAATTAACAATATCTTGAAGGGTAATTTGATCATTTTTATCTTCAAGGGAGCTTGTATTTATTTTTAAAATAAAGGGGAGGATTATGAAATTTAAGTATATATCATTTAAAATAGAATTGAGTAATTTGCCCAAAAAATAAAATGCCCTACACTTATGTACATTTATATTGTATAGTTTTAGATATTATACAATGTTATCTCAAATATTTATCTTATTCAACTTTATTTTATGTAATATACTGCCTGATATGAATGTTATTTTGTTACAGTGGCCGGAAAGTATATACAGTTACTCTGATATAAATGTTATTTGGTTAGGGAGATAGAATTTTAAGTACACATATTATACTATTTATTATCTATTAGTGAATAATATTTAGTTAATTTTTTTATTTTATATTTATTGGTTTATGTATATAAAAGTAAAAAAAAAAATTGATTGAATATAATTAAGTAATACATAATGAAATGACATAATATATAAGCTTAATAATTTTTCTTTTACAATATAAATGCATACCAATTGCCTATTAATAGTATTATTATTATCAAACCTCTTGTCAATTAAATTACTGTTGTTATTTCAGCTTTGATTGTGGCCTGTCATGATTTCATATGGCTATGTTTTTGTTTTTTGTTTTTTTGTATCACGAATGGTTAATATTTGATTTAAGGTAAGAATTGAGAGAAAGAAAAATGTCCCAAGGTATATTAAATGTATATCATCCTATATTGACTAATCAGATTTTGTTTTCCAAACAAATTATGTATAAGCATCATATATGAATTTAATTTACTTTTATATTGTAGTTAACTACATATGCTTTAATTGTATTCACTTGCTGTAACTATGACCCATAGCACTCATTTTTTCTTTAAGGTAAATTATATATATATTTTGAAGAGATGCATGTTAAAATTATATTTATTTCTTTTATTTTAAAAAAGTATACTTTTTTCATACAAAAAACAAAAACACTTATGATTTTATTCATTTTGATCAAAATAATTTTATATTTACTACTGATATATAATTATATATATTTGAACAAGATGAAATAAAAATTTATTTAAAAATTTTAAAAAATTAACTTTATGATTTTAAAATTAAAATAAAAAATATATTTTTAATAAATTATACTTTTAAAAAACTAATAGTATTATTAAGAATATTTTTATTAAAATAAATTTTTAGGTTTTTATTAACTCTTAAGGAAATATAGTGTACTTTTTTAAAATAAGAAACAGTATAATTTTAATATTTGTTAAAAGAAGAGATTGAAATTCACCCTTTATTTGACTACCCATCATAGAGTTCCTACACTAGGCGACCTTTAGGCTTGCCTCCACATAAGTGAACCAAGTAATCTATACAGAAATCGAATTTTTTAAGTTCAAACTTCAGAAGAGAAGCCAAAAAAATTTTATTTTTTTATGTTATTACAAGTTCCTTTCATGAAAACGAACTCAGTACTAGATGGTCAAAATTTGCATTCAAACTTCTTGTTAGTCTTTTATTTTGAAGTAATTAGGTTTGTGACGTTTGTTGGTGGAGTTGAGTTCCCATTTGTATTCAAGAGCTAAGCTCCCATTATTAGTTACTGTGAAAATTTTGTAATTTGGAAAATATTCAGTTGATGAAAAAATTTCTATCAAACATTTAGTAAATGATTACATACTTTATTTCAAAGATTTTTTTTTTTTCATTTGTATGCCTATATTTTCTGTTTGTCCAATTTGAGGCATATATGCTTAGCTTTGATCATGACCATTGTTGTCAAAATTGCGATATTACACGTAAAATTGTGCGTTTATACGATCTCACCTACCCAAAACGCATCAAATTGCATACAAAATCGCATCTAACAAAATCGGGGACGAGTTCTGGTGAACTCGCATGAAATCGCGAGTTTACACACTGAGTTCACGAGCCTGTGCCTGCGTTTCTTTCTTAAGTAAGTTTATTGCTGCGTTATGATTTCTTAATCCATGGCTGAGCACATGATTATCAATTGCAAAACTTATTTGGATAATGATATTTTGAAAAAAAATATATATCATTTTGAATTTAGATAAACAAAGATTCAAAGCTCAGATTTAACTAAAAGGAGATATGCTTGATAGTGAACATTAAGCTCTTGTTCATAGCAAGACGAAGATGACGACAAATGAGTGGGAAAAAAAGAATTCTAGTGTGTAAATTTTGGGGAGATTTTTCAGTGTGTGCTTCTAGCTATTGAAAATAGTACGAAGATCATAATTAACTTAAAATATTATGCTTGTGAACAAATTAAACCAAAAAAAAATTGTAATAAGAGGTCAGGATGAAGACTGAGTAGGAAGGTAAAGTAGTGAAATAATTAAAAAGAAATGAACAAAGTGATGAAGATTATCAAATAAGACAGATATTTGTTGAAAATTTAGGCTTTAGTTTAATTTTTTTGATTTGATTGTGTATTAAGAAACAATATTGGATAATGTTACGACATTTTAGTAGCATCAAAATTACGGATAATGCTGGATTTAACATGTCTGAAAATTTATTATTTAAGTAATAAATATCTCACTTATATTAATATTTTAAGCATTTGAATTTATATTTATAGGAATATTATAATATATATATTTAATAGTTATTTATTAACATACATAATTTTTTTTATTAATTTACGTGTCAAATTTATCCTTCTCTCATGAATTTATTTAAAATTTTGAGTTTGACAATTTTGATTATGACATTAAAAAAAAAACCTAATAATAAATAATTATAAAAAATAACTTATTCATAAAATAATTTTTTTAAAATTTAACCAGTTTATAAATAATTAATAGTAATTTATGTATTAACAATATATTTAATAAACATATATAAGGACTAATTACATTTTAACAAAATTAAAATTCTTTAAAACAAAATAAACTGCATTGAAATGATATTTTTAAATAATTTATTTATAAATAAAAATAGTCCTAATATTGAGGGTAATGTGCCACATTTTAATTAAAGTTACCTTTATTTTATTTTATTTTATCTTACTTTGTCACAAAGAGAATGAGAATTAAAATTTTGAGTAAATTAATATTAAAAAATCACTCCTCTCAGTTTAATTATTTAAAGATAAACCATTAGAATTTAAGTCTCCAAAACATTTTCTCCATATAAAATGATTTTTATGTTAGGCAAATCTCTCTGGATTAGTAAACGAGATCCTATATAATATGCCAACATGCATTTAGATTCTACCAAACCATTCCCTTCCAAAACGACGTCATTTAAGTAACTTTTAACTTAAAATTAAGTCAGTTTAACAATCAATTGGTTGTGTAAAATGTGTGTAAATGATGTTATGTAATGAGAAAAATGCTATACACACACACACACACACACAAGTTTAGATTATGACTAGACAACCACATAAATCTCTTTTTTTTAGAGAAACTTCTTTTAAGGGAATGATCATTTTTTGATTGGGAAATTTTTTTTAAAGATTACGTTGAAGAAGATTAAATTGATAACAGTATTCATATTATTTCAAAGTCGCGCGACATTATTAATTTACTTTAGAATCTTTTATTGCAAGTAAAATGCGGCTTTACCATTAAATTACACATAATAAGCCACTAGTAATAGTAAGTAATTAAGGCCTTTAATAGGTTCAAATTTCTATTTCGTCATGTACAAAAGATGATTTATTGTGCATTATGCATTGTTAATTTAAAACATTTTATTTATTTAAACACCTAACCAGATTCAATTATACGAGAAAAGAACAGAAAACATACCTCATATTAGCATTCAGAGTTTCCTCTAATCAATGATCTCCTATTCTCCTTCTTACTAAGCAAAAAGTAACAAAGTATAAATATGAGAAGCAAGAATACATATTGAATAGTATCGATCTGCTTCTAGTTTGAAGAATGGCTGTTGTGATTATGTTAATGAAGAATGTGATGAAGATAAGTTGCAGGAGAATCGCTGGGCAAATCTTCTTTGGCAGTTTGCACACTAAAGTATATATTGCATGACTGAGATGTATGAATATAATAATAGTATTAGTGGCTATCTGCCAATGAAGAACTTGCCCTGTAATGCACCTGCAACTGGAAAGTCACACACACAGATTGCTACTAATGGCGGTGTTATTTATGGTTTCTTAGAATTGGTATATCCTTTGGAACAATCCCTTCAATTTTCTGTTTCATTTCTGGCCTTTCATGTGCTTTTATTCCTTTGTCCCAGAACCATATACTTCTAGTAAAAATTATGGATTCTGACATTAAAGAATAAGGTCATATTTGAAGAATTTTACCACAGAAGAAGAAAGAAAGATCCAAAACCCTAGCCCTCCTTAGCTAGAAGCCATATATTAAAAGAAAATCACAATTAATATTATTCTAATAAATTTATGTAAATATTTTTTGGATAAATAAATAATTAACAAGTGCCATCTCACAAAAAAAAAAAAAAAGACTCCGAAAGACCATGGAAATTATTTCTTATAAAAATCTATTGAAGATATGTTTAAATAAAAGATTTTTAAGATTTGATCTTTGAATTTTAATATAAAATTAATATGGGTAGAATACTGTGTATACTAAAAATAAGTAACTCGATGTAATTTTGTGGTGACAGATTTTAAGTGGTTTACGACATATTCGCTCCAAAAGGTTTTTTTTTTTTTTTATTAATGTTCGTTAAAACATGTGTATGAAATTATGACTAAGGTATAAAGTGAAGTTTGATAAAGTACAGTGATCAGTTGGGTTTGATTCTGTTAGTGACCTTTCGAAATTTAATATTTTAATCAAAGCATTTTATCACTTCTATCAGGGATCCGTTAGTAAGCGATGTATCATATATACGTAATAATTAAATAATTAACTTTTAAATTGCATTTATCTATACTGTTATTTTTTAATTGTAATGTATACTTAATTTTTTTAAGAAAAATGATTTTGAGTCCCCTGTATTTAAAATTTTATATATTTTATTATATTTAAAAAGAGATAATCAAGAAAATAAAAAACTTACACTTTTACGAACTCATTCTAAATGAATTAAAAATTAAATATATATATTATAATGACTCTAAATCTTTTTGACTAGTGATATTATAAAATAATATATTTATTAAATGCTAAACATGCATAAAATTATATGTCATTTTTTTTAATTTTTGAAATTTATTATAAAAGAATAATTATTAAATTTTAAAATAATAAATTAAATAATGAGAAGTTATTTAATTCTTTTTAAAGTTATCTTTCAATCTTTCACTATCTTTATTTTCTTTCTCCCTTCTCTTCACATCACATATTTTATTTTATATGATATAATATATATTTTGTTATACCAATATCGAGAAAACATCATACATATTATAATATAGATAATAAAATATAAAATGTGAAAACATGAAAGAAAAAAATAAAGAATGAAAAATTACAAAGATAAATGAATTAAATGACTTATTGTTTAATTTATTATTTTAAAATTATAATTATTATTATTTTATATTATATTTCAAATATTAAAGAAAAAATAACATGCACATTTCTTTGAACAAAGCATCTAATTTTTTTTTTATCTCTCTTAATATAAAGAAATACATTATTTTTTTAATTTAGTACTAAAATAATAGTACGAAGATATTTCCTTTTTGGTGGGAATATGTGTAAAATGGGACTTTAACGATATCATATATAGTTGTCCAACTAGTATTTTAAAAGTTTTCACTTTGATTTAGATGTTTTTATAATTCATTTTTTCAATTATTTTACACACGACAATGCAAAAATTAAAATTTACAAGTTTTACAAAATTTATCTGTTATCTTCACTTATTTTTGCATATGAAAATAAAGTTATAAGCTATAAGGTATTTTGATCACCAAAGTAAATATATAACTAGAAGTGGACATGGGTTGAGTTTGATCGGGTTTACCATAAAATTGATTTGACCTAATCACTTCATGGAAAGTTGGTATAGGTCGGGTTCAAGTTTAATGAAAAATGAGAATTGATGGGGTGACCAGAATCAAGTCAACCTGCCAACTAAAAGGTTGGATTAGGTCGGGTTGGATGTTGGTTTTTTTTTTGGATTTACTTGTATCAATCTTAATTTTTTTTAAAATCTTATAAACAACAAAAAATTATGTTAGTTTATTTTTCTTATTAATGAATAAAAATTTATTTTAATTAAAATTTACTAAATAAAACATCACATTTATTAATATATATATAATGTGACGGGTTAAATCAGAACAATGGATTAAAAATTTTTAAACTTGTTAATCAAATTGATTAGTTTGAGGGTTGAATTTTTTAACCAAAATTAATTTGTTAACTCGAACCAACCAATTCAATATGAGAGGTTGGTCGGGTTGACTCAACCCAATACATAGCCCCATTTAGATCATATTAAAATATAATATTATTGTAATTTATATTATTAAGGTGTTTTATCTGCTTTTTATGTAATTTCTCACATTATCTAAACATTATGAAAATGTAAAAGTAAAGAGATATTTTCTCTAATAAATAAAAATCTATACAATTATAACTGGAAAATTTAAGTTTTACGAATATAAACTGTATTTTCTGTATTTGTTTTATGCAATATAAGATTATGACTTTGTTTTTAATATAACTACAGAGACAGCTAAGTTAATGTTAAACTCTAGTGTAAAATTTTATAATAGTAAAGATAATTAAATAATTTTACTTTTTATATAAAAACACATATTATATAAAAAATTAATTCCATTAAAATAGAAAAAATAAATTCGAAAAGAAAATTTTATAATATCATATTAAATATTAGAGACTTTGCATGCACAAAAGTGTATTTTAATTTTTTTAAATTTTGAAATATAATATAATAAATAATTCTTATATTTTAAAATACTAAATTAAATAATGATAAGTTATCTCCCTCTTATGTTGTAATTTTTCATAGTTTTTACCTTTTCATATTCTTACATCACATAATATATTATATAAGATATAATTTTAAAGAATAATTATCAAAATACCCTACAACCATTATAATATAATTGAGAGGATCTGCATGTCATATTTTTTAAAAATATATTATATAATTTAACTAAACTTAAAAAAATAAATAGATTACGTAAATATTTTAAATACTCGTAATTAATCTAATTTACTTAGACATTTTAATAACGAAATTCAAATCCCTTTTTGGAGTATAGCTGCATGCCTGTCGAGAATTGCCTGTAATGCCACAGAATTATAACCGTACTAGCGTCCTTCAGAATTGTTTAGTGCTTCCCAGAATTAGCATATACCATGAACTATACTCTCTTTTCGGTTCAGTCCTTTCCAATTATATATGCCGTTTGAGTTTAATCAAACAACACATGCAACGTTCTGTGTATATAATTAATTAAATGCCTGCGTCTCTAAACATATATACGCCCTTACATGAATTTGTAAGGCCAAACATAAAGCAAGTTTAATTTTCATTGGAGACAATGATCCACTGGAATATATGGTTTTTGATTTTATGTGGATCAAGAATCTGATTTTGTTAAAAAGATTAATGAACGAGAAAGTGTGAACTGGTAAAGACTAAAAAAAGAGAGAGAATAGGCCATGAATGATGCTCTGAGAAAAAGATACTCAAGCATGTTCTGTTTATGTTGTCAACATGATGAGGTTATTTTTGGTTAATGGACCCAAAAGTTGTGTACGTGGAAACTAGAAGAAGCTAGGATTTGAATTTAGATGCTCACTGCTTTCAGAAAGCAAAATGTCTCTTTTCATGAACAGTTATTAATTAATAACTAATGATTAGTGAGGGCATGGCTTTTTCGTGAAGACATTAAATTAAAGAACATATGAAAGAGACTGGTAGTCACAATTAAATGATTGAGTCTATAATATCTATTTCAAATTAAATGTGTATAGATTAATCAAATTCAATTAAAATTGTGTGTATAATGACATTTCTTTTAAAGAAAAAGATATAAATTATTCACAATTGTATATAATTCCTACGTGTAAGAGTTTTATTTATATATTTATCGAGAAGAATCACATCAATATTATTACTTCAATTTTGTGAGCAGAGGAAAAATCTCAAAATGAGTTTGGTGTAGGCCAAGTGCCGGTGCCCAAATCCTATTTAGTGGTGGATCTGCTCAATACTATGATGTTATTTTTTTGTGTAACACGTCTTTTTACTATTTGTGTGTATTGGATTTGTGTACTATTATATATCATGGATTTTGCATTTCTTAGCTTGGGTGTGAGCGTGTGTTTTGGTGGAAATTTATGTGGGATGAAAAGGCTAGGACATTTAAGGGAAATAGCTTTATTAGGGAGGCTGGAGCTAGGAGAAGGAAAATCAGCCCCATTAATATGAAATTTTCATGGTTATGTAGATATTTGATCCCTACCCCTAGCAAAACTAGGCTGCCATGAAATAGAGAGGAGTATTGGTTAGTACCCTAGGAAATGAGATCAAATGATGGAGGAATGAGAGAAAAATGGGTTTGAAGAATTAGAAACGACCAGACATGTCTTTAGGAAACTAATATTATATTCTGCTTGGGAAGGAAGGCAAAATGAATGGCTAGGATGGAATCTGAATTGAGGGCCAAGATTTGTGTTGATGGGGGGAGATGGACGACCAAAAGAGGAGAAAATTGGAGAAAAAGAAACGAAAATGAAAAAGAAAAAGAAAAGAAGAAGAAAGGAAGGAGAAGGCACAAGACTGAGGAAGGGACTAGGAACACGAGTTGAGTGACTAGAATTAGCAAACACTAGTGAATCGAGCTTGAAATTTAGGTAGATAGAACACCCTACCCTACACCACCATTCAATTTTTTTTTGTGGGTTTTATATGTTTTCTCCCTCTCTATACCTAAATGTTTGAAAATGGATTCTAAGGTTGAGTTTCTTGTTGGATGTTATTGTTTGGGGACTTTAGACAACATGTGTGATGTATAAATTGAATTTCACACTTGTTTTCATGCTTTGTGTGATGATGATGAAACTATGCACATATGCATGTGGATGCACCCATGTGGTTATTGTCATGTAGTTCATGCAAAAATGCATAAAAAAGCATTTTGAGACTCATGCAAGGATGTAAATTAGGAGAGACTTGGTGGAACCAAGAGACAAAACCAAGTGGAAAATACATTAAGGTGGCTAAACCAAGGGGCAATAGTCGAATACTAGGCTTGTTGCAGTTGACTGGTCAGTCCTTAGCAAGTCCAAAAAATGTATATTTACCAAAAAAAACTAAGTTTGAAGCCCAATAATCAACTAGTAGGCTTGTAACAGCTCACTAGTAGCTCTCAGTTTGAAAATTTTCAAAATAGGGTATTCAAACAATCAAATGGTAAAGCTCTAACTATCAACTATATTAGTGAGTCAATAGCTGACCAATTGACTTATAGGCCCCTAACAGTCGATTGCTCTAACTTTTAGACTAGGTGGATTTTAAATATAGCTTATAGCTGACTGGTAGGGTCTAAATAAGGACATATTGGTTTATGGACACTTAATTGTACCCTAATATATTTGATATAATTACAAACATGAACATTTTGTATGACAATTATGATTATGGTTTTGTGAAACTATGTTTTGGAAAAAGAGAACTTATCCTTTGTATATATACTAAAGATAGAAAAATTCATTAATCAAGTGATCGGTAGTCAATTTGGGATGATCATTTGTGGTTGAACCACAAAAAAGGGTGGAACACGTATTCGATATTCTCCGTGACGGTGTGAGATTTCTAATCTAGTGAAAGGGTTAAGTCATCCTAGATATAAAATACTAGAGGATAGTATACTAAACAGAAAGGAGGGTTCGATTGATGATATATTTCTAAAGAAATGTGATCATCAATAGGGAGGTTATTTTCAATAATGGGAGATGTGATATCTCATGAGCTTAGGCAAGTAAAGCTCTTTAAAAGGGAATGTACTTCAACAACATAAAGGAGGGTTCAATGATTTATGCCTTTTTGAGGGAGAGGGTTCAATTAGCTATTCTCCCAATGGTTCTATACGATGTGGATCCACCTAGGGGATGCCCTAGTAGATTGAGACTAGGTTAAAAGGTGTCAAGGCCAAAGTGGGTCGGTCAAGCTCAAGGATAGTACAAAATAGTTAAACAACATACCAGTTATGCAAGTTGACCTGATGAGAGTTTGAAACTAGTAAGGGTTCACAACTTAAGAGAAGCTACGGTAAATCAATTGATATGTTTGTTATGGATATGTTGTGAAATGTTTATGTAAAATTCGTATTAATTGGCATGTGATCCATTATATGTAAATACATATTTGCTTGATAGTAAGGAAGCACTATGAGAGTGCACTTTGTGTATGTGAAACAACACAGAGGAAAATGCATATTATTTGCTATGTGGTGAATGATCTTAGAGACCTTGCAAGTTATTGCATTAGTACAAGTCCTTTTTATTCCATATATTGTTATTGTGTTTTGTTTTCGTATGATATATATGAATTTTCTATTTATTACAAGTAGGACCAACAAGGAAATGTTTTGAAAACTTGGGTGTTTTATTTACTGAGAAATTATTTCTCACTATATGCCTATTGTGTTCCAGATTAAAATGCCTTTGTATCAGCTTCTGCTTGCTGTGGATCTAACATGGGTACATATCTTGTTTCTAGGCTATTATCAGGTAGTGAATGTAACAACTCCCTTACCATAGCATGTAATTTAGGAAGCATGAAATACTATCAAAATTTTTCCTTTCAAAATATGCATTGATTAGGGGCGTTACTGGTTGAGTGTACTCCAAGTATCCATCCCTATTCAGATTTCACTCAACTCTATACTTGCGCAGCTTATCTAATACATCAAATCATCATAACAATACAGCCATCAACATACTCTGGAATGTACATCTAAATTACTATTCATAAATTTTATTTAAGATACTAACTACAGGATATAAAACTTAACCATTTACCACCATAGTACATAAATATCTCCAAATACAAACTCAGTGATCAATAAACACCATATGAAGGCCATTAAGCCATTTATAATTAATGTCCTAAGCTACATCATAACTTTTTTGTCTCTCTACAATTCTACGCAGTAAATAAAACCAGTCCCAGGCTAGTTCCTTGTGCTATCACGCCCTTGATTGCCTGAACACAAAACTTAATGAGATTTTGAATCCCAGTAGAGTAATATACAGATAATTTTATTCAAAACAACTGAGTGTTCAGCTATAGCCCCATCCAGATATAGAAAACCTCTCCTCAAATTCATTCATTAAATAAAACATATGAATTAAGGCTTCATGTATTATAAACCAATAAACATGGAAAATCTAGTGGCTATCCAGAAATCAGAAGTCAAAATCATTTTTTCAATCAAAGAGTATAAGTGTTTATGAAAACCATCATTTTCAAAATGCCTGCAGCCAATTTTTTATATCCATTGCATAACGCTCTTACGTTGCTGCAAGGATCTCAAACATCTGTATATGACATCAATATATATGCATAAAATCATATAAATCAATTCATAATTCATTGCTTGCTGTTTTCCAATCTCATTTTAAAATCACGGGGACCGTCCTTCCGGTGATTGTCACAGGACCGTCCTCTATGTGACTAAGATTGTTGCTATCACGGGGACCATCCTCCATGTGACTGAAAACCTAACATCAGAAAGGGGCGTCCCCCATCATGTACACATTAAAAGTATATCTCATCTTTTTATCCCGACTATAAGGTAATGTATATATATATATGTGACTAATACTTAAGATCATAGGTCTTTACTATTAAACCAATCCATTTCCCTATATAGAATCTCCTCCCTTTACTCCTTATAGTCTTTTATAGGGGTGTATTGGTTTAACGGGTAAACCCTAACATATACAGACCATTTCAATATTCAAATTATGAAAGTTTAAAAAGTAGGTCTAAATATGAAATACTTGACAACCGTCCCATACCAGTTATCAAGTATCTATCCCAAGTTTCGTCTGTACTATAAGCATAAAATTCCAATAGTCCAATCAAAACTAGCAGCAAAGAATTGTCAAGTACATTTCAAACACATGCATATCTTTTCTTATACTCATCTAATCCAGCACACATTTCCTAATACATGTTCACAAACATATTCGTAGTAATCATTTCACATTAAAAATTTATTAAAACAAAGGAAAGTGTAGATTACTCTACCTTTCACCGTTTGCTCCTATACAAACCAAGACTTACCTCTTTTACCTTTGAATTATGCTCACAGATCATTTCCTGAGAAAACCATTCAAGTCTTACACAAATTTCCTTTCAATCATAATTCTTTACAATTAAATTCCTATTTTTTACTTCTATCCATCCATCAAGGATTAATTAGAATTTGAAATTAACAGAAAATATCAATCTTTTTAAATTAGTCCATAAACTTACAATTGAAACCTTTCCAACAATTTTCTTCCATTTTTTAATTTCATAAATTCATAAGAGTCCTAATTAAGCTAAGAATTACTGAGATGCATCAAATTCTAAAATTCTAATTCATACCAAACCTTTTCAAAATTTACAATTTGGTCCCTATTTTCTAATTTATGATTTTCATCATTTTTCTTCAATCTATCCCTTCAAGTCATTCCTAATAACATCCTAGAAGCTAGAAATTACAGAAAAAGCAATTAATTTGGAGTATTTCAATGTATACTATAAGTGTTGAAAAATTAAAGTTTAGTCCCTGTTTTCCCTTGGCGTTTTCCGGTGGCTAGCAGCGGTGGGAGGCTTGGTGAAGGTGACTGGCAACTCAAGGGTGTTGTTGGGCAGCTAAAATGCCAATCATTAGCAGTCCAACTGTGCAAAATTGATAGGATCGAAAAAGGGAAGCACGGACGAATGGCTCCGTTTTTATCAGCGATGGCTTAGGAAGTCTGCAAGAGGCGATGATGTGGGTGACACACTCTAGCGAGCTTTTGTGGCACTGTGGGGCAGCGAATTGCGACGGTTTGGCAAACATATGGAGGCTGAGCAGCGTAAAGGAGAGGGAGGTTGAGACACGCGAGAAAGAAAGTGCAGGGAGTGAGCGGGAGAGAGAGAAATGGGAAGAAAATTGAGCTTTAAAGTTTCTAAGGGCATTTTGGTCTTTTCTCACTTTACCCTAGATAAATTTTTTATATATTTTCTGATTTGAGCAAAATTATGAAATATCATAGGAGAGATTTGGGAATTTTTTGAGTATCCTAAACTTGCTAAAAATATCTACTAAGTTTCTCAAGACATAAAATTTTCTCCATCAGATATAATTTTATTTCAAAAAATTTTCAAATTTAAACTATGAACTCAGAAAAAAAAATTTTAAGCACCTTCCAACAATATTTCAAGGTTTTTAATTATTTTATCCCAATTATTTAATTTTTAAATAGGTTATTACAGTAAAGAACATAAAGGTGATATTACTGCTAGAGGTGGAGGTTACCCCTGCTACTACAGAGTGGGGTTGAGATGCTAGTTGTAAAATAGGGATTTTTGTATTTTGGCTTTTGATATTACCCTAGTGAACTGGTAGTGTTAGAGGTAGTTTTTAAGATGATTTCAGTTTGGTTTTACTACATGGTTTAACCTCTTTGTTTTCCTCTTATTTCAGCATTGTATGCCTATATTGGAGTTAATTTTCCCAGTTTCCCCTCAATTTCTCTCTTTGTTTTCTTTTTTATATTTTTAATTAACAAATAATAAAAAGAGAAGCTATAAAAAAAGATATTTAAATAAATATATTAATTTAAAAAATAATTATATAAATTTTTAGAGAAGAAGACCTCACGTGATGGGAGGCACAATCCCCATCCCTATTTCCAAACTTATTTTAGGAAAATTTTGCCCCTAATCTCTATTCCTGTGAAAAAAAAATAGTCCACATATTCAAATCTCCAAATGGGTAATTGACCTAAGAATCTCCAAACTTGAAGAGTTTTTTCATCCCTAACCATGCCCATCAATTCCTTTAAATCACCAAGTTAGTCTTTAACAACATTGTATTCATCTTTGTCTCTCTAGTATTCATTCAAATTTGCATCTCTAGTCTTCATTTAATTTTTCAAAATGATGTTATTTTATTTAAGGGAGCCAGATATCTAAATAGACAAAAAAAAAATCTACATAAGCTATATTTTTTACATGTTAAGTCAAATTATTCTATTAATAATTTTAATAACGATAAGCTCGATGATAATCTAACTCAACTAAATGTGTGATAAATATAACTTAGTAATTTTTTTTGCCTATTTGAATATTTGACTCACTTAAATTAAAACAATGTTGTTTTTGCAAATCTGAATGAAACAAATTTGTAAAGATACATAATTCTTTTAAAGTGAGTAAAATATCCAAATAGGCAAAAAAAAAATACATGAGTTATATTTGTCACATGTTTAATTGAATCAAATTATTCAAAAAGTAATTTTAATAGTATTAGACTCTTAGATAAGATTGACTTATTTTAAACTCATATAGGACAAAATTAATCCAAATAAAACATATAGGACGGAATTGATCTAAGTACAAACCTAAGGGAGGACTTTTACCCTTTAAAAGATTTTATAATTCTATATATTAAAAAATAAAAATAATATAATTTTCATATTAAAAAATAGAAATAATGTAATCACAACTCATATTTGAAGCGAACCTAAATAAGTATTAACCTTCCAACCCGGGTTGCCGGGTCATGACCCCGCCCATTTGCTCTCTTCGAGGCTTCGATAGTTCATCCTCAACGTTTCACGATCAATCCTTCTTCTTCCAGATTTCCGCACCTCCTTTTCTCTCACTCTCCGTGGCTCACTCATCGGCCAGAAGAAATCCTCGACCTAATTGTCTGCCCTTGGGGCTGGTTAGTTACCTATAGCTTTTGCTTTCGAAAATGGCTCTCACCTATGTGTGTGTGTGTGTGTGTGTGTATATATATATATCAAAAAATAGGGATTTTCTGCGATGAACTATCGCCGCATCGTTTCTCCGCGGCGGAAGGGTAAAAATTAGGGTTAGTTTTCAATTCGGCATTTTGCTTTCTAACTTGCTCAATATTGGGTCGCCGTGACCTGCCGCTCTATTTGAACTCTTTTGGTATTGTAAATGTTCTACGTATTTTGTTTGACTTTTAAGTCGATATGCCTGAAATCGGGGTTAAACCTTGCTATTTCCTGCTGGGGGTATTCGCCTTTCAAGATTTCTCAGTTAGACTAGTAATGAGCATCAAAATAAGATTTGTTTTTTTGTGTTTATTTTTGTTTTTGGTTTTGGTTTTTGTTTTTGTTTTTGTTTTTTTTAATATATAACTTTTTCTTATATGGATTATAATGAAGGTTGAAATAGTGCGAAGAAGAGATTGTGTGGGGTTTGATGAAGAGAATCAGTCATCTTGGAGAGTTTCTGGGTCTTTGTGAACGTTGGATGAAACCCTAAACGTGATCCTAGTAAAATAAAACAACATTCTGGGTTAATATTTCTTGTCAGGTGACTAGAAGCAATGATGATGTGTGCATCTACGGCAATTATATAAGCTGGTTCAATTGATGAATAAAATTTGTCAGTTATCTTTCATAATGTTCTTAAACTATCACCCTCAAATATTCAGAACTCAGTAGTTTAGGGTTTTTAGAATTGAGTTTGATTCTGATATTACCACTGTAGCTTCCTTTTTTTTTTTTTCTTGGGGAGAAATTAACATTTCTGTTTTAATCTACATTTTGGATAGCCATATGCATTTCTACACTTTCAGGTCTCATCATCTTGTGTATACTTGGCTTTTGAGTCTCTTGATTATTATTCAATAGTCTCCGTGCTACTCTTTGGTTTGGGAAGTATCTCATTTGTTGTTTGTTGTTCATCAAGTCTACATGTAACAACTTACGGGTGAAAGTTACTGCATCTGCTTGCTGCAATGTCTTGTTAATTGTCTAAATTAATTTTTCCAAACAAGCTGTTTTTTATTTTTTGGCACAATGTTAGGTTTCTAAAATGGTAGCCTAACAAAATACTATCTATAAAGATCCAGTAGAAATAAAAGGACCTTTTGAGAGCATGTGGAGAGAACTTATTAAACTTAGGGGCTATGGATGTAAGTGATTCCCGATCACTTTCCCTGTGCTGTTTTGTTTCAAAAGTTAAAACCCATGTTGATTTCTTCTTGGACTTACAAGTATATCCTACATTATCATTAAAGTTTTCATCTTATTGCTTCTGTGAACATAGGTTTTCTTACATTTGAAAACGACAAGAACTTAAAGGCTTTGGACTGGACTGCTATTTTATGGTTTCCTGTTTCTGAATTCTGTGAAAGTCCAGTCAAATTTAACTCACAGAATTTCAGCCAATCAACAACTGGAAGGTATGTACTGGAATGATTCACTATATGTTTACAACCTTTGGAGAAATCTTTCATTTGCTTCTCAAAATAGTCCCAACACAAGTTTGAAGAATCCTTACTTTCCCTTTGATGACCTTAGTTATTTTCTGCATTTTAGGTTATAACTGGTTTGTTATTTATGTAACAGATATTTTGTAGTAGAACAATTTTAACTCTCAATGTGGGAGGGAGAATATGACAATCAAAATAGAATTTTATTCTATAGTAGCTACTTAATTGACAAGAAAAATATGAGAATGTGAGAAAATTTTAATTCCTTTAATTTTATCTAGTGTTCAAATGTGATGAGGCAGTTATCTTTGTAAAAATGTTTGTATCAGTCATTATCTGTTTAGTTGCTTATCCTTCTTCCTGTCTCTTTTCTCTTCTAGAAACTTAGTAGTCCATTCTGTGCCAATGGCTGAACATCGAAATGGAAGTGCCCAACCTCCCAATGGAAAGGTCGCTGCAGCAGGAACTGCTTATTCCATTGATCTGAATACATTTCAATCACGATTGAAATCATTTTATTCACATTGGGATGAACACAAAACCAATCTGTGGGCTTCTTCCGATGCAATTGCAATAGCATGTCCTCCACCTTCAGACGATCTGCGATACTTGAAATCTACTGCTCTGAATTTATGGCTGCTTGGTTTTGAGTTCCCAGATACAATTATGGTCTTCATGAAGAAGCAGATCCACTTGTTATGCAGCCAAAAGAAGGCCTCTATTCTCGAAGCAATCAGAAAACCTGCCAAAGAGGCAGTTGGTGCAGAAGTCATTATGCATATAAAGGCAAAAAATGATGATGGGAGTGCTTTAATGGATGCTATATTTCGTGCTGTTCGTGCTCAGTCGAAGGTAGATGGTTCTGATGGTCCCACTGTTGGATACATATCAAGAGAGGCTCCTGAAGGAAAGCTTCTTGAAACATGGGCTGAAAAACTGAAAAATACTAATTTTCAACTCATGGATGTGGCGAATGGGCTCTCTAGCATGTTTGCTGCAAAGAATAATGAGGAACTAACTTCAATTAAGAGAGCGTCATACCTGACAACAAGTGTGATGAAAAACTTTGTTGTTCCAAAGCTTGAGAATGTAATTGATGATGAGAAGAAAGTTTCTCATTCTACATTGATGGAGGAGACTGAGAAAGTTATACTGGAACCTTCAAAAGTCAATTGTAAACTGAAGGCAGAGAATGTTGATATTTGTTACCCCCCAATTTTTCAAAGTGGAGGAGAGTTTGATCTCAGACCTAGTGCTGTCAGTAATGATGAGTTACTTCATTATGACTCTGCCAGTGTGATTATATGTGCAGTTGGAGCCCGATATAAGAGTTACTGCTCAAACATAGCTAGGACCTTCTTGATTGATGCAGACCCCCTTCAGAGTAAGGCTTATGAGGTTCTTCTAAAAGCCCATGAAGCAGCCATTGGTTCCTTGAAGCCTGGGAACAAGATGAGTGCTGCATACCTGGCTGCAGTTTCTGTTGTAGAAAAGGATGCTCCTGAGTTGGTTTCTAATTTGACAAAATCTGCTGGGACAGGCATTGGTATTGAGTTTCGTGAGTCAGGTTTGAATCTGAATGCTAAAAATGAGCAGATAGTAAAAGAAGGTATGGTCTTCAATGTTACGCTTGGATTTCAAAATTTGCAGAGCCAGAACAGGAAAGCGAAGAGCAAGAACTTCTCTCTATTGCTTGCTGATACAGTCATTATCATCAAAGATAAGACAGAAGTTGTAACTTCTTTGAGCTCTAAAGCTCTTAAGGATGTGGCCTATTCTTTTAATGAGGATGATGAAGAAGAGAAGCCCAGCAAAAAGGCTGAGGCCAAAGGCACTGAGCCCATCATGTCAAAGACAACTCTAAGGTCAGACAATCATGAGATATCTAAGGAGGAGCTCCGAAGGCAGCATCAGGCAGAACTTGCTCGTCAGAAAAATGAAGAAACTGCAAGGCGGCTTGCTGGTGGAGGAAGTGAGACAGGAGACAACCGTTCTTCTGCAAGGACTTCAGCAGACCTAGTTGCCTACAAGAACGTAAATGACATTCCCCCTCCCAGAGATATAATGATTCAGATTGACCAGAAGCATGAGGCAGTTCTTTTGCCTATAAATGGAATCATGGTGCCTTTTCATGTTGCTTTCATACGAACTGTTTCCAGTCAGCAGGACACCAATCGCAATTGCTATATCAGAATTATTTTTAATGTGCCTGGGACCCCTTTCAGTTCTCATGATACAAACTCAACGAAGTTCCAGAATTCTATATATTTGAAGGAGGCTTCATTTCGTTCCAAGAATCCTAGGCACATAAGTGAGTTGGTGCAGTCTATTAAAACACTAAGGCGGCAAGTTGTGGCTAGGGAATCTGAGAGAGCTGAGAGGGCTACCTTGGTTACTCAGGAGAAACTACAGCTTGCTAATAATAGATTTAAGCCCATTAGATTGCCTGATCTTTGGATCCGTCCTCCTTTTGGTGGACGTGGAAGGAAGATACCCGGTACACTTGAGGCACATGTGAATGGATTTCGTTATTCAACCACTAGGCAAGATGAACGTGTAGACATAATGTTTGCCAACATTAAGCATGCATTTTTTCAGCCTGCAGAAAATGAAATGATTACACTCTTGCACTTCCATCTGCATAATCATATTATGGTGGGAAACAAGAAAACCAAGGATGTGCAGTTTTATGTTGAGGTGATGGAAATGGTCCAGAATGTAGGAGGTGGAAAGAGATCTGCCTATGACCCTGATGAGCTTGAAGAAGAACAAAGGGAGAGAGACAGGAAGAATAAAATTAATGTGGAGTTTCAGAGCTTTGTCAATCGGGCCAATGATCTCTGGGGACAGCCCCAATTTAACAGCCTTGACCTTGAGTTTGATCAACCTCTGAGAGAACTTGGCTTTACTGGAGTACCTCATAAATCTTCTGTATTTATTGTTCCTACCTCAGCCTGCCTTGTTGAACTGGTAGAAACACCTTTCCTTGTTGTCACTCTAAGTGAGATTGAGATTGTGAATCTAGAAAGAGTTGGCCTTGGGCAGAAAAACTTTGATATGACGATAGTATTTAAGGACTTCAAGCGGGATGTCCTCAGGATTGATTCCATCCCTTCAACATCACTAGATGGCATCAAGGAATGGCTTGACACAACCGATATTAAGTATTATGAGAGCAGGCTAAATCTGAATTGGCGTCAGATACTAAAGACAATCACCGATGATCCACAAAGCTTTATAGAAGGTGGAGGTTGGGAATTTTTGAATTTGGAAGCTACTGATTCAGAATCTGAGAATTCAGAGGAGTCAGACAAAGGTTATGAGCCATCGGATGTTGAACCTGAGTCTGATTCAGAAGATGATGATTCAGATAGTGAATCACTAGTGGAGTCTGAGGATGAAGATGAGGAGGACTCGGAGGAGGAGTCAGAGGAAGAGAAGGGAAAGACATGGGAAGAATTGGAAAGGGAAGCGAGCAATGCAGATAGGGAGAAAGGGGATGAGTCTGACAGTGAAGAGGAGAGGAAAAGAAGGAAGATAAAAGCATTTGGTAAGTCACGTGCCAGTCTAAGTAGTAGCATGCCAAAGCGAACCAAGCTGAGATAGACTTCGAATTTTTTATTTTGTTTCTTCTCAGTTTTTGGATGGTTGAGTGCAGGCTGTGCAGCCGCTATCTTGGCGGCTTGGCCGTTGCTGTGAGAAGCAGCTCTTCAGCTTGCAGTTGCCTTATCATTGTAACTTAGGTTTTTCTTCATTTTTTTTTCTTTCCATTATATCTTTAGGCATTTGATGGGATCCTTGAAGCAATTGTGGTTAAAATTGTTACATGTCTCAATTTTTAACAATACTGTTTCCGTCTTATTTTTTTTCCTTGTCTATTATTAGCTCTTTTTTAACTTAGGGTTGTATGCTTCTTGTATTTTGCATTTTTTAAGATTTCCAGCCGGCTGATTTTGATGACACTAGCAGAGGGAAGAGAATCAAAGCACATATAGATACCCCGAGTACTTAAGCAGTCATTGTGACGCGAATAGTACTATATGGATATTGCGATTCTTTTGAACTACTCACAATAACTAGTATTTATAGTTATTCTCATTCTCTACTAATTGTTACTGTTTCGGAAAGACTTTGAGAATGTGCCAAATTAGCTGAAGTAACATAACTACTGAAAATCAGTTGGAACAACTATATTAACAGAAAGTGTAAATTGCCACTCCACGAGAACGTGTATGTCAGGGTGGGGCTCTTATTGGCTATCAGCCCTTCTTTTTTTTGTAGATTTTTATTTTTTCTTAGGAGGTCAACGTACTCTTTTTAAAACCTTATATAGGAATGGCAAAAGACAAAGTTCTACCATTAACTAACATAAGTTAATTTAAAAGAAAGAATTAATCTTTTATAATATGATAAACTAAAATTAAAATTTTAATTAAAAAATTTATCTATATTTAATATTTAACTGTATTTCATATAAGATTAATGGAGCAGGATTGTTAACTTTCTTTCCACTAAGCTTTGCAGCACCGCTGCACATAGATCTGTCAGCCACGTCACCACTCATCCACACCAGCTTCGTGGTTTCGACCTTAATTAGTAAGTCAGTTCTTTTTTTTCAATTAAATTCGGTGTTGTTTGTGTTATCCTGCTCCGTTAGATCATGCTATTGTGTTGTTTAGTGGTTGATTTGTGTAGATCTATGATTTATTTCTACATTTTACCCTAAAGGTTCGCCCTTTGAGTAAAAACAATAAACTCGTCTACATATAATGTTCTCCTTTGTCAAGTGATATGATCTCCATGTTTAATAAGTCCACCCTTCGTAAAGTGATTTGGTCTTTTTAGAAGGTGGCTTCTGTTCATATTAATGCAACGACGGACTAAGCACCACTACTTTAGTAATGAATTTGATCTAAAATGTCCAAATAGAAGATACTAAAAGTTTAACATAAACACAATCTTCATGGTTTAAATTCCTCTTTGTCAGATGAATTTTTTGGTCATCTAAAACCATTTTTAATTATAATAAATAACTAAATTATGTGTTAATGAATTGCGGGAAAAGGGTATGACAAAATCATCAAACCTTTATCTGAGATTCATTACATGGCATATATCATAATGAAAGGGAGGGGGGGTGGGGGTGTAATTTTTTTAAAATGAAAGAAATGAAAGTTTAATTTTGATATATCTTAAAGAATAAGAGTACAATTCACTTTTTTTTTTTTTCAAATGCAACGGTAATTTTATTTTAGAGCCAACTTGTTTCAATAGCTCTAATTTATACAAATCATTTTTAAGACTAAATTTATTTTTATCAAGATATTCTCTTATATATACCACACATATTTAGATTTTTCTTTTTTAAAAAAATTACACATGGCAGCAAGCAAATAGCTTGAAGAAGGATTCTTGGCTACCTTCGTTCTTTTTGTTCTTGTTTTGACTAAATGTACAACTAATTTGGATTTGATTATACTTAATATTTTAATCCAATATTAAGTATAAGTCCAATAAAAATAAGACAAATGATAAGATACTACTACCTATAAAATTTCTCAAATTTTGTAAAAGTTATCTTTTTGGTTATCGTACACAAAAATATTAAAGTGATCTAATAATTAAAAAATTTCTTGAGCTATACATATCAAAATCCAAAATGATAACAAAATATTGAGGAAATTATATTTTCCTTCTTGAGAAATATTAAAATTACATCCTTTTTCTTTTTATTTTGAAAACTTATATTTTCTTTTCTTAAGAAATAAGAAAAACTTATAATTTTATATATTTTGACTAAAATGTATTTATTATTTATATAGTTATGTATTTGATCAATATGAAAACTTATTTTTAAAATTTATAATAAATTAATTTTATTATTACAAAATTAATAATAATGTAATAATACTTTTTTTCAAAATATATTTTTCAATGAATTATAGTTTTTTAAAAAAATTGATGTTACTATTAAAGCTATTTTAATTAAAATGAATCAAATTGTAGGTGTTTCCTATATCTCAAAAAAAAAAAAAGTATAAGTTTTTAAACTATAAGGTGAGCATAATTTTAATATCTCTTAGGAGAAAGTGAGTGAAACTTTAAATTCTTTATTCAAGTTGCTTGTTGTTTTTGTATACTTTCTCAACCTTCAAAATAGAAATCCAATAATATAAGTGACAAATATTGTATTTTGATCAATATAAAATTAGGGTCAATTACATTTTATTCCCTTGTGGTGGTTTAGCCTAAGATTAGTCTGCTGCCCTGCAGTTAAGCGGGTGCCACTTGCCCATTCTTGCGGTTTGTTCCGTTATCACTTAACTATCCTGCACTATTTTTTATCCAAAATTTATCAAATTAATTAATTGAAAATTTTAAAAAATTAGTTTTTATCTATACAATTTTAAAATTATGATTCAAACCTTCATTTAATTGAATACTTATCATTTAACTTATTTTTATTATTTGAAACTACTCATTTAGTACTGTTTAATGTTTAAAATTTGTCCTTCAACATTCTAAAATTATTAAATTATTTAAAATAAAAAAAAATTAATATATATGTATAATACAAAGTATACACTATAATAGTAAATTGCGTAAGCAATAATAAAGTATAATTATAAGATAAAAATAAAATTGTAATTTTAAAGAAGTATGAGTGGTATGTTTATTTTTTAAAAATAAGATATATTATATAATTATTTTATATTTTATGTAATCAAATTATATTATATATTTATTCAATTATAATATAAATATTAATAATGATTTAACCACAATTCAATTAGGATTAAACTACTAAATTAATCAATTAATTAATTTGGTTTAATAATTAAACTGAGTTTTAAAACATTGGTAATAAATCAACAGTTAGAAATTTCGTTAGAAGTTTGGGATTAGTCATGGAGATGTACTAGCCTTAAAATTGCCAGAGGAGTTCTGCATGCTTTCTGGTGTCATAAATGCTGTATTTAATAGAGCTTGATTACAATGACACTCAATCTTTATTCCCCTCCCCAACCGACAAAATTATGCTCAGAAATGGGCCAATTAATATGCTTTTAATGATTTGTTCAACATCAAGATCCCAAGAAACATAAAAGATCTCAAGCTTGTCTCATTTATATATCCCAACTCTTTTATTTATGTCTTCCCATGTGTTTCTTTGGGCAACTTTTGTCACTTCTAGAATCCACTTTGGTTATTTAACAAAATGAAATCATCGGATTTTGGCATTCATCCCTTATGAAAGCTATAAATCAAAGTGTTGAACTTTTCCAAAAGGTAATCAAAGGTATGTGTTGATATAAGCTCTTTAGTTCTTTGTAGGAGGATGTGCCCAAAAGGTCTTTAACACCTGCTATTAGGAGTACAGATCAAGCTAAGAATAAAATAGTCTATCCAAATTAGGAAACTGTACCCAATTGCCTTTCCCTTGAAAAAAAAAATTATTATTAACGGTTAGTTAGTTAAAATGATATATATTTTATTCATTTTAAATAAAATTTTAAGTTTGAATCTTATATATTAAAATATATTCATTAAGAAAGATTTTATTAAATCAAGTAAAAATTTAATGAATTTTTTAACACTAGTCATTTTCACCCAAAAAAAAAATTAACCACTGATTTTGGTTATAACAAATAATTAAATAGAATTATAGAAATAACCTTTTATCTTGTGTTTTTAATATGTCATGTTTATTTTTATGTCCTTATATTTATTTTTTGAGAAAAATGTATATACTCCATTTCAAATGTAACTCAATTGTAAATTACACTCATAAATTGTTAAATGTATCAAATATTCTAGTCAATTATGACTCAATTGTAAATATTTCTTTAAATTATTAAGTGTGGCAAATATTTTCCTTCAGTTATGTCTTAATTACAAAATATTCTCATAAACTATAAAGTGTGGCAAGTACCTATCTTCAATTATAATTTAGTTGTAAATACCCCATAAATTATAAAGTTTAACAAATATCTTCATATACTTTCATATGCATGAATTTAACTCTAATTTTACGCATCTCTATTAACTATACTAAATATTTTTCATATCATACTTTTACTTAAACCTATTAATTTAGAAAAAAGGTTCTCTTCCCTAAACTATTTTTTTATTCAAAAAGTTCTAAAATGAATCATAAGTTTCTATAATTTCCAATCTCCTTCCAAAATCTATCTCAAATTTATTAGGCAAAATCTCAATTTTAAGCTTTGAGCAAAAAATTCTTTCAAATAAATATTTCATCCATTAGGGTTTTGGATGAAATATTTAACAAATGGGACTTTCTACACAAATTGAAAAATTTGAAGAATTTTTCAAGTCAATTTTTATGGTTTAAAAAATTATATGCACATGACTTATAATTTAAAAAAGTTATATGTATTTCATCTAATTTTTTATTGGGCTTGGCAACGAAAGTGGTTATGCAGGTTACAAATAGAAATTATCTAAAAGATATAGTGGTCTTGTCCTTTTGCTTAAAAATCTTGTGAACTTTGGTCAGAATTTAAGTCAACATGGTACCTTCGAGCATAGTTTTTAGAATTAGAAGAGTTCAGGTCACTAAGTCATTGGTCTAATTGATAGGTTACTAAAAAACCTGTTGAACTAGCAAAGTAAATTAATAAATTAAAATTTTTAAATAATGAAATTATTTTGGGTTATTTTAAAATTACATGCATAATTAAATAAAAATATGAAGCCATAAATTTAGTATACTTTAAGTTATAATGACAAAATTTAAAACAAACTTAAAGTTAGTCTTAAATTTATTTATTATAAATGTCAAATTTATTGTTTAAAAGTATACAATGAGCACTAAAAAAAGTAGTAACGAACTAATTTTAGAATTATATAATGAGTACTAAAAAAAATTAGACAATTAAATTTAATGCATGTTAGGAATAAGTTATAAATTCAATATCATGTAAGAATAATATCATAATTCATCAAAACTAAAGAAACTCATTGTTTTTCAAAAAAAAAAAAAATTGAACCAAGTTTGTGTCAAGTCACTAGGTAAATTAAAAACATGACAAGTCATGACCAGATTGATTATAAAACAATCCAAATAGTAAATCTAGACTGATTTAATAGCTTATTCATCAAGTCAATCTGCATCCCAAAATTATGCCTTCAAGTTCTTCTTATCATTAGTTACCATTTCAACAACCTCACTCTTTATAGAAAATTAAACCAGCTTCTTGCCTCAAAGATTGATCCCCAACAATAACATTGATCTCCAAATAAAACAACCAAAACCAGAAGCTTGGGAAATCAAGAATGCATTATGGCAACTAAAACCTTGAAATTCGCTAAGATAGATGGCCTCCAACTAGGTTTTTACCAAAAATATTGGCATTTTGTAGGTGATCCCATCATTAAATCAATAGAAAAAGTCTTCATAAGATCCAAAATTCCAGAGGATTGGAATCACACCCTCATTTTTTGAATCCCAAGAAGCCTTTGTCCCTGACAGAAAAGTTGTAGATAATGTGATCATAGCTCAAGAATAATTGTAGCATTTAAAATAAAAAATAAGAATAAATTGGGATAAATGATTGTTAAGCTAGATCTAGAAGAAGCTTGTTATAAGATAAGTTGGAAATTCATTGAGGTTGTCCTCCAATTTTTCAAATTCCCCTAAAATTGGATTAGCTACATTTTGGAATGCTTAACAACTGTTAAACATTCCTACATTATAAATGCATGCATCGTAGAATTTATACTTCCTAAAAGAGGTATAAGACATAGGGACCCCTTATTTCCCTATCTTTTCATTCTTGGAATGGAAATTTTTTCTAGGATTATCCAAGTGGAGGTTGATTCTAGAAAATAAAAGTCAGCACAAGTCAAGGATATTAAAATATCACATCCACTATTCACATATGATGTTTTATTACTTGCAAAAATAAGAAAAAAGAGTGCTTACACTATTAAAAAATCTATTGACTTCATCATGCAATTTTTAGGGTTAAACATTAATAAGGAAAAGTCATAAATTTGGTTCTCAATGAATACTCCCGTCTCTTCAAGGACTAAAATTACAAATATCCTTCAGTGCAAGATTAGTTCCAACATGGGTAACTATTTAGGAATCCCATTAGACATATCTAGAAGGAAGAGTAAGCTTAAACCCATTGTAGACAAAATATCAAGGAAGTTGGAGTGCTTGAAGTCAAAATGCTTATCTACAATGGACAAGATAACCCTCATCAAGTCAGTAACCTCTAATATTTCAACCTACTTCATTAAGAGCCTTCCTTTTCCCATGAGCATTTGTTTGGCCATTGATAAACTCAACTGTGATTTTGTTTGGGGTTCGTTTAAGGATATAAGGAGAATCCACTTGATTATTTGGGATAAGTTTTTCTAAAATGAACAACAAGGAGGTTTAGGTATCACAAAGACTAAAGAAAGAAACTTGGAATTTATGGGTAAATTAGTGTGGAGAATGACCCACGAGAATGATTCCATATGAGCCAAAATTTGCTCTTATCACCTTTCTCTCAATTAGGTAAACTCTTTTATCATTGGAAAGTGCCTTTCTAGAGGAACACAAGTGGTTAACAAGGGCAGTATAATAATGCCTTTCTCAGTCATGACACTTACTTTTAGATCGATAATTGGGGCCTCACTTCAGATTATTCGTTCTCTCTCAAGATCGCTTACTCCACAGCTTGTAAAGACCTCTCTTCGCTTTTGAATACCCCAATGCCAAACATGGAATGGGTTTAGAGATTATAGTGCCACAAAAGGATCAAGTTTTTCATTTGGAGTATAATGCTTAATGGCATCCCTTGAACATTAACCCTTCTTTCTAAAGGATTCAAGTTTCTAAAGGATTCAAGATATCTAGCACTCATTCTCTTTGTAATCAACAATTGGAAACCCCTGAACACCTTTTCTAAGACTGTATAAACTCCAAAAGAGTTTGGAACCTTACCAAACTCCCATCCTTAGGCAATGACCAAACCTTCCTTGCTTGGATTAAGACAAATTCTTCTTATGTTGACCTGACTACCTTCGACATCCCTTATGGAATCATTTTTATAAGTGTTATCTAGAACATCTAGTTTGAAAGAAACAAAAATCTTTTGGCCAAAATGCATCGAATCTCCTTGAACTATTGGATCATTGCACGTAACCTCCATTAACTTTAAAATCTGGCAAAGAACTGCCCTGAACTTTCAAATTTTTGGAGATGACATCATCTGTTATTTTTTTCATCCAATCTTTAATGGTCAAAGGCCACATAAGCTATTTTAACTCCATTTAAGATTAAGTGTTGAGCTGGAAGGAGGGGCATTTTGGTCATTCCTTAATTATTACCCCCACTTTCGTTCCTCTCAATCTCTCTCTCTCTCTCTCTCTCTCTCTTTTATATCTGAAAATGACAATTTTGAGTTCCCCACTGCAACCAACATAGAAAACAAAGATGAAGATGACGGCCTCTTTTTTTACGCTTTTACTCGTGGCCAATTTGGGTGGCAATGATTTGGGTGGTTTGTTATCTAAATCCCAAAAAATTCCAACTCTGTTTCTTAACCTAACTGGTGACAATTTCAAATTTTTATCCAAAGCATTGCCACCTTATTTAAACTCAAAATGGCAATATTTCAATGTAGTACATAGGCTTAATATTGCTGGATTTGTGGCTTGTATTGTCAAAGAAGATTCTATAAAATTTGAGGATTGTAACTAAAATTATAACCATAAGAAAAAGTAGGTTTCATGTGTATTTAAATGGAATCTTGAATTATTTTCAAGTAGCATACCTGCAAAGTGCATATGAAAAAAAAAATTTTATCTCAACAAATTAAAATCAAACAAATTTGAAATTATCCATCATTACATTGTCTTATATAATATGAAGTCACAAACCTTTTATTTAAAAAAAAAAAAGGAAGAAAAATCATGTTGAAAAATAATATAAGACATAAGAAGCATTGGTTTTCTAATAAGAAAAGGGCGGGTTAGGTAGAATATGATTGTATAATATGCATCTGTACATGTAAATATAGTTGTCCCATTATCAAAGGCATAGCTACACAATCTCAGGCACGCCGCCTTGAACATTTGGGAGTATGCATTAGGTCATTGCATATAACCTGTGAAGCTTGAATATGCCTCTGCTCTACTTTTCAAACATAAGGAATGACCAAAATTAAGAGTGATGAAAGTGGGGGTAATAATTAAAGAATGACCAAAATGCCCCTTTCAGGGAGCCAAAATAGCTAACATGACCTTTTAGTGTTTTAAAATTGGATAAAAAAATTAACAAATGATATCATCTACAAAAATTTGAAAGTTCAGGGAATCCTTTGTTTGGTTTTAAAGTTCAGGGAGATTATGTGCAATAACCCTATAGTTTAAAGGAGTTATGTGCATTTTGGCCAAAAAATTTTCAGAACAATCAAACTTCAATCCAAATGACGTTTGGAAAGGTGGCAAGGAATAAGTTCATCGAATTCTACTTTCTATAAATTCCTTATATTACTCACCTTGTCAAGAATATTACTAATATAAGCTAGAAACTGTCGATGGAAGGTTGGTTAAAGCTAAACACTAATGGCTCTAGGACAGAATGCACAAGTCACAGAGACCATAATGGCTCTTGGATAAAAGGTATTTCCAAGTTTTTGGGAATTGGCAATATCATTCTTGCTAAACGGTGGGTTATATACATTGGCATTTCTATGGAAAAAGAGATGAACTACCATCCTTGTTGGTGGAATGATCATACTCAAATTGTGTTGTCTCTCTTATTTTAAATGTTGACACTCCTTATACTCATCCTCTCATTATGCAGGTCAAGTATGCAATATTTCCATCAAATCTCCATTAATCATGTCCACCACGAAGCTAATGGTTATGTTGATGGCTTAGCCAAACATGCGATCCATTTTATTACTGATTTAACTTATTTTGAAATGACCCCTAGTTCAATTTTGTCAGAACTAAACCGAACCATATGGTATGACTAGTTGAATCGATAACCAGCTAGTTTAATGGTCCAATTTGCTTTTAAGAACCAGATAGTCAGTCATACTGCTTTAACCTGGTCAGGACCGAGGAAAATTTGAGAAGTGGATGGTTTTTACTAAAGTGGTCAAGCCTTTAATTTTTTGTTTGTTTATGTTTTTTTATTTTTGGGTCTAAAATTTTGAATTAAATTAGACTATATACATTGTGAATCTTAGAATTTAAAATTTTATATGATTAGGGAATAATTGATATGGTATATAAATAATATAAATATTTAAATTATTATAATTTGAGCCTACATTACTTTTATACATATAATTTATTTATATAAATTACTCATTTTAATTAAAAATCATAAGTGAAAACATATTTTTTTTAATATAAGATATATTATTGATATTAAAAATATTTAATTATTTTTCTATATTTATGATATCATCTAGTTTGATCACTAGTTAAATCGATTAAATAGGTCAACTCGTAACCTGATCTAATTTTTAAAACATTACCCTAATTGTTTATCTTTTACCTTTACGGTTGATTTTGTGGAAACTACATTTCCTCGTAGAGTAGGTGTTGGATGAATTTTGCTTATGTTTATTGCTAGCTTTTTGGTTTGCTGTATCATGAAAATATTTTGTATCTAATGTTGTTTTAATGAATCCTCAATTTGAGAAAAAAAAAAAAGGATTAATTACACTTTAGTGCCCTATTGTTTGCCTTGATTTCACTTGGGCATCCTGTGGTTTAATTTTTTTCAAACAAGTGGACTGTGATTTGTACCATTTGCACGTTGGTGACTTGTGGTTTAATTTCATTAAAAAATTTAATAGAAGACACACATGCCACGTACATGACCACAAAAAAATGAATTTTTTTCTAAAAGAAATCGATTTTCTTCCCAAAAAAACAAGTTTTCTTTTAAAAAAAACTAATTCTTTTTCCAAAAAAAAGATTAGTTTTTCTCTTAAAAAAACATTGATTTTATTTCAAAAAAATTAGTTTTTTTTTTTAAAAAAATCAATTTTTTATATTTTTTTTTACTAAAACTCGATTTTTTTGGTACTATAACATGATATTTTCATTAAATCAAAAATACTAAATGCTAAATTCTAAACCCCAAACCCTAAATACTATTTTTTAAGCTCTAAATTTTAAATACTAAATCTTAAAATATATATTCTAAATCCTAAATTTTAAAGTCCAAACTTAAACTTTAAATCTTAAATTTTAAACTATAAATTATAAATTTAAACACTAAACTTTAAGCTATAAACAACAATCCCCTTAAAGAATATAATAAAATTAAAAAAATAAAATTATAAATTATATAATTAAAAATTATAATAAAATAAATAATGATTATATAAAATTGTTAAGTAACAATATATAATAAAATAATATATTAAATGATGTATAAATATAATAAATTAATCATTAATAAATATTATAAATAATATAATAATGTAGCATTTAGTATTTAGGTTTATTTTGTATCTTTTTCTATTTTTAGATTCATCTATAATTCTATATAATATCTATATTATTACATTATAATATTATTTATTAATTATTTAGTTTTATTATTATTTAATTAATATCTTATTTTTATTTATAAATATATAATATAATTTTTATATATTATATATTATATATAATTTTTAATTTCATTTTTAATTTACTATATTTTTTTGGGGTTTTTTGTTTATAGTTCAAAATTTAAGGTATGGATTTATAATTTAAAGTTTAGAATTTAAGATTTAGAGTTTAAAGTTTAGAATTTGAGATTTAAGATTTATAATTTATGATTTAGAATATAAGGTTTGAGAAATGGGGTTTAGTGTTTAAAGATTTAATAAAAAATCAAGTTTTAGTAAAAAAATAAAAGAAAATTAATTTTTCAAATAAAAACCAATTTTTTAAAAAAATGATTTTTTCAGAGAAATACATTTTTAAAAAAAAAATGTGTTTTTTTTAGAGAAAATATGTTTTTTTTAAAAAAGTCGTGACAAAAAATATGCTTTTTATGCGGTCCCATACATCATCTACTAAATTTTTAATAAAATTAAATTACAAGACACAAAGTATGAATGGCACAAACTATGAACTATATATTTAAAAAATTAAATTACAAGATAATCAAATAAAATGAAAACAAATTACATTACACTAAAAAAAGATTAACTTATTCTCAACTTCAAGTGAAGCGCACGTCAAAATCGTTTTTATCCTAAAAATCGAAGACTTGTTTCACGTGTGGTACGTAAATTGCAGTATTATCTATGCTCAATTTAATGTCTTTTCTACACTACTAGCTAGTATTTAAAAATTTGTTAAGTATTGATTAATCTAATTTAAATTATTTAAAACCTTATAACAAAAAGAAAATTTTTTTTAAAAAATATTTTCTTTAACAAAAGCCAAATCTAAAATTTACTTAAAGAAAATAAAACAAATACTCAATTTGGCTTTATGTTTTCAAATTATTGTAAATGCCAAAGATAAATAGTTTAAATTACATGATAACTTTGCGAGGATCATCCCACATGACGATAGTGATGTACAAAAAGTCAAAAAAGCTCCTAGGATTTAAGCGAATTTTACAAGTGGGTCCAAAACGCGTAGGCTCCTTGTGTTCACACTATCAGATACAATCCCTATGTGCTCGAATCCATGGACCCTACCAAAACCCTGAACATTACAAGTCACGCTCTCTCATTGCCAATGATACTGTGAAGTAATTGACCTTTATGGTCTCTCTGGCTCTCTCCCACTTTAACCCTCGATTCATGCACACAGGACTTAAGGGCCATAGAGGGATGGCCATAGGCTCAACATCCAATCATGTTCTAAATTCCAAAGTGGATGACAATAAAATACAAATTGGACAAGCATAAACGTCTTGTTAACTATTTACCTTTCAGACAAAAATTTAAAGCTCAATATGTCATTTTTATATTTCTTTGGGTTTTTTTTTGTGATCTCCTCACATTTTCTCTTTTTTTATTAAAAGTTCTAAAAAAAATAAAGATAAGAGAGCTCAACATAAGTCGTGTTTTTTATATATTCATTAGAGGTGTCAAAATAAGGTAATTTTTATAAATGAGTCTATTAGATCTTTAAAAATTTATAAAGTTGAGTTGAAAAAATTTTAGTTTAAATTAAAAATGAATTTGTCTAACTCTAAAAAATATGACAAATTATAATAGGGTTGGATTCGACTAATCTAATATTTTTTAAATATATTTTTTAAAAAAAAGTTTTTTAATTTTTAATATTTATACAATGAATTAATTATATAAATTTGACATTAATTCAAATGGTATTAATTTTTTTATTTTTTATTTAATTTATTCAATTATTTTAATTTATATTTTATTAATATATCTTATTATTGTGAATTGTAAATAAGATAAATATTACTTTAAAAAATATTTAATAAAAGATAGTATAATGATGGCAGAAGATAAATGATAGTAAAGAATAAAAAATGAAGACAAAATATATAATTTATATTTTATGGTCTTAATATATAATAAATTTAAGTATGATGTATTTTACTGATTTGTAATCTTTTGTGATGAAAAAATTTAAAAAGTTATTTATTATGATAAATTATAATTTTTATTTTATAAATATTATTTGATAATTTAAAGTATTATTTTTATAAACAACATATGCTAGCTCAGTTCAACCCTAAATCTTAGTAAGACAAGGTTAGGTTACATAAATCTTTCTAACATTAAAAATGAGTTAACCCAACCTAAAATCTTAATATGACAAGGTTAGGTTACATACATCTTTCTAACATTAAAAATGAGTCAAGCCAACCGATAGGATCAAATGAAACCTGAATTGATCCATTTTTGACAAATATATACTCACTCTATTTCTTTTAACCTTTTACACATAAATTTTGTATAAATTATATTTGATGCTTCTTAAGTTTGATATAATATTATACAAACTTTTCATTCTAATTTATTTATATTAATAAAATTAGTTTATACGGTATATATTTATTTTGAAACAATAAAATTACTTCACTATACTAAAAAGTATAAATTTAATTACATTTAATATTATATTAAAAATAAAATTATAATTTTATTCTACAGAATAAAATTATTTTCATTGAAAAAATAAATTAAAATAAATAAATATAATTTTTTAAACTAAAAAAGTGATAAATATAATTTTACTAATTTTAAAAAAAAATTTAATTTTTCCTTGATTTTTTTTAAAACTCTTCGCTGAGTTCAGACTCTTCGCTCCTCAGAAAAAAGAGTAAAATTAATGTATATTATACAACAAAATTACAGTTGACACCGCTCATTTTTATGAAGTTCATGAGAAATAAAAACAAACAAAAAAATTAATAAACGTTGATTGAACTAATAAGTATTTTTTAAAATAAAATTTTAGATTTAAATTTTATATATAAAAAATCTATTAAAAAAATTTTATTTCTATTTGGATACTTTCATTAATTTAAATTAAATTAATAAAAATTTAATAACTTTTAAATACTGTTGGGTTTGACAGATAAAAATAAATAAACCAAACAAGAAAAAGAAATATTTCTCAGATTTTACTCCTGTTTTTCTGTCTTCTGTGTATCCTGTAAGGCTGTATACTAGTTTAGATTATCAAAATTCTGTTCGAAAGATATACTTCTAAAAGCTCAAATGGTGTATACACCATACGCAAGTATATTACTATAACTGGAATGCCGGAGCGTGTTACAGACCAAAGACTAAAAAATGTACAGACAGACTCCAAAATACATTATCAACTCGCCGGCGAGCCCGCCGGAGGCAGCAGGTAAACTTGACACTGCACCACCGTTTTACCCATCTTGAATCCGGGTACCACCGTGAAACCCACCCGAAGTTCGCCGGCGTCGGAGCCAGCACTCTCTTTCCCTGACTCTGAAATCGATTCCAGTTCGGTCACACACTCCATGTACACCTCAGAGAATCTACTATTCTTCTTGACCTGAAAAATGCTCAATTCTTCCTCAAACGACATTGCCAACCAATGCAAATCCCACACGCGCTTAGCCATCTCTGCGAAAGCAACGAAGAAAGGAGAATCTGGGAAGCTCCCAGAGTTCACAAGCTTCCTCTGGTTCAAATTCCCAAAAAATGAGCACTCCATTTTGGCGTGAACGACTTGGATGTACTTGGTTTTCAAGAATTTGGCGAAAGATGAGTTTGGATTGTAGGTTAGGTATTGTTTTGGGTTCAAAGACTTGAGCTTTTTGAATTTCTCGAAGCAGAGGCTTTGGTTATGGTTGTGGGGCTTTTTCTCAATAGGCTCATTTGGTACTATGAAGTTTGGGAAATTGAAGCCTTGGAAGATTGTTAAGCAGACGAAGGATTCAAATGCGAAATATATGTGACTTGGTTTGGCAAAAACAGCATGAGGGTGGATGAATTTGACGGCCGCTTCAAGATCCCAATGAGCAGATTCCATTTCTCTGATCATCAACTTCACGAAGCTTCTGATTGATCTTAAAGTATGGTCAAGAAACTGAACTAAATGGGTTGGATTCAAAGCTGAAAGTCGAAGATTATCGAACATTGACAAAGACCCACTTGAGTTCAGCTTTTTTTCAAGGGATTTATTGAAAGCAATGAACTCATCGAGCTGTTTTTTCAAAGAGGAACTACCGGATTCCTTGAGTTCAACCTCTGCTTCGAGCTTTTTAATTGTGATTTCGTAAGTCTTCATCAAACTCTGCTGTTCCTGAATCTCTGCGAGCATCAGAGTCACTTGGGGTGAAATATCAAGCTCTTTCTTCACGAACTTACGCTTCAATTCCGAAATAGCTCTCAGCTCGTCCACTACAGCTTGGTCAGCTGCTTGAATGGCTTCATTGTTGTAGGGATGCTGAGCCATTTGAAGCTCTGCATAAGCTGCTTTAATGGTGGTGACTCCAGAGAAGAGCCTGGCAATTAGAGCCTCCATAACTGCTCTGTTTCGAGCCTTGGCTTGATGGGGTTTGATGTGATGATGAGTGAAATCAGAGTCTTCCTTGAGTCTGGCCTGCGAGGTGAGCAAGCAAATGCCATTGTTGGACTTGGAAGCAATAATTTTGGTTGCGGTTCGGAAGCTTATGACCTTTTGGAATGTCCTGGCCAGTTTGCTGCTACGATTGTTGATGGCTGATTTGGGTTTAATGGTTTCCATTGTGAAGAAAATTAAAGGTTTGTTTGAAGCATAAGAGTGGGAGAAGAGTTTTATGAGAAAGGGAAAGAGTTTGGTTTAGAGTTGGGATCGGTGGGAGAGAGAAAGTAATGCTTGCAGCAAAGAGATTATTATGGTTGGAAAATCAAGCACAAATCTTTTGACTATAACACTATCAAACTAGAGCCTAGCTAAGCCAGAGAGATAGCGTTAGAATAACATTAACTATGAAAAGAAAGTTCAAATAAAATAAAAAAGAGCGAGTGAGTGAGTAAAAATTAAATCTTTCTTCTTTTTTGGGAATAATAATATACCTGTAAGAGAGGTAGTGCTACACAGAGATATGATGATACATGGACCCTACTGTCTTACGTGATTTTTGGCTATTATCTAACCTTGGAGTTGGAACCCATAAAAGTGGCCGTTGGCATGCCCACAAACAACTATAGTTTTTAGAATAAACTAAAATTTTATGTATAAAAAATAAATTAATATTTCAATTATTTAGTTATTTCTTTTAGAATCTCTTCGTTTCTTGATAAAAGAATTAGTATATATACATATATATATATATAACAATTTTTTAAATAATAATTTGGTATTTATTTATTTTTTAAATTAAAGATATAAAGATCTATTAATTTCAGAGAGAAAATTATTAGTTTACTCGTAATCTTCAAATATTGGAAACATAGACGATGAGGGACTATTTAGTAAATTAAACTATGAGGTAGTGTGATAGAGGCAGCTTATGTATTACTTAATTAATGAAATGATCAAGTGTCGTCCATGGTGCAGATCGTATTGATTAAAGATAAAATTAACTTTTTATTTTTTTTAATTTTATCTTTTGTATTTACTAATTAATACAATTTTTTATAACTAATTGTGGTTGGTATATATATCACAAATAATATCTATCTTATAATGTTTTAAGGGTATTTTAATTATTATTTTTTAAAATTATATATTATAACATATAACATATAAAATAAAATATATAATATGAGTAAAAGAGAGAAAGAAATTAAAAATAATAAAAATTATAATTAAAGAGTAAAAATAAATAAGTTTTTATTATTTAATCTATTATTTTAAAATATAATAATTATTTTTAGATTAAATTTCAAGAATAAAAAAAATGATATGCACTTTTATAATGTGTGGAGTTTATGTAAAATTCTTCTAAGAGTAAGAGAAAGTCAATAATATGTTAAGTAATTTTCTATGCAGTTTTAAAAATTTTGTATGTTATTTAGAGACAAAGTTTTCAATGCCCAAAGTAAGTTAATGCAACTTTTTGATCACATAAAAATTCTTCTATAAATTCAGTTATATTCTAACTTAGAATAATTTTACTTAGACTACACGTATAAAACTAACGACATTTAGTACAAAAAAAATACATTAACCCAAAGTATAAGGAATATGAAATTAAAAAAAATTGAGACAATTTAAATTTTATGCAAAAATGCCAACAAAAAGTAAATTTTAATCAAATACAACTATGCATTGAACCATTTAACATATTCAAGAAATGAAAAAATGTCAATTTTTTTATTAGTGTGAATTTTATTTTATAAAAAATGCTGAAAAATTAAATGTAGAAGTGTATCATTGAGATTGTTTAAGCATAATACTAAAGAAAAGAATTTAGCAGACCATTATTATGAATTTTTACGTACGGGTGTAGCTATTTATATGAAATATTGAAGTTCAATTGTGAATTTCAAAAATTTGTATTACCAATGGTCGTTGTGAGAGAGATAAGAAGCAGCTGAGGAAGGGTGCAGCAGAAAATGTTGGAAGATAAGTTGAGCTGTTTCGTCTGTTCACACCACAACTCATCACTTTTCTTTTCGTCCTTTACATGCTTTCTTCTGTTTTGCACTGTTCACAAGCAGTGTCTCAGCAGAAAACCATAATTGTCACTGTGTCACTGTGTCAGCACTTTGAAAAGCTGAAACCCATCAAACTGATGAAAGGGAAGATATTACGAAAAGTTTCATTTATTAAGGTAATTTCATCCACGCCTTCATTATCTGTGACTGAACAACCGTGGGGATATAATGTGTTATGTGTCTCCACTACATTACCTCCTTCTCCTTCATCATTTAATTTCCTGCTGCAACATCATCTCCGTGTCTTTGCCTGCTTTATTCGTATTATTCTTAATATCATTTTCCATTAGTGCTTCATATACTGCATCATCATCTATCTACCTATCAACATATGGTTTTGTTGTTGTTGCTCTTCATTTGCTCTTGGCATTGGGTAAAAATTCAAGCAACTCACAATATTTAGTTTCTGGTTGTTCATTTGACCTAATCTTTGTAAATATTTCAATGTAAGAAAAAAAATCCATATTGCATTGAGTCTGACAATCCATCATCGCCTCAAGTCTCATCATAATCAAATAGTTCAATCACCTAAACTTGTGGAATTAATACCAAAAGACATCTTATATATAACATTAATTAATGTACTTCCTGATATTTGATTGTTATTTTTGTTTAAGGTAAATCAATCACTTTAATTCATCAAAGGACGTTTCCCACCTAATTCTTGTTACAATTGGGACATCGCATTGAAAAGTGACACTGTCCGTCTCATCTGATGCAATGTCATTTTGATATATGCAAGAAAGTAGTATTTCGCTTGTGATTGTCCTTGCAAGAAAGGAGTATTTCTATTATTGAAAATTATTAAAAAAATAGTATATATCTATATAGACAAAAGCCACTCATTACCATTAAATAGTCATTAATTTTTAGGATTTAAGTTTATATTTAAAATAATAAATCATCTATATAAATAAATGAAATTAATTAATTTGATAATTTTAAAAAATAAAAATATAATTTATTTAATAGAAATATATTACACTTACCACTCATTTAATTTAAAAATTTATACTTACTCTCCTCTAATTCATATTAAAATTTAACATACAAATTCATAATATAATAGTAAAGATAGTTAAGTAAATTTTATTATTTTAAAATAAATATATAAGATATAAAATATTAACTTAATTAATTAAAAAAATAAATTAAAAGAAAAGTTCGTGTAACATTGAATTAAACTTTATGGTATTAAATCTAATTCTTGAAACCTAAAAAAAGATTAGTGCAAGGATACTTTCTTTTATGCGTCGAGCTAAATATAAGATTAATAGGAAAATAATATTAAAAATAATTAAGCATAAAAATATTAAAATTTACTCAAATTCAATATTTTTTGTTAAGTAAATTAATTGTATTAAGGAATATGAAAAAGTTGATTAATTTTTTAATGTTCGAGAACTATTAGCCACAGTTTATCACCGTTACAAAGCATGATCAGAAAAGAAAAAAAATGTCTTAAAGTTCACTAAAAATATTAACCATGGTTATAATCATGACTAAGTATCCCTAAAAAATAATTAAATTTATATTCTTTTAATTACTAGCATTTGATAGCTACTATTTTTATCAATTTAACCACTTTAATAACTATGATTAAAATTCTTTTTTTTTTTTTTGTAGTGTGGCTCATTTGATGACATGGCATTTAACGGCCATGTTATTTTTCTTCTACACCATGTTAGCACAATTATTACTTGTATTTGATAGAAATTAATGTATGAATGAAATTAAAACACAATGTATATTTCAAAGACTAAATTGTATATTTTTATAATTCATGAACTAAATTGAATATTTTCATTATTTAAGAATTAGATAGTTTCATAATTCAGGGGTTAATTTGAGAGAAATTATATATTTTAATGACTAAAATAATAATTTATTCTAAATAATATTTTAAAAATTAGACTAGTCATAAAATTGAAAAGCTTATCAAATTACTAGTTGATTGGTTTAATCTTTAGCAAATTAAATAATTTCATAAATATAAAAAAATAATAATTAAACATGTTTAATATAAATAATATTTTTTATATTAAAAAAATTATGTTTCTAATTATGAATTTTAAATATAATGAGTACTTTTTTATGAACAAAAAATTTTGTGAGAAAATGATGCCATAATCTAGAATCTTATTATTAAATATGAATACATCTTCTAAAAAAAATTTAAATATTAGTTTACCACATTCTAAATGACATACACTAATCACTTTTACCAGACCTAACCTTTTTTGGTGGTATAATAATGAATAATTTATGTAAGTTAATGTGTATATGAAAATAATAGGTTCAAATCATAATAAATTAAAACATTCAAATGGCTTACACACACACACACACACACACACACACATATATA
Organism: Senna siamea; assembly: GCA_031216115.1. Taxonomy (NCBI): domain Eukaryota; kingdom Viridiplantae; phylum Streptophyta; class Magnoliopsida; order Fabales; family Fabaceae; genus Senna; species Senna siamea. The sequence continues at coordinate 14,033,292 of CM062355.1, read as the reverse complement.
TATATATATATTATTTTTTTAAAGATTTACCCAGTTAAGCAAAAATTCGTCCAAACCGAGCATTCAATTTTGAGGGCAAACTGACGGTGTGACTAAGTGATTATTTAGAACTGTCTACCAATTATATTCCAAATTATACGAATTTAAAATTTAATTATATATTTTATTAAAAAATAAATTACATTTATCTTCTCTGGGTTAAGTTACAAAAACTACTGAGGACCCGTTTGGATAGCTTTTTAAAAAAGTAATTTTTTTAATAAGCTTTTTAAAATAGAGCTTTTATAAAAAGTAAAAATTATTTTGCATTTGGATACAATAATAAAAATTACTTTATATTAAACAAAATTGTTCATATGTAAAATGTATACAAGTAATTAATATGAACAAATTTGCTAATAAATAAATATATTTGAATATTATATTTTAAAAAAATTAAGATAAATTATACTTTTATTCTTTGAGAGATATCAACTATTGAGGTACTAAAAAATTAATTAAATTAGTAAAATAAATTAAAAATTTTTTATTAAAAATTTATATATCTTATCAATTAACTAAAAATATCAAATCATAAATAATCATAAAAGAATAAAATTTATAAGTTTATTTTTCATAATTATTTAATAAAATTATTATATTAATTTATATCACAATAAATATAATAAATTTTTAATTTTAGAAATAAAATACATAAACATTACAAAATTTAATAATTATATAATTATAGAAAATTTTTTAAATAATATATACTAATAATATAAAAATTTCAAAATTTAATAATTATATAATTATCACTCTTTTATAATGTTCATGGTTCGATTCTTTTTGCAACATTTTACAAGTTAAAATACAAGTAAATCAACCTAGGTCACAATTGGATCATTTGGTTTTTAAAAAAATTTACCTGGTTCATCCGTGTCCAATTATCTAAATCAGACCGTTCTAGTGATAATATTTTTAAAAAAGCCAAAAAATATAATTTTTTTAAAAAACTCATTTTTGACTTTTTCTAGTGCTTTGCTTTTTAAAAAAAGTCAATCTAAATACATTAAATTTTTATTAGAAGTATTTTTTAATTAAAAAAATATTATTTTCACATAAAAATGCTAATCCAAATGTACCCTTAGAATCTTACAAGTACTTATATTTAGTGCTGGCCAATACTTTGAACAAAATTATCTCTAATAAAAATATTATTATGAGAAAAAAATTATAAAAATTTACATACCCTCTTATAATTTATTTTCTTTCAATAAAATTTTTTTAATTGTGTAAAGTAATACTATGATCTTATTTTTAATATAATAAATATAGTTAAGTTGATATATATTTAGATTTAAAATGAAAATTTTAATATAACAATAAAGAAAATTAAATAAATTTATTGTTTTAAAATAAATACATATTGTATAAAATACTAATTTCATAGTAAAAAATAAATTAGAAAGGAGATTTTTGTAAAATTATATAAAAATTTAGGATTACAAAATGTAATTTTTAAAATTAGAAGTGTAATAAGTGTAATTTTATCAAAACTTAAGAAAAATTAGTATAATTTACACTAAAATATAACTAGATACAGCGCAACTGAGTTTTGTATGTTAACTTTGTTCGTTGTCAAAGGTAGAGTTGAAAAAACCTACACCATCTTCATTATATCTCTAAATCAAAGTCAGTACGTACTCTGTTGGTGAATCACAAAAGTACTGATATTATTTAATACAGTTACGCTTGTGTAGTGCTATAAATTTTAAAATAAAGGTTTGATATGTATTAAAGTGTGTTTTTTAATTATAAATATAAAATAAAGAATAATTACTACATTTTAAAATAATTAAATAATAAAAATTGTTTTATTTTTTGTTCTCTTAAAATTTATTTTAACTCATTAACTTTTTCACCTTTTTTAAAAATTATTTTATAAGTGTGTGAATCTCGTGTGTGGTGGCCTCTCGTTATGTTTAGAAAGTGGTATTTCAAGTCTTACATTGAATATGAATGCGAGTTAGATTTTATTAAATGCAATTAATTTTTCACATAAATTAATATATAAATATTAAATAAAAAATATTTATATTTAATATTTAATAGTATATTAAATATAATTAACTAAAAAACACGTGAAAAAAGTTTAACTTCAAAAAAATATATAATGTATGTGAATGTGTATTAATAGGCATTGATATTCATTAGGCAACATTTCAAGTCAAAGATTTTACTTTTAGCTGTATGGTAAAAAAAAAAAAAATCAATAATAAAGAAATCTTAGAAATATATATATATAAAAGGAAAGGAACTTTGAGTCTAACGTTTTTCTTCCTAAATTATATTCTTTTTATTTTTTTTGGTGGGGTTGTCTGTTTCCTATTGCAGGTTGCAGCAGCTATCGGAGAGAGGAGTATAGTCTCCGTTCATTGTATTTTGAGTATAATAGCAAATCGTTGACAAAACGAGAAAGGAATGCCTCCTTCTTAAGGTGAAAAGACTTACTTGGTTGTTATTTAATGCATTAAAAATGTGAGTAGTTAGAGGAGTTCCGATTCTTTATATCTTAGAACTAATATATATATATTTTTAATAATTTTAAAAAGATAAAAAAATATTTATTTTTTATTTATTTGAGATGATCATTAAATATAAATAAATATATTATATTTAAAACATAAAAATTTTAAAAAAATTTGTTAAAGAAATTTTATTTTTATTATAAAACTTTAGCAAGATTAGATTAATCAAAATCAATAAAATTTTAGATAATGATGATTTGGATAAAAAATAAAAGATACCAAAAAGTATTTTGTGATAAAGTGGCACAGCAATGTTCATATTTGTCCTTCACGTTAAATAAAAATTTATGAATTCAAAGGAATGGGACCAAGGTCTCAAATTGGCGCCAAAACGATAGAAAAAGAGCGGGAGCCGAAAGAGCGATGGTGACTCAAACATGGCTCCATAGTCTTGAACCGTGACAGATGTGGGTCAACATATACAGTGTCTTCGGCAGGACGTATTAAATAATTTAATATTATTGTCTTGTTCGTCAATTGTGAACTATAATGTTATTTATTGTTTTTGAAAAAAATTTATCTTTATTTAAATTTTACTTCTATTTTAATTTCAAAATTTTATTTTAATTTACTATAATTTTTTTTTAAAAAATTATTGTCATTTTTTATTACCATTAATTTTATTAACAAAAATGTCCCATGTAATAATATTCTTTTGTTTTATAGATTAAATAAAATGTAGGTTTGACAATTAATATTTATCTTAAACTTATAAAATGTTGTTTTTCTTGTTCTTTTTTATAACATTTTAACTATCAACAATTTATATTTTATTAATTCCTTTATTTTTTTATGTGTAATAAAATTTAGTTTAAGTTTAATTTTGAATCAATATTAATCTTTTAAATTAATATGCGTGATACTAAATTGGATATTTTTGCTACTGGAGTTAAGATTATTAAGTTAGAAAAAGGATAATATTGAACTCTTTTTAAACTTTAAGAATACAATCTATTAAAATTTAACAAAATTCTACGGCCTGTCCTAGTTTGATTTTATAGTTGTTTTTTACTTTTAAATTGCTTTATAAAATTAGTTTTAAAAATTTATATTAATATTATTTTTATGTATTTATTTTTATAATATTAATGAAAATATTTAATATTTTTATTTTATTTATTTTAAAAATTAAAATTAAGAATATTTTTAGTTATTCTGTATTTTTTCTTAAAACAAAAATTTTACATTTTTATTTTCAGTTAAATAGTGGCTAACATATTATTTTAATCCTTTCAAATAATTTTTTTAATGTGATCTCTCATAATTTTTTTTTAATTTAATCTATCATTAATTTGATTCCTTTGTTTGTATATCATTTAAATAAATAATAATTTTAATAATTTTAATAATTATTATTGACTAAGCAACATTAAATATTAATTATGCTGTTCGCTCAACATGAAAATATTGTTCATTAAAAAAAAGAGAGAAAAAAATAAATTATAATTTGACCTTTAATATTACTTAATCGCTAAATGTTGAAATTATAAAAATTGTTATTTGTTTAAATAATATTTAAAAAAAAAGATTAAATTAATAATAAATTAAATTAAAAATAATCAAATTAACAAAAACTAAATTATAAAAATTATTTTTATAAAAAGACTAAAATAATATTTTAATCTAAAAATAGCTTTTAGTCATACCCTTAGCCACTGAAACTGTACTGTGTTGTCTTTCTCCTAGCATTAATTCTCCGAATGAAATCGAAGGGTTTATTAAGGAATGTCCTTCCATAAAACAAAATTGCGTCATTAATAAAATTTTCTTTAAGTTTGTTAGATTTTAAAAGTATTTATAGATAGTGTCCAACAATTTTTTTAACAAAATTATTTTTAATAAAAATTATGCGTGAGAAAAAAAATTTTCTCACTAACTCTAGGGAATTTTTATGCAACAATTTACGATATTTTATTTTACTAAAATCTGCTGTTCAATATCAACTTCGCTTTGTGATTCACTGATTAAACTATGCAGCATAGCTAGCTTTGGCATCTGATTAGAAAACGAAATTAGATCCCAAATTAGAGACTTTTTTTTTTTATATTATTTCTCTCTCACTTTTCCATCTCAGTTTGATTGTAGTTTATGATCATATACTCACGTCCGACATTCAATTATGACGCTGGATTAGTCCGATATTCAATTGTCCTTTTTCAACACAAAAAAAGAAAATCAATCACATAAAAATTAGTTAATTTTTTTTATAAATATTTTTTATTAAAAATAATTTTATTTAAAATATTATTAAATATTAAATATAAACACTTTTTTTAATAAAAATTTAAATATTATTTTATTATATTATAAAATATTAATCTTTTTTTATTAAATTCAACCTCTATTATGCATAAGTTAAATTGAACATACATGTTGATTATATTTTTTAAAATATAATTAAGAAATTTTTGTTATATTCTAAAAAAATTTGTCAATAATTTCCTAGGAAATACCTCTTTTTTTTTTTTAAAAAAAATAACTCCTTAGGCCTAATTAAAGCCTATTAAAATGTTTGAAATGTATAATTATACATTTATATTTATTATATTGTATTTTATAACTAAATTTTCAAATATTTGAAAAAGTAAAAGTTTGATTTATGAAAATATTTTTAGTTTTTAGTTTTTATATTTATTTCTTAAAATTAGTTTTTATTGTCAAGTTTTCAATATTTCTAAATTATGTTTGTTATGTAAAGTTAAATTTTTTTTATATTTGTTTCTAATTTACATTAATGACTTAAATTACTATAATTTTTTTTTTATTTTTTTGAATTTAATTATTGTTAAATGATAATATTTATATAATTAAAGGATTTATTTTTAAAAAATTATAAAAATAATACTGATTATTATGTGAAAATGTTAAAATATTTTTAGATGTTTTTTGTTTTTAATTTATTTTTAAATGTTTTTTGAAAAATATTTTTTATTAAAGTTTCTGCCACGTAAGTGCCTGGCAGGTGAAAATTCTGTAGAGTGGAAAATTACATCATTGCTTGCTTCCGTTGAACCCTGTCTTTGATATCTTTTTGGGCATGCAAAACTTTATGTTTGCATAATGAATATTATGTCTCTCGTGATGAGTTCAATGTCAAGCCTTTAACTGTTATATAGGATTTCTCCAGCCCATCATAATTATAGACTATTTGCATGAGCAGTACTGCCAGTATATATAGAAACCCAAAAATTCATAATACTTTAAACAGAAACAAGTTTTCAATCTTTTAAACAGATTTTCAGTGGAAAAAATTGTTTTAGCATGTGTTGTTAAATTTTTTTAAACTATAGGTGATGTGTAATTAACTTTGCTCAACTATATAAGTTAATATAAAATTTTTTAAAATTTTATAATTTGTACAAAAAGATCTCTTTATTAATTTTTTTCTCAAAATTTTAATGGATGAGTGATACATCAACAAAATTAAACCATACCAATATGTAAAAAAAAAAAAACCTTCTAAACTTTAAGTTTAATGTAAAGAAACCTCTTAAATAATTTGATGTCTTTACAATTTGTTAAAATTTTGAATAAAAAAATTAATAAATATTTTTTTTTCATAAATTATAAAATTTTAAGCCAATTTTATAATTAAAAAAAGACCATATACACATAATTTATAGTTAAGAGAGTTATATACGTTTTATTCTCATTAATATGATATATATGGGTTGTTTGGTACCACTTTTGATGGTTATTATGTTTTAGCAGTGCATGGCAGTGGCCCCCACTTGGATTTCATATAGAAATAGATTTAAATTTTACAATTTGTACAAAATAAGAACTGCTAATTCATATATATAGAAATTGGCCTAAAAGGGTTACTTATGCTTAGATGCAACAAAGTAAGAATTGTTTTCCATCTGCAATTGCCAAAAAAAAAAAAAAAACATTTCATTGAATTTTAATGTATTCATATAATTTTTACTATTTGTCCAATTATTGCACATTATTATCATACCGCTTTTCTGCCAAGCATTCTTCATATTGTTTATCTACTCTTTTATTGATTGGAATTCGGATTCCAAAATATACATAAGAAATCTCATAAGGAGTTAAAAAATTAACTCTTATTGTACCTATCTTAGAAGTTACAGCAATTAAATTATGCAACTATGGTGAATTAAAAAGGCTCAAAGGAAGACATTTATATATTATTAATTTAGATATTGCTTGGCCTAATTTTTCTTCCTTAATATTTTTCTGAAATTGCTAGTAATTTTTTCTTGCTTCATACTTCTACTTCATACAATATCAATATTTGTAGATTGTAAGTTGAAAGCATTATCTTCTTATTCGATCAATCGAAGCCTACTAGCTTCATTACTATCCCTTGCCCAAGAACTTCCACCCTCTTCATATGCATTTTTTCCTTTCTATTTATTGTCTGAATCTTTTGTCTATCTTTCCATTCTCGTTGTGATCTAATGCTTTTATGTGTAGCTCACCTCATTTGAATTTCTCCATCCATAAAACCTTCCATTTCATCATCTTTATCCCCTCTCAAACAAGCTTATAATTCTTTTTTTCTTTTTCTGGCATCATCTTTTTTTGCTTTATTATCTTTAAGAAAGTTCATCATACTCTCTTTTACATTTGTTATAACTCTAGGACAACCAACTATATATCCTCTAAAATGTAATATATGACACTTCAATCGAGTAATTTTACCTTTTTTTATCACAAAGTTTGCATTTTTATTGTTCTAATTTTCAACCACAGATTTTCCAAAAAGCCTACCAAGATCATCATTCAGAGTACCCTCCAATCTTTCAATCAGAAACTCTTGTCTTGGTGGCATTCTTCATCTTCATTATTTTACATTCATAGTAACTAACATCTATATTTCACTGTAACAACACTAGCAAAGTAATTATCAAGCAATTTCAAATTTCAGATCTTACTTTGGTTCAAGAGTTGAAAGGCTTTGAAGTAGAGAGGGAGATGGATTGAGTTACCCTTCTCTTCAATCTAAGGTCAGTTCACTCAAATTGCAAATGGGTTTTACTCTTTTTTTTTTTTTTTTCAGATTTTATATTAAAAACGCAACGGAATAACATTGTGTCCACAACAATACTTTGTTGTGGTGCATCTTTGTGATTTAATTATCCTACAATTATGGAGTAAGGGGTTGCGGAGAAATATTGCGACCACAATTTGAATCTTTGGTTTACATTGTTTGAAAAATTTTATTGGATCTTGTTCTAAACAAAACCCAAGAAAAAAAGTCATAAATCAAAAAGCATAGATATAGGGAAGCCTGACCCAAAAAAATAAGGCAAAAGAATTAGTTTTGATAACTCTAATTGATGTAATTTATTCCTTGGCCAAATATTGTTTGTCTATATTACTAATATCATTGATCATATATTAAATTCAAATCAAGAGGTGATAGGTTGAAATAGTAAGTACTTCATTTGCTTTAAATAAAGTTTTAGATTCGAAGTTTGTGTAAAAAAATTTTTTATCACCCTTATTATAAAATTTTAACTAATTTGAATTAAATTAATTAAAATTTAATAAACTTTTAAATACTGATAATTTTGATAAAAAACTATATTATGGCCACAAAAAAATTATTGTTTCCAAAGCATGACTCAATTAGCAGAAGAGCTTAGACAAAAATAAGCCGATTTGCAATATAACTACCGCTTCTAAAAAAATTATCTTTTAACTCTTACAAAGCGTAATTTTCTAGTGTAATTTACAAAATTAAGTTTGCAAGTATAATATACCCGAAAGCTTTTTAGTATTTCCATATTTTATAAGAAAGTAAATTCAAATTTATCGTTTCCTGTTGCTGAGACTAGGAAAGTCAAAGTAAAATATAGTATAACTTAAGTTAATTCGATTTGGAAACAATGATCAAAACGTAGTTTAAAAATTAAAGAGAATAAAAACTATTTTCCAACCGTATATTTTCATTTAATTAGCAGTTTGTTCCCAAATCTATCCATCTATGTGAGAGGTTTGGGTTAAGATATGCGGTTCATTAAAGTCAAGCTTTCTCGTTTATAAGATGTAAGGATAAACGAGAACTCCAATATATCCAAAATAGTAGCCTTGCCCTACAAAAAAATCCTCTACATTAGTGTGCAATGGAGACATGAAACTCCAAAAAAAAAAACTATCTTCACATATAAACATCTGCACTTAACCTAATCTGGAATTGCCTATGAGAATGGAAAATTCTATTAAGGTTAAAACCCAATGATCCCCACTGATGAATTGGGGTGGCATTGCGTGTATAACATACTTTTCCTTACAATAACATCATAAAATCACGCCCTATAAAAATCCAGCAGTGACTCCCATCTCACACGGATTCAAATTCCAAAATAATCTTGAGTTAACTTAAGCAGGCAGCTTTAGTTTTGAATTATTCTTCCAGCTGCAAAAAAAAAAAACTCCTGATGTTATTCATCTGTTATATCAACAAGGAAAATAGATGATTTTATCAGATAAATTTCATTACCTGATGAAATAGTAGTAGAAGAAATCCGCATATAAAGCTGTCTGAACAACCCCAGACACGCAAGCTGAAATAACAAGAAATAATTTAAGAATATTCCTAGAGTAGTTTTTAAAAAAGATCTTTTAACTACAAAGCAATTCTTACCAATCCATCTGCTGAAGTGTGGCTCAGTCAGATATCGGTATATCCAATTCATAATGTAAAAAGCACGATACGCCCTGCAGTTTGATAATCGCCAATTAATACGAGACATGTTCAGTTTGACAAATCTTGCATGATTTCTACTGATATTTGCTCTATAATCTTGCAAATGAACAATATGCAGGAAACCGATAAATCAGACCAATAAACAGGATTTAGGAATTTGTTAAAATCTGAAAAATTTATCACACTCTGCAAGGGATTAAATTCTTAGCAATTCTGAAGTACATAGCAAGTAGGGATATAAATGAACTGAGCTGTTCGTGAACTACTCGAATTCAGTTCATCAAAATTTCAAATCAGGCTCAATTCATTTAATAAATAAACGTGCTTGATTAACATATTAAGCTTATTTAATTAAACAAGTTGAGCTTGAACATTTGATGCTCAATTCGTTAAGCTCATGAACAGTTTGGTTAACAATAAAATATTATTTCATATAATATATATTATATTTTTAAATTTTAAATAATATATATTGTAATTATATATATATTTCATATAAAAAAATGTTAGATGAATACAAAAATTCATGCATAATTAAAAAATATTATATAATTTGCTCATATATATAAATGTTCTATGAAAGTTAATAATTTTTTATTTAGTTTAAATTTTATATGTGCACAAACATATATATTATATTTATAGCATTGTTCGTGAATGGTTCAAATTCGGCTCGTTTAAATGAACCGAACTTGATCACGATTTTTTGTTCGTTTTAAAGTTCGAACTCGTATTCGAGTTTGCCTTATTTTAAATAAACAATTTTGATCAAGTTAAGGTTCGACTTGATTTAACTCGTTTACAGCCCTAATAACAAGTACAAGTACAACTGCTTTGTCAAATCATCTTCACTAGAATTGACATCTTAGAAAAATCTATCTGCTACTGTGACCATCAGACCAAAGCAAGTTCAACAGAATTAAACAAAAGATGAAGACAGATCTTGCACTAGAAAACAATATCAACCAAAGAATGCACATACCCAAGAAAGAATACATATTGTCCCGTCAAATTGTCCACATTTCCACTTCGCTGCAACAATACCAACTGTGGCAGTATTGCAACTGCCTCCAAGTATAATGAAAATGCCCAGAAGATCTGCGGTAGATTTACATTAGAGCCAACATGCATAATTATGATTTTACAAAGCTACCAGGCAATGCAAACTAAAGTATCCATGTCGAAAATTGATAAAAAAGACAAGCATTGTATTCTTGGTCAGTAAGGACTCATGGAACCGAAAAAAAAGTTTGCCATAATTTTTCCAATATTAAACTGAAGAAAATAAAAGGGACGACTAGTTATGCAGAAGACTCCAAAAGGATATATATATATATATATATATGTGGATAGAATATAAGCAAATAATTATGATATTCCAGAAAGTATGCCTTTTATGATTTTATGGCTTTCTGCCTACCACAGCCACCCATATATCAAGGCTTATCAATGCTATGTGAAAATTTCCACAATTTCTTGAAATGGTAGATTACCTAACATACCTTCATCTTCAGGCCATACACAACGTGATAAATAATTCATCCTATCTTTTGGATGCAAAATGCTAGAGTGGGTATAGACACTAAGATACGTTTATCTACATATTGCTAAAAATAGATAGACCAATAGATAGATTGAGAGAATTGTAGAAATTATGAATAGGATTTCTCTCTTAGCATTTCTATTGATAGAGACTGATATTCATACACATCTTAAATTTCTTGGAGAAGTTAACTTTACACATAAACCAATAACATTAATGAAAGACATAAGGAACTAAGAGAAAAACATTGAACCATAACAAACTAAAAATAGAAAACATTCAGGAATGGAGGTTAAGAGTCATTGTTCTTGAATAGAAATGAAGAGTCACTTCCATGAAGACTAGGACACAAAAAACTAGGAGTCACAATCATTAAAAACTCTTAATTTTAACACTCCTCCTTAAGATTTTTTGTAACACCCATTTGCATTTTTAGCACTTCAAATTTTCCTTTGGGTAAACCTTTGGTCAAAGTATCAATAATTTATTTTTGACTTGCAATACTTGAGCTTCACATGTCCATTAGTTTCAAATTTACTTTGATGTGCTTTGTTCTACCAGGATGCATTGGATTTTTAGCCATAAAAATTGCAAATTTGTTGTCTACCCATATTGTTGTAGCTTTTTTTTTAAGTCATCTCCAAATCTTGCATCACCTTTCTAAGCCAAATAGCTTGATTTGTTGCATTGGCAGCAGAAATATATTTTGCTTCTATTGAGCAACAACATCTTGCTTGTTTGAGTTCCATGAGAAAACACTAGAACCAAAAGAAAAAACATAGCCAGAAGTGCTTTTGGAGTCATCAACACTACCAACCCAGTCACTATCTGAAAAACCTTCTAATCTGATAGGAATTCCAGCTTCAAAAAATATACATGAACAATGGTTCCCTTCATATAAAGGAGAACCCTTTTTGCAGCTCCCATGTGTGTTTCTCTTGGATTTTGCATGAATCTTGAAAGTAGACTTGCTACAAACATCAAATCAAGCCTTGTGATGGTCAAATACAAAAGGCTTCCAATTAAGCTTCTATATTTTGAAGGATTAACCCTTGCACCTTCATCTTCTTTAGACAATTTTACATTAGCCATCAAGGGAGTTGACATAGCTTTCCATCCTTCCATCTTGAACTTCTTGAGAAGATCTTTAACATACTTCTCTTGAGATATGAAAACACCTTTGGAGCTTTGGTGTTATTCAATCCCAAGAGAGTATTTAATCTCACCTAAATCAGTTATCTCAAAGATCCTTTCCATTTCAGCCTTGAATTTTATCATATGAACTTCATCATCACTTGTTATCGGCAAATCATCAACATAGAGCGAAACAATTAGCTTTTTACCATCATCTCTATATTTGGTGTAAAGAGTACCATTGTCTGGGCTCCTCCTGAATCCACGTTCAGCTAGATTAGAATCTACTTTTCTGTACCAAGCTCTAGGAGCTTGTTTTAGTCCATACAAAGCTTTGTGAAGCTTGTACACCATATCTTCCTTGCCTTTAATAGAATAGCTAAGAGGTTGTTCAACAAAGATTTCTTCTTGTAATTCACCATTCAAAAATGCAAATTTAACATAAAGATGATAAAATTTTCATTTACTTTGGGTTACTAATGCCACAACCAATCGAATTGTATCATGTCTTGAAACTCGAGCAAAAGTATCACCATAATCAATCTCGAGTTGCTATGCATAACCCTTCACAACCAATCTAGCCTTCAGCTTGTTTAAAGAACCATTAGGATTCAACTTAGCTCTATAAACCCATTTGAGGGCAATCACATTCTTTCCACTAGGTTTGGGAACTAAATCCCAAGTTCCATTCTTCTCAATCGTTTTCAATTCTTCATTCATCGTATTAACCCATCCTTCATCCTTTATAGCTTCTTCATAGCATGTTGGCTCAATGATTGCAAGATTGCACCTTTCATAAATCTCAACTAGATATTATGTTTTTAGATTCAAAGGCTCATCATCAACATCTACACTTGAATTACTTTTGCTTGAGCTAGGGGAATCATCACTAGCTTCCTCATCATTGCTAGTAATCATATCATTGCTAGCTATTGGTTCGATATTCTGGTGTCCCAAGAGTAGAGGAACCACACCAATCCATCCCGAAGTTGGTGGTTAAACTCTCCTGTCGAGGTTTATCTTGAGTTGAATTTAGACATTTCTCAACTTCATGTTAATTTTCATCAACAACCACGTCTCGATTAATGATAATCTTCTCCTCCTTAATGTTGTAGATTCTATAGCCTTTACATTGAGTAGCATACCCCAAAAAAATTCTAATTTCGGACTTGGGTCCTGGCTTGCTTCTTTTGATGGATGGAATATGAATATAGCAACATGAACCAAAGATCTTCATATGAGAACAGACGGCCTAACACCATTCTAGGCTTCAATAAGAGTTGTTCTTATAAGAGTAGCAACTGGTAGTCAATTTAACAAATAAACTGCTGTGTGAGCAGCTTTCGCCCAAAGAGTTAGGAAGCTTTTTCTCAGTTAGCATGCATCTCACCATTTCCATAACACTTTTGTTCTTCCTTTCAACTACACCATTTTGCTCATGAGTGTAAGCAACTGAAAGTTGATGAGAGATCCCTTTACCCTCACAAAATTTCTTGAATTCCATTGAATTATACTCTGCTCCCTTGTCTGACTGTAATGCTTTGAGTCTACATCCGGACTTAGTTTCAGCCATCTTTTTGAACCTTTTGAATACATTGAAAACCTGCGACTTTTGACTTATAAAATAGATCCAAGTCATTTTGGTTAGATCATCAATAAACAGCACAAAATATTTATTTTTGCTTAAGGACTCATCTTCATAGGACCATAATCGTCGGTATGAACAAGTTCCAACTTCTTCGTAGTCTCCATGAAGATGCATAAGGAAAAGGCATTCGGTGTTACTTCCACATTTGACAATAAGAACACACACCTTTAGATTGCTTTATATTAGGCAAACCCCTTGGTAGGCCGTCCTTGTACATCAAAGAGGGTGAGCCATAATTGTAGTGTCCCAATCTCTTATGCCACATTCAGATTCATCAATTTTAGCAAAGTTTAATGACTCCTTCACACCATTCCAACATAATGGAAAAGTTTTGACAATCATAAGCAAACTAGCAATCGACTCATTTCTTTTATCATAGATGCAACATTCATGTCCTTTGAAATAAAAAGCATAGCCATTCAAGAGCATTTGAGCTACAATAAGCAAGTTTTGTGCTAAACTTGGAATAAATATTACATTATCAATGAATTTTGTACCTTGTTTAGCTTGAATTTCTATTGTACCTTTTCTTTGAACTTCAACCACAACTCCATTGCCCAATTTCACCTTGGTCTTACAAGTCTTGTCCTGCTTGGTGAAGAGGTCTTCATCCTTTGTAATGTGGTTAGTACAACCACTATCAATGAACAATATGTGTTTACTTGTCATAGTAGGATTTTGAGTGGCCGCAAACAAACTTCCCACTTTTGCCTCTTCTTCATCCTTTTTGGTGTAATTGGCTTGTTGTATATCACTTCCTTGAGCTTGTAAAGCTTTTGCCTACAATTCTTCTCAACATGACCAACGTTTTTGCAAAAATGGCATTGAATTGGAGGTTTACCTTTAAACCAACAATCCTTCTCAAGAAGATTAATTCTTCAGCAAGATTTGCATAGAGGAAACTTTCCTTGTTTATCAGAGTTTGAATATGTTTCTTTGCCTTTGCCTTTGCCTTTGTCATCATTATTGCTTCCCTTCTTTACATCCTTCTTGCCTTGCTTGAAAAGAACCTTCAGGCTTCAGTAACTTCCCTCATGATAGCTCTTTGTTCTTGAACTTGCAACTTGCTTAAAAGCTCAGGAACACTCATGGTTTTAGATCACAAGACTCTTCAATTGCAGAAATCTTAGACTCAAACCTCAAAGGAAGACTTATTAAAATCTTCTTTATCACCTTCTCCTCTGTAAAAGTTTCTCCAAGTAATCTCATTTGGTTGACAACATCAAGAAGCTTGGAAAAGAAATCCTTTACACTCTCCCTTTCATTCATCTTCAAGGCCTTGAACTCCTCTGAAATTCAAAATTTTGACAGATTTCACATGATCATTCTCATCAAATTCCTCCTTTAACTTGTCTCATACCTCCTTTGGAGATTTGCATGCCATAATTCTAGTGAAAATCGCATTAGACAAAGCGGAATGGAGACAAGCAAGAGCTCTTGGCTTTTTTGCTTGGTTTTCTTATATTCCTTTCTTTGGACAATAGTGGGATTATTACCAAGAAGGGGTGGATCATTTCGTAATTTTCCCCAAAAAATTGAGGAAGAACTAAACTAATGTTGCTTGAAGACATTTTGAACTCTTCAAACCTTTAGCCTTTGATTGAAACCTTCACAAATCTCTTGAGAACTTTAGCACTGATACCAATTGATAGAATTAGATAGATAGATGGAGAGAATTGTAGAAATTTTGAATAAGATTTCTCTCTTAGCATTTCCATTGATAGAGACTGGTATTTATACACATCCTAAACTTCTTAGAGAAGTTAACTTTACACATAAACCACTAACATTAATGAAAGACACAAGGAACTAAGAGAAAAACATTGAACCATAATAAACTAAAAATAGCAAACATTCATGAATGGAGGATAAGAGTCATTGTTCATAAATAGAGATGAAGAGTCACTTCCATGAAGACTAGGACACAAAAAACTAGGGAGTCACAATCATAAAAAAATCTTAATTTTAACACATCAGCATATCACATCTAGACATGGATTCCGTTGAGATTGTTTAGAATTTAGATTCAAATTAGGCAAAGTTTTTTTCTTCTTTTTCTTCATGCCTCAGATTGAAAATGGCATGAATCCAATTGTTTGTAACTCCTAATCTAGTTCTGTGGAGATTGCAGATTTTGAGCAAGTATCATTAGATGTTTTCCTTGTGTCACATATTCAATATAAATTTATCTAAAAACTCCTCAGGCATATTTTGTTTTAAACTTCTTGGAGTTCCTATAAGCAATAAGTGTGGGCCTCTTTCGAAGGATGCTTCCCTGCAGTTCCCTAACTAACTCAAACATTCACACTTTTAAGAAAGTAAGAATGTTATCTGGCCTTTGAAACTCAACTACTTTACTTGGTCAATCAGGAAGCAGAAGGAACCAAATCAAAGATTAAGTAGCATTCCATGGATTTCTACACAAAGTATCCAAAAATTAACAAGCATGTTGGATCAGCTTCTTACCTCAATCTTCAACAAGTAAATAAAGAATTGAAACATTTCATAGTGTGATTGGATATGACATAGGACTGGAGTAGGAGTACTGTATGCAAGGGGATTCAACCACCATACTGAAGCTCCAGTTTCTAGGACTAAATGACAATAAAGTTTTCTCCACTTGGGATACTTATAGATGAATTTTAAGGAACTAATAAATTAGGATTTTCAAAAGTTGAGTTAAAAGTGATTCATTGTGACATCTCACCTTATAGGTAAGTAGAGGAAGAAGATGATTTTGACATCACAAAAAATAAGCCATAATGAAGAACTTCATTTACATTGGCTAGTGATGTAAGACAAATTCAGTATCAAATTTAAATCCCATTATAGAAGTGATATTTCAAGTAGAGCTAATCTTCCAAGATGCCCTTGCCAATAGAGAAGCAGAAAAAATGTAATAAATTTAATCATGAAATTATATCATAGAATTCCACAAATATTCACAGAAAATAGAGAAAACCTTCACATCCATCTTTAAGAGAAAATTTGAAGCAAATAGTTGAAAATTGGTGTTAAGTGTAAGCTACCAAAGCTTTTGTAAGCACAAAAATATAGAACTGTCAAGAAACTAATTCAAAGGCCTTCTTATGTAATTCTACATATGAAGGAAGTGGGTGGACCAAAATCGGCACCTAAATCAATATCAATATGTACTGAAATCATGAAAGATCCTAATTTTGATGGTTTCCAACGGTCAAGGAATAATAAACTGTATTGATAAATAACAAGATACATACTACCAGTATCTGTCCGGAAGTTAAGCCAGCCTTGTGATTATAATCCCTCAATACTGAAAACATAGCATCTAAGCCTTTATTTTTTTTTTTACAGTACAAGCTATTTTTCAAATTAGCATTTGTTCACAAAAGATACAACGTTTCCTTCTTGATAAAAGAAATACAGAGGAGAATAAAGAATCATCCTAGGAAGTGACAATGTTCCGTAACTCAAACTTGTCATTAAACTTGTTAAAGATGCGATTCACAATTAACTAGTCTCAGCATGGTCTAATGGTAGTGAAACTTTTTTTTTTTTCTAATCTTATGCATTATATAATATATGTATTAATATAATGCAGAACAATAATTTACACTAATATTGTATGATAAACAAGAATTTTAAAAATTTTTATAGCAAAAAAGATTTAGTTCAATTTAGCAAATATTCAAATAAAATTTTTCAATAGATAGTTAAATATGTAAAAGGAAAATTGTTTACTTATTCATTTATTACTATTAGAGATACTATTGATGGGAAAATGTTCAAAATTAGCAAAGTATAATTATCTCATATTTGAATTTATCTATTAAAATAATTGGTTAAAAAAATGGTGATTTATACATACTATAGTCTAATAACAATATTGGTACCTGAAATTTAAAACATACACTTTATCCCCCCAAACTATCACAAAAAGTGAATAGTTAATGATTTGTTAACTTTATCATCTGATAACCACATCATAAACAGAAGTTGACTTTTGGGACTTCAAAAGTCAACTGATGCCATCTATTTTGTGAGGAAAAAAAAGGTCCTTTTCAAAGAAATATTTTCAAAGGGTCAAAAGTTTACTTCTGTTCATGACATGGCTATTAGATGTTAGAGTTAACAAATAGTTAACTATTTCACTTTTGATGATAGTTGGTGTGAAACGTTACATAGGTAGCAATGTTGTAATTAGACTCTAGTGAAGTAAAATGTAGCCTTCCCAAATAAATGTAATAGGATACAAGATTATTTTACAAGAGGAGCTTTAACCTAATGGTAGCACCTCCCTCCGTCAACATAGAGGTATGGGTTTGAATCTTCCCTATCACTTTGTGCAAATGCCATGGGAAGCTGATGATGTGGCAGCTTGAGAAACTGCCACAACATCCAACCCAAAACTGATGTACCCAGCAAACTAGACCATGATCTGGTTCCTGGTTAAACAAGAAGGTCTGGTCCAGTCCTTTTCTAAGAACATTGCTCCTTAGACAAAGCTACTAAGAAAACCAGCAACCAAAAGAAACATAGCAGAAGTTGAACCGCTAGCAGGAAGACTTCTAATACAAAAGATAACTACAATCCCTTTGTAAATCAAACAAGGATACTCTCAAAAAGAGACCAAGCACTGAACACCAAAGAGCCCCAAGGCAACCAAAGCATGACTGCAACACAGATTTTCCTTTAACAGTCCAGGCACTTCTCTCCAACCAAAGACATCAAGAAAACAACATAAATAGCACACCGATATAAAAGTTTGCCCTCTTGCTCCTGCCAAGCCTTTGAACTTGATCATTAAAAAATGCTCGTAAATTTGAGGACATACCCAAAGTCCCCCAAACACTCCAAAAAGCCAGCACCAAATGTAACTTTTTGCTGATCAGTATGGAAACAAGCAGCAGTTGTTTCAGAATTAGAGCAACACATCACACACATTTTAGGAGGTAAAGCCTTGTTAGGTCTATGAATCAGCATATCATTAGTATTTAGAACTAAACTTATTCAGTAGTATTTCCTAGATAAGACTAGGCCTTAAAGGGCGCTTTGAATTTCCAAAGAAATTTCTGGAGAAAGAAATTTATCCGTGTTTCAAGAGTGAGTAGGAAACTAGGAAAAAGATTTACAAGAAAACACACTGCTCGAATTGAGATTTCAAATCCTTCTATTCGTATTAAGAGCTGAATATTTACCAAAGTAGGAAAGTACAACAAAATCAAGCACTACGGTACAGACAATTATCAACATGGGCAAAGAAAAAAATATAAAAGGTGCAGAACACCACAAGTCATCATTTAATACCCAAAAGGGGAAATGGAATTTTAAGAAAATAAGGAGGTCTCAGAGTCAAATTAAACTTCCAAGTTCTGAGCAATGGAGAAGGCAAAGCATAAATTTGGATCTCCACTATAGTCAACAGAATAAAAACCAGATTGGATCTTCCAGTAAGAACTCATAAGTCATAACCACTTGTTTCTGCTCTCCTAAAGCTGTAGTCCTAAGAACCAAGTAAATCATCCATTCAGCAATATACTGACATTGCGCAAAGTAATAGAAGTTCCAATGGTTTTCTTAAACAAGTTGGGAAGTATAAAAAATGGTTAGGAAAGTAAAATGTTGGAGAAATCTAGTAATATACAACGAATAGTAAAATGAATCAGAAACAGTAGATAAATTTATAATTAAGGAACCTAAAATTATATAATTTAAAACCAACAACCCATACATATACAAATATTACAGACAAAGCTAAACAATGCAATGAGAATTACATCCAGCATCCACTTTCCTATCATAATTCACAAATTAGATAAGAAAACAACAAGAAACAAAGTCTTTTCCCACTAGGTGGGATTGACAATATAGATCAAACGATGCCAATATATTCTATCTTAGCTCATTTCTATGGTTAAATTGTTGATAGTTAAATTCATCCTAATAGTTTCTCTTGTTATTTTCTTTGGTCTCCCTCTACTTCCAACTATTTAAGTTATCTTTCATTTAATCGACTCTTTGTAAAGAAGCTTCTAATAGTCTTCTCTATACATAACCAAACCATCTATGGCACATTTCAACCAACTTTTCTATGATAAATGCTACCTCAACTTTTTCTCTAATACAATAATTCCTAATTTTATCCTTTTAGTATATTCATTCATCCAACGCAACATTCACATTTCTATAATATTGAATTTTTTCTCGTGTTAACTTTTTATCACTCAATATTAAGTACCATACAACAATGCAAGTTTTATAGTGTGCGATAAAATTTTTCTTTAAATTTGAGTGGTACTTTTCTATCAAAGATGACACTTGAAGTCTTTCTCTATTTTATCCACCCAACTTAGACCCTATGATTCACGTTCCCCTCTATTTTTTTTATTATTTTGTATGATAGTTCACAAAAACTTAAAACTAGTGACTTCTTGTATGGAATGATTTTCAAGTTTTATCTCCACCCTACAATTAGTGTACCTTTCACTAAATTTACATTCCATATATTTCATTTTATTTCAACTTATATGAAAACTAAGTGTTTCCAAAGCTTGTTTCCACCTCTCTATTTTTTCGTTTACTTTTTCTTTTGAATCTTCAATAAAGACCATATTGTTAGCAAAAAACATGCATTGTGGCGCCGCCTCTTGGATATGATTGGTGAGCGCATCCAAAACCAAGTTAAAAAACTAATGGCTCAAAGCTAAATCTTGGTATAGTCCTATAATTATAGAAAAATCCTTTGTTACTACACTTAGGGTTCTTACACAAGTTGTGACCCTATCATACATATCTTTAATTCACAAATAAGATATTTGAGAAAAATTCTAATCAGCAATTATTAGGATATAGCATCAACATTACTAAGCATAGTAAATATCAAGAGGACAAGTCAACAATCAGCTACCTCTTGGAATGCGAACTTCTCATGAAACACAAGCGCCAAAACAAAGCTCCCTCCTATAAGAAAATAATGGCGGAAAGTGTCGAGTTCTCTATCATAACTTCTCTTCACCCCTGGGTGCATACGCATGCACCAAACAATCGCCAAAGAGCTCGCAATAAACACCAACTTCATTATGGTGTTATAAACTGAGATGAAGTCCGTGAACAGATCCAGGTAACGAGCCACAAATACCAATGCATAGAGCTCTTGAGTCTTAAGAGAAATCCCTGCAGTTGAAAGTAGCCTAAGAAACAGTTTCTCAAATAAGCGAACCAAAGCAATACCCAATTAATAAATTCTCATTCGTGGGTCATTTGTTTCCAAAGGAATGTGACACTTGGATATTAAAAGGGGAACAAAATAACCCCAAATTTCTCCACCTCTCATGCATCTACCAAAACTAAGCATATAAATTTCCAATAGACGCAAACTAAACTATATGGAGATCAAAATCAAGTATGAAACCGTTAGTATTGACGCTAAAAACCACTTTCTCCTCCATTCAACTGCGATTCAGCAATCCAGAGAACGGCAGAATGGGTGCCAAATTTCTTCATATGCGCTCAGTTCTATTTTCGTGCCGTTATCCCCGGAACCGAACGTTGTGGGATCAAAGTAAAGGATTTGTGGGCAGTATTACCTGAACATGATTTAGTTGCGTAGATTTTGAGCAAGAGCACCAAAATGCTGAGCAGATGGGTCATGTCACCGGCGAGCCTGAATATATTCATGGCTCCAACCCTAATGCTGAAGGCTAAGCCCTTGATTCTAGCAGAAGCGCAGAGAGAGAAG
Source organism: Senna siamea (assembly GCA_031216115.1). Lineage (NCBI taxonomy): Eukaryota > Viridiplantae > Streptophyta > Magnoliopsida > Fabales > Fabaceae > Senna > Senna siamea. Next base: position 14,011,998 of record CM062355.1, on the reverse strand, counting down.
GGCGAATAGAAGGCAGCAGAAGAAATAACCAGAAGACGGAATCGGTGACGACGAAACGCAATGGAATGAAATAAGCGTGAGATAGTTTTTATTTATTTATTTGTTTTACTCTTTTTTAGTTTGGTAAATTCTGTCGTGGCACTCTGAAGCTGTTGCTTTCGGTCCACGACGTCCTTGAGTTGAAATGAAAAGGAGTGAGATATATTGTTTTTATATTTGACAAAATTCATAATTTTGGTCAGACAAATTTTTGTGAAGAATAAATTAATGTTTTAGTTTGAAATATAATATTTGTTTTAATTTAATTTTTAAATTATAAAAATATTTAATTTAATTTTTAAAAAATTTAATATGTTTTAATTTAATTTTTAATTAATTTTCTGTCAACTAATGTCCCCCGTTCCTAACATTCTTCATTTGAGGAATCGCGCGCACCCTTTCTCGTAATCATCTGTGTGTTGCTATATGTTTATTTTCTGCATTCTGAAATTATTTTCCGCAGAGGTTGATTTGTTATCTTTTGCGTTGTTATTTCAGAATGGATTTTATGTGATGATTTGGAAGACAGTAAAATGGATTTTATATGATTTTGTATAATGGGTGTAAAATGGACTTTATGTGATTGAGTTGGAAATGTTTACCGGTATAAAACACAGAAGACAGCAAATAGAAAACAGAGAATAGAAAATATAACACTAAAATTACAAAAAAAACCACAAACGTGCAGTAGCTAATTACTTTTGACAAAAATGCAGTAGCAAACAGAACACAGAAACACTTTTGACAGAACAGATCGCTAGAACAAAGAACAGACCATGTGAACCCTTTCGCTAGAGCGCCTTCAATTTCAGATCTGCAATTCCAATGGCAAGAACTCGTTAACCCTTGCCAGCGCGCATTGAGGACCAATTTAATTTACAAGCTTTAAGATTTTTTTAAATGAGTCATCAAATGACATGGCACTTAACAGCATGTCATCATTTCGTCCATACTAACTCAGTAAAATAGTTAACTTTAATTGATAAAAAATTATTTGAGAACTAAATTGAGAGATATTGAATCTTTTATGAATTAAATTAAATAATTTTATGTAGTAGAGACTAAATTAAAATAATTATTATTTTTTAATAGCTAAAATAGTAATTTTTTTTTAATATGATTCAATTAACATATGTTGCATTAAATTGGATTTTTAAAAAATTATTATAAAATTTAAATCAATACAAATTGGTTGGGTCAAGTTAGAGGATTAAATTTTAAAATATATATATTTAATTTTTTAAAATAATTTAAAATATAAATCATAAAAATAAGAAAGAAATTATTATTTCTTATTTATAGGTATTAATATAAATTAATATCAAAATTATATTATTTTTTTATTTATAAGTAGTAAAATAAATTAATGTAAAAATCATAATCATGTCTAATTTATATATACTATTTTAAATTATGATATTTTAAATTTATTTTATCTTTTCTATACATTATGAAAAAAATTGATTGAATGAGATTAAGTAATAAATGTAAAAAATTAGGAAAAAAATTCAAAATGCATAATATAAATGCTTAATTAACAAGTATTTTTTTAAAAAAAACAATCAATTCTTCAATTGGGACAAGTTGGTTTAGGTTAGAACTAGTTAACTTTATTCAACTTGTAACCTAAACCATCATTGGGTAGGTTAGGCTGAATTTGGCATACTAACCCAACTCAACGAATACCTCTATTTAAAATATGCATATTCTCTTAATTTAATTTTTTAAAAATAAAATACTTTAATTTAATCATTAAAATATCAAATCTCAATTAATTTAGTCATTTGATGAATGAGATGGATGAAAAGATAATTAAAAATGACATTATCGAATGCTAACTTGATTGTTAAGTGATTAATAAGATCATATTCAATAATAAAAAAGTTAAATTTACAAATTAAATATTATCAAAATGCATAGTTTTCATATTTTATATAAATTTTATAAACTAATGTATTTTATTTTACAAATTACATAATGTAACAACCGAAAAGATTTTAAAAGATAAAACCTAATTTTCGATGCTAATTTCAATCAAACGAAGTCTGGCACAACTTTTGAGGATAATGATTTGAAACGGAAGGTTGTTTGAAGTCAGAAACACGATCAAACAGAAAGAAACGCAATCCGAAGATCAGAAACTGACAAACAAAGTTTCGTGCGTCAATTTCACTGACAGAGGCCAAAACCTTCGCATGAAAATGCGTGCAGACATCTGGAAGGAAGCCAACACCCTAAATTATCCCCGGGTGGTCTGAGAAAAGTCAGAATCGCCCCCGGAGGCTTTAAATTTCCCGAATTCCCTCCATTTCTCTCAAATCTCTCTCTCTCCTCACCACACATTCTCTCTCCTCTCTCTCCTCCTTCCTCCACCGTGCGCCGCCACTACAGCCACCGTGGGCCGCCACTTGGCACACCAATCGACAGCCCTCACCACCCACAACCTCCAGCAACCACCCACAACCGCCAACACCGCCGAAAAACGCCACTTTTCTCTTCCACCGCGCGAAAACTTCACTAGCTCAGATCATCACCGTCCGCCACCGTTGGCCATCACCGCCCCCACCATCGTGTAGCTTGAGCTGCCGACTTCCTCCAACAGCTCGCTGACGTCGAACGGAGGCCCAATGCTCCCAGATCGAGGATTTTTTTGTCCACTGTGCGTCAATTTTCGTGGCCAAAAAATGATGTCCAAACGGCCGTGAACCACCGCGCCACCACCATATTCAGACTCCTGGACTTGCGGGCTTCACCGTGGTGTAATTTTCGAGGCAAACCGCACCCCTCCACCGTGTGCTACCGTACACTGCCGTGCCAGAGTTTCTGGACGTGCATCGGGAGAAACCGAGACCACCCCGAAATAGAATTCCATCATTCAATCACATTGGTAAGGTCCGATTTCCCAAAAATTGATGATATCTGACTGAAATAGCTGTCGAACATAATTAGGCAATAAATTGACCTAAGTATTAGGGCAACCGGACTTAGAATTGTTAAAAAGATGACATGACAAGTTTGAATATTCAATTTAATGTCCAGAAAATTAATTGGGCTCAGAAATCGAGACTACGTGAAGTTTTGAATCGATTTGGAGCGACAGGAGACCAGGTAGGATAATTTACGCTTTCCGAACCTTAGATTTGACTTAGTGGATACTTGAACGATTTAGATGATTTGTATGGATTTGCGTGCTGCCTTCGATGGAATAAATTGCATGCCTGTGTGCTGAAAACCCTAATTCCATGTTAGATACTTTGTTTATCGAGTTTAGATGCCCTTAGGACGGATTTACTTAGGGTTGGGTACTTGATAGCCAGTATGGGATGGCCGTTAAGTATCCCGAGTACAGGGAGTTTTTAAATGAAATTGTTTTATCAGATTTAGCCTGTACTACGTTAGGGATTACGTGTTAAATTAGGATGACCCTAAGAAAGGTTTAAGGAGTATAAGGGGGGATAGCCTATACGGGAAAACGTTGTGATTTAGGCGTAATACCCTAGAACCCTGAGGAATAGCCGACCGTGAACATGTGAGTTCGAATAGACTGTATGAGGATGAGAATTGGCGTATGTGCACATGCTAGGGGATGCCCTAGATGTTGATTCTCACCCGGTCCTTGAGTGAGTGATTGGTGTTACGGATCACACTCACAATATAGGCTTGATTCGGGTGATTGGTGTTACGGATCACACCCAATGATAAGAGAGGTATTCTCTCTAGATGACGTGCAATTAGATGACGATTTAGACTTGGTTACAGCGAATTTGTAGCCAATGTGGATTTAGATACACCGAGCATGGGATTTGATTGGATTTCGAGTATTGATTTTAAAAGAAATGGATTTTTATGATTTTGACTATTTGCCGCAATTTCTATGTGATAAAATGATTTTAAAGATAAGGTATTTCACTGTTTTCGAACTGATTTTGGGAAGATGATTTCGGTGTTCGCACCGCTGAGTATTCAGCCAGATTTTGAATTGTAATTGAACTGTAAATTATTCTACTGGGATTTTATATCTCACCAGGTTGTTTACTCAGATGAACAGAGACAAGGATAGGGACAGGAACCTAGACGATAGTTGATGATGCCTTGGTGATAAACAGGAGAATGGCTTAGTTTAGGCTTGAACTGTCTTGTATATATTGCGATGATGTTGATGTATATTGGTTTCTGCCTTCTATGTTTTCTGTAGTGATTGGATTGACTGTATATGTATAAATCAGGTGCTTGTTGTATTTGGGATACATTCGAAATACAAAGGAAACTCTACCGAATTTTCGGTAGGGTTTACTGATGTAAACTTGTGGATTTAAGTTGGAATGTATATGAATGCATGATGTGATGTATATACAAGTTTTAGATTTCATTATAGAGTAAATTATGATGTATGTATGTATAATTAGTTAGCTGTGTGTGAATTAGGGTTGAGCGAAATCTGAATGGACAACGGGAAGTCTATTTGAGTTACGCTCAACCAGTAGCGATCCCCTAACATTCCCACATCAGGAATAACTACTTAGAAAGACCCATATGCTTCCGCTAATCAGATACAGGATTATATATGTCGTATTAGGGGGTCGTTACAATTATGGTATTAGAGCCCGATTTGTCGGATCATCTGGTTTAGTGGGTTAGGGACTTGAATCTTCGGGCTTGCAGCTTTAGGGTTTTGATTGATTTAACTCTGGAATGTTAGGACCTGATTTTGAATCGATAAGTAACGGAATGAATTTAATGTAATTCTGTTAACTGTTGCTGTATAACTGATCTATTTATTTTATGTGTCAGATTAGTATGGCAGAATCTAGCAAGGATGCCACTCACAGGCCAAGGCACAGGAACCAGGGTGCTTCGGGTAGTGGTAGCATGGAGACTGATGTTGACATGCGTGATATGATGGAATCCATCCGGTTGATGGCTGATGCGATGAGAGATCAGGCCACTACTAGTGCTAATGTAATGAGACATCAGCAGGAAGACAGACAGACTAGAAATGACGGAGCCACCCAACATGCAAACCCACTATATCAGGGATGGATCGAGTTTCAGAGAGAAGGTCCATCTCCATTTGCAGGTGCCTCCGATCCAGCTGTTGTAGAAGCTTGGGTGAAAGATATTGAGCAGATTTTTAGATTGTTGCAGTGCGACGACGAGTAGAAGGTCACATATGCAACATACATGTTGAAAGGCGAAGCAGAACTCTGGTGGACAGATGCCCAACAAATAATGGAGAGCAGAGGCATTTCACTTACCTGGGAGTCTTTCAAGAGAGTCTTTATGGATCAATATATCCTTGAGAGCGTGAAACAATCAAAGGAAGCATAATTTTTAAAGCTCACACAGGGAGGCAGGCCATTTGAGGAGTATTTGAAATAGTTTGAAGAATTATCACGATACTCTACCTACCTGCGAATGCATTATGACAAGGCCTGAAAAGCGAAGCAATTAGAAGAAGGCCTAGACTTACCCATGAAGACTCAGTTAGCTACCCTGGAGATTCGAGACTTCGCCACGCTGGTAAATAAGTGCCGAATCCTGAGCAAGAATCTAGAACAGAGGCAGACTCAGAATATGACACAGAGAACAGGGAACAGGCCCAGAAAATCAACCAGGAACCTTAACGTGAGAAGCGGTATGTTTAAACCGCAACCAGGGGCTTCTAGTAGTAGTGGGAGGCGACTTGATAATAATCCCTATCCGAAGTGTGGCACCAGACATCCGAATCAGCCCTGCCGGCATCAGACTCCACTTCAGTGTTACAGGTGTGGAGGTACAGGACATATGCCCAGATACTGCCCTTCCACTGGGAACCAGCCGACATTCGATAGCCGAAGACCACAGGCTCTAGGGAGAGTTTTTACTATGAATGCTGCCAATGTCGACAGGTCTTCGGGCTTGATGTAGGGTAGAGGTAAAATCTATAATTTTTCTTTAATAGTATTGTTTGATTCGGGTGCTACGCACTCCTTTATTGCTGATGCATGCATAGAAAGAATAAGATTACCTGTTTAAACCCTTCTCTGTGACCTATACATATCCACACCCTTGGGAGAAGCCACTATGTCCCCACGAATATGCCTGAATTGCCCCTTAACCATTGAAGATACTTTATTCCTTGTGGACTTAGTGTGTATACCATTGTCTGGGATCGACATTATTTTGGGAATGGATTGGTTGACTAGGAATCGGGTCTTGTTGAATTGTTCCGAAAGGACAATTACTTATCTGGATAATGTGCCTGTGCGAGGGAGTGACAGGGTTTGTGAGATAGGTGATATGTCCCTTAATCTCTCTGAGGTAGAGTTGCAGGATAGACTAAGTCAAATCCTAATCGTTAGTGACTTTCCGGAGGTATTTCCTTTGGAAATAAGTAAACTGCCACCACCTAAGGAGATAGAATTCACCATTGACCTGATTTCGGGAGTGGGTCCAATAGCCATGACCCCATATCGTATGGCCCCCGCAGAATTAAGAGAATTAAAGGTCCAAATTGAAGATATGTTAGAGAAGGGGTTCATTAGGCCAAGTGTATCGCCATGGGGAGCTCTAGTCTTATTCGTAAAGAAGAAAGACGGGAGTTTAAGATTGTATATTGATTACCGACAATTGAATAAGGTGACCATCAAGAATAAATACCCATTGCCACGTATTAATGATTTGTTTGATCAGTTGCAAGGCGTGACTGTATTTTCTAAGATAGATTTAAGATCAGGATACCACCAAATTAGGTTAGAGAGGAGGATATTCCTAAGACAGCGTTCAGGACAAGATACAGCCACTACGAGTTTCTAGTGATGCCGTTTGGATTGACGAATACACCCGCTGTTTTTATGGATTATATGAACAGGATTTTCAGACCCTATTTAGATCAATTTGTTGTAGTATTCATCAATGATATCTTAGTCTATTCCAAGACTCACGAAGAGCATGCCCAACATCTTAGCACTGCGGCTGACATCGGAAGAGAAGCAATTGTATGCAAAGCTAGAGAAATGTGAGTTTTGGTTAGAAGAAGTGAAATTATTAAGACACGTGGTTAATGGGGAAGGAATAGCGGTCGACCCAAAGAAAATTGAAGCAGTATTAGATTGGGATCGACCTAGAACAGTCACCGAGATTAGGAGTTTCCTGGGTTTGGCTGGCTATTATCAAAAATTTATTCAAGGATTTTCACAGATAGCTGTGCCATTAACCCAGTTGACTTGGAAAGGGATAGATTTTGAATGGGGCGAACAGTGTGAGACTAGTTTTCAAATTTTGAAAGAGAAATTGACCACCGCCCCTGTACTAATTATTCTGAAACCCTTATAACCCTTTACCGTATACACATATGCATCCTTGAGAGGCCTAGGTTGTGTTTTGATGCAGGATGGGAAAGTTGTGGCTTATGCATCGCGACAATTGAAACCTGCAGAGGAGAACTACCCTACCCATGACTTAGAATTAGCTGCCGTCGTGTTTGCCCTAAAGATTTGGAGACATTACCTGTATGGCGCTGTATTTGAGGTATATAGTGATCATAAGAGCCTTAGGTATTTGTTTGATCAGAAGGAATTAAACATGAGGCAGCGTAGGTGGGTAGAATATTTGAAAGACTTTGATTTTGAGTTAAAATATCATGCAGAAAAAGCGAATGTTGTGGCCGATGCATTGAGCCGAAAGTCACTACAATTAGCTAGTTTAATGATTGGTGAGATGAGGTTACTTGAGGATTTTGGGAATCTTAGCCTCAACGTAATCTCGTTTCCGCAAAGATTAGTGATGAGTGACTTTTTGATAACTTGCGAATTGAGAGAATTGATTAGACAAGCCCAACTTGAGGATGAATCCTTAGAAGTATACGCAGACCAACCCGATTTTGGACTGGCACCTGATGGAGTCTTAATGTTTAGAAAGAGGGTAGTGATTCTAAAACATCAGGAACTAAAGGAAAAAGTGTTAGCAGAGACCCATAGAAGTCATTACACTATTCACCTTGGTATTTCCAAGATGTATCAGGACTTAAAGAGGAATTTTTGGTGGCCCGGTATGCGGAAGGATATCATGAACGACGTGAATGCCTGTTTGACTTGTCAACAGGTTAAGATAGAACACCAAAAACCTGCAGGGCTACTCAAACCATTGGAGATACCAGAGAGAAAATGGGATCAAATCACTATGGACTTTGTAGTAGTATTACCTAGAACTCCCGCAGGATTTGATGCCATTTGGGTAATAGTGGATCGGTTGACCAAGTCTGCGCACTTTTTTTCTGTAAAAGTGCGTTACTCCATGGAGAAATTAGTCGAAGTATACCTTAGGGAAATCGTGATATTGCATGGAATACTGTTAGGTATAGTATCTGATCGAGACCCTAGGTTTACTTCGAGATTTTGGCAATCCTTACAGCAAGCCTTAGGAACTCAACTTAAATTTAGCACAGCCTATCATCCTCAGACTGACAGGCAGTCTGAGAGGACTATTCAAACTCTAGAAGACATGTTTAGGGCTTGTGTGCTTGAGCAGAAAGGAAGTTGGGATAAACACCTACCGTTGATAGAGTTTGCATACAATAACAGTTATCACTCTACCATCGGTATGGCACCGTATGAGGCGTTGTCTGGGAGGAGTTGTAAGTCGCCTTTAAGTTGGGTAAAGATGGGGGAGAGTGCACTGTTGGGACCCGAAATGGTACAAGAAACCACTGATCAAATTAAAATGATCAGGGAAAAGATGAGAGTGGCACAACAGAGGCAAGAATCCTATGCCAACAAGAGAAGAAGGCCTTTGGAATTTAACGAGGGAGATCACGTATTTCTAAGAGTGTCCCCCACCACAGGTATCGGTAGACAAGTAAGGACCAAGAAACTAAGTCCTAGATTTCTAGGACCATTCCAAATTTTACAAAGAGTCGGTCCCCTTGCCTACCAAATTGCCTTACCTCCCTATTTGTCCAACCTACATAATGTTTTCCACGTCTCCCAACTTCGTAAATATGTCCCAGATCTTGCGTATGTATTAGGGAATCAACCAATAATATTAAAGGAAAATTTAACTTATGAATCTACTCCTGTTCAAATCCTTGACTTTAAGACTAAGCAACTCCGAAGTAAAATAATCCCTTTAGTTAAGGTACTTTGGCAGGATGTAGCATCGCAGGAGATGACGTGGGAGAAAGAAGAAGAGATAAGGCAAAAATACCCAGAACTGTTTACAGGTATGAATTTTGGGGACAAAATTTCTTTTAAGGGGGGGGGGGGAGAATGTACCAACCGAAAAGATTTTAAAAGATAAAACCTAATTTTCGACGCTAATTCCAATCAAACGAATTCTCGCATGAATTTCGAGGATAATGATTTGAAACGGAAGGTTGTTCAAAGTCAGAAACATGATCAAACAGAAAGAAACGCAATCCAAAGATCAGAAACTGACAGACGATGTTTCGTGTGTCAATTTCACTAACGGAGGCTAGAACCTTTGCATGGAAACACGTGCAGATATCTGAAAGGAAGCCGACACCCTAGAGTATCCCCGGGTGGTCCGGGAAAAGTCAGAATCGCCCCCAGAGGCTTTAAATTTCCCAGATTCCCTCCATTTCTCTCAAATATCTCTCTCTCCTCACCACACTTTCTCTCTCCTATCTCTCCTCCTTCCTCTACCGTGCATCGCCACTACAGCCACTGTGGGCCGCCACCTGGCACACCAATCGACAGCCCTCACCACCCACAACCTCTAGCAACCGCCCACGGCCACCAACGGCCGCCAACACCGCCGGAAAACACCACTTTTCTCCTCCACCGCGCGAAAACATCACTAGCTCAGATTGCCACCGTCCGCCACCATTAGCTGTCACTGCCCCCACCACCGTGTAGCCTGAGCTGCTAGCTTCCTCCAACAGCTCGCCGACACCGAACAGAGGCCCGACGCACCTGGATCAAGGATTTTTCTGTTCGCCGTGCATCAATTTTCGTGGTTGGAAAATGACGTCCAAATGGTCGTGAACCACCGCGCCACCAACATATTCGGACTCCTGGACTTGCGTGCTTCACCATGGTGTAATTTCGAGGCAAACCGCACCCCTCCACCGTGCGCCACCATACATCGCCGTGCCGAAGTTTCTGGACGTGTATCGGGAGAAATCGAGACCAGCCCGAAACAGAATTCCATCATTCGATCACATTGGTAAGGTTTGATTTCCCAAAAATTGTTGATATCTGACTGAAATAGCTGCCGAACATAATTAGGCAATAAATTGACCTAGGTATTAGGGCAACTAGACTTAGAATTGTTAAACGAATGACGTGACAAGTTTGAATATTCAATTTAATGTCCAGGAAATTAATTGGGCTCAGAAACCGAGACTACGTGAAGTTCTGAATCGATTTGGAGCGACAGGAGACCAGGTAGGATAATTTACGCTTCCCGAACCTTAGATTTGACTTAGTGGATACTTGAACGATTTAGATGATTTACATGGATTTGCGTGCTTCTTTCGATGGAATAAATTGCATACCTGTGTGATGAAAACCCTAATTTCATGTTAGACACTTTGTTTATTGAGTTTAGATGCCCTTAAGACGGATTTACTTAGGGTTGGGTACTTGATAGCCAAAATGGAACGGCCGTTAAGTATCCCGAGTACAGGGAGTTTTTAAATAAAATTGTTTTATCAGATTTAGCCTGTACTGCGTTAAGGATTACGCGTTAAACCAGGACGACCCTAAGAAAGGTTTAAGGAGTATAAGGGGGGATAGCTTATACAGGGAAACTTTGTGATTTAGGCGTAATACCCTATAACCCTGAGGAATAGCCGAGCGTGAGCATGTGAGTTCGAATAGACTGTATGAGAATGAGAATTGGCGTATGTGCACATGCTAGGGGATGCCCTAAATGTTGATTCTCACCCGGTCTTTGAGTGAGTGATTGGTGTTATGGATCACACTCACAATATAGGCTTAATTCGGGTGATTGGTGTTATGGATCACACCCAGTGATAAGAGAGGTATTCTCTCTAGATGACGTGCAATTAGATGACGATTTAGACTTGGTTACAGCGGATTTGTAGCCAATGTGGATTTAGATACAATGAGCATGGGATTTGATTGGATTTTGAGTATTGATTTTAAAAGAAATGTATTTTTATGATTTTGAATATTTGCCGCAATTTCTATGTGATAAAACGATTTTAAAGATAAGGTATTTCACTGTTTTCGAACTGATTTTGGGAAGATGATTTCGGTGTTCAGACCACGAGTATTCAAATGATTTTGAATTGTAATTGAACTGTAAATTTTCTACTGGGATTTTATATCTCACCAGGTTGTTTACTCAGATGAACAGGGATAAGGACAAGGACAGGAACCTAGACGATAGCTGATGATGCCTTGGTGATAAAAAGGAGAATGGCTTAGTTTAGGCTTGAACTGTCTTGTATATATTGCGATGATGTTGATGTATATTGGTTTCTGCCTTCTATGTTTTCTGTAGTGATTGGATTGACTGTATATGTATAAATCAGGTGCTTGTTGTATTTGGGATACATTCGAAATACAGAGGAAAATCTGCCAAATTTTTGGTAGGGTTTACTGCTGTAAACTTGTGGATTTAAGTTAGAATGTATATGAATGCATGATGTGATGTATATACAATTTTTAGATTTCATTCCAGAGTAAATTATGATGTATGTATGTATGTATAATTAGTTAGCTGCGTGTGAATTAGGGTTGAACGGAATCTGAATGGACAATGGGAAGTTTATTTGGGTTACACTCAACCAGTAGCAATCCCCTGACATTCCCACATCAGGAATAACTACTTAGAAAGACCCATATGCTTCCGCTAATCAGATACAGGATTGTGTATGTCGTATTAGGGGGTTGTTACACATAATGTTAAAATATAAATGTTCACATTTTTTTATCAACTGAGACTAAGTTTATCAGTTAACATTTAGTTACTGTCTATTAATGTCATTGCCTATTACCTTTTCCTAGAAAACAACTTGAGGAAAATGGTGATGCTTTACACATGCCAGTTGGACCAACTACAAGAGTAACGAGTCAAAAAAAATCCAACAAGCCATACAAGACCTAATGAAGCAAGGTCTTGGAAATGAATCAAATTTGGACAAATTAGGCTTAGAATATTGTAAAGACTACTAACATTATTCAAGACCAATTAAAGTATAATTTAAGCCCACCTATGTTATTTAAGAGATATTTTTCATTATGGGATTAAGTTACTTATTTAAGGCTCAAATGTGTGTTTAATCATTAAAATTGTTAACTAGGATGTTTTAACTTACACTTCCATACATATTAGACTTTTCTGGTGTTAAGCACTTGTGAGAGTTTTCTCCTTGTTGTCTTTAGAAAAACTTGTGTTATCTTTAACAAAACTTGTGGAGATTTCAAGTGTATGTAGTTGTTATTTCCAAACCTTGTTATAAGATTGGTTCTTGATTTTCTATAATCAATGGGTCAATATTTTTACCTCTTGAAAATTTATTTGGATGATCCCATGGTTTGATTTTCATATATTGTATCTGGTTTCATGATAGGTTCGTAAGATTTGCATTAATTTTTTATGCATCTTATTAATCAAAGGATTAAATTGAAAAAAAATACATCTTTAAGAATTAAATCATTAATTTTTAAAAAATCTGGTTAGAATGTTGTTAATAAAAGAATTGAAAAAAATAAAGGAAGCCAATTAATTCTCTAAAATTTTATAAAAAAATTACTAATTACTTGTTAACAATTTTATAAAAAATTACTAGTTACAAACTTTTAAGACAAAAAATACTACTTATTAATTAGTAATTTTTTTTACAGAATTTTTTAAAATTTTAATGTATGAATATAAGAATAATTATAAATATTAATGAAATATTAATAATAGAAAGTAAAAAGATAATAACATTGGGGAATGAAGTAGGGCTAATTTGGTTTCAAATTTCAATGAGTAGGAGCTGTAATTTCAATCACAAAGAAAAGGTGTTTTGGTCACCAAACAAAAAAAGTTGAATTGAAAATCTTTAAAAAAACATCCATTTGGTCGGACACTTTAATAGAAAGTGAAGATTGGACTAAAATATAAGATATTTTCATTTGTGATGAAAGTATAATTTTTTTAAGAAAAGAAAGAAAACTATAGTTTCAAGTCTCTTGTTTCATTTGACAGATCACTTTTTCGCAATGCCTCAAAAGATTCATTACATTCTTTAATTACGTCATAAGAAAGAGATATGGAGGATCGTTGTGAGGGACTGAGGGTCATAAAATTTTGGATTTTGACAATTTTTAACTCATCAACTGATGTTAAATTATTGAGCTTCTATTACTCGATGAGAAGTAATTGTTCTTCACTTTTCTTCTGCTATTTATTTGTTTTAAAATTTTTATTTTGTTATTAGATTAAGAGATATTATCATTATAGAAAATATAATCTAAAGTACTTTATAAGATAACATTTTTGAAATATGTAATGAGAGAGAAAAATAATGACCCACTCTAAATAGACTCTTTTAATCTTCCTCTTATTTCATGAACTTCACTTCTTTACCCTATTTTAAAAAATCTAAATCTATTTGTTACTAACTATTAGGGTGATAAAATTGAAGCTACTTTAGTAAGAATTTAATTGTAAGTGAAGACCAATCTTAGTTGAAGGTAATTGTTATCAAGTTGAGACTTCTTGTGTGGAAAACAATGACAATGCCAAATATTGATCCACCCATCATCCAGTCAAGATCAATTTTAATAAAGTCACTAATTTAAAAACTTACGGAAGTTTCTATTGCTCTTTATTCATATGACTTTGTTCCATTTCAAGACATAACCAATCATAAAGCTCAAAACTTTTTCTTAGTTGTTAAGTTATATTGAACTTCTCATGATTACCGTAACAATCATAATTCATTTACTATTTTCAAACATGCATGTCTTCTCCTTTTTATAAATTTGTGTATTTTATTATTTTCTATATGTTTTAGATACGATTGGTGTTCTCAAAAGCTATATTGATAAATGGAATAAAAACTAAGAAGCTTGCTATCGAATTAGGAGTTAAGATATAAGTATAACACTCTCAATCCTATGGTTCCTTTTAGTTAATTAAATAATATAATATAACATATTGCAGAATTAATGAGTTACTATTATCTTTATCTTAGTAAATTTTAACTTTTACTAAGTTAATTAATTGAGTGCCATTAGTTTAGAAATTCTACACTCGAGTTTTCACATATAACGTAGCAAAAGATAATTAAAATAAATTGCATATACTTGTATACATACATTCAATATACATAAGATGTTTACAAAACTTCAAACATCTGTATGCAAGACATATACCTATAGATATATAAGGCTAAGTAGAGTAAGAAAGCAACATACTTGCCACTCATACCTCTCTACTCATCCTACAAGCAGGCATTTTCTCACATATTTTGGATACATATATAACCCTCTTCGTACACAAAAAATCCTCCTAACTCATTTCCAAAAGATAATAAGGGATTAGGGTGTTGGGCATCACATATTTACATATCAAAATAAAAGACTACCAAACTAGTCCTGCATGTCTACCCCTTCAGTAGGTGGGGGCATAGGGGGAATGTCTATTACTGAGATCACCCATACTTCCTTTACTATCATAAAATAACCTAGAATGGGTATGTCTACCCAATCCACCTCTACTTCCTGTCGAATCTAAAACCTAGGCATCTAATACAAACCAGCATTTAATGAGAATAATTCCTCAATAGCAATAACAACCGGTAATTTTAAAACTGCTTATTTGTACCACCGTACTAGTAAAAAAATATACTACATTTGTTTCTGATCAGTTAATACATTATGACTATTGGGATAACATGCATGAATTAAACAATTTTCTCATATATACTCATGAGTACATATGCATCTCATCACACATGATATATTCTCAAATTGTAATGGCAACATAATCACATTCTCATATCCTTTTAGAGTATAAACAAGAAATTAATGCATATTGCTATGCCCATAAACAAAAGCATCATGAAAGAAATCTTTAAAAATTTTCATTCATAAATAAGTATTCTTATGGTCCTTGACCATCTGCAATATTCTCTTGGTTCATGACCAGTTGTAATATTCTCACGATTTTTAACCGTCTACAATATTCTTGTGGTTTTGATCAGTTGCAGTATTCTCGTGGCCTTTAAGGACTAGCTGCAATATTTTCGTGGTACTGACCAGTATCAGTAATCTCGTGGTTTAACAAGTTGTAGTATTCTTGTGGTCTTCAACCAGTTATAATTATTCTTATTTATGGTTCATGAGATCATTCTCAAATCACATGTTAACCATTACATTTCAAGTTTAAATCCCTCATTTAAGTGGAGTTTTGGGCTAGTTATGCTTCAAATTAGGTCACTGAGTTCATTTTCCAACATAGAGGCCTACTAATCAACTTCCACCCTCTTGGCATTTGACTTGCAGCTTATTGTCCTAAAAAATTTCTAAACCTGAGGGCTACCAGTCGACTGCCATGACCCCGACAGTCGGCTGCTATGTTCTTAACCATTTTTTGGAAAAAAAGAGCACGAAAGTCGACTTCCAAGGGCTAGCAGTCGACTGCTAACACTCTTTATGCATTTTTGGGCAATTGAAGAACATAACACTCGACTGATAGGAGCTATAAGTCAACTGCTACGTTATACTCTATTTCTAAAATCTTCTTTTGACCTAGATTTTAGCCCAAGAACAAGTTTGTAAACCTCTTTTTATAATTAACAACTCAATACCGGTATATAAGCATCATTTTACACACAAAATAGACCAAACTACCGTTTAATCTTACTCAAATCTTGGATTAATCCTTATTCTTAACATAATGAATAAACCATTTTTTAGAATCCAATTTATGCATTCATAAGTACAATCATGCAGTTTAAAATCCCAATAGTAATAAAAAAATATTAAGAATGTAGATTTTTCTTCCTCTCTGGCTCAAACAACATGAAAAATCAAAATTTGCATCATATGAACAGTAAATTTCAAGTTTGAGAGGTTGGGTTGTTTACTACCTTTTTGTTGATTTCAAGCTTTGTAAATGATGGTTTAGAAATATGCTGGTGTATCTTTCTAGCTTCTGGGATGCTCAGCTTCTTCCTATAGCCTTTTTCCTTCACAATTGCTTTACTTTCTCTTTCTAGAATTCACTCTATTTCTCTCTTTAAAACTCAAGATTTCAGGTGCCAAATGAGGGTTTTGATATTCCTCCCTATTTATAGGTAGTCTAGAAATTGTAATTTTGCTCTTAATTCCTAACCACTCGGCTTAAAATAATAATTTCTTTGACTATATGTCAAATTATCATTTTGTACCTAAACCACTAACGGGAGATTTTGAAAATCTGGTAGCTACAGTAACTCTTTTGGCAAAAATTATGGTAGGCTACCCCCATATATAGAAAGCTTACATAGCTTTCTCCACTAAACATTTTCTTTTCACTTAGGTCCCCGTTCTTCTCTTTTCAATTAGGTCTCTCCTTCTAATGCAACTACATGCAACTAATGCAACAATCACAAACATTTAACTTATTTAAAATTAACAAAACATCTCTTAATAGATAAAAGGAACGGATGTTACAGTAAATATAATAAAGAATTATATATTCAAAAGTATACCTCATACTTATTAAATTTCTTATAAAATTAACATCATTGCCTATAGGGGCAACAAACTAAAATGCACTCTATGGCGAGAATGTGTTCATCAAATTTCAAAATATATTCAATAATATGATCAAGGAATATGATTATAGTTATCTTCCATCTTGTAAGAATTAAATCATACAAAAGCAACGCATTTAGCTTTACTATCATCAATATAATTTACTTTGTTTAATAGCTTATGGCATTTAATATTATGGTTCATTATGCAAAAGAAATATTCCTCCTAAACTCACTATCAGCATCAAAGATTCCCCTGAATGCAAATAAGTCAGAAGTTGATGACTTTAAAAGCAATTTTGGCATTGTCATTATGCTAATTATACAATTATTATCACTAGGAAGTTCTTGGCCTTAATTTGGCATTGGTTGGAGTGATAAGTATTCCATTCCCCTTAAGTAAGGTTTTGGGTTTAAGTCTTGTGTATAAAAAAAATCTCTTTTAGAAAAGCTTGATCTCCGTCATAAAACCTCAGTTAGTTCAAACTAGATTAGTCAAATCTCAGTGGAAGAAGATTGGCCAAGAGAATGACTCTTAGGGACATAAAAAAGTCTTAAGAGGTTTGTGTTTCATGTAAAGTTCCATATTAAACTATACATTTATAAGAATATTATACTTTACATATTGATGATTATGATGCTTTACTTAATCTTTAAAATTATTGATTTCCTTTATCAATATGATATACAAATTGGACATTGTGACACTTAAGCCATCGTGGAAATGATTTAAACTGGTAACAAGTGGTATTATAAATAGTGTAATAATTAAATCTCTAAGAAAGATCAATTGTATGATGGTCATATACTTATTTCTTTGGTCGCAATTGTTCTCTTGATTTTATTGTTCCAAGGTATCTATTTGTTATAAAAATCACCAAAAGTCAAATATTGATAATTTTTTAATTTCTCTCTCATTAGAGAAAGTCTTCTCTCTCCCTAGTGAGAGTATTTTCCTCATGAGGTCTTTCCTCAGGTTTATAGTGAGGATTTTTTTATTATGCATTAATTAGTGTTTCTTTAATCATCTATAAATCAGATTGGTAGAGTAGTATGGATGTGGATGGAGAGGTTGGTAAGGGGGAAGGAGATGGTGGTAAGTTTAGTAGGGGACAAGATGGAAGGGAAGATTCTCTGGCCCTAGATTAGGGCGATGAGGTAGTGAAGGGTATAAGTTGTAAAACTCTAGTAAGAAGGCTAATGATTGAGAAGACAGTAAACAGAAATATGGCTATGGCGATGATTAGGAATGAGTGGAACTTAAAGGAGAATCTATCAATCTTGGAGGTGAATCCAAATACATTCTCATTCAACTTTGCAAGGATAAAAGATTTTAGAAGGATTTTCAAAGGAAGACTATGGATTATTCTTGATTCCTTATTAAACATTCATAGGGGGGTCTCTAATGTGTATTTTCAAAGAGATAGTTTTCTCGTTTTCACCTTTTTGGGTATAATTCCACAATTTTCCTTTAGAGAGGATGAGTAGAGGGGATGATCATCAATGGAAGGATTATCAAAAACTTTACTCGAGCTAAATTTTGGATAAATTTGAAGATGCCTTCAGTGCCAAGTTTTTGGGTTTTTAGACCAAGCTTGGCTATTATTTCGATATCTATGAGGTATGAGAAGCTTCAACAGTTTTGTTATAATTATAAAGTTATTGGCCATGATGTGAAACCCTAGAAGGTGATGATTTGGGTGTGATGAATGAGAATAGAAAGTTCATGTATAGAGCATGGCTAGAAATAAATCTTGTTAAGACATAGGAAGAGGTTGTGGCGATCTGCAACATGGTAGGGCAAGAGGAGGAAGAGTGAGACGATGGCAAGGTGTATGGAGGAAAGGTTGAGGGAGTGGTATGAATGTGATGGAATGAGGGATAACTTTGTTAATAATGAACATAATAGAATGGGGAGAGGAATTGAAAGGCATAACAAACATAGGGGAAATGCTTTTTGCAAATCTAGGGATGCAAGAGGTTTATGTAGAATGGTTAGTCTAAAAGATAAGATGGGAAGAAACAATCATGTGGCAAAAAATAAGGTTGGATCTAGCAACATAAATTTAGGCCAGTGAAATAAAATAAAGGTTAAGGGTATGAATGTAAATGGGTTGGCTCATAAAGGACAAGAGGTAATGTGTCAGGTGACTTACGGGGTTGATTGTAGTAGAGGTTAAATTCAATAAGTCGTCAACCTTCACAAAGTGTTACTCTTCATCAAGGTATATTGTGGAGTTGCCCCACAGATGATGATAGTGGAAAGGATAACACATTTATTTCTTTTATTCAAACTAAGGAGGTCTTAGATGTCATCTTAAGGTCAAGGGTTGTATCTCTAAAAAGGCTTGGGGAGGATATAGCTAGCCAAGTAATCCAAAAGAGAAGGAAGATTATAGAAAGGAGCATTAGTTTGAAAGCCACTATTACAATTTTTACGGAAGAAGACTTAAGTCATGATATGAAACAGTATAAGCATAGGCATTCATCCTCAAAGAAGAGGAAAAGAAAAGAGAAGGCAATAAAGAAGGATGTAGTAGAGGTTGATCTGATCAAGGTTCTTGTGAAATTATTGGTTCAAATTTAAAACATAAGAAGGGGTCAAAGAAGGGAATTAACATAATTAAGTAGGGCTTTAGTAACTGGCCATCTGTGTAACACCTACTCCTATGTAATCCTCAAGGTTTAATTTCTAATAGATCACCTATGTTGGTGCAAAAAATTCAATAAAACCTCTAAAAGTTGAACAGAAGCTGAGAAGCAACTAAGATGAAAAGTGAAAAGAAATTCAGAGGTGAAATTTGAAATTTTTCCAAAGGTTATTGTAGCCAACTGAATTTCAAAACTTCCCCTCTAATATTGCAAGGGCAATATGGTAATCTTGCTATTCTAATACCTAAAGTGGCCTACAGGGTGAGTTTAGGGACTAATTGTAGGCCTTGTTTCCTTTTTCCCTTCTCTACCTACCTTCTCATATATAAGGGATTGGTGAGAGGAATAGAAGTCAGAAGGCATAAAGAATTTCAAGTAGAGAGAGAGATTGACTCTTTAGAGATAGAAAATAACATCTTATAAAGAGATAAAGAGAAAGCTAGAGAGAGAAGGGGAATCTAAATAAGAAATCCATATTTGAAGCTAGGAAACTACTTCTTAATCTTCCCATGACTCATCTAGACTACATCTAGCAAGAGATACATGGATAAAGGTAGCTAAAATACCTTTTCTCCCTCATTTTTGAAAACTATTGTTCATAGTGGTAAAAGATTGCTATTTTGATGATTTTTAAGCAAAATGGGAGATTAAAACTTACATTCTTTGATTTCGTTACTTCTATTGGATGTTGCATGTTATTTTATGGTGTTAATGGATGCTTGTATAGTAGATCTAGAAGTTGATACACTAATCATGCTAGGTAAATGAGGGAAAAATGGAATTTAAGGGTGATTGATTGAAGATGTCTCATGTTTTCTACGTTAAAAACCTTTGAAAGGTTAAAAGGACTAAAATTTGATGTTAAAATTGAGAATGGGCTTTTATTTGAATTGGACATGGGTGAAAATGCAACTCGATATGGCAAACCAAGATGCATAAGTCGACTGTTAAGCCTTTAGAAGTCGAATCCCATGTTCTTTGGGTTGCCCAAAATAGCTAAGAATGTGGAAATCGACTACCAGCCCTATAACAACTGACTACCAGAAGGCTAGAAGTCAACTACTTGCTCTTAGGTCTGATTAAATAGAGTGTCAGTAGCTAACTTCTAGAAGGTTAGAAGTAGACTTCTAATTCTCCAATCCAATAAAAAGACTACCAACAGTTGACTGCTAAAAGGCTAGAAGTCAATCAACAACTCTCAAGGTCAGTTTTCCTATTTGGACAGAAAGTAACCAGTCGATTGTCATAGAGGTGAAAGTTGACTAACAGGCTCCAAAACTTGAAATATGCCTATAGTCCCTAGATTTTAGATTGAAAAACTTAATTAATTGCTCCCACCCTAGGATCAAATGGATTAAACATAATGTAACATGAATCAATAGGTGAAAGAAGAATGAGAGCCATAAGAAAAGTTTTAAGTATCCTTTGGGTATGCATTAGTGGTAGATAGGCCCTAAGTTTGAGTAACCAATTGTTGGTATAGGACAACCTTTAGACAATCATGGTTAGGCTATAATGTGGGATGGTGAAACATCCACTCGTTAAATGAAAGAGATTTCAAAAATGTCATGATGGTTGCAAACTCAAGGTTAGTGTACCTTATATAGAATGATTAAGAAAGGATCACATACCTAGAATTGGACATAAATGTGTCTTGGGCTGAATCAACTAAATGTATATACTTAGGATAACATACCAATAATGTTATCCATTGATAAGAGGTGGTGATTCCATAGCCTCATGATTTGTCTAGCTTGGAGCGGATGTGAACTACACCTAGAGTAGTGATCTTATGAGTAGGACATGATCCACCGACAAGGGGTGGTGATCTATATGTTTGTGTACTTGGATCCTCTAGGAAACACCTCAAAATGTATAGTGGTCAGATACCACTAAGGCCTAGGGCCATAGAGTTACTCATT
Organism: Senna siamea; assembly: GCA_031216115.1. Classification (NCBI taxonomy): domain Eukaryota; kingdom Viridiplantae; phylum Streptophyta; class Magnoliopsida; order Fabales; family Fabaceae; genus Senna; species Senna siamea. The sequence goes on along the minus strand of CM062355.1, from coordinate 13,990,683 downwards.
CATGTAGAGCTTAGAAGTACATAAGGTGTTCATTGGGTGATGCCTTCGATAAAATAGTTTGCTCTCTACTCTAAATTTTTATGTGATGAGAAAGAAGGGCTTGATGCCTGCAATTATATATTTTCCTACAATATGATCGAGAATTATTCATGTTACTAGATTAATGCTAATATATTCTATAATAAGAATGATGTTGTATGCGAAACATGAACATTTTCCAAAGAATTCATTATGAATATTTAACTGTACATAAATTATTAAGTACATGACATGAACATGTATTGCGTCCGATAGATATTTATATATGAGATGTAAAAAGGGAGAGAATGTATGATTTTTTGTATAAGTACAGCTGGTGCCATCATTAAGTTTTGAAAGAAGGTGATATAGCTACTAAGATCATAAATCTCACTTTTTATGTTGATGTGTCCAAATTTCACGATTCCACATCCTCTTTGAAATTGAGACATTGTCGTTGAGGTCTCATTAACGGGGCTCATTATTGTGATTAGGGACATTTGGGTAGTTTTTGTGACGGAGGTACCCCTTATTGTGCCTCTGATAGGTGGTCTTACAGTTGACCATCAGCTATAGCAACCTTAATCCCTTTAGTATTTGTAAAAATGATATGTATATTTTGATATTCTATCCCTAGCCATAGTTTTTTATAATATTTTAGGGAAACTAATGGCATTCTTTATTTTGTACCTAGGAAGGATAGACATATATGTGAGAATATGTGGCTTCTAACTAATACTAAGTCTATTTTGAGCCAAGTCTGAGTGGTAGACCTGTTACCTCCATACCTTAAGGCTACCATATATATATATCTAACCCTGTGCCACAGTCATATATATATATATATATGCCTTAAAGGATGAATTATGTGTATATGTAAAAGGAATAGTATAAGAAGGAAAGAAGGTAGTTGATATGTAAATACAATTTATTTTATCATGTTATTTATCTATTATGTTGCAAAACTATGACATGTGAGAACCCCAGTGTAGAGACTTAAACCTAAGTTAACTAATTATAGGTAAAAGTTAAAAATAAACTCAGGTAAAGGAGGTAGTGACACACCTATTCTACATATAATCAATAACGTAAGCATTATTTAACTGAACCACAGGACGGGGTGTTGCAATCTGTAACCACCTAAGGGCCATAATCGTAATATCATGGAATTGTCAAGGCTTATAGTGGTGGCCTAAAAATTCAAGGCCTAGGGGGAACTTTTCAAGAAATACAAGCCCTTGGTTATGTTCTTAACAGAGACAAAATGTAAAGCAAGGAAATTAGGAGGAGGAACATACTTAATTTTAATCAAGTTTTCTATATTGAACCTGATGTAAGGTCTAGGGGTTTGGCAGTGTGGTGGAATGATGATATCTCAAGAAACAAATTTTATAGCTGATAAGTTATAAATATACACATGTTTTACACTAAATTTATCTCATTTTTAGATATTTTTTGTGAATATTTTGACTTTAGGTGGTCATTTTGATTAAAGTACCAATTTAGTATCTTGACTTTGTTTATGAATTTTTTTGTGCATATTTATCTTTTAGTCTGGTTAGTAAGCTGTGGGCATGCCTTAACTTGCTGTTTGATGTTTTAAAGCTAAATTAAAACATAAAAACTCATTAAATTGAAGGACTCTCTCTCTCTCTCTCACGGACGTTATGTGCACGTAATAGTGGAATTGAAGATTTTAGAAGATATTATGATATTTTTAGGAATTTCCTGGTAAGGTAACAATGAGAAGTTAGTTTGAAGAAAGGGAAAGAGTTTTGTTAACCCTTGAAGCACTGGGTTAATTACATGATTGAAGAAATCAAAATGCATTTTCTTGTTTAATTCGCACACTTATATGAATGTACGTTGCGTTTATGGGTTCCATCAACCTTATTTTATCTCAAAATTAGGAAACTAGATTTTTTTTATTTTTAATAAAAAATATTTTTTTCAAGTATTTCACAAAAATACCAAGAAATATTTTCTTTAACTTGAAATTAGAAAAATAGCTTTTGCCCTTATTAGGACTTTTCACAAAAATGAAGTAAAAACCATATATATATATATATATCATTTTTCAAATGCTTTTGTAAAATACCAAAAAAAATTTTATTATAATGAAATTAGTTTTGATCCCACTAGGATTTGTCATGAAAATGAAATAAAAACAAAAATTTTTTTCTTTCTCAAATATTTTACAAAAATTTCAAAAATATACTTTCTATTATGAAAATTAAAATTCCTACAAAAATGTATTCTTCCAGATATATTTTGTTTTTCTCTTCCTGAAGTCCAAAACAAAAATAATGAATAGAGTTAGAAATTGAAAATAATTGGTTTCACAAATTAAAATTCACCAACCAAAAGTAAATGTTTGCAAAATCAATTTATTGTTTATTTTCTTTTTCTTGTCACCAAAAATGGTAAAAATCACCTTCCAAGTGACATTGATTTTCTATCTTGAACTACGTAGACTTTGATCTCAATCATTGGATACGTAGGCCTGAGGCTTTCATCTTAATTCAAGTATGCCTTGTAAATAATTTTCTTTTCTTTTCTTTTAATTATTTTGACTATCACATGGTTTATTTTCATTTTATTAGTTTTTAGCATGAAAAATGGATGTTGTTACACAGAGATTGCTCTCAAACTTTTCCTTGATTTTTGTACCATGTGTTTTACATGTTTAGTTTTAATTAAGAGTCAAAAAACCAATTGTTAAATTTGCTTTATTTTTCAAGGATGTCTTTTTTTAAAAAATAAAAAATATATATGAAGAAGATAAAATAAAAATGGATAAGTATTAAGGTAATTTAGGCTACTTTATTTTACAAATTTAATTTAGAGTAACCATCATTTGGATGGGTTCCGTAGGGTGCCTAACACTTTTCCTATGAATTAATTAGACTCCCAAATCCAATCTTTCCTTTGAGACTAGTCTTCTAAAAATTCAATCCTTGACCACCATGTTTTAAAAATTGATTACAAAAATAATTTTTTATAATTTTCCAAATTTTTCTTAAAAATTTGTTGGCAACTCTATATTTTAATCTTAAAAATCAAGCGTGAAAAGTAGTACCCAAAGCAAATAAATGCCCAATAAAATATAAGTCCTAATGGATCCTGGGTAATAAAATAAAAACTAAATTCGGGTAATTAAACTAAGAAATAAGTTAGAAGTGCACTATTCTTATATTCAGCTTATAGGGGGTAGAGTGTTACACTATCAATAAGGGAAGGTCTAGACAGTATGGTTTAGGCAAAGACAAAAAATGAGTGTTACATTGTGTTGGTTTGTTTCTCTTTGGTTTGCAACCCAATCCACTTTGTGAATGAAGGGGTAGATCCTAGGGTTTACTCTCATCACACACAAACACATAGAACACAAACCTCCCTCACTTTTTGGGCTCTATACCTGAGCCTGAGCGTCCCTAGGTTAGAAGAGATATATGAAAGTTTCCTTGTGAGAAATTGAACTCTCCTAAGGTTATCCGCTACGATCTCACTTGGATGGGAATTTATGACATGGACTTGGCCAATGTGAGACTAAATTCTCCACTTTTCCTAGTCCATATGATGGGGTCTTCATCTTGAAGGGAAGGAGGCAATCCAAGAACCTTAAATCTTTTAATATTTTAGACCTACCCTAACAACCATGGGCTTAATAAGCCTTTTATGGATTGCCCTATTAGGAAGGCCTATAGTTGTAAACCTTGAGAGCCCATCTAGTTAAGACACATAAGAACTAAGATATCCCTTACATCACATGTGCATCATCCAACTTTGCACCACAAAAATAAAAACCCAAAACATAAAATAATGATAAAAATAAAAAAAAATCTCTCTATTTGTGAAAGACCGCTACATTGATAAGGCTAAATCCTTTCTCACATAGTCGATGAATGTCCTCTCCTAGTGAATCAAAATGTTTCTTAAGGAAAACAAATTTTAAAAAACCCTTTGTTTGTGAAAACACCTCTATGTTGATAAGGCTAAATCCTTTTGTATGCAGTGGTTGATTATTTTTTCTGCTAAAATCAGAATTTTTCCTAAAGAAAATAGATTCTAATAATCCTCCCTGCTTGCGAAAACCCCACTACGTTAATAAGGCTAAATCCTTTCATACAATCTCCCTGTTTATGAAAAAACCACTACGTTGATAAGGCTAAATCTTTTGGTATGTGGTGGTTGGTTGTTTTTCTTGAATAAAGTCAAAATGCTTTTTAAGGAAGATGGATTAAAAAAAATTGCAAAAATGTTGTAACATCGGTGAGGATAAGCCTTTTTTGTACGTCATTAGTTAAACTAGCTTTTAGTGTGCCTTAAGTAACAGGTGATAAGTAACACGACGACGTTATAGGTTTCCTCTATAAGGCAAAATCCTCGCATCCTGTCTCTCCCTAAGTGGCTAAATTACCCCTAATAGGGAACGAGTTTTCGGGGCATCTTCTCTAAAAAAACCCAACGGATAAAAACGCACTAATAGAGTAAAGGCAAAATCCTTTCTCACATTAGTAGTAGTTCACACCTGCGAGGCAACCAAAATACTGTCAAGTGGGAAGGGAAACCCCTCTAATTTACTGTTAAAAAAAAAGAAGTTGAGAAATGTTTTTCAAACATGGGTGAATAATGATAAGAGACAAAATTGAATAAGCATAGATTAAACATGAAATAATAAAAATAAAGTCATATCCCTTGCATTCTCTTAGCTCAAGTGGTTGCTTTGAACAATGCCAGTTATGGCAATGGCTTCAGACACAAGATTAGCCTTCTGCTCACCCAACTATTTATCACTAACCAGAAAGTTGGCATGGATCAAGGTAGATCTAAATACTGGTTGGACTGATTCCAATGAGGACTAAACTTGGTAGGGATCAGAAATGAGACTTTCAACTAAAGTATAGGGATCTTTTGGATTTATTGGATATCCAGGTTCAAATAGAAGCTATTGTAGTCCTAGAGGAATATTGGGACAATCAACTAAGATGCTTTACTTTCTCCTAGTTATAACTATCATTAACCTTAAAGGAGTATGTCGGATTATTGAGAATGCCTCTCCATAAAGACTCGATAATGTACAAATATCTTGGCTATTTACCTTCCTAGAGGTCTATTGCTCAATTGTTAAGGGAATCATCTGAGAGGGTTCAGTTTGCAAGATAGTGGTAGAATTTCATGATACTGTTAGCACATTTGATTAATTACATAAAGATATGTAGTGAGAAAAAGAGTGGACACTCTTCAGTCGAGTTCTTGCATTAGCAGTGTAAGGGATTGTGCTCTTCCTATCAGCAACAGGTTCTATAGACTTTGCCATAGTTAGCGTATTTATAACCATAGAGCATCATAAAATTAATCTGATCCTAACCATCATAGCAAACACTTACTTAACTCTCTTGTATTGTAAGATAAAAGGGGAGGAAAGTTAAAATATTGTCTCTAGCTCTTTATTGTATGGATAGCAAATCATTTATTTGGCAAGATGTGGTCCAAAGGAGTATAACTCGATAGCATCTACCATCCTCTAAGACACTTTAATATAAGAGAAGGCCATATCTTGAACAATCTGAGAGGACGAAAAGGCCTAGCTTTAATTGGATACCAAGATTAGGTCTATTTTTTCAATCAATTGGATGATGAGAAGATTAGATGGAATTTAGCCTGGTGGGAATATACAAATATCTTGTACAGTTGTGGGGACTTTCTTAACGTGCCTCTTGTCAATGCTAAGGGAAGGGTCAATTATAACCCATCCTTGGCCCATCTTCAATTTGGCTACATTCAGAGGCTCCTATCTCGAGATTTTGTGAAGCCTCTCTTTTTCTTTCATTATGAATAACCCATTAAGTTGAATGCTGGTGTCTTAAAAGCTTGGCAAAACATTTAGTTCAAAGGTAAAGGTTGAACTAGGGACACACAAGGTAAAGGCTACAAGGATGGGTGAAATGGAATTCTCGTGTTATGATATTTGCTTTAGGTTAAATCTATAATAATTTCTGAACTCTACTTCAATTCTACTTATCCTTTGAATTTTCATGTATTTGGCTAAGTATGGTGTTGAGTAATTCCTGGGATGTTTTGATTTAGAGTAAATTTGCTCCTTTTTCAATTTCGGTCTTGAAATATCAAATGGTATCCTTGGTATAACTTGTCTACCAATTTTTTGTTCTAGTTAAGTGGATGCTTTCATGTGTTCTTGATATTTTGATGCATTTGGGTTTGATCGAATACGGTACCAAACTTCTCGTTTCAATGAGATTTTGACGGTCAAGTGGCTGAACAGATGATGATTTCATTTCCTCCCTTGTGCCTTTTCTCATGCATTTTGAACATGGGTTATGTCATTGTAAAAGACTTTCATGTTGGTAAAGTGTATTTGTGTTATTGGAGTTTCTTTTGGTTACCTTACCTAGCTAAAAGGGGGTGTGTCCATTGGGGTCTAATCCTTTAACATTCTTATTAATCAAAACTTGGTGTTGATATGTCAAGGCTAGATGTTTTAGTGGATAGTCGTGTGGTTTGTTTTCCCTTCATAAGAACCACTTTAATGGTTTTAAATGATGACTTCAAGATGCCATTAAGGGGTGTTGTTGGTGTTTATGGGCTAACCAATTTTTGTGTAATGTTTTTTTTTTTTTTTTGTATTCTAAGGGTTCACCATAAAATTTTCAAAGTGTTTTGCATTCCACACACCACTTAATCTTTACATGCCTTGTTTTGACATTTTGGTATTTCTTCTAAGAGGTTCAAGTGTTGTCCTTTATGGCTTGTATGCCCTTTTGAGCATGTAATGTACATTTCAAAATCCCTACTTTAAGCTTAAGAAATGCACATAAGCAGGCGCAATTGTTCATTTTGCCTCGATTATGTTTTGTCTTATTTCCCTTAAGGTGCATATTTTGGGTAGACATGTTTTTCTTAAAAGCCTACTTTTGTTAACCCTTGAAGCACTGGGTTAATTACATGATTGAAGAAATCAAAACGCATTTTCATGTTTAATTCATGCACTTGTATGAATGCACGATGCGTTTATAGGTTCCAACAACCCTAAGTGACATTGATTTTCTATCTCGAATTATGTGGACTTTGATCATAATCATTGGGTACGTAGGCCCTAGACTCTCATACTAGTTCAAGTCTGTCTTATAAATAATTTTCTTTTCTTTTGCTTTAATTATTTTGGCTATCCCATGGTTTAGTTTTATTTTATTCTTTTCTAGCATAACAAATAGATATTGTTACATAGAGATTGCTCTCAAAGTTTGTTTTTGGTTTTTGTACCATGTGTTCTACATGTTTAGCTTTAATTAGGAGTCAAATGACCAATTGTTAAGTTTGCTTTATTTTTCAAGGATGTCTTGTTTTAAAAAATAATATATATATATATAAAAGATAAAATAAAAATAATTTTTTATTTTTTTCCAAACTTCTTTAAAAAATTTGGTGGTGACTTTGTCTTCTTAATCTTAAAAATCAAGCGTGACAAGTAATACCCAAAACAAATAGACACCCAATAAAATAGACATCCTAATGAATCTTGGGCAATGAAATAAAAATTAACTTTGAGTAATTAAACTAAAAAACATAGTAGCGCACTTTTCTTATATTCAGCTTAGAGGAGTAGATTGTTACACTGCCAAAAAGGAAAGGTCTAGACAAGAAAGTTTGGGCAAAGACAAAAACTGGGTGTTACACTGTAAAGTCGGGATGTAGATTTGTAAAGGTTTTTGGAAAAGGTGGTGTGCTTAGGCCTTCTTCGTATGTAACCCTAAGATCAGTATGGAAATAGATTTGGGAATTAAAAGCAACCACAAAAGTGAAAGCTTATGTGGAGAGTCTGTGCAGATGCATTACCAACCAGAGGGGCCTTATTCAAAAGAAAGTTTTCCTTTTCCCCTTGCTGCCTTATCTATGGTAATGAATCAGAAATGGTAGAGCAGGCTCTTTTATTATGTGATTGGACTAGAAGTGTGTGGTTTGGCTGCTCATTAGCTTTAAAAGTCTCAACAGATAAAATTACAAGATTTGCTGTATGGTGAAATTCCTTTCTGGCTGAAAATGAAGTTAATGGATGAGTATGGGAAATAAATGTGGATCTAAAAATAAGTGTGGAAGGGGCATTTCTAAAAGCTGGTGGTATGGAAGTAGGTATTGGGGTAATCTCCAAGAACTCAATGGTGGGATTTGGGGTGGTTTGTGTGGAAAGGTTTGGGCCTGCTCTAGCTTTATGTGTTAGGCTATAGCTCTAAAGCAAGCCCTATTGATGACGGAGAATATTCTTGGGATGAACTGTTGTATTGAAATAGACTGTGCTGAGCTGTTTGAAGTCATAGTTGATAAGAAGCATATCCTATCAGACATTGTTGATCTATGTAATTCTTTACAGTTTACTTCCTTTTATCTTTTCTGTCGCCAAGGGAATCAAGCGACCGATTGACTAACAAAGGGTGCCGTAAAGGGGATGGTCTCTCAAGATTGGATCGTTGATCCTCTATCCCCTCTAGCTATGGATTGGGATGTGGCTGAGGAAAAGAGTGGGGTTAGAATTGGAATAGGATTACTATTACAGGATTTTTGCCTGGTCCTTGCTCTTGTGTTTGTTTTGCTTTGCAATAAAAGTCCTCTTTTGGCATATATATATATATATATATATTAATATATTATATTTATCTTAATTCAAGTTAATTAACAAATACTATTCTTTTAATGTGCTCTTCAATTGTGGATTCAAAATTTAGGTGTTTGTGATAGACCGTATTGACAATGTATCTTTCATTGTATTTGATCGAGATGTCACTCCTATAATTAGAAAAGCTGCAGGTGAACTTACGCGGCAATTAATCGAAGTAGCTAAGCAACTTTTTCTTATAATTTCTAAGTTGTTTTCACTTAAAAAATAGGTTCTTGTTTAAGGTTCAAATTTCAATATTCAATGTTAGAAATGGAAGCGAGATCTGTTCCATTAAAAATATGTTAGATTATATCAAATTTATTCAATAATTCCGAAGTTGCATGGATATTGTTCAGGTACCAATCAATCTATTATATTTTTATTATTGTAACTTTGAGATTTAAACAAATGTATGTTGTCATAATATAGGTGATTTATAAGTTAATTATCCCTTTTATTTTATCATATTAACTAAAAAAGTTAAGAAAAATTGTTTTCAAAATATTTAGTGCTACACCTTACTTTCTTAGTAACCATTATACCAAAATTAAAATTCATAATCTATTAACGTTTTAGCTTATATATATATATATATATGAAGTTTAGAAAGTGCTTTTTGTGGTTTTGAACTTCTTTATTAAAGTTGTAATTAGGAAGAGAAATTTGCCTTCAAATTTTTTTTATGCATTTTATTATTTAGAAAAAAATATTAAACTATCATTTAATTGTATATTACTGAATTCTGAAACTTAATTAGACCAAGACAAAGGGCCTATAATAGATAGTTCTCTTATCCATCCATAGCATCTTTCTTTTTTAGGCCCATATCCATATCTTCTGTACTTGTCCAGGCCCAAATGACAAACGCTATTTTACAGTTTAGTGTGCCTCCACCATTATTTCTGTTGCAGAAACAAGGCTGGCATTCAGAAAAATGGATATAATTCATTTGATTTATTTCCCAAAAAAAAAAAACTATGTATAATTTTCTATCACTATTTTCTAGTTTTATAAGATATTATATATGTTATAAATTCTTCTACTTTTATCAACTTAAATTAAACATAAAATGTTTAATTCAATTATTAATTGTATTTTTCAACACATAAAACAGATTATTTTAATATATTTAGAATTTAAACTTACTTAATCATACACTTTAAATACTAGATTGTTCAGATATGCACTATGTGTATTCTTCAAACTATGACTTGAAATTATTTAATTTTTTTTTACTGAGTTAATAACTCAAAAATGTCTTCTTCTTTTTTTTATAAAATAGGTGATGAGAGTTAAATTTTGTAAATATCCCCTAATCCCTCTAAAACTCTTTCTGTATATGCAAAGGATATGCTAATTCAAAATTATTTTACAGTAATATGTTCATTTCTTTTAATTTTCTAGTTTTTTTTATTAATTAGAGGGAATATGAAACAAGGTTTTAATAATTACTTTCTTTTTTATTTAAATTTTTTTTATTCTAAATATTTATCAAGTGAAAGAATGAAAAAAAAACTTTTTTCTATTTTTTTATAGTTTTTCTTTTAAATTATCCCTTTTCTTTTCTCTCTCAATTAAGCACGTGTAGTGTCATGAATTAATAGACATATTTTTGTTTACTAATTAGTAACATTATGTCTAATGAAAGAATTATTGTGATGAAGAAAATTTTGAAGGACTAAATTAAATAATTAAAGAATAAATCATTAATTTAGTAATTTTGATTCCATATAGCCCCGTATAGGGTAGAAGAGTGGTAGCTAGCTATATAGGGTTTGGGCAGCCGCAAAGGTGAAGATGCATGCATCAGTCAACTGCCTCTTAAGTAACAAAATCCAAAAGCCTAAAATGAAGTTCATAGGAATTAGGAAATGGTATTTCTCAAGATTAGAGGTTAATGCATATAACCAAAAAGCTTTGAAACAAACAGAAATAGATTATTCAGTTTGGAACTCATAACTATGCTTATGTCTCTCAGGAACCAGACACAAACACCTTTTTTCAATGACTCTAAATCATTCCCTCCACTCTCCACTTATATATTATACGTAACAACAATATTAATTTACTTGTATGGCTAGCTAGATCTTTGTTTCTTGGTTTCTATACAGGTCTTGACTATAAAAAAATGATTTTTTATAGTTGGAGTAAATTATATTTTTTTTCTTTAAGAAATACTAAAATTACAATCATTATTTTGTAAAAAAATAAGAAAAATATATAATTTTACATATTTTAACAAAAATACTTTTATATTTATTATTTATACATTTTTTTTTGCAATTTTATTCTATTTATGAGAAGATTAGTTAACAAAAAGGTATACTTATTATCTTTTGTCGCTTCTGCCTTCTGCCATGGAGGAAAAAGTTGTGTTTATGCAGATTTCATTATTTAATCAAGCACTTTTGTTTATCATCAACTTCACTAAAGTAATTACCTTTTGGTGATTTTATTACGACGGATTTGGTGACATATATTGCATAACAACGTTAAAGCAGTAGTCAAAGATTTGTTGGAATAATGAGCAATGATTTCATCTTCTTTCATATATATAAAATTTAGGAGTGTTCCATTTTAAAAAGATAATATCAATTCTTTGTTCATCCATTCTTCTCCCTTTTAAGAGTTTCTTCCCTCTTTTTATTTTATAAACCTTTCTTATTTTTTTAAAAGACTTTTTCTCTCATCTAGAGACCGAGATGAGTAACATATAAGTAGGAGTATTATAGTCTATGTTTTTAAATATAACTAACAAAATCAATCATTATCTTTAGCGTTTTTAAATTTCCAAATCCCTGAATTCATTTATCTAAATAAAATTTCAAATTGTTAAAATTTTTCTCAACTTATGAATTATGTACATAGAAACTCAAAAGCAAACCTTACATCCATGATACATTAATTATATTACTCAAACTCTAAATATGTATACAATCAAAATAAAATTTTTAACAATTTTATTGAAAAGAAACTGATGCAAATTAAAGAACATGATATATTATTATACAAAACTAATATTTAAATAGTTTATATAAAATGAGTTTGAATTCATGTTAGATATCATCCTCTTACCTATTTCTCTAATATTCAAATCTATGTTTCACAGATAAAGTTTACAAGTATCTATAAAATATAGATACTTTGATCATCTTATCTAAAAGACCCATGTATAAGATGAAGACTCAAATGCCAAAGACTAGATTAATTAATTATATTTTTTTAATATATTTTTACAATTAAATTTTTTAGTAAAAATAAAATATCTGAAAAAAATTGTTAAAAAACTTAAGTAATAAGTTGTAAAAACATCATGTTGGCTTTGAATTTTAAAAAAAGGAACTATGCTAATAATTTAGTCCCTAAAAAATACGTTTAATGACACTTTAATCTTTAAAAGATATTGACCATTCAAATTAGTCCCTAAAAACTTGAAACCTAATATACATTAGTCTTTTCATTAGACATTGTTAAAAATATTGTTTGACGAAAGGACTAACGTGTATAATATTTTAAATTTTCAGGAACCAATTTATATAGTCATTATATGTTTCACTTAGACAATTAAAAAAATTAACACTCAACATTAGCATGTTTGTCAAATGTTTTTAATGATATCTGATGAAAGAACTAACGTGTATATTGTTTTAAATTTTTGGTAACTAATTTGTATAATCAAACTCAACATAATTTCAAAACTAAAATGCTAGTAAATATATCTTTCAATGACTAAATTGTTAGTATAGTATACAAAAATTTAATAATAAAAATATAAAATTTATGGGAAAGTTTTTTCCAATGCCAAAAAAATCTATACTCAGATGTTTCTGATCACAGAATCTTACATTCCTAGTAAACAATCATAATCTAACTTCTAACATTTCCAACTCACCTCACATGACAATGAAAATAGGGGATAATGTTTGATTTCTAGAAACGTTGCATTCTCATTCTTTTAATTTTTTTTTTTTAGAAACTTGAACCAAACAAGAGAATATATTATTTTCATAATAATATTTTTAAAAACTTTTAAACACTATATATATATATGAATAATTTGGCCCTAAAATACACACTATTGAAGTAATTATATAGTTTTAAAATTTATAATTCGGCTCACCATATGTTAATGCTTTTATTATCTAATTTTATTAACTATTTAACTCTTTTTTTTCAGAGTAACTATTTAACTCTTAATAAAAGAATTAATATGTATACAACTATAAATTTAGAAAATACATAAAAAAGTTATTTTATAAAAATTAATTTCCCAAACCCAACAAGTATAATTTCAAGAGGACAACTATCTCTTTCAATAAAAAAAATAAAATAAAAACTTGTTTTTTTTCTTAAAAGTTCTAATTAATAATAAAGGTGAAATGAAATTCGCCCAAATAAAAAGGTGAAATGAAAAACTCAAGCTGTCGAGTTTCCTACCGTATTACCTTTATTTTACTATAATCAATTATTTATAAATAAACTTACACATAAACCACAAATTGAGGAGTGATGATTCATAATCTAAAATCTAAAGCATCCTATGAAAAGTAACGTCAACATGACTTGGCGTCCTATTTCAACGACTTCGTGAATTGAGACATACAATAATTACTTATAGCACCGCCGTACATTTTTTTATTCGAATAGGTAAATGATGAAGTGTAGAGAAACAAAAAAATTAAGAATCTATTTTATATAAATTAAAGCCCATCTATGCATACATCTAATATTCCTATTTTTCCCCTTTTGATTACTACCACCATGCATTTTTAACTACACACAGCTTTTAAGGAAGTCATTCCCGTACCACTATTCTCCACCGAAGCATATAAGAGGAGCATCCCACTTTTCCGCTACTATTATACATAGCATCTATTATTGGTGGCTAATTTAATGCTTTGTCTAGTGAGAAAAGCTTATAGGTTATGTCAACTATATAACTTTACATGGGAGTGCATCTAATTTGGGAGCTGATCCTCTAAATTAAGGGACTCTGAAGTGCACCCAAAACGACGTCGTCTTTGTCTTTTTTACTCTGTTTTGGCACTCCGAAATGTTGTTATTTTGAGGCAAATTTTTTTGAGTTCATCTATTACTTCATTAGAATGCTCTCGCACGATTTTCTTCTGTTTGGTCGTCTTCTTATATGAAATTTGCATTTTGTTTCTTCTTCTCCCGCGTGTTCTTCTACACAGTTTTACAGTTCTGAATATATGATGTTGATTTTTGATACCGTGAATAAAGTCTGATATTGTTGATTTCAATCTTGCCATTCCAAGTCTTGAGTGGAATATAGGCTGGAACTCAAGAATCGCTGCGCAGCATCTAGAATGGGTATATTTCTTTTTTTCCTAATCATGTTCTTAAAAGATTTCTGCATCCAAGATCACTTTAATTTTCTGTTAGTTAATTAATTAGCTAAGTAGATTAAGGAAGTCACAAGGGTTTGACTATGCAAAATTATATTTGAATCACCCAAAGATGTTTCCAACCAAAATATCTAATAAAAACACACTTACAAGAGCAAAAATACACATCCAAATAACATAGTAAAGTCATTCATTCTTACATAAGATGTTTCTAACAAAAATACATAATCAAAACATATTTATGTGAGCAAAATACACATCCAAATGACTAAAGATATTTTCAACCAAAATATTTTCAATAACACTAATCTAGGGTATTGAATTTGTTAGAACTTTGTGAGGAAGACGTTGATTCTTGTGACTAAAGGCATTTCCAACTAAAACATTTTTCTATTGCTTGTGAAAATTTGTCCACATATACTTAACATAAAACCTTAGGTTCACATCTGGAATCACCTCTTATAATGTTAGAATCAACCCCTGAAATTACATAAAAGATGAATATGAGTTATTCTGGTCCTTATTAGCTATACTAAATAATCCCTAAATGATTATAAAATCAGACTGAATGATCCCTAAAAGTTTTAAGAAGTTTACTATTTAATTCCTGACATATAGTACTATACAAAAATAGAATCAAAATATACCAAACAGATATGTACCAAATTGTAAACCAATAATGCACCAAAACATAACCAAATTGCACCTAACTAGAATATACCATAATAGATCCAAAATGCATCAAAACAAACCCAAAATACACCAAAACCAAACTGTAAACCAGTAATACACCAAAACAAATTCAAAATACACTTAAATAAATCCAAAATGTATCAAAAAAGATCCAAAACAAATTGTAAACCTGTAATGCACCAAAATATATTCAAAATGTACTAAAATAGATAAAAAATACACCAGTATAAATCCAAAACAACAAAATAGGTCCAAAACAATTTGCAAATAAAAAAAGCACCAAAATAGATCTAAAATGCACTAAAACATATTGTTCCTTTACTTTAAACATCCAACAAGTTTAAAACTTGTATGCTGCACACAAAAATGTACAAAGGTCTCATTATGAAAAAAATTACACATTTTCATTCAATAGTGATGCCTCACAGAAGAATAAAAGTAAGATTAAAATCAAGTGATTATGCAAAACATAATACACAAACTTAGCAACCAAATTAGTAAACCAAAATGCACCAAACTAGAACCAAGTGATAGTAGTGCAATGAAATACATGGTGAAACTTAACCATAATGCAAAACCAAAATGTCCAAATATAAAAATAAATTAGTGAAGTTATCAAAATGTCAAAATAAATTTTTTAAAAAATAATGTTACATTTCAAATAATCGTTAATCATGAAAAAAAAAATCACTTTCTCAAATGATTGAATGATTCAAAATAAAAAATATGAAATGAAGACAAGTGCATTACCTTGGACGACCCACTATCTTGATCTTCATTGATCAGACGACAAAGATACGATGGCGGTGAAGATCCACTCTTACAAGTGTGTGATTTGTCCTAGAAGAATGTTTGGGACCACTCCTTTTGGATGATTTCGTAGCAAATGGGGTTTTGATTCCCCTTTTTTTTATTTTTTTTTATTTGGGTTTTTTTATGTTTAAATTGCTTAGGTGAATGTTAGGTGGTTATTGTGAGTATTTTTGACATATAGGCATATTAATTGAGTATCTTATTATACAAATAATATGTCACATCAACATTTAACGTGACAGTTCAATCAAGTTATTATCTACTAACGTTGTAAGGACTAATGAGTTAAACATCTAAATTTTTTAAAAATTAAAAGGTATATTATGATCTTTCAAAGACTAAAAGTTAAAAAGCATATATTTTTCAAAAACTAAAAAGTAGATTTTTTCATAATTAAATAAAAAACTCTTTGAGTTTAATATTAAATATTTCACCACAGAAAAATAAAAAATAATGTAGTTTAAATTGTTGAAGGAAAACTTCAGAAAATTTAGTGGCCCATACCCACGATATAACAAGTTGAATTGCCCCAATTTCCCAGGGGAACCTTGAAAGATCAGAACTATTTAATTTCTTAGTACTGTTGGAGGCACATGCGACATAATTTACCCCCATATATGATCAAAGTCCTATGTGATTGTGATGTGTCGTTTTGTTCAGTCCAATAATAATTACAACTAAATTTATATATAATTTTTTTTATATTTTATTATGAAATATTTTAATCAAATAAATTATATAATTTTTTTAAAAAATTAATTATAAAAAAATAAATTGTACAAATTATATGCACATTAGTTGTTGATTAAAAATATAAGAACAACACTTAAATTTTTTTCTAATAATTACATGTGCCCAATGACAACAAATTAGGTTTACTTTCTTGGATTTCTAGTAATATTTATCTACTCAAAATAATTATTTAGTTATTTATATTAATGTTAAAATAGGTCAGATTTTAAGGACCAATCTGTTTGTCTCTTTAAAATTTGGAGCTGAGTTAAAGAAATTTTAGTCCTAATTAAAAATAAACCTAACCTTAAAAAAAAAAAAAGAGGACAAAGTTAGGCTAACCTATTTTTTAAAAAATATTTTTCTTTTATTTTTTAATTCAAATGGTATTAATTTTTTGACTTTTTATTTAATTTATCTAATTACTTTAATTAATATTTTATTAATATATCTTATTATTTTGAATTGCAAAAGAAGATGAGTATTATGCTAAAAAATATTTAATAAAAGATAGTGCAATAATGACAGAAGATGAATAATAATAAAGAATAAAGAACAAAAATTATATATAATTTTTGTTTTATGGTGTTGATGTGTAATGAATTCAAGTTTGTGTATTTTAATGATTTGTAATATTTAGACTTTATGTAATGTACTTTAATTATATTTTTTTGATAAAAAAGTTTCAAAAAAGTATTTATTATGATCAATTTTAATATTTATTTAAAAATATTATTTGATAGTTTATAATGTTATTTTTTACTTAAAAAAAAAAGACTAGTAACCCTAGGTTTTATTAATAAGGTTAGATTGAATTGAAAGAATTTTGACCCATATTAAAAATAGATCAATCCAATTTGATCATAATAAAATAAAGTCAAATCAAACTCGGGTCAAATTGAATCGAATTGGCCCATTTTTAAAACTCTAATTATTTATAACATTGTAATAATATTTTAAAGCAATGTAAAAAATAACTTATAATTCTATTCAAACATATGCAGTATATATGGTGAAATTTTATTTTAAATTTTCACAATTTTCTTATTATTTTTTTATTTTGAAAATCTACACTCCTCTCCCTTAAAAAATTAAAAAACCCTACAATGTTGGGAAGGTGGGAAAGTGGACAAACTTGGATTGTACATGCATGCAAATTAAAGTGAATGTGAGAAGTACTAATGTTAGAAATGGGAAAAGATGGTCCTCCTAGAGGGTACTTCTTCTTTGGGTCTGGTTTGAAGGGTTTGTATGATTTAATTTGTACCTCAAAAGTGGGACGGAATGTTTCTGTGCTTGTGAGTTTATAATTTCCATACTGCCTCTCATAACTCATTGTAGCTCCACATCAGCCCTCAGCCTATTAGTGGTTGTGACTTGTGAATCAAGCACAAATTAATCCACTCTCTTGCTCCACATTCAGATCCTTAACTGTTACCACGAAATCAAATATTTTGTCGCAAGTTAATGCAATCACAGACAAGCACCGACTATACACGCGCGGTGCATTATACGATTTTAGATCTTTTATATTTATTCATTACAGGAAAAAAGAGATAGAAAAAACTCATATAGAGAGACTTAGTGTAAATAAATTAAAGAATAAATTTTTTTTATTTCTATTTCTCTTTTTTTATAAAAGAAAATACTTTTTTTCAATTACAAAAAATTCAAACAACTCTCATTTACTCTCTGAATCTTTTGTTGACTTTAGCATCGAATATGCAATCAAAATGTCACCTCCTCCTCCGCATTCCCTTGTTCTGTTTCTTGTGAAGTGATAAGCTTACTTACCTAAGTTCTAGGCTAGCTCATACACTCAAAAGCACCTCATTTTCAGCTCAAACATCACTCAAAACTATGATTTGATTCATACACATTTTATAAAAACTCATTTTGTAACAAGTTAAATATATAGGCGCGCACACATATATATATATATGTATATGTCCGTATATATATGGACAAATATATTTAACATACAACATCTAATAGCAGTTAAATATGAATGTAAATTTTAACCCTTCTCATCCAAACATCTTTCAAAAATAAGCATGAACTAGAATTCCACCTAAAACAAAGAAGAAGGAATTCAGTGAGAAGGTGAGTGTTGTGCCTACCTTAATTCCTTCTCTCTCACGCCTCACTCTCTTTCTTTCCTCTTTTTCTGGTTTTCTCTCTCTCCTTCTCCCATATCTCATTTTAACTTGTTCTATAAGTTGCATTAAAATCATAAAAGTGTGTTTTGATGTGGTAATTTAAGGAGGGAAAGTAATTTTTAAAAGTATTTTAATTACTTCATTATAAAATTTTTTGTTTAGATTAAAAAAAGAATGCAATTTTAAATTTTCATGATAATTTAATCAAACGATTTAAGAAGAATTTGAAATTCTATCTAAATAAGTAAAATTTTAAAATTCTCTTATTGCTTATTTTTATAATATTAGTTATTTGTATTGATTTTAATACATATATAGATATAAATACATATATATATATATATACTTATATATATACATATATATATTGCATGCTTTACATATATATTTATATACACTTTATGCATTTATATATGTATATTTGTTTATGCTCACACACATATGTTTAGATATGTATATATGTATACATACATATACATATATTTATATGTATGTATGCACGTCCACACACATACAAATAAATATGTATATAAATATTTACATTAATATATTATACATATAGTTATTACTTACAATAAAGGAATTTATAAATATTATGTTTATCCAAATAAAAAATTTAAAATATAAAAAAATTTAAATTATAGTAATTCAAATTCTTTACATTTTAAATTTCATAAAATTAAAAATTTCACAATCCAAACATAATCTAAGGGAAGAATCAAATTTTTCACGCAAAAATACAATTTTAACATTTAAAGTGAAACTCACATTTTCTACCCCTTACAATTTGGAAGGCTGTTTTAAAATTTAGTTATTTACTTTATTTTGTTAGTAAAAATTATATTTTGATCCCTATGGTTAATATCTAATTATTTTCATTTTATTAGAATAACACTTCCTCCCCAAGCCTCCTTATTTTCTTTTCATTGTCATCCCTATTATGTAAGGTTTGGTTCCTAATGGGTTCCAAAGCATCTTATATGCCATGCAAATGCACAATCAAATCAAACACATTCATTAAAAATCAATTTAAATATATTAAATTTTCTTTACATTAATTAAATAGGTGTGTGAGGAGAGGATGTTACAAGTAACACGGTGATAAATAATTGTCCTTTGAGTTGTTAGGTTTGGTTGTTTTGATGTTTAAGTTTTGATTGTTTTTGCATCTTTTGAATTCATAGTCCTGAAAGTAACGTTGTGGTTTTAGACTAATCACATGGTCCTCTCCTTTGTCTTCCATTCGTCCTTGAAGTTTTCCTCATTTTTTCATTTGAATAAATAAATATCTTTATCTGATTTTTTTTAAAAAAAACTATTGAGACTTGAATTCTATTTAAACATTTTGATACCCCTTACAATGCTATTCTTTATGAGTTAGGTTCATGTAGCTGGAGAGTATTTTAAGTTGTTTAGTAATTGAATTTTAGTCAGTATATCCTTCAAATACAAAAGAGATTATATACTTTGTGTAATTTTTAATTTCATTAAAAATTTTGTTAGGAATAAAAATAAAAAGATTAAACTCTAAGATAATTTTTCACTATTTGAGAAGTAGATATTCTTTAGGATAAATTTTTGATCTTCTATTAATCAGGTAGTTGATTAAAATAATAGATATTCTATTTTTTTAAGTAAGGTTTAGGGTTCAATTTTTGTAAATAAAAACACTCTTACTAAGAAAACTTTATATCCATCATGAGACGTTAACCAATTTAAAATAAATTAATCAATTTCAGCGAATTTCTAGATAGTGTTTTAGTCATTCTTTTAAGCTTGTATAAGTACTTTTTTTTTCATCTAAAAATTTTGGGAGATGTATAATTGTTTATTTCTTTGCTAAAATTCTCAAGGACCTTCTAACTTAACTTTGATTCTTTCAATTAGATTAACAAAAGTAAGAAACATGTCGTTACACATGGACTAATGGTCACTACAAGCTAAAGTTGATTTACAAGGATTAATATTGCTAACACCTAATTTCATTACCCTAATTGTGAAGGACTTGATAAGGAGAATAATTTAAAAATAAAAAAGGGTAAGTTGGGTTGTCTTTTTTGAACATTTTAACAATTGAATGGACTTTAAAATATAAAGGGGCGGGGTAAATTAGGTGTATTAAAATTTTTCCTAAACTGTCTAATTTTTTATCAAATCCTTCAATAATAAGTTTACTAATGATTTAATTTAACTGTTTGAGTTAATAAAATAAAATACCACATTTCCCCAAAATATTTCACCTCTTATTTTTTTGTGAATGGACAACTCTTTTGTTAGTTAGCCAAATGAGAATCCGAATCATATATGTTGGTTTGTGAGAATTTTGAATTCTCTGCCGTAAGTATTTGATTTGGACTCTGTTTAAATTTTTTAAAGAAATTTTATTCATTGTTAAAATATATTTTAATATTATTGCAGTTATAATTTTTATTTAAATAATTAAACTAAAAAAATTATAATAACAATAATATTTATTATAAAAAATTTTAATAACGAACAAAAATTATCGTTAAAATGCAAAGCAGCCAAACAGATCACTTTGAACGGAGAATCCGGACGCGTTTGTGAGACATCACCCATCACCCATTAGTGCGTTGAATGGAGTGTGTGATTGTGACAATGATGGCTGGTCCAAGCTCTAAGGTTCTGATAACCAGTGAGATACTCTCGTTTTATTCCTTATCCTATCCTTTTACTCATTTTTAATTTGTTTATTTAGTTTTTCTTTTTTTTGTTAAACTTTTTTTATAAGCTGTTAATATTTTATTATTTTTTTAAATTATTAGTATTTAAAAATTTAATAAATTATTTAAAAATTTAATAAATTTTAACTATTTTAATTTGAGATTGTAAAAAGTTCATAATAAAAATAGAGTTCTCTCATATAAAGGTTTTTTATATTCAAAAATTCAAAGAAACATTATTAATTTAAAGGAAACGGAGCATATAATGAAAATTAGATAAATTATTGTAAATGTATGAAAAAAATAACAGCGTAATTAATAAATATACTATCTATCAACAATAATTATTAACAACAATCAAACTCAAAAGTTTATGATCAATATATGTAAAGTTTAACCAATTAATTACATTTTTCTTTTATTGGTATAATTTGTTCATTCTGAATCAAGTAGGTTTTGTATAAATAAGATCTTTGATTTTAAGGATGATAAAAATATTTATACCTTATGGATACTTGTAAAATTTATCTTTTGAGTTTAAAGAATGTGATATCTTATATGAAGTTAGATCTTACTTAAATTAAGATTTTACCTGAATTTAGACTCATTCTATGTAAATTATTTAAATAATAATATTTTTATATTATAAATACATATATTTAATTTATTCTATTAAGAAAATATGTATGTAAATTATGTATTGCTTCATTTCATCAATAAGATAATTTAAATTTAATATAAATATATAAATTATTATATTTGATAATTTTTTAAAGATAAGTTTGTTAAGATTTTATATTAATTATATATTTAAAATTTAAATAATATAATTGATGTAACTTATATATTTTTTATAAGTTTACATGTAAATAAATTATAATTTGAAGAAATAAATTAATCATTTTAAATTTTTTTCAAGTAGATGAGTCTGAATTTGATTATTCAGAGATTTTATAAATCTAAAGATAAAGATTAATTTTAATACCTATTTAAATTTAAATACAAAAACTATAGTGCATTATCTATAATCATCCCTACTTTATTTTGTCCCTCAAATGTTTAATTATGTTCAAGGGTCAAGTTTTATGGTCTCTTTTGAGGAGGGGAAGGAAAAGAGATAATTTAAAAGAAAAATGAAAGAAAAGAAATAAAAGGTTAAGTAATAATTTTTTTTATTTAAAATTTTTAAAATCTCTTAATTTAAAGTAATTAAAATTAACAAAAAAAGAGTTAAAAAGATTAATATAAAATTTTTAATTTTTTTTTAAATTTTAAAAATAAATAAAAAAATTATCACATTTCCTTTTTTTTCTTTTCATTTCCCTCTAAAATCTTTCTTACAAACACACTCTTAATCTTGGTGGAAGGTGACTTCTATAATTCTAATCAAGTTTGAAATGTATTTTTATATATATAACGATTAGGACCCCAATGCAATTAATTAATCCGGAAAATTTCAATTTTTAGTGCATTGACCTGGAGGTAGGCACGTGACCTAGAGCATATTATATTAATTAAGAACCACGTTATTTTTTTAAAATGATAAATTAAATATTATTACTTGTAATGTTAGTTATAATCAATTTGTTGTTATCTATGTAGTACACACTTTTAAAGTCCATCGATCAATTTTTTTTATGCAACTTATTTTTCTTATTTTTTATATTAAATAGGGCCTTCGAGTTGAAGATTACACTAAGAATTAAAATGCGCCTAACTTAATTTTACTAACTGCTTTAAAACATTTTAAAAATAAGTTAAATTATTCACATAATTCTTAGAATTTTATTCAATTTTAAATTAGACTTTTATAATTTAAAAATTTTATAATTGAGTTCTTATTATTTAACAAATTTTTAAAATTAAATTTTTGTTAAAATTTTCTTAAATTTTTGATGATAATCTAATTATATATCATCTTAATATTATAAACTTATTTAATTCAAGTCAATCTACTTAAATTACTTAAAATAAATTACATTTTATTTCATATATATTAGTTATTTTTACATTATTATTAATTTTTTTATTGACATAAATCATATATATTTAGAGTATTAAGATATTATATGTTGACAATATTAATAGAAGTTAATATAATTTTAATAAAAATTTAACAATAAAGACTAATTTAAAAAATTGTTAAACTATAAAAACTTAATTACAAATTTTTAAACTATAATGATCTAATTAAAAATTTAATAAAACTATAGAAACTACAAGTATAATTTAACTTTAAAAATATGTGAAACCAAATTTTAAGAATAAAGTTATTCATCATTTTAACATTTATATTATTATTTTTTTAAAAATTTAAATAAAATGTAAAATAAAAAAATAAATTTAAAATTATTATAATTTAAATTATTCTCATTAAATTTATTGACATAAATTATAATCTAATAATAAAAAATAATGTTGTTCATACAACTTTCCTGCGTCTCAATTTTTTTATTTTTATTTGGTAATTTATGAATAGTTGCATATATGTAACAATATATTAACATTTATTATTTTTTACACATAGGATTCAAGTGGTTGTGCAGATAAAATTTATTTTAGTCATTATATACCCTCTCTCCATCTCTAAGTATATTAAATGTATACTTTATAATACAGGGTGAACGGGACAAAATGACATGTGCAGCCAAAGTATCCTATGCATAGACAAGGGTACAAAAAGATACTCCAATATCTCACAAGCTAAGTTAAAAAATTTGAAGAACTACAAAACATTGATATGAACTTATAAAATTAAACATATTTAATTTTATTCATTAGAGTTAGGTTCAACAGAAGATATTTTTAAGTATATATATTGTATAATTTTATTTGTGTATTAACTCTTTTTATTTTATATTGATAAACTTATATACTATGAAAAATAAAAAAATTAATTAAATATAATTAATTAGTAAAAAAATGAAATGACACAATATATTTATCTAAAATTTTTTGGTCCAACAGCTATTCATGCAAGCCCTGAAGAGCTACCAAATAATTCATAAGGTAATTGAGAATCAGTCAGTGACAACAGGACACATTACATACATATTACGAAAAAAATTTAGATATAATTTTTATATTTTTGTTATCAAGTTTAATAATTAAAAATAATATGTATATATTTTATACAATTCATGTCTTTTATAATTAATTTTTTTAAAAAATTTTTATATACTTTATTTTAATTAGAGAATTTTATAAAAAAATTAATTTTAAATTTTTTTTATAGTCTTTACTTTTAATTCGAAAATCTCATAAAAAATAATAATATAAAAAATTATTTATGAGTTTAGTTCATAAATATACTTAATAATCACTATTTATGACCATTTATAACTACTTTTAGAGATTTTATTATAGTTTTGGAAAGTTTTATATTTGAATATTCCGGAGAAATTTATTATATGGTTCATTTGTTAATAAAGAAGTCTTTTCTTAGTTCTTAAGGTTTTAAACTAAATTTTTTTCAACCAACATTGATGTGAATTTGTGTGAAAATTGAAAAAGAAAACACTTGTTTCTTGGTATTTGGATATTCTGAAGTAAGAATGGTGTGGAATTTTTAAAGTAGGAAAAAAATAAAAAAAATAAACTCCAATTTATTTAAGGTGAATTATTTATTTATTTATTTTAATTTACTTTATTTTAAAAACTTCAACTTATAAAGTATTTCAAGTATCATTTTTCTATTTTTTGAAAGCTTTCTTTTGCTATTACATATACATATGTCATCCAAAAGGGTTAGCTTAACTAAATCAAAAAATTATTATTTTAAAAAATTTTGGTTTCATTTTTATAAAAATATTCTAAAAGTAAAATCTTAATGTATTAGGCTAATTAAGAAATTAGAATGAACAAAATTGGACGATATCTCTTATTGTAATAACTTTAAAATAAAGTATAATGCATAGGTAGAGTCTAGGATGCTTGCATATATATTTTTTACCTGTTTTAGCGATTAATTAATTGATGCTTTAAAAATTTTTTTGAACCTGTTTAATGTACCAATGTAATTAACACGATAAAGAAAGTTCAAACGGAAACAAAGCCTACTTCTACATGAAGCTTAAGAAAAAAATATCCCATTCTGTAACAAACAATACCCTGTAAATTTCAATGGGAAGGTATCATTGGTTTCTTTCCAATCCCAATCTAATTCAAATGATTTTGATTCTTTTCTATTTAAAAAATATTATATTTTTTAATATTTGAAGAGAGATAAAAAATACAAGAGATTCACTTTAATAAAAATTTATCTTAAAAGAATTAATTATTAATTTTTTTTCTACTCCTTTAAATGTAAAGAAATAATCATTTGTCAGATGCAAAAAATTACATTATTTCTCAAATATAAAAAATATACTATTTCAGATAATTCATCCTAATTCAAATAGCAAAATTTTGGATTTTTATTTTGTTGCTTTTAATTTTAATTGATTTTTTATACTGTTATATCTTTTTGAATGAACCTTGCGGTAAAAAAAAATAATTTTTTTTATATTTTTGTTATTAAATTTTTTAATTAAAATAAAATATATAAAACTCTTTTATAAACAATTAATTATAAAAAAATAAATTATATAAAATTATACATATGAATTAATTGTAACTAAATTTGTTTGGCATATATAAAAGCCTATTATTTGGATGCTCAAACAAACGGACACACCTCTTTATTGGCAGCGTGTAGAAACTATCAGTGACAGTGTCCTGTGTTCCCAGAATTGTGTCTGTGACTGTCTACAACGGATTTTACCACCCATACATACATACACCATACCCATACCCCCCTCTCTCTCTCTCTCTCTCTCTCTCTCTCTTCCACACTCTATTCTAGTCTCTCTTGTTTGTTGCTAAGCTTAGTCTGTTTCTCTCTCTCTTCAAGCTATGGGTTGGACTATCGTTTTCTTCCTAAAGAAAGCCCTCGTGAAAGTGCATGTGAAGTTCGCTGAGAGATCTGGGATTTAATGATTCAAACGGTTCGCCTCACTTCCTTTTATGATTCTGGTGATATCTAGTCTTTGCCTTCTACTTTTTCTCCCCTCTTTCTCTTGCCCTTCTCTCTCTTCTTGCCCCATTTTTGATGTTACATCATGCTCTTTATACCTTTGCCTCATTAATTCCATCCCATTTGTAAACCATGTGATTTTTTTTTTGAGAGAGCTTTGAGATAATGGCTTCTCGGCTTCTAGGCTTTTTTTCTGTTCTGTTCTGTTCTGTTTGCATGCTTAATCTCAGAAGCTGATTTAAGTGTTTTTGCTTCTGTGTTTTTGGCAGTTGAGCTCAAATGGTGCTTTCTGATTCATTGGTCATTCTTTTTGGCTTGTGTTTAATTCGATGGGTTCGATGAGGTACTGTTTTTCTGCCTTTGTGTTTGAAGTAGCAGGAGGGAAGTTTGGGTAACAGATAGTTCCTCTTGAAATGTAATTGATGATTGGCGAAGCTCTCGATAATTGAGTATGAGAGTCGCTGTTTTCCATTTTTGTGGAGGATCATTTGATGAGATCAGTTTCTGGCATTATTGGGGCGTTTCCGCGTTATAAGTGGAATGAGGTTTTTTACTGTCATAATTGTGAAGATTCAGTACAATTGGAGGCTAAAAATGCGATATTTTCTGATTTGTTTCCTTAATGTAGAAAATATTCTGTTGTCAGACTTGTTAATGTGGTGATCATGACAAGGGCTGTGCGCAATAGGATACTCAAAGATGCGAATGGTGATATTAGTGATCATCTACGCAACCACATCCATTTAACAAATTGCATTCACTTGAAGAACCATATGCACAAGAACAGCCCTATTCTTGCTGATAGGTCACTCATGAGGGACCTTGTTGTGCTGCAGCGATCACGCTCTTTGAGGGACCCTTCTGCAAGTCCTCCTTCATGGCATTCACCTTCTATAGTTGAGGTGCTTTCCAAGAGGGTCGAAAATGATGCTATGGTTCAGGAGGGAAGAAGGTCTGTAGGAATTGAACGCCGAAAAGAAGGAAGGAGGTTATCGGGAACCTCACCGCATGTGGTTAGTTTAGGTACATCAAAAGTTGCACCAGGCGAGGTGAGCCGGGGTAATGATGGAGGGCCAGCAAGTAGAGACCCTAGTAGCAGGAGTGGAATTGGGGATGGGAGGAAAGTTGGAAGAGAAGAATCTGGTCGGAAGAGTGACATGCCTGATTATTTGGGTCATAATGAAGAGCAACTTCTCAATCAACTTGGGAAAGATTTGGCTGAAGACGTTCTTTCGAGGCACTCTGAATCAAAAGAGAGAAAGAGCAAACAAAGGGAAAAAATTGTACGAGATGTTCCGGTTAAGACCCTTTCTGAACGGCTGAATGATATTCCGCCGGAGAGTGATGATTTGATATCCTCAAACATTAACGTTCGTGGAAGGTTTCCTAGGCAGGAGAAAATTATTGAGGATCCAGAACCCAGCATGCGTGGTCATGGCAACGGAATGAACAGGGTAAAAAGGCGTAAATTTCGAAGTGCAAGAAGAGCTCGGGCTTCTGTGGCATCTAGAGATACTGGAGCTGAGAAAGAACAGTCTGTTGCTTCAAACTCATTAGCCCATGGTTCAGTCCACCATAAATATCACATGGAAGAGGCAGATGACTATGCAGATGAAAATGTCACGAGGGCACCCAAAAATGGGTGTGGCATTCCTTGGAATTGGTCAAGGATTCATCACAGAGGTAAAACATTCCTTGATATGGCTGGAAGAAGTTTATCTTGTGGTTTATCTGACTTGAGGCTAAAGAAAGGAGCATTGGATGCGAATGGAAGAAATATTTCTGACATGCCTGTGGCATCTGACCAGTCAAGCTCATTTACTAGGTCTGATGCAGAGGCACTACCTTTACTACTTGAGGCATCTGGATCTCAGGGAAGTACTGAGAATGCTTGTTGGGGGCATGACTATTCTGGAGAACTTGGTATTTTTGCTGATAATTTATTCAAGCATGATATTGATTCTGATCTCGCGTCTGAAGCTAGATCTGGAGATCAGCATAAGTTGAGAGGGAATCGCCATAGCAGGCACCAAAGCTTAACCCAAAAATATTTGCCACGAACCTTCAGAGATTTGGTTGGGCAGAATTTGGTCGCACAAGCTCTCTCAAATGCAGTGATGAAGAGGAAAGTTGGATTTTTGTATGTGTTTTATGGACCCCATGGCACTGGAAAAACTTCCTGTGCTCGCATATTTGCTAGAGCTTTAAATTGTCATTCTTCAGAACACCGAAAACCATGTGGCTTCTGCAATTCTTGCATAGCACATGATATGGGGAAGAGTAGAAATATAAGGGAAGTTGGTCCAGTCAGTAATTTTGATTTTGAGAGCATCATGGATCTACTTGACAACATGATTGTTTCCCAGCTTGCATCACAGTACAGAGTGTTTATTTTTGATGACTGTGATACTCTGTCAGTTGATTGTTGGAGTGCCATATCAAAGGTCATTGATCGAGCACCTAGACGTGTGGTTTTTATACTTGTTAGTTCAAGTCTTGATGGATTGCCTCATATAATCATATCCAGGTGTCAGAAATTCTTTTTCCCAAAGCTGAAGGATTTAGACATTATGTATACATTGCAGCAGATTGCAACCAAAGAAGGTCTGGAAATTGATAAGGATGCCCTGAAACTTATTGTATCAAGATCAGATGGATCATTGAGAGATGCTGAGATGACCCTTGAACAGCTTAGTTTGCTTGGGCAGAGAATATCAGTTCCTCTTGTTCAGGAATTGGTAAGTTGTTTCTGTTCTCAAAGCCTCTTCTATTTGTCTCTACTTGTTTCTTGTAAAACACTCAAGATTAAATTTCTTGGTACAACATATCTGTATAATCTTTAATCTATGTATTATGAGAGTTTAGAACAATGACAGTTATTTCATGCATTATGAAGAGTAGGACAGGTGTTTCACATGGCAACCTTTACTTTTTTTTTTTTTTCCCTTCCTTTTCCTGGTGTTTTGGTCACTTTCTGACTGCAATATACTGTACCATGATGGATAGACCTTTGTTTTTGCTGAACAGGAAGTGCTTAAATATAAGGGTTTACGAACTAAGTAATGAAGGTGCTGATCGCTAGAACTTTTATTGTTGGTGCCTTACATGTTTTTTTTTTCTTAAATCTAGTGTTTGTAATTCTATTTCCTACCTTGTTGAGAGCTATGGCACCTGAGGTGATAGTTCTTCTTACTTATTATATCCATATGTTTGTGCCATTCTATGGCCTTGTAGGAATCCTTTTATTGTCATCTTAGTACATCAAAGACAATTTGACCTGAGGGTTAATTCCAGGCATTTTGTTTAAATTGTGGTACTTCCACCTTTGGGAGATGATCATCCCTCATTAGCTCATTTTTTTTTCCAAATCTTCTGATGATTGCCCTAGGCGTCATTTGGAAAGTACCCATTTTTAAGAAAATTATTAGTTACTAAATAATTGGGCAAAATAATAATTAAAATTATAAGATTCACTTGTATATATGGTAATGAAGATATGAAACGAAGCAAATAAGGCACTTATTATTATTTTTTCTTTGGTTCAGTGACATGGTTTTAGATGTCCACATTAGTTCTTTGGTTTTTCCCCCTATGTGACTTTGAACTCTTGTCATGTGGAGAGAGACTTAGAGACAGCTGATAAACTTGAATTCAAATGTGTACTATGGCACCAAGACCAGGGTTGGGGAGGCAAGGCACTTAAATTATTTTTGACATATCCTCCTTTTACTCTTTTATCAAATCCCTGTATCTAGCACACACAAATGACTTATCTGCTTTGATCCTTTCTGTTATAGGTTATGGCATAAATTGTTGTTATTGACATATCGTAATCATACATGATTATTCTAAAGTTAAATCCTTTCTTCAGGTAGGGCTAATCTCTGATGAGAAATTGGTCGATCTGCTTGATTTGGCATTATCTGCAGACACAGTTAACACTGTGAAGAATTTGAGAGTCATAATGGAAACTGGCGTTGAGCCATTAGCTTTAATGTCACAGCTTGCTACAGTCATTACTGATATACTTGCTGGGACCTATGATTTCACAAGAGAAAGGCGGAGAAGAAAGTTTTTTAGGAGACAGCCATGTAAGTCAAAAACAATGTTTTTTATATATAGTTTACCAAGTTTTCAATCTATTGCTAACTGAGGTGATACTTGTCATGTTAATTCTCAGATATGAGTAAATGTAAGTACTTAATGCTGCACCTTTTCAATTGTTTCATCACTCATTCAGCACCACTTGACAAATTATTTTACCCTTTTTCTTTTGGGTTTTAGAATTGGCTGTCCATCTGAAAATTTTGTATAGCGATACTCCCCTGAGATTTTGCTCTTCTTGAGAGTGAAGTGTCTTATCTTGTTTCATAGTGACAAGTTGGTGTTTGTTATTATCATTCTTTCACAAATTAATGATGCTAATTTCTGTCTCAGTATCAAAAGAAGACATGGAAAAGCTACGTCAAGCTTTGAAGACTTTATCCGAGGCTGAGAAGCAGTTGAGGACGTCAAATGACAAACTGACATGGCTGACAGCTGCGTTGCTTCAACTTGCTCCTGATCAGCAATATATGTTGCCTACTTCATCTGATAATAGTTTCAATCATAGTCCCTTGGCCCTAAATAATGCAGAAGGGAGAGAGGCAGCCAGAAGAACAAGTACTAGTGTTGAAATTCCTAGCAATGAAAGACGCTTATCAATGGATGCTAGAATAGAGAATCTCCATGCTGGAACCTCAGCTGATGGTATGACAAAAGGTCTTAATTCAGATAAAAGAAGACTTCCTGTGGCCGGTTTTGCTCCTCAGCCGACATCTTCACATGTTACTGATATGATTAGGATGAATGACAGGCAGACATATGGTAAAAACCGTAAAGGAATTGAAGAGATATGGTTGGAGGTGCTTGACAGGATTCAAGTTAATGGTCTGAAAGAGTTTTTATATCAAGAAGGAAAACTGATCTCTGTTAGTTTTGGTGCAGGTGAACATCCAATCTGCATCATACTTATTCACCAATTCAATGAATTATTTATTGTAGTAATATAAACCCTCCTCCCCCAATCAAGAGATGTCATGCTCAATGAAAACAGCATGTGTAAATTTTTCAAACACGCTTGTCAGATTGAGGAAAATTAGAGGATAAGCTGGTTTGCACAACTGAACTGAATGTTATAGTATCAACTAAAGGGCTTGTTTTATAGTGCATTAATAGTTCAATCCTATTAGTAATGAGGTCACCCACAACCTTAGCTATGTTTCAGCGCTTTAGAGTTCATAAAGTTGAAGTACGTTATTAGTCCTCCATAATGCCCAACTTTTATTGCTTTTACAAGTGGAATTGAATTTCATTATTGTGTGACATGTGCTATAACACCTTCATGGAACTCTTTTTTTTGGGGAAATTTTCAAGGATTGTCTAGGGCTTGATATAAATAACTTAACTATAGAAATGAGTAAAGATAGAACACGTTGATGTTGCTTGATCTATATAGCCGACCCCACTTCTTGTTGTCTAGGGCTTGATATATTGTTGGATCAAATGCCTAACTGACTGTGGACCAATTTACAAAAGATTATATTGTTTCTTGTTTTTAGTTATTTTTGTTGTTATGATAGTTGTGCTTTTGTCACTGACATAGTAGTACTCTGACATTTACTATTTATCTAATTGTAGTGTGTTGCTTTATTCTGCAGCTCCGACTGTGCATCTATTGACTAGTTCCCAATTGACCAAATCTACTGCTGAGATGTACAGGGTCCATATCTTACAAGCCTTTGAATCTATCCTCGGATCTCCAGTAACATTAGAAATTAGATGTGAATCAAATAAAGATGCAGGGTCAGGATTTCAACTGCCTCTTAGACTATCTGCGGCTAGAGAAAGCTCGGCTCAGATTAGGGACTTAAGTGCAGCTGGTTCTCAAGGCCATCACCCTGGCTCTGTTGAGACAAAAATGAGCGAAATTGTAGAAGAAGCAGCTTCTCCAAAAGTGAACAAGAATAATGAGCAGCAGGCTGATGTTTGTAGAAAGCCCATTGTGACTTCACACTTAGAAAGAAGGAAGCTTAGGGAACAAAATCAAAATCGAAGTATTGTAAGAAGTAAGGTATCCCTTGCTCATGTAATTCAGCAGGCTGAAGGACGTACACAGCGAAATGGGTGGTCAAAAAGCAAGGCAGTTTCCATTGCTGAAAAGCTTGAAAAAGAGAATCTGTAAGTGTTGGCATTCCATCATCTCCTCTAAGATACACTGTAGCTAGTTGTAGAGTGGAAGAGAGGTTCTTAAATTGAAATTTAAGGATAATAGGAAGACGAGATTGGAGGTCTCGAAAACGTATCTTCCAAATTTAACTTGACCTTGGTTGAGAGTAGGGAGTGACAAATTAATGGAATTTCTAGAGTTGATGAGTTTTGAATATCAGATATTTTATGTCAAAACGAATCCAAGCACAAGTTTGCAAGCTAAGAATTGTTTGATATAGAATTATATAATTAACTCCAGAAAAATGTTTCCTAGAACTATATGCTTGATTGAGATTAGTCTTTCCCTCGATTACAGGATAGAATGTGGGATAAAAATTGTTAATGATAATATTCACATATTCAGCTTTGGATGTTATACTGTTTAAGTAAAGCATAGTTATGTTTATGTTAAAACTACATATGAATCTTGAAATTATTGACTTTTCAGGAGACTTGAGCCAAGATCAAGGAGCTTGCTATGCTGGAAAGCATCAAGAGTAACCCGGCGGAAGGTAATATATTCAATCCTTGAATTCACGGTCGGAATAGATTAGAAAATAAAATACTATCATCAACTAATGAACTGGTTTTTCAACATGTACTTTTCTGAGTATAACTTTCGAGCAATAATTTCTAGTTTTTATTCATACTCAAATTTTACTGTAGTTGTTGATTTGGTACTTCAATGCACCTTATTGTATTTCCTGTCCTGAGCCTGTATTGAAAAGAGGCATAGTACAACTTGTTTGAGTATACAAAAACTATTAACACCAGTTCGAAGATTAATATACAAAAAGTCACCGATTTCTCTTTATAATTAAAATTTTCAATATTCATGCCTTTTCATAATTTTACCACCTTCAAGTGAAATAGAGTAAATAAAGCAAAAAGTTAATGCCTTTATTATTGTTTATCTTTGAAATGTGAAGACAATTTGCTGGCGTGTGTGAATACGCGTTTTTGTAATTTATACTATAATTTAGTTATTGTTTGGACATGCTGTTACCTGTAGCTGATAATCCACTTGTTTTTCCAAATTAACATACAAATGTTAGAGTAAATTGTTTATAGTTTTTTTTTTCTTTGTTTTTATATATTTGAGGATATTATTGTTGATATATTTAATTGCATTTGCAGCTTTCACGTTTGAAAGTTAGGACCCGAAAACCACATGCATTGCTGAATCTGGTCTCATGCGGGAAATGTCTGGCTTCTAAGTCTCCAAGGTAGTTTTGTGAGGCTTTAATTTAAAGGGTTCGTTCAAGGGCCATTTGGATTGTCAGTGATTAGGCTTTTTCCTGATTTTTAATAGGTTCAATTTTTACAGGTCAAGCCTCTTTCTTTATTATTTAATTTAACAAGAATACGAGGTTGTATATTCGACTGAAAAAAAAAAGTAGGGAAGTAGTCAATTCCAATTTAGTGATATCATATGTTTTCCCTTCTTAGAAATAAAATCTGTTAGTTTCAAACTATAATTTAATTATATATGCGAGATAAGAAATTAAATTAAGAATTTCACTAGATCGATTTATTTTTGAATAGATTAATGACTTAATTTTTAAAAAATAGATGTTATTTTAATTTAATTTTTAAAAAATTAAATTTAAATTAATTTAGTCCTTGAGTTAATAAAATAAACCGAAAGTTATTTAAGTTATTTACATGGATTTAGCATATGATGACTTTAGGTAAAAATTGAGTTGGATACCCATTCAGTAAATAAAAAAAGTGAAAAAAAAAAAAGCCAAATCACCCTTAACGCCAAATGCACAGTTTCATGACTACACAGGAAGGGAAGTGAAAAAGCAACATTGAATTCTTGAATGCAATTCATTGAATCTTTAAGCAATCACAATCCTGTTTTGATCTCCATCATCTTAATCCTAAACCAGAACCTATGAACTAGGAATTCCTATGTTACGAGGGATACCGCATAATCGATTCGAACATTCGAAAAGCATTGAAGAACGTTGAGAGATGCGAAGCTAAAGAAGCAGCAAGGATGCAATTTGTTGATCCATTAAGCCATCATGGTGTCGTTTCGATCTCCATGTTCATCACAAACCAGAACCTGCTAGTGATTCTGATGTTACG
Organism: Senna siamea; assembly: GCA_031216115.1. Taxonomy (NCBI): domain Eukaryota; kingdom Viridiplantae; phylum Streptophyta; class Magnoliopsida; order Fabales; family Fabaceae; genus Senna; species Senna siamea. The sequence goes on along the minus strand of CM062355.1, from coordinate 13,956,184 downwards.
AATACACAATCGATTTGAACATTGAAACCATAACTTGTGAGCCAGAGATTCCAAGAAACCATATTGCACAATCAATTTGAAGCTCATTGGAAACTATTGCTAAAGGGATTCTGCCATTAAAGAAAATTGAAGATGTGACAGTCGAAGAAGCAGCAAGGTCTTCCTTCGCTTAGTCACTTAAGGTGTAAGTTGCCTCCTTCTCTTTTTCTCATAATTTATACCAATTCCATAAGGCATGAGGTGGTTCATGTAGCTTTATTCTTGGTTGATGAATCTAGCTACAAATAGGAGCACAACAAATGGTGCAAAATAAGGTGATCGAAGCAGAGCAAAATGCTACAGCTTGCTCTGCTTTCTGTTGCTGCAATGGTGGAAGATAAGTAAGGTATAGAGCAGTATTGGAAGGGGAATACAAGGCAACTGAAACTATGCGATTAAGGGTTAAGAGTGATTTCGCTTTTTTTTTCTTTTCTAATTTTTTATTTATTTTGATAAGTATATAAGCAACTCAGTTAATTTTTCATCCATTCGAAGAATTAAATTGGTTGGGGGACTCAATCTTTTAAAACTTAAATTGTGATAATTCATTTTTCATTACATTTGGATAATGAATTTTCGAAATCAATGAAATTTCAAAATTTTTATTCTTTTTTTCATTTGAGAAAATTTTAATCTTTAATATATTATAAGGTTCTAGGGTGTTTAATTTTTTTAATCTCTTAACTCATATAATATATAGAGTAGAGGTATGAGAGGAAAATTATCGGAGTTAAAATAGAGTGGAAAGTTATAACTTTTCATATATATTTAAAATTAAATGTTTAGAACATTAGTATGTAATTGTAAAAAAAAAAATATGTATTTTTAGTACACGTCAAGTTTATTAATTTAGATTAATATATTATATTAAAGTAAAATTATTAGACACATATTTAATGTAATAAATAACTATAATATGTTGTGAGTAGTTTTTTCGTCATCTAGACATTCATATGATAAAAATATTAAAATATTTTTATTTGATTTATATTTTTACAAACTCATATTTAAAATTTTTAAATTAATAATTATCATGTTTTAAAAAATTTGATAATGACTATCATGCAAAAATATTGAAAAATATGGTTTACTGTTTAGAAAACATATGTATCTATATTAAATAGTGAAATATCAAATCTATATTGTAATAGTTTTAGAATCTTTTACTCATTAGTATTTAAAATTATATATCATATATATAAATAAGGGTTTTGATAACCAGTGCCCTAAATGCTATTAAAAATAGTATTATATCATTCTATTTATTTTTTTAAAAATATTTTTAAACAACATCAATAAATACACAATATATCTTTACAATAAGACAATCTTACACTTTTAAATACAAAATTCAAAATTTTTAAATTTTTAATTTTTTTCAATTTTAAATTATAAAATTATAAAATATTAAATCTTTTGAGGTATTTATTTTTTGGATAATTTTCGTACATATTTTTTGACTAATTTTATATGGTAATTTTCATACATATATATTTTTGTGTTTATTTTTTGTAATTTTATAATTTAAAATTTAAAAAATTATAAAATTATAAAACATAAACCCTATAAATGTATTGGTGGTTTTATTTATTTATTTTTGGCAATTTTCATATATATATTTTCTAATTTTATATGGTAATGTTTGTATATAAATATTTTTGGGTTTATTTTTATAATTTATAATTTAAGATTTAAAAATTTGAATTTTATATTTATAAAGATAAGATTGTCTTATTCTAAAGATATATTGTTCATTTATTGATGTTAGTTGAAAAAATTTTAAAAAACATGAAAAAACATGATAAAATATTATTTTTCAAAATATTTAATGCTCTTTAATCAGTGCTTAAAGTGTATTGGATAATGAAACCCATAAAATAAATATAAACTTAAAAAGTTTTTTAAAAAGAGTGGAGAGTTAAAATACACTAATTTGTGAGCTCCCATTTCCCCTGTTGGGTAATAATTAATAAAGGTCGAGAAAAACAATTATATGTTATTGTCAATGCTCTTTTTTCTTATTTTCTTATTTGATTATAGTTATTGATTATATGAATTAGTAATTAAGAATATTAATTAGATCACTTTAAAATATAATATAATTAAAATTATTATCTTGTAAAAAATTAAATAATGTTTTATAAAAAAAAACATAAAAAATAATAAGAGAAAGAAGTATAATTAAAATAAATAAAAAATATTCATTTAATAAAAAATAATAAATGTTCATTTAATAAAAAAATAACTGTTCATTTAATAAGAACAAATAGTGTATTCCTGTGATAGAGTTAAAAGGATTCTTTTTATTGAGAATATATAGGGCATTTTTATTTTTTTAAAAAATAAAGATAGCTCATTTAATATTGTCGTTTAAACCTTATTGCTTTTAGTAATTTTTAAATCACTTAACTATAATAAATACATATTTAATCAGTACTCTAGTAAAACTCATTTTATTCCATATATCTACTCCTTTGTTACATTTCAGTGCCACATTTGAAAAGACCAATTAAAGCATAATTAATGCTGTCATCAATACTTGTATTGTACCTAACCAGTCCTTATTAATTCATATTAGCAAGTGAAACTACTCGTTTTCCAATGTTGTGACCACTGAATGCTCTTACTAATAAGGCTTCTACTCCATTCTCAAGCCCTTCAACTATGTCTTCCACACATGATGTCTTCCCTTCTCCAAAAATTTTGGATACATGTATAGTCCACCACATGATATCCTTCCATACGAATACGCTTGTAAATTACAGATGAAGGGTTTTGAACTCCTTCAATGCTCAGGCTTATCAAGAGTGTACTGAGATATCATTCCACACACACACACCAATACATGTTCACAAGAACTGCATCAAGCATTTTGCCCCCAGCAAGCTCAAAATATATGTCAACACCTTGAGGGAAGTACCTATCGTATCGAAGCAATTAATATTTTCATTTTAAAATAATCCTTTGAAAATGACTAAAAATTCAATGTTAAACATATAAATATCATAATTTTAAGCTTGTAATATATAATGGGTATATATTTGGTGCTTTTTATTGTAGATTTACCTTTTCAATGCTGCGTCCAAGTCGGGTTCTTCCTTATAATTGAAAGCATATATCGTCAAACCCAAATTTGTTCTTCAGCAGATCAACCTTATACATATTCAAAATAATTAATGCAGAAGGAATATGTATTACATGTGAAATCTGTGCGTGAGTCTATAATGGATTAAAGCATTTTATTCTCAACTCTCAATAGACAATAAAGGTTAGGCTACCAAATTAATCCATGATAAGTGAAATATATGGAAAACATATTATTATTTCACTTATTTTGATTAAAATACTCTCAGATAATAATTTTTTTATTGAAAGTATAATTTATTAAAAATATTTTAAAATGTTTATTTTAAAAACATTTATTGAGTTAAAAATCATAAATCAATTTATTTTAATTTTTTAAAAATAATGTTTTATATTGGTAAAATATATATTTAGCACTTGTTAAATAATTTTAAGAGTATAGTGAGATTGCATATTTTTCTTTTTATTTTTAAGAGAGAGAAGGGTTTTTTTCTTTTTTCAAAACAAGGAAAAAGGAGATATTTTAAGAGAAGGGATGGAAGTCTAATTTAATAAATTGCAAATGATATATTAAAGAGTTACACTTCAAAAAGCTCAAGCTTTTTGACTATTAGATTTTTTTTTTTAAATCTATTGGACTTATTAAACAATTTTCATTCAATGGTTGAGAAGATTCACCTCTCAAAGAGATGGAACTTTTCATACCGAAGCTCTATGTTTAAGAAATTTTCTATTGTATATTATAAAAACCATTGAGTTTTGCAAATTGGCCCACAAGTTAACCCACAGCACCACAGCTGAAATGAACACACATTCTCCTCTTTTTGGAGCACAAACGTCGTAGAATCCTGCATAAGCAGTTAAACCTAGCATACCTGTCGAGCGAGAACAAAGGGATAATCAACTACGTGCATTAAGAGATCGAACAATCACATTAATGATCAGTATAACAAAGATAATTAATCAACTCAAAGTTTCTGAACATTAATAAAAATGTGATACCAAGAATCCCAGTATCATAGGACAAAGCCAAGGTACATCAGTATGCTGGACTTCGAATAGTGTTTCAGGTGCTGTGATGAGAGTGTACCCTTCCCATCTAGTTATCCCCAAACAAAGTCACCTTATTCGAAATCTGGATGCCTAGAATCCACAATTTTGGCCACTCCATACACATATAGTGGCTGAAAGTTTTAAAGGTCAAATTTGTATGTAAAATTAGATCCAATCAGACAAGAAATTTCTTGATGAATTTGGTCACAACATAAATGAAAATGGCAACAATTTCATTCTTGTAAAATTACAAAAATTTTAGTCTTCTAAAATTTGAATTTTAATTTCTTCCCTCTGTTATGCCCCTTCCTGTGTTAAACTAACATGAATTTAACTGAATTTCTTTTACCAATTTTGAAGTCAGAAAGAAATTTTTATGTTAGATCAAAGGTTGGTTATGATAGAACATGTTAGAGTCATTTGATTCATATAGTTGATTCTGCTTAGTTGAAAAAGATTTAGTTTATTGTTATTGTTGTAGATCAAAGGTCAGTTATATTCTTAGACATCTCGCAACCAAAAACAACGGTAGAAGTTACAAGATTTTTCACGATCTGACCGCAAGTCAACTTGTACAATAAAATTACATAACAAGAAAATATGCACTTTTTTGCTTCAACAGTCATCTTACTCTAAGAAACCAAAAGGAAAAGATTATATACTTACAGAACAAGGGGTGGAGTGTAAGACACTGAGATTATTAGATTTTTTCATCAAGGGTCGAAGATGAGGATCAGCAGCCAAGAAAAGGTTTTTGAGCAAAACCCCTTTGGAATCTTGCTTCCTGCAACTTCATAATTTCTCATAATTAGTGTGTCATAAATCAACCTCAATCTTTCCACAATTCTATAATTACCAATTAAACATAATTTCTATAATTATTTAATTATTAAAATATTACCTCTTTACTAGATTGCATGTTTACTAACTAAACTTAATTAATTTCGTTAATTATAAATTTACTAGTATAATTATATATCCCTTAATGTAATTATGTGGTCATTAGTAAGTCCTAACTTACATATTCATAATTAAACCTAAATTCTATAAAAATATATATATAATTACTAATTAATAAAATTTTCCATAAATTTATAATTATTCACTAATTGAGCTAAATCCCTTTAATTATATATATAGTCCTTAATTAGGCTAAATTTTTAAAATTTCACATTCACTATCTAAACTAAATATTTTCTATAATTATATACTCATGAATTATAAGCATGATTTTCGTAATCAATCTTATTTAATTCAAGCTTAATTTAGCACAAATATATCTTCATAATGAATCAAGGATTAGCCATAAACAATCACATAATTAAACGTGGAAATCCATAAGAACAAAATAAATTAACTACTATGTGCATTATGTAACGACCCCCTAATCCACAATACACTATCCTCTATCAAAGTAGCGAAAGCATATGGGTTTTCAAAATAATTTTTCACTTTTTCCCATTCCGGGAATATCAGGGGATCGCTATCGGTTGAGTGTAACCCAAATAGACCCTTACTGCTGTCCATTCAGATTTCACTCAACGTTAAATCAACTGCAGCTATACTAAATTCACATACAATCATCACAAGCTCTAGAATATCAGATCTAATAACCATAAATTAAAATATACAATCCATTCACATGCAATCCATCTTAAAAAAAAATTCAGTCATTCAATTCTGCCGAAAATCCGATAGAGTTTCCTCTGAAATTCGGACGTTACCCAAATACAAATAGCCAATATCCAGTAAATTTACATCCAATAAAAATCCAACAAAAGCAAATCATTAACACAGATATATACAATAACAAATTCAAGCCTAAACTACGCTGCAACGTCTGTTTGTCATCCGGTCTCTGCCCAGCTATCTCCTAGGCTCCTGTTCCTGTTCATCTGAGCAAACAATCTCATGAGATAGTTAAATCCCAGTAGAGTAATTTATAGTAATTAAATTCAAAAATAGCTGGATGCTCAGCGGTGACAAGCACCGAAAACATCTCCTCGTATTTAATTTGAAAATCAATGAAATACCTTATCCTTTAAAATCGTAAAACGCACAAAAAATGAGGCAATCAATCAAATGAGTATAAAATCTATTTTTCTAAAAATCTGTAATAAAAATCCTTATTAAATCCATTACCTAGTGGTTTTCACATTCATATCTGTCACAAGACTTATGTGACCATATCTGAATCTATCCAATTACATGTCGTTTTACAAAAATTATTCTTTTTTGTTGGGTGTGATCTATGACACCAATCACCCGAAATCACGCTTATATTATGAGTGTGATCTGTAACAATAATCACTCACTCAAGGACCGAGTGAGAATCAACATCTAGGGCGTCCCCTAACATGTGCATATATGCCAATCCTCATCCTCATACAGTCTATTCGGAATCACATGCACACGGTCGACTAATTCTCAGGTTCTAGGATATTACGCCTAAATCACAACATTTTCCCGTATAGGTTATCCCCACTTATACTCTTTAAACCTTTCATAGGGTTGTCCTGGTTTACTGCGTAATCCTTAACGAATGCAGGCTAAATCCAATTAAAACAATACATTTATAAAATCCCCTGCACTCAAGATACTCAACGGCCATCCCATATCGGCTATTAAGTACCCTACTCTAAGTCAACTCATTTCTATTGTAACGCCCCTATCTGGTCTTGTTGTTCATTTCAATAGAAATAGATAGGTTCGGTACATTATTCTTGTCCTTTTAATTATTGTCTGAGCAGTTAAACCATTGAATTATGTCATACGCAATAGGTTCGGAAGCTTTTATGCTCAGATAAAGATAAAAACTCACATGCACAGCGGATTAATAAAAGTCTACGCTACACGATGCAAATACAGTCTATCACATGGATCAATAATACATGTTTAATAAAAACATTCATTACAAATAATGTATCAATCCCCGAATATGTGAAGTACCTGTCCTACAGAAGTCAGGAGACAACAGGCCTGTCACTCAGACTCCCACACCAAATAGTACCAGATCGGTCCTTCACACATCTGCTCTCCCCAGTATTCCCCGAACTACTCATATATACAGTCAATTTAGCTGTCTTATTTTCATCCGAGTACTTTTAAGGTACAAAAGAATGGGGGCTTACAAAAAACTTCTTAACCAAAAGATACTGCTACCACGAGTCCTTGCTATGTGTTTGAATCTGATACATATTAGCACATGTGTGAGAAACACGAGTTTCCCAATAGCTTAGCAATTTATAGTTTTAAAAGAAACTAACATGTATCAGGGTGCAAGCATCAAAAAGGTTCAGACTGCATCCTTGATTTAGGAGAAAAGTACATATCAATAAATAGGTAATTATTTCATGATAAATTTAGTGGTTAACAATAGTAAACGTTCTTTTCACAAGGCCAGTATTTTATTAAGCGTACTAATTTATTATCGCGAAGTCATCAGCGCGTACGTACATGTTGTGTGAACACTAGGTCACAGGGGTGGAGCACCTCGGCCACACCTCAAAATTCGTGGACACTAGGCCATGTATACAGCGTGTTTGCGAGCACTAGGTCCCGAGCACAGAGTACCTTCGGCCGCGCCTCACCAGGCCGCCCGTGTGGAGCACTTTTAGCCACACCTCGTAAATTGTGAACCCTCAATCCACGTACATGAAATCCTCGGGACACTAGATCACGGGTATGGAGCACCTTCGGCCACACCTCCCTAGGCCACTCGTGTAGAGCACCTCCCCCCACACCTTGAAATGCGTGGACACTCAGCCACGGTCTCAGTACGATCACGAACGCTAGGTCATGGGCATGGAGCACCTTCGACCACGCCTCCCTAGGTCGCCTGTGTACACTCGGGACCTCGTAGGGTGCGGTGACACCATATTTTTCCTTTTATTAGCCAGGAAAGGTTTTGTTTTTGTAAGGCTTTCCAATAAATTCGAAACCTCCCTACGATTTTGCGTTTTTCCTTAGAATTCAATCTTACGTCAATTTTCATCTATAATATTATTTATGGACAAAGCATTTTTCATTTTCCTTAGGATTTAATATTACATGAATCTCCTTTCATAATATTATTTATGAACATAGTATTTTCTATTTTTCCTTGGAGTCTTATATCACATAAATTTCCCTTCATAGTGTGAATTTGTGGGCATAATATTTTCTATTTATTCTCCCATAAACTTACTTAAAAATCTCCATCCTTATTATTATTATTATTATTATTATTATTATTATTATTGAAAATCATATCTCTATTTCCCTTAGAATTTCATGTTACTCAATTTCCATTCATAACAATATTTTATTTATTTCTTGGAATCTTACATTACACAATGCTCAATTCATAATATTATTCATGGTCGCAATGATTCTCTATCTTCCTTGGAATTCTTATATTACATAAAGCTTCTTTCATAATATTATTTATGGACCTAATAATTTCTATTTCTTTAGAGTTCAATATTACATGAATTTCCTTCCATAATATGGTTTATGGATATCATATTTCTAATTCTTTAGAGTTTATTATTACATGAAATTTCCATTTATAATATTGTTTATGGACTTAATATTCTCCTATTTATTTTGTTTTATTTTGAATTTATTCTTAAGAAATTTTCTCTCAAAATATTAATTATGGAAATGATATTTCTTATTCTATTTTCTTAAGATTTATTCTTACAAAATCTTCCCTTCACAACATTAATTTATGGACATAATAATTACCATTTATTCTTCCATAAATTTACTTTCAAAGATATTATTAGTTTCCTAACAATTTCCTTAGCTTGAGAATTAATTCTAGTATATATGTTTTCTTCCAAAAAAATTTTTCCACTCACTCTCATCATGGTTACTTCCCTTGTTTGGAAATAAAGTTCCATGTGTGTTCTTCTTTTACAAATTCTAACAATGATTAATACTAATCTAGCCATTTGATTCATAACCACAAACATTATACTTATGCCATAATTCCCTTAATATCGCCATGGATCTACAAGTTCCTCACCTTATTGAGAGTAATGGACCAAACTAATCAACTCCTAAAATAATTCCTACATTTAAGCATTATCATGGCCTTAGGAGAACATTTCTTTAGAAACTATTGCTAGCCACCTTCTACCTTTATCATGCATGCTCAATAAATTTTCTTATAAATTAAGAATGTGGAGGAATGCTCTAGTTCCATGAATATGAAATTCAAAACAAGTATGCTATATCATGGAACCAAAACAATTTAATTGCTAGCCTACCTTGCTTCACTTGCTTGATTGCTTTCTTGCTTCTTCTTCTCCTTTCCCTTTAAGTGTTTTTCTCTCCTTCCTCTCTTCCCTTGCTTTTCTTTCCTTCGTCCTCTCTCACTTCTCCTTGTCTCTTTTCTCTTCTTTTTTTTTTCCTCCCTAGTAGATGTGTGTGTGGATTTTTCAAAAGGCTCTTCCCTCTTGGTTCACGTAGGTGTGTGTGTATAAAAATTCTTAGCCTTTCTTTTTGTGCTCTACTCCACATGTAGCATCCTTTTCTATTTTTTTTACTTGTTTCTATTCCATATGTGAACTTTACTTCCTTCACACTCCTCCTAGTACACACACAAATATATATATTTTCTTTTTGGGTTTCTTGCAAGTCTAGATTATCCAATCCTACAAGCAATTAGCTTTCTTTTGTGTAAAAAAAAATATTACACCTACTCCCAATATTCTTCTCTCCATCACATGTCTTTTCTCCTCAATTCCACTCCATCCTTCATAAATCCATGTGTGCTTTGTATATAAAATTTCTGCATCATCCTATTGCCTTCCCCATCACGTGTGACATCCAATTTAAGGGGAAGTTGATTTGTGTTTGTTTGTTTGTTTGTTTTTTTAACTTCACTCTTCCTTTTCTCCTTAGGCTACATGATACCCCACCTTAACCACTATCTTTTTTTTCTTATTTCATCTACTCCTCCTTTCCCCCTTCACGTGGGGTTATGCATATATATAAAATAGAATTTCCTTCCACTTGCTTCCCCTTTCCTTCATGTGTAATATATATATATATATTTGTATGAATTTTGCATGCCTTTCTTTCTCTCAAACTCACGTGTGGTCTCCTTGTTTCCTATGCATGGACATTAAATTTCCTTCCTTAAAAAAATTCATAAATTTATTAACTACCAAAAATTAATTTATTAGCACCATAATTTTATCCATTAAAATCATCAATTTATGATAATTGATTTATGGGTGTTACACCTATGGCATCTAAGTCTGATAGCCAAATCTATCTAACATGCAACAAGCATTTACAGCACATAGGCATACAGATATACTCATTGAAAATAGCACGCATTCCCATACAGTCAATTAAATCAAATTAGGTATCCACGGAATCAATTTAAAAGTCAGGGGAGCGTAAATCACTTTACTTGTTTACCGTTTACTCCTAATTAATCTGGGGTTCCCCGTTTCCTTAAAATTTGAGCCTAGTTAGTCCCCTAGGCAATTTAATTAAAGTCTCAATTTGTTACCTATTCAATTAAATTTTTTTATGTCTGATTTCATGTTTTCCTAGGTCGGTTTAATTCTTACGGATGTTCGGAATTCAATTTCAATTAGAAAACATTAGATCAAGGCAATTTAGATCATACCGAGGGTTTCGGAAGATGGAAATTTGGTTTGAGACAGCTTCTGGCTTCTCCAGTGGCGGTGCAGGGCATTTTTTGATGACAAAGAATGACGCACGGTGAACTATTTCCTTGCCGTTTCGGGCATGTGGCGGCGGCGTTCGGTGGATGGGATCTGTCAGAGGAAGCTAGCAGCTCGGCCTTCCCAATGGTGGGGGTGGTGTCGCCGAACAATGTCGGACGATAGAGATCACGGCGGGTGGAGAAACGCACGACGGAGGGGGAAAAGAGGCATTTTTCAGCGACTGTGGCGTCCGTCGTTGGTCGGGGATGGTGGAGGGAGGTTTAGGGTGTCTAGCTGCACTGGTGGCTAGGTCGGGTGGCGGCGTAGGGCGACGGTGCTAGCCGCGCGCGGTGGTAGAGTGGAGGAGAGAGGGAAGAGAAAGTAGAGGGAGGAGAGAAAGAGGAAATGTGAAAATGGTAGGAAAATGTGAGATTTTTGAAAGTTTAAAGCCTCTAGGGGCAATTCGATCTTTTGCCACTTCACCCAGAGAAATTTTCAGATACCGTTTTTGATTCGGGCAAGGGCACGGATTCCTGTGAAAGGAATTTGGCCTTCGTTTAAAGGATTTAAAGTTCGATACTTAATCTATCAATTTTCTAACGCCGAGTTGCGTTTTCCTTTATCGGATCAGATTTTGACTCCCAAAAATTTCCAGATTTCAACCATAAACTCAAAAAATTGTGCTGGATTAAATTTTAATGAAATCACGATTAAATTCGCCCAATTTAATTATTTCAAAAATTCAGTTTATTACACATTATAACCTATGGATGCTAGATTTCAAACATAATCCTTTCAAGCAATTTCTTGCACACCATTTCTCAAGTTAAAACATGACCATCAAGCATGGATTATAGAGCGAAAATTAGTGATAGAAATTAGTGAGAGAATTTGTGAATTGTTAAACCTACCTCTTCTCCAAGCTAAATGATGGAAATGGTGTGGTGTGTGCTTTCCTTGAGGTGAGTGAGTTTTGTCTGTTTTCTTGATCTCTCTCTCTTTCTTGTGTCAAAATTAATGAAATTGTAGATTTTATAATTTTTATAAGAGAATGTAAAGTTTTAAAATAAGACAACCTATTTTTTGATCTTTAAAAGATAAGTAATAGTACGATTTAGTCTTTAAAATATCATAATACATATTTTGGTATCTCAAAGATCATAAAAGTTAACTAGTTAGTTTCTTGGTCGTTACTTATTAGCGGAAAAGATAACATGGCATGTTAAATACTAAATGGTCTCTAAAATATTAAAAATATGTATTTTTTTAGTCTCTAGTATACCAAAAGTTTAAAATATTAAATCAATAAATAAAGACACATTTAATTAAATAAATAACAAAAATAAAAAGATAGGGAAAAGCCACATAACAAAATATGTTTTTTAAATTCAATTCTTTATTAAAAATAGTAATTTAATTAACCTTTTAAAAAAGGTCTTATGGAATGCAACTTTATAAGTATAAAAGCATTTAGCAAATAACCAATATCAGAGGTGAATTGCTTATCAAAACTAAATATATATATATATATTTTTAATCTTTTAAGAATTATTTAGTATAGTTAATAGCAAATCTTAGTGTTTAACATGTCAATTCATCTTGTCCATTCATAGTTAACAACTTAAGAACTAATGAGTTAATTATTATAATATTTCAAGAATTAAATCGTACTATTGTTTATTTTTTAAAAACTAAAAGTAAGTTATGTCTTTTTAAAATAGACGAAAAGAGTTATAATTTTGACCTCAAAACCATTTGTCTATATATATATATATATATATATATTACTTCTTACTAGTAAAAAATTAGAACATCTTTTGTTATTATGTTATACAGTTATTACTTACATTTATTTTTTCTAAGTAACTATTGGGATATAGTGATACTTTGAGAGATAGGAATATTTAATATATTTTATTAGATAATATAATTAATTAGTTGTAAGATTTTCATTACTTATTAATATTATTAGGATTTTGATTGAAAATTTAAAATTGGTTATTTATTATAATATTATAGCTTTGAGCATTTTAAAAGTATTGTTTTAGACTTTATAAGTAGATAAAACATGTTAGAATTTTGTTTAATATACTTCAAAATGAAAACGTCAAGTTACCATTAACCAATCACTACAAAAATAATGTTATTTAGTGACGTTTAAAATTATCATTTTGTGACGGTTCACGATTTTTATCAACCGCTGTAATAAATGTCACAAATGATATTTAGCTACTTCAAAAGATCACAACATTTAAAAGAATACTTCAAAAGCTCACAACATATAAATAAATGTTTAAGTAATTTCTCCTACTACTACTTCTACTTCAAAAGATCACAACATATAAATAAATGTTCAAGTAATTTCTCCTACTACTACTTCTACTTCAAAAGATCACAACATATAAATAAATGTTCAAGTAATTTCTCCTACTCATGAGTTTGTTTTACAATGTCTAAATGCCTAAGATTATAATATTTCTTGCTCATATTTTTAGCTCCTTACTGATCTAAAGGTCATGGAGCTCTTGCGCAACACTGTTTTTTTTCTTTCATGATGATTGTGAGTTGACGGAATGCTCGGTGTACCAGGTTCCTACCATTGGCAAAGGAAAGGAATCACATTACTCACTATTGTCAATGGTTGTTCCTCTTAAGCACTAAGCATTTCATTTGCATCCTAGGATAACCAAACTTGAACTTTGACAACATGTCTATAACCCTCTAAATAATTAATATCCACCAAAATCAATCCAATTAAAAAATAAATAAATAAAACCATATTACTTACCAACGTTCTATGTGATTTAGTAAAGACATTGATTTGGTAATTACCAATCACATGCAAAGACATTGATTTAACAATTAAAAAAACTTAAAAAGAATAGAAAAGTGAAAGTAAAAAAAAACGAACGTGAGCATGCCCTTTTAAAACAAAATTTAAAGACATTGATTTGGTAATTACCAATAAGACATGATTAGACTCAGTGTTAAGAAAAATGAACCATGCACAATCCATGGCATGAGTAAGTGAATATAAGCATGCCCTTTTAAAACAAAATTTTACAAAGAGATGGTATGGTATATGCTAGGGGCGGGACCGGCAAAAGAAGCACCAAAATATGCCAATATCTTAAAACCACTGCAAAATGTTATATACTCCTTCCAGCTGTCACCTAGTTTAAAGCTTTTACTAGGCCAAAAAGTAATGAAACAATGCCAAGGATCAAAATTTGATCAGTTTTCACCATAGAAAGTGTCAAACTAATTTACGAAGCAGGGGAGTACTTATGTTCTTTTTTTTTTTCTGTGAAAATTCCTTTTAATTTCATATTTAGATTATATATATGAGTAGTTTACATAGATCTCCTTTTTAAGTTTGACGAAATTAAAGAGATGGCCATCTAATTAAGTAAAGAATCTCTTAGAATTCTTCATGCAATATTTTTAACATGGAAAATTTTAGAAAAGATTAAACACTTGCTGAATAACCAAATTAACATTTACAGATTCAGAAGAGTTGGAAGTTCTGCATAGAACCACAAAGCACAGTAATACATAATTTCTCTTTAGTCTTTGCCATTGTTGAATTAAACTGTCATATCATATGACTGCCAGAGCAACAATACAGAAAGGATATTTACCTATTTTTAAAGGTCTCTGGCATGAGTGTGGTACTGAAAGGATTGGCCATAACCTTCTCTTTTCCCTTCCTTTTATCTGATGTATGTCTTCAACTGTAGACTATTGAAATAAGATCATTGTGACTTCAGACAAAAATAGAGATCTAAACTTGACTCAGCACCAAGACTGTGCAAGAAAATGAGAGAAAGTATTTAAATGGTAACAGTCCAATCATTATTACTCAAACTATACAGTCATATTATTATTACTCTTATACTAACATCCATATTATATGCGGAAGCAGGAGGCAAATCAATGAATGGTTGAAACAACACCCAGTACATGACAACTCATCCAACACAACCATTAAGAACAAATTATTTGATGAAAAATCACTAGATAGAATCAAATTGAAAACTGTTTTCCTGGAAGCAAATATAGAGATAAATCAACTTCACAATGTGTAATGAAAATTCAAAACAGTTCAAGTACTAGCAATAGAAATAGAGGAAGTTTTTCGAGGCTGAGAGGGCGTAAAAACAATTGATGATTGAAGAAAGTTGGGTTTAGAAGCATCATTGCAATTCCTTTTAGCTGAAGTATGTCTTCTCTTAAAGGCTAATGAAATAGGATTGGAATCATCAGGATCAATAGTATTTGAAGCCGAAGGGATGATGTAACTAAAATATTGTAACTAAAAACTAAGATTTGTCTCTAACATATGGAAGCATATGATAAATTAGTGCAGTATTGGAAACAACATGGAGTACAACAAAATTCAAAGAACAATTACATATGCACATATATTATTTTAGAGAAAGTTTAATAGACCCCAAAAATTGAAAACAAATTGGAAACCACTATTACTCGAACCAGTCTTGAAGAAAAATCGAAGGCAGAAATTAACAAGAGAAAGGCAGAATAGTGTGAGAGTGCAGGTATTAGAGGAAGGAGTGCAGGTAGCAGACTTGCACTTGGTAGAAACAAGATTATTGAATGAAGAAGATGAGTAGGGTTTGGGGGGCTTGTGTAACAACGGGAAAGATTCGAAAGAGTTTTAAAGGATTTTAAAAGATAAATTTTGATTTTTGAAGCTAATTTCCATTAAACGAAGCCTGGCACAAATTTTGAGGATAATGACTTGACACAGAAGGTCGTTTGAAGCCAGAAACACGATCAAATAGAAAGAAATGCAATCCGACAATCAGAAACTGACGGAAGGAGTTTCGTGCGTCAATTTCATTGACGGAGGCCAAAGTTTTTGTATGGAAATGCGTGCCAACGTCTGAAAGGATGCCGACACCCTAAAACATCCCTGGGTGGCCTAGAAAAAGTCGAAATCGTCTCTGGAGGCTTTAAATTATGCGAATTCCCTCCATTTCTCTCATTTCACTCCCTCTCCTCACCACACTCTCTCTCTCCTCTCTCTTTTCTCTCTCCACCTTCCTCTACTGTGATTGGCCACTACAGCCACCGTGGGCCGCCACCAAGGGTACCAACCGACAGCCCTCACTGCCCACAACCTCCAGCAACCAACCACGGCCACCAACGGCCGCCGGAGCCGCCGAAAATTTACACTTGCATGGAATTACGTGAATTTACACTTCCCGAACCCTAGAATTGACTTAGTGAATACCTAAATGATTTATATGACTTGCATGGAATTGCGTGCTTCTTTCGATGGGATAAAATTACATGCCTGTGTGCTGAAAACCCTAATTGCATGTTAGACACCTTGTTTATCGAGTTTAGATGCCTTTAGGGCAGATTTACTTAGGGTTGGGTACATGATAGCCGGTTTGGGACGGCCGTTAAGTATCCCACGAACAGGAAGCTTTTAAACGAAACTAATTTTATCGATTTGCTTTGTCTTGAGTTAGGGATTACGCGTTAAACCAGGACGACCCTAAGAAAGGTTTAGGGAGTATAAGGGTGGATAACCTACACGGGGAAACGTTGTGATTTAGGCGTGATACCCTAGAACCCTGAGGAATAGCCGACCGAGTGCATGTAAGTTCGAATAGACTGTATGAGGATGAGAATTGGCGTATGTGCACATGCTAGGGGATGCCCTAGATGTTGATTCTCACCCGGTCCTTGAGTGAGTGATTGGTGTTACGGATCACACTCACAATATAGGCTTGATTCGGGTGATTGGTGTTACGGATCACACCCAACGATAGGAGAGGTATTCTCTCTAGACTACGTGCAATTAGAAGATGATTTAGATTCTGCAATAATTTGTAGCCAACGTGGATTGAGATACACAGGGCATGCGATTTCACTTGATTTTTGATGATTGATTTTTAAAGAAATTGATCTTCTGATTTCGAATACTTGCCGCGATTTCCATGTGATTAAATGATTTTAAAGATAAGGTATTCCACTATTTTCGAACTGATTTCGGGAAGACGATTTCGGTGTTCGCACCGCTGGGTATTCAACTGGTTTTTGAATGATAATTAAATTGTAAATTATTCTACTGGGATTCATATCTCATTAGGTTGTGTACTCAGATGAACAGGGACAGGGGCAGGAGCCCAGACGATAGCCGAAGCTGACTTGAGGATAGACCGGAGGATGATTAGCTTAGGCTTGAATCATTTGTATATATACTTTGATGACGCTGTTATTTATCAGATTCTGTTTCTTATAAATTCTGTATGGACTAGACGAATGTACATATAACGTTTCAGATAGTATGCATGGATTGTAGTGATGAATTGATGTTGCTGTGTATGGATTTATATTAGTTATGTTTACTGCTATTGTTAGACTGGCTATTGATTTTTAAACAGGTGATTCTATATTTGGGATATGATTAAATTACAGAGGAAACTCTGCCAAATTTTCGGTAGAATTTACCGCTGTAAACTTATGGATTTGAATTGAAATGTGTATGAACGTATGACGTGACATGTATATGAGTTTTAGATTTCATCCCAGAGTTATTATTGATGATGTACGTATGTGTATTTAGTTAGCTGCGTGTGAATTAGGGTTGAACGAAATCTGAATGGACAACGGAGAATCTATTTGGGTTACGCTCAACCAGTAGCGATCCCCTAACGTTCTCACATAGGGAATAAACATTCAGAATACCCCATATGCTTCTGCTAATCAGATAAGCAGCGCGTAGGATGTATTAGGGGGTCATTACAAATATGGTATCAGAGCCCGGTTTGTCGGATCTTCTGGTTTAGTGGGTTAAGGATTTTAAATCTTTGGGCTTGCAGCTTTAGAGTTTTGATTGATTTGACTCTGGAATGATAGGACCTGATTTGAATTGATAATGAACGGATTGAATTTGATGTACTTCTGTTAACTATTGCTGTGTGACTAATCTGTTTGTTTCTGTGTCAGATAAGCAAGGCAGAATCTAGCAGGGACGCCACACGTAGGCCCAGAGGGAGGCCAAGGCACAGAAACCAGGGTGCGTCAGGTAGTGGTAGCATGGAGACTGAGGTTGACATGCGGGAGATGATGGAATCTATCAGATTAATGGCCGATGCAATGAGAGACTAGGCCACTACCAGTGCCAATGCAATGAGTCAGCAGTAGGAAGATAGACAAACGAGAAACGACAGAGCCACCCAACAGGTGAATCCACTATATCAGGGATGGATTGAATTCCAGAGAGCAGGTCCATCTCTGTTTACAGGTGCCTCCGATCCAAATTTCTTTGTGGAAGCTTGGATAAAAGGAATTGAAAAGATTTTCAGGTTGTTGCAGTGCGACGATGAACAAAAAGTCACATATGCAACGTATATGCTGAAAGGTGAAGCGGAACTTTGGTGGATAGATGCCCAGCAACTGATGGAGAGTCGAGGCATTCCACTGAATTGGGAATCTTTCAAGAGAGTCTTCATGGATCAATATATCCCTGAGAGTGTGAAACAAGCAAAGGAAGCATAGTTCCTGAAGCTCACCCAGGGAGGCAGGCCGTTTGACGAGTATCTGAAATAGTTTGAGGAATTATCAAGATACTCTACTTACCTGCGAATGCATTACGATGAGGCTTAGAAAGCAAAGCAACTAGAAGAAGGCCTCGATTTGCCTATGAAGACTCAGTTAGCTACCCTGGAGATTCGAGACCTTGCCACACTGGTGAATAAGTGCCGAATTCTGAGTAAGAATCTAGAACAGAAATAGACTCAGAATATGACACAGCGAAAAGGGAACCGGCCCAGACAAGCGCCCAGAAATCTGAATGTAAGAAGCGGTATGTTTAAACCGCAACCAGGGGCTTCTAGTAGCAGTGGGAGGCGACTTGATAATACTCTTTGTCCGAAGTGTGGTACTAGACATCCAAATCAACCCTGCTGGCATCAGACTCCACTGCAATGCTACAGATGTGGAGGTACAGGACACATGGCCAGATACTGCCCTTCCACAGGGAATCAGCCGACATCTGGTAGCTGAAGACCACAGGCTCCAGGGAGAGTTTTTACCATGAATGCTGCCAATGTCGACAGGTCCTCGGGCTTGATGCAGGGTAGAGGTAAAATTTATAATTTTTCTTTAATAGTATTCTTTGATTCGGGTGCTACGCACTCCTTTATCGGTGATGCATGCGTAGAAAGAATGAGATTACCTGTTCAAACCCTGCCCTGTGACTTATACATATCCACACCCTTGGGAGAAGCCACTATGTCCCCACGAATATGCCTAAACTACCCCTTAACCATTGAAGATACTTTATTTCTTGTGGACTTAGTGTGTATACCATTGTCAGGGATCGACATTATTTTTGGAATGGATTGGTTGACTAGGAATCGGGTCTTGTTAAATTATTCCGAAGGGATAATTACTTATCTAGATAACGTACCTGTGCGAGGGAATGATAGAGCTTGTGAGATAGGTGATATGTCCCTCAATATCTCTGAGGTAGAATTGCAGGATAGACTAAGTCAAATCCCAATCGTTAATGACTTTCTGGAGGTATTTCCTTTGGAAATAAGTAAACTGCCACCACCCAGGGAGATAGAATTCACGATTGACCTAATTCCGAGAGTGGGTCCAATAGCTATGACCCCGTATCGTATGGCCCCCGCAGAATTGAGAGAATTAAAAGTCCAAAATGAAGATATGTTGGAGAAGGGGTTCATTAGGCCAAGTGTATCACCATGGGGAGCTTCGGTCTTATTCGTAAAGGAAAAAGATGGGAGTTTAAGACTGTGTATTGATTATCAAAAATTGAATAAGGTGACCATTAAGAACAAATACCCATTGCCACGTATTGATGATTTCTTTGATCAGTTGCAAGGCGCGACTGTATTTTCTAAGATAGATTTAAGGTCAGGATACCACCAGATTAGGGTTAGAGAGGAGGATATTCCTAAGACATCATTTAGGACAAGATACAGCCACTATGAGTTCTTAGTGATGTCGTTTGGATTGACGAATGCACCCGCTGTCTTTATGGATTATATGAACAGGATTTTTAGACCCTATTTAGATCAATTCGTTGTGGTATTCATCGACGATATCTTAGTATATTCCAAGACTCACGAAGAGCATGCCCAGCATCTTAACACAATGTTACAGATACTGGAAGAGAAACAATTGTATGCAAAGCTGGAGAAATGTGAGTTTTGGTTAGAAGAAGTGAAATTTTTAGGACATGTGGTTAATGGGAAAGGGATAGCGGTTGACCCAAAGAAAATTGAAGCAGTATTAGATTGGGATCGACCTAGAACGGTCACCGAGATTAGGAGTTTCTTGGGTTTGGCCGGCTATTATCGGATATTCATTTAAGGATTTTCGCAGATAGCTGTGCCATTAACCCGATTGACTCGGAAAGGGGTAGATTTTGAATGGAACGAACAGTGTGAAACTAGTTTTCAGATTCTGAAAGAGAAATTAACCACCGCTCCTGTACTAATCATTCTGAAACCCCTAGAACCCTTTACTGTATACACAGATGCATCTTTGAGAGGCCTAGGTTATGTTTTGATGCAGGATGGGAAAGTTGTGGCTTATGCATCGCGACAATTGAAACCTGCAGAGGAGAACTATCCCACCCATGACTTAGAATTAGCTGCCGTTGTGTTTGCCCTAAAGATTTGGAGACATTATCTATATGGCGCGGTATTCGAGGTATATAGTGATCATAAGAGCCTTAGGTATTTGTTCGATCATAAGGAATTAAACATGAGGCAGCGTAGGTGGGTAGAATATTTAAAAGACTTTGATTTTAAGTTGAAATATCATGCAGGGAAAGCAAATGTTGTGGCCGATGCATTAAGCCGAAAGTCACTACAACTAGCTAGTTTAATGATTAGAGAGATGAGGTTACTTGAGGATTTTGGGAACTTTAGCCTCAATGTCATCTCGTTTCCGCAAAGATTAGTGATGAGTGACTTTTTGATAACCTGCGAATTGAGAGAACTAATTAGACAAGCCCAACTTGAGGATGAATCCTTAGAAGTATACGCAGACCAACCCGACTTTGGATTAGCACCTGATGGAGTTTTGATGTTTAGAAAGAGAGTAGTAATTCCGAACCATCAGGAATTAAAGGAAAAAGTGTTAGCAGAAGCTCACAGAAGCCATTACACTATTCACCCAGGTATTTCTAAGATGTATCAGGACTTAAAGAGAAATTTTTGGTGGCCTGGTATGCGGAGAGATATCACAGATTACGTGAATGCCTGTTTGACTTGTCAACAGGTTAAGTTAGAGCATCAGAAACCTGCAGGGCTACTAAAACCATTGGAGATACCAGAGAGGAAATGGGATCAGATCACTATGGATTTCGTGGTTGGATTACCTAGAACACCAGCAGGATTTGATGCCATTTGGGTGATAGTGGATAGGTTGACCAAGTCTGCACACTTTTTGCCTGTTAAGGTGCGTTACTCCATGGAGAAATTAGCCGAAGTATACCTTAGGGAAATTGTAAGACTACATGGAATACCGTCAGGTATAGTATCTGATTGAGACCCTAGGTTTACTTCGAGATTTTGGCAGTCCCTACAGTAAGCCTTAGGAACCCAACTTAAATTTAGCACAGCCTATTATCCTCAGACTGACGGGCAGTCTGAGAGAACTATTCAAACCCTAGAAGACATGTTAAGGGCGTGTGTGCTTGAGCAGAAAGGAAGTTGGGATAAACACCTGCCGTTGATAGAGTTTGCAAACAACAACAGTTATCACTCTACCATCGGTATGGCCCCGTATGAAGCTCTGTATGGGAGGAGTTGTAAGTCACCTTTAAGTTGGATAGAGATGGGGGAGAGTGCAATGTTGGGACCTAAAATGGTACAAGAAACCACTGATCAAATTAAAATGATCAGGGAAAAGATGAGAGCTGCCCAACAGAGGCAAGAATCTTATGCCAACAAGAGAAGAAGGCCTTTGGAATTTAACAAGGGAGATCACGTATTTCTGAGAGTGTCCTCCACCATGGGTATTGGTAGACAGATAAGGACTAAGAAACTAAGTCCTAGATTCCTAGGACCATTCTAAATTTTACAAAGAGTCGGTCCCGTTGCCTACCAAATTGCTTTACCTCCCCATTTGTCCAACCTACATGATGTTTTCCACGTCTCCCAACTTCGTAAATATGTCCCAGATCCTGCGCATGTATTAGAGAATCAACCGATAATATTAAAGGAAAATTTGACTTATGAATCTACTCCTGTTCAAATCCTTGACTATAAGACTAAGCGACTTAGTAAAATAATCCCTTTAGTTAAGGTACTTTGGCAGGATGTAGCGTCGCAGGAGATGACGTGGGAGAAAGAAGATGAGATGAGGCAAAGATATCCAGAACTGTTTACAGGTATGAATTTTGGGGACAAAATTTCTTTTAAGGGGGGGAGAATGTAACAACGGGAAAGATTCGAAGGAGTTTTAAAGGATTTTAAAAGATAAATTTCGATTTTTGAAGCTAATTTCCATTAAACGAAGCCTGGCACAAATTTCAAGGATAATGACTTGACACAAAAGGTCGTTCGAAGCCAGAAACACGATCAAACAGAAAGAAATGCAATCCGGCAATCAGAAACTGACAGAAGGAGTTTCGTGCATCAATTTCATTGACGGAGGCCAAAGTTTTCGTATGGAAATGCGTGCCAACGTCTGGAAGGATGCCGACACCCTAAAACATCCCCGGGTGGCCTAAAAAAAGTCAGAATCGTCCCTGGAGGCTTTAAATTATGCGAATTCCCTCCATTTCTCTCATTTCACTCCCTCTCCTCACCACACACTCTCTCTCCTCTCTCTTTTCTCTCTCCACCTTCCTCCATCATGATTGGCCACTACAGCCACTGTGGGCTGCCACCAACGGTACCAACCGAAAGCCCTCACTGCCCACAACCTCCAGCAACCAACCACGGCCACCAACGGCCGCCGAAGCCGCCGGAAAAACGTCATTTTTCCCCTCCATCGCGCGAAATTTCTCCAGCTCGAATCACCGCCGTCCGTCGCCGTTGACCCTCACCGCCCCCACCACCGTGTAACCCGAGCTGCCAGCTTCCTCCAGTAGCTCGGCGCTGTCGAAAGTAGGCCGGACGCGCCCAGATCGAGGCAGAACATCGTCCGTCGTGCGAGAAAGTTTGTGGCTGGAAAACACTGCCCAAACGGCCGTGAACCGCCGTGCCACCACCGTATTCAGACTCCTGGGCTTGCGGGCTTCACCGTGGTGTGATTTTCGAGGCAAACTGCACCCCTCCGCCGTGCGCCATCGTACGCCACCGTGTGCCGTCGTGTCGGAGCTTCTGGACGTGCATCCCGAGAAACTGAGACCACCGTGACGTAGAATTCCATCATCCGAGCACAGTGGTAAGGTTCATTTTCCCAAAAACTAATGTTATATGACTGAAATGACTGTCGAACGTAATTAGGCAACTAATTAACCTAGGTAAGTGTGTAACCGAGTTTAGGATTGAAAAACGGATGACGTGACAAGTTTAAATATTCCATTTAATGTCTAGGGAATTAATTGGGCTCAGAAACCGAGATTTCATGGAGTCCTAACTTGATTTGGAGCGACCGGAGACCAGGTAGGATAATTTACACTTCCCGAACCCTAGAATTGACTTAGTGAATACCTAAATGATTTAGATGACTTGCATGGAATTGCGTGCTACTTTCAATGGGATAAAATTGCATGCCTGTGTGCTGAAAACCCTAATTGCATGTTAGACACCTTGTTTATCGAGTTTAGATGCCTTTAGGGCAGATTTACTTAGGGTTGGGTACTTGATAGCCGGTATGGGACGGCCGTTAAGTATCCCTCGTACAGGAAGCTTTTAAACGAAACTATTTTTATCAGATTTAGCTTGTATGGAGTTAGGGATTACGCGTTAAACCAGGACGACCCTAAGAAAGGTTTAGGGAGTATAAGGGTGGATAACCTACACGGGGAAACGTTGTGATTTAGGCGTGATACCCTAGAACCCTGAGGAATAGCCGACCGAGTGCATGTAAGTTCGAATAGACTGTATGAGGATGAGAATTGGCGTATGTGCACATGCTAGGGGATGCCCTAGATGTTGATTCTCACCCGGTCCTTGAGTGAGTGATTGGTGTTACGGATCACACTCACAATATAGGCTTGATTCGGGTGATTGGTGTTACGGATCACACCCAACGATAGGAGAGGTATTCTCTCTAGACTACGTGCAATTAGAAGATGATTTAGATTCGGTTACAGCAGATTTGTAGCCAACGTGGATTGAGATACACAGGGCATGGGATTTCACTTGATTTTTGATGATTGATTTTTAAAGAAATTGATTTTCTGATTTCGAATACTTGCCGCGATTTCCATGTGATTGAATGATTTTAAAGATAAGGTATTCCACTATTTTCGAATTGATTTCGGGAAGACGATTTCGGTGTTAAATATTTGGGTATTCAACTGGTTTTTGAATGATAATTAAATTGTAAATTATTCTACTGGGATTCATATCTCATTAGGTTGTGTACTCAGATGAACAGGGACAGGGGCAGGAGCCCAGACGATAGCCGAAGCTGACTTGAGGATAGACTGGAGGATGATTAGCTTAGGCTTGAATCATTTGTATATATACTTTGATGACGCTGTTATTTATCAGATTCTGTTTCTTATAAATTCTATATGGACTAGACTGAATGTACATATAACGTTTCAGATAGTATGCATGGATTGTAGTGATGAATTGATGTTGCTGTGTATGGATTTATATTAGTTATGTTTACTGCTGTTGTTGGACTGGCTGTTGATTTTTAAACAGGTGATTCTGTATTTGGGATATGATCAAATTACAGAGGAAACTCTGCCAGATTTTTGGTAGAATTTATCGCTGTAAACTTATGGATTTGAATTGAAATGTGTATGAACGTATGACATGACATGTATATGAGTTTTAGATTTCATCCCAGAGTTATTATTGATGATGTACGTATATGTATTTAGTTAGCTGCGTGTAAATCAGGGTTGAACGAAATCCGAATGGACAACGGAGAATCTATTTGGGTTACGCTCAACCAGTAGCGATCCCCTTACGTTCCCACATAGGGAATAAACATTCAGAATACCCCATATGCTTCCGCTAATCAGATAAGCAGCGCGTAGGATGTATTAGGGGGTCGTTACAGCTTGACCATAGAGGCAGTGGATGAAGACGATTAGGAGGAGGTACGAGTGTGAGAGTCGATGTTAGGACAATCGACGGCAACTGATGAAGCGTTCAACGCAGTACACTTCTGACAGAGGTAGGGACTCGCGGTGAAGGACGATGAATGGTCGCAGAACACGATGAAGGACGATGAAGAAAGTCAGTCGAGCACGGACGCTGGTGAATAGGCATTGGTCGGACAACACGCGGTGAAGCAAATTGTTTTGGTGATGGGTACAGCTCGAAAATTTTTTCCCTAAATAGCGATTTGGCACCGTGAAGGGGCAGGGGAAAATTTTGAAGGACGTAGGGGAAAATTTTGCAAGACATTTTGTGACGCTTATTAAACTGTCACTATTTTTAGATTTAGGTCATTTTGTGGCGCATAACAACCGCCGCTAACTTTATTTTGTGAATAAATATTTATTTTTTTCATTTAGTGACACTTTAACCGTTAAAAGATGAAAACAAGCGTCACAAAATGATAACATTTCTTGATGCTTTTTAAACCATCACAAAATTTTTAATTTAGTGACGATTTTAATGAACCGCCACAAAAAAATTGCCGATAAATACTAATTTTTTTGTAGTGAATAGGAGTGTTCAAAATTGATCCAAATCGATGAAATTAAACCAAATTAATCAAAATAATTAAAAGTCGAACACATTTAAAAAGAAATTGGTTTGGTTTGATTTTCAAAATGACAAAATTGAATGGTTTGGTTCAATTGTCAGTTTATAATTTTTTTCATTTGGTTTTAACTCAACCAAACTGAATCATTTATATATATATATATATATATATACTTCTTAATAGTAAAAATTAGAACATTTTTTATAATTATATTATATAGCTGTTACTTATTATTTATTTTTTTCTAGGTAATTGTGGATATATTGATACTTTGAGAGATAAAAATATTTAATATAATTTTATTAGATAATAGAATTAATTAGATGTAATATTTTTATTACTTATTAATACTGTTAAAATCTTGATTAAAAATTAAAAATTAGTTATTTAATATAATATTTTAATTTTAATTTTGAACCTCTTAAAATTAATTTTTTAAATTACTATTTTAGACTTTATAAATGTAAAAAATATGTAAAAAAAATTAGAATTTTGTTTAATCTATTCTAAAATAAAAACATAAAGTAAGCACGAATCAAACCGATTTTAAAATCAGATCAAATCAATTTTAAAATCGAATCAAATCGACTTTAAAATTGAACTAAATCAACTAAAAAAAATAAGGTTTACACATTTTAAAAATTGATTCTATTAATTTAGTTTAATGTTAAGTTAAAATCAAATCAAATCAAGCATTTAAACATTCCTACTAATTAAACCAATTGTAAAATCGAACTAAATGAATTAAAAATAAAATAAAAATCTACTTATTTTAAAAACTGACTAATCAATTCAGTTTAATTTTAAGAAAAAATAAAATATTTGAACACGGTACTCAAAAATATAATTTACTCTTTTTTTTTCCTGGTTTACTAGCCTTCACAGTAGATCACTCTCGAAAGCGCGTTCGAATCTGCTGCAATTAGCTTCGCTACAATTACGCTGCCATTAGACAAAACGATGTCGTTTCGTCATCCTCCCTTTTTTTTTTCTTTTTTCGGCACCTCAAAACGACGTTGTTTAGTTTAGTGAAACGGTGCGTTTTGAGGTGCTGGGACGCACCGTTTTACTCTTAAACAAAATAGTTTGTTTCACACTGGGACACAAAAAAAAAGAAGCTAAATAGTGCATTTCATCATGAAATTCTCATGCAAAACGACCGATGATATGAGAAAGGAAAATGGGAGGGTGTCGCATTTTTGGGCATTTTCGGCGATTAGCGAGGTGATCTTTCACGGTGAAGTTGGTTTTCGGCCATTCTGGTGCTGCGTCGTCGCTTCTCTACTGCCGTCGTGATCTTTCGGTGAATGACTGACATGTATGGTGGCTTGTCATTTGAAGGAAAAAATTACATTTGTACCCTAATATTTTTGTTTTTCTTTCATCTAAGTCCCAATAACATTTATGTGTGAAGGAAATAATTGTATGTATTTTCATTTTAGTCCCTGGTATGTAAGTAGATTGACTTTTAGTTGGAAAAAAATTTATCTTCAACTTTAGATAGGGGTGAATGTTGTTTTTATGTTTGAAAAAAAAATATTTGGATAGGACATAAGCAACAATACTAAGTATAGGAATTGAAATTTATTTTTATAGTATTTATGAATATCAATGACATTATTCTTTTTCTTTCATTTATTAATGGAAATTTAATTTTTATAGTATTAATGAATCATAATTTTTTTTAAGGAAAATACTAGTATGGAGCTTAATTGGAAGCCTACAGTGGGGATGGAATTTGATAGCATAGAGAGTGCTTGGAAATTTTGGTCCGATTATGGTAGTAAAATGGGTTTTGGAGTTAGAAAAGATTTCACAAACAAGAGTAGAAAGGATAGGTCTATAAGTTCCTATTAATTTGTATGTTATAACGAAGGGGTAAAAGAAAAAGATAAGAGAGATCATTTAATAAACCAGGACTGACTACAAAGCAAGAATTGTGCTTGGTCGTTTGAATGGGAAGTTAGTAGTGAATAATTTATAGAGGAGCACAACCATACACTCTAACTCGCAGAAACTACACATATGCTGGCATGTCAATGACACATATTTGATGTCCAAGTATGTGAACTTGAGATGGCTAATGACTCTGGCATCTAGCAAAGAACTAGTTTTGCACTCATGAGTAAGTATATCAGGGGGCGAATGAATCTTGGATATATGTGGTTAGATCAGAAAAATTATCTGTGTACAAGATGACAAAATAGTTTAGAGTATGGAGAAGTGGGGTTTTTACTGGGTTATTTCCAAGAGATGGTCTCGGTCAATCCGGCTTTTTTTCATGCATATCAGATGGATGCGGAGGAACAAATAACAAACATTTTTGGGCCGACGTAAGGATGCTTCTAGACTACAGCTACTTCGGTGAGGTTGTCTCTCTGGACATGACATACTGCACGAACAATGCACATAGATCGCTTGCTCTATTTTCAAGATTCAATCATCATAGAGGAATAATTATTTTTGGGGCAACATTATTATATGATGAGACAGTAGCATCTTTTAAGTAGTTGTTTGAAATGTTCTTGGAAGCACATAATCAAAAAAGGCCTCAGACAATCTTCACAGACCAGGATCAAGCAATGGCCAAGGCCCTACAAGAGGTTCTGCCTGACACTTGCCATGAACTGTGCACATGGCATTTGATGCAAAACGGCATCAAGCATCTGGGTAATTTAATGAAGCACAGGTCACATTTCTTACGAGACTTCAAAGCCTGTATGTATAAGTATAAGGAAGAGACTAAGTTCAAAGAGGTGTGGAGTCAGTTACTATCTTCATTTGATTTCCAAGAAAACACATAGATAAGATCAGTTTATGCATTGAAGGAGAAATGGGCAGCTTGTCATATGAGGAGAGTATTTACATTAGGAATATGGAGCACGTAAATCAATAAAAGTTTGAATACAGACGTGAAGAGGTGCTTAAGTCCAGATGTTGATATTCTTTGTTTTTTTAAACATTTTGAGCGGGTAGTGGAAGAGAAAAGATATAATGAGCTGAAATGTGAATTTGAGGCAAGAGAAAGGTTGCCTAGATTACATAATTCAAGCTTACCCATTTTGAAGCAACTTGTAGAAATCTACACGCCTACTATCTTTGAGTTGTTTCAAAATCAATTTGAATTAAAGGATTCTTTCTGTGTTAAAGGAAGAAAGGAATGTGTGGCTTTCATTGAGTATATCATCGA
This sequence comes from Senna siamea, assembly GCA_031216115.1. Classification (NCBI taxonomy): domain Eukaryota; kingdom Viridiplantae; phylum Streptophyta; class Magnoliopsida; order Fabales; family Fabaceae; genus Senna; species Senna siamea. Next base: position 13,927,285 of record CM062355.1, on the reverse strand, counting down.
CATGGTTGATCACAGAGGAGAGTATAAAGTTCTATTTCATCCTCAGGAAAGATCGACTTCTTGTACTTACAGGCGGTTCGAGAGCATTAGAATATTGTGTTACCATGGTTTGAAAGCTTTTGACGTCAACGATGTCAAAAAGCTTCCTGATATGTATATATTGAAGAGGTGGACAAAAGAGGCTAGAATTGGGAATATATGTGATACTAAGGGAAAAGAAGTCGTAGAAGACCCAAAATTGGGTCGCACGCTTCAATATAGATCCCTTTGTCGAAATTTTTTGAAGTTAGCATCTGAAGTTATAGGTAACGATGATGAAGTCTCCATAGTCCGCTTGGGTTTGCAAGAATTAATGAATAAAGTAATGGCACTTCGCCAAGAAAAAATGTATGGAATGGATGAAGTTCGCGATGATCTTATGCCACCTAGTGCCGTTGGGGTGTCACAACCAACCGGCATCAAGAAGAGGTTTGGACTTAAAAGAAAGAGGCAAATGAAGAGTTGGGTTGAGTAGCAATGTCTGAAGAAAAATGTTTCAAGGTCTATGTCACAACCAACCATTGCAGTCTCTCAAAGTGACCAATCCATAATGAGTATCATAATTTGGGTTATATCAGAGTTATGGAATGACGTATTCACTATTCCTTTACTTTTCTTGCAGGATATTGGAGTTTTAAGTCAAGATCATCCGAGCAATCCATTTAGTTTTACTAGATTATTAATGGTAAGAATTTTAAACAATTTCAATTAACTTTTTATTGTTAATTATTGAATGTTTCATAACTTTTCATCTTTATGTGTTATATACAAAGGATCAAGGTGAAGGATTAATCTCCCTCGAAAAACCGAACCTTGGCAGTGATAATTTATGAAGAGTTTGGATTTTATTATTTCATGATTGATATTTGGCAATGGTGCATTTTTATCCCTGTAAATGAGCAACAATGCATTTGGTTTGTCATTATGTACAAAGGATCTTGATACTTCTATATGAATGATACATGATTCTTATATTATAAATTTGTTCCTTTACAATTCAATGGAATAATTCTTATTCTTGTAAGGTTGATTTGTGATACTTATGTGAACAATCCTTGTATAACAGCACAAAAAAAGGCTAGAAAAACAGTACCAAAATAGCACAATTTAGAAGTAAAATTAGCATCCAAACAGACAGCCTAGTGAAACACTAAAACATCACAAGATTTGTCAGTGAAGCTCAAACCATCTTGTTACATTGATTAACATTGTCAATTACAATCACATATTACAACTAAAATAAAAAAACTCATATTACATAACATAAAAATACATTCAGATTATAAATGTAAAATCTTGTTTGTAGCCATCTGCTTTAGCTCCTCAAACTCTTGTTCTAGTAACAGAAATGACTTTTGGTCTATCCATCCATAGTTGAATCCAACAATTCCAATGAATTTTGGTCTATCCATTTTGTCCAAGCTTGCAATCTGCTTTGGAGGGTTAAGGCAAGCAGTTGAAGGGTTAGGCTTGTTATGGCAATAGAGGGCCAGTGTGCATTGTGCACACATCTGATGCCCACATTCCTGCATTTCAATTGTGCATACTTGCTCAAGCCAGATGCTACATAATTCCATTTCACTGGCCTGCATTATGTATATTAAGTGTCACAATGAGTATATGCTAGTTCAAGAAGAAAATGAACATGTTCTCTCATTTTTTGACTTCCCTCCATAAATTTACTTATTGAATCTAACTGCAAATCTAACAAAATTGAGTAATGTGTAATGTGTTCCCAAAGTCCATTAGATGCAAATATAAGGAATTTATCATTAGGTTGTAAGACCCTTGTACTTATCAATGGTTCTACTGTCAGCATAGGCTGGCGAATAGGTTCAGGTAGGTGGAACCGAGGGAATGAAGGATCAAGAGAAAACACTGGTCTCTTCAAATATGCATCACCTAGAGATCTGGATACCTGAAAGTAGTTTGTGAAGAAAACAAGAAAACTGCTAAGTTACTACTAGCAATCACTTTAATTACTTACTAATTAATTGCAGAAATATATAATGATTAGATTAGAGGTGGACAAAAAATAAATGTAGCATTTAAGTATGATTAAAAAAAGACAAAAAATAGACAAGTAAAATATATAAGTATATATTATCTCATGAATCTTTGCTCAACTGACACCTCTTCCTTAAATAGACTCGTACTGGAGTCTCCCTTAAAGTTGCTATGAATACCAAGTCCCGTAAACCCTTAAAAGTATATACACAATGAATGCTTTAGGTACAATAAGCTTTCCATAAGTTTGAATCAGTCAACAAATAAATATAATTGTGCAATAAGATCCTAACACTGATAATGAGACCTTATCACATTGCAATAAAACATACAAAGAACATTCACACACACAATTGCATATTTGTAACAATTTAGAAGTTTTACTACAAGTATAGTACAGTATGAGGAAGACTTTAGCATAAGATAGAGAAGAATTCCACCTTCCATCCATCCATTCATCATAAGTTAACATAAAATGTATTACCAAAAAATAAGACTAAATATTCCTAGTCACATATGAGAGTGACTCAATGATAAAATGAGTGTTGTTAGCATTTGAAGACGTTGCTTATAATTTTCAAAACCTACAAATGCTACATAGAATCAAAAGCAAAAATGGAAAGATAAAGAGAACATAGACCATTAAAAAATTCTTCTGAAAAGAAAAGAGAACCTGGATGATTCCTTTAATGCGCCATGTTCCATGCTTCATTACTACAATTTGCAAATCTTCTGGATGCAAGGACCTGAGTACTACAATAACATGTGAAACAAACCTACTACCTCTAAGCTAAGAAAAGTCAGGTTACAAGTGTTTCTATATCTCAATTATTTAAAATTCAATGACAACTATCTCTTTGAATGATGAGAATTTGTATAGAGACATTATACTATACCCAGATGCATCTTGTTGAAGACGATCTGCACCCCATGCTAACAGTTCAAGTATGCAATCCAAAGATCCTCCTTTGGCTGCTAAATGAAGAGGTGTGCTCCCAGGATCATTGCAAATAGCAACTGGTTAATGCATAAAATAAAAAGATACATTAAATTCATATTTATCTTCCTGTTGAAGCACAAACAAGAGCTCCATGGTTTAATAGAATATGTACACTTTCAGATTATTTTCCATAGGCAGCCAAGTGCAATAGTGTTGCTCCCTTACTATCTCTAATATTCATAAACTGGGAAAATCCCCTGTAAGGAAACCAAATTATAAACATCATCAAAATCAAACAATCCAAATCTATTCAGGGATAGATTTTGACAAAAACAGAATAGCACAAACCAAGAAGTAGCCACTGGACTAGATTAAGCAGCTGAAAGATTTTATAATGGAAGATAAAATGGATACAACGTAAGCGGTGAGTTTGGCCTTGGCATTGTTGATGACTTCGTGGTCGGAGCTGTCACCGAGGACCTTGAGCATGAATCGGGTCTGAGCGATGTCATAGATGGTGCGGGTCATAGAGGCCACGAATTTGGGGTCAGTGATGTTGACGTCGATACTCTTCGCCTCCGCCTCTGCCTCCATCAATGCTCTCGGTCCTCCTCTCTAGAGGCGCGGTTGCAAAGTCCCAGTATGCGCTCGCCACCGACAAGAGGCAAAGCGCATTGCCATTGACAAGAGATAAAGATGCATCAAAATGGTGTGTCAAAGTAAGGATGACGAAACACATTGTTTTTCTTTTTTTTTTCGTCTCCCAGTGTGAAACACACCATTTTGTTTAAGAGTAAAATAGTGCGTCCCAGCACCTCAGAATGTGCCATTTCACTGAACGAAACGGCATTATTTTGAGGCACCGAAAAAAGAAAAAAAAAGGGAGGACAATGAAATGGCATCGTTTTGTCTAATGGCAGCGAAGCTAATTGCAGCGGATCCAGATGCCTCGAAAGCTCCTTCACGCTTAAAACTATGATTCGGGAATGGTTTCTCTTCTCTCTAGTCCCTCCCTCCCATACATCCTCTTTCTTCATTTTTTTTTCTTTATCTCTATTCTCTTTCTTCTTCTTCATTTCTATATTTGTCATAAAGTTTCAAGAGACATAAGAATATTTCCAGATCAAGTTCCTAGATATCACCCCTGTTTTGGACTCCTTAAACCCCTTAAAGGATCTATGAAGTTGCCAACTGCCAATAGTTCTTCCAAATTTCAGTAAGGTATTTTGTTCTTCCTCTTCTTTGAACTAGATTAGAGCCGATTGTTTAGAATTAGGTTGTGCTGAACTGGTAATTGTCCTCTGTCTTTTTTTTTCTGGCTTTTTACAATTTACATTTTATACAATATTTTCTGGTTGTAATCTTCATATTGTTGATTTATATTGATTAGTTCAAGGAAAAAAGAAAGATGAAAAGATGGATGGAAGCCAACAATATTTAACAAAAGAAAGAGAAGAAATACATATAGCTGATAATATAGCCAAAACTGATTTAGAGAAGGTTGACTTTGAAACCACTGTTGGTGTTAAGAATGAAAGCCAAGTATCAAATATGAGGGGACTTATAAAGAAAGCCAATCATTTAAATTACATTGCCTATGAGGTTTGTGGGCAGAGAAATTTAGCTTTGAGTGGCATTATGGAGGCATTGACAAATACTGAAGTTGTTACTATTGGGATTTACAGAATAAACTCCATTGAAAAGGCCAATCTACTAGAGAAGGTTACAAGAAGAATCAAAAGAGACAAGTAATTTGATGTGATTGTTACGGCAAGTGTAACAAACAAGGCAGATATTAAAAGGATTCAAGACGATATTGCTTGTTTTTTGGGCTTGAATTTTGACAAGAAAAAGTGTATAGATGAAAGAGCTGATTGCTTACGTGAAAGAATAAAAAAAGAGCATAAGATTCTTGTAGTATTAAAAGATCTCTGCAAGGGACTCAATTTGGGAAAAGTAGGAGTCCCATTTGGTGAAATTCACAGAGGTTACAAGATATTGTTGATATCTATAACTAATATCCATAACTAAGGATATATTAACCAAACAAATGGGTGCACACAAAGTTTTTGAGGTCTAATTCAAGTTCTAGACAAGAAATAGAAGTTCAAAGAGAGATAAAATATATATATATATTTGAATTTTAATTTATTTTAGATAAATTATTTATTTACCTTTCTTTTAATATCTTTTTTCTTCTTATCTTTGTTTTATTTTAAGAACTATATACTATGTAAAATACTTTAGACATCTTCTTTCCCTGTTGCTCTCTCTAAGCAATATTATTAACATATTAGTACTTTTGTTTCAAATAATTTGCATTTGTCTTTATTTTGTATATTATAGAATGAGTTATTATAATATAAAATATCTTACTATTCACAATATTTATATTTAGTTATATTTCAAGAATGTAATATGTAAATATTTAGTTGTCTATGTTAATTATGTATTTTTTATATTTTTAAATATAGTCTTTTAATTTTAAATAAATTAAATTTTAAAAATTATATTATTTTTATTATTTATGGAAGAAAATAAAATTTTAAAAAAATTAAAAGTTTATATATACTTTATTTTTAAAAAAATTATATAATTTCTTTCACATGGCACTAGTCAAACTTAGCATAAGTAGAGTTTTAAGTATTTAAGAATTATAATATGAAAAAATGAAAAATTAGAGAGACATAAATTATAAAGTCCAAGTTGAGTGGATGAAATGAAAAAAGAGTTCCGTGTTATTTGTGATATAAAAGTATTATTCAAGCTTAAGAGAATTTTATCACATCATTATAAGACTTGTATTATTATATGATATTGAATGTTGGATGATAAAAAATTCACATGAACAAAAAATTAATGTTATAAAAATGAGAATGTTGTATTGGATAGGTAGATACATTAGAAAGGATAAAATTAAGAATAATTGGATTAGAGAAAAAAGTTAGAATAGCACTTATCATAAAAAAAATTGATAGAAATGCTTTTTAAGTAATTTAGTCATGTATAAAAGAGACAATTATAGGTTCTTATACAAAAAGTTAATCAAATAAAAGATAATTTAATAATTAGAGATAAATAAATACTAAAAGAAATAATAGAAACAATTATTAAGATATATTTAACTATAAATAATTTAACCAAAAAAATAAATCAAGATAAAGTACATTTGTATCATTTAATTTATGTAACTGATTTTACCTAATAAAAAAAGAACTCATTTATTATTATTTTTTATTAAAAAGATAACATTTTATAAGGTATTAGTGCAAAGATCTATGTCTGGAAATCGAGTCATGTTACTTCATTAAAGAAAGTTGAAGTAAAATTCAAATAAAATAGTTATTTCCATATCATAGCATTAACTCTTTTTTGCATGATAAGAGAGTATTTGTTACATGATAAGAGAGTCTTATTATTATTATTATCATTAACTAAGACAGATTCCGTTAACATTATTTGACCTATATAACTCAACCCACCTAATAGAAAAAGATTTTGTTGGTTACTCTTGTTGTGAGTTGAATCATGAATTGGACATACCAGAAATGCCATTCTGTAGATATCACGTCATGTCTCAATATGCTTTTACCTGGGACGAGAGAAGGAAACAACGGACTAGAGCATCTTAAATTTTGCATTCTAGATAAAGTTTCTGTTAGAAATGGTTGGTACCCAAGAAGGGGTTGAATTGGGTGTTTTAAATTTTTTTTTTGGTTGGTTACTCTTGTTGTGAGTTGAATCATGAATTGGACATACCAGAAATGCCATTCTGTAGATATCACATCATGTCTCAATATGCTTTTACCTGGGACGAGAGAAGGAAACAACGAACAAGAGCATCTTAAATTTTTCATTCTAGATAAAGTTTCTGTTAGAAATGGTTGGTACCCAAGAAGGGGGGTGAATTGAGTGTTTACAATTTTTTTTTTGGAAAATTTAAACTTAGCTTAAGTAGAAATGTAGATAGCTTATCTTTTGATAGTAAGAGCATAAATTGATTCAGTTAAATTTAACTTAACACAAAGCAACAAGAGTAGTTTTATCAAGAAAAAAGTATAGTAGCAAATATTAGTTATGATAGTAGATTAATTATCTAAAAGTAAATGCAAAAAATAATGTGCAGGAGTTAAAAGATACACAGTGATTTATCCTAGTTTAGCTTATTAAGAAGCCTACATCCAATCCCCAAGCCAACACTTGAGATTTTTCACTATTTCCACAAGTTTAACAAGGGCACTTGTAAGCCACTATAAATTTTCACTCTTTTAATCCTGACAAGGAAAACCTTTCCTTGATATCTCTCAGTTTAGAGGAAGAAATTTTATTATCTCAGAAACTCTCTCAATCAGAGTAGATTTTACAGAAGATGAACTAATGGAAATAATAGTAAAAGATCTCAAATGATTTTCAAAAGATGATTTTCGTTCTATGTATTTCTCTGTATTTTGAGGCTTTCCATAGGCTCTATTTATAGAGTTTTTGTAGGAGAAAAGGTTAAAAATTTGCTTAGAAAACAAATCATATGTAATCTTTACAAAAATAGCTATTTGTACGTAGCCTGATGTCATCTCTGCAACCTACAAGTCGACCGCTATGATATGTCAGTAGATTGTCGTGTTCTTAAATTCAAATTTTTCGTAGTGTAGTATGCAGCAGTCGACTGATACTTAGTTGGCAGTTGACTAGTGACATTCTGGAAAGTTCATTTTTCAAAACAGTGCCATGGCAGTCGGCTGCTATACCCTGGCAGTTGACTGATAGCAGCCGACTAGTGACATTTTGAAAAACTTTACTTTTAAAAACAATGCCATGGCAGTCGGTTGCTATACCTTGGCAGTCGATTGCTGACATTCTAGAAAACTTTACTTTTCAAAAAAATGACATGGTAGTCGGCTACTATTCCCTGGCAGTCGACTGGTGACATTCTGGAGGGAAGATTTTTTTCAAAATTGTAATTTGGCAGTTGGCTACTACATCCTGGCAGTTGACTGTCATGCCTATAGTGTAAGTTTCTCAATTTTCAATGGTTTATCAGTCGATTGGTAATGTCTAGCTGTCTACTGGTAGCATACTGTTGTCTATCAGTTGACTGTTAGTTTGATGGCAGTCGACTGGTGGCTTTCTGTTTAATAATTTTCAAAGCTCCACATCTATTAGTTGATTGCTACATTGTGCAAGTCGACTACTAGGCGAGAGTTTTATCTTTTGAATGAAAACTTTTATTTGAAAAACCACTTAAGCTTTGGAAAGCTGCCTCAGATGTTTTGGAAAATATTTTGAGCTCAAGTTTCTATTATTTTCTTACACTTTCAAGTCCTAATTCCTTATATAATATTCTTGTTCTTCTTGATTTGCCTTGATGAGCTTTTGGACTTGATCTTTCTGAAATGGTTCAATTTGTTTGTTATCATCAAAATGTCTTTAAGAGCCAAATGTTCAATGGGTCAACAATCTCCCCCTTTTTGATGATGACAAACACATTGATAAAAGCACTTTGAAAATGGAGTTCGTTGCAAGTAATACTTTTATCATAAGGCTCCCCTTAAATTTATGCATATAAATAAAAAACTTATAACCATTCCTTAAAAATAGTTTGTATCCCATAATTAGTATGTAATAAGCCTAGGTTGCCAACCTTAGGAAACTAGGTTCAATTAGATTCAGTTAATATAATCAAGTTCAGTTAATGTGATCAAGGTTAAAAATAGTAATAACATAAATTTCAAATCCTAGCTAAGATAAATGTAACATTAATTTCAAGTTCTAGCTAACTACTTTTCCCCCTTTTGTCATCAACAAAAAGGGAGGAAGGGTAAGTTATAAAATAAATTAAAGCTTGCTATGGTTTAGCCTTCGATCCCTGAGACTGCTAAAGAGCATTTAACAAATCAATGTTTTCTGCAGAGGTGAATTTAAGAGAGGTAACTCTGGTACAAAGTTCAGCTACTTGCTCAGTTAACTCATCCATTCGAGCCCCAAAGGAATTAAAGATGTTTGTGACAGAAGCTTGAAGGCTATGGATGGCATCTAAAACATCTGAGTTAGTCGGTGGACCAAGTAAGTTTAATAGCAGTGAGGATGGAGTAGGCGCAGGCTGTGTCTAAGTAGCTTCTCTTTGCTCTCTTTCTTCCTGCCTCTGACTTTGAGCAAAGGACATTGGTTTCTAAACCCATGTATCACCATGCTTAATGTAATGAAACCTAGAGAGAGTGGTTTCATCAATGATAGTGTGGCTGAGGACTTCCTCATCAAATGGATCAATACTATTTTTCTCCAATATCCAGGTTATTAGTGAGCCAAGAGAGAGAGTGGCCTTCTTAATATGAGAACATCTGAGCATCTTTTCTGTGATGAAGTATGGGCTGTTAAAGGCATTATCAGTTAATACACAGTACATAGGAAATTTTTTTGGTTCACTAGTATAAGCCAAATTTTCCCCTTTGTTCACCAAATAGTTAGCAATTATATAATGAAGTAGTCTGTTGTCTAGGCTAAACTGAGTGGTGGGAAAATTAGCAGTGGGATAGGTTGCAGGTTGGAGAAGCAGGGCATTCAGTACTATCCTAGCATCATAGTTGGGAATAGAACTTAGGGAAGAAAGATGATCTCCAAACATATGTCCATTAGGTTTAGCTCTAAGCCAGGCCCCCAATTGCTGTTGACTGAATTGGATGGCTTTGCCTCTAACTTCAGTGATTACATAATGTTCCAAGTCATCCCATTTCAAATTTGAATACAAAACTTTAACGATTTTGGGACTCCATTTTTTCTCTAACTTCATCAGTTTGTATAGGCTAGCAGATTTCAAAAATGGAAAAATGGAAAAGTTCTCTTTTTCAAAGAATGAGATATCTACATACTTACTGGTGGCTACAAAGCGATTGGAAAAATTTTCCATGAAGGCTTATTCTTGAGATGTCGAGGAAAACAATGTTGAGGAAGCATGACCTTGGGAAGAGGACCCCTTGGTCTTCAATCGTTTTGTTGTGGCAACCATTAATGATGAATTGTTGAGAGATGATGTTTGGCAGAGGCTAGGTGGGAAAAAATTACAAGATTTTCAGTTTTGGGAATTAGGGTTTATCGGTCCGAAAATGTAGGGATTTTGAAGTGAATGGCGAGTCATTTCGTTGGAAAAGTAGTGGGTTTTGATCGCAATGAGGGTTGGAAGCTGATGATTGATGTAATTTCTGAGGATTTGGACTTTGAAGAGGAGAGGATTAAGAGAATTTGGAAAAGAAAAAGGAGGGCTATGCCAAAAAAATAAGGGTTTTCTGGCTAAATAATGCAGTACAGAGCCACAATAGTCGACTGTCGGGTCCTTGGCAGTTGACTATCAAGCAATATTTAGACGTAAATTGGTTCCAGTAGCTCATCAGTCGACTGCCATCTGCTTATCAGTCGACTACTATGCTCTTAACAACCCAGAATTGGGGAAGAACAAATCAGTTTATTGGTAAAGTATGGCAGTCGACTGTCGAGTGTCCATCTTTTCTGTTAAGGCTCTAGTGTCTTACCAGTTGGCTACCATGATTTATCAGTTGACTGATAGGTGCTTGTAGCTTATCATTTAACTGGTACTAACGTGTCAGTCAACTACTTACTCGCTGTGATGGAATTTCTTCGATCCATAGAGACAGTTGTGGCAGTCAACTGGTACCTTTGTTGTCCAATTTGAGGTTTAATTTTATGTCTTATGTAGATCTAATTTCAGTTATTCCTCCTTGGTAAAGCTCTTTACAAACTTTTGGCATTGTAGCATCAACCTTGTACCTTTTCTTTGTCATCTTTCAGAAAATTTTTTGGGATCAAAAGAGATCCTGTAAAACAAATTTGAGGCCACTCCGAAGTTTAAGTCAGTTTAAGTGAAAGGAGTAAACAAGACTATAAATATGCTCAATGGGGAGATGATAGTCCAAGTTCTTTTCTTATATAATAGAATGTCTCTTCAAGAAGAGGTTTTGTAAAAATGTCAGCAAGTTGATATTCAGTTTGAATGAATTCCAAGAAAACATTATGGTTAAGCACATGATCTCTGATGAAATGATGTTTTATATCTATGTTCTTAGTTCGTGAATGCATGATGGGATTTTTGGTTAAATTGATGGCACTGGTATTGTCACATTTTATGGGAATTTCTTTGAGATTCACATCCATATCTTGGAGTTGTTGTTTCATCCACAAAACCTGTGCACAACAACTTTCAGCTACTAAGTATTCAGCTTTAGCAGTTGAAAGAGCTACAAAGTTTTGCTTTTTACTAAACCAAGATACTAATGAATTTCCAAGAAATTGACAGGTACCACTTATACTTTTCCTGTTAGTTGTGCGACCAGCAAAATTAGAATCAGAATAGCTTATTAATTGACATGAAAATCCTTTAGGATACCATAATCTCACATTAGAGGTTCCAACCAAATATCTAAAAATTCTTTTTACAACAGTGAAATAAGAAATTTTAGGACAGGTTTGAAACCTACCACACATGCATACACTGAACATTATATCAGGTCTACTACCAGTTACATATAGCAGTGAACCAATCATACCTCTGTATTTTGTAATGTCAAATGGTTCACCTTCTTCATCCTTGTCTATTTTAATGGTTGGACTCATAGGATTTCCCATTGCTTTTGCATTCTCCATGCCAAATTTCTTAAGTAACTCCTTGGTATACTTTGTTTGGCTAACAAAGATACCTTCTTTAAGCTGTTTTATTTGTAGCCCAAGGAAGAAGTTAAGTTCTCCCATCATTGACATTTTAAATTCTCCCTGCATAAGCTTGGCAAATTCTTCACAGAGAGTTTCATTAGTGGATCCAAAAATAATGTCATCAACATATATCTAAAAAATTAATATATTATTGTTTCTTTTTTTAATAAATAATGTATTGTCAACTTTACCTCTTGAGAAATCATTTTCAATTAGAAAATTAATTAGCCTTTCATATCAATCTCTAGGAGCTTGTTTTAATCCATATAAGGACTTTTTTAATTTAAAAACATGATTTGGTAAGTCTGAATTTTCAAAATCGAGAGGTTGCATTACATAAACTTCTTCCATTATGAACCCATTTAAGAAGGCACTCTTTATGTCTATTTGAAATAGTTTAAAGTTTTTAGAACATGCAAAAGCTAGCAGCATCCTAATAGCTTCTAATTTTTCTACTGGTGCAAAGGTTTCATCATAGTCTATTCCTTCTTGATTATAACCCTTTGCAACTAATCTATCTTTATTTATTACAACCTTTCAAATTAATTTAATTCTTCCTGCATGGCTAATACCCAATGTTCATCCATTAAGGCTTCTTCTACATTCTTAGGTTCAATTTTAGATAAAAGACCAACATCATAACCAGTATTCTTAAGAGAGTTTCTAGTCATTACCTTTTGTGAAACATCACCTATTAGCTGATCAATTGGATGATACCTCACATTTCTCCAAGATTGTGGGAGATTTGTCTCTGCATCTTTTTCTTCAACTTTGGACTTGATGACTGACCTTTTTCTTCTTTGCTATTTTCTTTATCTTGAATACTCATGTTCTTAAGTCCAACTGTAATATAATTAGAAACGCTTTTTGATTCAAGAGGGTTAGATTCATCAAAGACAACATGAATAGATTCTTCTACAAAACATGTTCTTTTATTAAATACTCTCTATCCTTTGCTAGTGCTAGAGTAGCCCAATAAAATTGCTTCATCAAATTTAGTATCAAACTTCCCTAAGTTATATTTTTCATTGTTATGAACAAAAAATTTATAGCCAAACACATGCAAATGAGAGATATTTGATTTTCTTCCTTTGTATAGTTCATAGGGGCTTTTCTTTAAAATAGGTCTAATTAATGCTTTATTCATGATGTAGCAGGCAGTGTTTACTGCATCAACCCAAAAATAACTAGGTAGTTGTCTATCATTAAGCATTGTTCTAGCCATTTCTTCTAAAGTTTTATTTTTTCTTTCTACTACCCCATTTTGTTGTAGAGTTCTTGGATAGAAAAAATTGTGTTCAATTCCATTTTATTCACAAAAGTTTTCAAAGTGGTTGTTCTCAAATTCTCCTCTATGATCACTTTTGATTTTTACAATAGTAGATTCTTGTTCATTTTGAATGAGTTTAGCCAATTTGACAAAGGCTGTAAAGGCATGATCCTTTTGGGAGAGAAACAAAGTCCAAGTAAATTTAGAGAAGTCATCCACAACAACAAGAACATAATAATTTCCTCCTAAGTTTTTGGTTCTAGTTGGACCAAATAAATCTAGGTGGCGGAGTTGAAAGGGCCTAGAGAAAGAGACAATATCTTTGGACTTAAACGATGCTTTAACTTGTTTTCCTCTTTGGCATGCATCATAGATTTTATCCTTTTCAAAGCTAATTTTAGATAAACCTATTACTAAATCCTTTTTAGCAAGTTTATCTAGAAGGCTCATACTAGCATGAACTAATCCCTATGCCATATCCAACTATCATTACTTATGCTAATTAAGCATTTTGAGTCTAAAGGGGGTTCTTCTTCTAAATTAACCATGTATACATTATTGATTCTATGTCCTATTAATATGACTTTATTATTAGCCTTATTTTCTACAATGTAATGATTTGAATCAAAGATTACTTGATTGTTTTTGTCACACAATTGACTAATACTTAAGAGATTATGATTCAAACCTTCTACTAGTAAGACATTGTCAATAGTGGTGGATGAATTCTTACCAAATTTACCTATTCTAATAATTCTTCCTTTGCCATCTCCTCCAAAGGTTACTTTTCCTCTATCTTTAGGTTGAAGGGATATGAACTTGGATTTGTCTCCAGTCATATGTTTTGAGCATCCACTATCCAAGTACCATTTGTCACCATTTGCCTTCAGACAAATCTGCAAGGAAAAATTTCAACCTTTGATCTTAGGTACCCAAATCTTTTTGGGTCCTTGTGAGTTAGTCATTCCTTTGGGAACCCACTTTTTATTGGTTTCAAAAAGTCCATTTTTCTTGTGCCATACATGAGAGCTATGACGTTTTAAACCACAATGAAAGCATGTGGTATAGGGACTACTAGATTGGATAACAGGCATAAAGAAATTTTTGTAATACTTTTGTAGTGTGAGATTCATATCCTATACCAGCTTTGTTGAATACACATATTTGTTTTCCAAGGAGTATATTCATATTATCTCTCATATTTGTAACTTTTGCTAGAGTGGTTATCGAATCTTCCTTTTCAATTTTCAGTTTTTCACACTCTTCACAAATATTAATACATCTTTCAGGTTTTTCTAAAGTGGAAATTTTTTGTTTCAAAATTAAATTTTCTTCTTTTAAAGCACCAATTTATTTTTCAAAAACAAGAATTTTTCTTTTAGATAAAGATAAGGTTTTGGCTATTTTCAGTGACTTACCATGTAGTTCCTCAAAAGCATTTAATAATTCATCATATGAAGGAGAGGAGCTTAGGTTTGTTACCTCATCTTGGTCCTTTGCCATCAAGCAAAGATTTGCTTCTTCTTGCTCTCCATCATTATCTTCATCACTGTCTCACCAGATTGATGAGACAAAAGCCTTCTTCTTTTCCTTCTTTTTCTCTAGTTTTTCTTGCTTCTTTAGATATTAGGACATTCCCATTTAATGTGGCCAGTTATTCTACACTCATAGAATGTTGGAGGTTCTCTGCTCCCATCTTGATTTCTCCTGAATGACTTCTTTTTTTTGTTGTTGAAGAACTTGTTGAATTTCCTTACGAATAGGCCAAAGTTTTCTTCATTCATCTCTGTTCCTTTAAGCAGAGAGTTCAAGCTGTTATCATCATCTTTTTCTTCTGTTTGCTGTGACGAGGTTGCCTTAAGAGACAAACTCTTCTTCTTTTTGTCTTGCTCTTCATAAAGCATGAGCTACTGTAATTTTGATTCATGCTCTTGAAGGTTACCAAATAGAGCTGACACTGATTTAATTGATTCTCTTCTACTCTCTTCAATGGCTGTCACCTTAGGTTGCCATTATGTGGGGAGAGATCTTAAGATCTTAGCTACTAACTCCTTTGTTGAGTAATGTTTACCTAGAGCAAACAAATGATTTACAATTTGAGTGAACCGCATTTGCATTTCTTTGATATGCTCACCTTGCTTCATTTTGAACATTTCTTATTAATGGATGAGTTGATTTACTTTGTTTTTTCTAACACCTGAAATCCCTTCATGAGCAATTTCTAAGGCTTCCCACATTTCTTTTGCACTGTCACAATTAGATACTCTCAAGTATTCATCTTGACTGAGTGCACTAGTAAGAATTAATTTAGCCTTGGCATTTAACTAAAATTTTATTTTATCTATATCAGACCATTCATTCTTAGGTTTAGTGATTGTGATGTCATTCTCTTCTTTTAAAGGGATATAGGGTGTAACAACGGGAAAGCTTTAAAAGAGTTTTAAAGGATTTTGAAAGATAAAAACTTGATTTTAACCCTAATTCCAATCAAACGAAGCCTGACACGTATTTTGAGAATAATGACTTGACACAGAAGGTCGTTTGAAGCCAAAAACACGATCAAACAGAAAGAAATGCAATCCGGTGATCAGAAACTGACGGAAGGAGTTTTGTGCGTTAATTTCGTTGACGGAGGCCAAAGTTTTCACATGGAAATGCATGCCAACGTCTGGAAGAATGCCGACACCCTAAAACATCCCCGGGTGGCCTGGGAAAAGTCAGAATCTCCCTTGGAGGCTTTAAATTACGCGAACTCCCGCCATTTCTCTCATTTCACTCTCTCTCCTCACCATACTCTCTCTCTCCTCTCTCTTTTCTCTCTCCACTTTCAGCCATCGCGAGAACGGCCCACGCCACGTGGGCCGCCACCAAGGGTACCAACCGACACCATCGCCACAACCTCCAAAGAACCAACCACGGCCACCAACGGCCGCCGGAGCCGACGAAAAAACGTTGTTTTTCCCCTCCATCACGCGAAACTTCCCCAGCTCGAATCGCCGCCGTCCGACGCCATTGACCCTCACCGCTCTACCACCGTAGCCCGAAAGCCGCCAGCTTCTTCCGTAGTTTCGGCCGTCGAAAGGAGGCCGAACGCGCCTGAATCGAGGCAGAACGTCATCCACCGTGCGAGAAGCTTCGTGGCCGGAAAACACCGCCCAAACGGCCGTGAACCGCCGTGCCACCACCGTATTCGGACTCCTGGGCTTGCGGGCTTCACCGTGGTGTGATTTTTGAGGCAAACCGCACCTCCTCGCCGTGCACCGCCGTGTGCCGCCGAACCGGAGCTTCTGGACGTGCATCCCGAGAAACCGAGACCACCGGAACGTAGAATTCCATCATCCGAGCACAGTGGTAAGGTCCATTTTCCCAAAAACTAATGGTATATGACTGAAATGGCTGCCGAACGTAAATGGACAATAAATTGACCTAGGTTTTAGCGTAACTGGATTTAGGATCGAAAATTGGATGACGTGACGAATCTAAATATTTAAATTCATGTCCAGGGAATTAACTGGACTCAGAAACCGAGACTGCGTGGAATTCTGAAGTGATTTAGAGCATACGGAGACCAGGTAGGATAATTTATACTTCCCGAACCCTAGAATTGATTTAGTGAATACCTGACTGATTTAGATGACTTGCATGGAATTGCGTGTTACTTTCGATGGGATAAATTGCATGCCTGTGTGCTGAAAACCCTAATTGCATGTTAGACACCTTGTTTATTGAGTTTGGATGCCTTTAGGAAGGATTTACTTAGGGTTGGGTACTTGATAACCGGTATGGGACGGTCGTTAAGTATTCCTTATACAGGAAGCTTTTAAACGAAATTATTTTTATCAGATTTAGCCTGTACTGAGTTAGGGATTACGCGTTAAACCAGGACAACCCTAAGAAAGGTTTAGGGAGTATAAGGGTGGATAACCTACACAGGAAAACGTTGTGATTTAGGCGTGATACCCTAGAACCCTGAGGAATAGCCGACCGAGTGCATGTGAGTTCGAATAGACTGTATGAGGATGAGAATTGGCGTATGTGCACATGCTAGGGGACGCCCTAGATGTTGATTCTCACCCGGTCCTTGAGTGAGTGATTGGTGTTACGGATCACACTCACAATATAGGCTTGATTCTGGTGATTGGTGTTACGGATCACACCCAACGATAAGAGAGGTATTCTCTCTAGACTACGTGCAATTAGAAGATGATTTAGATTCAGTTACAGCGGATTTGTAACCAACGTGGATTGAGATACACAGGGCATGGGATTTCACTTGATTTTGATAACTGATTTTAAAAGAAATGGATTTTATGATTGTGATATATTGCCGCAATTTCCATGTATTTAAACGATTTTAAAGATAAGGTATTCCACTGTTTTCGAACTGATTTCAGGAAGACGATTTCGGTGTTCGCACCGCTGGGTATTCAACTGGTTTTCGAATGGTAATTGATTTGTAAATTATTCTACTGGGATTCATATCTCATTAGGTTGTTTACTCAGATGAACAGGACAAAAGGTGAGCACAGACGATAGCCGAGGCTGACTTGAGGATAGACCAGAGGATGATTAGCTTAGGCTTGAATCACTTGTATATATACTTGATGATGTTGTTATTTATCGGATTCTGTTTCTTATGAATTTTGCATGGATTAGACTGAATGTATATATATAACGTTTCGAATAGTATGCAAGGAGCGTAGTGATGAATGGATGTTACTGTGTATGGATTTATATTAGTTATGTTTACTGCTGTTGTTGGACTGGCTGTTGATTTTTAAACAGGTGATTCTGTATTTGGGATATGATCAAATTACAGAGGAAACTCTGCCGAATTTTTGGTAGAATTTACCACTGTAAACTTATGGATTTGAATTGAATTATGTATGAACGTATGACGTGACATGTATAGGAGTTTTAGATTTCATTCCAGAGAAAGTTATGATGCATGTGTGTATAATTAGTTAGCTGCATGTGAATTAGGGTTGAACAGAATCCGAATGGACAACGGAGAGTCTATTTGGGTTACGCTCAACCAGTAGCGACCCCCTGACGTTCCCACATAGGGAATAATTATGTACACTAACCCATATGCTTCCGCTAATCAGATAAGCATCGTGTATGATGTATTAGGGGGTCGTTACATAGGGTCCATCTTCAATCACTTTCTACAGGTCTACATCTACTGCTTCAAAAAATATTTTCATTCTTAGTTTCCAAAAAATATAATTTTCTCCATTAAAACCTAGAGGCTTATTGATGGAAAGTCCTTCAGGTAACATATTATCACCAAAGCCACTTATGTTCAACTCTTGAGATTGTTAGGTCTTTTTACCAAGAACCAAGCTTTGATACCACTTGTTAGAAATGGTTGGCACCCAAGAAGGGGGTTAATTGGGTGTTTAAAATTTTTTTGGAGAATTTAAACTTAGCTTAAGCAGAAATATAGATAGCTTATCTTTTGATAGTAAGAGCAAAAATTGATTCAGTTAAATTAACTCAACACAGAGCAACAAGAGCAGTTTTATCAAGAATAAAAGTATAGTAGCAAATATCAGTTATGATAGTAGATAAATTATCTAAAAGTAAATGCATAAAATAATGTACAAGAGTTAAAAGATACACAGTGATTTATCCTAGTTCAGCTTATTAACAAGCCTACATCCAGTCTCCAAGTCAAAACTTGAGATTTTTCACTATTTTCACAAGGGCACTTGTAAGCCACTATAGATTTTCACTCTTTTAATCCTCATAAGAAAAACCTTTCCTTGATATCTCTTAGTTTAGAGGAAGAAATTTTATCAGCTTAGAAATTTTATAGAAAAAGAACTAATGGAAACAATAATAAACGGAGCTCAAATGATTTTTAAGGTAAATACTATGATTACTAATTTCAGATCATTGGTAGAATAATTCTCTTTATGAGATCTCAACTACACATCCTAGATCTATCTTAAATGCATCACTATACATTTCAAATATATTTAATGGGTCAAGAAGGTAATAACCGAAAATGTTTTTAAAAGATAAAATCAAATTTTTAACACCAATTCCATTTAAACTAAGCTTGGCACGAATTTTGAGGATGACAGTTTAAATCGGGAAGTGATTTGAAGTTAGAAACATAATCGAATGGAAAGAAACGTGATCTGGCGATCAGGAACTGACAGACGAAGTTTTGTACTTCAGTTTCATTGACGGAGGCCAAAATCTTTGCATAGGAACACGTGCCAATGTTTGGATGGAAGCTGACATCCTGAAGTTTCCTCGGGTGGTCTAGGAAAAGTCAGAATTGCCCCCAGAAGCTTTAAATTTCCCGAAACCCCGCCATTTGGCGTATTCTCTCTCTCTCCTTACTTTATTTTCTCTCTCCTCTCTCTCCTCCTTCCTCCACTGCGTGCCGCCACCTGAGCCACCATGAGCCGCCACTTGAGCCACCGTGAGCCACCACCTGGCATACCAATCGACTCCCTTCGCCACCCTCAACCTCCAGCAGCCACCCACGGCCACCAACGGCCGCCAGTGCCGCCGGAAAATGCTGTTTTCCTCCTCCATCTAGTGGGATTTTTGCCAGCTGAGATCGCCGCCGTCAGCCACCGTTGGCCGTCACTGCCACCACCAGCATGTAGCCTGAGCTTCCAGCTTCCTCCACCAGCTCGCCGAAGTTGAACAGAGGTCCAACGTGCCCGGATCGAGGCATTTTCTGTCTGTCGTGCGTAAAACTTCAGGGCCTAAAAACGCCATCCAAATGACCGTGAACCGTTGCGCCACCACCATATTCGGACTCCTCGTCTTGCGGGATTCACCGTGGTGTGAATTTCAAGGCCAACCGTACCCCTTTGCCATACGCCGCCGTACGCCGATGTGCCGGAGAGTCTGGAAATACACCGGGAGACACCGAGACCACCCCGGGATAGATTTCCATAATTCGAAAACACTGGTAAGGTCTGATTCCCCAAAAACTAATGAATTTTGATTGAATTAGCTATCGAACGCGATTAGAAAATAAATTGACCTAGGTAATAGGGTAATCGGACTTAGGATCATAAAACAGATGACATGACGAACTTAAATATTCATGTAAATGTCCAGGGAATTAAATTGGCTCAAAATCTGGGATTTCATGAAGTTCTGAATTGATTCGGAGCAATAGGAGACCAGGTAGGATGATTTACGCTTCCTGAGTTCTAGATTTGACCTAGTGAATACCTGAACGATTATATTTAATTGCATAGATTTACGTGCTGCTTTCGATAGACTAAATTGCATACCTGTGTGCTGAAAACCCCATTTTCATGTTAGATGAATTGTTTATCGAGTTTAGATGCCATTAGGACGGGTTTACTTAGGGTAGGGTACTTGATAGTCGGTATGGGACGACCGTTAAGTATTCCTAGTACAGGAGTTTTTAAATGATATTATTTTTTCCAAATTTAGCCTGTACTACATTAGGGATCATGCGATAAATCAGGACGACCCTAAGAAAGGTGTAAAGAGTATAAGGGAGGATAGCCTATACGGGGAAATGTTGTGATTTAGGCGTAATATCCTAGAACCCTGAGGAATAGCCGACTGTGAGCATGTGAGTTCGAATAGACTTTATGAGGATGAGAATTGACGTTTGTGCACATGTTAGGGGACACCCTAGATGTTGATTCTCACCCGGTCCTTGAGTGAGTGATTGGTGTTACGGATCACACTCACAACATAGGTGAGATTCAGGTGATTGGTGTTACGAATCACACCCAACGATAAGAGAGGTAATCTCTGTACATGACGTGCAATTGGATGATTTAGATTTGGTCACAGAGGACTTGTGGTCTATATGGATTTAGATACACTGGGCATGAGATTTAACCTGATTTTGATTATTGATTTTCAAAGGAATGGATTTTTATGATTTTGAATATATGCCGCGATTTTCATGTGATAAATTGATTTAAAAGCTAAGGTATTTCACGTATTTTGAGCTGATTTAGGGAAGTTGATTTCGGTGCTTGCACCGCTGAGTATTCAACCAGATTTCGAGCTATATTTTGAATTGTAAATTATTCTACTGGGATTTTATATCTCACCAGGTTGTTTACTCAGATGAACAGGAACAAGGACAGGAACCTAGACGTTAGCTGGGCGATGCTTTGGTGATAGACAGAAGAATAGCTTAGTCTAAGCTTGAATGGCATTGTATATATTTTTACTGATGATGATGTATATTGATTTTCTGTAAATTATGTTTTCTGTTGTTATTGGACTGACTGTATATCTGTAAATAGGATGACTATTGTATTTTGGGGATATACTCGAGAAATAGAGGAAACTCTGCCGAATTTTTGGAAGGGTTTATCGTTGTACCCTTGTGAATTTAAGTTAGAATTCGTATTAAATGATTGTATGCCGTATGTATGGATATTAGATTTCATTCCAGAGTAAATTATGATGTATGTATGTATAATTAGTATAGCTGCATGTGAATTAGGGTTGAACGGAATTCGAATGGACAACGGGAAGTCTATTTGGGTTACACTCAACCTGTAGCGATCCCCTGGCATTCCCACATCGGGAATAACCATTTCAAGACCCATACGCTTCTGCTAGATAGATAAAGGATTATATATGTTGTATTAGGGGTCGTTACAATTATGGTATCAGAGCTCGGGTTGTCGGATTGTTTGGTTTAGTGGGCTAGGGATTATAGAATCTTCGGGCTTGCAGCTTTAGGGTTTTGATTGATTTAACTCTGGAATGTTAAAACCTAATCTTGAACTGATAAGTAACGAAATGAATTTAATGCCTTTCTGTTAACTGTTGCTGTTGAATCTAATATGTTTATTTTTTATGTTAGATTAGTATAGAAGAATCTAGCAGGGATGGCACTCGTAGGCCCATAGGAAGGTCAAGGCACAGGAATCATGGTGATTCGAGTAGTGGTAGCATGGAGACTAACGTTGACATGCGAGACATGATAGAATCCATTCGGTTGATGGCTGATGCGATGAGAGATCAAGCCACTACCATTGCTAATGTGATGAGACAACAGTAGGAAGACAGGCAAACTAGAAATGACGGAGCCACCCAGCATGCTAACCTATTGTATCAGGGATGGATTGAGTTTCAGAGAGCATGTCCATCCTCATTTGCAGGTGCCTCCGATCTAGCTGCGGTAGAAGCCTGGGTGAAAGATATTTAAGAGATTTTCAGATTGTTGCAGTGTAAAGACGAGCAGAAGGTTACAAATGCAACATATATCTTGAAAGGTGAAGTAGAACTCTGGTGGACAGGTGCCCAGCAATTAATGGAAAGCAGAGGTATCCCGTTCACCTGGGAGTCTTTCAAGAGAGTCTTTATGGACTAGTACATCCCTGAGAGCATCAAACAATCAAAGGAAGCACAGTTTCTGAAGCTCACACAGGGAGGCAGGCTATTTGAGGAGTATTTGAAACAATTTGAAGAAGTATCCTGATACTCCACCTACCTGGGAATGCATTATGATGAGGCCTGGAAAGCAAAGTAATTAGAAGAAGGCCTAGACTTACCCATGAAGACTCAGCTAGCCACATTGGCGATTAGAGACTTCGCCATGCTGGTAAACAAGTGTCGTATCCTAAGTAAGAATCTGGAGCAGAGACAAGCTCAGAATATGACCCAGAGAACAGGAAACCGACTAAGACCAGCAACTAGAAATCTTAATGTGAGAGGCGGTATGTTTAAACCCAACCAGGGGCTTCTAGCAGCAACGGAAGATGACTTGATAATACACCCTGTCCGAAGTGTAGAACTAGACATCCAAATCAACCTTGTTGGCATCAGACTCCACTTCAGTGTTACAGGTGTGGAGGTATAGGACATATGGCCAGATACTGCCCTTCCACCGGGAACCAGCCGACATCCGATAGCCGAAGACCACAGTCTTTAAGGAGAGTTTTCATTTTGGATGCTGCTAATGTCGACAGGTCTTTGGGCTTGATGCAGGGAAGAGGTAAAATCTACAATTTTTCTTTGATAGTATTGTTTGATTCAGGTGCTACGCACTCTTTTATTGTTGATGCATGCGTAGAGATAATAAAACTACCGGTTCAAACTCTGCCCTGTGACCTATACATATCCACACCCTTGGGAGAAGCCATTATGTCCCCCTGTATCTGCCTAAATTACCCCTTAACCATTGATGATGCCTTGTTCATTGTGGACCTAGTGTGTATACCATTAACTGGGATCGACATCATTTTGGGAATGAATTGGTTAACTAGGAATCGGGTCTTGTTGAATTGTTCCAAGAGGACAATTACTTACTTGGATAACGTGCCTGTGCGAGAGAGTGACCAGGCTTGTGAGATAGGTGATATGTCCCTCAATCTCTCTGAGGTAGAGTTGCAGGATAAGCTAAGCCAAATCCCAATTGCTAGTGAATTTCTGGAGGTATTTCCTTTGGAAGTAAGTAGACTGCTACCACTTAGGGAGATAGAGTTCACCATTGACCTGATTCTGGGCGCGGGCCCAATAGCCATGACTCTATATCGTATGGCCCCAGTGGAATTGAGGGAACTAAAGGTCCAAATCGAAGATATGTTAGAGAAGGGGTTCATTAGGCCAAGTGTATCACCGTGGGGAGCTCCGGTCTTATTCGTAAAGAAGAAAGATGGGAGTTTAAGATTGTGTATTGATTACCGATAATTGAATAAGGTGACCATTAGGAACAAATACCCATTACCACGTATTGATGATTTGTTTGATCAGTTGCAAGGCGCGACTATTTTTTTTAAGATAGATTTAAGATTAGGATACCACCAGATTAGGGTTAGAGAGGAGGACATTCCTAAGACAGCATTTAGTATGAGATACGGCCACTATGAATTTCTAGTGATGCCGTTTGGATTGACGAATGCACCAGTTGTCTTTATGGATTATATGAATAGGATCTTCAGACCCTATTTAGATCAGTTTGTAGTGGTATTCATTGATGATATCTTAGTCTACTCCAAGACTCACAAGGAGCATGCCCAGCATCTTAGCACAGTGCTACAGGTACTAGAAGAGAAGCAATTATATGCAAAGCTAGAGAAATGTGAGTTTTAGTTAGAAGAAGTGAAATTTTTGGGACACGTGGTTAATGGGGAAGGACTAGCAGTAGACCCTAAGAAAATTGTAGTATTAGATTGGGGTTGACCTAGAATAGTAGGTATTTGTTTGATCAAAAGGAATTAAACACGAGGCAGCGTAGGTGGGTAGAATACCTAAAAGATTTTGATTTTGAATTGAAATATCACGCAAGGAAAGCGAATGTTGTGGCGGATGCATTGAGTCGAAAGTTACTAAAGTTAGCTAGCTTGATGATAGGTGAAATGAGGTTACTTGAGGATTTTAGGAATCTTAGCCTCAATGTAATCTCGTTTCCGTATAGATTAGTGATGAGTGACTTTTTGATAACCTGTGAATTGAGAGAACTAATTAGACAAGCCCAACTTGAGGATGAATCCTTGAAAGTATACGCAGACCAACCCAATTTTGGACTAGCACCTGGTGGAGTCTTAATGTTTAGGAAGAGGGTAGTGATTCCGAACCATCAGGAACTGAAGGAAAAAGTGTTAGCAGAGGCCCATAGAAGCCATTACACTATTTGCCCCAGTATTTCCAAGATTTATCAAGATTTAAAGAGAAACTTTTGGTGGCCCGGTATGCGGAAAGATGTCACGAACTACGTGAATGCCTGTTTGACTTGTCAATAGGTTAAGATAGAACATCAGAAACTCGCAGGGCTACTGAAACCATTGGAGATACTAGAAAGAAAATGGGATCAAATCACTATGGACTTCATGGTAGGATTACCTAGGACACCAGCTGGATTTGATGCCATTTGGGTGATAGTGGATAGATTAACAAAATCTGCTCACTTTTTACCTATAAAGGTTCGTTACTCCATGGAGAAATTAGCCGAAGTATACCTTAGGGAAATCGTGAGACTACATGGAATACCGTCAGGTATAGTATCTGATCGAGACCCTAGGTTTACTTTGAGATTCTGGCAATCCCTACAACAAGCCTTAGGAACCCAGCTTAAATTTAGCACAGTCTATCATCCTTAGACTGAAGGGCAGTCTGAGAGGACTATTCAAACCCTAGAATATATGTTAAGGGCTTGTGTGCTTGAACAAAAAGGAAGTTGGGATAAACACCTGCCATTGATAGAGTTTACATACAACAACAGTTATCACTCTACCATCGGTATGGCACCTTATGAGGCTCTGTATGGGAGGAGTTGTAAGTCACCCTTAAGTTGGGTAGAAATGGGGGAGAGTACACTGTTGGGACCTGAAATGGTACAAGAAACCACTGATCAAATCAAAATAATCAAGGAAAAGATGAGAGTTACCCAGCAGAGGTAGGAATCATATGTAAACAAGAGAAGAAGGCCTTTAGAATTTAATGAGGGAGAGCACGTATTTCTGAGAGTGTCCCTTATCACGGGTATTGGTAGACAAGTAAGGACCAAGAAACTAAGCCCTAGATTCCTAGGACCATTCCAAATCTTACAAAGAGTCAGTCCCGTTGCCTACCAAATTGCCTTACCTCCCTATTTGTCCAACCTACATGATGTTTTCCACGTCTCCCAACTTCAAAAATATGTCCCAGATCCTACGCATGTATTAAGGAATCAACCGATAATATTAAAGGAAAATTTGACTTATGAATCTACTCCTGTACAAATCCTTGACTTTAAAACTAAGCAACTTCGAAGTAAAATAATCCCTTTAGTTAAGGTACTTTGGCAGGATGTAGCATCGCAGGAGATGACGTGGGAGAAAGAAGAAGAGATGAGGCAAAGATACCCATAGCTGTTCACAAGTATGAATTTTGGGGACAAAATTTCTTTTAATGGGGGGAGAATGTAATAACCGAAAATATTTTTAAAAGATAAAATCGAACTTTTAACACCAATTCTATTTAAACTAAGCCTGGCACGACTTTTGAGGACGATGGTTTAAATCGAGAAGTGCTTTGAAGTCAGACACATAATCAAATGGAAAAAAACACGATCTGGCAATCAGGAACTGAAAGACAAAATTTTGTACTTAAGTTTCACTGACGGAGGCCAAAATCTTCGCATAGGAATGCGTGCCAACATCTGGATGGAAGCTGACATCCTGAAGTTTCCCTGGGTGGTCCAGGAAAAGTCAAAATCGCCCTTAGAAGCTTTAAATTTCTCGAAACCCTGCCATTTGGCGTATTATCTCTCTCTCCTCACTTCATTTTCTCTCTCCTCTCTCTCTTCCTTCCTTCACCGTGCGCCACCACTTGAGCCACCGTGAGCCACCACTTGGCATACCAATCGACTCCCATCGCCACCCTCAACCTCTAGCAGCCACCCACGGCCACCAACAGCCGCCACCGCCACCACCAGCATGTAGCCTGAGCTGCCAGCTTCCTCCACCAGCTCATTGACGTTGAACAAGGTCCGACGCGCCCAGATCGAGGCATTTTCTGTCTGCCGTGCGTAAAACTTCAGGGCTAAAAAATGCCATCCAAACGGACATAAACCTCCGTGCCACCACCATATTCGAACTCCTCGTCTTGTAGGCTTCACCGTGGTGTGAATTTTGAGGCCAACCGCAACCCTCTGCTGTGTGCCGCCGTACGTCGCCGTGCCGGAGAGTCTAGATATACACCGGGAGACACCGAGACCACCCCGGGATAGATTTCCATCATCTGACAACACTGGTAAGGTCCGATTCCCCAAAAACTAATGAATTTTGATTGAATTAGCTACCGAACGCGATTAGGAAATAAATTGACCTAGGTAATAGGGTAATCGGACTTAGGATCGTAAAACAGATGACTTGACGTGCTTAAATATTCGTGTAAATGTACAGGGAATTAAATTGGCTCAAAATCTGGGATTTCGTGAAGTTCTGAATTGATTCGGAACAACAGGAGACTAGGTAGGATGATTTACGCTTCCTGAGTTCTAGATTTGACCTAGTGAATACCTAAACGATTTGATTTAATTGCATGGATTTGCGTATTGCTTTCGATGGACTAAATTGCATGCCTGTGTGCTGAAAACCCCATTTGCATGTTAGATGAATTATTTATCGAGTTTAGATGCCATTAGGATGAGTTTACTTAGGGTAGGGTACTTGATAGTCGGTATGGGACGACCGTTAAGTATCCCGAGTACAGGGAGTTTTTAAATGATATTATTTTTACCAGATTTAGCCTGTACTGTAACGACCCCCTAATACGTCATACGCGATGCTTATCTGATTAGCGGAAGCATATGGGTTAGTTTACATAATTATTCCCTATGTGGGAGTATCAGGAGATCGCTACTGGTTGAGCGTAACCCAAATAGACTTCCCATTGTCCATTCAGATTCCGTTCAACCCTGATTCACACGTAGCTAACTAAATACATATACATACATCATCAATAACTCTGGAATGAAACTAAAGTCCATACATACGGCGTACAATCATCAAACTCAACATCCAAAACTCATATGCATATACTGTCAAGCATTCACATACATTCTAACTGAATTTCCCAAGTTTACAGCGGTAAACCATACCGAAAATCCGGTAGAGTTTCCTCTGTATTTTGATCATATCCAAAGTACAAAATCACCTGTTTACAATCAAACAGCTCGTCCAACAACAGCAATAAACATAACTAACATAAATCCATATACAACAACGTCAATTTATCACTACAATCCATATATACTATCTGAAATATTACATGTACATTCAGTCCAATCCATACAGAAAACATAAGAGACAGAACCCAATAAATAACAGCATCATCAAAGTATATATACAAACGATTCAAGCCTAAGCTAAATCATCCTCCGGTCTATCCTCAAGTCAGCCTTTCTTATCGCCTGGTTCTGTCCCGGTCCCTGTTCATCTGAGTAAACAACCTAATGAGATATGAATCCCAGTAGAATAATTCACAATTCAAATATCATTCGAAAACTGGTTGAATACCCAGCGGTGCGAACACCGAAATCATCTTCCTGAAATCAGTTCAAAAACAGTGAAATACCTTATCTTTAAAAATCATTTAATTACATGGAAATCGTGGTAATTAATCGAAATCATAAAATTAATTTCTTTGAGAATCAATCATCAAAATCAAGTAAAATCACATGCCCGGTGTATCTAAATCTACGTTGGTCACAAATCCGCTGTAACCAAGTCTAAATCATCATCTAATTGCACGTAGTCTAGAAAGAATACCTCTCTTATCGTTGGGTGTGATCTGTAACACCAATCACCCGAATCAAGCCTATATTGTGAGTGTGATCCGTAACACCAATCACTCACTCAAGGACCGGGTGAGAATCAACATCTAGGGCGTCCCCTAGCATGTGCACATACACCAATTCTCATCCTCATACAGTCTATTCAAACTCACATGCACTCAGTCGGCTATTCCTCAGGGTTTTAGGGTATTACGCCTAAATCACAAAGTTTCCCCGTGTAGGCTATCCCCCCTTATACTCCTTAAACCTTTCTTAGGGTCGTCCTGATTTAATGCGTAATCCCTAACTCAGTACAGGTTAAATCTAATGAAAATAATCTCGTTTAAAAGCTCCCTGTACTAGGAATACTTAACGGCCGTCCCATACCGGCTATCAAGTGCCCAACCCTAAGTAAATCAGTCCTAAAGGCATCTAAACTCGATAAACAAGGTGTCTAACATGCAATTAGGATTTTTAGCACACAGGCATGCAATTTATCCCATCGAAAGCAGCACACAATTCCATGCAAGTCATCTAAATCATTCAGGTATTCACTAAATCAATTCTAGGGTTCGGGAAGTGTAAATTATCCTACCTGGTCTCCTGTCGCTCCAAATCAAGTCAGGGCTTCATGAAATCTCAGTTTCTGAGCCCAATTAATTTCCTGGACATGAAATTAAATATTCAGATTCATCACGT
The DNA here is from genome assembly GCA_031216115.1 of Senna siamea. Classification (NCBI taxonomy): domain Eukaryota; kingdom Viridiplantae; phylum Streptophyta; class Magnoliopsida; order Fabales; family Fabaceae; genus Senna; species Senna siamea. The sequence continues at coordinate 13,898,377 of CM062355.1, read as the reverse complement.
CATTCGTTTTTCGATCTTAAATCCGGTTACGCTAAAACCTAGGTCAATTTATTACCTAATTATGTTCAGCAGCCATTTCAGTCATATACCATTAGTTTTTGGGAAATCGGATCTTACCAATGGGATCGGACGATGGAATTCTGTGTCGGAGTGGTCTCGGTTTCTCCCGATGCATATCCAGAAACTCTGGCACGACAGCACACGGCAGCATATGTGGCGCACGGCGGAGAGGTGCGATTTGTCTCGAAAATCACACCACAGTGAAGCCCGCAAGTCCAGGAGTCTGAATACGGTGGTGGCGGGGCGGTTCACGGCCGTTTGGGCGGCGTTTTTCGGCCACGAAGATTCTCGCACGGCAGACGGAGTTTCCCTCGATCCGGGCGTGTCCGGCCTCCTTTCGACGGCGGCGAGCTACTGGAGGAAGCTGGTAGCTCAGGCTACACGGTGGTGGGGGCGGTGACGGTCAACGATGACGGACGGCGACGATCTGAGCTGGAGAAGTTTTGCGTGATAGAGAGGAAAAACGACGTTTTTCCGGCGACTTCGTCGGCCGTTGGTGGCCATGATTGGTTGCTGGAGGTTGTGGGCAGTGAGGGCTGTCGATTGGTGTCCTTGGTGGCGACCCACGATGGCTGTAGTGGCCGTTCACGGTGGAGGAAGGAGGAGAGAGAAAAAAGAGAAGCGAGAGAGAGTGTGGTGAGGAGAGAGAGAGAAATGAGAGAAATGGAGGGAATTCGTGTAATTTAAAGCCTCCGGGGACGATTTTGACTTTTCTCGGACCACCCGAGGATACTTTAGGGTGTTGGCTTCCTTCCAGACCCGGCACGTATTTCCATGCAAAATTTTTGGCCTCCGTCAATGAAATCAACGCACGAAACTTCTTCCGGGCTTCGATCACGATTGCATTTCTTTCTGTTTGATCGTGTTTCTGGCTTCGAACAACCTTCTGTTTCAAATCACTATCCTAGAAAGTCGTGCCAAGCTTCGTTTAAAAGGGGTTAAGGTTAAAAATTCAATTTTTATCCTTTAAAACTCTTTCAAATCTTTTCGGTTGTTACATGTACTACGTTAGAGATCACGCGATAAATCAGGACGACCCTAAGAAAGGTTTAAAGAGTATAAGGGGGGATAGCCTATACGGGGAAACGTTGTGATTTAGGCGTAATATCCTAGAACCCTGAGGAATAGCCTATACGGGGACACCCTAGATGTTGATTCTCACCCGGTCTTTGAGTGAGTGATTGGTGTTACGGATCACACTCACAACATAGGCAAGATTCGGGTGATTGGTGTTACAGATCACACCCAATGATAAGAGAGGTAATCTCTCTAGATGACGTGCAATTGGACGATTTAGATTTGGTCGTAGAGGACTTGTGGCCTATATGGATTTAAATATACTGGGCATGGGATTTAACCTGATTTCGATTACTGATTTTCAAAGGAATGGATTTTTATGATTTTGAATATTTGCCGCTATTTTCATGTGATAAATTGATTTAAAAGATAAGGTATTTCACGGATTTTGAACTGATTTCGAGAAGTTGATTTTGGTGCTTGCACCGCTGAGTATTCAACCAGATTTCGAACTGTATTTTGAATTGTAAATTATTCTATTGGGATTTTATATCTCACCAGGTTGTTTACTCGGATGAATAGGAACAGGGACAGGAACTTAGACGTTAGCTGGGCGATGCTTTGGTGATAGACAGAAGAACAGCTTAGTCTAGGCTTAAATGGCATTGTATATATTTTTATTGATGATGATGTATATTAGTTTTCTGTAAATTATGTTTTCTTTTGTTATTGGACTGGTTGTATATCTTTAAACAGGATGACTGTTGTATTTTGGGGATATACTCGAGATACAGAGGAAACTCTGTCGAATTTTTGGAAGGGTTTACCGTTGTAACCTTGTGAATTTAAGTTGGAATTCGTATTAAATGATTGTATGCCGTATGTATGGATATTAGATTTCATTCTAGAGTAAATTATGATGTATGTGTGTATAATTAGTATAGCTGCATGTGAATTAGGGTTGAACGGAATTCGAATGGACAACGGGAAGTCTATTTGGGTTACACTCAACCTGTAGCGATCCCCTGGCATTCCCACATCGGAAATAACCATTTCAAGACCCATACGCTTCCGCTAAACAGATAAAGGATTGTATATGTTGTATTAGGGGGTCGTTACAAAGAATAACAAAGACAAGTATGGTGTTTAACTTGCCTTTAAAATTTGAAAATAATATTCACATTCTAGCTACAAAAAATGCACTCCTTTTCCAAATAACCAAGTCAAAGGTATTAGTATTTGTGAAAATGTAACACTAATACTAACCAGCTAACCAAGAAAACACCTATATTCTTTTTATTTTAGATTTTTTGTATTTGAGAAATAATAAATTTTTCTATATTTAGAGATGAATAAAAAAAATATAAAAAACTTATTCTGAAGATATTATAGATTAATTTTTTTTATATCTCTCTAGATATAAAGAAACATATTATTTCTTAAATTTAAAGAATCTAAACTTCTTTTTTCTTTTCTCTCTTTGCAGTTGATCCCTTCACTATTTTTTTGAAAGGATCTAAATATCGGGCCAACATGCTAGTTCTAGGAATGCAATTTTTGTTCATAATGTAGATTAGATATTAGCGGCTCACATGACAGTTTTAATTTTAAATGTTGACGTGATTTGATGTCAAAGATTTTATATCAACGTATTTTATAATTCTTTGATGTATTTGTCCCTGTATAAAAAATTGTTCTAAGATCTAATGATATTATACAAGATGAAAAATTAGTTATTCAAATATTTTTTATTAAAAAATTATCCTAAATGATTTCAATATAAAATTAACAAAAAAAATTATTGTAAACGGATTTTTCTTTTTCTATTCATTAAAGCTTATCAATTTATTATAAAAGATAAATAATTTATTATCTAATTCAAAATAGTAAAATTATATCCTTTTCTTATTATTAAATATTGCTTTAAAATCTTGAAATATTAAAATAGTAAAATTTATCTTTTAGCTTCTTATTTTTAAATGATAATACCATAGCTCATCAGTGGGCATTTGCCTCTACGCCCCTGGCTCACTCTATTAGAGCTTTGACAAAGATTAAGAGATGCCCACTAGGTGCTTTTCATCAACAAGATTAAGAGATATCCACTAAGTGCTTTTAATCAACTCATGTGTTTATAATTGACTTAAAAACTTAAAAATATAAATTTATATTTAAATATTTAAATATGTGAATATTCTAGTTTAAATAATTTTTTTTATTCTTTAACTTCTTTTAAGTGACTTTAGTATTGAAAGTGCAATAAGAGAGCTATCTTCTTTTTTACATTCATTTGTTTGCTCTCTCGTAAGTTTTTGCTACTTTCTGGCCATTGTTCTATACAAATATTGATGATCTAGTCCAACTGTCTAATCACTAGATTAAAAAAAAAATTGTTACTACGTAAACATATTTTTAATAATTTTTTAAAATTTTAAAATTTTAAAATAAAAATTTTTTAAAAAATAAATAATTTTTTTAAATAAAACAAACATTTTCAAGTAGAAATAGGTCTTACCCTTCCCCTTCCATATGACTTGGGCCTCATCAAGTCGTAGATACTTGATTGGCTTATGCACTGCCATGTTAAACTGTTCAAAACCAATAAAACTATTGGCAGTGAACGGCAGGAACCGGTACCACCCAGTTGTTGCTTTATCTGTGGTATCAGTATTTTATTATTATTCCTAATGTCTAATTCCAAACCGTGTAAAACAATGACATGACATGACAATTAGCTGAACGCGTTTGCCCACGCGAGAGGTAAACTGAATTTTATTCTTATTTTCTACTTTTAAAAAAAGTTTGTAAAATCAATTTTAATTATTATATTAATATTGATTTTATATATTTACATATTTATCATTGATAAAAAAAACTTTTTATCATTAAGAAATTTTTTTTGTGCATTTGGCTCTAGTTTGAAAGCATTAAACATAAAGTAGTATTTTGGAATGGAGTAGCTAGACTAGAAACTGCATGCATATATCTCCAATCATTGGAAAGAATCTAACTAGTTATAGCTACTCCAGTCTAAAATAACACCAAATTATTTTGGAATTGGTCTTCAAATTAGATTGTAATATAATAGTTAATGACTTAATCGCCTTGGGATTTGAATGGTCGCACCCCTACCTCATTTCATTCTTGTTCAACTTGCTGCTTTTGAAGTCTCAAAAAATCTGGAAATTCGGAGTATCTTTGCAAATACTGACCATTGGTTAGGAAGACTTGTCTTTAACTGTGAAGTCAAGTCCTTTTTAATTGACCAAGTCATAAACCCTAAATTATACTGACCACCAATATTGTATTAGAAGGAAGTTTCTTATGATTGTTTTAAAACTTAATAGAAGTAGGGGTATTTTATTCTAAATTCAAAGTTTCCAACTTCCCTGTCCCTTGTGGAATCTTGGTTTCATTACATTCTTCCAATTATATTTGCCGTAACCATCACTTATACTCCATCGTTTTCATTAGATCATAAGAAAAAGATTCTTAAGCCAAAATGCATAATTTCCCTCTTAAAGCTCTTCCGACATTTTGGTTCTTTATTTTTCTCATCTCCTCTGTTCTCATTAAAAGCTACGGAGGTGAGGCTACAAATGGAGACAATAAAGAAGTTGTACGCATTGGGGCAATTGTTGATGCTAACTCTCGTATTGGTAAAGAACAGCAAGTGGCCATGGAAATTGCAGCTCAAAACTACAATAATACATCAAAGACTCACAAGCTGGCTCTCTCTTTCCAGAACCCCACTAAAGAGCCCTTCAGAGCAACTTCTCTTGGTAAGTAATCTCTAGCATTTTCTAAGAAAAATACTTGACATAAACTCCCATTTTGGTCCGGATAATTAGGTTAATTTTTATTTGATTCTCTATGGATAAATTATTTTCCTCAAGCGTTAAACTGCTTGCAATATTGTCTTCTATTTCATGCATTTAAATGATTAAGGGATTATCAACAACGGTTAGGACTTAGGTCAAACCAATAAGAGTTAATTAAAAAAATAAAAAATAACTCGTGAGGAACAAATTAAATTAAAAGTATTGGATTCTCTATAATAATCTTTTTCAGTAGTTTTCAATAATAAAAGAGAGATAAACTCTAATTTATATAAATTTTTTATTTTTAAATTTTGAATCATCTATATTTATTTTTTATAATAAGAGAAAAAATAAATAAATAAAGAACCTATAATCATAAAGATCTACTCTAAATAAATTAAGACCAATTTTGTTTATCTCAGAAATATATATTTTTTTGTTGCGAAGAATTCAAACTTTTTCCAATATATCTCTATTTTTCTCTACCTATATCTCTTTTACTCAATTACACAAGATTCAAAGTCAAATTAAAAGTTCATCTATATGTTTTAGATCCAATCTAAACTGCTAAATCTGGATGTAGCTGAAGAATTGATTGAAAAGCAGAAAGTACAAGTGATTATAGGGACGCAAACATGGCAAGAAACAGCTCTAGTAGCTGGAGTTGGAAGCCAAAGTCAAGTTCCAATCATATCCTTTGCGTCACCAGCAATTACCCCACCATTGACGCCAAAACGCTGGCCTTTTCTCGTAAGACTAGCTAACAATGTCACTGCACATATAAAATGCATTGCAGATATAGTACATACTTTCACTTGGCAAAGTGTAATAGTCATTTACGAAGATGATGGCTATGGTGGTGGAGACTATGGGATGCTACAACTTCTATCTGAGGCTCTCCAAGACTTGGGTTCAAAAATCGAGTACCGTTTAGCTCTTCCATCACTTTCTTTTCTCTCAGATCCAAGCACGCTAATTCAAAAAGAGCTGATTAAGTTGATAAATCAGCGATCTCGGGTTTTCATTGTTTTGCACTCATCTTTACAAATGGTGACTTGTTTGTTTAGAGAAGCCTCACAAATAGGACTTGTGGATCGAGATTCAGTTTGGATAATCCCAGAGACCATAACTAATCTTCTGGATTCTCTGGATAAATCAAGTATTTCCTATATGGAAGGATCTTTAGGAATCAAGACGTACTACTCTGAAAATAGCAGTGAGTACCAAGATTTTCAAGCTCAGTTTCGTAAAAGCTTTCGTGCTAAGAATCCTGAGGAAGATAATAGCAATCCTGGATTTTATGCTTTGCAAGCATATGATAGCATCAAAATTGTGACTCGAGCATTAGAAAGAATGGCCAGTGACATTGACAATAGAAGTAGCAGCTCAAGAGCTTTACTAAGAGAAATACAGTCTAGCAGTTTTCATGGTTTAAGTGGAGACATTCATTTTGAAGCAGGACAGCTCTTGCAGAATCCCATCATAAGGGTAGTAAATGTAGTTGGGAAGAGTTATAAAGAAATAGATTTTTGGAGTCAAGAACTTGGGTTCGTTACAAGCCTCCCTATAGTAAATAATAATACTGATAGTGGTGGTGCTAAGTCTAGCACAAAAGGTTTGAGTGGTGTAGTACAATGGCCTGGGAATTTGCCGAGGACTCCAAAAGGATGGAATATGCCTGTTAAACAAAATCCAATGAAAATTGCAATTCCGGGAAGAACTTCATTTTCTAAATTTGTAAAGGTTGACTATGGGGAGAATCCAGCTAAGAATAAATATAATGGCTTCTGCATTGAAATTTTCTACATGGTGCGTGAACTTTTGGAGTATGATCTGCCATATGAGTTTTATCCTCTCAATGTAACATACCCAGATCTGGTTCAACTAGTTTATAACAAGGTAACATCTCTCAATTCAATTAAACTTTTTTATTTTTGTTTGTGGTAATTAAGCGAGTAAAAGCGATATTTTCCATCATTTATATAAAAGTTTTGCTTAGCTTAAATCAAATTTTTATTCCTTAATTTTACTTAATTTTGTCAATTATGTGTCATATATTAAAACTTAAAATATGTGTAATTCAATATACCTCACACAAGTCATTTCGTATAAGTTTCATTATATGACATACATATCTGATAATTTTAATTAATTTTTTAATTTACCTATTTTAATTTTTTAGTATAAATTATGTATATTTAATTCAAAGATTAAATTAATTTTTTTAAATTATAAAAATTAATTATAAATTTCTAAAATATGAAAATTAAATTAAAAATTCAGTCAAAATACAAAACAAGAAAAAGTAATCTAACCTTTTCTTTGAAATAATGAGCAACATTAATTGTCAATAAATTTTAAGCTACTAAATGTATGACTCTATCTTTTTCTCGAACTAAATTTATATATGTATAATTATTTATATTTTTGTTATCAAATTTTTTTACTTAAAATAAAGCACGTAAATTTTTTTAAGAAAACTAATTATGGAAGAAATAGTTAAATTTGTATAAATTATATAATTAACAAAATAGTTAAATTGTATAAATTATATATATATATATTCATATTTAATTAAAAAATTTAATAATAAAGATATACAAACTATATTTAAATTTTTTCTTTTTCTTCTGACAACCTGTCCCAGCCACTCAATTTAGTCTGTAATTGAATGTCTTTTCTTTTGGACATATGCCACAACCCAACTCTCAATTTGCATATGCACATGTTTTTCACTTCAACAATAGGCGGGAATAAATATGTTGGTCCAATTTTGATCGACTTCTTGTGTCTTGATGAAGATAGGTTACAGCCTCTTTGTGTGACCAAGTCTATTTTACAACTTAGAACATAATGGAGACTGGTTAGCTTTTAATATAATTTTTTATTTTTGTATTTAGTCTCTTATATATCCTCTATATGGTAAAGTAAAGAAAAATAAATAAATACTAATTATAAAAAATAAAAATAAAAATAAAAAGGTGATCACACGCACGTACGTACGTGTATGCTCATTAGATTTAGTAAAGAAGCCAAAACATTGAATTTATGGTATAGATCGAATAGTGTTGTTAACTTTGAATTTTGTTTCTTTCTTCTTCAATGAATTAAAATTTTTTCCTTTTGTGTTGGTTGTGTCATGTGGATCAACAATGGCGGAAGACTTACGATGCAGTGGTTGGCGACATGACCATACTAGCAGAGAGATTGAAATATGTGGATTTCACTGTGCCATATGCAGAATCAGGATTGTCAATGATAGTTGCTGCCAAGTCTGAAGAGTCAGCATGGATGTTTGTGAGGCCCTTCACTTGGCAATTGTGGGTGGTTACTGGAGTCATCTTGGTTTACACAATGTTAGTAGTTTGGTATCTTGAGCGAGTACCCAATCCAGAGTTTCATGGCAATTTCAGAAGCCAGATTAGCACTGCTTTTTGGTTTACGATCTCCTCTCTATTCTTTGCTCATAGTGAGTATATTATTGCTCAACTTCAATTGAACAACATTATCTTTTCTGCACGGAATAAGATTTTGTCTATGCATGCATGATGAAGCATTAAACAGAAAAAATAAAGTCGTATCATGTTTGAGGCACTTTTAAGAAAGTTCTAGCTTTTTGTCAATATATCTTCCAACTACTACGTACTTACTTTTTACATTTAATACATTTTTTATCCTATCAATGGGACTAAAGCATGGATAATTCTACTCATAAGATAATGCATGGCATTTGCTAAGAGAGAGACAGAGAGGAGACAAGCCCACTTAGGTGGGTCTCACATCAAGGCTTCACCCCTCTCTCTTTCTTACAAAATCCTTTAGTTATAGCTCCACTTCTACTGCATGGGATCCTTTTTTAAATTAATTCTGTCCTCTTGTCAATATTGGTTTGTGTGTCGATATTTTTTTTTCTTTTTCAGAGATATTAAAATTATGAACCTATTTGAATATTATTTTCTTTTTTAATTTTTTAAAACTAATTTTAAGAATTTATATTAGTATTATTTTAATGTATTTATATGGATGATATTAAAAAAAAGATTTTATTTTTGTATTTTTTTGTTTTAAAAAATTAGAGTTTAGAATAACTTTTAATTGTTCTATATTATTTTTTGAAACACATATTTTATTTTTTTATTTAAAAAAAAAACAGTAATTCAATCTTTTTTAGTTTTAATATTTTTAAAAATTAAAAATAATTTTTAAAAACTGCATTCAAACATATCCTTACATTCCTCTTGCAATTTTGTTTTTGAAAACCTACACTATTTTTTATTAAAAGATTAAAAAACTTATAATTTTATTCATTTTGACTAAAATATTTTTAATGAGATTATTAAATATTTTTAAAAAAATTATAATTTGTTAGAAAAATATATTTTAAAAATTATAATTATTTAATTATAATTTATTTTGAATTTAAAATAATAAATTTATTTTTAAAAAAATTTTAAGATAATTTTTTTATATTACTTAAATACATATATTAATTATATAAATAACTTAACTCTTGCATTTGATTTGATCTCACAGGGGAGAAAATGCATAGCAACTTATCTCGTGTGGTGATGGTAGCGTGGCTTATTCTCGTTATGATTTTGAATTCAAGTTACACTGCAAGCCTTTCTTCAATGCTCACAGTTCAACAACTACGACCAAATGTCACAAGCATTGAGTGGCTGAAGAGGAACAACGTGAAAATTGGTTGTGATGGTGATTCATTTGTTCGGACGTACCTAGAAAAAGTTGAAAGTTTCAGGCCAGAAAACATCATCAATATTAGTGATGTATACAATTATGATGCTCAATTCAAAAACAACTCAATAGCAGCTGCTTTTCTTGAACTCCCATATGAAAAAGTATATATCAATAAATATTGCAAGGAATACTCTGGCTTCACCCCCACCCCCATATTTGGAGGACTAGGTTTTGTAAGTAATAATATAATCCCTATACTGTTTATTACCTCTCCATGCCTTCTTCTTCTTCACATGTGTTACAATGTCTTCAATCCCTTGATGCAGATGTTCCAAAAAGGCTCTCCTGTGGCAAAAGATGTTTCTAAAGCTATATTGGAGCTATTAGAAAAAGGACACATAAAAGACTTGGAAGCGAAATGGTTATATCCCTCAGATGAGTGCTCCAACAACACAACCTCCAACAATACAGAAAGTTTGAAGCTTGCAAGTTTCTGGATTCTCTATGCCTTTTCTGGTATTACTTCAACCATTTGCTTACTATATTCTATCATGTCATCGCTAAGCTTTTATCAAGCAAATCAAAATGTGGTTCAAGATGGCAATGGACCCATAAGCGATATGAGCATTTGGATAAGAGCTATTCAATTAACTAAGCATATTTATAGCAGAAAGCTTAATAAGGAAAGTACTAAGGCACAACAAGATGTAACAAATTGTTCTTCCAGATGGGATTGTGTTAGCACCACTAACACACCTGTGCATCACCAGGATTCTACTTCCTCAGTACCAGCAATCATAATGCTTCCTTCTCCACCAACCCTAGAAATACAAATGGAAAATCCAGCCTTTAGAGGGAATTATAACTAACAACTGGTTGTGTTTGGATGGTAGAATTTTAAATTCCATGGAATTTAAAATGTCAGGAATTTAAATTGATTTAAATTCCTTGTATTTTAAATTTTTTGTTTGGATTAACATAGTATTTATAAAATTTTTTGTTGTAACTAATAAATATATGTACAAACTATAATGTATGAATATATGTATTTATGTACATATGTTAATACCAAAAATTTGTCCTTTAACGAAGCTCTTTTTGTTATTTTGTGAAGCTTATAGCATCAATAAAATCATTTTATGGCACTTAACAAAGCGCTAGAATTATGTGCCGGGACTAGTTTTGTAGTGCTTTATAGCAAGTGTCAGCATAAGCACTACCAAACAATTTTCCCGGTGCCTCACAAGTACTTCTAAATGTTCCATTTTGTGACACTATACATGTGCCATAAAACGATTACAATCTCAATGCTTATCAAGCGCCTCAAAATAAAATAGTTTGTGATGCTTTAAAATAACATTATTCGGTTTTTAAAGTGTCAAAAAATGTATATGTAATTTTTTTTTATTTTCTTGTTATGTTGTGGTGATTTTGAAGTGCCTTAAATATTGATCTATATTCTATTTTGAAACATTTTGTGACGCTTTACAGGCGCTGCAAAATGATGAATTTTTTCAGTTATCACCAAACTTGGTATATTGTAAAACAACTAGTAACCAAAAAAGGAGTTCTTTGAAGAAAATAAACCAACTATAGAAAGTTTATATACCTGCAATAATATTAAACCAAAAAAGTTGTGAGAATATTATTATATTATAGAGTAATAATTTTTATAAACAATCAAGTTAAAAAGTGTACATATTTAAATATTTATATACTTACTAATATAAGTATCAAAATATGTCTACCCTATCTATTAGATTCAGATCTTAGCTCTTTGTGTCTTGATGATGAAAGTACATGACAAAATTAACAAATTCGTAAGTGTATATGTATTATTTTAATCAAATAAACCAAAGAAAATTTTGAAAGTTAATTAAGAACAAATAATTTATCTAACTTGAGAATTTATCAAATTTGCAAACTTAGATGGTACATTTCTTGACAAATTCTGAAAAATGTAACTTAAGGCACCTCTAACAAACTACAACTCTGATTCCAACTGTTTATTTGAAGATTGAAGCTCTCATTGCAATCTAGAAATCTCTTGCTAAAGAGCATTAACAAAAACACAATATTTTAACTAGTTTAGGAAAGTTCTTCTCATCCTATACCACTTTTCTAATTTAAACCTTCCAAGGTCCCATTCTCATAAATCTTTATTTAATTCATTATTTATCCTTTGGGTTAAATTACCCAAAGGTGTCACTTCTTAAAAATCACTATTTCTCTTAAACTGGACCTTGTTTTGGCCTGGTTTTTTCTGTCAAATTTCCTATCTCAACTCTAGCTAACCTTATGTAATAGCTACACCTCAATCACATGCATGTACTTACACAAAAACACAATAAGCTACTTGGGGGATGCTACATTGTAAAGTTGTGAAAGTTGCTTTTTTAACTTATGGTAAAGTAATTTAATTTTCAAGTACCTATTAGAAAATTGGTTGGTACTGCTCTATAGTCTTATAATTAATAACTAGAAGGAAAAAAAAACAATCATAACAGGTTGTATCTTGTAATTAATCCACACCTACTCGGATGTTTATTGGTGGAAGAAAATAATTATAGTGCTCGAAGAAATATGATAGTGCAATTGATCTAAAGTATATAGGTAGCATTTATAATGTTATCTAGTTTGCGAATCTCTGTGAAAGATAAAATCATTTTAGCCTTATCAACCTTTATGTCGTTCTTTGAATCATGGTAAGGTAGTGTCTTAATCAAATCATTTTTTGCCTTATCAACTTCTATGCCCTTCTTTCATACTATATGTCCTAGAATTATGTCTTAATATACCATGAAATGGCATTTTTCATAGTTTAAAACTAAATTGGATTCTAAGCATCTTTCTAAGATGTTGGTTAAATTCATCAAACAAGCATTAAAAGACTTACCATACACTATGAAATAATCCATGAAAACTTCAACAATCTCATTAACATAATTAGAGAAGGTACTTACGAAGTATCTTTGAAATATTGCGGGTGCATTGCATAGGCCAAATGACATTCTTTTGTAAGTGAAAATTCTAAATGGGCATGTGAATGTACTCTTTTCTTGGTCTACAGGAGTTACTGGAATATGGAAGAAACTTGAATAACCATCAAGATAATAGTAATAAGTCTTTCCAACTAATCGCTTAAGCATTTGATTAATAAATGGGAGGGGAAAATGATCTTTTCTTGTGGAAGAATTCAATTTTCTATAATGAAAACAAACTCTCCATTTGTTTTGTATACAAGTGGGAACCATTTCTCCCTCTTCATTTGTAACCACTGTGATTCCTATCATTTTTGGAAACATATGAAATGGATTGACCCATTTGCTGCTAGAAATAGGATAGATCATCCCAAAATCAAGAAATTTGAGAATTTCTTTTTTACCACTTCTATTATTGAGGGGTTCAATCTTCTCTAGGATTCCTTCTTTGGTTTTGTATCTTCCTCTATAAGGATTTTTTCTATGCAAATAGCAATACTAATGCCTTTGATATTAGATATAGCCCACCCTATAGCCTCCTTAAACTGCTTCAACATTTTTACTAGCTTTTCTTGATCAAATAACTTATTAGAGATGGTAATAGGCAAGGTCTCCCCTTCTCCAAGGTAAGCATATTCGAGATACTTGGGCAAAGGCTTTAGCTTTAACTTAGTGCCTACATAATAGAGGAAAGAATTTTAGTATGAGAAGGGTTTAGTTCATATAAAATGAAATTCATATATATTTTTAGGCATCTCAAGCTCTTGAACAATTTCTTTGATTTCAAGATCTTCCCCATAAGTAGCTTCAAACTGCTTAAGGTTAGGTGGGTTTATATTTCAACTCAAGACATAATGTAGTTTATTAGGGTGTTATAGTTTACATAGCTCTTGGATTAGGTTAGTTTATATTTCACCCATTTATACATAATCCCCAGAGTTTAACTTTTCATAAATTTTCTCATTTTGGTGCATAAAATTCAATGAAGTCCTTGAAAATTGAATGGGAGTGAGCACATGGACTAAACTGAGTTAAAAGATAGTTAAGGGTAGATTCAAAAATTTCGATAAGGAAGGGTTACTGTAGGCAACTGTATTTTGAAACTTCCCCACTAACATTTCAAGGGCACTACAATAATTATGCACCTTTCTTTACTTATGAGGCCTAGAGAGTAGACATAAGGACTAAAATGTAGAACTCGTTTCCTTACCTCCCTCTCAACATATTTCCCCTATCCCCTACCTACCCTTTTTATAAATACCACGGAAGAGGAAGGAAAATGCTGAGCCTTTCATCCAAACTCAACTAGAGAGAGAAAATGACATCTTCTAGAGTGAGAAAGTTCTCCTAAGAAAGAGAAGGATAAATTAGTAAGAGGAAGAGGCTATTTAAAGCTTTAGAAATCATTCAAGGGTGTAAGAAAACATTTCTTGACCACATCTAGCACTCATTTAAGCAATCAAAGTAGCAAAGTCTCCTATTTCCTTCATATTGATGATTTTTTAGCATGTGGTGGAAGAATTATATCTTGATGATTTTTGAGCATGATGAGGGGATAAAACTTACATTCTTTGAGCATAATAAGGGGATAAAACTTACATTCTCTGATTATTTGGCCTCTATTGGATATCAAATGCTTTTTTTTCATGCTATTGTATGCTTGTATGGTAGATCTATGATTCAATGTATTGTTCATGCTTGAAAAATGGGTAAACGTGGGATTGAGGGTGATTGAGCTAAAATACTCAGGATTTTCTTTGTTAGAAACTTTCTAAGGATTGAGGGAACCAAGATTTGATATTAAGAAATGGAAATGGAATGTTATATGATTTATACATGGGTGAACATGTGTGTTTCAAGGCAATTCAGAATGCAACAGCTAACTGCTAGCCTTGTAGCAATTGACTATTGTGTTCTTCGATTTCCCAAAATCTAAAACCATAAGCTAGCAATTGATTGCCAGGTGTAACACCCCATATTCTCTTAATTGATTTTCAATTAAATGCTTTCTTAATTAATTAAATAAGTGGCCATAAAATGTGATGCAATTTCCTTAGTAATGTAATAAATGTAACAAGAGAACATGTGAAATTGAGATTTTTAATTTGATCTCCTAAATTTTTCTCCCTTTCGCCTAGCTTAATGGCCAAAAAGAGAAAAGAAAATTAAAAATACAAGTACATACATGTGCAATGGGGAAAGGAGAGAAGTGTGGCATGGAAATATATATGCAACCACACAGCTAGGAACATTAGGAAATGCAAGGAATGTATAGTAATTAAATATACATATAAATACACACGTGTATTTGGGAGTAGCCTCCCTCCTTTTCATTCCTTTTGTTTATTTTCCAATATACTACGGCCAAGAGATGAGTAGGGGGAAAGGACGTGCAGCACTTCACTCTTAATTCATGTGGCATTGCTAGTAAGATAACTTATAAGAGAGAGATTACATTAAATATAAAAATATGCATGCATATGTGTAGTGGGGAGATAAAATTAAGAAGAGAAAAGGAAATAGCTTCCGTGGAGTGTGTGCCTAATGTGGGAAATACAACTTGTATAAATACATTTTCCTTTCCTTTTAGGCATCACCGTGTGAGGGAAATTATGTGCTAGAATGTGGGACTTGCGTGAGACTTTCCTGAACCGTACAACTCACGTGAATCCCTTTCTATTCTCTCTTTTGGTGCCAAAAGTGATGGAGTTACATGAAAAAGAAATTGGCCTTGTGTGAAGAAAAAGGGAATTCACATAAATAGGGAAAATGCCAAGGAAGAAGGATAAAGAGCTGTACAACCCTGCATGGAGGGCAGCTTGCGTAAGGGAGAAAATTATGTGAACTCTCCCTCCTTCCCTCCCATTAACGTGATCAAGTGAACTTTAACAATAAGGTAAGCAATGTAAAGTGTACTTAAAAGTACACATGCAGCTATGGAATGATGAGAAGGAAAACAAAGGTAGCATCCCTTTGGTTTGGCTGAATAAAAAATGTAAGGAAGAGAGAGAATTGAAAAAAAAAAGAGAAGTAAAGATACACACATAGCACCTTCATCCAAGAAAAGAGAGAAAGAGAGGGAGGAAAGAAAAGGATGCAGCGTGAATGTTGGGTCAAGTAACACTAAAGTTGCAAGAAAGTGGGGTTGCACGTAATCCCTATTAAACAAGAATAATAAAAGAAAGAGAGAGAAGAGATAGCACTCTCTGAGCCAAAAACAAAACACAAAATGAAAAGCAATAGGAGAGGATACGGTAACACCACTTGGAAGGAAAGGGAAGGAGTAGCGTGAGAACACACAAAAATTAGTGAGGAAGGAGAGTGAAGGGGATCAAGAAAGGAAGCAAAGAAAGCAAAAGAGCAAGGAAATTTCAAAGGAAGAGCTAAAACACTTCCCTTTGGTTTCATCATTGAGGTAGGTTAACAATTCTAAAAATTTTGGTTCCATGGTTTAGTATATGTATTCACCATGTCTTCACAACCTTTCATGGAATATTATCTACTTCTCTACATTCTTGATGAAATGAATGTTATGTTGGCTAGGTTTGTATGACATATTGGCATGTTGGTTGATGTGATAAAATGGATATTGTTGTTTATGGAAGGATTATGTTTGCATGAAAAACGCTGCATGCATGATAGAAAGCTCACACCTAAGATAGTGCTAAATATTCATTTTGTATGACTAGTATGAGTTTTAAGTTAGAGATATTCAAAATGAAGCTTGCTAGCAAGTTATGACATTATTCTCATTGTCTTGTTATGAATAGCTTGATGAAAATTTGTTTATTCGGTTTTGGGCTAAGAGTGAGGAAGAAAATATGGTTAATTAAATTATAGCTAATTATTTCACCTTTGCACACATAATAAAAGCCCACATGATTATTAAAATGTGTGAATTTAAATAGTATGTAACCTTAAATTTTAGTGGGTAGCATGAACCAATAAAGCAAAAGGGAATAAATTATTAATGGCAAGGGCTACACCAATTAAATGTAGAAGAAAGTATCTTAGAATTTAATGCGTGAGCTCATTGAAGAGTAAAGTATAGAAATATGGGGAGAATTTGACAATATGACATGAAAAACCTTAGGGATTATTGTCATATCATCATGGCCAAACCCAACCCCCATTTTGGTCCTAGTAGTCGAATGCATAAGCTAATGAAAATGACTTATAAAATGTTTTTAATGGCTAAAGTCAAGGGAAAATGAGAAAGTTAGAATTAAATAAAGGATGAATGCAATTTATCCTATTTATGCCATTAGTGGTCTCATGTTGAAAATTTAAGAGATTATGGATGGTTAATTTAATACCACATACTAATAGACAATAAATTTTATAAAGGTGGCCAAGTGTCCAAAAGTGCCCAAGTGTGCACAATGAATTTTATAAAGGTGGCCAAGTGTTCACAAGTGCCCAAGTGTGCACAATAAATTTTATAAAGGTGTCCAAGTGTCCACAAGTGCCTAAGTGTACACAATGAATTTTATAAAGGTGGCCAAGTGTCCACTGATGTGTCTTATTTTATACATAATTACTTGATGTGAATTGTCTATTTTATGAGCATTCTTCATTTTCAATTTTAGGTGTTCTATCAAGTCATCATTAGCAAATGGAGTAATTTTGATCCTAGACAGCCTTCAGAGAACTCAAAATAGGCCATTTGGGCCAATTTTGCTTATTGGGCCTTGGATTAGGCTAATTTGGGGGGAAAAGGGTTAACCTGCATGAAAACCCAAGCAGGACCAGAAGTGGAGCATTTTTGGAGCTGCATTAAACAGTTCCACAGGGTGCAGCGCAAGAGAGTGGAAAATTGAAGCTTGGAATAGTGAAATAAAAGAAAAAAAGGATAGCCATTGTGAAGGAGATACCTGAGGGAGAGAAGACCCGAACGTAGTGTCCGACAGGAGCTCTGCAATGGCATAACCTAACCTTGGCAATAGGAGATGACAGGCAAGCCACTACCACCGCCCATTGCAGTCAGAAAGCAACAAAACAACGAGAAAAGGCATGCGATCTGAGAGAAATTTTATCCTAGTTTGTAGCATTTTGCAACTGACCCATCGGTTGCCGTCACTCTTGCAACCTCTAGCAAGTCCTCCACTTTGCCCTCGACTTATCACCATCAGAGTCTGCTGGATCGAGAGATCCGAGGATGAACCCAATTTGTGACCTGGTTCGCGATCCGTTAGAAATTGAGCTCCTCCGCTCATTTTTTGACTAGCCCACCGGTCGCCGTCACCCTACCGCAACCTTCCACCCTAGCTCAGGCTATGGATCCAAGCATTTTCAATTGGGTATCCGAGATCCTAAGGATCTGACCTATTTTGACCTGGTTTGGCCACCCGTTTCTGGACAGCTTGGGATTTGAGTTTTTTGGTGAACTTCTGGTAGTTTTCAGGCGAGATTCTAGTGGTTTTCTGGTGACCAATCTGTGTAGCTACTGTTAGGCACTTGAGAAGACAAGGACGTGCATAATTTTTACTGTTTTTATCTCTGTATAATTGATTGTCTGATGGATTTTCTGACATATTATCTGATAGAATTGTCTGTAAATATGTGTGGCTGAACTTGAAAAATTCATTGGGGTTCCTAATTGTGTTGGATTACTGTTTTAATTTGCATGGATAATTGAATGTTGGTTATGTGATCTCTGTTACTTTTAAGAACGAACGCTCATGTTTTTGTTGACAAGACGTTGCAATGAAAGCTAATTAAATTTCTTTTTGAGATCAAGAGATGATAATTGAAATTGGACACCTAATTGTAACGAACAATTAATTTTTGCTTAGAGATGAGGTTAATTAATTGCTGAATTAAGGAGTAGCTATCCTTAATAGTGGTGAATTAGACCAATAAGGCTGATCTGAAATCAATCATTAGGAAGAGATTCCAGTGGTAGATTCTTAGATTTAGAAATTTAATTGTCTCATGAAGGAAATTGAATTTAACTTAGAATTCACTCACAGGTAGCATAGTCAAATTTAGTAATCCATTATCCTTTGTGTGTTTGCCAACCAGTATAGTTCCTTGATGGATTTGCATTTCTTTCCTCCATATATTTTCTTCTGTTCCTTGTCGCTGTTAGTTTATTATTACTTGTAGTTAGACGTTAGTTTAGATAAAAATTAATCACTTTAATTGCTAGGCTAGATAACAAAGAACAAGAAGTAACTCTGGGCTTTCCCGTTCCCGAGGAATACGACCTTGATACTCACTATTGCACTAGGCTGCATTGATAGGTTCAGTACCTTAGGTGTAATTGCTTAGGTAGCATTGGCAGCATACAAGCACATCAAGTTTTTGGCTCCATTGCCGGGGATTGTTTGTGAAAACTAGAGTGAATTTGCTATTTATTACTTTGGACACTTTTATCTATTTATTTTATTTTATTTTTGTTTCTGGTCAGTTGTGTCTTCCTCTTCATTCAGTTGTTGGCTTTTATTAATCTCATTTTGTCTCTTATTTATTTTATTTTATTTTTAGATTAATTATTTTACTATTTTAGCGGGTTTTTAGTTGTTTTATTTTTGTTTCTGTCGTTGGTTTTTAGCTATCCTGTTTTAATTTTTGTTTTGGTTTATTACTCTTTGATCTAGTTGGTAGGCTATTTCACTATTATTGGATTCAGGTAGTTTATAACTAGGAGTTCCAATCCTGTACTCATAGACCCTCTGTCTGATCCAGAATGATTGTTGTGGACTCGTGCACACCGTTATCAGGAGGAGGTGCCAGTGGAGATATTGGAGGAGAAACCAGTTGAGATCCCTAATCCTACATCACCAAAGATGGAAGCTGCAAATAACAATGATGATGCCAACCGAACGATGTACGAGTTCACTATACCTTCATTGGAAGGGATATAGACGTGCATTACTCAGCCTATAATAGCATCTAACAATTTTGAAATCAAGCCAAATGTGATCCAAATGGTGCAGTAAACTGTACAATTTGGAGGGATGCCTAGTGAAGACCTTAACGCTGACATAGCCAATTTCTTAGAGATATGTGACACTTTCAAGATTAATGGAACTACCGATGACACCATTTGGCTTAGATTATTTCCATTTTCCTTGAGAGACAGGGCAAAGAGATGGCTACAATCCCTACCACCTAACTCTATCACTACTTGGGATACTTTGGCTGAAAAGTTTTTGTACAAATATTTTCCACCAGTTAAGACTGCAAAAATGCGTAATGACATTTCTTCTTTTGTGCAGATGGCTGATGAGAGTATGTATTATGCATGGGAGAGGTACAAAGACTTGCTGAGGTGTTGCTCATATCATGGATTGCCTTTGTGGATGTAGGTGCAGACTTTTTACAGTGGTTTAAATACAGCCACAAGGCAAATGATTGATGCGATAGCAGGGGGTGCATTAAATAATAAAACCCCTGAACAGGCACAGAATTTAATAGAGGAAATGTCCATGAATAACTATCAGTGGTAATCCTCAAGGGATAGGCTAGGACGGCAGGGAGTGGTCAACCAGTTAGACTCTACATCAACCTTAGTGGCTCAAGTGGAGCTTTTGGCTAAGAAGATTAACCAACTCCAGATACCAGTGTAGGCAGCACAGTCAAGCTGCGAGTTCTGTGGTGGCCTGCATTATGGTGTCAATTGTAATGCGAGAGGTATGTTTGCTAACCCCTCTTTTTCATTTTCTTTTCACAGTGGTTCTTTTGATTTTGAATAGGTAGATTACATGGGGAATGCTCTGAGACAGCAGAATAATCCATACAGCAACACATACAACCTTGGGTGAAAGAATTATTCAAATTTTGGATAGAGAAACACTAATAACTAGGGTCCACCAGGTTTTCATTGGTTACACCAATAGCAACCCTAGCAACAAGCTACTCCAAATCAATTTCCTCAAGGGCAGGAAAGGAAGCCCAATCTGGAGGAATTGATCATGAAGTTTGTGTTCACTTCAGAGAGCAAATTCTAGTAAATGGACACAACATTTAGAAACCAGCAGGCCTCTATTCAGAAGTTGGAGAACCAGATAGGCTAGATTTCTAAGGTGTTGGCTGAAAGATAGCCAGGGATGCTCCTCATCACCACAGAGTCTAATCCAAGGGAGCATTACAAGGCTATTACTCTAAGATAAGGTAAGAAAGTATCTGGTCCTTTACTTTTACCTGATGATGATAATACTGATGTGTAGGATGCAACTGTCAATAAGGACCTAGAGCCTGAGGTAACCAAGCCAATGCAAGTTGAGGGCAAAAAGAGCCCTGTAAGAGAGTACTAGCCACCAATTCCATACCCTGCTAAACTAAAGTAGGAGAATGTGGATCAACAGTTTGGTAAGTTTCTTGATCTATTTAAACATATGAGGATTAAACTTTTTTTTGTTGAAGCCATTTCGCAGATGCCTCGCTATGCGAAATTCTTGAAGGAAATACTAAGAAATAAGAGGAAACTGGAGGATTTGGGACTGGTGACACTAAATGAGGAGTGCTCAACAATCCTACAAAATAAGCTGCCTGTTAAGAGGCGTGATCCAAGGAGTTTTACTGTACCTTATGTAATTGGTGAACTGTCTGTCATGGATTCTTTAGCTGATCTAAGAGCTAGCATAAATTTGTTGCCTACCAGCTTGTTTGATAGACTAGAATTGAGTGAGCCAAAACCTATTAGGATGAATATAAAATTGGCTGATAAAACTGTTAAATATCCTAGAGGTATAGTTGAAGATGTACTTGTAAAGGTTGATAAATTCATCTTTCCTGTTGCTTTTGTTGTGATGGATATAGAGGGTGAGAGTAGCATACCCTTGATTCTAGGTGGGCCTTTATTTGCAATGTTTAGGGCTATTATAGATGTCTATGATGGGAAGTTGAAACTTAGAGTAGGGGATGAAATTGTTGCTTTTGACTTAGCTACCTCTAAGAGACAATCTTTAGATTATGATGATACTGTATTTTCTATGGATGTATTGGATGATGTGGTTGAATTTTAATTGTATGAATTTTTACTTGACGACCCTTTACAGGTGGCATTACAAGGAGATGAGGATGAGTTGTCCAACGAGCATGTGTTGGAACAACTAGCTCATTTGCTAGCTGTTAAGCCTAGCAACTCCACTGACCCTTTTGTTTCTCTTGATAGGTCAGAGGTGCAGACCTCTCGGCCTTGGAATTGAAGGAGTTACCCAAGCACTTGAGCTATGCTTATTTGGATGAGGCAGAGAAGCTACCAGTAATTATAACAACTGACTTGACACCTGAGGAAAGGGAGATGACTATTACCTCTCTCAAGAAATACCCTAAGGTCTTCGCTTACAAGATGGTAGACATTCCTAGGATTAATCCTAGCTATTGTTCACACAAGATCCTGATGGAAGATAGCTACAGGCCAATAGTGCAGCCACAGAGACGGTTAAACCCAAACATGAAGGAAGTGGTAAAAAATGAGGTAATTAAACATCTTGATGCAGGTTTAATTTATCCCATTTCTGATAGCTCTTGGGTGAGTCCTGTGTAGGTTTTACCAAAGAAGGGTGGCATGACAGTTGTCAAAAATGAGAAGGATGAGCTGATACCCATTAGGACAGTAAAAGGTTTTTTGGATTTGCATTGATTATAGGTGACTCAATGATGCAACCTGGAAAGACCATTTTCCTCTCCCTTTCATTGACCAATTGCTTGAACGTTTAGCAGGTCACATGTTTTATTGCTTCCTTGATGGTTTTCCAGGTTATTTTTAGATTCCCATTGTACCTAAAGACCAAGAGAAGACCACCTTTACCTGCCCATATAGGACGTTAGCTTACAGGAGGATGCCTTTTAGACTGTGCAATGCACCAGCCACTTTTCAGCGATGCATGATGGCAATCTTCCATGACATGATTGAGGAGTCTATGGAGGTTTTTATGGATGACTTCTCCATTTTTGGTAACTCGTTCTCCCAATGTTTGCTTAATTTAGAACGTATGCTTGCAAGATGTATAGAAGTAAACTTAGTTCTTAATTGGCAAAAATGTCACTTTATGGTGAGAGAGGGGATTGTTCTTAGGCATAAGATAACACATGCAAGGATGGAGGTAGATAATGCTAAGGTTGAGACCATATCAAAACTACCATCCCCTAGTTTTGTTAAGGCTGTTAGGAGTTTCTTAGGGCATGCTGGTTTTTATTAGATATTTATTAGAGACTTCTCTAAGATTGCTAGGCCCTTAACTCAATTACTTGTAAAAGATGTACCTTTTGTTTTTTTATCATAATTTTTTATAGGCATTTGAGTTATTGAAGGAACGACTAACCACAGCCCCTATCATGGTTTCACCTAAATGAGGGCTGCCTTTTGAACTAATGTGTGATGCTAGTTACTTTGCAGTTGCAGTTGTGTTAGGTCAGAGGATTGATAAAAAGTTCCAACCAATTTATTATGCTAGCAAGACCTTGACTGATGCCCAGGAGCACTATACCACTATTGAAAAGGAGTTACTTGCAGTGGTCTATGCTTTCGACAAGTTTCAATGCTATTTGGTGCTATCCAAGATTGTGGTTTACACGGATCATTCAGCCTTGGAGTATTTTTTAAGTAAGCATGATGCTAAGCCTAGACTCATTAGATGGATTTTGCTCTTGTAGGAATTTGATATAGAGATCAAGGATAAGAAAGGTGTATAGAACTTGGTTGTAGATCACTTATCAAGGTTGAAGAATCCAAAATGGGAGGCCTTAGATGAGAAAGCCATTGATGATAACTTTCCAGATGAGCATTTGGAGGCGGTTTAGGTATGTACTGATTCCCCTTAGTTTTGTGATTATGCTAACTATCTGGTTACAAGGGTTTTACCAAAGGGTATGAATACCTAACAAAAGAAGAAATTCTTTGCTGAGTTGAAATACTATATTTGGGAAGATCCTTTCTTGTTCCGTATTTGTACAGACCAAGTAATCAAGAGATGCATACATGGGAAGGAAATCTGCCAGATTCTGAGGCATTTCCATGAAGGACCAATGGGAAGCCACCAGGCTACAAACCACACTGCTAGAAAGGTGCTTGAAGTAGGGTTTTACTGGCCAACCATATTCCAGGATGCTAGAGCATATGTCCAGGTTTGTGATGCTTGTCAAAGCTCAGGTAATATCTTTGCCCGTGATAAAATGCCCCAAACGAGTATGCAAGTGGTTGAAATTTTTGATGTGTAGGGTATTGACTTCATGGGCCCTTTTCCTTCCTCATATGGTAATAAGTATATACTTGTGGCTATTGAGTATCTTTCCAAGTGGCCAGAAGCTCAAGCTTTCCCCACTAATGATGCCAGGGTAGTGACTAAGTTCCTTAAAAAAATTGTTTGCTAGGTTTCGTACACCTAAGGCACTGATTAATTATAGAGGGACCCATTTCTGTAGTTCCAAACTTGAGAAAGTACTTAAACATTGTGGGGTATCTCATAGGTTTTCAACACCCTATCACCCACAGACAAGTGGACAAGTAAAGGTAACTAATAGAGGTTTAATGAGAATCTTAGAGAAAACCTTGGGGGTGAGTAGGAAGGATTGGACATCCAAATTGGATGATGCATTATGGGCCTTTAGGACAGCTTATAGAACTTCTAATGGATTTACACCTTATAGGCTAGTATATGGAAAAACTTGTCATTTGCCTATTGAATTGGAACACAGGGCACTTTGGGCCCTTAAAACATGCAATCTTGATGTCATTTCTGTAGGTAAAGAGAGGTTATGGTAGCTGAATGAGCTAGAAGAATGACGCCACCAAGCTTATGGAAATTCTTCCATTTACAAAGCTCGAACCAAGAAGTGGCATGATCAAAGGCTACGTGGCTCTAAAGATTTTCATGTAGGAGATAGGGTATTACTTTATAACTCATGTCTTCATCTTTTTCCAGGAAAGCTTAAGAGCCGATGGTCAGGACCATTTGTGGTTAAGCAAGTCTTTCCCTGTGGCACAGTGGAACTGTATCATCCTGACAAAGGAGATTTCAAAGTCAATGGGCACCGACTGAAGCACTACTATGGAGGCTTGTCAGAGGTCGAGGAGCGAGTGCATATGGTGCTTTACCTACAAGAGTGATAGAAGGAACGAGTCTAGCTAAAAGACTCAAACAAAAAGAAGCATTTTATTTATTTATTTATTTACTTTATTTGTGTTATTTTATTTTTGTCCATTTTCTTCTTTTTCACATTGTAAGGTACATTAAAAATTTAAGATTATCTTTGCCTATTGCTACGCTTTATGCTTTTATTTCTATGGTATCCTCTTTGCTGTACACTGAGGGCAGTGTCTTTCTGAAGTGTGGGGTGGGTATCTATGATTTTGATGCTGTAGTTTGCTGATGTTGTATTTATTTTGATAGTGGATATAAGGTATGATACTTGATTTTTGCTTGATTCTATGCACTTGAGTCTTTGATTGTCTTTTGAGCATGTATGATTTAGTCATGAATGGGCAGGCATTGTTTCTCATAGTGCATGTTAGAAAGTAGTTTTAATGCCTAATGTATTTTTGACCACGGCCAGGTCATATCAGTGTTGCTTGATTACTTTTTTTCAAATTGTTCAAATTTTGATTTAGGACGTTGATAATGCAGTATGCATGCACTGCTTGATTGGTAATTCATATGGAAATATTTGAGAACCATATACAATTTAGCCGCACTTCAAACGTGAGATTTAAGCCTAAGATAAGCATTTATTATAAATATGCTTCGAATTCTTTTTGTTGAGTGTGTATTTCACTTGATTGTGTCTCTAGAACTTACTATGTAATTCATGTTGAAGTTACATAAACTTTTGAATATTAGATGATTTGGGCAACTTAGGATACATTATTTTTGCCAAAAAGCCTACCTCATGTGTCTTCCTTAGTTAGCCATTGTTGGGCCTTGAATTTTCCTTCATCACTTACATTTTACACCTCATATTCCTTTCTATACACTATCTTCTTTCTTCACCCCATTTGCTGAAATTTGTGTGATTTACTCTTTGTACATGGATTAAAAATGTACTACTTAATTGGTGATAGTACACTAAGTTTTTCTTTTATCATTCTATATGCTCCCTTCAATCCAAAAGTGTAAGCATGTAGGCTAATTATGAAAAAAAAGAGATAATAATAAGAGTAGTCTGTCTATTGATATTATATTCTCTGAGCATCACCAACTTCATTGAAAACTTAGTAAGAATTGTTATGTTTAGCATTTGTTGCGTTTAATCCTTTAATCCTTCATGATGATTAAATTGCATAAATTTTCAGCATCTATGCCACTTCTACCAAAAATTTCTTCCCTACCATCACCTTAATCTCATTATAACCTTGTAAGACCCTATTTTGGTATTCAATTTTTTAGTAGTAGCGGAGATGAGATTTATGAGCAACCATATAGTAGACATATTCTTGTGAAATTGGTTGAGGGATTTGTACCTTACCAGAATACACTTTGAGTGATTTGAGTAATCTCTGAGAGGCATTGATTCTTAAATAATTGGCATTGAATTGTTGGCTAAGTTGTGTATGCATCGTTATTATCTCCATTCTGCATCAAGGTTTTGCAATTTGGTCTTTGATTAAGTTTCATGGGGGATGTGTTAGGCATTATTAACTGTAGACTAGGTATAGAATTTGAGAAATTTTTGCTATTTATTTGAGGACTGAGTTAGTGTTTGCTTGAGGACAAGCAAAGATTTAAGTGTGGGGTGATTTGATGTGTCTTATTTTATACATGATTGCTTGATGTAAATTGTCTATTTTATGAGCATTTTATGTAATTTCATTCTTAAAATCACCTAAGTTTGCTTTATTTTCATTTTCAGGCGTTCTATCAAGTCATCATTAGCAAACAGAGCAATTTTGATCTTAGATAGCCTTCAGAGCACTCAAAATAGGCATTTGGGCCAATTTTGCTTATTGGGCCTTGGACTGGACTAATTGGCCTTAGATTCGCCTTATTGAGCCTTGGACTAGGCTAATTTAGGGGAAAAAAGGGCTTACCCAGTGGAAACCCGAGCAGGACTCGAAGTGGAGCATTTTTGGAGCAACATAGAACAGTACCACATGGTGTAACGTGAGAGAGTGGAAAATTGAAGCTTGGAATAGTGAACTAAAAGAAAAAAAGGAGAGCCATCGTGAAGGAGATACCCAAGGGATAGAATACCTGAACGAAGTGTTTGACTAGAGCTCCACGGTGGCGTGACCTCACCCCATCAACAGGAAACGATGGGCAAACCACCACCACCGCCCATTACCGTCAGAAAGAAGTAAAATGGCGAGAAAAGGCATGTGATCCGAGAGAAATTTTGTCCTAGTTCGCGGCTTTTTTTGGCCAACCCACTAGCCGCCGTCACTCCTGTAACCTCCATCAAGTCCTCCAGCACCTTCCCTCAGCTCACCAGCCGCTGTAGCCCACCAGATCGAGAGATTTTATGATAGGCCCAATCAAGCTCTTCTGCACGTTTTTCAGCTAGCCCACTGGTTGCCGTCACCCCTGTAACCTCCAGCCACCCACCACAACCTTCCGCCTCAGCTCAGGCTGTCAATCTAGGGATTTTTCGTCCGGTATCTGAGACCCCAAGGCTCTGACCTGTTTTAAGCCGGTTTGGTGACCCGTTTCTAGAAAGCTTGGGATTTGAATTTTCTGGTGAATTTCTAGTAGTTTTTCAACGAGATTCCAGTGGTTTTTCGATGACTAATCCCTGCAGCTACTATTGGGCACTTGAGAAGATAGGGACGTGCATAATTTTTACTGTTTTGATCTCTGTATAATTGATTGTCTGACAAATTATCTGATAGAATTGTCTGTAAATATGTGTGGCTGAACTTGAAAAATTCATTGGGATTCCTAATTGTGTTAGGTTGCTATTTTAATTTGTACAGAGAATTAAATGTTGGTTAAGTGATCTCCATTACTTTTAAGAACGAACGCTTATGTTTTCGTTGACAAGACGTTGCAATGAAAGCTAATTAAATTTCTTTTTGAGATTCAGAGATGATAATTGAAATTGGACACCTAATTGTAACGAGCAATTAATTTTCGCTTAGAGATGAGGTTAATTAATTGCTGGATTAAGGAGTAGCTATCCTTAATAGTGGTGAATTAGACTGATAAGCCTGATCTGAAATCAATCATTAGGAAGAGATTCCAGTGGTAGATTCTTAGATTTAGAAATTTAATTGTCTTGAGAGGGAAATTGAATTTAACTTAGACTTAACTCACAGGTAGCATAGTCAGATTCAGTAATCCATTATCCTTTGTGTGTTTGCCAACCAGTATAGGTTCCCTGATGGATTTGCATTTCTTGCCTCTGTATATTTTCTTCTATTCCTTGTCACTGTTAGTTTATTATTGCTTGTAGTTAGATGTTAGTTTAGATAAAAATTATTCACTTTAATTGTTAGGCTAGATAACAGAGAATAATAAGTAACTCTGGGCTTTCCCGTTCCCAAGGAATATGACCTTGGTACTCACCATTGCATTAGGCTGCATCGATAGGTTCACTGCCTTAGGTGTAGTTGCTTAGGTAGCATTGGCAACATGCAACACATCATCCACAAAGTGCCTAAGTGTGTACAATGAAATTCACAAAGGTGACCAAGTGTCCACAAGTGCCCAAATATGCACAATGAATTTTATAAAGGTGGACAAGTGTCCACAAAGTGCCCAAGGGTGCATAATGAATTTCATAAAGGTTGCCAAGTGTCCACAAGTGCCCAAGTGTGCACAATAAATTTTATAAAGGTGGCCAAGTGTCTACAAGTGCCCAAGTGTGCACAATGAATTTTATAAAGGTGGCCAAGTGTCCACAAAGTGCCCAAGTGTACACAATGAATTTTATAAAGGTGGCCAAGTGTCCACAAGTACCCAAGTGTGCACAATGAATTTTATAAAGGTGGCCAAGTGTCCACAAGTGCCCAAGTGTACAAAAAATATTTTATAAAGGTGGCCAAGTATCAAAAAGTGCCCAAGTGTGCACAATGAATTTTATAAAGGTGGTCAAGTGTCCACAAAGTGCCCAAGTATACACAATGAATTTTATAAAGGTGGCCAAGTGTCCACAAGTGCCCCAGTGTGCACAATGAATTTTATAAAGGTGGTTAAGTGTCCACAAAGTGCCCAAGTGTACACAATGAATTTTATAAAGGTGGCCAAGTGTCCACAAGTGCCCCAGTGTGTACAATGAATTTTATAAAGGTGGTTAAGTGTCCACAAAGTGCCCAAGTGTACACAATGAATTTTATAAAGGTGGCCAAGTGTCCACAAGTGCCCTATTGTACATAATGAATTTGATAAAGGTGGCCAAGTGTCTAAGTGTGCACAATCAATTTACGAAGGTAGTTTTAAGAATGAAATGAATAAATGATTTTATTTATTTGTTTATGATGACATGCAGAATTCTATAAAAAGATGTTTTACTTAATAGAGAATATCTATTTTATCACCCTGACATTTCCAATAATAATGTCATGCTTACCAATTTATATTTATGAATAAGACTATGTTTAAATACCGAGAATGTAGATGAAGGTGTTTTTAATGCTTGCAACCTGGTACATATTAGTAGATTTTTAACATAATGAATTGTTAAGCTATTAGGAAACAATGTTTCTCATTTGTATGCTAATATGTATCAGATCCAGCTATTTAGCAATCTCGGGGAAGGATGAAGGTAGCATTAAAAGGCATTCTTTTGATAGAAATATTTTGCACTTTTAGAGTCCAGATTCTAGATATGTTTTTGAATTAGAATTAGGATTATTATTTTGGCTGCGTATGTGAGAGGGAAATGGAAAATTGCCAGGGAAAGGATAAGTGAAGGACCGGTCCATCCCTGTTATTTTAAAGGGAGTTTGAGTGATAGGCTTGTTATCTCCTGACTCACTATAGATGGGTACTTCATATATCCTGGTACATGATTACGAAGGTTGTAATAGACATTATTGGACATTTATTATTTGTATTATATGAAAGTTTTAAATTTCACTTTGATGTATGGTATTTTATTTTTGCTATGCATATGAGACTTGATCTGAGCAAAAGAACCCTAACCTAATCCACTTTAATAAAACTTGATGGTATAAATTCTCAGATGTGGTAAATAAAAAGGATAAGAATAATGTACCGAACTTATCTAATTACATCGAAGGAATTGTAATACTAGATAAGGGTGTTACACTAGGAGTTTGTAAGTCGAGTGCTAGCTCTCAGGCTTGTATACTCTATTTAAACCTAAGTGATTGCCAAAGGAGAAGAAGCCAATTAGTAGACTCTAGAACATGAATTATGCCCTGTAATCCTTCAATTTCAAATGTTAAGGCTCAATTGACTCAGATTCAATGATTAAGAGAATCAAACATTATGAAATATGGATAAAAAAGGTAAAAGAGAATGAGAGCTTATAGCAGTAAGAAAAGTATTCCTAGTATATGCACTAGTGGTAGATAGGCACAAGTTCGAGTAACTGATTGTTGGTATAGGAAGGCTATTAGGAATCCCATAGTTAAGCCATAAATTGGGATGGTAAAACATCCACTTAACTAAATAAAAAAGATTTTGAAAATGCCATGGTAGTTACGAATTTTAGGTTAGTGTACCCTGAATGAAATGGCCAAGAAAGGATCACGTACTTAGAATTAGGCATAACTGTGGCTTGAGCTAATTCACCTTAATTAGTACATACATTTGGGATAGCATATTGGGAATGTCATCCATAGGTAAGGGATGGTGATTCTGTAGCCTCATGATCCGTTTAGGATAGAGCGATGTGATCTACATCTAAATTAGTGATCTCATTGTAGGACATGATTCGTTAAAGAAAAGGGGTAGTGATTCACTGGGGGATGTCTCAGATAGTGCGATGGTCAGATACCACAAGGGCCTAGGGCCATAGAATTACTTATTCATGTAGAGCTTAGGGGTACGTAAGGTGTTCATTAGGCAACGCCTTCCAAAAATTGCTCTCTTTATTTTCATGAAAGAAGACACGAGGCATGAGAATCGAAGGGTAAGAGGCCCAAGATAATGTATGTTTCCCTTACGAATTGATTAAGCATGATTATGTTACATTTTTTATGAAGAAATGTACTATAATGATGATGATGTTTGTAAAAGCTTGGATATATTATGAATTTTTTCATGATAATTTAATTGTAGATGCATTAATAAAAACATGACATGAGCATACATTTCATCCAATAGTCTAATGTTTATGTAAATAAGAACATGGAGAATGTATGAATTTTTGTACAAGTACATTTGGCATCATTAGTGAATTTTAATACAGGTGATATAGCTACTGAGATTATTTATCTCACTTTTTGTTGATGTATCCAAATGCCATGCTACCACGTACTGTTAGAAATTGATACCACCGTCGTTGAGGTTCCTTTCATGGGGCCTATTACCCTCATTAAGGACATATGGGTGGTTGTGGTAATGGAGGTACCACTTATGGTGTTCCACACAGGACCAATTTTTGAGCAACCTCCATAATAATCTCTTCTCTCTACAATATTATTTTGGGTATTTTGTATAGTCTATCCTTGACTAGGACCTTATTATGTTTTAGGAGTAGCCTATGGTATTCTTTTTGTTGCACATAGTTGACAAGGATAGATATATACATGGACAAATATCTAACTAGGCTTACCCACTAGTAGGTATTTTTGGAAGGGTGAAACTAAGTGGCAGACCTGTTACTTCCTTTTCTCATGCTTGATTGTACATGTATGCTTAATGTCATATATCTATGTGTGTGTGTATATGTATATATATATATCTACTAGCTACCATGGTATAAGCATATTAGGAATGTAATTGGAAACGTTAAGGTCTAATGTGCATATAAATGTTTAAAATATCATATTCTATTTATTTAATTATTTTATTTTTCCATTGCGATATTAATACGAGTGAGAACCTGAGTGTAGATTGTAACATCCGCTCCTTCCATATATGAGAGATGATTGTTAGTTTTAAAATAAATTAAATGCTTGTGATTGTTTCATTAGATTGCATGTAATGCATCAGAGTCAGGGACTAAATTGAAACGAAAAGAATGAGGACTTGAATGAGAGGAAAAAGGTTGAGTGAAGGAAGTTCTATAAACTTTCCATAATTGAGGGTAGCATACCATAATTTGAGATGAGAAAATTATTGTAGCTTCTAGGATTTTGAAATTTACTGCCAATGGTTCAAGGGTAAAATAGTAATTTGGCATGTGGCTGGAGAAATTATCATTTTGAGTTAGATTGATCAAGAATTATGATCAGATTTGGCAATTCTTCGACTGCCTATAAATAGGGCCAAATTACAGAACCTTAATCCTTCACCTTGCATTCAAAATTCTAGAGAGAGAAGGATATTTTAGAGAGAGAAAGTAAGAATTTACAAAGGAAGTGGTATTTTTATAGTGAATCGAGGCAAGAAGTTGGTAGTTGAGCAATCTAGGAATTCATTTGATAATTTTACACTAGTTGTTACATGAAATAAGGTAGCAAAACAACCTATTCCCTCTAATTTCACATTACTATTCATATTAATGAAAATGATAATTTTGCTATAGTTTAAAGTAAGAAAGGGATTCAAACTAAATTCTTGATATTTATGAATGCTATTGGGTGTTTTAAACTGCATGAATATACTTATACATGATGAAATCAAATTATAAGAAATGGGTTTTTCCTATGGAATGAATATGGGGTTTAATCCAAGATTTGAGTGAGATTAAACGATAGTTTGGGCTATTTTTATGTGTATAATGATGCTTATATAAAGGTATTGAGTTGCTGATTATTAAAAAGGGATTACAAACTATTTCTTAGGCAAAAATTTGGGTCAACAGAGGATTTGAAAAATAAAGTATAATGTAGTAGTTGACTTGTAGCCCTTACCAGTCGACTGTTGTGCTCTTCAGTTGCTTAGAAATGCATCCAGAGTGCTAGCAACTGATTGCCAAGAGGCTGAAAGTCAACTATCGTGCTCATATTTTTTGGAAATTTGCCAAGAACAGAGCGATCGAATGTCGAGCTTGTATCAGTCGATTGGTAGCCCTCGAGTTTGGAAAATTTTGAGGCAGTAAGCTACAAGTAAACTGCCATAAGGGTAGAAGTCAACTAGTAGGTCTTTGTTTTGAAAAAATGAACTCAGTGACCTAGTTTAAAGCTTGTTTAGCTTGTAACTTCACTCAAATAAGAGATTTAAACCTAGAATGTATAATGGGTAACAAGAGGGTTGAGAATGAAAGAAAAAGAGCAAGAAAGAAATGTGATAATTGAAAAGGAATGAGCATAAGACTTACCAGAGAAATAAGAAAGTATTCCTATTTTATGGATAGTGGTAGATAGGTACATATTAAGTGACCAGTTGTTGGTATAGGATAACAATTGGGCACTCTACAGCTAAATTAAATGGTTTGAAAATACCGTGGTGATTATTAATTTTAAGTTAGTGAACTCCCTTATGGCCAATTAAAGAATTCACGTACTTAAAGTTTTACATAACTATGGTATGAGCCGAATCATCCTGGTCTATAAACTTATGAATAGTGTTTTAGAGAAATGATCTATTAAGAACAGTAATTCTAGATATATAGGGGAGGATCTACCAGAAAGGTGGGCAAGGACCCTATGGTTCTTGGAGTTAGGAAATGATCTGTCATAGCGGTGGACAGAGACCTTCATGGGGGTATTGTGGATGGATGTACTTGGATCCACTAGGGGACTCTCCAACATGTACATATATCGCAGTCAAGGACTGTTGGATTATGAATACATTATCGCGGACTATGAGATACTCACCTGAGAGTGAGGGTTTTATGTGAGGAGTTATTTGCTTGGCGACTCTCCTGATTTCTCTTGGTATAATCTTGTGATGATCATGATTTAGCTTTGGCTATGAGAATATGTTCTGATTTCCTTATTTATGCTCTTGTTTCTATGTGACTATGTGATACCTGTTACCATTATGATGTAATGTATATCCTGTGTGATGGATATGTGGTATGATATATCCTGTTTGATGGATATGAAATATAATCTGATGACATATATATCCGACTGAATAGATATACAATGATTTATATTGCATGCATAGTATGATTATGAGATGATATAACTGTATACTTCATGCATTGTATCGCAATAAGTATAATGTTTTATTTTATAATAAGAAGAATGTAGTGTTTTCCACATGAATACGGTGATACAAACGAGTGTGTTTTAAAAGTCAGGTTGTTTATTGCTACTGAGATTCATTCTCATTTAAAGTACTAGTTTGTATCAATGCCTAAGTACCAGGTTCTGTTAGAGATGGAGGTAGAGATAGTGGAAATACCATTCTTAGGGTATTTACCTGTGGTGAAAGTACTATAGATTATTTTTGTCCTAAAAGTTCATCCTACTCCTTAACTACATGAGGTTAGGATAAAAAAAGTGTATTTTTGACATGCTCGATACCTGAATCCCTATTAATCATTTGGAAAGGATCATGATGATGATTTTTGAATGTATAAAGTAAGGGCATATATGTATTAGGATATGTGAGCTAGGAATACACTAGCAAACTTTTGTTAAGTGGGTATGAGTGACAAGCTTGTTGTCTCCTTACCCTATTTGACACACTCACATATCTATAGGTATAAGTCTAATGGGTAACACTGGTAAACATTATAAATGAACTATGTATGTGGATGTATATGTAAATATTTATATATCTTATTTAATTATTTTTAGCTGTTATCTTACGTGTGAGAGCCTAAGCGTAGAATTTCCAAACTAATAACACTTAATTATTTAACTTAGTAACAGTTAAAAATTTTACTCGGGTAAAGGTAATAGTAACTCACTAATCTAGTATTATGTGATATTAATTATTTAACCAAAAGAAAGCATAGGACTGGGGGTGTTACATAGAGACCCAAACCTAACTCAACTAATTATAACCAACTTGGTAAAAGTTAAAATTTACTCGGTAGAGGAGGTAATAACACACCTATTTTATTTATAAATGAAAATAAAAGAAATAATTGAATGAACAATAGGATGAGGATGTTACACCTTTTAGGTGGTATTAGAGCATAGTTAACCTACGTAGACAGTTGTAGTGTTCCTCAAGGAAAAGGCTAGATTAAGTTAGTTGGCTAAACCTAGGAAGTCGACTAGATAAAGTTGTATCTAATTTATGGAATGGAGTTACAAGTTTGGAAAAGGTTGTCTTCTTTTGATGCTATACATTATATTATAAAATGTTATATTATTAGGACTGATCACTTCAATAATGTTTTTTTGTAGTATGAATTATGGGTCCAAAGAGGAGGAATGTGGACAAGAGAGGAAAAAGATTTGCTTGGAGGGTATGCATGATCCCTTCAAGGCATGGTCGAGGCTATAAGAGAGTATGTCGTAGCCACTACTTAGGTCCTGTGACAATTTTAGGGGAATGGGAATGGCAATAATAATAATAACAACCGCAATCTTAATCCACCTAAAGGATGGGTGAGTTACTAGGCTTATCATAATAGGCTGAGTTCTAAAAGGCAAGGCCACCTTCTTTTAAGGGTGATTTTAATCCAAAGATTTTTTACGAGTGGCTGAAGGAGATGGAAAATATTTTTAAGGTTTTGAAGAGTACTGATGAACAAAAGGTGTAGTTTGCTAGTTATATGTTGGTTGGTGAGGCTGAGCACTAGTGGAAGGGATCTGAGATGTTGAAAGTGGCTCAAGGGACCCTACTCACTTGGTATTCCTTTAAGATGGCATTCTTGGAAAAGTATTTTCCCTTTAGTGTCCAAAATATAAAGGATGTACAATTCATACAAATCAGATAGAGAGGAAGGACTTTTAAGGAGTACTTTGTAGACTTTGAGGAGTTGGCCAAATATTCTTATTTAAAGGATTAACCAAACGAGACCTATAAGGCGATGCACTTAAAGGCTGGTTTAGATCTAGAAATGAAAATTTTTGTAGCCCAATTTGAGATCTGGAACTACATTCTCTTGGTGTATAATTGCTAGATAGTGGCTAAAGGATTGGAGAAATTAGAGAAAGAGAAGCAAAAGATGAACCAATTTAATAGGAAGTTAGTTGGGTTTGAAAGAGGTAAGGATAATAAGTTTGGCAAGACACAAGGAGCTTAGAAGCTAGTGATGGGAGCAATGACAACTAAAAGTTGCCAAAGTGTGAAAAGAATCATGGAGGAAAGTCGTGCTTATATAGGTAAGGTGTGTGCTACACGTGTGGTAGGTTGAGCCACTTTTCCAAAGATCATCCCTAAGCTAAGAGCTAGCTGAGGTGACAAGACCTCCAACTAGAGGAAGAGTGTACACACTCAAGGGCAAGGAAGTAGCCTGGTCTAATGATTTGATTAAAGGTAAAGGTGTGATATGTAACACCACTTTAATTATACTATTTGATTCGTGCATTACTCATTCTATTATTACATGTGAATTTTTAAAGATATTAGGATTGCCCACATTTAATTTACCCTATGAACTAATTTCTTCTAGCCCTACTAGTGAAAATGTTGTGACCTCTTTAGTCTTGAATTAACCTATCATTGTTGAACTTATTTGTTTACCCTTGGTTAATCTTGATGTTATTCTTAGGATGAACTGGTTGTCTATAAATAATGTGGTCCTGAACTATTTTGAGAAAACTATTACTTTTATAGATACCATACCATTACATCAGAGAGACGAGGAAAAGATCTAAAAAATTAATTTTCTGTGATTTTTTTGAGGTGGATATTCAGCATAACTTAGATGATATACCTATAGTTAAAGAATTTCTTTATGTATTTCCAAAAGAGATATATCATCTCCCACCAGATAGGGAAGTAAAGTTTTTCATAGATTTGATAAAAGGAATTGGACATATATCTATAGCACCCTATAGGATGTCCTGTAACACCCCTTAGCCTATAGTTCATTTTTTAAGTTAATTTAAAGAATATTGTAATATTTGCTTTCTGCATCTTCAGATATGTTATTAAATCTTAAATTTGTCTATTGCATACCTAATTGTATCTATATAAATCACCCTATATTTCCTTAAAGTGGAGAGGGACTAAATTGAATGAAAAGTCAAAGGACTAAAGTAAAAAGGAAAAAGGTTTAAAAAAAAATAATCTAAATGTGATGATTACCTTTAGAAAATATCTGGGCGTATTAATGATGTGTAATCATGACATTTGAAAATACATAAAAAGTAATGATTAATTTGGGAAAATATCTAAGAAAAATATTTGAAAGCCATAATTGTCCTAGGAAAATACCTTAAGGGCAAAATGGTAAATTTTACCAAGGGAAAAATGGTAATTTCACCCAAGGGAAAAATGGTAATTTTTATCTCAAGGGTAAAATAGTCATTTTTCTTATAAAATTTATGATAATTTCCCTCAAGGCCATCTACCTACACTTTTTGAAATTATAAGGACAAATAGAGGGTAAAATGGTCATTTTCGCATGAAGGGTGAAATGGTCATTTTCCGTTAAAGGCTAATAAACTGTCTTCTTCATGAGAAAGGAGAAGAAAGTGACAGTAAAGGGAGAAAAGAGAGAGAAGCCAAAAGGAGGAGAAGAAGAAGAAGACAAGGAAAAGTGAAGGAAAAGCCAAGAAGACACTACTTTTCTTACAAATTTAAGGTAGCTAAACAATCATAACCCTTCTATTTCATGTTTTATAACTTCATTTAGATGATTGAAAATTTTTTATGTCTACCATGAATAGGAAGGGTTTCTCACTCTAGATTCTTTTATACTTGAAAATCTATTAGGTTTTGCTTGTATGGATGTATTTGTGAGTGCTAGAATGCTTGTTTGAATGGAATATTGAAAGTTTATGGTTATTTCACCATGTTTCATTAAGAACCTTCTTATTGAATTGATTATGTATGGTTATGATTAGCATGGATATGAAGGGATAATAATGTTTTTATGCTTGTATGATGATGGAAATGGGAAGAAAGGGAAGAAATGGTTTTAAACCCCTTCATTTCTCTCTTCTTGGTTGTTGGCTTAGAGCTTGATGAAATGCTAAGGGAAAGATTTTGCATGATTTTAGTTCATAAGTGTGGTTATTGTCTTGGCCATAAGCAAGAGAGAGAGAGAGAAGGATTGATGATTGTAATGAAACTCCATTAATTCCCCTTTTCTTGTGTTTTGGCTAAGAGCATCATGGACGATTTTTGTATAAATAATGTCTATATATGTGTTTATTGCTTTGGCCAAGGCAAGAGATAATGATATTTATGATGGTTGGTTTGATGAATTGCCTTCCATAACCATGAAATCCTAACCTTGGATATGTATTCCATTAAGAGGGGAAAGATATATTTATGTATACATATATATAATGTGAGAAAAGGATACTTATATGTATACATAGATATATTGAGAGCAAAATGAAATGAAAATGGTGAAGGAAACCATTAATAGTTCACTAGATGCATATTGCAACCCTTGATGTGTGATGGAATAAAGTATGGGAATTGTATGGAAATAGAAGGAAATTGATGTACGTGTGCTTGTATGATGTAAAGGATGGGAGAAAGTGAATATATGGCATGAAAGCCCCATTTGGTAATGTAATTGCAAGGGAAAAAGAAGTGGGTGGCCAAGGCATGGAACTTTAATAATGATTGTTGTTAATTGTTTAAAAGGAATGAATGGCCTTATATGTTTATACAATTCAATCATGAAAGTGTTAGCAAACACATAAGGGTTATATTTTTTCAATGAGTATAGTATCATGAAAAATAAAAGAAAGGGAATGAATTAAATGAATGATTGGAAAGGATAGCATAGAAAGGAAAGGAAAGCATAGAATGGAAAGGAAGAGAACTAAGAGGAAGTAATTCCAATATATGTTCTAGGATAGACAGGCTTGTAACTGAGTGACCAATTGTTGGTATAGGATGACTGTTGGACGTTCCACAGTTTTATCATAAATTTCGATGTTTAAACATCCACTCGGTACAAGAGATTGTGAAAATGCCGTGATGGTTACAAATTTTAAGTTAGTGTAACCTAGTGTGGCCAATAAAATGGGAATATTTACTTAGAATTTGAAATAATAATGGGTAAAAGCCTAATCATCCTAGACTATATATAGGAAATAGTGTACTGGAAATGTGATCCACTTGTAAGGGTTGGTGATTCCATAGCATTATGATCCACCCTAAAAGCAGAGAGGAAATGATCTGTGAGACCAAAGTGATCCCGTGAGCTTAATTTTTGAATGAATGGTTTATCTAGCCCTGTTAGGGACAAAAGGGAGAAATCCTGTTAGATGAGGGATGATTTGTCTAGATGGCAGGGACCATTAAGGGGTACTTGGATGCACTGGGGGACACCTCTGATAGTACCAGTGGTAGAATTGTCACATGAATGGAAGGAAAAAATTATTTCACTCATGTAAGTAGTAGTACGTGGAGTAGTTCACTAGGTAACTTTCTCGATACTCTTAAGTTTCTTTTATGATCAACTGTGGCTTTCCAATGACTGATGAATGTTTTCCTTATGAATGATGAATTTTTTTCTTATTTATGAATGTAGTGTTGTATGTTCATGATACTTAAATGATATACATGGTGAACTATTATGATGCATATTCATAAATATATGCCATACACATATGTGATTTATATTTTGCATCCCAATAGAATAGAATGTATCATAAAGTAAAGAATGTGGAAATGTTTTTATTATCACTATGGTGGTACATACAAGAATTTTTTTAAAGTGGATTGTCTAGCTATTGAGAAATTGTTTCTCATAATTGTAACTTGTATGTATCAGATGCCAAGATACATGATTCAACTTGAAGTGGAAGTGGCTCTAGTAGAGGTCCCACTTTTAAGTTCCTTTATAGTTTTGCAAGGAGTTTGGGTTATAACTATAACACCCCCAATCCTATGGTTCATTTTAGTTAATTAAATAATATAATATAATATACAGGATTGGTAAGTTACTACTACCTCTACCCAAGTAAATTTTTAACTTTTACCAAGTTAATTAGTTAAGTGCTATTAGTTTGGGAATTCTACACTTGGGTTCTCACACGTAATGTAGCAGAAAGTAATTAAAATAAACTGCATATACTTGTATATACATATACATTCAATATACATAATGTTTTTACAAAACTTAAAACACCTGTGTGTGCAAGACATATACTTATGGATATGTGAGTGTGTTAACTAGGGAAGGAGACAACAAGCCTGTCACTCATACCCCATTTAACAAAAAATGCTAGTGAATTCCTAGTTCACATATCCTAACACATATATGCCCTTGACATATACACCAAAAATCATCCTCCTGATCCTTCCAAAATGATAATAGGAGATCAGGGTATTGGGCATCACATATTTACATATCAACATAAAAGACTACCAAACTAATCTTGCATGTCTACCCCTCCAGTAGGTGGGGGAGTAGGGGGAATGTCTATTACATAGATCACCTACACTTCCTTTACTATCTTAAAGTAACCAAGAATGGCTATGTTTATCCAATCCACTTCCACTTCTAGCAGTATCTGGAACCTAGGCATTTGATAGAAACTAGCATTTAATAAGAAATATTTCTCAGTAGCAATAACAACATGAAATTTTAAAATCACTAATTTGTACCATCGTACTGTTACAAAAATACTCTACATTATTTTCTCATCAGATAATACATTATAACTATTGGGATTATATGCATGAATTAAATAATCTTCTCACATATAGTTATGAATATATATGCATCTCATCACATAATCATCACACAGGATCATTCTTAAATTTTAATGGCAACATGATCACATTCTTATATTAATTCAGAGCTTAAACAGGAAGTTAATGCATATTGCTAAGGCCATAAACAAAAGCATCATGAAAGAAATCTTTAAAAATTCTCATTCATAAATGAGTATTCTCATGGTCCTTGACTACCTGCAATATGCTCGTGGTTCGTGACCAGGTGTAATATTCTTATGGTTTTTAACTGTCTGCAATATTCTCATAGTTTTGAATAGTTGAAGTATTCTCATGGTCCTTAAGGACCAGCTGCAATATTCTCATAGTTTAACCAGTTACAATATTCTCACAGTTTAACCAATTGTAGTTATTCTCATTTATGGTTCATGCTCATCTCATTTTAAAATCTCATATTTCTCTTCTCTTTCTCATTCATTCTCATACTCTTTCTCATCATTCTTAAAAAAAAATGTTAGCCATTTCATTTTAGGTTTAAATTCCTCATTTGAGTGGAATTTTGAATTAGAAATGCTTTAAAATTAGGTTATTAAGTTCATTTTCCAAAACAGAGGCCTACCAGTCAACTTCCACCCTCTTGGTAGTCGAATTGCAGCTTACTGCCTCAAAAAATTTCCAAACCCGAGGGCTACCAATCAATTGCTACAAGCCCAATAGTTGATTGCTACATTATTGGTCATTTTCTAGAAAATAAGACCATGATAGTTGACTTCCACGGGCTGGCAGTCGATTGCTAGCACTCTAGATGTGTTTTTGGGCAAACGAAGAACACGACAGTCGACTAATAGGATCTATCCAAAATTTTTCCCAATAACGTGTTTTTAAACCCTTTATCATCATTAATAACTCAAAATCAGTATATAAGCATTATTTTACACAAAAAAAGCCCAAATTACCATTTCCTCTCAGTCAAATCTTGGATTAAACCTTGTTCTCAAATATAATGGAAAACCCATTTTTCAGAATCTAATTTATGCATTTATAAGTATAGTCAAGCAGTTTAAAATACCCAATAACAATCAAAAACATCAAGAATGTAGGTTTTACTTCCTCTCTAATTCAAACAGTATGAAAATCAAAGTTTTCAGCACATGAAAAATAAAATCAAAATTGAGAGGATTAGGTTGTTTGCTACCTTTTTGTTGATTTCAAGCTTGTAAATGATTGTTTTGAAGTATGCTGGTATGTTTCCTAGTTCCTGAGATGCCAACTTCCTCCTGTGATTCCCTTCCTTCTTATTTTCCTTTCTCTATCTTTAACTTTTCTCCTTATTTCTCTCTCTAAAACTCAGGATTTTAGGTGCCTAATGAGGGTTCTGATATTCCTCCCTATTTATAGGTGGTCCAAAAATTGCAATTCTACTCTTAAATCCCAACCACTCGACTCAAAATGATAATTTCTATAGTTACATACCAAATTACCATTTTACCCCTGAATCAATGGCAGGAAGTTTAAAAAGCTAGTAGCTATGGTAACTCTTTTGGATTAAATTATGTATCCTCCCCAACTAAAATTTTTCAATTCATTTTAGTCCCCACTCTTTTCTTTAATTAGAGCTCTCCTTCCAATGTAACTACATGCAATCTAATGCAACATACACAAGCATTCATCTTATTCAAAATAAACAAAACATCTCTCAATAGGTAGAAGGAGCAAATGTTACAATAACAATGATGGAAATCCCTCCTCTCCAGTGAGGATAGGGATTATGCTTTCTCTTTTTGGAAAAATCATGTAATTAAATAGTTATAAGCCCTTTACATTAATTCTCATATGTTTTGAAATAGAATTAAGGTAAATAATTTTTGGATGTACATACTGAGAAGGCCATATATATATAAATATGTGAAATTTTTATCCACTAGTAGGTAAATTTTGTAA
The DNA here is from genome assembly GCA_031216115.1 of Senna siamea. NCBI lineage: Eukaryota > Viridiplantae > Streptophyta > Magnoliopsida > Fabales > Fabaceae > Senna > Senna siamea. Next base: position 13,856,182 of record CM062355.1, on the reverse strand, counting down.
AGGGTATGAGTGACAGATTTGTTGCCTCTTTACCCTGAAGAACTGAATATACTTCACATATCACTATATGTATGGCGTTGTAAATATTTTAGGAATGAATATATGGATGAATTTTACTTTCTGCTACGTTGCTGTTATTATGATTATGGCAATTTCATTAATTAAGCTTCCGTTATGCAATGTACAAATGAAATACCTGAGTAGAGGATCTTAAGCCTAATCAAACAGTAATGGATATTAAAATCAGACTTTGGTAATAAATAAGGATAAAAGTGAAGATAACACACTAGTCTTGTAGCTAAGTGATTTATATGAAAACAACAATTTTTATAAAGGAAAGGCTATAAGGTTGGGGTGTTACAGATGTAACATGTAAATATCATAATAATGGTGTTTAACTATTAATTCTACTTGAGTAAATTTTAACTTTTTACCAAGTTGATTAATTGAGTGCCGTTTGGGTTAGATTCTACATTAGGCTCTCCCTTGAAAATTGCACCAAAATATCACATCATATATATATATACACATAATTTACTCTAAATAGTTATACACATAAACATGCATAATTGCTCATTGGTTAACTCTAGATTACTCAATTGGGGTATGGAGGCAACATCCTTGCCACTCAAAACCCCATCAACATGTTTACTGAAAAATTCAAGTAAATCTATATCCATGCTTATAATATAGACTATACATGAAATAATCTATGTAACACCCCTGATCTTATGGTTCCTTTTAGTTAACTGAATAATATAATATAACATAATATAAGATTGATGAGTTACTATTTAACTTTTCGCCAAGTTAAATAATTAAGTGCTACTAGTTTGGGTTACTACACTCAGGTTCTCACACGTTACGTAATGGAAATAATTACAGTAAATGAAATAAAACACAAAACATATACATTTACAACCACATTCATTTACAATAGTTATAAGTAATATCCATTAGACATATATCTATGGATATGTGAGTGTTAACTAGGGTAAGGGGACAACAAACCTATCACTCATACCCTTTTTAACAAAAGACCGTTAGTGAATTCCTAACTCATATATCCTAATACATATATATGCCCTCTATTTTTACACCATAAATCTTCCTGACCCATTGTTAAAAGATATTAAGGGTTCAGGGTATTAGGCATATATATTTACAATTCAAGACATCTTACTAACACACTAGTCTTGCATGTCCATCCCTCCAGTAGGTGGAGGAGTAGGGGAGATATCTATTACTGAAATGACCCATACTTCCTTATTATCATGAAGTAACTCGAGATGGGTATGTCCACCCATTCCACTTCCACTTCTAATAAGATTTGGAACCTAAGCATCTAATACAAATCAGCATTTAATGAAAAAAGTTTCTCAGTAGCAATAATCACCTAAAATTTTAAAAACTACCTATTTGTACCACCGTACTAGTACATAAATATACTACATTCCTCTCATTGTAAAATAATACATCATAACTATTGAGATAATATGCATGAATTAGCTTTAATTTTCTCACATGTACTTATGAATACACATGCACTTCATCATATATCCACCACACAAGATACATTCTCAAATTGTAATGGTAACAATATTATATCCACATATCATATAGAGCATAAACAAAAGAAATCATAGCATTTTTCTATGGCATAATCAAAAGCATTATAAAAGAAATCTTTAAAAAATTTTAATTCATAAATGAGTTTCTTGTGGTCCTTGACCATCTATAATATTCTCGTGGTTTTCACCATCTGCAATATTCTCTTAGTTAACCATCTGCAATATTCTCGTGGTTAACCATCTGTAATATTCTTGTGGTTAATCGTCTGAAATATTCTTGTGGTTAATCTTCTGCAATATTCTCGTGATCTATGACCAGTTGCAGCGATTCTCGTCGTTTAACCAGTAGCAGCGATTCTCACAGTTTAACCAGTTGCAGTTATTCTCATTTATGGTTCATGCTCATATCATTTTAAAATATCATATTTCTCTTCTCTTTCTCATTCATTCTCAAAACATTCTCAATTCTCATGTTAACCATTACATTTTAGGTCTAAATCTCTCATTGAGTGGAGTGTTGGGCTAAATATGCTTTAAAATCAGTCATTGAGTTAATTTTTCCAAAATAGAGGCCTAGCAAGCGACTTCCAGCCTTCTAGTAGTCAACTTCGAGGCTCCTGGCAGTCGACTTCTAGCCTCCTAGCAATTGACTTGCATCTTACTATCCTAAAAATTTCTAAACCTTAGGGCTACTAGTCAACTACTACAAGCTCAACAGTTGATTGTTCTGTTCTTGGAAATTTTCTAGAAAATATAAGCACGAAAGTTGACTTCCAAGGGTTAGCAGTCGACTACGAGCATTCTGGATGTGTTTCTGGGCAACCGAAGAACACGACAGTCAACTAGTAGGGGCTACAAGTGGATTGCTACGTGATGCTCTATTTTAAAACTTGCTGTTAACCCAGATTTTAAACCCAAGAACTTGTTTATAAATCATTTTTGGCAATCATCAACTCAATAATAGTATAAAAGCTTCATTTATTACACAAAAATAGCCTAAACTATCGATTATTCTTACTTAAATCTTGGATTTAACCCTCTGCTCAATCATAAGGGAAAACCCATTTTTCAAAATTGAAATTAAGCATTCATAAATACATCCATGTAGTTTAAAATACTTAATAGTAATAAAAAAAATCAGGAATGTAGATTTTATTCCCTCTTAAATTTAAATAACTTGAAAAACCAAAATTTCTAGCCATGAATAGTAATTTCAAAATTGAGAGGTTGAGGTGATTTGCTACCTTGTTGCTGATTTACAACTTATAGATGATGGTTTCAAAGTATGCTGATGTGTTTTCCTAGCTTTCAAAATATTCAACTCCTTCTTACAATCTTCTTCCCTCACAATTGCTCACTTTCTCTCTCTAACTCATCCTCTCTCTCTAAAATTTTTGGAGTGAAGGTAGGAAATGAAGGTTCTAAAGTTCAACTCTATTTATAAGTGGTCCAAAACTTTGCAATTCTGCTTTTAATTATTATTTTTCCCCTAACTCACTGGCAGGAAGTTTCAAATTCTAGTTTCTACACTAACTGTTTTTGCTAAAATTAAGGTTTGCTACCATGAAGTATTAAAAATTCACACAACTTTCCTCACTCCATGTTTTTCATTTCAGTTTGGTCCTTATTCTTTTTTTCCCTTAAAGTCCTCATTTAAGTTCTCATTCTCCTGCAACTACATGCAATTTAATGCAACAAACACAAGCATTTAATTCATTTAAAATTAGAAAACATCTCTTAATACATCGAAGGAGCGGATGTTACAATCTATGCTAGTCTTCCTTAAAAATCATGATGACTAGAACAAAACAAATATATGCCTATACTATCCAAAATAAATAACTCCCTGTACCCCTATGAAGGGTACCTCCCTCCACGTTTCCTTCATCTTTAGCCATGGACCTATACATCTGGTTCACACTAGCTTTTACGTGAGAATTTAATCTCAATAGCAATGTAACTTATTTTGAAAACTATCGACCTATACCATTGTACTAATACGAAAAGTCTCTACATTTTTTTCATCATAAAAATGTAATACATACTATTGGGACGCAGTGAATGAAGCATACTTTCATATTATATGCTTATATCTATGCATGTACATTTAAAACATATAAACTTTACAATATGGGATGTCCATCCATCATCATTTTCATCATAATTTTCATATCAAACATTCTAGGGGTAACAAACATGCATTTACATTTAACATATGAGCAGAAGAAATAAACATACATACTAGTTATCAGAATACAACCCAGTGAACAACTCCACGTACCACTACATACATGCATAAGTTCCTAGCTATTCAGCCAAAAATTAACTTTTTTTACTATCTGAGGCGTCCCTCAGTCGGATCCAAGTACCATCTCATAATCATCGGGATTGTTGTCAACTCTACCCAACTTATCTCCTTTCCTCTAACGAGACTGGTTATCAACTCGTGGGATCATTTTCTAACTTTAGATAGGTCCTATCCACTCCACTTTTGTAGATCATAATCCATGGAATCACTATCACTTTCTGATGGATTACACTCTTAGTACACTATTCTCTAACATATACACTAGGGTGATTTGGCTTATGTCCATGGTTATACTTAACCCTAAGTATGTGTTTCTTAAATGGCCTTTGGTAGATGACACTAATTTAGAGTCTGCAACCATCATGACATTTTCAAAACAATCAATGTTCAAGTAGATATTAACCATCCTAAATTGTGGCCTAACTGTGGAATGTCCAATAACCGTTCCATACCAAAAATTAGTCACTCGATCATGAGCCTATCTACCACTAATACATATGCTTAGAATACTTTCCTCTTTCCTTTCTTATGTTTTTCTACTCTCTTTATTTCACTATCACAAGGATCCTCTAATCCTAGTGACACGTGACCTTACATATTTCATGTTACCCATTACATCCCAGGTTTAGATTCTTAAGTTGAGAGAGATCTTACGCTAATTATCTCTCAAAATGGGCCATTGAGTTGCTTATATACAATAGTGGGCTAGCAGTCTACTAATCCCATAATGCCAGTCGGCTGCTAGCTCGCTACCTTCTAAATCAGTCTTGGTCAAGAGCTACTAGTTGGTTACTAAAGGCTTGGCAGTCAACTGCTAGCCTTCTGTGTATAACATCTGCCTCTAATACTTTGTATTTTATCATGGCATTATTATCATTATTATTTATGTGATGATAAGGATGGTTCATTAAAGAGATAGAATGGACATTTTCATCAAGATCGAACCACTTTTGTCATAAAAAGGGTGAAATTGAAATTTTGGTAAAGAATGGAAAAATAGTAATTTAAATATAAAGGAGAAAATAAATTTTATTTTCTTATTTCATGCAACTACATTAAGGACTTTTATAAATTTCATTTAAGAGAGAAGAAGAATTTAGTGTGAAGTGATCATGTCCACTTTGATGGCAAAATGGTGATTTTTCCTTAAAAGGGCAAAGTTATAATTTTACCCCAAGGGTACATTAGTATTTTTTCATAAGATGGAAAAATTTAATTTTTACCTAAATACTTTGTAGAAATAGAATTGGAAAGTCTTTACCCTTTTATTTTTAAGAGAAAGAATAAGGGTAAATATAATAGTATTGGTATAAAGGAAAAAATGGTAATTTTGTCCTAGGGGAAAAATGATAATTTTTTCAAAGAAGGATAAATTAGTAATATCATAAAAATAAATCTTATGAACTTTATTTAAGGAATTTTTGCCCAATAAACTCAAAAAGGATGAAAAATGGGGTTAAATTAGCCATTGGGACATAAAGGGTAAAATGGTAATCTCCTTAGAGACATAATGGTAATTTCCTAAAAAGATAAAGGGCAAATCTAGAATTTAAAAAATTATAAGGGAAAAATTGTCCTAGCCTATAAAAGTTCCACAAAATTACAATCCTAAGGAGAGTGGATTCCATTCTTGAAAAGGAGAAGTAGTAACGTCAAATTGGTCATTTTACACCAAGGGCATTTTGGTAATATCATCTAAACCCTAATTTAAATCATCTTCTACCTTGAGAAGGAAAACAATTCGTGCAAGAGAGGAGAATAAGGGGCTGGCTGAAACACTTTCAAGCTTGGAGAAAGAGGATTACAAGGCAAACCAACTAGGAAATTTCACACTTCTTGTATTTTCAAGGTAGTTAAACATGCCAAAACCCTTATTTTCTTGTTTTATGGTTTGATTAAAGTGTTCTTAAACTTGCAAGAAGGTTAGGGTTTTCTCTTTCTACATTCTTATGGAAGATTTCCTTGAATTGGTTTTGCTTATGTTGAAATCTTGTTGTGTTTATGAATATGGACATGTTGAAATGATTGAAAACATAAGAGATTGAAATTTCTCATGAATAGAACTTAACTCTTGAAAAACCCTAATTTTTAAGGTGGTTGAAATGGTGTGTTAAAGAGTGAGAAAATGGTGATTTTGCATGAGATTTACCTGAATGTGACTGTCTTGTAAGCAAAATGGTGAAATAACTTTGTTTCCAGGCTTTTCTCCCTTTGGCCGAAAGCTTGTCCTTGTGAGGGTGTTGAAATTGGTTTGAAAAGTGTCTAGAAATTGTGAAAGAACTTGTTATAAATTGTTAAGAGAGAGAAAATTATGTTAGGTTAATGTTTTAGCACTTTTCCCATTTTCTAACTTCACCATTAACCATGAAAGTGTACCTTACCCTTCTTGGCTGAGAGCATCTATGGCAATGGTGCTGAAATCCATTTGAAAAATGACTAGAAAAACTTATTAGTTTAGTCATAAGAAAGGAGGAGAGAGAAAATTATGTTATTTTCATGTTTTTAGCAAATGTACAATTTTAAAGTTTTACCATTTCACCTTGAAAGTGTGCTTAAAAATGTGAAGTTGTAAGATTATGTGCATTTTCATGTTTGGCATGAAAAATAAGCTAGAAAAGTGTGGAAAAGAAAGACTAAATGTACACTTACCCATTTGAGGTGTGAGAAAGTGTTATGCATAATTATGAAAAATGTTGCCATAATGTCTAAATGGTAAAAAAATGCTATAAATGAACCAAATAGCTTGGGAAGAACAATTCTTCATACCTTTCTTGATTAGCCGAATGCTATGTGGATTTTTCCTTTGAATAGCTGAATTTATGTATTAAAGGAAAATAGCCTAAGGTGTATTTGAAAATTGCCTAAGCTAAGTGAGATAGGAAAAAATGATGAGAAGATTAAATATAAGTGATAAATTTCTTGCATTATGCCATTGATGAGAATATGTTCAAAGTTATGTGAATGTGATTGAATGGCTTGAAATGTTACTTGTAACAACCGAAAGAATTTTAAAAGAGTTTAAAGGATAAAAATCAAATTTTTAACCCTAATCCCAATCAAACGAAGCTTGGCACGAATTTTGAGGATAATAACTTGACACAGAAGGTTGTTCGAAGCCAGAAACACGATCAAACGGAGAGAAATGCAATCCAGCGATCAGAAACTGACGGAAGAAGTTTTGTTCATCAATTTCATTAACGGAGGCCAAAACTTTTGCATGAAAATGCGTGCCGACGTCTGGAAGGATGCCGACACCATAAAACATCCCCGGGTGGTTCGGGAAAAGTCAAAATCGTCCTTGGAGGCTTTAAATTACACGAATTCCCTCTATTTCTCTCATTTCACTCTCTCTCCTCACCACACTCTCTCTCTATTCTCTCTCTTCCTTCCTCTACCGTGAACGGCCGCTATAGCCACCATGGGCCGCCACCAAGGGCACCAACCGACAGCCCTCACTGCCCACAACCTCCATCAACCAACCACGGCCACTAACAGCCACCGGAGCTGCCGGAAAAATGCCGTTTTTCCCCTCCATCGCGCGAAACTTCTCCATCTCAGATCGCCACCGTCTGTCGCCATTGACCGTCACCGCCCCCACCACCGTGTAGCTCGAGCTGCCAGCTTCCTCCAGTAGCTCGCCGCCGTCGAAAGGAGGCCGAACACGCCCAGATCGAGGAGAATTCCGTCCGTCGTGCGAGAAGCTTCGTGGCTGGAAAACACCGCCCACATGGGTGTGAACCGCCGCACCACCACTGTATTCGGACTCCTGGACTTGCGGGATTCACCGTGGTGTGATTTTTGAGACAAACTGCACCCCTCTGCCGTGCGCCACCGTACGCCGCCGTATGCCGCCGTGTGCCGTCGTGCCAGAACTTTTGGACATGCATCAGGAGAAATCGAGACCACCGTGACGTAGAATTCCATCATCTGGACACATTAGTAAGGTCCGATTTCCTAAAAAATGATGGCATTTGATTGAAATGATTGCCGAACGTAATTAGGCAACTAATTAACCTAGGTAACTGTGTAACCGAGTTTAGGATTGAAAATTGGATGACGTGACGAGCCTAAATGTTTAATTTTATGTTCAGGAAATTAATCAGGCTCAGAAACCGAGACTACGTGGAATTCTAAAGTGATTTAGAGCATTCGGAGACCAGGTAGGATAATTTACACTTTCCGAACCCTAGAATTGATTTAGTGAATACCTGAATAATTTAGATGACTTGCATGGATTTACGTGCTACTTTCGATGGGATAAATTGCATGCCTGTGTTCTGAAAACCTTAATTGCATGTTAGACACCTTTTTTATCGAGTTTGGATGCCTTTAGGACGGATTTACTTAGGGTTGGGTACTTGATAGCCTAGATGGGACTAGTTAAGTATCCCTCGTACAGGAAGCTTTTAAACGAGATTATTTTAATCATATTTAGCCTGTATTGAGTTAGGGATTACGTGTTAAACCAGGACAACCCTAAGAAAGGTTTAGGGAGTATAAGGGTGGATAACCTACACGGGGAAACGTTGTGATTTAGGCGTAATACCCTAGAACCCTGAGGAATAGCCGACCGAGTGCATGTGAGTTCGAATAGACTGTATGAGGATGAGAATTGGAGTATGTGCACATGCTAGGGGACGCCCTAGATGTTGATTCTCACCCGGTCCTTGAGTTAGTGATTGGTGTTACGGATCACACTTACAATATAGGCTTGATTCGGGTGATTGGTGTTACAGATCACACCTAACGATAAGAGAGATATTCTCTCTAGACTACGTGCAATCAGAAGATGATTTAGATTTGGTTACATCGGATTTGTAGCCGACGTGGATTGAGATACACAGGGCATGGGATTTTACTTGATTTTTATGACTGATTTTCAAAGAAATTGATTTTATGATTTTGAATACTTGCCGCGATTTCCATGTGTTTAAACGATTTTAAAGATAAGGTATTTCACTGCTTTCGAACTGATTTCGGGAAGACAATTTCGATGTTCGCACCGCTGGGTATTCAACTGGTTTTTGAATGATAATTGAATTGTAAATTATTCTACTGGGATTCATATCTCATTAGGTTGTTTACTCAGATGAACAGGGACAGGGACAGGAGCCCAGACGATAGCTGAGGCTGTCTTGAGGATAGACCAGAGGATAATTTAGCCTAGGCTTGAATCGTTTGTACATATACTTTGATGATGTAACGACCCCCTAATACGTCATACACGATGCTTATCTGATTAGCGGAAGCATATGGGTTATTCTAAATGATTATTCCCTATGTGGGAACGTCAGGGGATCGCTACTGGTTGAGCGTAACCCAAATAGACTCTCCGTTGTCCATTCAGATTCCGTTCAACCCTAATTCACACGCAGCTAACTAACTATACATACATGCATCATAAATTTCTCTGGAATGAAATCTAAAACTCATATACACGTCGCGTCATACATTCATACACATTTCAATTCAAATCCATAAGTTTACAGCGATAAATTCTACCAAAAATCCGGCAGAGTTTCCTCTGTAATTCGATCATATCCCAAATACAGAATCACCTGTGTAAACATCAACAGCCAGTCCAACAACAGTAATAAACATAACTGACATAAATCCATACACAGCAACATTAATTCATCACTACAATCCATGTAAACTATCTGAAACGTTATATGTACATTCAGTCTAATCCATACAGAATTCATAAGAAATAGAATCTGATAAATAACAGCGTCATCAAAGTATATATACAATTGATTCAAGCCTAAGCTAATCATCCTCCAGTCTATCCTCAAGTCAGCCTCGGCTATCGTCTGGGCTCTCGCTTCGTCCCTGTTCATCTGAGTAAACAACCTAATGAGATATGAATCCCAGTAGAATAATTTACAAATCAATTATCATTCGAAAACCAGTTGAATACCCAGCGGTGCGAACACCGAAATCGTCTTCCCGAAATCAGTTTGAAAACAGTGGAATACCTTATCTTTAAAAATCATTTAATTACATGAAAATCGCGGCAATATATCACAAATCAAAAAATCCATTTCTTTTAAAATCAATCATCAAAGTCAAGTAAAATCCCATGCCCTTTGTATCTCAATCCTCGTTGGCTACAAATCTATTGTAACCAAATCTAAATCATCTTCTAATTGCACGTAGTCTAGAGAGAATACCTCTCTTATCATTGGGTGTGATCCGTAACACAAATCACCCGAATCAAGCCTGTATTGTGAGTGTGATCCGTAACACCAATCACTCACTCAAGGACCGGGTGAGAATCAACATCTAGGGCGTCCCCTAGCATGTGCACGTACGCCAATTCTCATCCTCATACAGTCTATTCGAACTCACATGCACTCGGTCGGCTATTCCTCAGGGTTCTAGGATATTACGCCTAAATCACAACGTTTTCCCGTATAGGTTATCTACCCTTATACTCCCTAAACCTTTCTTAGGGTCGTCCTGGTTTAACGCGTAATCCCTAACTCAAGACAAAGCAACTGGATAAAAATAGTTTCGCTTAAAAGCTTCTGCATTTAGGGATACTTAACGACCATCCCATACCAGCTATCAAGTACCCAACCCTAAGTAAATCCGCCCTAAAGGCATTTAAATTCGATAAACAAGGTGTCTAACATGAAATTAGGGTTTTCAGCACACAGGCATGCAATTTTATCCTATCAAAAGTAGCACGCAAATCCATGCAAGTTATCTAAATCATTTAGGTATTCACTTAATCAATTCTAGGGTTCGGGAAGTGTAAATTATCCTACCTGGTCTCCGGTCGCTCCAAATCAAATCAGGGCTTCACGAAGTCTAGGTTTCTGAGCCCAATTTATTCCCTGGACATGAAATTAAATATTTATATTCGTCACGTCATCCGATTTTCAATCCTAAACTCAGTTACACAATTACCTAGGTTAATTAGTTGCCTAATTACGTTCAGCAGCCATTTCAGTCATATACCATTAGTTTTTCGGAAATCAGACCTTACCGCGGTGCTCGGATGATGGAATTCTACGTCCCGGTGGTCTCGGTTTCTCGGGATGCACGTCCAGAAGCTCCGGCACAGCAGTACATGGCGGTGCACGGTGGCGCACAGCGGCGCACGTCAGGGAGGTGCGATTTGCCTCGAAAATCACACCACGGTGAAGCCCGCAAGCCCATGAGTCTGAATACGGTGGTGGCACGGCGGTTCATGGCCGTTTGGCCAGTGTTTTCCGGCCACGAAGCTTCTCGCACGGCGGACGACGTTCTGCCTCGATCCTGGCGCGTCCGGCCTCCTTCATTGCCAGAAACTCTTTGGAGGCGGTGGCGGCTCGGCTACACGATGGTGGGGGCGGTGACGGTCAACGGCGACGGACGGCGGCGATTCGAGCTGGGGAAGTTTCGCGCGATGGAGGGGAAAAACGGCATTTTTTCGGTGGCTCCCGCGGCCGTTGGTGGCCGTGGTTGGTTCTTTGGAGGTTGTGGGCGATGAAATTTGTCGGTTGGTACCCTTGGTGGCGGCCCACAGTGGCTGTAGTGGCCAATCACGGTGGAGGAAGGTGGAGAGAGAAAAGAGAGAGGAGAGAGAGAGTGTGGTGAGGAGAGAGAGTGAAATGGGAGAAATGGAGGGAATTTGTGTAATTTAAAGTCTCTAAGGACAATTCTGACTTTTCCCAGGCCACCCGGGGATGTTTTAGGGTGTCAGCATCCTTTCAGACATTGGCACGCATTTCTATGCAAAAGTCTTGGCCTCTGTTAACTAAATTGACGCACGAAACTCCTTCCATCAGTTTCTGGTCACCAGATTGCATTTCTTTCTGTTTGATCGTGTCTCTGGCTTTAAACGACCTTTTGTGTCAAGTCATTATCTTTGAAATACGTGCCAGGCTTCGTTTAATGAAAATTAGCTTCAAAAATCAGAATTTATCTTTTAAAATCCTTTAAAACTCTTTCAAATCTTTCCCGTTGTTACAGATGACGCTGTTATTTATCGGGTTCTGTCTCTTATGCTTTCTGTATGGATTGGACTGAATGTATATGTAATATTTCAGGTAGTGTACATGGACTGTAGTGATGAATTGATGTTGCTGTATATGGATTTATGTTAAGTTATGTTTATTACTGTTGTTGGACTGGCTGTTAATTTTAAACAGGTGATTTTGTACTTGGGATATGATCAAAATACAGAGGAAACGCTGCCAAATTTTTGGTAGGGTTTACCGCTGTAAACTTGGGAAATTCAGTTAGAATGTATGTGAATGCATGACAGTATATGTACATGAGTCTTGGATGTTGAGTTTAATGATTGTATGCCGTATGTATGGACTTTAGTTTCATTCCAGAGTTATTGATGATGTATACATGTGTATGTAGTTAGCTGCGTGTGAATCAGGATTGAACGGAATCTGAATGGACAATGGGAAGTCTATTTGGGTTACGCTCAACCAGTAGCGATCCCCTGACATTCCCACATAGGGAATAATTATTTAAACTAACCCATATGCTTCCGCTAATCAGATAAGCATTGCGTACGACATATTAGGGGGTCGTTACATTACTTGCAATTGTGAAAGAAAAGGCATGAAAAGTCACCAATAAAGGGTGAAGCATGGCACTTTTATATCCCCCATGAGGTGAACATGTCAAAGTTATTAATGTTATCCTAGGGATAAGAGCACGACACTTTTATATCTTCCTTAGAGATAAAGAGAAAGACAATGAATGTTACCTGAAGGAAAGGACCAAGACACTTTTTATGTCCTTCTAAAGGTCACCAATAAAAGGTGGAGCACGACACTTTTATATCCCCTCTTGAGATGTATGTAATGGCATCATATAATATCCTGGTGGTGAGACTCCACGGCACTATAATGAGTCACCCTAGTGGAAGTAACTTGATGACATTAAATGATATCCTAGTGGTGGGACTCCACAGCCCTATAATAAGTCACCCTAGTGGTTAAGTATTAATGATACCAAGAGATGGTTCTAAACCAAGTAGATGTTGTAATAGTTGATAATACATGACAGTATTATAAATGTGAGTTGTTGATGTATGTGGAATGTTAATAGTTTACCATATATTTTATTAATGACATTACATGTTGCATATCTCATGTTCATAGATGCATACACACATGTTTCACATACAACATACCCATAGAATTGATTGAAAAGAGTTTTGAACTAAATAGAATGTAGAAATATTTTCTGTATTCGTACATGGAGTCAACTATGCTAACGTGGGGTTCAACTGTTAGTTTTTAGATGAAAAATTTAACAGAAAGGTGTTATTTGCACGATTTTAAAAGTTCAAACGGTTTCTTATTGACTTTTAAAATTAAGGGATGTTCTCTACAAAATGGTTAAAATTTATGAGGGTTATGTATTTTAGCTTAATTTTTTAATAATTTTAAAAAATATTAATTCTTAAATTTAATATATAAAAATATACTATTTTTCTCATAACATTACTACTTCATTAATTTAAATGACGAATTTGTGAAAAAGTTAAAATAAGTTTATGGTGAATTAGTAGCATAATGAAGGGGGGGGGTTAAAAATTTTGCTACTAATTCACTATTAACCTTATCACAACACTTTGATGATAGGAAGGGCAAATTTGTTGCCATCCAATACACCGGTGTTTAGCAAATAGTTGAGAGAATTAGATTGAGAAATCGATGAACTAGTTATAGCTCTGGTTTGATTAACTTTCAAAATTAGTCTTACAAAAAATTGGTTAATTGAAAAAATAAATAAAATGATCAAAATTATTCGGTTTAATGGTTCGACTAATTTAAAAAAAATAATTTTTTCATATATTTTTTAATTTTTTATAATAAAAAAATAAAAAAAGTAGAATAAGAAAGAAATAAAGAGAAATGAATAAAAAAAGATGATAAATAATTTGTACACTAGAATATTTTTTTAAAAATTAAATAGTTTATTGATTTGTCTAAAAAATATTATATACATATTATATTTATTTATATTTTTATATAATAAAATTATATAAAATATTAATTATTATACTTAATTATAATTCAAAATTAATTTATAATATTAATATTAGTTTAACTACAATTCAATTATGATTAATTTATTTTAAAATATTGGTTTAACAAACTAATCAGCCAAAATTGTGGGGCCCACAAATTTTGCTTCCAATTGTAATATAAATTCAATCGTGCCAACACTTTTACCAATTTTGTGGATTCAATTGTAAGATGAATTCAGTCGTGGGATCCATTTTTACCAAATTCATATTTTATCATTTTAGTCTACTATATTCATGTATTATTATTTTTTTTTTTTTTTACTTTTCTTTTTGGTCACTGTAAATAACTTTTTTATTAAATTTTATAATAAATACATGACATGTATAATAAAAAAATTACTTACCATATTTTATTAAAAAATTATAATAAAACTTAAAATTGGATATAATTTTTGTCCTAAATAGTCTACTAAAAAAGTATTATTATTATTATTATATATATATATAAAAATGCTTCCACTTATTAAAAATTACAACAAGTGGAGCTCTAGAATTATGATAAGCGGTATTTTAGAACTCAACAAGTGGCGCTCTAAATTTTTTTCCATAATTTAATATATAAAAATGTTAAAAAAATTAAATCATTTATCATTTTTTCTTAAACAAAATAAAATATCTCAAAATTAAATCTAACTCAATCTAAAATCATTATTGATTTCTAGTCTAATTCAAACTATAATAAGATTTGAATTCAATATTACTTGAATTGTTATTGTTAAATAATTTTGATTCCTATAGTTTAAAACTTTCTGTAGTTCTCAAGATTTTTCTGTCGGATAATTATGAACTTAATCTTCAACCAATTAGTTTTGGTATCTAAATTATTTTAGTTATCTATATATTTTCAATTTATTTTAAAGAACATTTATTACTACTAATTGTAATTAAAAAATCAAGTATATCTTAACTGGAACTAAAATTTTAGAAACAAAATAATTTATTTAAAAAACATATTTTTAATTTGTCTTAAAAAATATAAATTCTTAATAATTGAAGTATAAAATTAAAAATTCATAATATATATATCATAATTATATTAGAATTAAGAATCACAATCAACATTATTTTACGAATTTAACTTACTTATTTATATAAAATTTAGATTTTTTTATTAAATTATAAAAAAAAATTGGTTTAAAATTATTTATATATCATAATCTTAAAAATAGTATTTTGAATTTTGAAGTTCAAAGATCACTCATAAAATTTTTTTATATGAACTCAAGACTATTATTTATAACAAAAAATTTGATTCTTGATAATTAAAGTATAAAATAAAAAATTCATAATATATATATATATATATATATATATTGGTTGTACATCTTTCAAAAAATATGTTATTACATAATGAATCATTTGCAATGCTTGAGCATTGTGACGTAACACCATTAACAATTCGTAAAGAAAACATGGTGAATTGTTTTATGTCACCATGTTCTTCCATTTCTCCCTTGTTTAACAGCATTAATGGTATTGACATGACTCTTATAAACATGACATGACATATTTTTTATGTGTATAAATACAAAAATTTTCATTTATATTACTATATATGATTAAGTAATTGACGTATTCTATTTACAATCATCTAGTAATGAACAAATATTATATATAGACTCATATATAGATGTTGATTCAATCGTGTCTCCAAAAGAGACTCGAGCGAAAAGAAAATTCATTATAAGTGAAAAACAATGTCAATTTATTGACAACTCAAAAGATACTATTATAATTTATTTTTCACCATTTTTTACCTATAAAATATTTAAAATCACCTGTTAATATTCACATTTATTCCTAAGAAGCCACATTGTTATGCTATTTAACTAATATATATATATATATATATATTATATATATAGTTGTACATTTTTCAGAGAATATGTCGCCACATATTTATTTAAAAAAATATTTTCAATTTGTTTGAAAAATATAAATTCTTAATAATTAAATATAAAATTAAAAATTCATAATATACATATATATATCATAATTATATTAGAATTGAGAATCTCAATCAATATTATTTTACGAATTTAACTTACTTATTTATATATAATATAGATTTTTCTATTAAATTGTAAAAAAATTGCTTTAAATTTATTTATATATAATAATCCTAAAAAACGATATTTTGAATTTTAAAATTCAAAGACCACCTATGAAATTTTATTATATGAATTCAAGACTATTATTTATATAAAAAAATTTGATTCTTAATCATTAAATATAAAATAAAAAATTCATGATATTTATATATATATATATATATCATAAAATTGTAAAAGGCAAACTTAATTAATTATACAAGGAATGTTAGAGCAAATAGAATGTCTATTAGAAGTAAAAAAGTATTTTTACTTATAAAATTATAATAATCACCTGTACGAATATTTCACCATAGTGATTCGTTTATAATGTCTAAACGTTGTGACAAAACACCATTAACAATTCACAAATCAAACATGTTGAATAGTTTCCTGCAATCATATTCTTCCATGTCTCTTTTGTTTGGCACCACTAATGATGTTGACACAATTCTTATAAACATGACATGACATATTTTTCATGTGTACAAATGCAAATTTCTTTTTTTCTATTATTACATATGGTTAAGTAATTAGCGTATTTCATTTTTAATCATCATGTAGTAATAATGAGCAAATATTGTGCGTAAGCTCATACAATGTTGATTAAAAAATGTGTCCAAAAGAGGCTAGTGTGATATGCAAAAGTCTATTAAATTATAAATATCCTTAAATTATTAATATGATAAGTACTATTTAAATTATGACTTAGATACAAAATACTTGTCTAAACTATCAAAAGTGAGAAATACTTCCTTCAATTAAGTTGCAAAATATTGAATCATACAAATGTGACTAGCTAGATTCAAATTGATAAATTTCTTTATTAATCTCAATTCATTTACAATCATTTGAGTCACATATAGGAATTTCCTACTTAAGGAATCTACTACCACATTAGCCTTGCCATAGTAGTATTTTAACTCAAAATCATAATCTTTAAAGAATTTAATCTACATTTTTTTTCTCATATTAAATTTCTTCTTATTAAAGAGATATTTGAGACTTTTATAATCATTAAATAACTCAAAATTAAATTCATATAGATAGTGTCCATATTTTTAAGGCAAATACTGTAGCTGCTAATTTGAGATTATAGGTAGGATAATTCTCTTCATGAGATCTCAAAAATCTAGAAGCATAGGCCACTATTTTTTCTTTTGCATTAAGACACATTCTAGGCCTTTCTTAAATGCATCACTATACATTTCAAATGTACTTAGTGGGTCAAGAACAACAAAAACAAGTGTGATGTTTTACTTCCTTTTAAAGTTTAAAAATAATGTTCACATTCTAGCTATAGAAAATGCACTCCTTTTCCAAATAATATGAAAACCCTTGAATGAAACACTAATGCTAACTAGCTAACTATAACATCCGCTCCTTTTGCACATTAAGAGATGTTTGTTTTTTAATGAATCAAATTCTTGTGTTTGTTGCATTAGGCTGCATGTAGTTGCATTAGAATAAGAGATTTACAGGAAAGGAAAGAATAGGGACCAAATTGAAAGGAAAGAGATGAAGTGAGGATAAAGGTGTGAAATTCCAAAACCTGAAGGAAATAGACAGTAAAATTAGCTAAATGATTTACTATAGCAACTGAATTCTGAAAATTTCCCGCCAAGCAGTTAGAGACTAAATGGTCATTTAATATAAAGTTAGAAAAATTATCAATTTGGGCCGAATGGTTAGGAATTAGGAATAGAATTGCAAAGGGTCAGATCACCTACAAATAGGTGAAGTCTTCAGAACCCTTCATTTGCAACTTTAGTTCAAAAATTATAGAGAAAAAAGGAAATCGAGTTAGAGAGAGAAAGAGTGGGAATTATGAGAGAAAAGAGCTGTTGGACAGATTTAATCATTCTAGGAGCTAGGAAAACTTACCAGAACCCTTCACCATCATCAAATACCGATTGAAAATTAGCAGAAAGGTAGCAAATCACCTATCTCCCTTATTTTAAAAATTTACTGTTTATGGTTAGAAAATTTTGAGATTTCATAATTTTGAACTTCATGGAGATTAAAACCTACATTCTTAGTGTTTTTGATTGCTATTAGATGTTTTTAAAATGTTTGAATATACTTGTGAATGTATAAATGCAAATATGAGACATTGGGTTTTCATTGTTTTTGAAAAAGAGCTTAAATCCCAGATTTGAGCATGAATAATTGGTGGTTTAGACTATTTTTGAGTGGTAAATGAAGCTTTTATATTGTTATTGAGTTTTTAATCATCAAAACTATTTTAAAAACATGTTCTTGGGCTGAAATGATTAGTCAACGGGCTTTCAAAAAATAGAGGATAACGTAGCAGTCGACTTGTAGGCCCTACCAGTTGATTGTCGTGCTCTTGAGTTGCCTAGAATCGTATCCAAAATGCTAGCAGTCGACTACCAGGGGTTGAAAGTTGATTGTTGTGTTCTTATTTTCCAGAAATTAGCCAAGAACAGAGCAGTCGACTGTCGGGGTCCTGGAAGTCGATTGATTGCTCACTTTTGAAACATTTGTGGGGCAGCAAGCTGGAAGTCGACTACCAAGAGGCTGGAAGTCAACTCGTAGCTCTCTGTTATGGGAAAATAGACTCAATAACCTCTTTTTATACATAATTAGCCCAATACTTCGCTTAAATATAGGATTTAATCTTGATTGGTAATGGGTAACATGAGAAATGTGTAGCTTGAGAAGTTATGAGAAAAAGAAGAGAAACAGGAGAACTTTAATGAGCATGAACCATAAATGAGAACGACTACAAATGGTTGATCCGCGAGAAGGGATGCATTTGGTTATACCGCGAGAAGGGATGCATTTGGTTATTCCGCGAGAAGGGATGCAATTGGTTATACTGAGAGAATAGCTGCAACTGGCTTTAATCCAAGAAAAGTTTTACAGACGGTTAACCTAAGAATAATTGCTAACGGATAACCTAAGAATAAATGTTGACGGATAACCTGAGAATAAATGCTGAAGGTTAACCTAAGAATAAATACTGACGGTGAAAACTACGAGAATGATTGCAGGTGGCTCATGACCATGAGAAAACTCATTTATAAATGAAAAATGCTTTTAAGAATTATTTTATGATGCTTTTGATTATGGACATATCAAATTGCATGTGTTCCTTGTTTATGATTTGTATATGAAATTATGATTCATTACCATTGTAACAATCGAAAGATTTTTGAAGATAAAACTTCATTTTCGATGCAAATTCCAATCGAATAAAGCTTGGCACGACTTTCGGGGATAGTAATTCGAAACAAAAGAGTTTTTAAAGATGAAAATTAGACTTTGAACCCTATTTCCTTTTACACTGAGGTTGACACGTATTTTGAGGATAATGACTTGACACAGAAGGTCGTTCGAAGCCAGAAACACGATCAAACAGAAAGAAATGCAATCCGGCGATCATAAACTGACGGAAGAAGTTTTGTGCGTCAATTTTGTTGACGGAGGCCAAAACTTTCGCATAGAAATATGTGCCGATGTCTGGAAGGATGCCGACACCCCAAAACATCCCCAGGTGGCCTGGGAAAAGTTGGAATCGTCCCCGGAGGCTTTAAATTACACGAATTCCCTCCATTTCTCTCATTTCTCTCTCTCTCCTCACCACACTCTCTCTCTCTTCTCTCTTTTCTCTCCCCTCCTTCCTCCACCGTGAACGGCCGCTACAGCCACCGTGGGCCGCCACCAAGGACACCAACCGACAGCTCTCACTGCCCACAACCTCTAGCAACCAACCACGGCCACCAACGGCCGTCGGCGCTGCTGGAAAAATGCAATTTTTCCCTTCCATCGCATGAAACTTCTCCAGCTCAGATCGATGCCGTTCGTCACCGTTGATCATCACCGCCCCCACCACCGTGTAGACTGAGCTGCCAGCTTCCTCTAGTAGCTCGCCGCCGTCGAAAGGAGGCCGGACTCGCCTGGATCGAGGGAAACTCCATCCGCCGTGCGAGAAACTTCGTGGCCAGAAAACGCCACCCAAACGGCCGTGAACCGCCGCGCCACCACCGTATTCGGATTCCTGGGCTTGCGGGCTTCACCGTAGTGTGATTTTTGAGACAAACCGCACCCCTCCGCTGTGCGCCACCGTACGCCGCTGTATGCCACCTTGTGCCGCCGTGCCGGAGCTTTTGGACGTGTATCGGGAGAAACCGAGACCACCCCGACGCAGAATTCCATCGTCCGATCACATTGGTAAGGTTCGATTTCCCAAAAACTAATGGTATATGACTGAAATGGCTGCTGAATGTAATTAGCCAATAAATTGACCTAGGTTTTAGCGTAACCGGATTTAGGATCGAAAAATGAATGACGTGACAAATTTGAATATTTAATTTCATGTCTAGGAAATTAATTGGATCCAGAAACCGAGATTTTGTGAAGTCCTGATTGGATTTGGAGCGACAGGAGACCAGGTAGGATAATTTACACTTCCCGAACCCTAGAATTGATTTAGTGAATACCCTTCGATGGGATAAATTGTATGCCTGTGTGCTGAAAACCCTAATTGCATGTTAGACACCTTTTTTATCGAGTTTAGATGCCTTTAGGACGGATTTACTTAGGGTTGGGTACTTGATAGCCGGTATGGGACGGCCGTTAAGTATTTCTAGTACAGGGAGCTTTTAAACGAGATTATTTTTATCATACTTAGCCTGTACTGAGTTAGGAATTATGCGTTAAATCAGGACGATCCTAAGAAAGGTTTAGGGAGTATAAGGGTGGATAACCTACACGGGAAAACGTTGTGATTTAGGCGTAATACCCTAGAACCCTGAGGAATAGCCGACCGAGTGCATGTGAGTTCGAATAGACTGTATGAGGATGAGAATTGGCGTATGTGCACATGTTAGGGGACGCCCTAGATGTTGATTCTCACCCGGTCCTTGAGTGGGTGATTGGTGTTACGGATCACACTCACAATATAGGCTTGATTCGGGTGATTGGTGTTACGGATCACACCCAACGATAAGAGAGATATTCTCTCTAGACTACGTGCAATTAGATGATGATTTAGATTTGGTTACAGCGGATTTGTAGCCAACGTGGATTGAGATACACCAGGCATGGGATTTTATTTGATTTTTATGATTGATTTTCAAAGAAATGGATTTTATGATTTCAAGGAACTGCCGCGATTTCCATGTAATTAAATAATTTTTAAAGATAAGGTATTTCACTGTTTTCGAATTGATTTCGGGAAGATGATTTCGGTGTTCGCACCGCTGGGTATTCAACCAGTTTTCGAATGATATTTGAATTGTGAATTATTCTACTGGGATTCATATCTCATTAGGTTGTTTACTCAGGTGAACAGGGATAGGGACAGGAACCCAGACGATAGCCGAGGCTGACTTGAGGATATACCGGAGGATGATTTAGCTTAGGCTTGAATAGTTTGTATATATACTCTGATGACATTATTGTTTATTGGGTTCTGTCTCTTATGCCTTCTGTATGGATTGGACTGAATGTATATATAATATTTCAGATAGTGTATATAGATTGTAGTGAGGAATTGACGTTGCTGTATATGGATTTATGTTTATTGCTGTTGTTGGACTGGCTGTTTGATTGTAAATAGGTGATTTTGTACTTTGGATATGATCGAAATACAGAGGAAACTCTGCCGGATTTTTGGTAGGGTTCTGCAGAAACTTGGGAAATTCAGTTAGAATGTATGTGAATGCTTGACAGTATATGTATATGAGTTTTGGATGTTGAGTTTAATGATTGTACGCCGTATGTATGGACTTTAGTTTCATTCCAGAGTTATTAATGATGTATGTATGTGTATTTAGTTAGCTGCGTGTGAATCAGGATTGAACGGAATCTAAATGGACAATGGGAAGTCTATTTGGGTTACGCTCAACCAGTAGCGATCCCCTGACATTCCCACATAGGGAATAATTATGTACACTAACCCATATGCTTTCGCTAATTAGATAAGCATTGCGTATGACGTATTAGGGGGTCGTTACAACCATTATAGTTTGAGAGTGTATCTTATATGATGAATAGTTGTTGAAGTGCATGTGCATGTGAATTCATAAGTATATGAATGAGACATTTATATAATTCATGTACATTATTCCAATAGCATAATGTTTGAATTATTATGAAAAAGAATGTAGTGGATTTTTGTATTCGTATGGTGGTACAATTCAGCAGTATTTAAATTACAGGTGATTATTGCTACTGAGAAATAATTCTCATTAAAGCTGATTTGTATCAGATGCCTAGGTACCAGGTGCTAATGGAGATAGAGATAGAAGTAGTGGAGCCTAATTGTAATTAAGTTACCACCTTTCCCCTGATTGTTTGCATAACTAGGAGTTTATAATATTTAGACATACCACTTCCCTAAATCCTTATTAGTATTTTAAAAGGATCAGGAGGATAATTTTGGTGTAAGTATGGAAGGCATATATGTATTAAGACATGTGAGATAGAGGATTTTGTTTAAAATGGGGTATAAGTGGCAAGCTTGTTGTCTCCTTACTCTGCTCAGACTCATATTTATAGGTATATGTTTGCACACACTACTATTTCTGTATGTATAAATATGGTGTACAGTGAATGTGAATGTAGATATCTTTATATCTATTTATCTTATTTAAATTTCTTTACTTATTTCTATTGCTTAACATGTGAAAAATCGAGTGTAGTAACCTAAACTAGTGGCACTCAACTATTTAACTTAAAAAAAGTTAAAAATATACTCGGGTAGAGGAAGTAGTAACTCACCAATCCTATATTATATTACCTTATATTATTTAATTGTCTGAAAGGAATATAGGGTTGGGGTTGTTACACTAACCAAAAAAACACCTATATTCTTTTTATTTGAGATTCTTTGCATTTGAGAAATAATAAATTTCTCTATATTTAGAGATGGATAAGAAAAAAAAATAAAGGACTTACTTTGAAGATATTCTAGATTAATTTTTTTAATCTCTCTAAATATAAAAAAATAAATTATTTTTTAAATTTAAAGAATTTAAACTTCTTTTTTCCAGTTGATCCCTTTACTATTTTTTTAAAGGATCTAAATGTAAAGAAACAAATATTGATGATCTAGTCCAAGTGTCTAATCACTGCATTAAAAAAAAATTGTTACTGCCTAAAAGTATTTCTAATACTTTTTTAAAATATTTTAAAATTTTAAAATAAAAACTTTTTAAAACAATGACATGTTATACTGTTCAAAACAAGAAAAATATTGGCAGTGGATGGCGGTACCGGTGCCACCCAAGTCGTTGCTTTATGTGTGGTCTCAGTATTTTATTATTATTCCTAATGTCTAATTCCGAACCGCGTAAAACAATGACATGCCATGACAGTTAGCTGAACGCGTTTGCCTAGAGGTAAACTGAATTTTATTCTTATTTTCTACTTCCAAAAACAAGTTGTAAAATCAATTTTAGTTATTATATTAATATTAGTTTTATATATTTACATATGTATCATTAATAAAAACATTTTTTATCATTAAGACATTTTTTTTTTGTGCATTTGGCTCTAGTTTGAAAGCATTAAACACAAAGTAGTATTTTGGACTGGAGTCGCTAGACTAGAAACTGCATGCACATATCTCCGATCATTGGAAAGATTCTAACAAGTTATAGCTACTCCAGTCTAAAATAACACCAAATTATTTTGGAATTGGTCTTCAAATTAGATCGAAATAGTTAGTGACTTAATTGCCCTTGGGATTTGAATGGTCGCACCCCTACCCCATTTCCTTCGCCATAAACTTCTTCCCTCTTCAGTGTTCTTATACTGGGGACCAGAAAAACGGAGCACATTAATTCTTGTTCAACTTGCCGCTTTTGAAGTCTCAAAAAATCTGGAAATTCGGAGTATCTTTGTAAATACTGACCATTGATTAGGCAGACTTGTCTTTAACTGTGAAGTCAAGTCCTTTTTAATTGACCAAGTCATAAACCCTAAATTATACTGACCACCAATATTGTATTAGAAGGAAGATTTCTTATGATTGTTTTAAACCTTAATAGAAGTTGGGGTATTCTATTCTAAATTCGAAGGTTTCAACTTCCCTGTCCCTTGTGGAATCTTGGTTTTATTACATTCTTCCAGTTATATATGCCGTAACCAATCACTTGCACTCCAACGTTTTCATTAGATCATAAGAAAAAGATTCTTAAGCCAAAATGCATAATTTCCCTCTTAAAGCTCTTCCGACATTTTGGTTCTTTATTTTTCTCATCTCCTCTGTTCTCATTAAAAGCTACGGAGGTGAGGCTGCAAATGGAGACAAAAAAGAAGTTGTACGCATTGGTGCAATTATTGATGCTAACTCTCGTATTGGTAAAGAACAGCAAGTAGCCGTGGAAATTGCAGCTCAAAACTACAATAATACATCAAAGACTCACAAGCTGGCTCTCTCTTTCCAGAACCCCACTAAAGAGCCCTTCAGAGCAACTTCTCTTGGTAAGTAATCTCTCGCATTTGCTAAGAAAAATGCTTGACTTATTCCCATTTTGGTCCGGATAATTAGGTAATTTTCGATTTGACTCTCTACGGATAAATTCTTTTTCTCAAGCGTTAAACTACTTGCAATATTGTCATGTATTTCAGGCATTTAAATGATTAAGCGATTATCAACAAGGGTTAGGAGTTAGGTCAAACTAATAAGAGTTGATTAAAAAAAATAAAAAATGTCAGAGAACAAAGAAAGAACCTATATGTTTTAGATCCTTTCTAAACTGTGCTAAATCTGGTTGCAGCTGAAGAATTGATTGAAAAGCAGAAAGTGCAAGTGATTATAGGGACGCAAACATGGCAAGAAGCAGCTCTAGTAGCTGGAGTTGGAAGTCAAAGTCAAGTTCCAATCATATCCTTTTCTCGTAAGACTAGCTAACAATGTCACTGCACATATAAAATGCATTGCATATATAGTACATACTTTCACTTGGCAAAGAGTAATAGTCATTTACGAAGATGATGGCTATGGTGGTGGAGACTATGGGATGCTACAACTCCTATCTGAGGCTCTCCAAGACTTGGGTTCAATATTCGAGTACCGTTTAGCTCTTCCACCACTTTCTTTTCTCTCAGATTCAAGCACGTTAATTCAAAAAGAGCTGATTAAGTTGATACATCAGCAATCACGGGTTTTCATTGTTTTGCACTCATCTTTACAAATGGTGACTTGTTTGTTTAGAGAAGCCTCACAAATAGGACTTGTGGGTCGAGATTCAGTTTGGATAATCCCAGAGACCATAACTAATCTTATGGATTCTCTGGATAGATCAAGTATTTCCTATATGGAAGGATCCTTAGGGATCAAGACGTACTACTCTGAAAATAGCAGTGAGTATCAAGATTTTCAAGCTCAGTTCCGGCAAAGCTTTCGTGCTAAGAATCCTGAGGAAGATAATAGCAATCCTGGATTTTATGCTTTGCAAGCATATGATAGCATCAAAATTGTGACTCGAGCATTAGAAAGAATGGCCAGTGACATTGACAATAGAAGTAGCAGCTCAAGAGCTTTACTAAGAGAAATACAGTCTAGCAGTTTTCATGGTTTAAGTGGAGACATTCATTTTGAAGCAGGACAGCTCTTGCAGAATCCCATCATAAGGGTAGTAAATGTAGTTGGTAAGAGTTATAAAGAAATAGATTTTTGGAGTCAAGAACTTGGGTTCGTTACAAGCCTCCCTAAAGTAAATAATAATACTGATAGTGGTGGTGCTAAGTCTAGTACAAAAGGTTTGAGTGGTGTAGTACAATGGCCTGGGAATTTGCATAGGACTCCAAAAGGATGGAATATGCCTGTTAAACAAAATCCAATGAAAATTGCAATTCCGGGAAGAACTTCATTTTCTAAATTTGTAAAGGTTGACTATGGGGAGAATCCAGCTAAGAATGTATATAGTGGCTTCTGCATTGAAATTTTCTACAAGGTGCATGAACTTTTGGAGTATGATCTGCCCTATGAGTTTTATCCTCTCAATGTAACTTACCCAGATCTGGTTCAACTAGTTTACAACAAGGTAACATCTCTTACTTAAACTTTTTATTCTTGCTTGTGGTAATTAAGCGAGTAAAAGCGATATTTTCCATCATTTATATAAAAGTTTTGTTAGCTTAAATCAAATTTTTATTCCTTAATTTTACTAAATTTTATCAATTATGTGTCATATATTAAAACTTTAAACATGTGTAATTCAATCTACATCACACAAGTCATTTCGTATAAGTATCATTATATGACATACATGTCTGATAATTTTAATTAATTTTTTAATTTACCTATTTTAATTTTTTAGTATAAATTATATATATTTAATTCAAAGATTAAATTAATTTTTTTAAACTATAAAACTCAATTATAAATTTTTAAAATATGAAAATTAAATTAAAAATTCAGTCAAAATATAAAACAAGAAAAAGTAATCTAACATTTTCTTTGAAATAATGAGCAACATTAATTGTCGACAAATTTTAAGCTACTAAATCTACAATTCCTTTTTTTTTTTTTGAACTGGGCTTATATATATATATATATATATATAATTGTTTATAGCTTTGTTATTAAGTCTTTTTAATTAAAATAAAGTATGTAAATTTTTGTAAGAAAACTAATTATGAAAGAAATAATTAAACTGTATAAATTTTATATATATATATATATATTAATTTTTTATTAAAAAATTTAATAACAAAGATATATAAATTGCATCTAATTTTTTTTTTCATCTTGTCCCGGCCCCTCAATTTAGTCTATAATTGAATATATTTTTTTTGGACATATGCCACAAGCCAACTGTCAATTTGCATATGCACATTTTTTTTCCTTCGACAATAGGCGGGAATAAATGATTTTGGACTCTCTGCTGTAATTCTGGTGTTTTTAGTGGCGATTTTTTTCTTGCTAAAATGTGTTTTAATATTATTACTCTGCAACTTTTGTTTAAATAATTAATGTAAAAATATATAGTGGCAATAATATTTGTTGCAAAAACATTTAGCAACGGAAAAAACCGCCGCTAAAAACGCCAAGCAGGCAGAGAATTTACGACAGAGGATCCGGCCGTGGAATAATTGTGTCTTGATAAAGATAGGTTACAGCCTCTTTGTGTGACCAAGTCTATTTTACAACTTCCAACATAATGGAGACTAGTTAGCTTTTAATATAATTTTTTCATTTTTGTATTGCGTCTGTTATATATCCTCTATATGGTAACGTATAGAAAAATAAATAAATACTAATTATAAAAAGTAAAGATAAAAATAAAAAGGTAATGACACGCACGTACGTGTATGCTCATTAGTTTTAGCAAAGAAGCCACAACATTAAATTTATGGTATAGATCGAATGATGTTGTTTACTTTGAATTTTGTTTCTTTCTTCTTCAATGAATTAAAATTTTTTCCTTTTGTGTTGGTTGTGTCATGTGGATCAACAATCGCGGAAGACTTACGATGCAGTGGTTGGCGACATGACCATACTATCAGAGAGATTGAAATATGTGGATTTTACTGTGCCATATGCAGAATCAGGATTGTCAATGATAGTTGCTGCCAAGTCTGAAGAGTCAGCATGGATGTTTGTGAGGCCCTTCACTTGGCAATTGTGGGTGGTTACTGGAGTTATCTTGGTTTACAGAATGTTAGTAGTTTGGTATCTTGAGCGAGTACCCAATCCAGAGTTTCATGGCAATTTCAGAAGCCAGTTTAGCACTGCTTTTTGGTTTACCATCTCCACTCTATTCTTTGCTCATAGTGAGTATATTATTCTTCAACTTCAATTGAACAACATTATCATTTCTGCATGGAATAAGATATTGTCTATGCATGCATTATGAAGCATCAAAACATCAAAAATAAAGTCGTATCATGTTTGATGCACTTTTAAGAAAGTTCTAGCTTTTTCTCAATATATCTTCCAAACTACTACTTACTTTTTACATTTAACGCATTTTTTATCCTATAATGGGACTAAAGCATGGATAATTCTACTTATAAGATAATGCATGGCATTTGCTAAGAGAGAGACATAGAGAGGGAGACAAGCCCACTCAGGTGGGTCTCACATCAAGGCTTCCACCCCTCTCTCTTTCTTACAAAATCCCTTCGTCATAGTTCTACTTCTACTGCATGGGATCCTTTTTTAATTTAATTCTGCATGTCCTCTTGTCAATATTGTTTTGTGTGTCAATTTTTTTTTTCAGAGATATTAAAATTATGAACCTATTTGAATATTATTTTCTTTTTTCATTTTTTAAAACTAATTTTAAGAATTTATATTAATATTATTTTAATGTATTTGTATGCATGATATATATTAACAAAAAGATTTTGTTTCTGTATTTTTTTTGTTTTAAAAAATTAGAATTCAGAATAGCTTTTGATTGAATTTATTTTTAGTAAAAAATAATAATTCAATCTTTTTTTATTTTTATATTTTTAAAAATTAAAAAAATTTTTTAAAAACTGCATTCAAACATACCCTTACATTTCTCTTGCAATTTTGTTTTTGAAAACCTACACTATTTTCTATTAAGAGATTAAAAAACTTATAATTTTGTCTATTTTGATTAAAATATCCTTAATGAAATTATTAAATTTTTTTTAAAAAATTATAATTTGTTAGAAAAATATATTTTAAAAATTAAAATTTTTTTTGAATTTAAAATAATAAATTTATTTTTTTAAAAAATTTTAAAAATAATTTTTTTATATTTCTTAAATACATATATTAATTATATAAATAACTTGACTCTTGCATTTGATTTGATCTCACAGCGGAGAAAATGCATAGCAACTTATCTCGTGTGGTCATGGTAGCGTGGCTGTTTCTAGTTATGATTTTGAATTCAAGTTACACTGCAAGCCTTTCTTCAATGCTCACAATTCGACAACTACGACCAAATATCACAAGCATTGAGTGGTTGAAGAGGAACAACGTGAACATTGGTTGCGATGGTGTTTCATTTGTTCGGACGTTCCTAGAAGAAGTTGAAAGTTTCAGGCCAGAAAACATCATCAATATTAGTAATGAATACAATTATGATGCCCAATTCAAAAACAACTCAATAGCAGCTGCTTTTCTTGAACTCCCATATAAGAAAGTATTTATCAATCAATATTGCAAGGAATACTCTGGCTTCACGCCCACCACCGGATTTGGAGGACTAGGTTTTGTAAGTAATAATACAATTCCTATACTGTTTATTACCTCTCCATGTCTTCTTCTTCACGTGTTACAATGTCTTCAATCCCTTGATGCAGATGTTCCAAAAAGGCTCTCCTGTGGCAAAAGATGTTTCTAAAGCTATATTGGAGCTATTAGAAAAAGGACACATGAAAGACTTGGAAGCGAAATGGTTATATTCCTCAGATGAGTGCTCCAACAACGCAATCTCCAATAATACAGAAAGTTTGAAGCTTGCAAGTTTCTGGATTCTCTATACCTTTTCTGGTATTACTTCAACCATTTGCTTACTATATTCTGTCATGTCATCGCTAAGCTTTTATCAAGCAAATCAAAATGTGGTTCAAGATGGCAATGGCCCATATGCGATATGAGCATTTGGATAAGAGCTATTCAATTAACTAAGCATATTTATAGCAGAAAGCTTAATAAGGAAAGTACTGAGACACAACAAGATGTAACAAATTGTTCTTCCAGATGGGATTGTGTTAGCACCACTAACACACCTGTGCATCACCAGGATTCTACTTCCTCAGTACCAGCAATCATAATGCTTCCTTCTCCACCAACCCTAGAAATACAAATGGAAAATCCAGCCTATAGAAGGAATTATAACTAACAACTGGTTGTGTTTGGATGGCGAAATTTTAAAATGTCAAACATAATATTTGTAAATTTTTTTGTTGTAACTAATAAATATATGTATATACTATAATGTATGAATGTATGTATTTATATACATATGTTACAACCCAAAATTTGTCATTTAATGAAGCTCATTTTGTTATTTTGTGATGCTTATAGTATCACTAAAATCATTTTGTGGCTCCCAACAAGGTGCCAGAAATATGTCTCGGGACTAGTTTTGTGGCGCTTTACAGCAAGTGTCAGCATAAGTGCCAGAAAACAATTTTACCGGTGCCTCACAAGTGCCTCTAAATGTTCCATTTTGTGACACTATACACGTGCCATAAAATGATTACAATCTTAATGCTTATCAACCACCTCAAAATAAAATAGTTTGTGATGCTTTAAAATAATATTATTCGTGCTTTTAAAGTGTCAAAAAATATATATGGAATTTTTTTTGTTTATTTTCTTGTTATGTTGCATGTGGTGCTTTTGAAGAGCCTTAAATATTGATCTATTCTATTTTGAAACATTTTGTGATGCTTTACAGGTGTTGCAAAATGATGGATTTTTTTTGTTTTCACAAAATATCATATATTATATATGATAATAATAACATTACATTTAATAACCAAAATAAGTACAAAAATTATCCCAAATTTCCTTCCAACGATATCTTGCATCACCAAACTTGGCATATTGTAAAACAACTAGTAACCAAAAAAGGAGTTCTTTGAAGAAAATAAACCAACCATAGAAAGTTTATATACCTGCAATAATATTAAACCAAAAAAGTTGTGAGAATATTATTATATTATAGAGTAATTATTTTTATAAACAATCAAGTTAAAAAGTGTACATATTTGAATATTTATATACTTACTATAAGTATCAAAATATATCCACCCTATCTATTAGATTGAGATCTTAGCTCTTTGTGTCCTAATGATGAAAGTACATGACAAAATTAACAAATTCATAAGTATATATGTATTATTTTAATTGAATAAATCAAAGAAAATTTTGAAAGTTAATTAAGAACAAATAATTTATCTAACCTGAGAATTTGTCAAATTTGCAAACTTAGACAGTACATTTCCTAACAAATTCTGGAAAATGTTACTCAAGGCACCTTTAACAAACTGCAACTCTGATTCCAACCATTTATTTGAAGATTGAAGCTCTAATTGAAATCTAGAAATCTCTTGCTAAAGAGCATTAACAAAATTAGTATTACTAAAATTCAGTGGAAACCTACCAAGTCTTTTTGTAGTCACTCCAAATACTTGAGTTGGGCTAGGGCCAAACCCTAAACCTTGTACTCTTCTAGGTTGCTCCTTTCCCAACACTTGCTTAAGAGAATCTTTCTCACTAAGTTGTGTAGATGAAGTCCCTTGACTCTCAATTTCTAGAATCTTTCCCTACAATTTATAAAATAATGTATTAGATATAAATCAAAGACATGAGATGCAATTCAAAACATAAAAGTTCCAAACATTTGGAGTTCTTGAATTCCCTCTCACATAAAGAGAGCCCAAAACAATAAGAATATGTTAACATATCGTTCTCAAGAATTGTTCTACAATAATTAATGGATCCCACTCATCTTTGTCATGAAAGTCACACTCACAATCATATCATAGAATTATTGCTACTAGATAATGGAATAGACAATGTGTGTCCACCAATTACTATGTTGACATAAATAAGAAAATTTTGTTCATAAAATAATAAAACTATAAACGTCATAGTTGGTTTCTATGTTCCCAGAATAAAACTATAAAAGTCATAGTTTGTTCATCAAAGCACACAAAAAATGTGCTTTTCAACCATAAAGGGAAGATGAGATTTTTACTTGATTACCTTGTTCCTGGTAGTTTGGTGCATTGATTCAGGTGTCCTAAATAGAAAGTTGAGCCTCCTAGATATTTCCTTCTAATTCTAACCTTGATCTACTCTTTTTCATTTAAATCTTCTTCCCTCTCAATTCTCTCAATTCCTTTCTCTCTAGGTCCAATTTTTCTAAACCCATCCTCCCTATTCTTTGCTTTATACAATTTGTAATTAGGGGAGGAATTTTACTTAACAAAAATTCAAAAATAATTGCTAAGTGGTCCATAAGGTAAAAAATGAAATTTTAACTAGTTTAGGAAAGTTCTTCCCATCTTATACCACTTTTCTAATTTAAACCTTCCAAGGTTCCATTCTCATAAATCTTTATGTAATTCATTATTTATTCTTTGGGTTAAACTACCCAAAGGTGTCACTTCTTAAAAATCACCATTTCTCTTAAATTGGACCTTGTTTTGGCTTGGTTTTTTTTTGTCAAATTTCCTATCTCAACTCTAGCTAACCTTATGTAATAGCTACACCTCAATCACATGCATGTAGTTACACAAAAACACAATAAGCTACTTAGGGGATGTTACATTGTAAATTTGTGAAAGTTGCTTTTTTAACTTATGGTAAAGTCATTTAATTTCCAAGTACCTTTTGGAAAATTGGCCAATACTGCTCCATAGTCTTATAATTAATAACTAGAAGGAAAAAAAATCATAATAGGTTGTATCTTGTAATTAATCTACACCAACTCGGATGTCTATTGGTGGAAGAAAATAATTATAGTGCTCGAAGAAATATGATAGTGCACTTGAACTAAAGTATATAGGTAGCATTCATAATGTTATCTAGTTCGCAAATCTCTGTGAAAGATAAAATCATTTTAGCCTTATCAACCTCTATGCCCTTCTTTGAATCAAGGTAAGGTAGTGTCTTAATGAAATTAGTTTTGGCCTTATCAACTTATATGCCCTTCTTTCATACTATATGTCCTAGAATTGTCTTAATATACCATGAAATGACATTTTTCATAGTTCAAAACTAAATTGGATTTTAAGAATCTTTCTAAGATGTTGGTCAAATTCATCAAACAAGCATTAAAAGACTTACCATAAACCATGAAATCATCCATGAAAACTTCAGTAATCTCCTCAACATAATCAGAGAAGATACTTACCATACACCTCTGAAATATTACGGGTGCATTGCATAGGCCAAATGACATTCTTCTATAAGTGAAAATTCCAAATAAGCATGTGAATGTACTCTTCTCTTAATCTTCAGGAGTTACTGGAATATGGAAGAAACTTGAATAACCATCAAGACAATAGTAATGAGTCTTTCCAACTAATCGTTTAAGCATTTAATCAATACATAGGAGGGGGAAATGATCTTTTCTTGTGGAAGAATTTAATTTTCTATAATCAAAATAAACTCTCCATCTGTTTTTTACACAAGTGGGAATCATTTCTCCCTCTTCATTTGTAACCACTGTGATTCCTATGATTTTTGGAACCATATGAAATGGATTGACCCATTTATTGTCAGAAATATGATAGATCATCCCAGAATCAAGCAATTTGAGAATTTCTTTTTTACCACTTATATTATTGAAGGATTCAATCTTCTCTAGGATTCTCTCTTTGGTTTTGAATCTTCCTCTATAAGGACTTTGTCTATGCAAGTAGTAAGACTAATGCCTTTGATATTAGATATAGTCCACCTTGTAGCCTCCTTAAACTGCTTTAACATTTTTACTAGCTTTTCTTGATCAAACAACTTATTAGAGATGGTAATAGGCAAGGTCTCCCTCTCTCCAAGGTAACTATATTTGAGATACTCGGGTAAAGGCTTTTGCTCTAGCTCGGGTACCTGTACGATAGAGGGAAGAATTTTAGTATGGGAAGGGTTTAGTTCATATACAACATGAAATTTAGATATATTTTTGGGCATCTCAAGCTCTTGAACAATTTCTTTGATTTCAAGATCTTCCCTATAAGTAGCTTCAAACTGCTTAAGGTTAGGTGGGTTTATATTTCAACTCAAGACATAATGTAGTTTATCAGGGTGTTAGAGTTTACATAGCTTCTGGATTAGGTCAGTCTATATTTCACCCATTCATATGTAATCCCTAGAGTCTAACTTTTCATAAATTTTCTTACTTTGGTGCAGAAAATTCAATGAAGTCCTTGTAAATTGAATAGGAGTGAGCATAGGGACTAAACTAAAAAGTTAAAATATAGTTAAAGGTTGATTCAAAAATTTTTCCAAGGAAGGGTTAATGTAGGCAATTGAATTTTGAAACTTCCCCACTAACATTACAAGGGCACTATAATAATTATTCACCTTTCTTTGTTAAGGAGGTCTAGAGAGTAAACATAAGGATTAAAACACAAAACTTGTTTCCTTAATTTCCTTACCTCTCTCTCAACATGTTTCCCCTATCCCCTACCTACCCCTTCTATAAATACCATGGAAGAGGAAGGAAAATGCTGAGCCTTTCATCCAAACTCAACTAGAGAGAGAAAGTGGCATCTTATAGAGTGAGAAAGTGCTCCCAAGGGAGAGAAGGATAAATTCATAAGAGGAAGAGACTGTTTAAAGCTTTAGAAATCATTCAAGGGTGTAAGAAAACATTTATTGGCCACATCTAGCACTCATTTAAGCAATCAAGGCAGCAAAGTCTCTTATTTCCCTCATATTGATGATTTTTGAGCATGTGGTGGAAGAATTATATCTTGATGATTTTTGAGCATGATGAGGGGATAAAACTTACATTCTCTGATTATTTAGCTTCTATTTTATATCAAATGCTTTTTTTTCATGCTATTGTATGCTTGTATGGTAGATTTATGATTCAAGGTATTGTTCATGCTCGAAACATGGGTAAACGTGGGATTGACGGTGATTGAGCCAAAATACTCAAGATTTTCTTTGTTAAAAACTTTCTAAGGATTGAGGGAACCAAAATTTGATATTAAGAAATGGAAATGGAATGTTATATGACCTATACATGGGTGAACATGAGTGTTTCAAGGCACTTTAGAATGCAGTGCTGATTACCTAGAGCTAAGAAGTCAATCGCCATGTTCTTCATAATGCCCAAAAGGGTTTAAGAATGCTGTAGGTGACTGCCAGCCTCGTAGCAATTGACTGTCGTGTTCTTCGATTTCCCAAAATCTAGAATCATAGGCTAGCAATTGATTGCCAGGAGTCTGTAAGTCAACTGCTAGCTCTCGGGCTTGGGTACTCAATTTAAGCCTAAGTGATTGCCAAAGGAGAAGAAGTCGATTGGTAGACTCTAGAACATGAATTATGCCATGTAATCCTTTAATTCAAATGTTAAGGCTTAATTAACTCCTCTAATTCAAAGATTAAGAGAATCAAACATTATGTAATATGGATAAAAAAGGTAAAAGAGAATGAGAGCTTATAGCAGTAAGAAAAGTATTCCTAGTATATGTATTAGTGGTAGATAGGCACAAGTTTGAGTGATCGATTTTCGGTATAGGAAGGCCATTAGGCATCTCATGGTTAAGCCATAAATTGGGATGGTAAAGCATCCACTCAACTAAATAAAGAAGATTTTTAAAATGCTATGACAATTATGAATTCTAGGTTAATGTACCTTGAATGAAATGGCTAAAAAATGATCACATAACTAGAATTAGGCATAACTATAGCTTGAGCTAATTCACTTTAATTAGTATAGACATTTGGGATAGCATATTGAGAATGTGATCTATAGGTAAGGGATGGTGATTCTGTAGCCTTATGATCCATTTAGGATGAAGCGGATGTGATTTACATCTAGAATAGTGGTGTCATGAGTAGGACATGATTCGTCAAAGAAAAGGGGTAGTGATTCACTAAGGGACGTCTCAGATAGTGCGATGGTAAGATACCACAAGGGCCTAGGTCTATAGAATTACTCATTCATATAGAGCTTAGGGGTACGTAAGGTGTTCGTTAGGCAACACCTTCCAGAAATTGCTCTCTTTATTTTCATGAAAGAAGACATAGAGCATGAGAATCAAAGGGCAAGAGGCCTCAGATAATGTATGTTTCCCTAATGAATTGATTGAGTATGATCATGTTACATTGTTTATGAAGAAATGTCCTATGATGATGATGATGTTTGTAAAAGCTTCGGTATATTATGAATTTTCTCATGATAATTTAATTGTTCATGCATCAATAAGAACATGAAATGAGCATACATTTCATCTAATAGTCTAATGTTTATGTAAATGAGAACATGGAGAATGTATGAATTTTTGTACAAGTACATTTAGTACCATTAGTGAATTTAATACAGGTGATATAGCTACTGAGATTATTTATCTCACTTTTCACTGATGTGTCCAAATGCCATGCTACCACATCTTGTTAGAAATACAATGGCTGCTAATTCTAGATCATGAGTAGGATAATTTCTTTCATGTGGCCTCAACTGTCTAGAAGCATAAGCTACTACTTTTCCCTTTTGCATCAGAACATACCCTAGACCTTTCTTTGATGCATCACAATATAATTCAAATGTTTCCATAGGGTCTGGAAGAATCAGGACAGGTGTTGTGGTTAGTTTATCCTTTAAAGTTTGGAAACTTTGCTCACATTTGGTGTCCTATATAAACGAAACATCTTTCTTGGTAACTTAGTCCTAGGTATTGCTATTTGCGAAATCCCTTGGATAAATCATCTATAATATCTTGCTAACCCCAAGAAACTCCTGACTTCAATCACAGTAGTGGGTCTTTCCCAGTTCACTATTGCTTCTGTCTTACTAGGATCTATTGACACTCCCTCCTTGGAAATCACATGTCATAGGAAATTCACTTCTCCTAACTAGAACAGACATTTTTCTAATTTGGCATATAACTGCTTTTCTCTAAGTATTTGTAAAACTATTCTTAGATGTTGTTCATACTCTTGTTCATTTTTAGAATACACTATCATGTCATCAACAAACACTACTATGAATTGATCGAGGTATGGTCTAAAGTTGTGGTTAATATAATCCATAAAAATAGCTGGAACATTTGTTAAGCCAAATAGCATCACAAGAAATTCATAGTGTCCATACCTAGTTCTAAAAATATTCTTAGGTATGTCCTCATTTCTAACTCTGATTTGATGATATCCTGATCTCAAATTAATTTTAGAAAAGACAATTGCTCCTCTCAGTTAGTCTAACAAGTCATAAATTCTAGGGAGAGGATATTTATTCTTCATAGTCACCTTATTCAGCTGTCTATAATCTATACACATTCTCATGCTCCCATCTTTCTTCTTAACAAAGAATACAAGTGCTCCCCATGATGATACACTAATTTTGATAATTTTTTTTGCTAAAAGATCCTCTATTTACACCTTTAATTCATTTAATTCAATTGGGGACATCCTATAGGTTGCTATGAAAATTGGTTCTATCCCAAGGATTAATTTTATGAAAAACTCTATTTCTCTCTCTGGTGCGAGACTTGTAATTTCTTTTGGGAATACATCAAGAAACTCACTAACTACAGGAATGTTTTCTAGCTTTTGCTGAATTTCCACTTCTAAGGAACACAAGAAACTCATTCTCTGATTTCTCCTCTCAATCCCCATATTTACTGGTTTGGTATTTATGAAAATCATAAATTTAGTTGAACAGTCCAAAATAACATTATTATAAGAGAGCCAGTCTATACCAAGGATAACATCTAGTTCAACCATAGGCAAATAAATGAGGTCTACAATGAAATTTTTTTTTTCAATCACAATAGAATAGTTCAAACAAATTAATGAAGTGCACACATGTTCATTAGTAAGTACAACTATGGAAAGTTCATAGGGTAGATAGTTATTTGCAATTTTAGTTTTTGAGCATAATCTAATGAAATAAATGAATGGGTGGCACCAGAATCATACAATATAATTAAAGGGACATCATTAATAAAAATGTACTTTTCATCAAATCTTTGGACTGAGCCACTTCCTTACCCTTCAGGGTATACACCCTTCCCTTGGTAGTAGGTCTTATGGTTTCTTCTGGTTTCTTCAGGGTAGGACAAGTTTTGGAGATGTGCCCTGGCTTCCCACATTTATAGCACACATTCTATCCTATCAGACACGGCCTGTCTCCATGATTTCTTCCACATTGAGAATAATTGTTTTGAGAAATTGGGATAGTCATAGACCTTTTCCCTGTCTGGTTTCTAGGAAACTTACTATCAGGAACATTATTGAATTTGGATGGGTTCTTTCTCTTAAAGAATCCAAATTCCTATTTCCTTCTCTTCAGCACTGCTAAAGACCTAGAGTCTATTCAGCATTTATTGACCAAGGTTGGGTAATCCCTGATCTCCTGAGATGCTACCTTAGGATACAACTTACGATCCAAGTTGTTTTCTAAATGCATGGCCTTCCATGCCTCATCCAGTCTCCATTTTAAATATAAAGATAATTTTGATAACTCTTCAAACCAAGCTAGATGTTCTTCAAATGGTTTGCCACCTTGATTTATCTGCATAAATTCACCCTCCTTGGCATTTCTCTCACTCTAGGAAAAGCATTTCTCCAAAAAATGCATCCTTAAAATTTTCCCAAGTAATCTGAGTTGCCTGTACTTCCATAACTATTTCATTCCCTTCCACTAGTATTTAGCCTCCCCTTCTAACTGATATGTAGCAAAGGATACTTCCTATGACTTAGTGCTTCCCAATACATTAAACAACTTCTCCATCTTCTGTACCCACTCTTTTACCTTCTTTGAATTCATCACACCATTAAAGACAGGAGGTCTGGCTCTTTAGAATTTAATCCAGCTTCCACAGACTTGAGTTCTCATATATTCAGTCCCATTTTGAATATCATCATTCCAATCATTCTGGATCTGACAGAGTGATTTAGTTGTGACTGCAGTTTACTGAGAGGAAGCTGTAGCCTGAATCCTCATGGCCTCTGCCATGCCTCTCATTGTCTGTATAATCTCATTCAAGTATACCTCAGTGTTTTGGGATGGTGATCCACTTCTCCTTGTTGGTGCCATACTATTATTCTACAAAATAAGTATTATCGAGGTGATCAGTCTCAATAACAAATTATTAAGCATATAATATATAACACCAAAAGGAGCTTTTATCTTCCCAAACCTAATACTCCACACCTTAAGTCACAACAAATTACAAATTAATCAACTGCCTGGGTACAACTAATTAACCTGAACTAGTCCCTTCCTTGAGGAATTATACCCCATTACTATCCTAGGTAACTGTGCTCTGATACCAACTTAGTGTAATACCCTATTTAGTATTACAACCTTCAAATGTAAACAGATAAGGTCAATACATTATTTTTAACCTTAATTATTTATTAACAACTTCTGAGCATTTATACGATCACAATATTATTAAAGTGGATTAGGTTTGGGTTCTTTTGCTCAAATCAAAACTTATAAGCATGGTGAAAATAAAACGTAATGCATCAGAGATAAATTCATAAAACATTACATATTCTTTGATAAGTATTACATCAATTCATTTATCTGAGAACTGTTAAAAACTTTTCATAAGGTTAGGAAACAACATCTCTGTTACTCAAACCCTTAGGATACAAAATACTCTTAATAAAAGAACCCTTCATTAATGTTATTTTCATCTTTATGAAGATGCTAAACATCTGCATCTGATATATATCAGCACATAAATGAGAAAACTAGTTTCTCAGTAGCTTAACAATTCAACATTTTAAATCTTATTGACATGTACCACTGTGTAAGCATAGAAAATAATTTCTTCTACCTTCAAATCATTTAAAATATAATTTCATTCACATACACACATTGGCAAGCATTGTATGATTTATTGGGGTGTTAATGTGACAAAGATGTTCATTCCTATTTTAAATATGCATATTTTCAAGGAAAACATATATATTAACAATTGAATTAAACAATGATCATCTATACAATTTATTCTTAAAACTTACCTTACTTTGAAGTGTGAAACACCTTTGGCCACACTCCAAAAATGTGAACACTTGGTCACTTTTGTAGGAGTTGTGAACACTTGGTCACATTGTGATCTCTTGGCCACCTCTATGAAAACTTGTGAGCAATTGGTCACATTATGGACTCTTGGCCACTTTTATGAAAATGGTGAACACTTGGTCACTTATTCATATACACAACAACTACAATTCCTCTTATTATTATCCTTCCAATCTCCTTTGTATTTAGCCATTATAAGGTGCATTCTAATGCATTTACAATTAGCATAGTGATTCGGCCACCAAGATTTAA
This sequence comes from Senna siamea, assembly GCA_031216115.1. Taxonomy (NCBI): domain Eukaryota; kingdom Viridiplantae; phylum Streptophyta; class Magnoliopsida; order Fabales; family Fabaceae; genus Senna; species Senna siamea. The sequence continues at coordinate 13,816,226 of CM062355.1, read as the reverse complement.
ATGATACATTGGTTTTAGCCACCATGAAAAAGTAATAAAACTAAGGATTTTTCATGTCACATTGTCATATTTTTCCATCCTTTCTATGATTTAAACTTAATGGTACCATTCATTAAAATTTCTAGGGTACTTTCTCCCACATTCAATTTATGTAATCATGCCATTGGTAATTTATTCTACTTACTTTCTTAGTTCATATTACATACTAAATTTAAGGTTACACACCTTTCTCAATTCTTACATTTCAATGCCAATGTGGGTCTTTATTATGTGCAAAAAGGGTAGACAATTTACTATACATTAATTTATCATATTTTCTTTCTTTCTCTTAGCCAAAACCGAATTGTAATCTTTCTTACACAATTTTCATCAAGCAATTTCATACCTTACAAAGGCTACTTTTAGATTTGGTAAGCCAACAAGAGTAATGTAATAATTTTAAACCAAATTCTAGCTAGCAACCTTTATTTAGGTGTCTATAACCTAAAACATATACTAGCCATATAAGAATAAAAAATTTCAGCACTATCTTTTGGTAGGGTTTTCCATTATACATGTTGAATTTTACCAAAAATAGTTCTTCCACAGAAATAACAATATCCACTTTAGCACATGAACAAACATAACCAAATTACCATACAAGCTTAGCCAAAGAGACATTCACATCTTAAAGAATGTAGAGAGAAAGCTAATGTTCCATGAAAGCTCAAAAGCATGATGACTATATCTTAAATCATGTAACAAAAATAATAGAATTGCTAAGCTACCTTACTAATGCAAGAATGATGAAGATGTCTTGGTGTTCTCTTGGAGTTTATCTTATTTCCTTGCTCCGCCCTCTTTCAGTCAAACTAGTGTCTTTTCTTCTCACTAAATGCCTATGTGCTTTAGCCAAAATGCCAAGCTTCTCTTATTTACTATCCGTAGGTGTAATCGACCTCATACTTCTCTTTTCAATTTGGCTAGGAGGATGGATAACTTATTAAATTTACTTTCCAATTTTTTATTGCCATCACTGAATATATTGTTGTTTAATGGAATGCTACACTCTCCTTCTTATTCTCAATTGTTATTATTTTACAGCTACACGCGTATTTAAATAGAAATCAAACTTTCCTTACAACTGTGTACATATATATGAATCAATCAATGCTCCCTTTTTACCATTCGATTAAGCCAAAGGAAGAGAAGAAAGGAAATCCAAGCAAGACATACATCTTAGCACTCGGTCACTTTAAATAAATGTAATGAGAAGGAAAGAAAGAGATCTATTGAAACACACCTCTCTTTCTCTCTTCCACCTCTTCACTAATTATATATATACACTTGAATGCTACACTTTCCTCCTCCTTCATTTGTTATTGCCGTATGCATCTATATCTATATATATATTTTAATCCAGTCCATGTAATGCCTATTCGGTTAAACCAAGGAATAAAAGAGAGGAAATTAAGCACCTCACTTTTCATGGCTGAGCATTTCCTTCTCTCTTCTATCTTCATCACTAATTGGATAGAATTGTAATAAGCCACAATTCATCGAATGGAAGCATTATTTTAATTAGCATAAGAATTGCAAAAATCTTTCTTCACTCACACTCACACTCTTTCGACTAGAATAAAACCTAAAAGAAACCAATACAATTTTTTATTGTAATATCACTTCTTTGTAATGTAAAACTTACTCTCCACTCACCCTTAAATGCTCGGCTCATGTAAGACAAGAAGAAACAAAAGTACCTACATTGCAAAGCATCCATCATTTCCACTGATTTCATTCTTTCCATTTGTCTTCTCAGTAAAGTAAAGAAATGAAATACAATAGATGGAACAAAAGTCCAACACATCTCTTGTTCTTTTCTTCCTTTCTTCATTATTGATCCACTTTTAATTTTCTTTCCACATGTTACAAGTCTTTTGGTACAAGAAGGGATAAATTCATTTACACAATACCTCACGTTTTCTTTCATTCATATATTAGTTTTGGCTCTTAAACAAGAGAGAAAGAAAACACATTGCTAGAGATTAAGCCTTACTTCTACTTCTCTTTATACTTACATGTCCATTCAGCTAAAACAAGAAAGAAAAGGTGTAACGCCCATAATTTTATTAGCTTAAATTAATGATTTTAATGGATAAAATTTAGGGTGCTAGTTACTTAATTACTTGTTGCTAATGAGTTTAAGAAATTGGCTTAAGGAAGGAAAAGTTCACTTGCATAATTTAATGGCCCATATTGTTTAGATTAAAAAGAAAAGTTACATAAGAATTTGATGCTTAATTTAACCCCTCATTTTCTTTTGTTATCTAGCCTAAGTACCAAAGGAAGGAGCATTAAATTTTATGCATGAAAATCTTAATGCCACATGTGAGGTTAAGAGGGCTAAAGGCATGCAATTATTTTAAACATGTGTATGTTTTTCACGTGAATAAGAGAAGGAGAAGTAAGATGGAATAAAGTATATATATAACCCACATATGAAGTATCACGTGAACAAGGAAAAAGCTAGTATAAAAAAATTATTCTTCCTTCCTTTTGGACTCCACATGTGAAGGGAGAGGAATTTTAGTAAGTGCAAAATTTTCCTAAGTGGGGTAGGCACATTGGACCACTTGAGATATGGAGACAAGGCAAGGGAGAGGAATTTTGGTAAGTGCAAAATTTTATTTGACTTATGATACTAGGGACCACACGCAAGATAGGAAACTTTAGCTAGGAAAGGAAGACACCATGTGCAGAATTGTATGATAATAATAATAATAATATATATATATAGGACATAAGGCTACTTGGAGGTGACATGCTTCCCTTTTTTCTTTCTTGCTCTCGGTGCCACCTAGGAGAAGAATTAGGAATGCATGCCACAAAAACTAAGGGAAGGAGTGAGGAAGGGAGACGACATGAAGGCTACATATAATTCCCAAAGTTGTGCCCACTTGGCGTGAGGGAATGGAGAAGATAAGTAAGAAAAGAAGAAAGAAAGGACAACAATATAGAGTGCACTACACGGCTAAAGAGAAGGAAAAGAAAAAAAAAACCAAGAAGGGATTACCACAATTACAAGTAAAAGGGTACAAGGTAAAGCATTATTTTGTAGAAAAGAAAAAAATAAAAGAGAGAAAGAAGAGATTAAGCAAACCTCCAAGGAAGAAAAAGGCAACATGCAACGTGACATTCTCTCCCCCTTACGTGATCGAGTAGCCAAAGAGGAAAGAGGTGCAGCTTTTATATATATATAGGCACATGGATAAATAGCTGGCGTGAAGGAAAGGAAATAGGAAGTTTCATGCATATAACCTATGGACCATAAGAGAAAAGAAAGAGGGCAGCTTTCCTTGGCTTGGACGAAAGGAAATGAGAAAATAAGAAAGAGAGGTAGCATGAAATATAAGCACACACAGGAGGAAACTTGGCGTGAAGAAGAAGAGTTAGGGGGAGAAAATATGCAACTTTTAATAATAAAAAAAAGAAATGGAATTGGGAAATAATATTACTAAAAGGATGCATACACACGCCACATGGGAAATAAGTGAAAGAGTGGAAGGCTGTTTTTGGTGGAAGGCTCACGTGTGAAAAAGAAAAAGGGAGAAACACTTCGTTCCTCTCATCTCACCTACACATGCACACGTGAGAAAAGGAAAGTAAGGGGAAAAAGAGGAATTGGGGAAGAAGAAAAGAAGGGAAAAAGAGAGAGCAAAGGAACCCAAGAGCTAGGTTAGCAATTTCTTTGTTTTAGTTCCATAAGTTAGCATATATGTCTCAAAATGTTGCTTCCATGGAACTAGAGTAATTTTCTTCATTCTTGATTTTAGGATGAAACTTGATATAGTATGCATGATAAACTTAGGAGTTAGCTAAGTTGAATGAGATTAATAATGTTATTGGACATTTATGTTTGCTAATAAATGCATGTGATGATGAAATAAGATGGACTAAGTTAGTATTGGAAATTTATTGTCATGACCACTTAAGAAAACTAATTAATGATGAATACCATTATGAGGAATGTGATTGTGAGGGTTTAAAGTTAATAATGATCATGGATAGGAGGAACATTATCATGAAAATTATTAAACTTTTAGAAGGAAATTATATGAGATTTAATTTCCAAGAAAAGTAGAAATATTATGGCCATTATTCGTATTTTTGGAAGGAAATTTATGTGAGATTAAATTTCAAGAAAAGTAGACGCTATTATTGATTTTGGAAGGAAATTATATAAGACTTAATTTCCAAGAAAAGTAGAAATTTTATAGCTATTAAATTATATGAGATTTAATTTCCAAGAAAAATAGAATTTTTATGGCTATTATTGGTATTTTTGGGAAGGAAATTAAATAAGACTTAATTTCTAGGAAAAGTAAAATTTCTATGGCTATTAACTTATATGAGAGTGAATTTCCAAGAAAAATAGAATTTTTATGGCTATTATTGGTATGTTTGGAAGGAAATTATATAAGATTTAAATTCCAAGAAAAGTAGAAATTTTATAGCTATTAAATTATATGAGATTTAATTTCTAAGAAAAATAGAATTTTTATGACCATTACTAGTATTTTAGAAGGAACTTATATTAGATCTAATTTTCAGAAAAAGGAGAAATAGTATGGAAGTTATCGAACTTATTTGAAAGTTTTAAGAAAATGTACCTTAGGAGTTATTCTAAGAGATAGCACAATTCCTCAAATATTGAAATTCCCATAAGAAATGTATAATTATGTTAAACTACAAGAAAGAGGAACTTTCTTCGGGATAGTTAAAGAAATGGTAAAGGTGGCCCAAGGCCCACATAGTACCCCGAGTGTGCACTAGTGACCTAGTGAGGTGTGGTCAAAGGTACTCCATACCTGTGACCTAAAGCTCACGATGATTTCATATACGTGGCTGAGTGTCCACGATTTATAATGTGTGGTTAGGTGCTCTACACGGGCAACCTATCGAGGCGTGGCCGGAGGTACTCTATGCCCATGACCTAGCGTTCACGATCACGCTATGTACATGGCCAAGTGTCTACGATTTACAATGTGTGGCCAAAGGTGCTCCACACGGGCGACCTAGCGAGGCGTGGCTGGAAGTGCTCCATGCCCATAGCCTAGCATTCGTGATCACGCTATGTACATGGCTGAGTGTCCACAATTTACGATGTGTGGCGAAAGGTGCTCCACATGGGCGACCTAGCGAGGCGTGGCCAGAGGTGCTTTATGCCCATGACCTAGCATTCGCGATCACGATATACACGTGGCCGAGTGTCCACGATTTACGATGTGTGGCCAAAGGTGCTCCACACAGGCGACCTAGCGAGGCGTGGCCAAAGGAACTCCATGCCTATAAGCTAGCATTCACGATCACGCTATACAGGTGGCCAAGTGTCCACGAATTATGAGGTGTGGCCAAAGGTACTCCACACGGGTGACCTAGGGAGGTATGGCCAAAGGTGCTCCACACCTGGGATCTAGTGTTCATGTAAAACGCATAAATGCTCAGATAATTCCGTAATAACACCGGTAAGCTTATGAGAATATGTACCATTTGATGAAGAATTATCAAATTTTTATTGACTTCTAAATTTATAATGCAATGCTTGCTAACTATAGTTCTGTTTAATATTATTGCTATTATCAAGAATGTAGATTAAATGTTTTGGTGCTTACACCCTAGTACATATTACTTATTTTTAAAACTCTGAATTGCTAAGCTACTGGAAAACTTGTGTTTCTCACCTATCTGCTAATATGTATTAGATACGGATGCGTAGCAGAACCGTGGGTAGCAGTTTCTTTTGATCGAGTAAGATCTTTTTAATCCCCTATTATGGGTCCTAGCTAGATTTGATTTAGAATAGGAAATTATTTTGACTGTATACATGAGCTGTATTGGGGTATACAGGGGAAATAAATATGTGAAGGACAGGCCCCTTTGATTTGTATGGGAGTCTGAGTGATAGGCCTGTTGTCTCCTGACTTCCGAGGGAAAGTTACTTCATATATCCAGGGATACATTTAACAGTATGTAATAGAAATTTCTGAACGTGTATTATGTGAGCTTATGATGAGTTTAAATTTCTGCTGTGTAGTGTAGCATTTTTATTCTGCTGTGCATGTAAGTTTTTAATCTGAGCAAAAGATCCTGAACCTAATTCGCTTATCGTAAATTGAATGACATAATTGCTCAGACATCAATTAAATAAAAGATAAAGATAATGTACCGAACTTATCTATTGATACCGAAATTAACAATAAGACTAGATAAAGGCGTTACAAAAGGGACAATTTTTCACATGTCTCCTTTTTATGAGCATTTCATGCTACTTAATACCTAGGTCTATTCTTTCCCTTGCAATATTTATTCTAAACAATAAATTACCAAAGCAATTTCATCGCATCTTATGGCAAACTCATCCAATTAATTAAGGAAGCAACAATTTAAAAATTCAAGAGAACAAGGGGTGTTACAAATGACCTATTTTGAAGCATGTTTAGACCATAACTTCACTCAAATAAGGGATTTAAGCCTAGAATGTATAATGGGTAACAAAAGGGTTAAGAATGAAAGAAAAAGAGCAAGAAAGAAATGTGATAATTGAAAAGGAATAAGCATGAGACTTACTAGAGAAATAAGAAAATATTCTAGTGGTAGATAGGTACATATTAAGTGACTAGTTGTTGGTATGGGACAACAATTGGGCACTCCATGTAACGCCCTTATCCAATATTACAACTTAGCGTTGGTAAATAGATAAAGTTGTTACATTCATTCTTATCCTGATTTATTTATAATTAATATCTGAGCGTCCCTTCCATCACCATATCATTCAATTCTATAAATATAAATTCTTTGACTCAGATAAAACTTATAAGCATAGCGAAGGTAAAATATATGTTAATAGGAATAAAGTGACTACGTTACAATATGTCTGTAAATACTACAATAGTGCCTTAATTCCAATATTATCAACACGTAACTTAGGGTCAGGAGACAACATAATTTCTGTCACTCAAACCCTTAGTTACAAAAATTCTTACAAAATCCTTCCTTAATGCTAGTTCCATCTTACCCAGGGCTTCACTAATTACCTGCATCTGAGACATATCAGCACACAAATGAGAAAACTAGTTTCTTAGTAACTTAACAATTCATAATTTTAAATTTGTACTAACATGTACCACTATGCAAGCACAAAATATCTTTAGTGATTTATCAATGTAGTAACATTAGTCATTTTGCAGGAACATAATTCTAAATAGTAATCACATTAACCAGTAATTACCAATATATATATGACATTCTTATTCTTAAAACTTACCTTATGTGTATGCCACATTCATAACATCCTGCAATAAAAGTGGACACTTGGCCACTAAAATTTTCATGTGCACACTGGGTCACATGGTGGACTCTTAGTCACTTATATAGTTTTCATGAACTCTTGGTCACGTCGTGGACTCTTGGCCACTTTCATTACATCAGTGAACAATTGGTCACTCATATATGTTAATCACTACTATCATTATACTGGATACTACATATACATGGTATTTTAATTTTTGTTTTTAGACCTCAGCATGATATGCTCATAACTAGTTTACTCATTTGATCTTTTCACTTTCATTTAAAATCTTAGTTTACCCTAACGCTACACTACATTTTCCATTTTGTTCTTGATTCACCTTATTCAATATACTTAATTAACTATATTCCATGAATTCATATTTAGTAAAATGAGCATTTTATTTATTATTATTATTATTATTATTATTATTATTTCATTTTTCTTTAATCCACTTTTCTATGTCAACTTCCTTTCTATCACCATTTTATACTTCACGCTAACTCCTATAAAATTTTTTCTATCCATGTGTCATTCTATTAATAATACTTTCATTATTATTATTTATCTTTTATAGCCTAAATCGGTTAAATGGCATTTAACTCTCCCACCCTTCTTTTAAATAACTTGTCGCCTATAAAGACTAATTGTTTTCTATCATAATCCCCTTCCATGTACTAATTACCTCCACGCATACTTCATGTTCCAACGTCATAATGGGTTCTTGTATACTATAAATTCTACTCACAGCAATTTATTCTATGAAATAATTATAGCCATGCTACACGTTGAAATCCCAGCACTACACAATTGATTTATATGTATATATATAATTAATTCTGCTTACCATAATTTCTTCTATGGTATCCTATCAAAAATCACAGATTTTTATCTGTACGATTTACCTCCTTTGCCTTATTCATATATCCTATATGTAACTACTCATACTAAGTCACATACCACATTATTGTATGAACTCTCTTCATCAATTTGTACTGCCGTATATTGACATGCTAAACTACCATTTAAACTCATATAAACATTATACATAGGATGAAGGTATTTCACCATCACACTTCCATCCATTCCTTTCCTTCGTTCATGCATTATTTATTTCCCTTTTTATTCAGTTTTCTTAGCGTTTTCCCATGTGTACTATTTAATTTCAAATGAAGGATTTATCTCACTTACTATATAAAGTCATAACCTCCTTCCCTTCTTTTCCTTTATTTTTTGTCTACCTCTCTTTTATCTAGTTGTCTAAAATAAGGCTAAGAGAAACAAAAATTTTCTACATTAAAATCTATCCATTTGATTTTTTTAATATAGTTAAGAAAGTATGGGATGTTACATTTCTCTCCCCCTTGAAAATAATTTCTTCCTCAAAATTTATACATACCTTATATAAATAATTCTGGATAATTTTTCTTCATGTCTTCTTCCCTCTCCCATGTGGCTTCCTGTGGTGATTTTTGATCCCATAAAATCTTCTCTAGAGGAATGGCTTTATTCCTTAGGGTCTTGACTTTAGTATCGAGAATTTGTAAAGGTCTTGGCTGATACGTTAGATTATCCTTTAATTGTAGGGTACTAGTGTCAAGTACATGTGAAGGATCAGGTATGTATTTTCTGAGTTGGGATACATGGAAAACATTGTGAAGGTTTGACAATTGAGGTGGTAAGGCTATCTGATACGCAGATGGACCCACTCTCTTTAGTATTTGAAAAGGTCCAATATATCTAAGACTTAGCTTTCTAGATTTCATAGCTCTACCAATACCAGTAGTTAGGGAAACTTTAAGAAAAACATGATTTCCTTCTTTAAATTCTAGTGGTCTCCTTCTTTTGTCAGCATAGCTTTTTGGCCTATTTTGAGCCTTAATCATCTTGTCTCTGATCATTTTAATTTCCTCAATGGTTTGTTGAACAAGTTTAGGTCCTGACATTTGTCTCTCCCCAAACTCATACCAATATAATGGATATCTACATTTTCTTCTATACAAAGCCTTATATGATGCCATTCCTATACTAGAGTGGTAGCTGTTATTATAAGAAAATTCTATCAATGGTAAACTATGCTCCCAATTGCCTTTATATTCTAAGATGCAAGCCCTAAGCATGTCTTCTAGAGTTTGAATAGTTCTTTCTGTCTGTCCATCAGTTTAAGGATGGTAAGTGGTATTAAAATTTAGTCTAGTACCAAAAGCTTCTTGGAAAGCTCTCCAAAATCTTGAAGTGAATCTGGGATCTCTATCTAATACAATGTTAGTAGGGATGCCATGAGGCCTTACTATTTCCTTGATATATAATTGGGCTAATCTATCCAAGGAGGAATTTATTTTAATTGGTAAGAAATGTGCTGATTTGGTTAGTCGGTCTACAATCACCCAAATAGCATCATTCCTTGATTGAGTTCTAGGTAATACCACTACAAAGTCCATTGAAATCTTATCCCATTTCCATTCAAGAATGTCTAGAGGTTGCAATAACCCTGTAGGCTTTTGATATTCAACTTTAACCTATTGGCATACTAGACATTTTGCTACAAGTTCTGCTATATTCTTTTTCATACTCGGCACCAAAACCTTTCTTTCAAGTCTTAATACATCTTAGTGGCTCTCAGGTGGACAATATATTTACTTTGATGAATTTCTTTTAAAATCATCTCTCTTAATTCTCTTGTTTTAGGAACATATATTCGGTCATGAAATGTTACCACTCCATCACTTTCCTTTTTGAATTCCTTGAAAGCCTTTAGGGATTTAAGAAATTCATCATTCTTCTGTGCTTCAAGAATTTGGGTCCTAAGGGTATTTTCAATCTTCAATTCACTTAAACAAACCTTGTTAGGTAGTATTAGAGCAGAAAATCTCATGTTTCTAAATTTTTCTATTAATTCCATTTCACATACCATCATTTGAGCTACATGAAGGGATTTCCTACTTAAAGCATCTACCACTATATTTGCTTTACCTGGATGATATTTAAGTTCAAAATCATAATCTTTTATGAATTCCATCCACCTTCTTTTTCTCATATTTAATTCCTTCTGATTAAATAGGTACTTAAGGCATTTATGATCATTAAAGACTTCAAATTGAGATCCATAAAGATAATGTCTCCAGATTTTTAAAGCAAATACAATGGCTATTAGATCTAAATCATGAGTAGGATAATTTCTTTCATGTGGTCTCAATTGTCTAAAAGCATAAGCTACTACCTTTCCTTTCTGCATTAAGACACACCCTAGACCTTTCTTTGATGCATCACAATATACTTCAAATGTTTCCGTAGGATTTGGAAGAATTAAGACAGGGGTGGTGTTCAGTTTATCCTTTAGAGTTTGGAAACTTTGTTCACATTTGGTATCCCATACAAACGAAACATCTTTTCAGGTTAACTTAGTCATAGGCATTGCTATTTGTGAAAACCCTTGAATAAACCGCCTATAATATCCTGCTAGTCCCAAGAAACTCCTAATTTCAATTACAGTAGTAGGCCTTTCCCAGTTTACTACTGCTTCTATTTTGCTAGGGTCAACTGATACTCCCTCCTTAGAAATCACATGTCCTAAGAAATTCACTTCTTTCAACCAGAAAGAACACTTTTCTAGCTTGGCATACAACTGCTTTTCTCTAAGTATGTGTAACACTATTATGAGATGTTGTTCATGCTCCTGTTCATCTTTAGAATACACTAGTATGTCATCAATAAACACTACTACAAATTGATCGAGGTAGGGTCTAAAGATACGGTTCATGTAATCTATAAAAATAGCTGGAGCATTTGTCAGGCCAAAGGGCATCACAAGGAATTCATAGTGTCCATACCTAGTCCTAAAAGTAGTCTCAGGTATGTCTTTTTTTCTAACTCTGATTTGATGGTATCCCAATCTTAAGTCAATTTTTGAAAAGATAATGGCTCCTCTCAATTGGTCTAATAAGTCATCAATTCTAGGGAGAGGATACTTATTCTTCACAGTTACCTTATTTAGCTGTCTATAATCTATGCACATTCTCATGCTTCCATCCTTCTTTTTGACAAACAACACAGGTACTCCCCAGGATGATACGCTAGGTCTGATAAATTGTTTTGCTAGAAGATCTTCTATTTGCAACTTTAATTCATTTAATTCAGTTGGATACATCTTATAGGGTGCTATGGAAATTGGTCCAGATCTAGGAATTAATTCTATGAAAAATTTTATTTCTCTCTCTGGTAGGAGACTTGTTATCTCTTTTGGGAATACATCAGGAAATTCTCTAACTACAAGAATGTTTTCTAGCTTTTGCTGACTTTCCACTTCTGAAGAATACAAGAAACTCATTCTCTAATTTTTCCTTTCAACCCCCATATTTACTGGTTTGGTATCTATGAAAATCACAGATTTAACTGAACAGTTCAAAATAACATTATTAGAAGAGAGCCAATCCATACCAAGGATGATATCTAACTCAATCATAGGTAAACCAATGAGGTCCACAATAAAGGTTCTATTTTCAATCACTATAGGACAGTCTGAACAAATTAGTGAAGTGGACACATGTTCATCGGTAGGTACGGCTATGGAAAGTTCATAAGGTAGGTTGGTTATTGGCAATTTCAATTTTTGAACACAGTATAAGGAAACAAATGAATGGGTGGCACCAGAATCATACAATACAATTAAAGGAATATTATTAATAAAACACATACCTTTCATCAAATCCTCAGACTGGAACACTTCTTTACCCTTTAAGGTATATACCCTTCCTTTGGTTATAGGTCTTGTGAGTTCTTCTGGTTTTTTCAAGGTAGGGCAGGTCCTGGAGATGTGTCATGGCTTCCCACATTTATAACACACATTCTGTCCCATCAGGCATGGTTTATCTCCATGATTTCTTCCACATTTCAAACAGGTGTTCTGAGAAATTAGAATATTCCTTGGCCTCTTCCCTATATGATTCCTTGGAAACTTACTATCACGGCCCCTATTAAATCCAGGTAGATTCTTCCTCTTAAAGAATCCAGCTTCCTGTCTTCCTCTCTTTAGTACTGCTAAGGATCTGGAGGTTATTCTGCATTTATTAATTACTGTTGGGTAATCCCTGATTTCTTGGGATGTTACCTCATGATATAGTTCTGGGTCTAAACTGTTCTCCAAATGCATGGCTTTCCATGCCCCATCTGGTCTCCACTTCAGGTATGAAGAGAATTTTGACAACTCCTCAAAATTGGCTAAATGTTCTTTAAATGGTCTGCCACTCTATTTTATTTGCATAAACTCACCCTCTTTAGCATTTCTCTTACTCTGGGGAAAATATTTTTCCAAAAATGTATCTTTAAAATTCTCCCAAGTAATATGAGTCCCATGAATTTCCACCAACTACTTCATCCCCTTCCACCAATACTTAGCCTCCCTTTCTAGCTGATATGCTGCAAAGGAAACTTTCTGTGACTTAGTACTCCCCAGTACATCAAAGAGTTCCTCCATCTTCTATACCCACTCCTCTTCCTTTTTTGAATTCATAACCCTATTAAAGACAGGAGGTCTGGCCCTCTAAAATTTATTCTAGCCTCCACAGGCTTGAACTCTCACTTGTTCAGTCCCATTCTGGGTCTCTTCATTCCGATCAGTTTGGATCTGACAGAATGCTTCATTCGTGACTGTAACCTATTGAGAGGAAGCTGTGGCCAGCACTCTTATAGCCTCTGCCATACCTCTCATTGTCTGTATCATTTCATTCAAATTTACTTTAATGTTCTGAGCCTATACCCTACTTCTCCTTGTTGGTGCCATATTGTTACTGTACAAAACAAGTATTACCAAGGTGATCAGTCTCAATGATAATTTATTAAGCAGATAACAGATAACATTGATATGAGCTTCTATCTTTTCCACCTAATACTTCATTCCTCAGGTCACAACAAATTACAGGTCAATTAACCGCCTAGGTACAGTCAACTAACCTGAACTAGTCCTTTCCTTGAGGAATTCTACCCCATTGCCCCATTACTATCCTAGGTCATTGTGCTCTGATACCACTTTAATGTAACGCCCTTATCCAATATTACAACTTAGCATTGGTAAATAAATAAAGTCGTTACATTCATTCTTATCCTGATTTATTTATAATTAATATCTGAGCATCCCTTCCATCACCATATCATTAAATTCTATAAATATAAATTCTTTGACTCAGATAAAACTTATAAGCACAACGAAGGTAAAATATATGTTAATAGGAATAAAGTGACTACGTTACAATATGTTTGTAAATACTATAATAGTGCCTTAATTCTAGTATTATCAACACGTAACTTAGGGTCAGGAGACAACATAATTTCTGTCACTCAAACCCTTAGTTACAAACATTCTTACAAAATCCTTCCTTAATGCTAGTTCCATCTTACCCAGGACTTCACTAATTACTTGCATCTGATACATATCAGCACACAAATGAGAAAACTAGTTTCTCAGTAACTTAACAATTCATAATTTTAAATTTGTACTGACATGTACCACTATGCAAGCATAGAAGATCTTTAGTGATTTATCAATGCAGTAACATTAGTCATTTTGTAGGAACATAATTCTAAATAGTAATCACATTAACCAGTAATTACCAATATATATATGAAATTCTCATTCTTAAAACTTACCTTATGTGTATGCCGCATTCATAACATCCTACAATAAAAGTGGACACTTGGCCACTAAAATTTTCATGTGCACATTGGCTCACATGGTGGATCTTGGCCACTTATATAGTTTTTGTGAACTCTTGGTCATATCGTGGACTCTTGGCCACTTTCATGACATCAGTGAACAATTGGTCACTCATACATGTTAATCACTACTATCATTATACTGGATACTACATATACATGGTATTTTAATTTTTTTTTTACACCTCAGCATGATATGCTCATAACTAGTTTACTCATTTGATCCTTTTACTTTCATTTAAAATCTTAGTTTACCCTAATGTTACACTACATTTTCCATTTTGTTCTTGATTCACCTTATTCAATATACTTAATTAACTATATTCCATGAATTTCATATTTAGTAAAATGAGTATTTTGTTTATTATTATTATTTCATTTTTCTTTAATCCACTTTTCTATGTTAACTTCCTTTCTATCACCATTTTATACTTCATGCTAACTCCCATAAAATTTTTTCTATCCATGTATCATTCTATTAATAATACTTTCATTATTATTATTTATCTTTTATAGCCTAAATCGTTAAATGGCATTTAACTCTCCCACCCTTCATTTAAATAACTTGTTGCCTATAAAGACTAATTGTTTTCTACCATAATCCCCTTCCATGTACTAATTACCTCCATGCATACTTCATGTTCCAGCGTCATAATGGGTTCTTGTATATTATAAATTCTACTCACAGCAATTTAGTCTATGAAATAATTACAGCCATGCTACACGTTGAAATCCCAGCACTACACAATTGATTTATATATATATATATAATCAATTCTGCTTACCATAATTTCTTCTATGGAATCCTATCAAAAATCATAGATTTTTATCTTTATGATTTACCTCCTTTGCCTTATTCATATATCCTCTATGTAACTACTCATACTAAGTCACATACCATATTATTGTACGAACTCTCTTTGTAACGACCCCCTAATCCACGATATACTATCCTCTATCTATCTAGCGGAAGCATATAGGCTTTAGAAATAGTTATTCCCGATGTGGGAATGTCAGGGGATTGCTACTGGTTGAGCGTAACCCAAATAGACATTCTGTCATCCATTCAGATTTCGTTCAACCTTAATCTACATGCAGCTATGCTAATTTTTCATGAATTCATCACAAGATACTCTGGAATGATAATTAAAATCCATACATACAACGTACAATTCATTAATGCAATTTCCAACTTAATTACATATATTTACAACGATAAACCCTGCCAAAAATCTGGCAGAGTCTCCCTTGTATCTTGGATATATCCTAAATGTACAACAGTTATCCAAAACAGAAATATATAGCCATTCCAACAACAAAAGAAAAGCAAAAATTATGAAATCCAATACAAACATCATCAGTATATATATATACATTGTAATTCAAGCCTAGAACTACACTGCTCTTCTGTCTATCATCAATACCGTTGCCCAGCTAGCGTCTAGGTCCCTGTTCCTGTTCATCTGAGCAAACAACTTGGTGAGATATTGAAATCCCATTAGAATAATTTACAATTCATAATATAGTTCAAAAACTAGTTGATTACTTAGCGTTGCAAACACTGAAAACAAACTTCCCGTATCCAGTTTAAAATTTGTGAAATACCTTATCTTTAAAAATCAGTTCGCATGGAAATCACGGCTAGTTCTAAAAATCATCAAAACCTGTTTCTTTGAAAATCAGTAATCAAAAGTGAATCAAAACCCATGCCCAGTGTATCTAAATCCGTATCAGCCACAAATCATCTGCGACCGTATCTCAAATCCTCCAATTGCACGTCATCCAGAGAAATTACATCTCTTATCATTGGGTGTGATCCGTAACACCAATCACCCAAATCTTGCCTATGTTGTGAGTGTGATTCGTAACACCAATCACTCACTCAAGGACTGGGTGAGAATCAACATCTAGGGCATCCCTTAGTATGTGCACATACACCAATTCTCATCCTCATACAACATATTCGAACTCACATGCACACGGTCGGCTATTTCTTAGGGTTCTAGGGTATTACGCCTAAATCATAATGTTTCCCCATGTAGGCTATCCCCCCTTATACTCCTTAAACCTTTCTTAGGGTCATCCTGATTTATTGCGTGATCCTTAACGCAGTGCAGGTTAAATCTGGTCAAAATAATATCTTTATAAAAATCCCCTGCACTCAGGATACTTAACGGCTGTCCCATACCAGCTATCAACTATCCTACCCTAAGTAAATCCGTCCTAATGACATCTAAACTCAATAAACAAATCGTCTAACATGAAAATGGAATTTCCAACACACAGGCATGTAATTTAATCCATCAAAAGTAGCACGTAGTTCTATATAATTAAATCTAAGCTTTTAGGTATCCATATAGTCAATTCTAACGTTCGACAAGCGTAAATTATCCTACCTAATCTCTGTTTGCTCCAAATCGATCCGGGACTTCTCGTATCCTTGAATTTCGAGCCTAATTAATTCCCTGGGCATTTAAATGAATATTTAAGCTCGTTACGTCATCAATTTTATGGTCCTAAGTCCAGATACAAAATTTTCTAAGTTGTTTTATTTCCTATTCACGTTCGGTAGTCAATTCAATAAAAAATCATTAGGTTTAGGTGAATCGAACCTTACCGGGGGTGCCGGATGATGGAAATCTATTTCGAGGCAGTCTTGGGTGTCTTCCTGGCTTCTCCGGTGGTGGCGCACAGTGGAGGGGTGCGGTTGGTCTCGAAAATCACACCACGGTGAAGCCCGCAAGATGGGGAGTCCAAATCTAGAGGTGGCGCGGTGATTCACGGCCGTTTGGATGGCATTTTTTGGCCCCAAAGATCGATGCACGGCGGATAAATTTTCCTTTGATCTGGGCATGTCGGACCTTTGTTCAGCGGCGGCGAGCTAGGGGAGGAAGCTGGCAGCTCAGCATACACGCTAGTGGTGGCGGTGATGGTCAACGATGTCCGATGGCGGAGATCACAGCGTCACACGATTTTCACGATTAAGGGAAAGAAGTTGCATTTTTTGGTGACTCTGGTGGCTGTTGGTAGCCGTGGGTGGCTACCTGAGGTTGAGGCTGGCGAGGTGTGTCGGTTGGTGGGTCTGGTGGTGGCCCACGATGGCCCAAGTGGTGGCACACCGTGGAGGAAGGAAGAGATAGAGGAGAGAGAAAATAGAGTGAGGAGAGAGAGAAAAATGATAGAAATGGCGGGGTTTCAGAGAATTTAAAGCTCCTCGGGGCGATCTGACTTTTCCTGGACCACCCGGGGAAACTTCAGAATGTCGTCTTCCATCCGAACATTGGCACGGGTTTCCATGCAGAGGTTTCAGCCTTCGTCTGAGAAACCAAAGTTCGAAACTCCGTTTATCTGTATTTTATCACTGGGTCGCGTTTCCTTTCAACATATCACATTTCTAACTCCGAAAAGCCTTCTAGCTTCAACCATTGACCTTAAAATTCGTGCCAGACTTAGTTTACATGAAATTAGTGTCAAAATTTAGTTTTAATCTATAAAAACAATCTCGGTTATTACACTCTTCATCAATTTGTACCATCATATATTGACATGCTAAACTACCATTTAAACTCATATAAACATTATACATAGGATGATTTCAGACTTTCCATTTATCCCACCAAAATGATGAAAAGATACCTATATATCTAAACTTCCCACCCATGTCTTACAAATGACATTTTCCACTTACTCCCCAATTCATCACCCCATTTAGAAAGCATGCATATTTTCCTAATATAAGAAGGGGTGTAGGCATTCCATTCATAGTTTTAGGATCCAGAATTTTTCTTCATGATTCTTTATTTTCTAACCAATGGTAAGAGAATTATTAAGTTACCTTGTGCTTGCAAAAGTGGTGTAATGAACATGTATGTTTTCCTTCGGTCTAGCTTCCTTCCTTTCGTTCTGTCCGTGTTTTTTCCTCCTCTTTCCTTTCTTTTATATAACTGAATGGCTCCTATGAACTCTTATAAATTTATCTTTCCTTATATGCGACACATAGGTATAGTTAATTATGCCTATTCTAAGCTTGGTCGGTCATCCTAAAGGCTAGGAAAAGATGTTTGTTATATGGCTATTTTCTCTTAGTAGCTCTCAGTTGGGTTGGCAATAGCATGTCACGGGAAAGAAAAGAAAATGTTGACGAGGGATTAAGCAGCTCATTCATCATGTTTTACGAGAAGGGAATAACAAAGCAAGGAAAGAGAATTAATGCAATTCCACACGTCTCTCCCTCACTTTCCTACCTCTCCACTGTATGCATGTCTCCTTCCCATCTTATAATGGAATATAAATGCTGCATAGAATGAAGATAAGAAGCGTGGAATTCTTCTACATGTCTTTTCCTTTTCTCTCTTCACCGAATTCTTTCTATGACCATACTATGATTTTACCTTCCATTCTTCTTTAGTTACAAGTGTAGTCCGTGAGCTTTAATTATTCCTATATTTATATTTATTCATGACTCACTCTTTCGGTTAGCAAAAAGGATGGAAGAATGGGATCACATGTCATGCCTTGTAAGCAATCTCTTACTCATTTTAAAGCGAGAGGTAAGGGAAGAAAGAAGGTATTTCACCATCAAACTTCCATCCATTCTTTTCCTTCGTTCATGCATTATTTATTTCCCTTTTTATTCGGTTTTCTTAGCGTTTTCCATGTGTACTATTTAATTTCAAATGAAGGATTTAGCTTACTTACTATTTAAAGTCATAACCTCCTTCCCTTCTTTTCCCTTATTTTTTGTCTACCTTTCTTTTATCTAGTTGTCTAAAATAAGGCTAAGAGAAATAGAAATTTTTTACATTAAAATCTATCCATTTGATATTTTTAATACAGTTAAGAAAGTATGGGATGTTACACTCTATAGCTAAATTAAATGGTTTGAAAACATCTTAGTGGTTATTAATTTAAAGTTAGTGAACTTCCTTATAGCTAATTAAAGGATTCACGTACTTAAAGTTGTACATAACCATGGTATGAGCCGAATCACCCTAGTCTATAAAATTGTGAATAGTATTTTGGGGAAATAATCTGTTAAGAATAATAATTCCAGATATATGGGGGAGGATTTGCTAGAGAGGTGGGCAGAGACCCTATGGTTCTTGGAGGTAGGGAATAATCTGTCAGAGTGGTGGACAGAGACCCTCGTGGGGGTGTTGTGGATGGATGTACTTGGATCCATTGGGAGACGCTCCAACATGTACATATATTGCAGTCAAGGACTAGTAGATTATGAATACATTGCAGTTGAGAACTGTAGGTAGTCACGGACTATGAGATACTCACCTGAGAGTGAGGGTTTTATGTGAGGAGTTGTTCACTTGGTGACTCTCTTGATTTCTCTTGGTATGATCTTGTGATGATCATGATTTGGCGTTGGCCATGAGAATATGCTCTGATTTTCTTATTTATGCTGTTGTTTCTATGTGACTATATGATACCCTGTTACTATTATGATGTAATATAAATCTTGTGTGATGGATATGTGGTACGATATATCCTGTTTGATGGATATGAAATATAATCTGATGACATATATATCCAGATGAATGGATATGCGATGATTTATATTGCATGCATAGTATGATTATGAGATGATATAACTATATACTTCATGCATTGTATCCCAATAAGCATAATGTTTTATTTTATAATAAGAAGAATGTAGTATTTTCCATATGAATATGTGGTACAAACCAGTGTGTTTTGAAAGTCAGGTTATTTAATGCTACTAAGATTCATTCTCATTTAAAGTACTGGTTTGTATCAAATGCCTAGATACCAGGTTCTATTATAGATAGAGATAGAGATAGTGGAAATACCATTCTTAGGGTATTTCCTAGTGGTGAAAGAACTATGGATTATTTTTGTCCTATAAGTTCCCCTTACTCCTTGACTACATGAGGTTATGATAAAAAAAGGTGTATTTTTTACATTTTTGATACCTTGAATCCTTATTAATCTTTTGGAAAGAATCAGGATGATAATTTTGGGATGTATAAAATAAAGGCATATATATATTAGGATATGTGAGCTAAGAATACACTAGCAGTCTTTTGTTAAGTGGGTATGAGTGACAGGCTTGTTGTCTCCTTACCCCAATTGACACACTCACATATCCATAGTTATAGGTCTAATGGGTAACACTTGTAAACTTTATAAATGAACTATGTATGTGGATGTATATGTAAATATTTATATATCTTAATTTAATTAATCTAATTATTTTTTGTTGTGACCTTACGTGTGAGAGCTCGATTGTAGGATTCTCAAATTTATAACACTTAATTATTTAACTAGGTAAAAGTTAAAAATTTTACTCGAGTCAAGGTAGTAGTAACTCACCAATCCAGTATCATGTGATATTAATTAATTAACCAAAAGAAAGCATAGGATTGGGAGTGTTACATATAGACCTAAACCTAACTCAACTAATTCCAACCAAGTTAGTAACAGTTAAAATTTACTCGACTAAAGGAAGTAATAACACACCTATTTTATTTATAAATGAAAATAAAAGTAATAATTGAATGAACCATAGGATTAAGATGTTACACCTTATAGGTGGTATTAGAGCATAGTTGACCTAGGTAGACATTTTTAGTGTTCCTTAGGGAAAAGGCTGGATTAAGTTGGTTGGTTAAACCTAAGAAGTTGACTAGCTAAATTTGTATCTAGTTTGTTGAATGAAGTTATAAGTTTGGGAAGATGATGTCTTCTTTTGATGCCATATATTATATTATAAAATGTTATATTATTAAGACTGATCACCTCAATAATATTTTTTTTAGTGTGAATAATGGGTCTAAAGAGGTGGAATATGGACAATAGAGGAAAAAGATTAGCTTGAAAGGGATCATGCATACCCTCCAACGTATGGCCGAGGTTATGAGAGAGCAAGTCGTAGTCACTACTCAGCTCCTGCAACAATTTTAAGGGAATGGGAGTGGCAATAATAATAATAACAACCACAATCTTAATCGACCTAAAGGATAGGCGAGGTACTAGGCTTATCATGATGGGCTGAGTTTTAAAAGGCAAGGCCACCTTCTTTTAAGGGTGATTTTAATCCAAAGATTTTTGATGAGTGGATGAAGGAGATGGACAATCTTTTTAAGGTTTTGAAGAGTACCGATGAACAAAAGGTGCAGTTTGCTAGTTATATGTTGGTTGGTGAGGCTGAGCACTAGTGGAAGGGATCCGAGAAGTTGAAGGTGCTTAAGGGACCCCACTCACTTGGTATTCCTTTAAAATGGTGTTCTTGGAAAAGTATTTTGCCCTTAGTGTCCAAAATATGAAGGAAGTGCAATTCATACAAATCAAATAAAGAGGAAGGACTTTTAAGGAGTACTTTACAGAGTTTGAGGAGTTGGCCAAATATTCTTATTATTTAAAGGATTACTCAAAAGAGACCTATAAGGCGATGCACTTAAAGGCTAGGTTGGATCTAGAAATTAAAAAATTTTGTATCCCTATTTGAGATATGGAACTACACTCTCTTGGTGCATAATTGCCAGATAATGGCTAAAGGATTGGCAAATTAGAGAAAGAGAAGCAAAAGATGAACCAATTTAATAGGAAGTTAGTTAGGTTTGAAAGATGTAAGATTAATAAGTTTGGCAAGACACAAAGAGCTTAGAAGCCAATAGTGGGAGCAATGACAACGAGAAGTTACCCAAAGTGTGGAAAGAATCATGGAGGAAAGTTGTGCTTATATAGGTAAGGTGTGTGCTGTACATGTGGTAAGCTAAGACACTTTTCCAAAGATCATCCCCAAGCTAAGAAGCCAACTGAGTTGACAAGACCCCCAGCTAGAGGAAGAGTGTTCACACTCAAGGGCAAGGAAGTAGCCTAGTCTAATGATTTGATTAAAGGTAAAGGTGTGATATGTAACACCACTTTAATTATATTGTTTCAATCTTGTACTACTCATTCTATTATTGCATGTGAATGTGTGAAGAGATTAGGATTGCCCATATCTACTTTACCCAATGAACTAATTATTTCTAGCCCCACTAGTTAAAATTTTGTGACCTTTTTAGTCTTGAATTGACCTATTATTGTTGAAAATTGACCTTTTATTGTTGAACTTATTTGTTTACCCTTGGTTAATCTTGATGTTATTCTTGGGATGAACTGGTTGTTTGTAAATAATGTAGTCCTAAACTATTTTGAGAAAACTATAACTTTTATAGATACCATATCATTACTTCAGAGAAATGAGGAAAAGATCCAAAAAAATTATTTTTTGTGATTTTCTAAGGTGGATATTCAACATAACTTAGATGATATCCCTGTAGTTAAAGAATTTCCATATGTATTTCCAAAAGAGATATATAATCTCCCACCAGAGAGGGAAGTAGATTTTTTCATAGATTTGATATCAGGAATTGGATATATATCCATAGCACCTTATAGGATGTCTTGTAACAACCCTTAGCTTATAGTTCCTTTTTTAAGTTAATTTAAAGAATATTGTAATATCTATTTTTTTCATCTACAAGTATGTTATTATATCTTAAATTTTTCTATTGCATACCTAAATGTATCTATATAAATCGCTCTGGATTTCCCTAAAGTGGAGAGGGACTAAATTAAATGAAAAGTCAAAGGGCTAAAGTGAAAAGGAAAAAGGTTCCAAAAAAAAATCTAAACGTAATGATTACCTTTAGAAAATATTTAGGCATATTAATGACACGTAATCATGACATTTTAAAATACATAAAAAGTAATGATTACTTTGTACAATATCTAAGAAAATATTTGAAAGCCATAATTGCCCTAAGAAAATACCTTAAGGGTAAAATGGTAACTTTTTACCCAAGGGCAAAATGGTGATTTCACCCAAGGATAAAATGATAATTTTTATCTCAAGGGTAAAATAGTCATTTTACTTGTAAAATTTATGATAATTTCCCTCAAGGCCATCTCTTACACTTTTCAAAATTATGAGGATAAATGGAGGGTAATATGGTCATTTTAGCATGAAGGGCAAAATGTTCATTTTCCCCTAAAGGCTAATAAATCATCTTCTTCATGAGAAAGGAGAAGAAAGTGCTAGTAAGGGGAGAAAAGTGAGAGAAACCAAAAGGAGGAGAAGAAAAAGAAGGAAAAGTGAAGGAAAAGCCAAGAAGACACCACTTTTCTTACAATTTTAAGGTAGCTAAACAATCTTAACCCTTCTATTTCATGTTTTATAACTTCATTTGGATGATTGAAAATTTTTGTGTCTACCATGAATACTAAGCATTTCTCACTCTAGATTCTTTTATGCTTGAAAATCTATTGGGTTTTCCTTGTATAGTTGTATGGATGTGTTTGTGATTGCTAGAATGGTTGTTTGAATGAAATATTGAAAGTTTATGGTTTATTTTGTAACACCCCTTATCTTACCTTAATGACGTCATATAACATGTTCAGATAAGTGGTTACATTATTCTTTACCTCGTTATCTTATTAATTTTCCTGAGCATCTACTCCATCAGTAATTTATTATATGATTAGGTATATGTTCTTTTGCTCAAGTAACCATACTTTATGCATGACCGAATTAAAATTTCATATATGACAATAAAATTTATAAAATTTTCATATTATATACAATCACTATTTGTTGCATACCTTTGTGAACATATACCAGGATATATGAAGTACCCATTCATAAAGAGTCAGGAGACAACAAGCCTGTCACTCATACCTCTTTTACAAAATACTAGGGATGAATGAGTTCTTCACATATTCTTTCCCCATTAAATACCCATTTTTCCGTACTACATACATCAAAAAATAACAGTCCTAATTTTAATCTAAAAATAATATACAGAATCAAGACCCTAAAAGGAAGGACTACAAAAATGCTCTTGACAAAAGGATTTCCTCTATTGCTACTTCCATCTTTGCTAAAATTGCTAAATGTCTACATTTGATACATATTAGTGCACAAATGAGAAAGCTAGTTTCTCAGTAGCTTATCAATTCCACATGTTTCAAACTACTAATATGTATCAGTGTGCAAGCACAGAAAACATTTTCATCTACATTCCAATTATTTAAAACATAATCTTTTTCACTTATACATATTGGCAAGCATTGCATGATCATTGGGAATGTCAATGTGATAAAGATAGTTATTCTCATATGTCATATTTTCAGCAAAAGCATACATGTAACCATTGAAATAGCCAATGATCATCTATATATTCTCATTCTTAAAACTTACCTTACTTGATAGTGTGAAGCACATTCGGTCCCACCATAAGAAAAGTGGACACTTGGCCACGTTAGCAAGGATTGTGAACACTTGGTCACATTGTGGACTCTTGGCCACTTTATAAAATAATTGTGAACACTTGGTCATATTGTGGACTCTTGGCCACTATATAAAATAATTGTGAACACTTGGTCACATTGTGGACTCTTGGCCACTTTATAAAATTAGTGAATACTTGGTCACATTATGGACTCTTGGCCACTTTATAAAATTAGTGAACACTTGGTCACTTACAAATACACTTAGCAATCATAATTTCTCATACTATTATCCTTGGCTATAGCTATTTTAAAACACTTTATAACTTCTTTGCTAATAGTAAAATGCTTTGACCATTTTAATTAATCATAGAGATCATGTTCAGCCGCTATAATAAAGGTTGAACTTAAAGTGTTTCCTATCCATTATTCCATACTCTCCCATCCTTTCTAACTTGCAAGATTAATCATATTATATTTTAATATTCTTAGGGTACCTTTCCTCACATTTCAAATCATATTACCATTTCATTACTCTTTTTTTTTTCTTATGTCATGGACTTATTTTACATGCTACACTTGATGATTTCCTACATTTTGTCACTCTTACACCTAATGTACATTACTAGATAAGAAAATAACCTACATTCATCATTCTCTACATTATCATTTCATTAACTTGAAGTAACTTTAATTCTTAGATTTTCAGTAGCACTTCTATATTATTCTAAGAGAAATGTTCTTAATTTAATTAAATTAAAGGAAGCTATATAACAGTTACAAGATAAATCTTAAGTAACATGCTTCCTTTGGGGAACTTACACTTAACAACACATATGGACCATTCAATACACTATTTCCTACACTTTATAATTCTAAGGTATTTCATTACACATGCTAGGATTTTTCCATTAACCATTTCATCATGGATTTAGCTACATCTATCACCATCCATCAACAATCACAACCCATTCCATTCATCATGCAAACTCAGCTAATAGAAACATTACATCTTAAGGAATGTAGAACTAGAGAATTTGATTCCATGAAGACTTTAAAAAAAATACTACATAATTTAAATCATGAAATCAAATCGTAGAATTGCTAAGCTACCTCAAGGGTGCAAGAACGATGAAGGTGTCTTGGTGTTTCCCTTGGAAGTTACCTTCCTTCCTTGTCTCTTCTTCTCTCGGCCAAATTAGCCCCTCCTCCTCTCCCAAATGTGTCTTTGTGTTGTGTTAAATTCTCAAGTTGCTCTCACTCTCACCTACGCACTTGTCGTATCCATGTATCTATCTAGGTTTAATGCAATCTCTCTTTTGTATGTTGTCTACTCGGCTAAATGGGATGCTAACCTCCTTCTCATTCTTCTTAATTATTATCTAGTAGCCACACGTGTCCTTAAGTACAATCTATTTCCTTGCAAGCTTGCATTAACCACTTGGTTATGTTAAAGGAAGGAAAGGAGGGAGATTCACACAAGCTCTACACTTCACGCAAGAGGCATACTTCATGCAAGGTACATAGTTAAGCATTCTATAATTTAATTCCTTATATCTAGTTTCTAGTTGGTGAACTCCAAAGGAATTGCTTTCACCGTATACCTACATATATGTATACTCATTTACTAAATTTTACACTCTTCTCGCTCTTCTCACTTACCATTACCATAGGTTTCTAGAGGCTTAATTAAAAATTCAAATTCTCTTACCCCTTCTTAATAGCCTTCAAGGTTAGCTAGGAAGAATAAGAAGCCAAGTTCCCTTTTTCTTCCTACATGTCACAACTCTCCCTTACTTTCATTTCCCTCACCGAATGCATATATATATTTAATGGTCTCTCTCTTCTCAATTTTTATTGCCATGTGGTTATATAAAATTCCCATGCTTCTTCCTATTTTCCATTGGTTTCACAGTTAAAGGTGGAGAATAAGTAGTTAAATTCCCTTTGTCTACTTACATGTCACGTTCTCCTCTTCACCAATTGCTTAGCTCCTTCTAAGGGTTCTTACTGTGCATGTATATATGTTTTTCCTTTAGCAATTTGGCTAAGCGAAAGGAAGAAAATTCAAAATTAAATCAAGCACCTCAAGCACCTCGTTCTTTATGTAATGTTTCCTCCCACTCACATGCTAATTCAGTTATCACAAAAAAGAGGGTGTTCTCCCTTAACTTATTTATTCCAAACACTAAATTACACAAGCAAATTCATCACACTTTACTCATCTAATTAATTAAAAGGATATTAATTTAGAAATAATCTTGGAAATAAGGGGTGTTACATATTTCACCATGTTTCATGAAGAACCCTTCTTGTAGAATTGATTATGTATGGTTATGATTGGCATGGATATGAAGGGATAATGATGTTTTCATGCTTGTATAATGATGGAAATGGGAAAAAAGTGAAGAAACCTTGATTTCTCTCTTCTTGGTTGTTGGCCTAGAGCTTGATTTTGCATGATTTTAGTTCATAAGTGTGGTTATTGTCTTGGCTATAAGCAAGAGAGAGAGAGGAATTGATGATTGTAATGAAACTCCCTTGATTCCCCTTTTCTTATGTTTTGGATAAGAGCATTATGGAGGATCTTTGTATGAATAATGTCTATATATGTGTTTATTACTTTAACCAAGGCAAGAGAAAAAGAGATAATGATATTTATGATGGTTGGTTTGATGAATTACCTTCTATAACCATGAAATCCTAACCTTGGATGTGTATTCCATTAAGAGGGGAAAGATATATTTATGTATACATATATATAATATGAGAAAAGGATACTTATATGCATGCATAGATATATTGAGAGAAAAATGAAACGAAAATGGTGAAGGAAACGATTAATAGTTCACTAGATACATATTACAACCCTTGATGTGTGATGGAATAAAGTATGGGAATTGTATGGAAATGGAAGGAAATTGATGTAATTGTTCTTGTATGATGTAAAGGATGGGAGAAACGGAATATATGGCATGAAAGCCCCATTTTCCCCTCACTTTCCTTCCTTGGCCGAAATCATCTCTCCTTGTTTCCCTTAAAATGGGATGAATTTTTGGTAATGTAATTGCAAGGAAAAAAGAAGTGGGTGGCTAAGCATGGAACTTTAATAATAATTGTTGTGAATTTTTTAAAGGAATGAATGGCCTTACATGTCTATACAATTCAATCATGAAAGTGTTAGCAAACACATAAGGGTTATATTTTTTCAATGAGAGTATAGTATCATAAAAAATAAAAGAAAGGGAAGGAATTAAATGAATGACTAGAAAGGAAAACATAGAATGGAAAGGAAGAGAACTAAGAGGAAGTAATTCCAATATATGTTCTAGGATAGATAGGCTTGTAACTGAGTGACCAATTTTCATTATAGGATGACTGTTAGGCATTCTATAGTTTTATTATAAATTTGGATGTTTAAACATCCACAAAGTATTAGAGATTGTGAAAATACCATGATGGTTACAAATTCAAAGTTAGTGTAACTTAGAGTGGCCAATAAAATGGGACATTTACTTAGAATTTGGCATAATCATGAGTAAAAGCCCAATCATTGTAGATTATATATAGGAAATAGTGTATTGGAAATGTGATCCACCGGTAAGGGGTGGTGATTCTATAGTGTCATGATCCACCCTGAAAGAGGAGAGGAAATGATCTGTGAGACCAAAGTGATCCCGTGAGCTTAATTTTTGAATGAATTTTTTATCTATCCTTGTTAGGGATGAAAGGGAGAAATCCCGTTGGACGAGGGATGATCTATCTAGATGGCAGGGACCATTAAGGGGTATTTAGATCTACTGGGGAATGCCTTTGATAGTACCAGTGGCAAAATTGTCACATGAATGGAAAGAAAAAAATTACCTCACTCATGTAAGTAGTAGTACATGGAGTAGTTCACCGAGTGACTTTCTTGATACTTTTAAGTTTCTCTTATGATTGATTGTGGCTTTAAGCCAATAACTAATGAATGCTTTTCTTATTAATGATGAATGTTTTCTTTATTTATGAATGAAATGTTGTATGTTCATGATAATCAAATGATATACGTGGTTAACTATTATGATGCATATTCATAAATAAAGGCTATACATATATGTGTTTATGTTGCATCCCAATAGAATAGAATGTATAATAAAGTAAAAAATGTGGAAATGTTTCTCAGATCACTATGGTAGTACATACCAAATTTTTTTTAAAGTGGATTGTCTAGCTACTGAGAAATTGTTTCTCATAATTGTAATTGGTATGTATCAGATGCCAAGATACATGATTTGGCTTACAGTGGAAGTGGCTTTAGTAGAGGTCCCACTTTTAGGTTCCTTTATAGTTTTTTAAGGAGTCTGGGTGGTAACTATAACGCCCCCAATCCTATGGTTCCTTTTAGTTAATTAAATAATATAATATAATATACAGGATTGGTGAGTTACTACTACCTCTACTTGAGTAAATTTTTAACTTTTACCAAGTTAATTAGTTAAGTGCTATTAGTTTGCGAATTCTACACTCGAGTTCTCACACGTAACGCAATGAAAAGTAATTAAAATAAACTACATATACTTGTATATACATATACATTCCATATACATAATATTTTTATGAAACTTAAAACATCTGTGTGTGCAAGACATATACCTATGAATATGTGAGTGTGTCAACTAGGGAAGGAGATAATAAGCTTGTCACTCATACCCCATTTAACAAAATTACTAGTGAATTCCTAGATCACATATCCTAACACATATATGCCCTTGACGTATACACCAAAAATCATCCTCCTAATCCTTCCAAAAAGATAATAAGCGATCAAGGTATTAGGCATCACATATTTACATATCAACATAAAAGACTACCAAACTAATCCTACATGTCTACCCCTCTAGTAGGTAGGGGAGTAGGGGGAATGTCTATTATGGAGATCAACCAAACTTCCTTTACTATCATAAAGTAACCCAGAATGGATATGTTTACCTAATCCACTTCCACTTCTAGCAGTATCTGGAACTTAGGCATTTGATAGAAACTAGCATTTAATGAGAAATATTTCTCAGTAGCAATAACAACATAAAATTTTAAAATCGGTGATTTGTACCATCGTACTGTTACGAAAATACTTTACATTATTTTCTCATTAGATAATACATTATAACTATTGGGATTGTATGCATTAATTAAATAATCTTCTCACATATACTTATGAATATATATGTATCTCATCACATAATCATTACAAAGGATCATTCTCAAATTGTAATGGCAACAGGATCACATTCTTTTATTAATTTAGAGATTAAATAAGAAATTAATGCACATTTCTTAGACCATAAACAAAGCATCATGAAAGAAAGCTTTAAAAATTTTCATTCATAAATGAGTATTCTCATGGTCCTTGACTCTATCTCTTGCATATTACCCACTACATCCCAGGTTTAGATCCTTAGTTTAAGTGAGATTTCGGGCTATTTACCTCTCAAAATAGGTCGTTGAGTTCATTATTTGAAATAGTGGGCTTGCAGTCAACTGATTCTATCCACTTTACCCTGTCTTGGCTAAGAGCTATCAACCAGTTGCTAGAACTTTGGCAATTGACTCCTAGTAAGAAATATGCTCGAAAGTTGACTTATAGAGTGGGGCAGTCAGCTACTAGCTTTTTGGAGACTTTTTCAGAAAACTAAGAACGCGAAAGTTGACTTTTAGGGCCTAACAGTCGGCTACTAGCATTCTATCTTGCTTTTCTAGGCAGATGATGAACACGACAATCAACTTTTAGGGCTGGCAGTTAGTTTCTAGTGTTTGGTATGTTCTAAAAATCATTATTTCACCTAAATTTTTGCCCTAAAAACATGTTCTCAAACTATTTTCTCAAGCTATGAACTTAATACTAACACTTAGACATCTTATAGCCTCTATAACAGACCTAAAACTCAACTTAACAACACTCTAAACTAAGATTAAACCATATTTGCACACTTAGGCACAAGCCTACTTTCACAATCAATGATAAGCATAATGAGCATAACTATTTAGCAAGCATTACCTAATAATAGTAAAAAAAAAAGAGAGAGAGAATGTAGGTTTAAAACCCTAAACTTAACTTAAAACATTTATAAATCACATTTTCCCAGCAAAGTGATGAACATTTCAGAGAAAGGGGTTTAGGTTGAGTTGCTACCTTGATTTCCTGAGTAATGTGCATGTAGGATATGTTAAGATAACCTTTCCCTTATTGCAGAACCAATCCCTAGCCTTCAATCACCCTTCCTTTAAGCTTATCTCTTCCTTTTTGCCCTAGTTTAGTCCCTCTCTCTACTCGCCCTTCTCTTTCTCTCTCTAAAATTTGCTGAAGTTTGGGTTATGTTAGGATTTTAGGGTCTCTAAAATATAAGTCTCCCTATTTTCATTCTAGGCCTTAGCTCATTTGTGACTTTGGCCTAATTGAACTTTCCTTTTTTGATGTAGTCCTTAGTCACACTTTAACTCAGCTTTTATTCCTTTCAACTAAGTCCCTACACTAATGTAACTGTATGCAATTTATGCAACATACACAAGCATTTAAATTTAAATTAACAACTAACAAACATCTCTTATAGATATTAGGAGCGAATGTTACTGATGTCGAGCACTGGTAGAAGGAGGCCAAGTAATTAATAGAGGCTTAAGGAGTCTAGATTACTTGGTAATCCTTTAAGGAGGTATTCCTAGAGAAATGCTTTCCCCAGAGTGTGATAAACATGAAGGAAATAAAGTTTATGAAGATCAAACAGGGTGCCATATCTTTTGTTGACTACTTGGAAAAATTTAAGGAGCTGTCCAAGTTTTCCTCCTATCTGCAGTTGATGCAGGATAAAGCATGGAAGGCCATGCATCTACAGGCCGAGTTGAATCCAAATTGAAGAGCGTTGTGGCTTTGTTAGAGATATAGAACTATGCCATACTAGCAAACAAATGTCACATAGTTTCAAGAGGCCTAGTAAAGATTGGGAAAGGGAAGAAAGAGTTCAACCCCTTTAAGAAGAAGTCACAGCTGGATTTTGCCAAGGGAAAGGAGAGCAAGTTCGGCAAAGCCCATTTAGGGAAGAAGCCTATAGTTGGGTAAACTTCTTCAAACAACTGCCCTAAATGTAGGAGGAATCATGGGAATAAGCCATGTTTAATGGGATAGAATACTTGTTACAAGTGTGGTAAGTTAAGACACTTTATCAAGGAGTGCTCGTTGAGGAAGAAACAAGATGAGGCCTCTTTTGACTAGGGGAGAGTCTACACCTTCAAGGGCAAGGAGGTAAACCAATCCAATGATTCCATTAAAGGCCAATGTTTTATAAATGATGTTTCTGTAATTGTACTATTTGATTATGGTGCCACTCATTCCTTCATCTTTCTTGAATGTGTGGAAAGATTGAGCGTACCAGTAACTAAATTGCCTTATGAGTTATCCATTTCTACTACGTATGAAAAACATGTTTTTACTTCTTTAACTTGCCTAAATTGCCTACTGGTTATTGAAAATAAATCTTTTATTGTTGACCTTATCTGTCTACTTTTAGTGGATTTAAATGTCATTCTTGGGATGGACTGGCTATATTTTAATAGGGTGGTCTTAAAATATTTTGAGAAGTTTGTGACTTTTATGGATACTATACCTATGAATAGGGGTGCAGAGGAAAAGATCCAACAATTATGTTTCCTATGTTCTTTTGAGATTGAGAGTCAGCATATGCTTTATAGTATCCCTTTAGTTAGAGAGTTCCATAATTCTCTATAGAGTTAGTCTCTATAGCAAGCTGATCTCTATAGAACCTTATAAGATGTCTCCCTTAGAACTAAGTGAGTTGAAAATGCAAATAGAAGGCCTTCTAGAAAAGTAATTCATTAGGCCCAGTGCTTCATGATGAAGAGCACTTGTGAAGAAAAAGGATGGAAGTATGAGAATGTGCATAAATTATAGGCAATTGAACAAAGTGACAGTGAAAAACAAATATCCTTTCCTTAGGATTGATGACTTGTTAAATCAACTAAGAGGTGTAGTTATGTTTACTAAGATTAATTTAAAGTTAGGGTATCATCAAATCAGAGTGAGAAGTGAGGATATACCTAAGAACACTTTTAGGACTAGGTATAGGCATTATGAATTTCTTATAATGCCATTTGGTTTAACAAATGCTTTAGCTATTTTCATAGATTACATGAATCACATCTTTAGACCCTACCTTGACCATTTTATGATAGTGTTCATTGATGATATTCTTGTATATTCTGGAAATAGTCAAGGACATAAACACCTTAGGATTGTGTTGCAAGTGCCTAGAGAGAAATAGCTGTGTGCTAAACTCGATAAGTATGAGTTTTGGCTAGAGGAAGTGAGATTCTGAGGAAATGTGATTACCAAGGACGGGGGAGCAGTAGATCCAAATAAGACTGAAGCGGTGGTCCATTGGAAGAGGCCTACAATAGTGACTAAAATTCATAGTTTCCTCAAACTAGCTAGTTACTACAAAAGGTTTATCCAAGGGTTTTTACAAATAGTGTTGCCAATGACCAAGTTAACTCGGAAGGATGTTCCATTTATGTGGGATTCTAAATGTGAACATAGTTTGCAAACCTTGAAGGAAAGTTTAACCACAGCACCTGTACTAATTGCCCTAAATCCTTTGGAAAGGTTTGAGTTATACTGCGATGCATCAAAAAATGGTCTAGGGTGTGTCTTAATGCAAGAGGGGAAAGTAGAGGCCTATGCTTCAAGAAAACTAAGGCCCCATGAGGGCAATTATCCCACTCACGAAGTAGAATTAGTAGCTCTAGTGTTTGCCTTGAAAATTTGGAAACATTGCCTTTATGGGTTTAGGTTTGAGGTATTCAGTGATGACAAAAGTCTCAAGTACCTCTTTGATAAGAAGGAATTAAACATGAGACAGAGAAGATGGATGGAATTCATCAAGGACTATGATTTGAATTAAGATACCATTCAAGTAAAGCCAATGTTGTGGCAGATGCTCTGAGTAGGAAATCCCTTCATGTAGCTTAAATAAGGGTGAGTGATGTAACATCCGCTCCTTCTACGCATTAAGAAATGTTTGTTGATTTTAAATGAATTAAATGCTTGTACTTGTTGCATTAAATAGCATATAGATGCATTAAAATAAGTTAGAATAAGAGTTTTAAGGGAAAGGCAGGAATAAGGACCAAATTGAAAGGAAAAAGATAAAGTGAGGATAGATGTGTGAATCCTTAAAACTTAGGGCAATAGGCCATAAATTTAGACAAAAGATTTACTATAGTAATAGAATTTTGAAACCTTCCTGTAATATCTGCATTTTTTTAAAATCTCCAAGGATGTTTTAGATGTTAAACTTTTGTGATTTTTAACTAAAGATTTGACTAAAACCTCTCTAAAAATTTTAAAAGGGGAAAAAAGGGATAAAATAGTCAAATTTTAACTAGGGGCAAAATGGTAATTTTGTCCAAAGAGTAAAATTGTAATTTTACCTAAGGAATAAGACTACTATTTTACTTAAGAAAATTGGAGAAAATTTTCTTAAGAAATTTTCCTCAAATTTTTGAAGCAAGAGAAGGGTAAAACAATCATTTTAACTAAAAAGGGCAAAATGGTAATTTTACCTCAAAGGATAAAATTGTCATTTTCTTTCACACAAATAGGATGACCATTTTATTCCCTATATTTCATAATTTTGTTTACCCAATTAGGAGACCTTTATGTCCAAAAAGAATGAAAAAAAAGAAAGAAGAGACAAGAAAAATGAAGGGTAGAAAGGTAAATTTACAAAAGGGACACATTGGGTATTTTAAATTTGTGTTTAAAAGTCTTCTTCCTCCTTCTTTCTCAGCAAAATGCAGCACACAAGAGGAGAAACTCAGCCATACGAAGAAGACACAGGAGAGGGAAGAGGAAGAAGAAAATTTTCATAAAACTTGAAGAAAACATCATTTGTATTGGAAAAGCAAGGTAGTTAAGCAACTTTCTAGCATTTATTCTTGGTTTCATGGTGATTTTCATGGAGTTTGTCAATTATCTTCAAGATGATGAATAGTAACAAATTTTATCTCCACTCCATTTTAAGCTTGAAACCTTGTTACAATGCATTTATATGAGTGAATATGTGAATATGTGTTAGTTGGAAGGTATGATTGAGCTTGTTTCATAGGATTTATAATTATGTTGCATCCTCCGACATTTATACTTTCTTGATGATGAATGATGATTAAGTTGCCAATGGTGTGTTCTAAATATAGTATGATATTGTGGTGTTGGATGTAAGAAAAATGATGAAACAACTCTTGAAGAGGAAGAAAGGAATTGAAAATGCATTTTCCTCTGTTTGCTGGAAATTTGGCTAAGATATTACTGTTGTAAAATTGTTTTATGTTGTAAAATGCTGCTATAAGTTGTTGTAGGTTGCTGTAAAACTGTTTTGTGCTATAAAAATCTCTTTGTAAGTTCTTTGTAGGTTCTTTGTAAAACTATTTTGTGCTTTGTAAAATGTTGCTTTGTAAGTTCTTTGTAGGTTGTCAGAAACTATTATGTGCTGTAAAATGCTGCTGTAAGTTACTGTAGGTTGCTGTAAAACTGTATGTGCTATAATATACTGTTGTAAGTTGCTGTGAAATGTAGTAAAACTGTAAATTGCTGTAAAATTCTGCTATAAGTTACTGTAGAATGCTGCAAAATGTTGCAAAATGAAGTGTGAGATAATAGGTATGATTCCTTAATGTTGAAAATCATAATAGATATCTTAAAAAAGGTAAGAAAATACTTAAAGTGGCAATTCTTTTTTTTTTCTTTTCTTGGTGGTTTTAGCCAAAAACTCCCCTGTTTTGTTGAGATGAAATGAGTGTTGAATAAATGGGCAGCATTAAAATCATGATGGCCCAATGATTTCCTTGAATTGGTATGAAAAGAATGTTTGAAGAACAAAAAAAATTTAAGAAGGGTGAAATAAATGCTATATTTTGTATGAATATGTCTAAGTTGCTTTTCTCCCTTTCTAAGGCTGAATGAATTTGTCTCTTCTTTTAAGAAGAATTCAAGTTCCATCATTTAATGGAAAAGAATCTATCATTAATAAATTTTGACAGAAAATTTAGAGAGAAAGGATAAAATAATAAAATGTGTACTTGATGCAATTTGTGTTGGCACAAAAATATGATATTTAAATAGATAGCCTGTAGATGCTAAAATAAATGGCACCATTTATGGCATTAAAGTTTAATGAATATATATATGTATTGATTGATGCTAATGGCATGAGGATGTAAATGCCAAATTTATGTGGTGTGTTTAATGGTCCTAAATGACGTTGTGGTAATGTTATATTGTGATAATGTGGATTATGGCACTAAATGAACACCTAAGGGAGGAATGACACTAAAATATCCCTTATGGTAATGGCACTAAAGGAAATACCTAAGGGATAAATGCACTAAAAGAATCCCTGAGGTGAAAGGCACTAGGTGATGGCTTCAAAAGGTCAAGAAATGATTGGGATGTATTCCTTGTGAATGAGTTGCTATAAATTAATTTTTATTGATTTATGTTTTAATTATAAATTATAGTTTAACTGCTGAAATGACTGGATGCTACATAAGTTCATATAATTCATTCATATTTACATTGCATAAATTTAAAGAAGAAATTTTTTTCCATAGTAATACAGTGGTACATGTTAGATGTTTTATGAAATTAAGAAAATTGCTTAACTACTGAGATAATATTCTCATGATTATATCTGACATGTATCAGATGCTTAAATATTTGGCGGGGATCGAAGTGGACACAGTGTAGGTGGGAATTCCCTTTTTGGGAATAATCAACGTTGTCTAAGGAGTTTATGGGGTGACTATCGTAGTAGTTCACCCTTAGTAGGGTGGATAGATAGATATGTTTTGAATATAATGCTAACATATAGGAATTAGCCCATTTTATCTTGATTTCTTTATATTTTGGAAATAGAATCAGGATAAACAAAATTTTTGGATGTATATAGTAAAATAGGCATATATATATGTCGGGATAGGTGAAAGTGTGAATTTTGACAAAAAGAGAGTTCGAGTGGCAGGGTTGTTTCCTCCCTACCCTTAATATACAGCAATCACTAAACATATCCTGAAATATATGTGTAACAATGTATAAAAATGATAATAGATGCAAATATATGCAAGTTTTATTTAGGACGTTGTAACTAAATCTGATTATTTATTTAGTTTTACCGTTGCGTATTGTATGAATGTAATACCGAGTAATTGATCCCAAACCTAATTTAATTAACAGATGGGTAATATTAGAATAAGAAAAATTTTACTCGGGTTAAAAAAATTAAGGACAAAGGTAAGGATAACATGTCAATCTTACAGCTAATTATTTTATTTAAGAAATTATTTCATAAAGAAAGGCTATAAGATTGGGATGTTAAACTTCTTGCCAGTGAGTTAAGGACACAATGGTAATTTAACATAAAGTTGGAGAAATTATCATTTTGGGCCAAATGGTCAGGAATTATGAGTAAAATTGCAAAGGGCCAGACTGCCTATATATAGGCCAACCCTTCAGATCTTCATTGTGCTTCCTGAAGTCTGAACTTTAGAGAGAGAAAGAACGAGCTGGAGAAAGAGTGTGGGAATTGTGAAGAAGAAAGCTATTAATTGGATTTAAGCATTCTAGAAGCTAGGGAAACTTACCAAAGTACTTCAACATCATTAAATACCAAGTTTAAATTAGTAAAAAGGTAGCAAATCACCCATCTCCCTTATTTTTGAAAAATACTATTCATGGTTGGAAATTCTGAGTTTTCTTAATTTTAAATTAGAGGGAGATTAAAACCTACATTCTTAGTATTTTTGATTGCTATTGGATGTTTCAAACAGCTTGAATATACTTATAAACGCATGAATGCAAATATGAAAAATGAGTTTTTCATGGTTTTTGAGAAAGAGTTTAAATCCAAGATTTAAGCATGAATAATTGGTGGTTTAGGCTATTTTTGAGTGGTAAATGAAGCTCTTATGCTGTTATTGAGTTTTTAATCATCAAAACCATTTTAAAAACATGGTCTTGGGCTAAAATAATTGGTCAACGATGAGTTTTAAAACAGAGCATAACGCAGTAGTTAACTTGTAGACCCTACCAGTTGACTGTTGTGCTTCTGAGTTGCCCAGAAATGTATCTAGAATGTTAGCAGTTGACTACCAAGGGATGGAAGTCGATTTCCATGTTCTTATTTTCTAGAAATTAGCCAAGAATAGAGTAGTCGACTATTGGAGTCCTAGAAGTCGATTGATTACTCTCTGTTTGAAATATTTTGGGGATAGCAAGGTGGAAGTCGACTTCCAGGAGGCTTGTAGTCGACTGCCAGAAGGCTGGAAGTTGACTTGCAGCTCTCTATTTTGGGAAATTTGACTCAATAACTTATTTTAATCTATAATTAGCCCAATACTTCACTCAAATGTAGGATTTAATCTTGAATTGTAATGGGTAACATGAGAAATGAGAATGTTCGAGAAATTATGAGAAAGAGAAGAGAAATAAAAGATTTTAAGTGAGCATAAACCATAAATGAGGGTAATTGCAAATGGTTGATCCATAAGAAGGGATGCATTTGGTTATACCGCGAGAATGGATGCAATTGGTTATACCGTAAGAATAGCTACAATTGGCTATAATCTAGGAAAAGTTTTACAGATAGTTAACCACGAGAATAAATGCAGACTATGAAAACCATGAAATGATTGTAGGTGGCTCATGACCACGAGAGAACTCATTAATGAATGAAAATCTTTGAAAGAGTTATTTTATGATGCTTTTGACTATGGTTATATCAAATTGCATGATTTCTTTGTTTATGCTTTATATTGGTATGAGAATATGATTTATTGCCATTATAGTCTGAGAATGTATCCTGTGTGATGAATATCTGTGGAAGTGTATGTGTAATTATAAGTATACCCATGAGATATTTGTATAATCCATGTACATTATTCCAATGGCATCATATTTTAAACTATTATGAAAAAGAATATGGTGGATTTTTGTATTCGTACGGTGGTACAAGCAGCTATTTTTAAACACAAGTGATTATTGCTATTGAGAAATATTTCTCATAAAAGCTGATTTGTACCAGATGCCTAAGAACTAGGTGCTGATGGAGATAGTAAAGATACCATTTCTGGGGTATTTTCCTATGATCACTGGACTATGGGTCCTATTTGTATTTGAATTATCAGCTACCCTCTGACTGTATGCATAACTTGGAATATATGGCAGGGTTTTTACATGCCCGCTACTATGAATCCTTATACATATTTTAGAAGGATTAGGAGAATGACTTTTGAGGTAAGTAAGAAGGGCATATATGTATTAAGATATGTGAGATAGGAAATTTTGTTTAAAACTGGGTATGAGTGGCAGGCTTGTTGTCTCCTTATCCTGTTCAGGCTCACATATATATAAGTATATTTCTACACACATTAATGTTTATTTATGTATAAATATTATGTATAGTTGAATGTGAATGTAAAAATCCCTATATCCATTTATCTTATTTAAATTTCTCTATTTATTTCCACTGTGTAA
Organism: Senna siamea; assembly: GCA_031216115.1. Lineage (NCBI taxonomy): Eukaryota > Viridiplantae > Streptophyta > Magnoliopsida > Fabales > Fabaceae > Senna > Senna siamea. The sequence continues at coordinate 13,777,362 of CM062355.1, read as the reverse complement.
CGTGTGCAAACCCGAGTGTAGTAATCCAAACTAGTGGCACTCAATTATTTAACTTAGAAAAGTTAAAAATGTACTCAGGTAGAGGCAATAGTAAACTCATCAATCCTATATTATATCGTGTTATATTATTTACTTATGAGAAAGGAATATAGGGTTGGCAGTGTTACAAGTGAAATGAGTTTGATAGAGAATTTTAGCAAATTGAGCTTATCTGCATTGGTGCTACCAAATAGAATATGTCTATGTGAATTGCATATTGGGAGTAATCTTAAGATATAAATCCTAGAGGCCCAAAAGGAGGATAAATTCTTAAAGTCCTTGAAGGACCTAAAGGAATTCCATAAGGAGGCTGATGGAATAATGACCCTTCAAAACAGGGTTTATGTCCCAAGTCTAGGAGAATTAAGGGAGAAAATCTTAGAGGAAGCCCATAAGAGCAAATATACTATTCATCTTGGTGCCATTAAGATGTATCAAGACTTCAAGGGAAGATTTTGGTGGCCATGCATGAAAAAACACATCGCTAAGTATGTTGCTAAGTGCCTAATGTGTCAGAAGGTAAAGATTGAACATCAAAACCCTGTTGGGTTGTTCCAACCTTTAGATATCCCTAAGTGAAAGTGAGATAAGATTTCTATGGACTTTGTAGTAGGTTTACCCAGGATTAGAAAACAACACTATTTAGGTGATAGTAGATCGATTAACTAAGTTTGTGCATTTCCTACTCATTAAGATCAATTTCTCCTTGGATAAGTTAGCCTGTTTGTATATTCAGGAGATAGTGATACTACACGGGGTCCCTACTAGCATTTTCTTAGATAGAGACTCTAGGTTCACCGCTAGATTTTGAAGAGCCTTCCAAGAAGCTTTTAGTACTAAGTTAAGTTTGAGCACCATTTATCATCATCCTCAAACAGATAGACAATTGGAAGGAACTATTCAAACTTTAGAAGATATGCTTAGGTCATGTGCCTTAGAGCATAAGGAGAGTTAGGACCAAAGCCTACCATTGATAGAATTCTCATATAATAACAGTTTCCATTCTAGCATAGGGATGGCACCCTATGAAGCTTTTTATAAGAGGAAGTGTAGATCACCTCTGTGTTAGTTTGAGGTAGGGGAAAGACAATTGCTTAGACCAAAGTTGGTATAGCAAACAACAGACCAAATCAGGATGATGAGGGATAATATGGCTAGGGCCCAAGATAAGCAAAAGAGGTATGCTGATAAGAGAAGGAGACCTTTGGAATTAGATGAAAAGGATCATGTTTTCCTAAGGGTATCGCCGGTTACTGGTATAGGTAGAGCCATTAAGTCTAGAAAGTTAAATCCTAGATTTATTGGGCCATTCCAAATTTTGAGAAAAATTGTTCAATCAGCCTACCAAATAGCTATACCCCCGTTCTTATCGAACCTTCACAATATTTTTTATGTCTTGTAACTTCAAAAATACATCTATAACATATAACACATTCTCGATGCCATTAGAGTACAGTTAAAAGAAAATTTAGCTTATCATCCAAAACCCTTCAGAATCATTAGGAATGAGGTCAAGAAATTAAGGAATAAGAACATCCCTCTGGTTAAGGTCTTATAGGATTAGTTATCTCTATAAGAAGCAATATAGGAGAAGAAAGAGGATATAAGTCCTACCCAAAATTATTCGAATAGGTACATTTTAATTTCGAGGACAAAATTATTTGAAAGGAGGGGAGAATTGTAACATCCGCTCCTAATATGATTAAGAGATGTTTGTTAATTGTTAATTTAAATAAATACTTGTGTATGTTGCATTAATTGCATATAGTTGCATTAGTACAGGACTTAGTTGAAAGGAAAAAAAGTTAAGTTAAGTGTGACCAAGGACCTAATTGAAAAGGAAAACTTTAGCTAGGCTAAAGTCATAAAGTGGCCAAGGATTAGAGTGTAATTATAAGAAGTTTAAGGATTCAGAAACCCTAAACCTTAAGACACACTTCCAACTTCAACAATTTCTTAGAGAAAGAAAGAGACGGGGCGAGTAGAGAGAGAAATGGGCTAAACTAGGGTAAGAGGAGAGGAAAAGCTTGAAGGAAGGGTGATTTAAGGTTAGGGATTGATCTTATAGCAAGATAAGGACCAGTTAAACACAGTGTACACGTACATTTTTAGGAAATCCAGGTAGTAACTAACCCAAATCCCATTTTTGAAATGTTTGCTTTTGTTGAGAAATGCTATTTATGAATTATTTCAACTATGTTTAGGGTTTAAAACCTACATTATCTATGTTTTTTACTTCTATTGGGTGCTACTTGTTGAATGGTTGTGCTCATTTGCACTTGTAATTGATTAAGAAAGTGGGCTTGTGCCCTAAGTACACAAATGTAGTTTGATCTTAGTATTGAGTAAAGTGAAGTTGAGTTTTGGGTTTGTTATAAGTGCCATATGGTGCCTAAGTATCAGTGTTGAGTTCATAGCTTGAGAAATTAGTTTGAAAACATGTTTTTAGAGTAAAACTCTTGGTGTAGTAGTAAGTTTTTAAGCAGATAGAACGCCTGTAGTTGACTTCCTGTAACACCCCCATTGCCCTATGGTTCCTTTAAAGTGTTTAAAGGTATAATGTATATAATTATCATAATAATGGTGTGTTACTATCATTTCTACCTGAGTAAATTTTAAACTTTTTACCAAGTTAATTAATTGAGTACCATTTGGGTTGGTTTCTACTCTCGGGTTCTCTCAACATCGCAGTGGAATAAATATATATAGAATACACCTGGATTAACTATATATAAACATGAATTTTTAATTAAATATAGTCAATTAACTACTGGGCATAGAGGCAAAAATCCTGCCACTCATAGCCCTATCAATTAGTCCATTCATTAATCCAGCCTAATTCTTATACAAACAAGTTAGAATAAGGTATACAAAATAATCCTAGACTAGCCTTTCTCAAAATATCATGAAGACTAGCTCAATTCAATCATGTAGTTATACTATTCAGATTAAGTAGTCTATATACCCAAAATGGACACCCTTTCATATTTTGCCTTTCTCTCTAGCCTAAGGGGACATACATATCTTATACATGTCAACACTAAAATGAGAAATGAATCTCAGTAGCAACACAACCTATTACAAAATCCATTGACCTGTACCAACATGCTCGTATGGAAAACTCTACATTCTTTCATAAAACATATCGCATACTATTGGGATGTAGTGCATGTAGCATTTAATCATGTTATATACTCATACATATGCATATTCATCAAAACATATCATCTTTAAAACTTGGGAAGTTCATTCATCATCAATCTCATCATCACTTTCATATAAAAAAATGTGAGAGAGTAAACATGCTATCATTTCATTCCCATAACATGTGAGCAGTACATAAAACACCCTAAGAGTAATCGAGAGAGTCGCCTAGCAACAACTCCACGCACCACTGTCTATATGAATGAGCGCATGTCTATTTAGTTATGCCTTAACTTTTGTACATTCTAAGGCATCCCCCAGTAGATCCAAGTACCTTAATAGTCCCTGCCCCTTTCTAGCAGATCATCCTTGACTAACAAGATTCCTCTCTTTCGTCTTAAACGGGGCTAGTATAAACTCATGGGATTACCATTAACTCTACCCAGATTATTTCCTCTCTGCTTTTGGGTGGATTATAGTACTATGGAATCGCCATTATTCCTTCGAGGTGGATCACACTCCTGATATGCTATTATCTACATATACTCTAGGGTGAATCAGCCCATACCTATAGTTATGCTTAACTCTAAGTATGTGTCTCTCATTAACTTAAAGTTTGCAACCATCACAATGTTTTCAAAATCATCTAAGTTTAAGTGGATGTTAAACCATCCCAATTTATGGCACAATCATGGAATGCCCAACTACCGTCCTATATCGACAATCAGTCACTTGATCATGAGCCTATCTACCCTAAGGCATACATCGAGAATACTTTCCTCTTTCCCTTTTTGTGTTTTCTGCTTTCTCTTTATTTCACTATCACCAAGGGTTTCATCACCCAAAACTCCTAGTTTCCTTGTTTACATATGTTGTAAGCCCTTAATTAAGTTAGTATAAAGAATTACTAAGCTTAATTGCCATTAAAAACCTCATTTTGCAAGTTAGAGGGCTAGCAGTCAGCTGGTGGCTCTATGTATTCCTCGAGTGCTAGACAGTAAGCTAGTAATTAACTACCAGCCCAGTTGCTTGCTGGAATGCGTCTTGGGCAAAAATAAGAGTATGACAGTCGACTGCGAGGATGGCCAATTGACTGCTTAGTGCAAACCCAAACCCGACAGTCGACTGTTAAGGATCTAGTAGTCAGGTGGTAAGCCTCTGTCTACACTTCTGGGTTTTCCAGGAACATGACAGTTGACTGCCCCATACGTAGCAGTCGGCTGTTACGTTCTGCTGCAGTTTAAAAAACATAATTTTGATAGTAACCAGTCTAGAATGCATTTCATGTTCAATTCTAAACAAATGAGCTTAATTTTCATACAACAAACTTTACTTCTTATTAAACATTTCTCATTCATTAGCTCAAACATGGTACATTTAAGGAAAACTAGTCTATATCTCTAGATGAACACAATCCAGCCCTTTTAATCAATTACAAGTACATGTATGAGCATACATTTCAGCAACATAACATCCCATAGAAATAGAAAATCATGTAGAATGTAGGTTTAACCCCAATCTTAGTTCAAACATTTAGAAATTCATATTTTCCAGCAATAGTAAACTTTTCAGAAAAGAAAAGGGTTTAAGATGGATTGCTACCTTGATTTCCTACAAATGTATATGTAGAATGTGTTTGGAAGACTATCCCTTTGCTGTAAGACTAATTCCTAGCCTTGAATCTGCTTTCTTGCCTTCAGAATCTCCCTCTTTTGGCCTAACTCACCCTTTTGTCTCTCTACTTGCCCCTTCTGCTTCTCTCTCTAGAAATTTTGAAGGTTGAAAGTGTATGTGGTTTAAGGCTTCAGCTAGGGTTTAAGGATACTTTAGGTTATTGTATTTTAGTCCTTGAGCTACTTTGCAACCTTGGTCTCACTTATCTTTCCCTTTTCAATTGAGTCCCTAGTCATCTCTTGCTAAACCTTCATGTATTTCCTTTCAATTAATGCAACTATATGCACTAATGCAATATATACAAGCATTAAACATAAAATTAACAATTATCAAACATCTTTTTAATCATAATTAGAGCGGATGTTACACTGCTAGCCTCTAGAAGTTGATTGCCGTGTTCTTCATCTACCCAAAAGCCCGTTTGAACACTAACAATCGACTACCGAACCCTAGAAGTCGACTATCGTGTTCTTCATTTTCCAGAAAAAATTCTTGAAGGCTAGCAGCCGACTGCCCTGCTCTAGTAGTCGACTGTCAGGTCCAATTTGAGGCTAGCAATCGACTACCAAGCCTTTAGCAGCCGAATGGTAGCTTTTGGCCAAGATAGGATAAAAAGGATAATAGGCTAGCAGCCGACTGCTAGCAAAGGAACAATTGACTACTAGCCCACTTTTTAGATAATAAACTTAATGAACTATTTTGAAAGGTAAATAGCCCGAAATCTCACTCAAACTAAGGAACTAAACCTATGTGTAGTGGGCAACATACAAGAGATAAAGTCACAAGTCCTAGGATGAGAGGGTCCTTGTGATAATGAAATAAAGAGAGTGAAAAACATAAGAGAGGAAAGAGGAAAGTATTCTAAGCATATGCATTAGTGGTAGATAGGCTCATGATCGAGTAATCGATTGTCAGAATAGGACAACTATTGGGCATTCCATGGTTGTGCCATAAATTAGGATGGTTAAACATCCATAGTATTGAGATCTGCCTAAAAGTGGAAAGAGGAAATGATTTGGGTAGAGTTGACAGAGATCCCATGAGTTGATAACTAATTTCATTTGAGGAAGGGAAACGCTAAGTAGAGTTGATAACTATCCCACTAGTTATGAGATGGTCCTTGTATCCATCTGAGGGACACCTCATAATTTACAAAAGCTAAGTTAAAGTTTAAGTGTGGCTGAATAGTCACAAACTTATGTATAAAGAAAGTAGTACATGGAGTTGTTCACTGGGTGGCACTCCCGATAACTCTTATGATATGTTGTTTTTCCTGCTCATATGTTAAATGTAAATGCATGTTTATAATCCTATGAAATGTTTGAGATGAAATTATGATGAGAATGATGATGAATGGACATCCCATATTTTAAAGTTATATCTTTTAAATGTACATGCATAAATCTGAGCACATGACATGAGAGTATGCTGCATGCACTGTATCCCAATAATATGTATTATGTTTCTATAAAGAAAAGAATGTAGAGATTTTCCATATGAGTATAGTAGCATAGGTTAGTAGTCTTTAAAGCAGGTTATATTCCTACTAAGATTAATTTCTCACATAATTACTGGCGTGTACTAGATATGTAGGTCCCTAGCTAGTGATAAAGGTAACTTGGGAAGAGGTACCCTTTATAGGGTACATGAAAATATACATTTATTTTGGATGGTATAGGCAGATATTTAATTGTACTAGTCTTTATGATTTTTAAGGAAGACTAGTATTGATCATCTCTTGTTTAGCCTATATTAACTTGAATGTATATAGACTAGCTAGCAACTATAAGTAGTCAATTTAATTGGGTTATAAGTGGCAAGGATGTTACCTCCACGCCCCAATAGTTATTTAATGATAATTAAAAAAGTATACATGATTATGTATAGTTATCTAGAGTAAACTATATATATATCTATGATGTGATATTTCACTAAGTCTTGAGTGAAAGCCCAAGTGTAGAACCTGACCCAAATGGCATTCAATTAATTAACTTGGTAAAAAGTTTAAATTTACTTAAGTGGATGCAATAGTAACACACTAATATTATGATCATTATATATTATACATTTTAAGTCAACATAAAAGGAATCATAGGCTAAAGGGGGTGTTACAGGTGTTACAGGATGAATTCGTAAGGTCCCTAAAGGATGCAAAGGAATTCTATAAGGAAGCCGATGGGATAATGACCTTCTTAAACAGGGCTTATGTCCCAAGTCTAGGGAAATTATGCGAGAAAATCTTAAAAGAAGCCCATAGGAGTGACTATACTATTCATCCTAGTACCACTAAGATGTATTAAGACTCAAAGGGAAGATTTTAGTGGTAGGCATGAAAAAGCACATCACTGAGTATATCGCTAAGTGTTTATTATGTCAGTATGTGAAGATTAAACATCAAAAACCTACTAGGTTGTTGCAACCTCTCGATATCCCTGAGTGGAAATGGGATAAAATTTCTATGGACTTTGTAGTAGGTTTACCCAGACTCAATCAGGAAATGATGCTATTTGGGTAATAGTAGACTAATTAACTAAGTCTGCACATTTCCTACCCATTAAGATCAATTTCTCCTTAAACAAATTAGCCCGTTTGTATATTTAGGAGGTAGTGAGACTTCATGGAATCCATAATAGCATTATCTTAAATAGAGACCCTTGGTTCACCTCTAGATTTTGGAGAGCCTTTCAAGAAGCTTTTGGTACCAAGTTAAGCTTGAGTACCTGTTATCATCCTCAAACAGATGGACAAACAAAGAGGACTATTCAGACTTTAGAGGATATGCTTAGGTCATGTGCCTTGGAGCATAAGAGGAGTTGGGACCAAAGCTTAGCATTGATAGAATTCTAATACAATAATAGTTTCCATTCTAGTATAGGGATGACACCCTATGAAGCTTCGTATAGAAGGAAGTGTAGATCACCTTTGTGTTGGTTTGAGGTAGGGGAAAGACAATTGCTTAGACTAAGTTGGTACAGCAAACCACAAATAAAATTTGGATGATCAAGGATAAAATGGCTACAGTTCAAGATAGATAGAAGAAGTATGCTAATAACAGAAGGAGACCACTAGAATTTAATAAAGGGGATCATGTTTTCCTTAGGGTATTGCTTATCATTGGTATAGGTAGAGCTATTAAGTTCAGAAAGTTAAATCCTAGCATTATTGGGGGCCTATCAAATAGCCTTACCTCTATTTTTGTCAAACCTTCACAATGTTTTCCATGTTTTGAAACTTCAAAAATACATCTATAATCTATCACACATTCTCGATGCCAGTGCAAAATAGTTAAAAGAAAATTTAACTTATCATCCAAAACCTTTAAAAATCATCAGGAATAAGGTCAAGAAATTAAGAAACAAGGTCATCCCTCTGGTTAAGGTTTTATGGGATCATTTATCTCCACAAGATGTGACAAGGGAGAAGGAAGAGGACATGAGGAAGTCCTACCTAGAATTATTCGAATAGGTACATTTTAATTTCGAGGATAAAATTATTTAAAATGAGGGGAGAAATGTAACATCCGCTCCTAATATGATTAAGAGATGTTTGTTAATTGTTAATTTAAATTAAATGCTTGTGTATGTTGCATTAATTGCATATGGTTGCATTAGTGCAGGGACTTAGTTGAAAGGAGAAAAAGTTGAGTTAAGTGTAACCAAGGACCCAATTGAAAAGGGAAACATTAGCTAGGCTAAAGTCACAAAGTGGCTAAGGACTAGAATGCAATTATAAGAGGTTTAAGGATTCAGAAACCCTAAACCTTAAGACACACTTCCAACTTTAACAATTTCTTAGAGAAAGAAAGAGAGGGGGCGAGTAGAGAGAGAAATGGGCTAAACTAGGGCAAGAGGAGAGGAAAAGCTTGAAGGAAGGGTGATTTGAGGCTAGGGATTGATTCTATAGTAAGAGGAGGACCAGTTAAACACAGTGTACACATACATTTTTAGGAAATCTAGGTAGCAACTCAACCCAAACCCCATTTCTAAAATTTTTTCTTTTGCTGAGAAATGCTATTTATAAATTATTTGAATTACATTTGCTTTTAACCTACATTCTCTAATTTTTTTACTGTTATTGGGTGTTATTTGTTGAATGTTCATGCTCATTTCTGCTTGAAAATTGATTGTGACAGTGTGCTTATGCTCTAAGTGGAAAAATGTGGTTTGATCTTAGTTTTAGGTGTTGTTAAGTTAAGTTTATGTATGTTATAAATGTTATATGACGTCTAAGTATTGGTGTTGAGTTTATAGCTTGATAAATGGTTTGAGAACATCTTTTTATGCAAAACTCTAGATGAACTAGTGATTTTTATAGCAGACTGGACACTAGTAGTCAACTGCTAGCCCTGAAAGTTGACTGCCGTATTCATCATCTGCCTAGAAAAGCAAGATAAAATGTTAGCAGCCGACTACCAACCCCTAGAAGTCGACTGTCATGTTCTTCATTTTTGAGAAAATTTTTTAGAAAGCTAGTAGCTGATTGCCTCGGCCTAACTTTCAACTATCGAGGCTAGTAGTTGACTGACAGCTCTCGACTAAGACAGGGTAAATAAGACAACAGGCTAGTAGCCAAATGCCAGAATGGGATCAGTCAACTGCCAGCCCACTATTTTAGATAGTAAGCTCAATAACCTATTTTAAGAGATAAATAGCCCAAATTCTCACTTAAACTAAGGATCTAAACCTGAAAAGTAGTGGGTAACATTCAAGAGATAAGGTCACGTGTCACTCAGATGAGAGGATCCTTGTGATAGTGAAACAAAGAAAGCAAAAATTATAAGAAAAGAAAGGAAAAAGGATAGTATTCTAAGAATATGCATTAGTGGTAGACAAATTTATGATCGAGTGACCGATTATCGGTATGGGATAGCCATTAGGCATTCCACAATTGTGCCATGAATTAGGATGGTTAAACATCTACATAAATATAGGTAATTTTGAAAATTTCGTGATGGTTTCGAACTTTTAAGTTAGTGTCATCTTTCAAAGGCCATTTAAGAAACACATACTTAAAGTTATGCATAACCATGGACATCAGCCGAATCATCCTAGTTTATATGTTAAAGAATAGTGTATCGGAGTGTGATCCATCAGAAAGGAATGGTGATTCCATAGCCTATGATCTACGTAAGCGGAGTGGATGAGACCTATCCAGAGTGGGATAGTGATCCCATGAGTTGACATACTAGTCCCACAAGGGACAAAAGCGATATTCTCCTACTGGTCAGGAGTGATTTGTTAGAGTTGAAAGGGACTATAAAGAGAGTTATACCATCCCCAAAAGGGATGAAAGGGATATTATCCCACTTGTTAGGAATGATCTATAAAAAATGCAGGGACCATTAAGGGGTACTTGAATCCGACTAAGGGACACCTCAGATAATGCTAGTGGCAGAATTGTCACATATGATGTTAAGTGAACTCATGCATGAATGTAGTGGTACGTAGAGCGATTTTTTCGGTAGTGCTCTCAATAACTCATGATATGCTTGTTTCTCCTTCTGATATATTAAATGCAAATGTATGTTTGTTACCCCATGGATGGTTTTAAGATGAAAGTTATGTTGAAAATGATGGTGACTGCACATACCATATTGAAAAGTTTATATGTTTCAAATGTACATGAATAGATATGAGCACATGATATGAATTATGTTGCATGCACTGCATCCTAATAACATATGTATTATGTTTTATGAGGAAAAAAATGTAGAGATTTTCTGTAATGAGTATAGTGGTATAGGTTAGTAGTTCTCAAAAAGTAGGTTGCATTGCTAATGAGATTAATTTCTCACATAAGTGCTAGCGTGTACCAGATGTCTAGGTCCCTGACTGGTGATGAAGGTAACTTAGGAAGAGGTGCCCATCATAGGGGCACATAGAAAGATTTATTTTGGATAATATAGGCATATATTCATTTTATACTAGTCTTTATGATTTTTGAAGAAGGCTAGTGTAATTATATCCCTTGTATAGCTTATGTTAACTTGAATGTATATGGATTAACTAGCAACTATCAGTAGGCATTTTAATGGGATCATAAGTGGTAGAGATGTTGCTTTCATACCCCAATAGTTAAATTAAAGTTAACTAATGAGTAATTATACATGTTTGTGTATTTATCTAGAGCATATTATATATATATATATGATTTGATAATTCTATTGCAATTCTTGAGTGAGAACCCGAGTGTAGAACCTGACCCCAAATGACACTCAATTAATTAACTTAGTAAAAGTTAAAATTGATTTAGGTAGTAGTAATAGTGACACACCAATATTATGATCCTTATATTATACTCTTTAAATTAATATAAAAGGAACCATAGGCTAAGGGGTGTTACATCATAAAGATCATAAAATCAGGGAAAAAAGAAAACAATTATAATATTATGGCTAATGCCCTTTTTTTCTTAGAAAAGAAATATAAGAGTATTAGAGAGTCACCCAATGAACTACTCCACGTACCACTACCTACATGAGTGAGTTAATTTAACCAATCATGTGACAATTATACCACTGGTACAATCTGAGATGTCCCCCAGTGGATCCAAGTACCCATTTAACAGTCACTGCCCCATAGGCAGATAGATAATATTTAAATTAAGCTCATTGTCAACTTTACACAAATCATTTACTCTCTACTTTTTGGTGGATCATGGTGCTATAGAATTACCACCCCTTACTAGTAGATCACATTTTTAGTATACTATCCTATACATATACTTCAGGATGATGTGACTTGTGCACATGTTTATGCTAAACTCTAAGTAAATGTCCCTTTCATTGGCCATACTAAGTTACACTAACTTAGAATTTATAACCACGGTGTTTTATAAAATCTTTGTATCTGAATGGATGTTTTACCATCCAAGTTTATGAAACAACCATGGAATTCCCAACGGCTCTCCCATACTGACAATTGGTCACTCAGTCACAAGTCCATCTATCTTAAAGCATACGTTAAAGATACTTCCTCTAGTTTCTCTCATTTCTTTTCTTTCATGTTTTCCTCTCCTCAATTTCATTTTCATGATACCTATCTTAAATTTCTAAAGTATTACCCTTTCTTGTTTGACAACACTTTCAAAATTGGATTATATGGATATGAAAGGTTATATATTCCTTTCATGAAATTTATAACACACATCATTATAACCCCTTGCCATACTCATTCATTCCTATTTTTCTCTTGAATATGGCTAGCATAATTCATTATATTTGCTTTCAAGATTTCTTTCCCAAGTCTTGGCCAACACAAGGAAAAAGGGTGAGATCTTGGCCAATAAGGAAAAAGGTGAGATCTTGGCCAAAGGAGTTTATTCCTTTCCTTTTTTATAATTTATAAAATACATCATGAAAGTCTCTTGCCATTTCAAGGATTTGGACTTAATAATATAATGTACTCAACTCCATACTAAATGAATTGACAAAATAAACAAAAAACCCAAATGAAAGGTTTTTCATTTAAAAGATTAGCATGCAAAATTTCCTCCAATTTTAAATCTTAACTCAGTTGAATATAGTTGTCAGAGTCATATGCACAGAACACAGGAAAAAAAATTATTCAATGATAATTTTTATTAAATGACTTGGAAGAATGGATTGTTTAGGAAACTAACAATTAAATTGTTATGCTTCAAGGACAAGACAAGAACAAGTGCAAAGAAATTGATTTAAAAGTTAAAATTTAAACTAAAAGAAACTATCTACTACCAAAAAAGAAGAAGTTCAACAAAAAGAAGAAATTTTCAGGATTTAACATATATCTTCATCATATATAATCTATTCTAACCAGCAAATATCACCAACAAATATCATATCTAAAAAGTATCCAATCTAGCAAATATACTATCCAGCATTTATCAACAGCATAAATCATTCAACAAGTATATTCAGGAATCTTATTTAGCAAATATCATCAACATAAATCTTCATCAATTATTATCCTCCCCCACACTTAAACATTGCATTGTCCTCAATGCAAGCATAAAGAAAAATAAAATAAGATTAAAGGGGAAAGAACTTCCTTGAAGTGATGAATTTGGCTCTTTGCATCATAGCTTTTGAATTTAAGACCTCTAAGAGTGGGTGGTGCTTCATCTTAAGATAGGTGAATATGAAAAAAAAAAGTAAAACAAGTAAAAAAATTAAACAAAATGGACAAAATGGACAAGGTAAACAAAATAAACAAAATAGAAATCAAAATTAAGATGGGAAAAAAATATCAAATGAAATTGGTGATGAAAATGGAAATGCAAAGTGACGGGTATGATAGAATTGAAAATGGAGAACAAAATGAAATAAAATGGAAATATGAAATAGTGAAAACTAAACACAAAACAAGTTGAAAATGGAATGAAAATGATTATGGAAGAAACAAAAATAAGATATCAAATAAAGAAATATGAAGTTGAAAATGGAGGGGGTAGAAATTAGACCAACGACGAAGCAGACAAGAAGGGTGGCAGCTTGGAGTTGATAATGGTAGATTTTTTACGACGAAGAAAGACATTAATAATATCGAGAATTAAAAATGTGACAAAGGAAGTGTAACATCTACTCTTCTTATTTATTAAGAGATATTTTATTAACTTTAAATGAGATAAATGCTTGTGTATGTTGCATTAGATTGCATGTAGTTGCCTTAAAAGGAGGGACTAAATTGAAAATAAAAGAGCAGGGATTTGAATGAAAGGAAAAGGTTTAGTTAGGAAAGTTGTGTAGGCTTTCAATACTCTAAGGTAGCAAACCATAATTTTAGCCAAAAGAGTTACTGTAGCTACTAGACTTTTGAATTTTCCTGCCAATGGTTCAGGGGTAAAATGGTAATTTTGCCATATGGACAGAGAAATTATCATTTTGAGCTAAATGATCTAGAATTTGGATCAAAATTGTAATTGCCGAATCACCTATAAATAGGTAAAAATATCAAAACCTTCCATTTGCTATCCAGAATTCAAAACCTAAAGAGAGAAAGAGAAGTCCTATAGAGAGAGTGGAAAATTAAGAAGGAAGTGAAAATTTAAAGTGATTTGAAGTAAGAAAGTTACTGTTGAGTAATCTAGGGGTGCATATGAGAATATTGCTCTATATTTTACACAAAAAAGGTAGCAAACAACCTAATCCTCTTTATTTTAAAATTTAATGTTTATATGCTGAAATTTATGATTTTCATTTAATTGAGCTAGATATGATGTTAAAACTACATTCTTGATGCTTTCGAAAACTAGTGGGTGTTTTAAACTACATGAATATACTTATACATGCTAAAATCTGATTATGAGAAATGGATTTTTACCTATTGAATGAATATGAGGTTTAATCTAAGATTTGGGTGAGAATAAATGGTATTTTGGGCTATTTTATTGTTTTAAAGGGTGCAATGATTATTAGAGATAGCTTACAAACAAGTTTTTGGGTAAAAATTTGTGTCAACAAGAAGTTTGAAAAATAGAGTATAACATAGCAATCAACATGTAGCCTTTAGCAATCAACTGTCATGTTCTTCAATTGACCAAAAACACAAACAAAGCTCTAACAGTCGACTACCAGCTCTTGGAAGTCAATTGACATGCTTATATTTTCCAAAAAATTTCCAAGAACAGAGTAGTCATCTGTTAGGTTTATGGCAGTCAACTAGTAGCTCTCAAGTTTGGAAATATTTGCCAGATAGTAAGCAAAAAGTTAACTATCAGGTGGTGGAAGTTGAATAGTCAATCTCTGTTTTGGGAAAATGAACTCAATTATCTAGTTTAAAGCATAGTTAGCCCAAATTTTTGCTCAAATGAGGGATTTAAATCTAGAATCAAGTAATGGGTAACATGAGGGTTGAGAATGAAACAAAAAGAGCAAGAATGATATGAAATTAAAAAGGAATGAGCATAATAAATATAAAAGAAATGAGAAAGCATTCCTAGTATATGGATAGTGGTAGATACGCTCATGTCGAGTGACCAATTTTTGGTATGGGACGGCCATTAGGCATTTTGTAACTAAACCTATTGGTTTTGAAAACACCATGATGGTTATTAATTTCAAGTTAGTGAACTCCCCTATGGCCAATTAAAGGAGTCACATACTTAAAGTTAGACATATCCATGGTATGAGCCAAATCGCCCTAGTCTATATACTTTAGAATAGTTACGCACTGCCAGATAAGTAGTCATGGACAAATAAAAACTCACCTGAGAGTGAGGGATTTAAATATAAGGAATTGTTCGCTCGGTGACTCTCCTGGTTTCTCTTAGGAACATCTTGTAATGATCATGATTTGGCATTGGCCAAAAGAATATGCTTTGGATTCTTTGTTTATGCTCTTGTTTACATATGAATATAACCTTGTTATCATTATGATTTGAAATACATCCTTTTGGATGGATATGTGATGATTCGTAATTACATGCTTAGTATGAGTATGAGACATGAAATAATGTAACTGTATAATTCATGCATGGCATCCTAATAGAAATAATATTTTATTTGATAATAAGAAGAATGTAGTGTTTTTCGTATGGTTATGGTGGTATAGACCAAGGATTTTTAAGATAAGTTGTTATTGCTACTGAGATTTATTCTCATATAAAAATGTTGGTTTGTATCAGATGCTTAGATATCGAGTGCTATTAGAGATGGAAGTGGTGATGGTAAAAATACCTTTCTTGGGCTATTTCCCAATAGTAAAGAAGTTGTGGATCATTCTTTTCTTAGAAATTCTTCCCACACCCTAACTACATGAAGTCTTAGGGCGGTATAGTATAATTTTAACATACCTAGTACCTTTAATCCTTATTCATATTTTTGGAAGGATCGAAGGATAATTTTTGATTTATGGGATGAGGGCATATATATATTAGAATATGTGAGATAGGCAACCACTAGTAATCTTTTGTTAAATGGGTATGATTGACAAGCTTGTTGTCTCCTTACCCTAGTTAACACGCTCACATATCCATAGGCATATGTTGGATAGAAAGAAATTGTAATCACTATAAATGAATTATGTATGTGATTGTAAATATATGTATATCTATATGTTTTATTTCAATGCTTTAATTATTTTCCGCTGCAACATTACGTGTGAGTATTCTAAGTGTAGTAACCCAAACCAATGACACTTAATTATCTACCTTGGTAAAAATTTAAAATTGGCTTGAGTAGAGGTAGTAGTAACTCACCAATCCTGTAGTATATTGTATTATTTTATTTAATTAACTAAAAAAAATCATAGGATTGGAGGTGTAACTGTATAATTCACGTATGGCATCCCAATGCTGGAAATACCTTTCTTGGGGTATTTCCCAGTAGTAAAGGAGTTGTGGATCATTTTTGTCTTAGAAATTCCTCCCACTGTAACACCCACCTCTAATACTTTGTATTTTATCATGGCATTATTATTATTATTATTATTATTATTATTTATGTGATGATAAGGATGGTTCATTAAAGAGATAGAATGGACATTTTCATCAAGAAGAATCACTTTTGTCATAAAAGAGTAAAATTAGAAATCTAGTAAAGAAGGGCAAAATAGTAATTTTACCATAATTACATTTAAGGACTTTTATTATTTTCATTTAAGAGAGAAGAAGAATTGAAAGTATGAAGTGATGATGTCAATTTTGATGGCAAAATGGTAATTTTCCCTTAAAAGGGCAAAGTTGTAATTTTACTCCAAGGGCATATTATTAATTTTACATAGGGTAGAAAATTTTAATTTTTACTTAAATACTCCATGGAAATAGAATTCAGAAGTCTTTACCCTTTTATTTTCAAAAGGAGAAAGAATAAGGGTAAGGTATTGGCATAAAGGACAAATAGGTAATTTTGCCAAAGAAGGATAAATTAGTAATTTCATGAAAATAAATCTTATGAAACTTTATTTAAGGAATTTTTGCCCATTAAACTTGAAAAGGGTGAAAAATGGAGTTAAATTGGCCATTTGGACATAAAGGGGTAAAATGGTAATTTTCTTAGGGACATAATGGTAATTTCCTAAAAAGATGAGGGGTAAATCTGGAATTTTGAAATTTATAAGGGCAAAATTGTCCTAGCCTATGGAAGTTCCACAAAATTATAATCCTAAGGAGAGTGGATGCCATTCTTGAAAAGAAAAAGTAGTAAGGGTAAATTGGTCATTTCACACCTAGGGAATTTTGGTAATTTCCCTTAAAGCCTATATTAAGTCTTCTTCTTCATGAAGAAGAAGACATTTTCGAAAGGGAAAGGAAAGGAGGGTATGACCGAAAGCATCCAAGGGAAGAAGAGAAGGGAAAATCAAGTAAAACTTTAAGGAGATTTCACTAATCTTGCACTTTCAAGGTAGCTAAACATGCCTAAACCTTTATTTTCTTGTTTTATGGTTTGATTAAAGTGTTCTTAAACTTGCAAGAAGGTTAGGATTTTCTCTCTCTACATTCTTATAGAAGATTTACTTGAATGGTTTGCATATGATGAAATCTTGTTATATTTATGGCTATGGATCTGTTGAAATGCTTGATAACATAAGAGATAGAAAATTCTTAAGATGGAAACCTAACTCTTGAAAAACCCTAATATTTGTCATGGCTGAAATGTTGTGTATTAGAGTGAGAAAATGGTGATTTTGCATGAGGTCTACTTGAATATGATTGTCTTGTAAGCAAAATGGTGAAAACACTTCACTTCCATCCTTGTCTCCCTTTGGCCGAGAGGTTGTCATGGTGAGGGTGCTAAAATTGGCTTGAAAATGTGTCTAAGAAGACTGAGAGAACTTGCCATAAAATGGTAGGAGAGAGAAAATTTAGTTAGGTTAATGTTTTGGCACTTTTCCCATTTTCTAACTTCACCATTAACCATGAAAGTGTGCCTTATGATTCTTAGCTGAGAGGATCCATACAAATGGTGCTGAAATTGCATTTGAAAATGACTAGAAAATCTTATAAGTTTAGTCATAAGAAAGGGGGAGAGAGAAAGTTATGGTATTTTTATGTTTTTAGCAAATGTACCATTTTAAAGTTTTAAGATTTCACCTTAAAAGTGTGCTTAAAAATGTTTAGTTGTAAGATTATGTACATTGTCACATTTGGCATGAAAAATGAGCTAGAAAAGTGTGTGAAAGAAAGGCTTAATGTGCACTTACCTAAATTGAGGTGTGAGAAAGTGTTATGCATAACTATGGAAATTAATGTCTAAATGGTAGAAATAATGCTAGAAATGAGCCAAATGAGTTAGAAATGCCAATCTTTCATGATCTTCTTGCCTTGGCCGAGAGGTGTATAAATTCTTTCCCTTGAATAGCTAAATTATTTGTTAATGAGAAGTGGCCTAATATGTATGTTAAAGTGGCCTATGTTAATAAAAAAGGAGAAAAATGATGTGATGACTGAATGTGAATAACAAATAGCATGCATTATGCCATTGATAGAAATATCTTCAAAATCATGTGAATATGATTGAATGGCCTGGAATGCTCTTTGCATTTGTGAAAGGAAAGACATATAAAGGCATCCTAGGGAGACTCCATAGCACTATTGAGTCACTCTAGTGGTGATAGCTTGATGATATATAAAGATACCCTAGTAATGAGACTCCATGGCACTATTGAGTCACTCTAGTGGTGATAGCTTGATGACATATAAAGATACCCTAGTAGTGAGACTCCATGGCACTATTGAGTCACTCTAGTAGTGATAGCTTGATGACATATAAAGATACCCTAGTAGTAAGACTCCATGGCACTATTGAGTCACTCTAGTGGAGTTAGCTTGATGATAAATAAAGATACCCTAGTAGTGAGACTCCATAGCACTATTGAGTCACTTTAGTGGTAATAGCTTGATTACATTAAAAGATACCCTAGTAGTGAGACTCCACGGCACTATTGAGTCACTATAGTGGTGATAGCTAGATTACATTAAAAGATACCCTAGTGGTGAGACTCCATGACACTATATTGAGTCACCTTAGTGGTCCAGCAAGAATGATCCTAAAAGGATGGCTTTAAGCCGAGCATGATATCATGATTGTTTATAATGCATGAATGTGTTATAAATGTGAGTTTTTAATGTATGTGAAATGTTGAAATCTTACCATATATTCCATTAATGATACCACTTATTGCATATCTCATATTCATATATGCATACACACATATTTCACATATAGCATACGTATAGAACTATATAAAAGGAATTTTGAACTGAATAGAATGTATAAATATTTTCTATATTTGTACAGTAGTACATATCAGTTATTTAAAAGAAATAATTTGTTTAGCTACTGGGAATATATTTCTCATTATTATATTGATATGTATCATATACCTTGATATTGCTTGATCATGGAGATAGAAGTAGCAACAGTGGAAGTTCCCTTCTTAGGGACTTTCACCATTTTGAAAGATATATATATTATGTCCATTATAGAAATTCCCCCATACTAAATTGGGCACCTTAGTTATGTACTTATAGCCCTTTCATTTTGGTCTTGATTCTATATGTTCTTTTTGGGTTAGATTGGGACTACTATTTTGTTGGCTGTATATAAAAGGGAAAAATGGTAATTACATGGGAAAGGATATGTGAAGGATCTGTTCATCCATAGTATTTTGTAAAAAGCAGTTTGAGTGACAGGCTTGTTGCCTCCTTACTCCTTATGGATGGGTACTTCATATATTCTGGAATATGTGTACTGAATGATGTAATAGACAGTTGTTATATATATATATAATATGAAAGATTTTATGACTTTCGCTGTGATGTATGAAATTTTATTTTCGTTGTGCATAAAGTATGTTTAACTGAGCAAAAGAACTCAGACCTAATCATATATTCAATTACTGATGGATTAAATGCTCAAGAAAATTAATGAGATAAAAAGGTAAAGAATATTGTAACCACTTATCTGATCACAATATATGATGTTGTTAAGCCGAGATAAGGGGTGTTACACCCACACCCTAACTACATGAAGTTTTAGGGTGGTATAGTAGAATTTTGACATGCCCGGTACCTTGAATCCTTATTAATATTTTTGGAAGGATCAGTAGGATGATTTTCAGTTGTATGGGAGGAGGGCATATATATTTTAGAATATGTGAGATAGGGAACCACTAGTAACCTTTTTTTAAATGGGTATGAGTGACAGACTTGTTGTCTCCTTACTCTAGTTAACACACTCACATATCCATAGGCATATGTTGGATGGAAAGAAATTGAAATCACTATAAATGAATTATGTATGTGAATGTAAATATATGTAATCTATATGTTTTATTTCAATGGTTTTAATTATTTTTCGCTACAACATTACGTGTGAGTATCCCAAGTGTGGTAATCCAAACTAAGGGCACTTAATTATTTAACTTGGTAAAAGTTAAAATTAGCTCAGGTAGAGATAATAGTAACTCACCAATCCTGTAGTATATTGTATTATATTATTTAATTAACTGAAAGGAACCACATGATTGGGGATGTTACAAGAATTGGGTTAGAAAACGTGATTGTGAGTTTACAAAATGGAAATAAAAATAGAAAACTAGAAGGCCAACTCGTGGTGACTATGTGGTTGAGGGTTGAGAAATGGACAGAAATGCGATGGTGAGATGAACTTCTTTTGTCTGAAAAATCCATCAAATAGCATAAAAAAAATATAATTTGATCCACATAAATGTGTCCACCACTAAGTTCCAAAAAATTGGCACAAAATCCTTGTTTTTCTATAGCGGCATATTTACTCACTTTCACTTTTTTAAAAGATACATGTCCATTGTATATTTAGAGAGACATGTTTACTCTTTTTTATTTTATATGTAAATATTTATTTTATCCATTATCTATATTGGACGAACTTGGTATTGGAAGTTGGAATTGATTATTTTAGCATAATGCCAAATCTGTATCCTATGAGACAAAAGCACAAAAAAATTAAGATTATGACCCTAAAACAATGATATGTATATATTTATATATATATGGTCAAAAGAGCAATGAATGTTTTTTTTTACATTTATTTCAAATGATTATATATGAATGTTGTCTCTCTTTAGTCACTTGCATCTTTCACAATCTCTCTTCACTCTCTTGCTTTCTCTTTCAATTGTTCCTTATCCATTCATTTCACATAAGGTAGGTTATGTTGGAAATATGTGGTGAAATTTTGAAAGTGAATTTATGTTGGTAAATTTTTATAACAACATATATATATGGAAATAAATATATTTATGATTACATATATAGAAGAAACTCACTATTTTCTTCACTCTATTTTTCATATGAATTAAAAGGATTCTCTAACTTTCCCTCACACTAATTTCTAACATCACAAAACACTCATTCTTACACTATTTTTTTCTCTTCCATTCTTGCTTCTTATTTTTTAAACTTCACTTCCTTAACTTAAGTCTTATGTAGCTTTTTCTACCTATTTTTTTCTCTTCCATACTAGAGAGAGTATGTAACATCCACTCCTTCTATTCATGAGAGATATTTGCTAGTTATTAAATAAGTTAAATTCTTGTGTATGTTGCATTAGATGGCATGTAGTTGCATTAGATGAGGGACTAAATTGAAAAAAAAGAGCAAGGACTTGAATGAAAAAAAAAAAGTTAAGTTGAGGAAGTTATGTAGCTTTCATTAGTCTAAGGGTAGCAAAACATAATTTTAGCCAAAAGATTAGTTACTGTAGTTAACAAATTTTTAAAAATTTCATCAAGGTTCAAGGGAAAAATAGTAATTCTAGATATAGTCGGAGAAGTTGCTAATTGATGCTAAATGATCCAAACTCAGCCTTGATATCGGAGAACTCCAACGACCTAGACCACATATAAATAGAGGCCAACACCAAAACCCATCATTTTCACCCTAACTTTAGACCTTTGTACAGAGAGAAAGAGGAGCTAGAAAGAATGAGAAACTGAGAAGAAAGAGGATTGTAAGGAGAAGTTTGACATTCCAGGGGCAAGGATAACACACCGGGGAGTCTTTAAACAAACAGTTACTTGTTTTAGATAATCAACAAGGTAGCAAACAAACTAATCCTCTCACTTTTGAAAATTTTGACTTATTCTCTGAAAAAGGTGATTTTAGTGCTATTTGATTAAGAGAGGAATTAAACCTACATTCTTTATGTTTTTAAATTCTATTGGATGCCTTATACCAATTATATGTACTTAGAATTGCTTGTTTCAAATCCTGTAAAATAGGTTGCACTGGTCACTATGGTTGAATTGAGGTTGAATCCATTATGATGGATGATTTTGAGCATATATGTGAGTTTTGAAGAAGGATAAATGATAATTAAGTATTAGAAACTAATCTCATGTTTTTCTATACTTGAAAAAAGGTAAAAACTGGATTTTGTAGCATTTTATAACAGGAAAATCAAAGCTCAAGATCTTATAAGTCGACTGTTGTGTTCTTCAAATTGAAATTTTTTATAAAATATAGGTGGTAGCCGATTGCTAGCTCCTAGCAATCGATTGTTGGGCCTTTAACAACCGACTATCAGTTGATAAAAGCTTAACAGTCAACTACCATATGGCTACAAGTTGACTGGTAGCTCTTTGTTAGCTAATAGTCAATTGCTATTGTTCAGGAAACTAACTTGTAGCATCTTGTTTGTGTTTTTCATGACTTTATTTCTACAAGCCGACTGTTATAAGGTACTAATAGGTGGGAAACTATGGTTTTACATGAAGAAAGTGTTTTGAAAGAGCCACCTATCCTTTCAAATGAAACCTCAAAAGTTTAGGATAAGTGATGGAGTCCAAGTTTCTATTTCTTGAAGGATATACTCAGTAAAGTCAACAATTATGTCATTACATGAGAAACTATAATTTTGGGTAACATGTAATATGAGGTTAAAAAGAAAGAGAGGAAAATGTAAAAGAGAAAATAGCAAAGTATTTCAAGTGTATGCATTAGTGGTAGATAAGCTCATGGTTGAGTGACTGACTATCAGTATGGGATAGTCATTAGGCATTCCACATCAAACTATAATTTGGGATGGTAACACATCCACTCAATCAAATGATTTTTAAAACATCATGATGGTTGTGAATTCTACGTTAGTGAACTCTTCTATAGACAATAAAAGGAGTCATGTAACAACCGAAAGGATTTTAAAAGATAAAACCTAAATTTTGATGCAAATTCCAATCAAACGAAACCTGGCATAACTTTCGAGGATAGTGATTTGAAACGGAAGGTTGTTTGAAGTCAGAAACACGATCAAACGGAAAGAAATGCAATCCGGCCATTAGAAACTGATAGAAGACATTTCGTGCATCAATTTCACTGACGGAGGCCAAAACCTTTGCATAAAAATGCGTGCCAACATCTGGAAGGATGCTGACACCCTAAAGTATCCCTGGGTGGTCTGAGAAAAGTCAGAATCGCCCCCAAAGGCTTTAAATTTCTTGAATTCCCTCCATTTCTCTCAAATATCTCTCTCTCCTCACCACACTTTCTCTCTCCTCTCTCTCCTCCTTCCTCCACTGTGCACCGCCACTACAGCCACTGTGGGCCGCCACCTGGCACACCAATCAATAGCCCTCGCCGCCCACAACCTCCAACAACCACCCACAGCCACCAACGGCCGCCAGCGTCGCCGGAAAATGCCACTTTTCTCCTTCACCGCATGAAAACTTCGCCAGCTCAGATCGCCACCATCCATCACCGTTGGCCGTCACTGCCCCCACCACCGTGTAACCTAAGCTGCAAGCTTCCTCCAGTAGCTCGTTGACGTCGAACGGAGGCCGGACGCCCCCGGATCGAGGTAATCTTTGTCTGTCATGCATGAATCTTTGTGGCCAAAAAATGCCATCCAAACAGCCGTGAACCACCACGCCACCATTATTCGGACTCCTGGACTTACGGGCTTCACCGTGGTGTAATTTTTGAGGAAAACCGCACCCCTCTGCCATGCACCACCGTACGCAGTCGTACGCCGCCGTGCCGAAGTTTCTGGACATGCATCGGGAGAAACCGAGACCACCTCGAGATAGAAATCCATCATCCGATCACATTAGTAAGGTCTGATTTCCCAAAAACTGATGATATATGACTGAAATAGCTGTCGAACGTAATTAGGCAATAAATTGACCTAGGTATTAGGGTAACCGGACTTAGGATCAAAAAATAGATGACGTGACAAGCCTGAATATTTAATTTAATGTCCAGGAAATTAATTAGGCTCAGAAACTGAGACTACGTGAATTTTTGAAGCGATTTGGAGCGACAGGAGACCAGGTAGGATAATTTACGCTTCCCGAACCCTAGATTTGACCTAGTGAATACCTGAATGATTTAGATGATTTGCATGGATTTACGTGCTGCTTTCGATGGAATAAATTGCATGCCTGTGTGCTGAAAACCCTAATTGCATGTTAGACGCTTTTTTTATTGAGTTTAGATGCCCTTAGGACGAATTTACTTAGGGTAGGGTACTTGATAGCCGGTATGGGACGATCGTTAAGTATCCCGAGTACAAGGAGCTTTTAATTGATATTTTTTTTACCTGATTTGGCCTATACTGCGTTAGGGATCACGCGATAAATCAGGATGACCCTAAGAAAGGTTTAAGGAGTATAAGGGGGGATAGCCTACACGGG
The DNA here is from genome assembly GCA_031216115.1 of Senna siamea. Lineage (NCBI taxonomy): Eukaryota > Viridiplantae > Streptophyta > Magnoliopsida > Fabales > Fabaceae > Senna > Senna siamea. The sequence goes on along the minus strand of CM062355.1, from coordinate 13,752,916 downwards.
AAAACGTTGTGATTTAGGCGTAATACCCTAGAACCCTGAGGAATAGCCGATCATGAGCATGTGAGTTCGAATAGACTGTTTGAGGATGAGAATTGGCGTATGTGCACATGCTAGGGGATGCCCTAGATGTTGATTCTCACCCGGTCCTTGAGTGAGTGATTGGTGACACGGATCACACTCACAATATAGGCTTGATTCGGGTGATTGGTGTTACCGATCACACCCAACGATAAGAGAGATATTCTCTCTAGATGACGTGCAATTAGAAGACGATTCAGAATTGGTTACAGCAGATTTATAGCCAACGTGGATTTAGATACACCGAGCATGGGATTTTATTTGATTTTGAGTAATGATTTTAAAAAAGAAATGGATTTTTATGACTTTGACTATTTGCCGCAATTTCCATGTGATAAAACGATTTTAAAGATAAGGTATTTCACTATTTTTGAACTGATTTTGGGAAGATGATTTCGGTGTTCGCACCGCTGAGTATTCAACCAATTTTTGAAGTATATTTGAACTATAAATTATTCTACTAGGATTTTATATCTCATCAGGTTGTTTACTCAGATGAACAGGGGCGAGGGGCAGGGGACGGGGAACCCAGACGATAGCTGATGATGCCTTGGTGATAAACAGGAGAATGACTTAGCTTAGGCTTGAATCATCTTGTATATATACTTTGATGACGACGCCAGATATTGGGTTACGCTTTCTATGTTTTCTGTAGTGATTGGATTGACTGTACATGTATAAATCAGGTGTTTTATGTTGACTGTAGTGATGGGATTGACGTTGCTGTATATGGAATTCTGTCATTTATGTTTACTGTTGTTGTTGGACTTGTTGTGTAATTGTAAACAGGTGATTATTGTATTTTGGGTATGTTCAAAATACAGAGGAAACTCTGCCAGATTTTCGGTAGGGTTTACCGCTGTAAACTTATGAACTTAAGTTGGAATGTATATGAATGCATGATGTGATTTATATACGAGTTTTAGATTTCATTCCAAAGTAATTTATGATGTATGTATATATAATTAGTTAGCTGCGTGTGAATTAGGGTTGAACGGAATCCGAATGGACAACGGGAAGTCTATTTGGGTTACGCTCAACCAGTAGCGATCCCCTAACATTCCCACATCAGGAATAATTATGTAAACCAACCTATATTCTTCCGCTAATCAGATAAGCATTGCGTATGTTGTATTAGGGGGTCGTTACAAGTCACATACTTAGAGTTAAGCATAACCATAACATAAGCTAATTCACCCTAAAATATATACTTGTGAATAGCATGCTAGAATGTGATCAATCAATGAGGATGGTGATTCCGTAGCCTCATGATTTATAAGGGTGAAGCAGGAGTGATTTGTCAGAGGTGGTAGTAATCTTGTGAGTCTGATAGTCCCTTTATGGGACGAATGGGAAATGAGGTATTTGAAAGGGATATCAATCCCGTTGGTCTTAGATGATCTATCAGAGTTAGAAGGGACCAGTGAGCGAGTGTGGGATGATCTGTCAGAGAGGACAAGGGCCACAGTGTACTTAGGATCCACTAAGGGATGCTCTAGATAGTACAGGGCAGACGTTGGGTTGCTAAATGGTATAGGACCATGAGACTTGACTCAAAACTCACTCATGAGCATTAGTGGAGCACGTGGATTTATTCGTTGGGCAACTCTCCCGATGATTCTTATGATGATATAGCATTAGCCATTGTGATATGATTTTTTTCCTTACTCATGTTATGAATGTGAATATGCTTATGTTATCATGGAAAATATATGTGATGAAATTACATGTGATGAAATGACATATTTGATATTGTTGACATCTGGTTAACTATAACTATGAATTGTGACTATATATGCATTCAAAAGTATATGTTATACATGTGATGATACTAAGATGGCACAAATGCATATTATAAAGACCCCCTACTAGACATATATCAGAGTATATACTAGTGGAAGCATAAAAATCTATAGTAAATTTTTCACTTTCCTAACTTAGAGAACGTCAGAGGGTCGCTACTGGTTGAGTGTAACCTAAATAGACCTTCCTCACAGTCTATTCAAATTCCACTCAACCACCTATCTTGTGCAGCAACTCTAATATCATAATACATTACAACACATTACTTTGGAATATATAATTCTAACAGTCATTCAGAAACAATTGAGATATTCTATACAATAAATAACAAGTTCATACATACATCATTAATTACATCATAAATCATTATATCTCTCTTACAATTTCTAAGTCCTAGAACTCACCATCAAATGTATACACAACACCCTCAGTCTACTACAATATTATTTTTAGTACTATACACTTCTACTAACATTTCTTTCCATCCTCAACATCCCTCTCTCATGCCCAGCTATCTTCTAGGCATCCCCTATTCCTAGTCATCTAAATAAATGACTTGATGAGATATAAATCCTAGTATAGCAATTTACAAAATTAATACTTTCTAAAACAATCATAGGTTTAACTGTGTCAAACATAGAAATCAGCTCCCTAATATTAATTCAATTACATGTGAACTACTAAGTGCTTTTTAAATCAAAGTAAACATGGGAAAATCCATTCAAGGACATGAGTATAGCATCTGAACTTTATCAAAATCATACTTGTAAATCATTCCTGTAAATTTCATATATATATATATATATATACATCTATCACAAGTCTCATGTGATCATCTTCTCAATTGCATATTTTTTTATCTAAAACATGGTTTTAGTTGGGTGTGATCCGTAACACCAATCACCCAAAAACACGCCCTATTGCGAGTGTGATCCGTAATACCAATCACCCACTTAAGGACAGCCAAGAGCTAACTTCTAGGGCATCCCCCGGCATGTGCACACTGCTAGTCTCATCCTTATATAGTCTATATGGTAATATATACACATAGTCGACTAATATTCAAGGTCATGGGATGCTATGCGTAAACCATAACTTTACCCCGTATAGGCTATCTACCCTTTACTCCTTAAGCCTTTCATAAGGTTGTCCTGGTTTAATGCATAATTCCCAACAAATGCAGACTAATTCAATGAAAACAATTAATTTATAAATGTTCTGTATAGGATATATTCAACAGCCATCCCATACAAATTACTAAATATCCACCATAAGCTAGTCTATCCCTAAGGCATATAACCCAATAGCCAAACTAGAAAACATGCAAAGAGCATCTCATTGACAGGCAAATCTTATCTATAATCATATGAAAATCTTAGTAAATTAATCATTTTCAATAAAACATTCCCAATCATTTTACAAATCATACTAAAAATAACAATTCACAATCATAAGTTAAAATTTTAGGAGTGTAAATTACTCTACCTTTACTGTTTCCTCCTTTTATGAACAGGATTCTCCTCTTTTATCTTTAGGTTATCCTCACCAGTCATTTCCTGAGGCAAAAAACTCCAATCTCAATGCCATATCCCTTCTATCATGCACTTATGCAACTCTATCTTAAGTTTTCACCAAGATTTTCCTTTAGTTTCCCACTTCTCTTAACTATTTCTTTGGTTTTCTAGCACTCTTCTCATGAAATTCTCACATAGGATGATGTTTAAACCTTTTTTAGATAAAAAATCAGGGATTTCTAAGCTCAAATCATGTTTTAAAATTAGTTTTGTGCATCAGAGGAGCTACTAGTTAGCTGTTATGAGCTGGCAATTGGCTGATTGCTCTCTGGAAGGCTATATTTCGCAAGACAGGGGATCAAAAATCAACTGGTGTGTGACTAGCAGTTGACTGGTGCACCTCTGTGTGTGATTCTAGGCTTCACAGTGGGTTGGCAGTCGACTGGTGCCTGTCTGGTAGTCAACTGTTGAGCTGTTGTATATAATCCTAAATTTTCGAATGGCTCGACAATCGACTAGTGCCTGCTTGGTAGTCGACTGTTGAGCTGCTGTATGCATTTCTGGGTTTACAAAGAACATGACAGTCAACTGGTGCATGCTGGCAGTCGACTGTTTTGTTCTTTAATAGTATAGAAATGCGAGTTGCCATCAAATATAGCCTAGATTACCAGTTTATAACATCTAAAATTTATATGAGCTTAGTCCCTACTTGTTCTCGAGTAAAACCTATAAATTTCTAAGTCCAAAACATCACTCAAATCAAAGAATACACATGAAAATGAGTGGAAGGAAACCTAACTTTGAAACGTTCTAATTCAAGCTTAGAGATCAGCAAATGGAAGTTATAAATCATGCATCTTAGTTTGAAAATCATTTCCTAACCTCAAACAAATCTCAAAGTTAATTTATTCAGTCTAAATTTTTGAAAATCTAAAATGTCCTATGTCTTTCTTACTTTCCTTTCCCTATTTTATTTTGACAGACTTAGGGCATTTTGGAGTAGAAAGCTATTACTAAGTGATGCAAAAGAGATTTTCTAAGGATTCAATGGAGGATTCTTACCTCAAATCTGAGTTCTGGAGCTTCAATCTTGATTTCCTTCTCTTCTCCCTTTTTTCTCTTCTCTCCCATGCAGTCTTTCTGCACCTCAGGCTTGAAGATGTGTTGGTAAGGAGGGAAATGGTGTATATGAAGGGAGAAAGAAAATGGCATTATGAACTTGCTCAGGGACCATCTTGCAATTTACAAAAATTTATATCTCAGTCCCTTTTGCTATAACCTCCACTTCTTTATTTCATTTAAATCCTCATTTGACATTTCAAAATTATCATCATTATTAAAATTTTCAAGGACCAGGTATTACACATATGGCATGCATTGCATCCTAATAGATATTGTCTTCTAATTGATGATAAAAAGGAATGAAGTATATTTCCATATGATTACGGCGGTATAGACCAGTAAAGTTTTAAAAATAGGTTATTCTGCTATTGAGATTTATTCTCATATAAATGCTGGTGTGTATCAGATGCATAGATACCAGATGTTGATGGAGGTGGAAGTTTAGTTAGCAGAGATACCATTTTTAGGATCCTTTATGCTAGTAAAGGAGATATGGGTGGTCACAGTTATTAAAATTCTCTTATCGCCCCCACCTACGGGAGGGATGGATATGTAAGATTAGTGTGATAGTTTTTATATTTTGACATGTAAATATATGAAGTGTGTATGCCTAATACCCTAATTCCTTATTATATTTTGGAGAGGATCAGGATGATAATATTTGGTGTATAGAGAATGAGGGCATATATGTATTAAGATATGTGAGAAAGTTATCCACTAGTAGGATTTTACAGGGATTTGAGTGGCATGGTTGTTGCCTCCTTACCCTAAATGATAAATGTCTCACATATCTGTAGGTATATGTCTTGTGTAAAGAAATTATGACTATTGTAAAAGAATTGTGTATGAATGTGAATGTATAGGAAGATATCTATATATTTTATTCCATTTATTTTAGCTGCACTACGTGAGAACCTAAGTGTAGAAACCCAAACTAATGGCACTTAATTGTTTAACTTGGTAAAAGTTAAAATTTACTCAAGTAGAGGTAGTAGTAACTGACCAATCTTATAGTATATTATATTTTATTATTTAAATAACTAAAAAGGAGCTATAGGATTGGGGGCATTACAGAGTAAGTTTCAAAAACTTAATGAATATGTAATAAATGAGATACACAAGATGGGAATCAGACCCACACATGATATTTTCGCAATTATGATAAATTAAAGAAAATTGAACTTAAGTGCTTACACCTCAACCTTTAAATACATTATCAGAAAAGAAAATTGAGAATTCACCAATAGAATAGAACATAACTAGATGTAACCTTTTTCTATAATATAAATTTGGAACAATTTCTCATCAATAAGACTTATAAACATTTAATACGAGTAATCTAGGATGGGAGTCACATGAGATTTTAGTTTCTATTATTTACCATACCACTATATGAGATAACATTACATGGTGTTGTCACAAATAAGAATATTATATAATGCCACAGCATGTAAATAAATCACACTGTGCTACCACATATAAGTAAATCACATTGTGTTGCTGCATGTAAATAAATCACAATGTGCTACTGTAACATCCTCTCCTTCTACTCATTGAGAGATGTTTGTGTATGTTGCATTAGAGTGAGAGACTAAAGCGAGAAAGGAAAAAGTTGGGATTGAAATGAAATGGGAAAAGGTTTAGTCAGGGAAAATGTGTATACTTCCAATACTCCAGGGTAGTCAACCATAATTATAGCCAAAATATGGGCTACTATAGCTAGCAAAAATTCCAAATTTTCTGCCAAAGTTTTAGGGACAAAATGGTACTTCTCTACATGAAAGGGCAAATTTTTATTTGAGGCCAGATGATCAAAACTCAACCTGAAAATCGAATAAGAGTTGTAGTTTCTCTAACCGCCCGAACTAGGTAAATAGCTGTAAAAATCTAATGCCTCACCATTTGCCATCTTGAATCCAAAATTATAGAGAGAGAAGCTGAAGGCATTCTAGAGAGAGAAAATATGGAAATTATGAAGGAAGCCCACTTTAAAAGTAAGTTTGATATTCTAGAAGCTAGGAAAACGCACTAGCAAGTCTTAGAACAAATTTTTGCATAATTATAAGCAACAACAAGGTATCAAAAAATCTAATTCTCTCATTTTGAAAGCTTTTACTTATGTCTGAAAGGTTGTGATTTTTGTTGTTTTTTGAATGATAGAAAGGCTAAAACCTACATTTCTATTATTTATAATATCTATTGGATGATTTATGCCAAATATATGTACTTAGGATTGCTTGTTTCAGATTATGCAAAATGGGTTGTACTATTCACAAAAGTTGACTTGAATTGAATCTATGGTAATAGATGTTTTTGAGCATTTTGATGAAAGATAATTGATTATCAAGCATTAGAAACTAATCTCATACTTTTATAGATGTGAAATGAGTTTAAAATTAGGATTTGTAGTGTATCATAGTAGGAAACCAAAGCTCCAAAAGCTCACCAGCCAATTATCGCATCTAATAGCTGACTGGTGTGTTCTTGATGTTCATATGTTTCTAGAAATACACATACTAGTAAATTGATAGGGCATGGCAGCCAACTGTCATGTTCTTCAGCTTCATAGTTTTTAGAAAACCCAAGTAACGATTGACTGATAGCCTTTGGCAGCCAACTGTTGGGCCTTTGACAATTGATAGCTTGCTATTAGTAGCTCACTAGTCGACTGATACAAGGCTGGCAATCGACTAATAGCATTATGTTTGCTAACAGTCGACCGATGTGAGGATGACAACCGACTGATAGTGTCCTATGTGGGTTTTTAAGGATTTTAACTTGTTAATATGACTTATATGAGTTGTGAATGGATTGGTAAGTGGAAAAATATGGCTTTTCATGGAGAAATTGATTTCAAAGAACTACCTAACCTTTAAGATGAAATCCCAAGAGTCTAGAAAGATTGTGAGTCTAAATTTCTATTTTCTTAAGGGGTATGCTCAATAAAGTCAACGATAATGTCATTATATGAGAAAAGTGAGAAAAGTGTGATTTGTGGGTAACATGTAACATGAGATCGAAAAGAAAGAGAGGAAAACATTAAAGAGAACAAAGTAAAGTATTCAAAGTGTATGCATTAGTGGTAGTAGGCTCATGGTTGAGTGACTGACTATCGGTATGCGATGATCATTAGACATTCCACAGTCATGCCATAAATTTAGGATGGTAAAACATCCACTCAATCATAAATGATTTTAAAAACACCGTGATGGTTGCGAATTCTAAGTTAGTAAACTTCTTCATAGACAAAAAAGGGGTTACATACTTAGAGTTATGCATAACCATAACATGAGCCAATTCACCCTAAAATATATGTTTGTGAATAGTGTGTTGAGATATAATCCATCAGAAAGGATTGGTGATTCCATAGCCTCATGATCCGCAAAGGCAGAGTAGATGTGATCTGTTAGAGTAAGCAGTGATCATGTGAGTCTACATGCCCCTTTATACACTACAAAAATTTTAACTTTCAATGGCGACAAAAGTCGCCACTGAAAGTAGAAAAGTCGCCACTGAAAAGTTACAATGCTGACAAAATAATTATAACCTGTGTGCCACTGAAACTTCCGCCACTGAAAGTCTTTGGTGGCAAAAAAAATGTTTCGCCACTGAAAAGAGATATAGTGGCGACAGTTGTCACCACAGAAGAAAAAAATGTGTCACCACAAAAGATGAAATTAGAAAATCAAAAGCCGTCACAGAAATTATTTTCAGTGGCGATAAAAAATTTTGCCACAAAAAAAGTTTCAGTGGTGACTTTTGATTGTTGCCAATGAAGGCTCTTTCAGCAACAATATTTTTGTCGTCACTGAAACTTTCTTTAATGGCGACTTTTAGTGGTCACCACTGAAGTTCTTTTTGGTGGCAAAATTTTTTGTCGCCACTAAAGTCTTTTTTATTTTATTTTTAATTATTTGTTTTTGTAAGTTTATTTTATTTTTTATATGTTTTTAAATTTTTATATTTCTTATAAGCTAAAGAATATTACAAAATAAAATTATAGAAAAATTACGATTATATTATACAAAAGTAATGTTACATTTTCATTATTGTCAATAATTACTAATAATACAACTATTTCTGCATAATAGTCTGCATGTGAGCATCTCTCTTCACCATTTCTGCATAATAGTCTGCAGGTCTTAGAAAAGTGACACCCATTGATTGAAGCTTGTCAAAGGCCTACCTGATTCCCTCCAATTCCTGTGTGTAGAAAGCAAGCTCCCATGCCAAATCATCATTCACATCTACTACTTGCTATCAATCAATATCAACGGAGTTCCTCTGGTTTTGACTCTGATTTAGATGTTGATAGTTCCTCGTTCAGATCTTTAATTTCATCATCAATCATTGTATCCTCACTTATCAATAATTAATCTCTTTTTAGCACCCTTATTCAAGCTGTACCAAAAAAAAATGGAAATTAAAGAACCTTAAACCAAAAAAATGGTCTCCATCATTTACAGTTGTCCATTCTTTTTCTTTTTGGGGCTAAATAATTCTTTATTAAAAAGCATTCAAGCTTCAAAGGCAAAGACCACAAGTTAAAAAGCTTATAGAAGGCCTTACATTCAAAAGCATAATTGATGGCTTAAAAACATTGGAGTCAAAGATTCTGAAAATAGTTACGATCCACAGGATTATAGCATCATGCAAATCATGACTAAATATTATTTATTTTATTTATTTTCAAAACTTTAAATATAATATAGCATTAAGTTTGAAAATAAACCCAATATACACGCAACTAGGCTATTTCTGCAAATATATAAAAAAAAATGTGGTTGTTTCCACATATTCAAATTGCATTCCATGCACACTGAAATATAACAAAACTATGACAACATTTTAGACCAAATTCAATTTGAAGTCACCTTACATGTTAATAGTCACTAAACAAGGAAACAAGTTTTGACAGCTTTATGACTCAGTCTCATTTACAAATTCAAGTTAAATTACCACATTAATTATTATTGAAACTTGGCAGCAACTTTTTATGATATATGACCCCTTTTAAATAAGAGAAATAAGTCAAATTCACATTAAAGACCACAGAGACATTAACTAGATATTCTGGAAAACTTAGAAATCATTTCCACACCTAAAACTAAGCCAAAATATATTTTAAACTCTTAAAAATAAAATTAGATAAACTTGGGTGTATTTTAGTTCATTTCCTTATCCAAAATCAAACCAAATCCATCCTAAAGCCTATATGATAACAACCAACAATTTGGATGGCTTTTGACTCAAAAACACATACAAATTAAAGCCAAATTAATGTCAGAAACCATGAGACCACAAGCCAGAATTTGTACAGCATACATTTAGATGGCACATGACTTAATTATATGACCAAATGATGTCTAAAAATTCCTATGATATCATGATGCCAAAATTGAAGCAGAAAACTTGGACAGCGTATAACATATTTTACTAAAAAAAATCAAGTCTTGCAAGGTATGTTATAATGCTTAAATGACAATAGCAATTTTAGACAAGTTTAGACCTGATTTATCATGCACACTTAAGTCCAATTACATGAAAATAGAAACCAAGACAGGATAGTACATTCTCTATAGCTTTGGGCTTCATACTCTTAACCAAGATAGGAAACACTATAGCAAGTTTGGACAGCATTAAGATTTAATTTCACATGTGAAATGTAGTCAAAATGCATGCTAAAGGCTATAGAGATGAGGTCCCAGGTTTAGAAAACATTTAGTTGCATTACCTCATGAAAAACAAAGCTAATTTACATGCTAATAGAGACTGAAGCATGACAAAAAAATTTGGACATCTTTGAAAATAAAATTTTTCACACAAAATTGCATTAAAATTCATATTACAGATCATGAGGAAATTTGTAACTTTGAGATAGGAAAACACTCACTTCTCAAGTTTGAGACCAAACTAAGTTTCATATTACAAACCCATAAGGACAGCAGATAAAAATTAGATAGTTTCTCCAACCTAAAAACCAAGCTAAATTTATATTAAAAATCAATTGGACAGCAAGCATATGTTTGGACAGCATACTACTCACTTCTCTAGTGAAGCCCGAAACCAAGCTAAATTCTGGCTAAAATCCACAAGATCAGCAACTAAATTTTAGGCAGATTTATGTTTCAATTTTACTAGCAAAGATAAGTCAAAATGCAAGATCAAGATGTAATAATCAGTAGCACATCTCTAGGCAACAACATAACTCCATTTTCAAAGCAAAATCAGGCCTACAACTCATATTCTATTTCAAGAATATGGCAACACATAATTTACAACATTTTTCTCCATTCTTATAAAAAAATTAGGCTTTAATTGCATTATGCCCAGAAGCAAATCAAACCAGAGCAAAGCAGAGCTCTAATAAAAAATTCAAATATAAAAAATTCAAAAACTTGTAAACCCACAATGGCATTTAAGGAGGTTGCAAATCTTACCTTGAGTTCCAGTAAAGGCCGTTGTGGATGCAAACCCACAATGGCAGATGCAATTGATAAAACCCACTCACTAGTGTCCGCAGAGGTTGGCTGAAGAGTGTAAATAGAGAAGCAGCCAAAAAAAGTGAACGCAAGAACATAACGGACAAAGAACGATGCGATGGTGAACTCAAGAACATAACGTACGAAGATGGTGAACGTGATGTTGGTTCTTACACTGCAGAATGATAGTGAAACATGGTGCGAACGACGAATTATGGCGAAAGTGAAGAAGGTTAGAGAGAATGTGCACGGCAAAAGGGAAATTTTTGAGCCAATGACTCCCCCGCATGTGATGCAGGCTTAAGTATATGATGTTTTAATCATTTATAATATATATCAGATGCTACAATACAAACAACAAAGGCTCCTGTGGCATTGTGGTAAACTTCTTTGCCTTGGTCTTTCACGTCTCGTGTTCGAGCCAGAAAAGGAAACATTTAAATTTTTTGTGAATTCAGGGGAATTAGTGGGGACAATATAATTGTCGCCACTGAAAGTATAAGGCAAGGCCACAAACCATCGCCACAGAAAATTCAAAATCTTTTGTGAATTTCAGGGGAATTAGTGGTGATAGTATAATTGTTGCCATTGAAAGTATAAGGTAGAGCCACAAATCATTGCCACAAAAAAATTCAAAATCTTTAGTGAATTTAAGGGAATTAGTGGTGGTGACAATTATATTGTCACTACTAAAAACATAAGGCAACGCCAAAAACCATCGCCACAGAAAAATTCAAAATCTTTTACGAATTTCTGGCAAATTAGTATAAGGCAGCACCACCAACCGTCGCCACAGAAAAATTCCAAATCTTTTTTATCACCACAAAAAAGTCGCCACTGAAACTCACTTTTCTTGTAGTGAGGGGACGAATTGGAAATGAGATATCAGAGAAGGATATCGATCCTGTTGGTCTGGAATGATCTATCAGAGAGGACAGGGACCAGTTGTAACATCTGCTCCTCCTATTTATTAAGAGATATTTTTTTAATTTTAAATAAGTTAAATGCTTGTGTATGTTGCATTAGATTGCATGTAGTTGCATTAAAGTCAAGGAATAAATTGAAAAGAAAAGAGCGGGGACTTGGATTAGAGGAAAAAGGTTGAGTGGAGGAAGTTCTATAAACTTTCCATAATTGAGGGTAGCATACCATAATATTAGCTAAAAGATTTACTGTAGCCACTAGGATTTTGAAATTTCCCGTCAATAGTTTTGGGGCAAAATAGTAATTTGGCATGTGGCTAGAGAAATTATCATTTAGAGCTGAATGATCAGAAATTGGCAATTCTTGGACAACCTATAAATAGAGCTAAAACTCAGAAGCTCCATTTTCCTCATCTTTACTTCAAAATTCTAGAGAGAGGAAGGGATATTTTAGAGAGAGAAAGTTAGTAACTGAGCAATCTAGGAGTTCATCTAATAATTTTACACTAGCTTTTACATGAAACAAGGTAGCAAAACAACCTATTCCCTTTAATTTTGAATTTACTGTACATATGCTAAAATTGAGATTTTTCTATTATTTGAAGTAAAAGAGGGTTGAGAACTACATTCTTGATGTTTATAAATGACATTCGGTGCTTTAAACTGCATGAATATACTTATGCATGCTAAAATTAGATTATAAAAAAATGGGCTTTTACCTATTGAATGAATATGGGGTTTAATCCGATCTTTGAGTTAGATTAAATGATAGTTTAGGCTGCTTTCATGTGATAAATGATTCTTGCACACGGATATTGAGTAAATGAGGGTTAAAAATGATTTACAAACAAGTTCTTGGGAAAAATTTTAGGTCAACGGATGATTTAAAAAATAGAGCATAACATAGCAATCAACTTGTAGCCTTTACCAGTCGGTGGTCGTGCTCTTCAGTTTTCCAAAAATGTATCAAGAGTGCTAGTAGCCAACTGACAGGAGGTTGAAAGTTAACTGTTGTGCTCATACTTTCTAGAAATTTGCCAAGAACAGAGCAGCCGACTGCCTAGAAGGTGGAAGTCGACTGGTAACCCTCTGGTTTAGAAATTTTAAGGCAGTGAGCTGCAAGTCAACTGTAGGGAGGGTGAAAGTCGACTAGTAGGCCTTTGTTTAGGAAAAATGAACTCAATGACCTAGTTGAAGTATGTTTAGCCCATAACTTTACTCAAATAAGGGATTTAAACCTAGAATGTATAATGGGTAACAAGTGGGTTGAGAACGAAAAAAAAGAGCAAGAAAGAGATGTGATAAGTGAAAAGGAATGAGCATGAGAATTACTAAAGAAATGAGAAAGTATTCTTAGTTTATGGATAGTGGTAGATAGGTACATATTAAGTAACTAGTTGTTGGTATGGGACAATGATTGAGGCACTCCACAATTAAATTAAATGGTTTTGAAAACACTGTGGTGGTTATTAATTTTAAGTTAGTGAATTCCCCTATGGCTAATTAAAGGATTCATGTACTTAAAGTTTACATAACCATGGTATGAGCCAAATCACCCTAGTCTATAAGCTTGTGAATAGTGTTTTGGGAAATGATTTGTTGAGAACAGTAATCCCAAATATATAAGGAGGGATCTGCTAGAGAGGTGGGCAAGGACCTTTTGGTTCTTAAAGGTAGGGAATGATATGTTAGAACGGTGGACAGAGACCCTCGTGGGGGTGTTACGGATGGATGTACTTGGATCTACTAGAGGACGCTCCAACATATACATATATTGCAGTCAAGGACTGCCAAATTATAAATGTATTGTAGTTAAGAATTGCAGGTAGTTGCGGACTACGAGATACTCACATGAGAGTGAGGGTTTTATGTGAGGAGAGTTTGCTCAGTGACTCTCCTAATTTCTCTTGGTATGATCTTATGATGATTATGATTTGGCGTTGGCCATGAGAATATGCTCAAATTTCTATGTGCTACCCTGTTACCATTATAATATCATATATATCCTGCGTGATGGATATGTGGTATGATATATCTTATTTGATAGATATAAAATATAATATGATAATATATATATCCAACAGAATGGATATGTGATGAATTTATATTGCATGCATAGTATGATTATGAGATGATATAACTGTATGATTCATGCATCATATCCCAAAAAACACAATGTTATATTTTATGATAAGAAGAATGTAGTGTTTTTCGTATGAGTACAGTGATATAGGCCAATGTATTTTAAAATTCAGGTTGTTTATTGCTACTGAGATTCATTCTCATGTGAAGTACTGGTTTGTATTAAATGCCCACATATCAAATGTTGCTAGAGATAGAAGTGGAAATGGTGGAAATACATTTTTGGGATATTTCCCAGTAATTAAGGAATTAAAGGTTATTTTTATGTTTAAAGTACCTCTCACACTCTGATTGCATAGAGTGTTAGGTATTGTACAGTGTTTTGACATGCCCGATACCCTGAATCCTTATTAATCTTTTAGAAAAGGATCAAGATGATGATTTTTGGATGTACATAGAGAGGGCATATATGTATTAGGATATGTGAGCTAGGAATCCACTAGCAGTCTTCTGTTAAATAGGTATGAGTGACAAGTTTGTTGTCTCCTTACCCTAGTTGACACACTCACATATCCATAGGTATATGTCTGATGAGTGACACTTGTAAATATTATAAATGAACTATGTATGTGGATGTATATGTATATATTTATATATCTTATTTAATTGTTTTAATTATTTTTCGCTGCGATCTTACGTGTAAGCATCCTGAGTGTAGAATTCCCAAACTAGTAATACTAAATTAATTAACTTGGTAAAAGTTAAAAATTTACTCTGGTAAAGGTAGTAGTAACTCACTAACCTTATATTATATTATTTAATTAACTAAAAGGAACCATAGGATTGGGGATGTTACACCAATGAGTGAGTGTAGGATGATCTATTAGAGAGGACAGAGACTACGATGTACTTGGATCCATTGGGGGATGCTCTAGCTAGTACAAGGCAAATGTTGGGCTGCTTCTAGGACTATGATACTCGACTTGGAACTCATTCATGAGTGTGAGTGAAGCATGCGGAGTGGTTCGTTAGGAGATTCTCTCAATATCTCTTGTGATGATATGGCATTGGCCATTTTGATATGATTATTTTCCTGACTCATGTTTATGTGTGAATATGATCATGTTACTGTGATATGTGATGAATGACATATTTTCTATTGTGAACATCTAATAATTGTACATGCATCCAGAAGTATATATTATGAAATTATGATGGCAAAATGGCATATATCAAGCATTGCACCCCAATGGATATTGTTTCATTAATTAAGAATGAAATGGAATGTAGTGGATTTTTGTACTAGTACTATGGTACCTGCCAATAGATTTTTTTTATATAGACTGTTACACTAATGAGATTTATTTCTCATAAAATGCTAGTTGTGTATCAGATGCTTAGGTACCAATTACTATTAGAGATTAAAGTAGAGGTGGTTGAGATACCCTTTTTGGTGTACTTTACTTTGAATAAGGAATTATGGGTGATTACTATAGTTGAAGTTCCTCTTACACCTCTACCCACTAGAGGAATGGAATTTGATGACTAGGAATAGTGATGTAAGTCACATATTTTGACATGCCTGACACCATGAATCCTTACTGTTATTATTTTTGGAAGGATCAGGAGAATATTTTTGGTGTACAGAATGAGTGCATATATGTATTAGGATATGTGAGCTAGGAATCCACTAGATATCTTTTGTTAAATGGGTATGAGTGATAGGCTTGTTGTCTCCTTATCCTGGTTGACACACTCGCATATCCATAGGTATATTTTTTATGGAAATTATAATCACTATAAATGAATTATTTATGTGAATGTGAATGTAATACTCGGTTCCTTGGAATTTTTAATGATGATGGTAATTTTGAAATTTCTAATGAGAATTTAAAATGAAATAAAGGAAGCTGGGTTATAATAAGAGGGACTAAAGTGTAAATCTTGCCTTTTCCTAGGAGGTCCTTAATATTCTAGCTACTCACCTTTCCTTCCCTTCACTCCACACCCACCTCCCCAAACCAAATAGTAGAGAAAGGAGGATAAGGAACCGAGCAAGAATGGAAGAGGAAGAAAATCAAGAGGGAAGCTTCCATAATTGAAGTGGGGATAAGAATATTCCATCCATAACTTAGAAAGTATGATTTATTCCTTAAAATGCATCTAATCTACTGAAATTGGGAGGAGAAAACAAAAATGCCAATGTTAGGGCATTTTTGAATTTTCTAAATATAAGGGATGGATAAACTAATTTTTAGGTGGTTTGAGGTTAGGAATTGGCTTCTAAACTGAAAGATTATTATCTTTAACTTCCATTTCGTGTTTCTAAGTTGAATCAGATTTTTCATTTTTATGTTTCTATTTACTCGACTTGTATTATGGATTTTCTATTTTGATTGATGTTTAGAACCTGAAAATGACTAGGTTTTGCATGAAAAGGGTTAGGGACTAAGCTTATGCATTTTAAATTTGAAATGGACTGGAATGTGGGCTGAAATTTTTGTGAAAACCAAAATTTTTATACTATTGAAGAATGGAACAATTGACTGCCAGTATACACCGGCCAACTATCGTGTTCTTAGAAAGTCCAGAAATGAATCTAGAGACACAATAGTTGATTGATAGCCTCTTACCAGTCGACTGTCGAGCTATTATAAGCCCAGAACTCACAGATAGAAGCACAGCAATTGACTACTGAGCATGCATTAGTTGACTGTTGGGCCCTTGTCTCGTAGAATTTAGGATTCTAAAGAGCCACCAACCGACTGCCAACTTCGTGACAGTAGACTGGCAACCCTCAAGAGAGCAACCAGCTGACCACGATCTTAGTAGTAGCAGACTGGCAGCCCCCTAACATGGAAAATAACTTTTAAAACATGATTTGAGCTTGAAAATCCCTAGTTTTGATTGGAAGGAAGTTCAAAATATTATCATACCTGAGAATTTCATGTGTTGAGTGATAAGTAACATAGAAATAATAAGGAGAATGGGGTATTAGGAGAAAACCTTAGTGAAACCTTAAGATATAGAATTGCATAAATTCATATTTGAGGAAAAACTATAGCATAAACCTAACCTATTGCCTCAGGAAACGATTTGTGAGGATAATCCAAAGGTAATAGAGGAAAATCCTAGCCAAAAGAGAAGCAAATGGTAAAGATAAAGTAATCTATACCCCCTTGATTAGTATTGATGTTGTGAATTGCTGATTTGAATGAAATCTTTGTATTACAATGGGAAATGAATGTTGAAACTGAATTGATAAGTATGAGATTTTTATATGAGTATAGAATTTATGCCTGTGTCTATTGAGATGCTTGTTGCATGTTTGCTAGATTGGCTTTTGGATTACATGTGATAAGGAAGGACTAACTTAGGGTGGACATCAATAGCTAGTATAGGACGGTCGTTGAATGCCCTTTATGAAAACTACTTATTAAACTATCTTTTTATCTAAGTTAGTCTGCATCTGTTGGGGGTTACTCATTAAACTAAGACAACCCTATGGAAGACTTAAGGAGTAAGGGTGGATGGTTTATAAAAGGTGACATTTTGATCTAAGTGTAATGTCCTATAACCCTTGGTATTGGTTGACTATGTGTATGTATTACCATATAGATTGCATAAGGATGAGATTAGCAATGTGCACAAGCCGCAGGACACCATGGAAGTTGGCTCTCACCTGTCCTTAAGTAGGTGATTGGTGTTACGGATCACACTCAAAAAATTAGGACATTGTTTTTGGGTGACTGGTGTTATGGATCACACCCAACTAAAACCTATGATTTTTGATAAAATAGTATGAAATTGAGAATATGGTCACATGAGATTTGTGATAGATGTATGAGATTTGCAGGCATGATTTAAAAGTATGATTTTTACTTATTTGAGATGTTATACTCATGTTGTTTTAAACTGATCTCCCATGTTTAGTCTAAATTAAAAGTATTTAGTAATTCACATGTATTTGAACTGATTTTGGGGAGACGATTTCTGTGCTTGACACAACTGAACATACGACTATTTTTAAAAGTATTGAACTGTAAATTACTCTATTGGGATTTATATATCTCATCAAGTTGTTTGTTCAGATGACCAAGAATAGGGTATGCCTGGGAGATAGCTAGGAAAAAGATGGTTTTCAACGCCACAAGACATCCTAGGATAATTGTGAAGTTTTAAGTTGGGATTTGATATTTAGGTTTGACTTGTATGTATATAAAAATAATTGTGTTACTTCGTGATGAATATCTCGAGATGTAGATTAACATAATGAAATTTATAGAGTTTGAAATTTTGGATGGATGAATGAATTAAATGATAAGAATATATAGTAAATCTCAATTGTCTTTGAATGGTTTTTAGACTTTTATATTCTAGAGTACATATGGTATGAATAGGGATATTAGATATGCTGCACAGAAAGTGGTGGTTGAGTGAAATCTGAATAGACTAGAAGGAGAGTCTATTTGGGTTATACTCAACCAGTAACGACCCTATGACTTCCCCATCTTGGGAAGGAAAAGGAAAAATTTTTGAGAATATTTTATGCTTCCACTATGTTACATACTAAGAATGTAAGACCTATGAAATGGGTTTGTTACAGCGAATACATATATATGTTTTATTTTGATTATTTTGATTGTTTTTCGCTACGATTTTATGTGTGAGTATCCTGAGTGTAGAAATTTCCAAACTAATGGCACCCTAATTATTTAACTTGGTAAAAGTTAAAATTTACTCGAGTAGAGGTAGTAGTAACTCACCAATCTTGTAATATGTTATAATGTATTATTTAATTAACTAAAAGGAATCATAGGATTGGGGTGTTATAGCCACTGCACATAAATAAAAAATATCGTTCCACTGCATGTAAATAAACCACACTATTCTAACACACATGAATAAATTATATCACGCTATTGTACGTAAATAAATTACACTGTGCTACTGCACATAAATAATTATACCATGCCACCACACGTACATAACTGCACCATGCTATCACACCTAAATAAATTACACCATGTCATCGAACATAAATTAATTATGGTAAATAAGAAATTTTGGATCCTAAAATATTTAGCTTTACTCTGAAAAATAAAAAGCTGCTTCTACTACCAGCTAAAAATACTTTTGATGATTTCGTCATTACCTTAAAATTCAAAAATAAGTGCTTTTAAAATAAATAAGAAATTTCTCCCATGAAATAAAAGCACATTTAGCATGGTTGTAGAATCCAATTTAAATATCATTCTACATAAATTGGAAGGGCAAATGAAAAAAATGCACACATATTGTATTTTACTATAAATTTACGGGAAAAAAAAGGAAGGCAAGATAATTTAGGATTGTTAACAAAGATAACTTTGATCAAATTCTCATTCAACGCCTTTATTTTCACTATGCTCTTGTGCCTCTCTTGTGTCCATTTTAATTAGCTCTAAACATGTTATTTTAAATTTTAGTCTTAGAAAATTTATTTGTAATTTTAATATAATTTTGAAGATTTTAAATATAATTTATTATATAACGTTACACGTGACTTTACTAGCTAAATGTATGGGAAGCTTGTACACAACTTAAACATAAATTACATATCATTTTACTCATCAAAACACAAACATAAATTGATAATAGATGAATTTTTGAAAGTTTGAATGATTAATAGAAGCAAACAGTATAAATTTCTCATAAAATACTTGCAATGCCATGTTAGAAACTTTTATTAACAAAATTAATTAACCGTGTCACGAAAAATGACCTTATTCAACACACTCTCTTTGAAACCTTAAGTATTATATTAAAACTTCAAAAAAAAAAAAATTTAAAAAAATTTCCTAATGACAATAATAATAAGAATTTTTTTAATTAATGTCCTTAAATATTGAGTAAGGTTTCATTTAATTGATTAATAGAACTTTTAAGTATTAAAAATTATTATTTTTGTGTCATCTTTTTATAAGTTTTAAATTATTAAATATTTTATCAATCAATAAACAAAAAAAAAAATCTTAACTAGCCATTGATTAGCAAAAACGTTAAACATTTGATCTACAATTTTCAATGCTCGTTGCTATCTCCTTTACATTGCACGTAGCCATTAAACTATGATTAGACCTCTACTTTATCTCCTTAGTTCTTTCTCTTTGTAATTTAATTTTATGATATTATAGTATTTGATCAAGATCTAACAATATATAACTATAATTTTTAATTTAATAGTAAGTATTGAATCCATTATATAAGAATAAATCTCAAACTAGATCTAACCTTAACAAAATTTTGATATAATATTATTTTTACTGGAATGAGACAAATTATTTACAATAGAGGTTTAAGTGTAGAGTTAAATTATATAATCCAAACATAGCATTTAATTTAAGTGTTACTGAGTTAACGAGTTACATTTTAATTAAGAATTATAATTTTTAACTCAATATTAATAATTATATAAAGAGTCAAAATTTTAAGGAACAAGTTTCACAATTTTGACGTGTTCACCTTATAGAATAACAAATGTTTGTGTCAAAAATACAACTATCTATATACCATAATGACATAGTCAAGGTTACCAATTTTTTAAAATGAGAATTTGTAATTTTTATATGTATTTCTTTCCAACAGTTGAATAAACTAATAAATTACGATCACAAAAAATAGTTATTGTTAGGTATTATTTACCGTTGACATATAAATATGGTTTATTTTTTTGATAAAAAAATATGAATGATTAAAACAGAAAAAGACTACTAACATTCTTTCCATTAATAGATAAAGAAAAAGAAAACAAATAGTTGAAACTTGAAAATTTTTTTGGGTTTTTAAATTATAAAAGACGGCTTTTAAAAATTAATAAATCAAATAATAGACAAGAGTATACGTTTGAAGCATTGTTTTTTTAATGTACTAACGACTGCGTTTAGTAATAAGATTTTGAAGCGTCCAGATTCCCTGCTGGGCATTTCCTTGCTAGGCAGTGCTGGGCATTTTAGCAGCAATTTTTTCTGTGGCTAAAGTTTTTTGCAACAAATATTATTGTCACTATAAATTTTGTTAAATTAATTATTTAAACAAAAGTTATAGCAGCAATAATATTCGTTGCAATAATATTAAAACACACTTTAGCGAGGGAGCGCCCAGCAGGGGATCCAAAAGCGATTTTGAATACCACATTTTCTAAGTAGTCTATACAACACTAACACCGAAGGTCAAGTCAAGGGAGGAGTTGGTGACCGCCTCATGTTGGTAGCACAAGGTTGTTACTGCCTCGTTTATGTTCCTAATTAATTGGATAAATTGAAAATTATCAGTAATGATATGTTCTCCAATTTCTCGTTCATTTATGTCTTTTTCTCCATGTCATCACTTCCTCGAGCCAAAAATCTAATTACAAATTACAAAAAAAATCAATAAAATTATTACACAAAAAATACAACCAATATGATGTCTATCTAGCTTGGTCAAACTTACCCTTAATTCTCTCTATCTCAATCATCTTTTCATCTCATAACAAATTCTCGTGGTATCTCCTTATAGATCCTCCTCCTCCTATTTCACTCCTTAGTTACTAACTTTCATATTTATGCAAGTCAAGCTAAGAAAAAACTCATCATTATTAACCACCACCTCTCTTCCTCAAATAAATTATCATATTGTCAAGATTTTAATTGGATTCTAAAAAACATCTGTGCTTATATGGCATGGCCTACTAGTTATACAACTATAATCTATATTAACTTGTAACCTAGTAGTACCAATTGTCCTAATGTTTCTTACCTGTTTTGGTTAACTGGCTAAGTCACTTACTCTAACCCTCACTTTTATAAATGCTTCTAACTCCTCATCAATGCATCTCACATCATTAGAGAAAGCTCCTCCTTCTCTTTCTCTTTCTTGCTACATCGTGCCTCACTCAAAATTTCAAATTTATCTTTTTGTTTATCAAAAAAAATTTCTAGTAGATTTCTGGGTCTTAGTTTTAGGTTTGTAGCTCAAATTTCTTTCATCGTCAACTATTAATCAAGATTCGAGAACAATGGAGGCACAACAAAGAGATATAGATCAGGTGAAGGGTCCATAGAGCCCTTAAAGGGATGAGTTGTTATATAAGCTCATGCAACAATATGGCCCTGAGAATTGGACTACCATAAGCAAATTGATCCCCGAATAATCTAGGAAGTTGTGTCATCTCCATTTGTGCAACCAATTCTCGCCCAACGTGGAGCACCAGTCGTTCACGCTTGAGGAGGATGAGGTCATCATATAGGCTCACTCATAGTATGGCAACAAGTGGACTAACAAAGCTAGGTTCCTGAATATCCGTACCAATAACGCGATCAAGAACCATTAGAACTCAACCTTGAAGTTCAAGTACTCATTGATGATCATCGACGAAGCCACCATTTTTTATGAGCTGCCTGAGAAGAAATTGGCCGAAGGAGTGTCTCTGCATCAATGCGATCATTATCTTCAGAAGGCCATTTCTACATCCCAATCAATGCATCTAGATCTAATGTGAGTGATTCAATTATGCCTATGGTTTCATCTTCGATGGTAATTTGTCATGTAGCGAGAACTAACACAATCTTACCATCTTCCCAATAAGTCGAGTCACACTCAAGCCTAATCTTCAAGTTCAACAAGGAGCCTTGCACTAAACTTACTATTTATCCTATTAGAGAAGAGTCAAATAAGTTGCAGAGGCTTCAAAATTTAGGTTTTAGTGAAAGAGGCACTAACTCGTTCTGATAAGTTTTCGTTAATGGCAATATTTAGACCTGATTCACTAATGGTGATGAAGGAGATGATAAGGGATGAGGTTCCCAATTACATGGCAAGGCTTGATGATGATTACACTCAAATCATGATGCAAAAGTTTCAAAGGTAAATTGAGTGGAATGATAAGAGTTCAAAGTAGAATGAGCCACAATTATTGAAGATCAAAGAAGAAGTGTAACATCTACTCCTCCTATTTATTAACAGATGTTTGTTAGTTATTAAATAAGTTAAATGCTGGTGTTTGTTGCATTAGATTGCATGTAGTTGCATTTAGAAGGAAGGAACCAAATTGAAAAGAGAAGAATAGGGAGTAAGTGAAAAGAAAAAGTGTTATTAGAGGAAGCTATGTAAACTTTCCAAGTTTAAGGGTAGCATACCATAATTTTTGCCAAAAGAGTTACTTTAGCTACTAGATTTTCAAAATCTCCCACTAGTGGTTCAAGGATAAAATGATAATTTGGTATATAGCCAGAGAAATTATCCTTTTAAAATAAATAATTGAGAATTAGATCAGAATTGCAATTCCCGGATCACCTATAAAATGGGCTAAACTCTAGGATTCTCATTTGGCATTTGAACTCTGAAAATTTTAGAGAGAGAGGCAATTCCTAGAGAGATAAAGTGAGAAATTGTGAAGAAATGGGATTATAAGAAGAAACTAAGCATTGCTGAGGCTAGGGAAACACACCAGCATACCCCAAAACAATCATTTACAAGCTTGAAATTAATAAAAAGTTAGAAAACAACCCAATCCTCTCAAACTCAAAATTTACTGTTCATATGCTGAAATGTTGATTTTTTATGTTGTTTGAGCTAGAAAGGAAGTAAAATCTACATTCTTAATGTTTTTTATTACTATAGGGTATTTTAAATTGCATGATTGTACCTATAAATGCATAAATCAAATTCTAAAAAAATGGGTTTTTCATTATGTTTGAGAACAAGGTTTAATTCAAGATTTAAGTGAGATTAAATGGTAGTTTGGGATGTTTTTATGTGTAAAATAATGCTTATATACTATTTTGAGTTATTGATGATCATAAAAGGTTTACAAACATGTTCTTAGGAAAAAATTTGGGTCAACCATGAGTTTTAAAAATAGAGTATAACATAGCAGTCAACTTGTATCCTTTACCAGTCGATTGTCGTGTTCTTTAGTTGCCTAGAAATGCAACCAGAGTGCTAGCAGTCGACTATCAGCCCAAGGAAGTCGACTATCATGCTCTTATTTTCCAAAAAATGGCCAAGAACATAGCAGTCGACTATCAGGGTTATAGTAGTCGACTGGTAGCCCTCAGGTTTGGAAATTTTTTAGAACAGTAAGCTACAAGTCGACTGCCAAGAGGCTGAAAGTCGACTGGTAGGCCTCTATTTTGGAAAATAAACTTAATAACCTAGTTTGAAGCAATTTTAGCCTAAAATTTCACTCAAATGAGGGATTAAAACCTGAAATGTAATGATTAACATATTATTTGAGAATGATGAGAAAGAGTATGAGAATGAATGAAAAAGAGAAGAGAAATATGAGATTTTAAAATGAGATGAGCATGAATCATAAATGAGAATAACTGTAAATGGTTGAAGACCACGATAATACTGCAACTGTTAAACCATGAGAATATTGTAGTTGGTCCTTAAAGACCACGAGAATGCTGAAACTAGTCAAACCATGAGAATATTCCAGATGGTTAAAAACCATGAGAATATTGCAGCTAGTCACGAACCAAGAGAATATTACAGATGGTCAAGGACCATGAGAATAATCATTTATGAATGATTTTTAAAGATTTCTTTCATGATGCATTTGTTTATAGCCATAGCAATATGCATTAATTTCTTGTTTATGCTCTGAATTGATATGAGAATGTGATCCCGTTGCCATTATAATTTGAGAATATATCCTGTGTGATGGATATATGATGAGATGCATATGTATTTATAAGTATATGTGAGAAGATTATTTAATTCATGCATATAATCCCAATAGTCATCATGTATTAACTAATGAGAAAATAATGTAGTGTATTTTCGTACTAGTACGATGGTACAAATTAGTAGTTTTAAATTTTCAAATTGTTATTGATACTGAGAAATATTTCTCATAAAATGTTAGTTTGTATCAGACGTATAGGTTCCAAATATTGCTAGAAGTGGAAGTGGACTGGGTAGACATACCTATATTGGGTTATTTTATGATAATAAAGGAAGTATGGGTGATTTCAATGGTGGATATACTCCCTACTCCCCCACCTACTAGAGTTGTAGACATGCAGGATTAATTTGGTAGTCTTTTATTTTGATATATAAATATGTGATGCCCGATTCCCTAATCCCTTATTATCTTTTTGGAAATGGGTCAGGAGGATTTTGGTGTACAAAGAGGGGCATATATGTATTCAAGATATGTAATAAAATACCTGCTTGTAGGATGAGCAGAGGAGTATGAGTGACAGGTTTGTTGCTTCCTTCCTCTACTTAACCTCGCATATCTATAGGTATATGTCTTGCTTGCATAGATGTTTTAAGTTTTGTAAAAATATTATGTATGTAAATGAAATATATATATGTCTACATGTTTATTTCAATTGTTTTAATTATTTTTCGCTACATTACGTGTAAGAACCCGAGTGTAGAATTCTCGAACTAATGACACTCAGTTAATTAACTTGGTAAAAGTTAAAAAAAAATTTTCGAGTAAAGGTAGTAGTAACTTACCAATCTTGTATATTATATTATATTAGTTAATTAACTACAAGGAACCATAGGATTGAGGGTGTTACAAGAAGTGAAGAAGCTGTTTGTTAATTTTTCTTAGTTAATTTGTTTTACTAAAGATCAGGTAGACAATGTTGTAGAGTTGGTAGTGTCCGAACTCAAAATTGTAGTGATGAATTATATTCCTAACAGTGAAGTAAAAAAATAACAAATAAAGGAAAAAAGAAAAAAAAATCAGTCTTTGTTTTTTTTTTTTTTGAAATTACTAGAACGTAGTACTAATATTTATAAAAGTCTAAGGGATATCGAGCATTTAATTTCTCTCTACACCATCAAGATAGGCCATTGGGAGGTGTCAAAAAAGACAAATGTTTCCTATAAGTTATCTCTTATAGTTGGATTTTGTCCTCTTGCCATTAGATGCCACCCAAAACAAATCTTAATTCAAGGCATCTTAAGTTATTCTTCTAGCTACGGAAGTCTTACAAGTAAGCACACGAAAGAATCATCTCTTTATCACATTTAGCTTATGATATAATCATATTCCAAGACAACATAAAAATAAACTTGTATACAAACTCAAATTTTAAGAAACTAAATTCTTTTTCTTAAAGTTTAGTTGACACGATGATCATGATTTGGGAATAACGTAGTCTACGAATAAAATCTTCACCTCTCGTGATTGAAAATTTCATGATTAAATGTAACATCCACTCTTAATATGATTAAGAGATATTTGATAATTACTAATTTAAGTTTAATGCATGTGTATGTTGCATTAATTGCATATAGTTGCATTAGTGTAGGGACTTAGTGAAAAGAAATAAATGCTGAGTTAAGAGGTGACTAAAGGACCCAATTGAAAAGGGAACGCTCAGCTAGGAAAAATTCATGAAATGAGACAAGGATTAGAATGTAATTAAGGGGATTATATTTCAGAAGCCCTAAAACCATAAAACACATTCCAATCTTCGGCCACTTTTAGATAGAGAAAAAGAAGAGCGAGTAGAGAGAGAAAGGGTTAAGTTAGGGCAAAGATGAGGAGATTTACAGAAGGAAAGATGAATTTGAGGCTGAAAATTAGTCTTACAGCAAGGGAAGGACCTTTTAGCACATTATACATGCACATTTTCAGATTAAATTTAGGTAGTAACTCAACCTAAACCCTTTTTTCTAAGATGTTCAGCTTTTGTTGAAAAGTGTGATTTATGAATGTTTGAGTTAAGTTTGGGATTTAAACCTACATTATCTATGTTTTTAACTGCTATTGGGTGATGCTTGCTAATTAGGTTCTACTCATTTACGCTTGTCATTGATTATGAAAGTAGGCTTATTCCCTAAGTTTCGAAAATGTGGTTTGATTTTAGTTTCAAAAATGTTAGGAGGAGTTTGGGGTCTATTATAAGGTTTATATGATGTCTAAATGTTGGCTTTGAGTTTATAGTTTGAGAACAAGGTTTGCAACCATGTTTTTGGGGCAAAATTCTAAGAGAAATATTGATTTTTAGAACAGACTGGACACTAGCAACCGACCACTAGCCCTCTGGAAGTTGACTTATGTGTTCTTCATTTAAACCTTATTTCTTTTAGTAATTTTTAGATCAATTAACTATAATAAATACATATTTAACCACTGCTCAAGAGTACTGATTAGCAAAACTCATATTTTATTCTATATATTTATTCCTTTGTTACATTTCAGTGCCACATTTGAAAACACCAGTTAAAGGTTAATTAATGTTGTCATCAATACTTGTATTATACCTAACCAGTCCTTATTAATTCATATTAGCAAGTGAAACTACTCATTTTCCAATGTTGCAACCACTGAATGCTCTTACTAATAAGGCTTCTACTCTATTCTCAAGCCTTTCAACTATGTCTTCCACACATGATATCTTCCCTTCTATAATATAAGGCTATACAACATGTAACGACCCCCTAATATGACATACGTAATGCTTATCTGATTAGCGGAAGCATATGGGTTGGTTCAATTAGTTATTCCCGATGTGGGAATGTCAGGGGATTGCTACTAGTTGAGCGTAACCCAAATAGACTTTTCGTTGTCCATTCGAGTTTCGTTCAACCCTAATTCACACGCAGCTAACTAGTTACACATACATACATCATAAAATTTCTCTGGAATGAAATCTAAAACTCATATACACGTCACGTCATACATTCATACACGTTCTAACTCAAATCCACAAGTTTACAGCGGTAAACCCTACCGAAAATCTGGCAGAGTTTCTTCTGTATTTCGAACATACCCAAAGTACAATAATCACCTGTTTACAATCATACAGCCAGTCCATCAACAACATAAACATAATTAACAGAATCCATATACAGCAACGTCAATCCCATCACTACAGTCAACATACAACACCTGATTTATACATGTACAATCAATCCAATCCATACAGAAAACATACAAGTCAGAACCCAATAAACAGCAATGTCATCAAAGTATATATACAAATGATTCAAGCCTAAGTTAATTCATTCTCCTGTTTATCACCACGGCATCATCGGCTATCGTTTGGGTTCCTGTCCTTGTCCCTGTTCATCTGAGTAAACAACCTAATGAGATATAAAATCCTAATAGAATAATTTACAATTCAAATATCATTCGAAAACTGGTTGAATACCCAGCGGTGAAAACACTGAAATCATCTTCCCGAAATCAGTTCAAAAATAGTGAAATACCTTATCTTTAAAAATCATTTAATTACATGGAAATCGCGACAATTTATCGAAATCATAAAATTCATTTCTTTAAAAATCAATCATCAAGATCAAGTAAAATCCCATGCCCGGTGTATCTAAGTCCACATTGGTCACAAATCCGTTGTAACAAAGTCTAAATCATCATCTAATTGCACGTCGTCTAGAGAGAATACCTCTCTTATCGTTGGGTGTGATCCGTAACACCAATCACTCACTCAAGGACCGGGTGAGAATCAACATCTAGGGCGTCCCCTAGCATGTGCACATACACAAATTCTCATCCTCATACAGTCTATTCGAACTCACATGCACACGGTCGGCTATTCCTCAGGGTTCTAGGGTATTACGCCTAAATCACAACGTTTTCCCATGTAGGCTATCCCCCCTTATACTCCTTAAACCTTTCTTAGGGTCGTCCTGGTTTAACGTGTAATCCCTAATGCAGTACAGGCCAAATCAGGTAAAAACGATATCAATTAAAAGCTCCCTATACTCGGGATACTTAACGGCCGTCCCATACCGGCTATCAAGTACCCAACCCTAAGTAAATCCGTCCTAAGGGTATCTAAACTCGATAAAAAAAGTTTCTAACATGCAATTAGGGTTTTCAGCACACAGACATGCAATTTATTCCATCAAAAGTAGCACGTAATTCCATGCAAATCATCTAAATTAATCAGGTATCCACTAGGTCAAATATAGGGTTCGGGAAGCGTAAATTATCCTACCTGGTCTCCTGTCGCTCCAAATCAAATCAGGACTTCACGAAATCTCAGTTTCTGAGCCCAATAAATTTCCTGGACATTAAATTAAATATTCAGACTCGTCACATCATCCGTTTTTTTATCCTAAGTCCGATTACCCTAATACCTAGGTTAATTTATTGCATAATTACGTTCGGCAGCCATTTCAATCAGATATCATCATTTTTTGGGAAATCAGACCTTACCAATGAGATCGGATGATGGAATTCTATGTCGTGGTGGTCTCGGTTTCTCCCGATGCACTTCTTAAAACTCTGGCACGGCGGCGTACGGTGGAGCACGCCAGAGGGGTGTGGTTTGCCTCAAAAATTACACCACGGTGAAGCCCGTAAGTCCAGGAGTCCGAATCTGGTGGTGGCGCGGTGGTTCACGGCCGTTTGGACGGCGTTTTCTGGCCACGAAGATTCTCGCACGGTGGACGGAGATTCCCTCGATCCGAGCGTGTCTAGCCTCCATTTGACGTCGGCGAGCTACTGGAGGAAGCTAGCAACTCGGGCTACACGGTGGTGGGGGCGGTGACGGTCAACAGCGATGGACGGCGGCGATCTGAGCTGGTGAAGTTTTTGCACGGTGGAGGAGAAAAGTGGCATTTTCTGCGAAGCTGGCGGCCGTTAGTGGCCGTGGGTGGTTGGTGGAGGTTGTAGGTGGTGAGGGCTGTCGATTGGTATACTGGTTGGCGGCTCACGGTGGCTGTAGCGGCGGTTCACGGTGGAGGAAGGAGGAGAGAGAAGAGAGAGAAAATATGGTGAGGAGAGAGAGATATATGAGAGAAATAGAGGGAATTCGGGAAATTTAAAGCCTCCGGGGGCGATTCTGACTTTTCCCGGACCATCCGGGGATACTTTAGGGTGTCGGCATCCTTCCATATGTTGGCACGTGTTTCCATGTGAAGGTTTTGGCCTCTGTCAGTGAAATTGACGCACGAAATGTCTTCTGTCAATTTCTGATCGCTGGATTGCATTTCTTTCTGTTTGATCGTGTTTCTGACTTCGAACAACCTTCCATTTCGAATCATTATCCTTGAAAGTTGTGCCAAGTTTTGTTTAAAAGGAATTAGGGTTAAAAATTTGATTTTTATCCTTTAAAACTCTTTCAAAATGTTTTCGGTTGTTACACAACATCCAAAAATTTTGGATACATGTATAGTCCACCACATGATGTCCTTCCATACGAATACACTTGCACTATAAAAAATAAGGGAAATAGTGGCACTTTAAGTGACCATTTGATGGCGCTTTAAGCGCCACTAAAACATATTCCTGGCGCTTGCACAAGCGCCGCTATTGTAGGTGTCGGGATAACCTTTAGCAGCGTTTTTGCACAGTCGCAGGAATTTGCGCTAGGATTTTAAATCATGGCACTTGATAAGCACCGCAATCTTTTTGTGACGCTTTTCATGATTTGTTTTTTTATGCATTTCCCAGCGCTTGGGAAGTGCCGCTATTAATTATCTTGAAATTTTTTTATGAATTTAGCGGTGCTTGGAAAGTGCCGCTATATTTTTCGTGTACAAATTTTTTTGAAAAAATAGTGTCGCCTTTGAAGCGCCACTATATTTTTGGAATTTAATAATAGTGTCACCTTTGAGGCACTGCTATCTTTTTGGATGAATTAATTTTTTTAAAATAGTGTCGCCTTCAAGCGCTGTTATGTTTTTAGCTGAATTAAATTTTTTTTTAAATAGCGGCGCCTTCCAAGCGTTGTAATATTGTTTTTGTATTTTTGGTTATTTTTCTGACGCCTTGTAAGCACCATTAATTTAATCTATATTTCTGCTCCATTTCACCATTATTTTAGGCTAATTCGTACATATATATATATAAAATTTTTTTTTATATTTGATTGTTCCCAATACCCTTTAAACTCTATTTAAAGTAAAATTTTTAAAATTATTGTTCATTAAGCTTTCAAAATACCAATATGATTTAAATAATATCAAACAATAAACTCAACATATGATACATTCAAAATAATATCTTGATTGTATAAAATTCTCATGTTCAAAATAACATAAACATAACATATGCAATTCCTAATTATAATTCAAAATAATTAATAACAAGTCAATACCTTAAGTTTTCATACGCCAAATTTTGATACATAGGATTTTATAATATATACTTAATTACTAAACTAAATGCAAAAATATGTAATACCCCATCTACTAAGTGGGATCTTCTCCCACCAATGAGTGAGGTTCAACTGAAGGCTGTCTACTATTTGCATCAGATGCCTGAAAGGATTAACAAATTTTTTATAACTTAAATGAAACAAAGAAAATAAATTTTTTAAATAAAAAAACAAATATTAAACTAACATGAGGATTAAACAAATGTGCAAACTGAGGTGGAACATTTCCTAAGAAATTTTGAAAAATATAACCTAAGGCATTTCTCATCTCTTCGTTTGAAGATTATAACCTTGAAACTTCTTGTTGAAGAGCAACGTTAGAAGTATTAGCACCCTGATTTACTGGGAACTAACCAAATCGAGTTGTATTCATGCTAAATACTTGAGTTAGACTTGGGCCAAATCCTGAACCACGAACTCTTCTAGGACCTTTTTTTCCCACCACTTATCTTAAATAATCTTGCTCAGAAATGATCTTAGATGAAGTTCCTTGACTTTTAATTTCTAATATTTTTTCATAAAATAACAAATTAACTTGTTAACTAAGAGACAAAGACATAAAGTGTAGCAAGTGATCCTAATTAGCATAACATACATTCAAACAACCTATGAAGCCAACATCTACACCCTCAATAGGAAAATACAATAATACAATGATACACATAGCCAGGAAAGAACCAAAGAACACGACATTGGTCATGAGCAAAATGTCATTTGTGTGTTGCACCCTTAGCCAATAAAAATATTTTCAACTAAATATTTATAATACTTACACTTACAACCCTAGCCTCATCATTGACATAAGATTCATCTACCTTTTTGTGTGTTGCAACAAATACAGCTCCTCTGCTCACAAGTGCGCCATTTGCCAATTCCTAACCTATGTTAAATGAAAAATATCATTATCACGAATTTAGCACATCATAACAAAAATGTATTATTACCATTTCATGTTTCTTTCTTGCAATGCTTTTGGACCCACAAGTATGTAGCATCTTCAACTTCTGTCGATTTAGCCCGTTACTATTACTTATTTCTTGCAAAGTTCAAAAAGATAATTAAGTTATATTATTGTAAAACCTCATTGATTTAAAAATCTAATTTGAACCTTACTTGTTTCTTTGGATCTAATCTGTAATCAATGAGAGCTACCACATGTCTTGTGGTATGAAATCAGGATGGCTTAAAATGTTTTGCTCCCTAGTAGCATCACACTTATAATACATGTTAAACAACTCAATCTAATAATTCCTCCACTTCTTTCCAATTTTTTTCAACACAAAATTTTTAGCAACCCAGTCATCTAAGCAAAACTTAGCCTTCAAATCACAATATCAAAGATTAGTTCATTTCAAGAAGACACCAATAGAAATATAATTTAATACTAGGTACAAATTTTATATTACCTTTAAATTAGTGAAGGTATTTTAAGGTAAAGTGAGAGTTATAAGATAACAAAAATTTTTCATACTTGAAGAAGGTACAAGCCACTCTTTTTAGTTAACAAGTGAAGGGCCTTCGTGTGAATTAGAAATTGACTTAGGTTAGATCAATCCATGTATATCAATCTTTAAAATATTATAATGCACTTTTTAATTGTTAAAAAAAATCATAAAATTAATCTTTTAATTCTTAGATGATTATGAGTTATTAACAAATACACTAACGAATAATGTGATAGTCACATTATTGATATTTGAAAAACCGCAATTTTCTTTTATTACACGGCCAAATACCAACCTATATTTGAAACATATTCAAATAATGCAAGATTGCAACAAATAGAGAAATACCATATTTACTTTAATTACCAAAAATAGTCATTCAATGGGTTGGAAAAGTTCACAAATCAAACAAAAGTTGTAACGACCCCCTAATACGACATACACAATCCTTATCTGATTAGCGGAAGCATATGGACTTTTCTAAATAGTTATTCCCAATGTGGGAATGTCAGGGGATCGCTACTGGTTGAGCGTAACCCAAATAGACTTCCCGTTATCTATTCAGATTCCGTTCAACCCTAATTCACACGCAGATAAACTAATTATACATACATACATCATAAGTTACTCTGGAATGAAATCTAATATCCATACATACGGCATATAATCATTCATAAAAATTATAACTTAAAATCGCAAGTTTACATCAGTAAACCCTACCAAAAATCAGATAGAGTTCCCTCTGTATCTTGAATATATCCATAATACAATAGTCAGCTGTTTACAGATATATAGCCAGTCCAATTACAACAGAAAACATAAATGACAGAAGACCAATATACAGCAACATCATCGAAATATATATACAATGCAATTCAAGCCTAGAATAAGCTTCTTTTCTGATTATCTCCAAGTCATCATCCAGCTAACGTCTAGGTTCCTATCCCTGTTCCTGTTCATCTAAGTAAACAACCTGGTGAGATATAAAATTCCAGTAGAATATTTTACAATTCAAAATACATTAAAAATCCAGTTGAATACTTAGCGATGTAAGCACCGAAAACATCTTCCCGAAATCAGTTCGAAATCAGTGAAATAACTTATCTTTAAAATCATTTTATCACATGGAAATCACGAAAAATAATCAAAATCATAAAGTCCATTTCTTTAAAAATTAGTAATCGAAATCAGGTAAAATCCCATGCCCAGTGTATCTAAATCCATCTTGGCTATAAATCCTTTGCGACCAAATCTCAAATCGTCATCCAATTGCACGTCATCTAGAGAGATTACCTCTCTTATCGTTGGGTGTGATCCATAACACCAATCACCCGAATCTCGCCTATGTTGTGAGTGTGATCCGTAACACCAATCACTCACTCAAGGACCGGGTGAGAATCAACATCTAGGGCATCCCCTAGCATGTGCACATACGCCAATTCTCATCCTTATATAGTCTATTCGAACTCACATGCTCACGTTCAGCTATTCCTCAGGGTTCTAGGGTATTACGCCTAAATCACAATGTTTCCCCGTGTAGGCTATCCCCCCTTATACTCTTTAAACCTTTCTTAGGGTCGTCCTGATTTATCGCATGATCTCTAATGTAGTACAGGCTAAATCTGATAAAAACAAGGTCATTTAAAACTCCCTGTACTCGAGATACTTAACGGCCGTCCCATACCGGCTATCAAGTACCCTACCCTAAGTAAATTCATCCTATGGGCATCTAAACTCGATAAACAAAACATCTAACAAGCAATTGGGATATCCAACACACAGGCATGCAATTTAGTTTATCGAAAGCAGCACGTAAATCCATGCAATTAAATCTAATCATTCAGGTAATCACTAGGTCAAATCTAGGACTCATGAAGCATAAATCATCCTACCTGGTCTCCTGTTGCTCCGAATCAATTTAGAACTTAACAAATCTCAGTTTTCGAGCCAATTAAATTCCCTAGACATTTAAATGAATATTCAAGCTCGTCACGTCATCCGTTTTATGATTCTAAGTCCGGTTACCCTAATACCTAGGTCAATTTATTACTTCTTCGCGTTTGGCAACCAATTTAATCAAAATTCATTAGTTTTTAGGGAATCAGAACTTACCAGTGTCGTCAGATGGTGGAAATCTATCCCAGGGTAGTCTCAGTTTCTCCCGGTGTATGTCTAGATGCTCCGGCACAGTGGCGCACGAAGGCGTATAGCAGCACACGACGGAGGGGTGCGATTGGCCTCGAAATTTACACCACGGTGAAGCCTGCAAGACGAGGAGTCCGAATATGGTGGTGGCGCAACGGTTCACGGCCGTTTGGATGGCATTTTTTGGCCACGAAGAATGACACATGATGGATGAAAAAAGCCTCGATCCGAGCGCATCGGACCTCTGTTTGACATCAGTGAGCTAGTGGAGGAAGCTGGCAGCTCAGGCTACACGATGGTGGGGGTGATGACAGCCAACGATGGCAGACGGCGGCAATCTCAGCTGGCAAAGTTTTCGCACGATGGGGGAGGAAAACGGCATTTTCTGGCGTGCTGGCGACTGTTGGCGGCCGTGGGTGGTTGTTGAAAGTCGAGGGTGGCAAGGGGAGTCGATTGGTATGCCAGGCGGTGGCTCACAGTGGCTCAGGTGGCGGCGCGCGGTGGAGGAAGGAGGAGAGAGAAGAGAGAGAAAGTGGAGTGAGGAGAGAGAAAGATTTGTGCCAAATGGCAGGATTCCTTGAAATTTAAAGCTTCTGGGGGCGATTTTGACTTTTTTCGGACCACCCAGGGAAACTTTAGGGTGTCAGTCTTCTTCTAGACGTCAGCACAAGTTTCCATGCAAAGCTTTTGGCCTCTGTCAGTGAAACTAAAGTATGAGACTTCATCTGTAAGTTCCTGATTGCCAGATTTGCGTTTCTTTCCATTCAATTGTGTTTTTGACATCACATCGCTTCTCGATTTCAACTATTACCTTGAAGTATGTGCCAACCTCAATTTAAATGGAATTAGCATCAAATTTTCAATTTTATCTTTCAAAATAGTTTGATTATTACAACTTTGGCGACGACACACGGCGACAGATGAAGGCTGGGGTCAAAAGTTACACCAAAATGTAGCCCACAACTCGATGATGCCAGATCTGGGGTCCGTTTGGTGAAACACAGCCATTTGGATGGCCTTTCTTAGTGACGAAAGGCAACGCATGATAGACTATTTTTTCCCCGTTCTGGGTGCATGGCAGCGATGGTCCATTAGTTAGAAGCTGGTAGCTCGGGCTACCAACGATGGCGGTGGTGTGGCCAGATAGTGTCAGACGACAGAGATCACGATGGGGAAAGAAATTCACGACGGAAGGAAAATGAGCTATTTTCAGCCGCTGTGGCGTCCGTTGGTAGTCAGGGATAGTGGCTAGAGGTCAAGGACGTCGAGCTGCACTGGCGATTGGCTTCAGTGGCAGCGTAGGGCGGCATTTCTGGCGGTGCACGGTGGCACAAAAATGAGAGGAGAAAAGAGAGAGAAAATCTAGGGAGGGGAGAGAGAGGAAAGGAAAAATGAGAGGAAAAATAGGGATATTGGAGTTTTAAGGCCTTTAGGGGCATTTTGGTCATTTCCCACTTCACCCGGGGTAAATTCTAGATGCCTTCTCCGATCTAGGAAAGAATACAGGCCCACATGGAAGGAATTCGAACTTCTTTTAAGGATTTAAAGCCTTCCAATTTACCTGCTAATTCCCTGAAGCCGGACTGATTTTTTCTCTGTCAGATTAGATTTTGACTCCAAAAAATTCTCAAATTTTAACTGCAGGCTCAGAAAATTACACTGAATTCGATTTTAAAAAAATATAAATTTATTTTACCCAATTAATTTATTTTAAAAAAATTGAGTTATTACAAATCGAGCCCCAAATTGAAAACTAAAACGAAGAAATGGAGAAATGAAAACTTACCAAACAAGGAGGCTGAGCGAGTGAACGCGAAGGTCGAACGAGAATGGAGAGCGATTGAACGCAAAGGTTGAAGGTGGAATGAGATTTTGTCCAATGCTTCGAAGGGAGGGAAATGGGAGAAAAATGAAACTTCTAGGCGCTCTTTATTGATGCTTCAGAAGGGAAAATCATGAACCAAAATGAGGGAAATATTTTTGTGGCACCTGTTTTGAAATAATAGCAGCATTTTCAAGGCGCCACTATAATAAAAAAGGATTTTATGATGCCTAATAAGTGCCGCTAAATTAACAAATATATATATATTTTTTCAAATTTTAGGGCACTTTAGGCGCAGTAAAGGCGCCACAAAATAAAAAAATTTTGCGGTGCCTCAGAAAGCACTAAAAAATATTCATTTACAGTGCCTTTAGTGAAGCGCCAGTAATGAATTGTAACGCCCCTATCTAGTATTACCATTAGTTAGATATAATTAGATAGGTTTGGTATATTATCTTTATCCTTATTGAATCAATGTCCGAGCAGTTATGCCGCTAAATTATATTAAGCGAATTAAGTTCAGGATCTTTTGCTCAGATAAAAAACTTAAATACACAGTAGAATAAAGAAACACTATACTACACAGCGAAAATATAGACTTTCATGTAATTCAAATATTACAAGTCAAACAATGTCTATTACATACTATTAAACATGTCCCCGAATATATGAAGTACCTGTCCCTCGGAAGTCAGGAGACAACAGGTCCATCACTCAGACTCTGGTACAAATTAAGGATAGACTGGTCTTTCACATATCCATTTTCCCCTATTATACCCCATATACATATCATGTATACAGTCAAAATAAAATGTCCTATTCTAAATTAAATATATCTAAGACCCAAAATAGAGGTTACCAAAAATCTTACTTAATCAAAGAGCTGCTACCTCATGTAACATCCACGTCTTCTACACATTAAGAGATGTTTCTTAATTTTTAATGAATCAAATGCTTGTGCTTGTTGCATTTGGCTGCATGTAGTTGCATTAGAATGAGAGATTTAAAAGAAAGGAAAGAATAGAGACCAAATTGAATGAAAGGAGATGAAGTGGGGATATAGGTGTGAAATTCCAAAACCTCAGGGCAATAGGCCGTAAATTTAGCCAAATGATTTATTGGAGCAACAAAATTCTAAAAAATTTCCCGCCAGGCAGTTAGGGATGAAATGGTCATTTAACATAAAGTTGAAAGAATTATCAATTGGGACCAAATGGTCGGGAATTTAGAGCAAAGTTGCCAAAGGTCAGATTGCCTATAAATAGGCCGATCCTTCAGAAACTTTCATTTGTAACTTTAGTTCAGAAATTCTAGAGAGAGAAGGAAACTGAGTTAGAGAGAGAAAGAGTGGGAATTGTGAGAGAAAAGAGCTGTTGGACAGATTAAAGCATTTCAAGAGCTAGGAAAACATCCTAGAACACTTCCCAAACATCAATCATCAAGTTTAAATCAGCAAAAAGGTAGCAAATCACCCATCTCCCTTATTTTCAAAATTTACTATTCATGGTTGGAAATACTGAGTTTTCAAGATTTTAAACTTCAGGGATATTAAAACCTACATTCTTAGTGTTTTTTTATTGCTAATGGATGTTTTAAAATGCTTGAATATACTTATGAATGCATAAATGCAAACCTGAGAAATGGTTTTTCTGGTTTTTGAAAAAAGAGTTTAAATCCAAGATTTGAGCAAGAATAATAGGTAGTTTGGGTTGTTTTCTTGTGGTAAATGAAGCTCTTGTGCTATTATTGAGTTTTAAATCATCAAAACCATTTTTAAAACATGTTCTTGATGTAAAAATCTGGGTCAATGGGCTTTCAAAAAATAGAGCATAACGTAGCAGTCGACTTATAGGCCCTACTAGTCAACTATCGTGCTCCTGAGTTACCCAGAATCATATCTAAAATGCTAGCAGTTGACTACCAGGGGCTGAAAGTCGACTGCCGTGTTTTTATTTTCCAGAAATTAGCCAAGAACAGATCAGTCGGCTGTCGGGGTCCTGGAAGTCGACTGATTGCTCAATGTTTGAAACATTTATGGGGTAGCAAGCTAGAAGTCGACTGCTAAGAGGCTGGAAGTCGACTTGTAGCTCTCTATTGCGGGAAAATAGACTCAATAACATATTTTTATACATAATTAGCCCAATACTTCGCTCAAATGTAGGATTTAATCTTAACTAGTAATAGGTAACATGAGAAATGTGTAGCTTGAGAAGTTATGAGAAAAAGAAGAGAAACAGGAGAACTTTAATAAGCATGAACCATAAATGAGAATGACTGCAAATGGTTGATCTACGAGAATGGATGCATTTGGTTATACTACAAGAAGGGATGCATTTGGTTATTCTGTGAGAAGGAATGCAATTGGTGCGAGAATAGCTGCTACTGGCTTTAATCCAGTAAAAGTTTTACAGATGGTTAACCTGAGAATAATTATTGACAGATAACCTGAGAATAAATGCTTATGGATAACTTGAGAATAAATGTTGACGGTTAACTTGAGAATAAATGCTGACAGTAAAAACCATGAGAATGATTGCAAGTGGCTCATGACCACGAGAAAACTCATTTATGAATGGAAAATGTTTTTAAGAATTATTTTATGATGCTTTTGAGTATGGCCATATCAAATTGCATGTGTTCCTTGTTTATGCTCTGTATATGAAACTATGATTTTTTACCATTACAGTCTGAGAGTGTATCTCATAGGATGAATAATTGTTGAAGTGCATGTGCGTGTGAATTCATAAGTATATGAATGAGACATTTATATAATTCATGTACATTATTCCAATAGTATAATGTTTGAATTATTATGAAAAAGAATGTAGTGGATTTTCGTATTCGTACGGTAGTACAAGTCAGCAGTATTTAAATTACAGCTGATTATTGCTACTGAGAAATAATTCTCATTAAAGCTTATTTGTATCAGATGCCTAGGTACCAGGTGCTAATGGAGATAGAGATAGAAGTAGTGGAGCCTATATTGTATTTAAGTTACCACCTTTCCCCTGACTATGTGTATAACTAGGAGGTTATGGTATTTATACATGCCCACTTCCTTAAATCCTTATTAGTATTTTAAAAGGATTAGGAGGATAATTTTGGTGTAAGTAAGGAGGGTATATATGTATCAAGATATGTGGGATGGAGACTTTTGCTTAAAACAGGGTATGAGTGATAGGCTTGTTGTCTCCTTACCCTGCTCAAACTCGCATATCTATAGATATATGTATGCACACACTACAGTTATGTATGTATAAATATTACATACAGTTGAATGTGAATGTAATATCCTATATCTATATATTTTATTTATTTCCGCTGCGTAACGTGTGAGAACCCGAGTGTAGTAGCCCAAACTAGTGGCACTCAACTATTTAACTTAGAAAAAGTTAAAAAAAAATATACTCGGGTAGAGGTAGTAGTAACTCACCAATCCTATATTATATTACCTTATATATATTATTTAATTATCTAAAAGAAATATAGGGTTGGGGGTGTTACACCTCATGGCCCGGCTACGTGTCCGTATCTGATACATATTAGCACATAAATGAGAAACACAAGTGTCCCAGTAGCTTAACAATTCAGGGTTTAGAAATCAATCAATATCTATCAAGGTGCAAGCACCAAAACATTTAATCTATATTATTGATATTAAAACATAATGTTGTTCATAAATGTAAACAGGCAAGCATTGCACGATAAATTTAGAGGGCAATAGGAAATCAGATGGCCCCTTTTTCAAATGACACATACTATCATAAAATTACATGAGTTATTGCAGAATTAAGCAAAGGGCTTATGCATTAAATTCCTAATCTTACCTTTATGGATTAGTTACACGCTTTGGGGTGTTACGGGGCCACTAAGCCACCTTTATGTGATCATCGTGGACACTAGGTCACGGGTATAGAGCACCTTTAGCCACACCTTGTAAACCATGGACACCTGGCCATGTATATAGAGTAGTCGCGAGCACTAGGTCATGGGCATGGAGCACCTCTAGCCACACTTCACTAGGCCACCCGTGTGAAGCAGCTTCGACCACACCTCGTAAATCGTGGACACTCAGCCACGGGTACAGAGTCATCGTGAGCACCAGGTCGCAGGTATAAAGCACCTTCGGCCACACCTCACGACGGCATTTTTGTGGAGCACCTTCGACCACACCTCGTAAATCATGGACACTCGACCACGTATATAGATTCATTGTGAACTCTAGGTCACAGGCATGGAGCATCTTTGGGCATGCCTCTCTAGATCATCGGTATAAAGCACCTTCGGCCACACCTCGTGATTCGTGAATCTTTCTTTGTTTTTCCTATGTTAGTTGCCTTTCTTTCTTTTTCTATTGGCACACATTACCCTTTTTTCATATTTATTTATGACAAATTTTGCCTAAATCAATCTAATTCTCCATTTTGAATAATATATTCAATTATAAAACCTTAATAATTTTTCAGGGGAGAATTTCCATGATTTTGGCCTAAGGAAAAATTCAAGAGAATTTCATATTTTATCATTTAAATTTTACTCTTTCCATTCCTTAAATCATATTAATGAAATGGGGTAATTTCCATGATTTTGGGCTAAGGGAAACACAAGAGAATTTAGTATTTGGCCATTTAAATTCCCTTTTTCCTAGTCTTTAAAGATCTCCATCAGTTTGGGATAATTTAATAATACATTCCATTTTTTTCATCCTTAAATTATCACCATTAAATTGGGATAATTTAATAATGCATTTCTCTTTTCTATTCCTAAAATATCACCATTAAAATTGGGATTCTTTATTACCACATTTCCTTTCTTCTCCCTTTTTTTTGGGTCTTAAGGTATCCCTAAAACATAATTAAACCTTGAGAAAAATTGGCTTCACTAAGCAAATGGACATATCATCCCTTCCATTGGAATATGGTTACCTCACTTGCATTTACATAGTTATAGCAAGAGTTCACACTTTCAATAATACCAAAATATCTCTATCACTCCTATTATGGAGAAAATGGTTTTCAAGGAACATGCATCCATTTCTATTATGCTCAACCGTATCCATCATGGTAACATTATTAATTAACCTCCATTTCCCACAACAACAAGGTTCATTTTATAACATACCCGCATATCACTCTATCATACAAATTTTGCTAGCAAAACATAATTAATATCAAGAATTTAAGAAGGAAAAAATGTCCCATGAAAGCTTGTAGAAACATGGTATATACATATGTAATCTTGGGATACTATTTCTAAGAATTGTCAACCTATCTCAAGGATGAAGCCAACGTGGATTGTCTTGGGTTTTCTCTTGAATTTCCTTTGCTACTTTGCTCCTTGGTTTCCTTTCCTTCTTGGCTAATTCACTCCCCCTCTCTTGACCGAATGTGGGTGTGGTTTCTCCTATTATGAAACTACTCTCTCTCCCTTTCTAAATGCCCCTCCCTATGTGTAGTGTTAACTCTCTCTCTTTTACATATTTGCCTTTCTATTTAGGTGATCCCATGCCTCATTTTCTTTGTTTACTCTTCGTTCTTAGTTTATTATTATTATTAAGCACCACTTATCCCCCTGCTCAAGCAAGCTCCTCACCCCCTCACCCTATGCCATGTCGTGTGTGTATATGTGTGTATTTCACTTCCAATTCCCTCACGTATAGCACCCACTCAAATAAAGGGAGGCTACCCACTATTCTCCTCCTTAATTAGAGTTATCTCCTAGCCTCATGCATATTTCCAAGCACCATCCTTATTACTTGCTAGTTAATTATTTCCACTTGGCTAAATTGAGAAAGAAAGGATGGAAAGTCACGCCACCTCTTTCTTACATGCAAGGA
This sequence comes from Senna siamea, assembly GCA_031216115.1. NCBI lineage: Eukaryota > Viridiplantae > Streptophyta > Magnoliopsida > Fabales > Fabaceae > Senna > Senna siamea. The sequence goes on along the minus strand of CM062355.1, from coordinate 13,710,541 downwards.
ATGTATGGCTTCTCATGATTCACGCAAGCTCCTCATGTTTATTCTTTGTGTATATAGATTTCTTCAAGCGTTGCAGCCAAGAGAGGATGAAATGGATCCAAGCAAGGTGCTGCACGTGTACGTGGGGTTCCATTCCACTTACTTGTACTCCTTACTTCTCCACTTGATCACGCAAGCTTCTCAACTTGCATTCTTTATACCTATGCACGTTCCTCACTCTGTGCAGCCCATGGGTTCACGCTAGTCCACATTTTAGCCATGCACCTTGATGTATTGGAATTTAATCCATGTGAGGCCTACGTGGGGTCAAAGGAAAAGGATTAAGCACCTTAATTCCATTCCAAGTGTCTCAATTGTCCCACCTTGCCATGTCACTAAGTCTATATATATATATAGGTGTTATGCTTTTCTTCCAATTTACAATTGTCCTTGCCGTGATTTTATACCATTTTAACTAACTCAGCTAGATAAGTAGGAAGGAAAGAAAAATTACCTCAAGCACCTCAAAATTTATGCAATGTCATCCTTTCTAATATTTATTCTAATATTACATCACACAAGAAATCGGACACAGTTCATGGCAATTTATCTAATTAAATCATGAATTTAAATATGCTTGTAAGAACATGGGGTGTTACATGAAACGCCGCAAAAATAGTGTTAGTGGTGCCTATAAGCGCCACTAAACTTTAAAATTATTTTGAAATGATAAGGGCGCTTTCAAGGCGCCACTAAAATAAAAATTTGAAATTTTAACGACGCCTATTAAGCAATAGGAAATTAAAAAATTCAAAAATATTTTAGTTTAAATTTTACAGCACTTTAGGTGCCACAATTCGCTCACAGGCGCTGGGAAATAAAAATTTTTTCTGGTGCCTCTTTAATCGCCACCATTTTGTCACCTTAGCGGTGCTTTTAGTGAAGCGCTGCTAATTACACGCCACAAAAACGTTATTTTTTGTAGTGTTGTAAAATATTACAAACGAAAGGTTTTTAACTCCTTCAAGGCTCAAGGTTATCAAGAGTGTACTGAGATATCATTCCACACACACACATCAATTCACGTTCCAAAGAACTGTAACACCCATAAATCAGTTAGCATAAATTGATGGATAAAATTATGGTGTTAATAAATAAACCCTTTATTGCTAATAAATTTAAGAGTTTGCTTAAGGGAGGAAAATTTTACTTGCTTAATTTAAGCCTTATCTTCTTGTGTAATTAGTCTAAATGCCAAAGGTGGAGTAGGTATACAATTTTATATATATATATGCATGTCTTCATATGAAGAAGAGGGGAAGTGAGTGGAATTAAATTTTATATACACACATGCATGGCCCTCACGTAAGGTGGGAAGGAAAAAGTAAAACAAACACACAAAAATATATATATGCACTTCACGACAAAGAGAGAAGAAGGGAAGAGTAGAAATTGTTTTTTAGCACACAAAAAAAAATAGTTGCTTGCAAGATTGGATAAACTAGACTTACAAGGAAGGGAAAAACCAATTGTGCAAGCAAAGGCAAGTGATGCAAGAATGAATGCTGAAATATATATAAAAAATATATATAGGTGCAGAATTATGTTACTCATGGGACACACCTAACGTGTGAGAGGAGGGGAAACAAATTGAAGCAAGCAAAAAGGGATTTAATTAATGGAATAGGTGCAGCAAATTTCCTTGTGTGGAGAAGAGAGTGACGTGAAGCATGTAACTAAGGTGGAGTGCAAAGGAAGCAAGGTTCACATAGGGTATAAACAAGAATAAGCCAAAGTCAAATAGGAAGGGTGTTGCACGTGGAGAGGAAGAGAAAAGTAAATAGCAAAATCAAAAGAAGAAAGGAGAAGAGAAGCATTTTCGACCAAGGAAAAACCACACACGCACATTGTAATAACTAGAACTATTGATAAAAGATAAAACCTGATTTTCGACGCTAATTCCAATCAAACTAAGTTTGGCATAAATTTCGAGGTCGAGAGTGAAATCAAAAAGCAATGTGAAGTCAGAAACACAATCGAATGGAAAGAAACGCGATCCGGCGATCAGGGACTGACAAACTAAGTTTCATACTTTAGTTTCACTGAAGGAGGCCAAAATATTTGCATGGAAACTCGTGCCAACATCTGGAAGGAAGCCAACACCATGAAGTTTCCCCGGGTGATCTAGGAAAAGTCAGAATCGCCCATAGAAGCTTTAAATTTCTCAAAATCCCTCCATTTCTATCAATTCTCTCTCTCTCCCCACTCTACTTTCTCTCTCCTCTCTCTCCTCCTTCCTCCATCGCGCGCCGCCACCTAAGCCACCGTGAGCCACTACCTGGCATACCAATCGACTCCCCTCGTCACCCTCAACCTCCAGCAGCCACCCACGGCCACCAACGGCCGCCAGCGCCGTCGAAAAATGATGTTTTCCTCCTCCATCGTGTGGGATTTTCGCCAGCTAAGATCGCCGCTGTCCACCACCATTGGCCATCACCACCCCTACCATCGTGTAGCCTGAGCTACCAGCTTCCTCCACCAGCTCATCGACATTAAACAGAGGTCCGACGCACCCGGATCGAGGCTTTTTCTGTCTACCATGCGTCATTCTTCGTGGCTGGAAAACACCATCCAAACGGTCGTGAACCACCACACCACCACCAGATTCAGACTCCTTGTCTTGCGAGCTTCATCGTGGTGTAAATTTTGAGGCTAACTGCACCCCTCCGCCGTGCGCCGCCATGCGGGAGAATTTAGACCTACACCGAGAGACATTGAGATCACACTAGGGCAGATTTTCATCATCTGACAACACTGGTAAGGTCCGATTCCTGAAAAACTAATGAATTTTGATTGAATTAATTTCCAAACACGATTAGGAAATAAATTGACCTAGGAATTAGGGTAACCGGACTTAGAATCGTAAAACGGATGACGTGACAAGCTTAAATATTCGTGTAAATGTCTAAGGAATTAATTTGGCTTGAAAACTGAGATTTTGTGAAGTTCTAAATTGATTTAGAGCAATAGAAGACCAGGTAGGATGATTTACGCTTCTCGAGTTCTAGATTTGACCTACTGAATACCTGAATAATTAGATTTAATTGCATGGATTTACGTGCTACTTTCGATGGACTAAATTGCATGCCTGTGTGTTGGATAACCCATTTGCATGTTAGATGAATTGTTTATTGAGTTTAGATGCCATTAGGACGGGTTTACTTAGGGTAGGGTACTAGATAGCCGATATGGGACGGCCGTTAAGTATCCTGAGTACAGGGAGTTTTTAAATGATATTGTTTTTACCAGAGTTAGCCTGTACTGCGTTAGGGATCACACGATAAATCAGGACGACCCTAAGAAAGGTTTAAGGAGTATAAGGGGGGATAGCCTACATGGGGAAACGTTGTGATTTAGGTGTAATACCCTAGAACCCTGAGGAATAGCCGACCGTGAGCATGTGAGTTCGAATAGACTATATAAGGATGAGAATTGGCGTATGTGTGCATGCTAGGGGACGCCCTAGATGTTGATTCTCACCCGGTTCTTGAGTGATTGATTGGTGTTACGGATCACACTTACAATATAGGCGAGATTCGGGTGATTGGTGTTACAGATCACACCCAACGATAAGAGAGGTAATCTCTCTAGATGACATGCAATTGGATGACGATTTAGATTCGATTGCAGAGGACTTGTGGCCTATATGGATTTAGATACACTGGGCATGGGATTTAACCTGATTTCAATTACTGATTTTTAAAGAAATGGATTTTTATGATTATAATTATTTGCTGCGATTTCCATATGATAAAATGATTTTAAAGATAAGGTATTTCACTGATTTTGAATTGATTTCGGGAAGTTATTTTCGGTGCTCGAACCGCTGAGTATTCAACCAGATTTTGAATTGTATTTGAACTGTAAATTATTCTATTGAGATTTTATATCTCACCAGGTTGTTTACTCAGATGAACAGGGACAGGAACCTAGACGTTAGCTGGACGATGACTTGGTGATAGACAGAAGAGAAGCTTAGTCTAGGCTTGAATTGTATATATATGTGTTTATTGATGATGTTGTACATGGGTCTTCTGTAATTTATGTTTGCTGTGGTTATTGAATTGATTGTATATGTATAAACTGGATGACTGATGTACTATGGATATGTTCGAAATATAGAGGAAACTCTGCCTAATTTTTGGTAGGGTTTGCCGCTGTAACCTATGTAATTAAGTTGGAATTCGCATTAAATGATTGTATGCCGTATGTATGGATATTAGATTTCATTCTAGAGTAAATTATGATGTATGTATGTATAATTAGTATAGCTGCGTGTGAATTAAGGTTGAACGAAATCCGAATGGACAACGGGAAGTCTATTTGGGTTACGCTCAACCAGTAGCGATCCCCTGACATTCCCATATTGAGAATAACTATTTAGAAAAGCCCATATGCTTCCGCTAATCAGATAAAGGGTTGTGTATGTCGTATTAGGGGGTCGTTACACACATCCATTTGGGAAAAAAGAAAAAGAAGGGAAGGAGAAGAGAGAAAGGACGAAAAGGAAGAGAAGAAGAAGAAGCAAGAAAAGAATCAAGCAAGGGAAGCAAGGTAGGTTAGCAATTCCCTTGTCTTATTTCCATAGGTTAGCATATATGTTCCATAATGTTGCTTCCATGAAACTAGAGTCGCTTTCTCCATTCTTGATTGAGGAGGAAATTTGATATAGTATACATGATAAATTTAGGGGTTAGCTAAGTTAAATGGAATTAATAATGTAATTAGACATGGTTGTTTAATAAATAATTGCATGTGATGATGAAAGGAGATGGACTATTTGGTGGGGGAAACTTATTGCCATAGAAAATATAGTGTATACATTATTTAGGAGTTGTGGAAATTTTTATGCCAAGATAAATCCTAAGAAAAGTAGAAAAGATTGTAGTCATCATTAATATTTTTAAGGAAATTATATGTAATGATGAATCTTAAGGAAAAGTAGAAACTATGGTGTTCATTAATAATCTTTTTGGAAGGAAAGTTAGGAAAGAAATAATAAGATATAATATTTCCATTAATAATAGCAATTTAGGTGAGAATGAATAAAAGATATTATGTCCATTAATATTGGAAATTAGGTAAGAATGCTTAGAAAATATTATGCTCATTAATGTCATCCTTAGAAGAAAATTTATACGAAAATAAGTAGCAAAGATTATATCCATAATTAATATTATGGAGGGAAATGTATGCGAGATTAAATTTTGGGGAAAATAGAAAGTATTATATTCATAAATTAATATTATGAAGAGAGAATTTTGTAAGAATAAATTCCAAGAAAATAGAATGAAAAATTTCATTTCCATAATTAACGTCTTGGGAGAAAATTTTGTAAAGATAAATTCTAAGGAAAAAGGAAAATATTATTTTCGTAATTAATGTTTTGAGAGAAAATTTGGTAAGAATAAATTCAAGAAAAATAGAATAATATTATGGCCATAAATAATATTACGAATAGCAATTTATGCTATATTAAATTCTAAGGGAGGTAGAAGTATGATTGTCCAGAAATAATATTATGGGTGGAGACTTTTAAGTAGATTTATGAGAGAATAAATATAAGTTATTATGCCCATTAATAATACTCTTGGAAGAAAATGGATACAAGAATAAGAAAAAAATATATATTATGTCCACAAATTAATATTGTGAATGGAAATGTATGTACATCTTAAGGAAAATAGAAAATGCTATGTCTGTAAATAATATTATGAATCGAAATTTACGTATGATTAAGTTCTAGGGAGGTTTCGAATTTATTCGCAAGTGTTGTGGAAGCAAAACCTTTCCTGGTTAATAAAAGGGAAGGGTAGGGTGACACCGCGCCTTGCAGGGCTCCGAGTGTACACTGGTGACCTAGGAAGGTGTGTGCGAAGGTGCTCCATGCCCAGGACCTAGCTCTCATAATCGTACCAAGACCGTGGCTGAGTGCCCACGCATTACGAGGTGTGGCCAGAGGTGCTCCACACGAGTGGCCCAGGGAGGTATGGCCGAAGGTGCTCTATACCCGTGATCTAATGTCCCAAGGATTTCATGTACGTGGACCGAGGGTTCACAATTTATGAGGTGTGGCCAAAGGTGCTCCACACGGGCGGCCTGGCGAGGCGTGGCCGAAGGTGCTCTGTGCCCGGGACCTAGTGCTCACAATCACACTATATACATGGTTGAGTGTCTACGAATTTCGAGGTGTGACCGAAGGTGCTCTACACAGGTGACCTAGGAAAGTGTGGCTGAAGGTGCTCTAACCCTGTGATCTAGTGTTCACACAACATGTACGTACGTGCTAATGACTTCGCGATAATAAATCAGTACGCTTAAGAAAATACTGGTCATGTGAAAAAGAAATTTTACTGTTGCTAACTAATAAATTTATCATGTAATAATTTCCTGTTTATCAATATGTACTTTTCTCCTAAATCAAGGATGTGGTTTGAACATTTTTAGTGCTCGCACCCTGATACAGCTTAGCTTCTTTTGAACTATGAATTGCTAAGATACTGGGAAACTCATGTTTCTCACTTATATGCTAATATGTATCAGATTCGGACGCGTAGCAAGGACGCGTGGTAGCAGTATCTTTATGATTGAGTAAGCTTTTGTAAGCCCCCATTTTTGAATCCCAGAAGTACTCGAATTAGAATAGGACAGCTAATTTGACTATATATATGAGTAGTTCTAGGAATATCGGGGAAAACGGGTATGTGAAAGACTGGTCTGTTACTACTTGGTGCGAGAGTCTGAGTGGCAGGCCTATTGTAACAACCAAAAATGTTTTTAAAAGATAAAACTGAAATTTTAACACCAATTTCATTTAAATCAAGTTTGGCACGTATTTTGAGGCAATGGTTGAACTTGAAAAGTGATTTGAAGTCAGAAACATGATCGAATGGAAAGAAACGCGATCCGACGATTAAGAACTAACAGATGAAGTTTTGTACTTCAATTTCACTGACAGAGGCAAAAAACTTCGCATGGAAACTCATGCCGATGTCTAGAAGGAAGTCGACACCCTAAAGTATCCCCAGGTGGTTCGGGAAAAGTCAGAATCACCCTCGAAGGCTTTAAATTTCCTGGAATCCCTCCATTTCTATAAATTTTCTCTCTCTCCTCACTTCACTTTCTCTCTCCTCTCTCTCCTCCTTCCTCCACCGTGCGCCGGCTCCAGAGCCACTGTGAGCTACCACCTGGCATACCAATCGACAGCCCTCGCCACCCACAACCTCCAGCAGCCACCCACGGCTACCAACGGCCGCCAGCACCACTGAAAAATAATGTTTTCATCCTCCATCACGTGGGATTTTCGCCAGCTGAGATCGCCACTGTCTGCCATCGTTGCCCGCCACCGCCCCTACCATCGTGTAGCCTGAGCTGCCAGCTTCCTCCACCAGCTCGCCGACGTCGAACGTAGGTCCGACGCTCCCAGATCGAGGCTTTTTTCGTCCATCGTGCGTCGTTCTTAGTGGCAGGAAAATGCCATCCAAAAGGCCGTGAACCGCTGCGCCACCACCATATTTGGACTCCTGATCTTACGGGCTTCACCGTGGTGTAAATTTCGAGGCCAACCGCACCCCTCCGCCGTGCGCCACCGTACACCGCCATGCGCCACTGTACCGAAGCATCTGGATATACACCGGGAGAAATTGAGATCACCCCGGGACAGATTTCCATCATCCGACCACACTAGAAAGGTCCGATTTCCCAAAAACTAATGAAATTTGATTGAATTGGCTGCTGAACACGATTAGGAAATGAATTGACCTAGGAATTAGGGTAACCGGACTTAGAATCGTAAAATGGATGACGTGACAAGCTTGTATATTCAATTAAATGTCCAAGGAATTAATTTGGCTTAGAAACTGAGATTTTGGGAAGTTCTGAACTGATTCGGAGCAACAGGAGACCAGGTAGGATGATTTATGCTTCCCGAGTCTTAGATTTGACCTAGTGATTACCTGAACGATTAGATTTCATTGCATGAATTTACGTGCTACTTTCGATGGAATAAATTACATGCATGTGTGCTGAAAACCCTAATTGCATGTTAGACATTTTGTTTATCGTGTTTAGATGCCCTTAGGACGGATTTACTTAGGGTAGGGTACTTAATAGCCGGTATGGGACGGCCGTTAAGTATCCCGAGTACAGGAATTTTTTAAATGATATTGTTTTTACCAGATTTAGCCTGTACTGCATTAGGGATCACGCGATAAATCATGACGACCCTAAGAAAGGTTTAAGGAGTATAAGGGGGGATAGCCTACACGGGGAAACGTTGTGATTTAGGCGTAATACCCTAGAACCCTGAGGAATAGCCGACTGTGAGCATGTGAGTTCGAATAGACTGTATGAGGATGAGAATTGGCATATGTGCACATGCTAGGGGATGCCCTAGATGTTGATTCTCACCCGATCCTTAATTGAGTGATTGGTGTTACGGATCACACTCACAATATAGGCTCGATTCGGGTGATTGGTGTTACGGATCACACCCAACGATAAGAGAGGTATTCTCTCTAGATGACGTGCAATTGGATGACGATTTGAGATTTGGTCGCGGAGGATTCGTGGCCAAGATGGATTTAGATACACTAGGCATGGGATTTTACTTGATTTCGATTATTGATTTTCAAAGAAATAGATTTTATGATTTCAACTATTTGTCGCGATTTTCATGTGATAAAATGATTTTAAAGATAAAATATTTCACTGATTTCGAAATAATTTCAAGAAGTTGTTTTCGGTGCTCGCACCGTTGAGTATTCAACCAGATTTTGAATTGTATTTGAATTGTAAATTATTCTACTGGGATTTTATATATCTCACTAGGTTGTTTACTCAGATGAACAGGAACAAGGATAGGAACCTAGACGTTAGCTAGACGATGACTTGATGATAGACAGAGGAGAAGCTTAGTCTAGGCTTGAATTGTATTGTATATGTGTTTACTGATGTTGTTGTATAATGGTCTTCTGTAAATTATATTTTCTGTTGTTGTTGGACTGGCTGTATATCTGTAAACAGGTGACTGTTGTATTATGGATATGTTCGAAATACAGAGGAAACTCTGCCAGATTTTCGGTAAGGTTTACCACTGTAAACTTGTGAACTTAATTTGGAATTTATATGAATGCATGATGTGATGTATATAGGAATTTTAGATTTCATTCCAGAGAAATTTATGATGTATGTATGTATAATTAGTTTAGCTGCGTGTGAATTAGGATTGAACGGAATCCGAATGGACAACGGGAAGTCTATTTGGGTTACGCTCAACCAGTAGCGATCCCCTGACATTCTCACATCGGGAATAACTATTTAGAAAAGTCCATATGCTTCCGCTAATCAGATAAGGATTGTGTATGTCGTATTAAGGGGTCGTTACACCTGTTGTCTCCTAACTTCCCCAGGACGGGTACTTCATATATCCAGAGACTGATACATCAGTTGTAATGAATATTATTATTAGACGTGTATTATTTGATCCATATGAACGATTGTATTTTTGTTGTGTAACGTAAACTTTTATTATTCTACTGTGCATGTGAGTTTTATTTTTATCTGAGCATAAAGATCCCGAACCTACTGCATATGACATAATCCGATGATTTAACTGCTCAGACAATAATTAAATGACAAGAATAATGTACCGAACCTATCTATTGCTATTGAAATGAACAACCAGACTAGATAGAGGCGTTATGCATCAAGCATTTTGCCCCCAACAAGCTCAAAATATATGTCAATACCTTGAGGGAAGTACCTATCGTATTGAATCAATTAATATTTTCATTTTAAAATAATCCTTTGAAAATGACTAAAAATTCAATGTTAAACATATAAATATCATAATTTTAAGCTTGTAATATACAATGGGTATATATTTGGTGCTTTTTATTGTAGATTTACCTTTTCAATGCTGCGTCCAAGTAGGCTTCTTCCTTACAAATGAAAGCATATATCGTCAAACCCAAATTTATTCTTCAGCAGATCAACCTAATACATATTCAAAATAATTAATGCAGAAGGAATATGTATTACATGTGAAAGCTGTGCGTAAGTCTATAATGGATTAAAGCATTTTATTCTCAACTCTCAGTAGACAATAAAGGTTAGGCTACCAAATTAATTAATTCATGATAAGTGAAATATATGGAAAACATATTATTATTTCACTTATTTTGATTAAAATACTCTCATAGATAATAGTTTTTTTATTGAAAGTATAATTTATTAAAAATATTTTAAAATGTTTATTTTAAAAATATTTATTGAGTTAAAAATCATAAATTAATTTATTTTATTTTTTAAAAAAAAAAATTTTATATTGGTAAAATATATATTTAGTACTTGTTAAATAATTTTAAGAGTATAGTGAGATTGTATATTTTTCTTTTTATTTTTAAGAGAGAGAAGGGTTTTTTCTTTTTTCAAAACAAGGAAAAAGGAAATATTTTACGAGAAGGGAAGGAAGTATATTTTAATAAATTGCAAATGATACATTAAAGAGTTACACTTCAAAAAGCTCAAGCTTTTTGACTATTAGATTTTTTTTAAAATCTATTATTAAACAATTTCATTCAATGGCTGAGAAGATTCACTTCTCAAGAGTTCGAACTTTTCATACCGAAGCTCTATGTTTAAGAAATTTTCTACTGTATATTATAGTATACGTACAGTGGAAGGTACAGATGAGACCCTTGCTGTGGGCCGCACAGTAAAGATCCATCTCCACCATTCATTGTATTGTATGCAGTATACACAAAAATTGCTCTACGTAGAAATACCTTCTCTTGAGTGCCGACGCTTCCAACAACATAACAACCATTGAGTTTTGCAAATTGGCCCACAAGTTAACTCACAGCACCAGCAGCAGCTGACATGAACACACATTCCCCTCTTTCTGGAGCACAAACGTCGTAGAATCCTGCATAATCAACTACGTGCATTAAGAGATCGAACAATCACATCAATGATCAGCATCACAAAGATAATTAATCAATATAAAGTTTCTGGAACATATATGAATAAAAATGTGATACCAAGAATCTCAAGATAATAGGATAAAGCCAAGGTACATCAGTATGCTGGATTTTGAATAATGTTTGAGGTGCTGTAATGAAAGTCTACCCTTCCCATCTAGTTATCCCCCAAACAAAGTCACCTTATTCGAAATCTGGATGCCTAGAATCCACAATTTTGGCCACTCCATACACATATAGTGGCTGAAAGTTTTAAAGGTCAAATTTGTATGCAAAATTAGATCCAATGAGACAAGAAATTTCTTGATGAATTTGGTCACAATATAAATGAAAATGGCAACAATTTCATTCTTGTAAAATTACAAAAATTTTAGTCTTCTAAAATTTGATTTTTAATTTCTTCCCTCTATTTGCCCCCTCCTTTGTTAAACTAACGTGAATTTAACTGAATTTCTTTTACCAATTTTGAAGTCAGAAAGGAATTTTTATGTTAAGTCAAAGGTTAGTTATGATAGAACATGTTAGAATTCATATAGCTGACTCCACTTAATTAGAAAAGGCTTGATTTGTTATTATTGTTATAGATCAAAGGTTGGTTATATTCTTAGACATCTCGCAACAAAAAACAAAGGCAGAAGCTACAAGATTTTTCACGATCTGACAACAAATCAACTTGAACAATAAAATTACATAACAAGAAAAGATGCACTTTTTTGCTTCAATAGTCATCTCACTCTAAGAAACCAAAAGGAAAAGAAAGTGGAAGAGATTATATACTTACAGAACCAGGGGTGGAGAGTAAGACACTGAGATTATTAGATTTTTTCATCAAGGGTCGAAGATTAGGATTAGCAGCCAAGAAAAGGTTTTTGAGCAAAACCCCTTTGGAATCTTCCTGCAACTTCATAATTTCTCATAATTAGTATGTCATAAATCAACCTCAATCTTTCCATAATTCTATAATTACCAATTAAACATAATTTCAATAATTATTTAATTATTAAAATATTACCTCTTTACTAGATTGCATGTTTGCAAACTAAACTTAATTAATTTCATTAATTATACATTTACTAGTATAATTATATATCCCTTAATGTAATTTTATGGTCATTAGTAAGTCCTAACTTACATATTCATAGTTAAACCTAAATTCTATAAATATATATAATTACTAATTAATAAAATTTCCATAAATTTATAATTATTCACTAATTGAGCTACATCCCTTTAATTATATATATAATCCTTAATTAGGCTAAATTCTTAAATTTCACATTCACTATCTAAACTAAATATTTTCTATAATTATATACTCATGAATTATAAGCATGATTTTCATAATCAATCCTATTTAATTCAAGCTTAATTTAGCAAAAATATATCTTCATAATGAATCAAGGATTAGCCATAACAATCACATAATTAAACTTGAAAATCCATAAGAACAAAATAAATTAACTACTATGTGCATTATAACCTATGGATGCTAGATTTCAAACATAATCCTCTCAAGCAATTTCTTGCACATCATTTCTCAAGTTAAAACGTGATTATCAAGCATGGATTCTAGAGTGAAAATTAGTGATAGAAATTAGTGAGAGAATTTGTGAGTTGTTAAACCTACCTCTTCTCCAAGCTAAATGATGGAAATGGTGTGGTGTGTGCTTTCCTTGAGGTGAGTGAGTTTTGTCTATTTTCTTGATCTCTCTCTTTCTTGTGTCAAAATGAATGAAATTGTAGATTTTATAATTTTTTAAGAGAATGCAAATTTTTGAAATAAGATAACCTACTTTTTGGTCCTTTAAAGATAAGTAATACTATGATTTAGTCTTAAAAAAATTATAATACACATTTTTGTCTCTCAAAGATCATAATAATTAATTAGTTAATTTTTGGGTTATTAGTCATTAGTAAAAAAGATAACATGGTACGTTAAATACTAAATGACATCTAAAATATTAAAAATATATATATTTTTATTTTCTAGTCCCTCCCATATATTAGCAAAACTGTGATTCGGGAATGGTATCTCTTCTTCCTAGTCCCTCCCTCCCTCCCTCCCATATATCCTCTTTCTGCATTTTTTTTTTTCTTCATCTCTATTCTCTCTCCTCTTCCTTATTTCTATATTTGTCATAAAGTTTCAAGAGACGCAAGAAGATTTCCAGATCAAGTTCCCAGATATCACCCCTGTTCTGGACTCCTCCTTAAACCCCTTGAAGGATCTATGAAGTTGCCAACTGCCAAGAGTTCTTCCAAATTTCAGTAAGGTATTTTGTTCTTCCTCTTCTTCGAACTAGATTAGAACCGGTTGTTTAGAATTAGGGTGTGCTGAACTGCTGATTGTCCTCTATCTTCTTTTTTTTTTTCTGGCTTTTTGCAATTTACATTTTATACAATATTTCTGGTTGTAATCTTCATATTGTTGATTTATATTGATTAGTTCAGCGAAAAAGGAAAGAAGAAAAGATGGACGGAAGCCAACGATATTTAACGAAAGAAAGAGAAGAAATACATGTAGTTGATAATATAGCCAAAACTGATTTAGAGAAGGTTGATTTTGAAACCACTGTCGGTGTTAGGAATGAAGGCGGCCAAGTATCAAATATGAGGGGACTTATAAAGAAAGCAAATCATTTAAATGACAATGCCTATGAGGTTTGTGGGCAGAGAAATTTAGCTTTGAGTGGCATTATGGAGGCATTGACAAATACTGAAGTTGTTACTATTGGGGTTTACGGAACAAACTCCATTGAAAAGGCCAATCTACTAGATAAGGTTACAAGAGGAATCGAAAGAGACAAGTTATTTGATGTGATTGTTACGGCAAGTGTAACAAACAAGGCAGATCTTAAAAGGATTCAAGACGATATTGCTTGTTTTCTGGGCTTGAATTTTGACAAGCACAAGTGTATAGCTGAAAGAGCTGATTGCTTACGTGAAAGAATAGAAAAAGAGCAGAAGATTCTTGTAGTATTAAAAGATCTCTGCAAGGGACTCGATTTGAGAAAAGTAGGAATCCCATTTGGCGAAAATCACAGAGGTTGCAAGATATTGTTGATATCCATAACTAAGGATATATTAACCAAACAAATGGGTGCACACAATGTTTTCGAGGTCTAATTCAAGTTCTCAACAAGAAATAGAAGTTCACCAACAAGAAGAGAGAGAGATATATATATATATATATATCTGAATTCTAATTTATTTAAGATAAATTATTTATTTATCTTTCTCTTAATATCTTTTTTCTTCTTATCTTTATTTTATTTTAAGAACTATACTATGTAAAATACTTTAGACATCTTTCCCTGTTGCTCTCTCTAAGCAATATTATTAACATATTAGTCCTTTTTTTTTAAATAATTTGCATTTGTCTTTATTTTGTATATTATAGAATGAGATATTATAATATAAAATATCTTATTATTCATAATATTTATATTTAGTTATATTTCAGGAATGTAATATGTAAATATTTAGTTGTATATGTTAATTATGTATTTTTATATTTTTAAATATAGTCTTTTAATTTTAAATAAATTAATTTTAAAAAATTATATTATTTTTATTATTTATGGAAGAAAATAAAATTTAAAAAATTAAAATTTCATATATAATTTATTTTTTTAAAAAATTATATAATTTCTTTCACATGGCACTATTTATAAATGTAATTTTCGTATTACTAGTGCTATTTGGTCCTTTTCACTAGTTCTATTTGGAAGCTCCTGTCTCAAGGGTCTTTGAAATTTTACATCTAAGAAATATTTTGTAATATATAACATTTTTTTCAACTATTAAAGAGATAATATTTTTTTATATTTATAAAGATTCGACAAATTATTACTTTGGTTGTTGACTATTTTATATAACACTTTTTTATTCAGATTTGAGAGTGATTATAAAAGTCAAACTTAGCATAAGTAGAGTTTTAAGTATTTAAGAATTATAATATGAAAAAATGAAAAAAATAGAGAGACATAGATCATAAAGTCCAAGTTGAATGGATAAAATGAAAAAAGACTTCAATGTTATTTGTGATATAAAAATATTATTCAAGCTTAAGAGAATTTTATCACATCGTTATAAGATTTGTATTATTGTATGATATTAAATGTTAGATGATAAAAAGTTTACATGAACAAAAATTTAATGTCATACAAATGAGAATATTGTATTTGATAGGTAGATACATTAGAAATGATAAAATTAAAAATAATTACATTAGAAAAAAAGTTAAAATAACACTTATCGTAAAAAAATTGATAGAAATTGATCATGTATAAAAGAGATTATTATAGATTCTTATACAAAAAATTGATCAAATAAAAAATAATTTAATAACTAGAGATAAAAAAAGACTAAAAGAAATAATAAAAAAATTATTAAAGTATATTTAACTATAAATAATTTAACAAAAAATATAAATTAAGATAAAATACGTTTATATCACTTAATTTATATAACAGATTTTACTTAGTAAAGAAAAAACTTATTTATTATTATTGTTTATTAAAAAGATAACATTTTATAAGGTATTGGTGCAAAGATCTATGCTTGGTAATCGAGTCATGTTACTTCATTAAAGAAAGTTGAAGTAAAATTCAAACAAAATAGTTATTACCATATCGTAGCATCAACTCTTTTTAGCATGATAGGAGAGTATTTGTTGCATGATAAGAGTCTTATTATTATCATTAATTAAGATAGATTACGTTCACATTATTTGACCTATATAACTCAACCCACCTAATAGAAAAAGATTGTGTTGGTTATTCTTGTTGTGAGTTGAATCATGAATTGGACAATGCCATTCTGTAGATATCACATAATGTCTCGATATGCTTTTACCCGGGACGAGAGAAGGAAACAACGGACTAGAGCATCCTAAAATTTGCATTCTGGATAAAGTTTCTCCTTACTACACAAACCATACAAACTAAATTAGATATTTAGGCCAATTAGAAAACAGGAAAGATCAGTAATTCACTAGTAAGTGAAACCAGAGAGCACATAACCAGAAAATTTGATGCTAGCAACAAAACGCATAAAATGTATGGAAATGGAATAAAGATTTTTTTAAAAAAAAAGAAAAACAGTTATACAGCAGCCTAAGACAAAAATAGTTGTATCAATAATTTTGCGGCAAGCAATCACATATAAGATGTCTTCTCCAATCTTGCCTAATTCATCATCGGTCCCATTATTAGACTTATTTCTCACCTTCCAATCCCCATAGGGTGGGTCACAAAAGAATGAGAGCATACACGAGCTCCAGGCATGTGTAATAAACAATATCTGACATCCATGATTTCTACCTAGGAAAATTCATGACGAACAAAGATGGAAGTTGGCATATAACAACAGTAACTTCTCAACAACGAAAAACAGCAGTAACTAAATTGAAGCTTGCACTAGAGTTAAGAAAACAGCAGTCCTCAAAGATCTGTTTGGCAACTTTAAGCACATTAGCTACACGGATAGTGATGTTTGAGGGCCAAGATTGAAAGGCAATATCGGCAACAAACGTCAATATGCCAATTGCCCAGCCCCATAGGCATCTGCACAAGATATGTCATGCAAGGAGAAAGTTTCACGTTGCTTGGGCAGTAGTGTCCATACTTCACTGGGATGGCAACTAGCTGTTCAGACTCAGCTTGCTGCATTCTGGATGATGACAGAAGATGCCTATGATCAGTGAACTCTGCTCAAAATATCTAGCCAACAAATGTGCCATCACATCATTAACCTGACAGTGCTGCAGCAACTGTTTAAAAGGAGTGCCACTACATATAACTAACAGATACCACAACCTCTGCTGTCCCCAACTTCTTAACCTAACCATTGTCCAAGAATGTAACAAGTTCCAGCAGGTCTAATAGCAGCGGCACAAACTTCATGCATTCACAGTGCCACATAATTTCTTTTTCCAAAACCATCACAATGCATCATAAGAAGATGATGGAAGAATCCAATATTACTTATTATACTTACGCACAAGCAGAAATCAAGTGTTCTTGAATTCAACCTTATCATGAAGCACAGGGACAATATTCAGTTTGATTTGAAGCTGATTAACCAAATAATCCATGTCAGGTTGCCAAATTTACCTGAGAAGGAAAAAGAGGAACAAAATGAAAGAATTACTGGCTATGTTTTTCAGATGAAAGAATTAGCAATTATGTTTTCAAATTTGAGAGAGGAAAAGATGTTCATAAATGATTAGAGCAAAGATGAAATCAGAGTTCCTTTTGCTTTAAGGAATAAAAGCCTGAAATAGAAAACTCGATCAACCCTCTTTCTCGATTATTTTTTGATTTCCAACAACTAATTAATCGGCATAACAGTAAATGGATGCTTGTGAAGGGATGTCAACTATAGTGGGTTCTATAAAATTCTTCAGAAATAAAACCAAGAACAGATATATGTAACAACAACAAGAAACCAAGAAAAAAAAAGAAAAAGAAAAAAGACCAGATACTTAGCCTGATACGTTGTTATTTTTATCAAGGAAGATACATATTGCAAGAGAAAAAAAAATTCAATTAATAAAATATATAATGATAAGAAAGAACAGTCAAGGTAAGTAGGAAGTGTAAACAAGCCAAGCTTTAGTGGGTTCAGACTCTGGCTCATAATAAACGAACTGTTTGGACTTGTTTTATGCAAGTGAAACGAATTTAAAATTTAGATCATTCTCAGTTCGTTTTATTAAATGAGAGCTCGGCTCGCCTCGTATAATTCGTATAAAATTATATAAAAGTGAATTAAATGAATGTAATAAGGTATAATTAATTAAAAAGAGATTATAAAAAACAAATATATGATTCCAAATTTTAACATCTAAAAATTAATCACAGAAGAGCATTTAATTAAATACAAATTGATTATGTACAAATTATTTTATATATTACACTAATTTATAAATTGTATCCTTTCATAATTTTACTAACAAAATGATATTTTCATACAAGAACATAACACATACAACAAATTCAAAAACAAATATACATAGAAAAGGTGTTTATTTTACATACATAGAAAATATCATTTAAATATTCATTATACATGTAATATATATATATATATAATATTTTTATATTATTTTATTCTTAAACGAGTTGTTTATGAATTAAATGAGTTGAACATCAAATTTTTAAATTCGGCCCGTTTAATTAAACAAGCTTAATTGTATGTTCATGCTCGTTCGTTTCATAAATGAACCGAGCTCAAAGAGTTTTTATACAAGCCAAGCCCAAACTGATTACGAATAGCTCGTTTCTTTTACACTTTTGGGTAAGTTTTGTTGTGGTATACATGCAAGGCAGCATGAAGTGTACAAACCCCATAACACCCAGAAAAAAGGATCACCCTGACCAATAAATAACAATAAATGAAAGAGAAGGAACAAGAAAGAACGGAGGAAAAAACAACAAAAATGTTGGACATCATAAATATAACATGTCATAAAATCATTCTTTTGCTTCCACGCAGAATAAGCCTGGGATGAAAATCTGAGGTGAGAACAAGGTCCATCACCATCTTTCAATGTCAATAGCTTGCCTTGGAAACAAAAAAATACAAGACCAGTTCAATGCAAGTTATGTCAAATACATATATAGCCTATCTTCTGAGGTCAAGACTTGACAAAATAGCTTTACAAGATAGTGTAGATGCCTTAGATACCTTTTAATAAAGATAGTGCATTGTGATAATAATCTTTATGATTTGCTCTCCTTACCTCTAGTTATTAGACTATCTTCTATGTGATTAGTTTTTCATACAAGAGCTTTTAATAGTCTCCTCTGTATATAACCAAATTACTTAAAACACGTTTCTACCAAATTTTCTATGAGAAGTGATATCCCAACTCTCTCTGATGTAATCATTCCTAATCCTATCATTTCTAGTGTATCCACTTATCCAACACAACATTTGCATTTTTGCGACATTGAATTTTTGCTTATGTTGACTTTTGATCGCCCAACATTTAATACCATACAACAATACAAGTCTTATAGCTATGCAAAAAAATTTTCTTTAAATTTTAGTACTGTTCTACAACAAATGACACCTGAAGCTTTCCTCCATTTCATCCACCTAACTTGACCCTGTGATTTACATCCCCCTTTATTTTTTCATTATTTTGTATTATAGTCTCCAAATACTTAAAACTTGTAAGATGTATGGAATAATCTATAAGTTTCACCTCCAGTCTAGAATCAATGTACCTTTCACTAAATTTACATTTCATATATTCCATTTTACTTCAAGATATACAGAAACTATATGTCTCCAAAGCTTGTCTCAACTTTTCTAATTTTATGTTTTTTTTTTTTAATCTCCAACAAGGACAATATCATCAATAAAAGCCATGCACCGTAGCATTGCCTCTTAGATATGTTTAGTGAGCACATCCAATACCAAGTTAAAAAGGTAAGGACTCGAAATTGAACCTTGGTGTAACCTTATGGTTATAGGAAAATCCTTCGTGGCTCCACCTAGTGTTCTCTCGCAAGTTGTGGCTCCATCATACATGTCTTTGATTGTTCGGATATAAGCCACACGAACTTCTTTCTTTTCTAAAGCCTCCCACAATACATCTTTTGGTACTCTATCATAGGCCTTATCTAAATCAATGAAAACCATGTATAGGAGATATCAATCTTCTTAATAGTGTTGTCAATAGTATATGGCGGTAAAAAGGCAGAAAGCCAAAAAAGTGCCATGCATATGGCATGACGGCCGCATGTACTTGCACTGTGGTCATCTAAAAAGAAAACTTGGAGAACAAAGAATATCAAAGAACAGAAAAGAAACAACTTCTCTTTGGTTGTCTGCCTATGCATTTCATCTTCAAGTATTTTTTGTAACCTAGTCCTTCCCTTTGATGTCCAAGTCTTTCATATACTGGATATGCTTGCTGACTTTTCAAATTCCATACTCTTTTATTTTCCAAATTTAAACTTCCTCATAAATGGCCAAAGGTCTCTACTACTCACCCTTGCAAACCTAATAACCCTATATTTAAATTTCTTCATAAATGACCACAAGTCTCAACTACTCACCCTAGGAAACTCGACAGTTCTAAATTTAAAAATCCCAACTACTCAACCCTGGAAACCTAATAGTTTTCTTTATAGAAAGTAAAAAATAAAAGAATGCATTTAATATGCCAGAAAAGGCCATGGCAGACGCCATGCATAGTGTACACTATAGAAAAGTGGCCGCCATGCACCTAGCCATGCCATGGAAGCTCAATGGCATTTTTGTAAGAATCCAACACGCCATGGCAGAATGGCAGTTGCCATTGCAACACTATTCATAATATAAATTATATGAAGGAAACTTACATGTTAAGTTTATCAACACTGAACTTCTAAGGTGACAGGGAGAACAGTTTAGGGATTACTAATTGTAAAATTGACATTTCCATACTTCAGACAGGCAAGTGGCTGTTCTTCCTTTATATATCTCATGCAGAATTTTTTTATTTTTTTTTGTGGTGGTGGCAGTTTTAGGGGGGGGGGGGCGCCAGGGGCGGCCAAGGGAGCATGTAAAAAGCAACTAGTATACTAAATTAACTAGTTGAGTTGAGCACCTTTCAAGGAAAAAATTAATGCTGTACGCAGTTAAGCTTAGTTACAGAAAAAGCAAAAGTAGACATTAACACAGCTCCGGTTAGAATCCATAATTCCTTATTACTTAAATATACACTGCATACACATCTGACACTCATTAATAGGAAATAAAAATAAAAGGAGAGGCCCAATAAAAAATCAAATGTTACATAATGTTGGTAAAAGACATTTTAGGCACCTTGGTCTCGAGAAATAAGCAGATTCACAAAAGCAGGTGAAATCACATACTTAATTTCTCCAGCTTCTACACCAGCTGAACAAGAAGCAGATCAATTGTCTCTGTTAAGAACACTTGTAAGTTGATGCCCCATGAGTTAACATCTCCAATAAGACAATCAAATATTGGACTATGTCTTGTGCCCTCTGGTCCTTGAAAGTAGATGAACATACTTTCCCTTCTCCATCATCTGTCTAATTACTTCATGAGCTTCAGCAAACTTTCTAGCTTTCCTCAAATTAATCAATAAGGAGCTGTACACCACAAAATTTGGATTACAACCTTTACTCTCCATTTCTACAAGCATTGAACATGCTTCATCAAGCTTTCCTGCCATACACAGTCCGTGAATTATGGAATTATATGTGTATACATTGGGGATTTGTTCTCGAGAAATCATCTCATGGAACATCTCCTCAGCTTTCTCAACCTCACCAGCCACCACATATCCTGTGATCATTACTGTGTAAGCCACCACATCTGGCATGCATCCATTCTTTATCATTTCATCAAAAAAATATTTGCAAGCATCTAAATTCCCAGCTCTGCTGAGTGCATCTACCAGTGTGGTGAAATGAACAACTGTTGGCTCTATACCTGTTTCTCTCATGTGATTTAAGAGATTAAGAGCTGCAAGCGGTTTGTCTCCTTTACCAAGAACATGAAGAAGAATGTTATAGGTATGAAAATCTGGAGAAAAACCATTTCTACCCATTTCATCAAGCAGTCTGTGGAACTGATCCAACTTCCCAAGTCTGTACTTGGCATACATGACAATATTATAAGTTAAAATATCTGAGGGAAAACCCTCAAGTAACATCTGTTGATAAACCCACTCAATCAACTTGTAGTACTTTAGAATGAGAAGACAGTGAAGAACTGCATTATAGGAGTGCTTAAACGGCCTATAGTTAAATGTATTTGACTTAACAAACCTCTCCACCACTTTCCTGGCGAAGCCAGCCTCACCACAAGTACAAATCAAAATGTGGAAAGTATGAGCAGTAGTTGGAATTCCTTTCTCAGTCATCTCGTCAAACAGCCTCCACATTGCCTTAAACTCTTCGCACTCTGCGTATATCTTCATAATTAAGTGATAGGAGTTTGCAGTGTGACGGTAGGTCTGCTGCTGGCTACACCATGCAAAAAATTTATATGCCAATTTTGCACATCTGGTCTTATTTTCACAACTCATGTTTTTCAAAATACCACTAAGAACTTCTCTCACTAGAAGACCAGATGGCCTCACTGGCAACTCACTTAAAATTAATCTGGCATCAAGCCCTGGACCATCCTGTCGAAGAATTTCAAGAACCCTCTTAGCATCTAACTTCGTATTTTCTAAGAATCCCTGTCTAAGTGAAAGGTGTTTTTTATTATAGCTCTTATCTTCATGGGAATTATGGCTTTTATTTCTAATGGTATCATAATCTGAATGCTTCCACATTTTTTTGAAAGGCTCCTCAACGCATTCATATCCATTTTCAACACGATCACCATGAAATGGCTGGTCACATAACTTGCGAGAAATAGCCAGACAATAGGAAAACCTGTGAACTATCCTTGGACTTACGAGGGCTATGGAATTCATGGTCTAAACCCTGGGAAGTACCAATTCGTGCAAAAACCCATCCGACACCGATACGCTTTGGATACGCCTGGACAAGTATTCCAGGCGTATCAAAATCTATGTTTTTTAAGAAGAAATTAGTACAGATACGGTTTGGAGAGGGGCCGAATACGACTGCTAGGAGCTAGATACGGATATTCAGAAAAACACACCGTTACCAGCAGAGACAAAAATTTTCACACAGAAAGCTTACCGCACTAGGGATTCGGCTTGCTTAGCCTCTGATTTCCGTCGTGCTTTCATTGCTGAAGGGGACAAGCCTGTGAAGGTCGAATCTACTCAGTGGTCAGTAGAGCCGTTTCTCAAGAGCCTCTAGCACTTCAGACTTAGTCTTTGAGCCATTCTCGTCAGTTGTCAAGTTAAAAGACCATCCTACCCGATGGGTTACCCGTACTATACCCAAGTTTTATGTCTATTGTTTTCTTAAATTTTTTTAGGTTAAAATGCACAAAATTTTTTAAGCTTTAGACCTTTGACAAAAAATATTTTTAATTTTTAAAAGTCAATAAAAATTCTTTCTAAACTTTTAAAATTATATAAATAATATTTTTTTATTAAATTTTTATATATAAACTAACGGTCAAATATTGCATTAGATCTGTTGATTTCATGTAAATAAAAATGTTGAGTTAGACATGGATATTTTTGTTTTTTCTCCTTTTTTCTCTTTCTTCCACCAAATTCCTCTTTCTTCTTTCTTCCCCAATTTTTCAATGACACACAAACAAACGATGGCAAGGGTGGCGCAGATAAAGATAACGAGGCAAGCAGAGGTGAGACAAGACGAGGCGAGTGGAATTGACAAAAATGAGACGATGAGTGTAACGACCCCCTAATACAATATACACACTCATAACGGAAGCGTATGGGTTTTCCAAATAGTTATTCCCGATGTGGGAATGTCAGGAGATCGCTACTGGTTGAGCGTAACTCAAATAGATTTCCTGTTGTCCATTCGGATTCCGTTCAACCCTAATTCACATGCAGCTAAACTAATTATACATACATACATCATAAATTACTCTGGAATGAAATCTAATATCCATACATACGGCATACAATCATTCATACAGATTCTAACTTAATTCCACAAGTTTACAGCGGTAAACCCTACCGAAAATTTGGTAGAGTTTTCTCTGTATTTTGGACATATCCATAATACAACAATCACCTGTTTACAGATACACAGCCAATCCAATAACAACAGAAAACATAAATTACAGAAGACCAATATGCATCATTATCATCAAAATATATACAATGTAATTCAAGCCTAGACTAAGTCGTTCTTCTGTCTATCATCAAGTCATCGTTCAGCTAACGTCTAGGTTCCTGTCCCTGTCCCTGTTTATCTGAGTAAACAACCTGGTGAGATATAAAATCCCCATAGAATAATTTACATTTCAAATACAGTTCAAAATCTGGTTGAATACTCAGCGGTGCGAGCACCAAAAACATCTTCCCGAAATCAGTTCGAAATCAGTGAAATACCTTATCTTTAAAATCATTTTATCACATAAAAATTGCAGCTGATAATCATAATCATAAAAATCCATTTCTTTGAAAATCAATAATCGAAATCAGGTAAAATCCCATGCCCGGTGTATCTAAATCCACGTTGGCCACAAATCCTCTGTGACCAAGTCTAAAATCGTCCAATTGCACGTCATCTAGAGAGATTACCTCTCTTATCGTTGGGTGTGATCCGTAACACTAATCACCTGAATCTTGCCTAGATTGTGAGTGTGATCCATAACACCAATCACTCACTCAAGGACCGGGTGAGAATCAACATCTAGGGCGTCCCCTAGCATGTGCACATACGCCAATTCTCATCCTCATACAGTCTATTCGAACTCACATGCTCACGGTCGGCTATTCCTCAGGGTTCTAAGGCATTACGCCTAAATCACAACGTTTCCCCGTGTAGGCTATCCCCCCTTATACTCCTTAAACCTTTCTTAGGATTATCCTAGTTTAACACGTAATCCCTAACGCAGTACAGGCTAAATCTGATAAAAACAATCTCATTTAAAAACTCCCTATACTCAGGATACTTAACGGCCGTCCCATACTGGCTATCAAGTACCCTACCCTAAGTAAATCCGTCCTAAGGGTATCTAAACTCGATAAACAAAACATCTAACATGCAATTAGGATATCCAACACACAGGTATGCAATTTATTCCATCGAAAGCAGCACGCAAATCCATGTAATGAAAGCTAATCGTTCAAGTAATCATTAGGTCAAATCTAAGACTCGGGAAGCGTAAATCATCCTACCTGGTCTCCTGTCACTCCAAATCGATTCGAAACTTCACGGAATCCCGATTTTCAAGCCAATTAAATTCCCTAGACATTTAAATGAATATTCAAGCTCGTCACGTTATCCATTTAACGATTCTAAGTCTGATTATCCTAATTTCTAGCTCAATTTATTTTCTAATTACGTTCGGCAGCTAATTAATTCAGAGTTCCATCAGTTTTTGGGAAATCAGACCTTACCAATGTCGTCAGATTGTGGAAATCTATCCCGGGGTGGTCTCGGTTTCTCCCGGTGTATGTCCAGATTCTCTGGCATGGCGGCGCACGGTGGCGTCTGTGCGCGCCTGGCGGAGAATGCGATTTACCTCAAAATTTACACCATGGTGAAGCCTGCAAGATGAGGAGTCTGAATATGGTGGTGGCGCGGTGGTTCACGGCCGTTTGGATGGCGTTTTCTGGCCACGAAGAATGACGCACAGTGGACAGAAAAAGCCTCGATCCGGGCGGGTCGGACCTCCGTTCGACGTCGGCGAGCTGGTAGAGGAAGCTAGCAGCTAAGGCTACACAATGGTGGGGGCAGTGATGGCCAACGGTGGCAGACGGCGGCAATCTCAGTTGGCGAAGTTTTCGCGCGATAGAGGTGGAAAATGGCATTTTCCAGTGGCGTTGGAGGCCGTTGGTGGCCGTGGGTGGTTGCTGGAGGTTATGGGTAGCTAGGGTTGTCGATTGGTATGCTAGGTGGCAGCTCACGGTGGCTCTGGTGGCGGCGCACGGTGGAGGAAGAAGGAGAGAGATGAGAGAGAAAGTGAGGTGAGGAGAGAGAGAGAATTAATGGAAATAGAGGGATTTCAGGAAATTTAAAGCTTCCGAGGGCAATTATGACTTTTCCCAAATCACCCGGGGAAACTTCGAGATGTCGGCTTCCTTCCAAACGTGGGCACGAGTTTTCATGCAAAAATTTTAGCCTCCATTTGTGCAATTGACGCACGAAACATCGTCTATCAGTTCCTGATCGCCAGATTGCGTTTCCTTCCATTCGCTTCTGTTTCTGACCTCGAACAACCTTACGTTTCAAATCCTCATCCTCAAAATACATGCCAACCTCAGTTTAAAAGGAATTGGTGTTAAAAGTTTGATTTTATCTTTTAAAAACTTTTTCAGTTATTACAATGAGGCTGAAAAATAGAGGGCGATGGCGAAACGAATTCTAACGCACTGACCGCGAGGACGAGGGTGAGACGAGATGAACGTAGGCGAGATGAATGAGATGCGAG
This sequence comes from Senna siamea, assembly GCA_031216115.1. Lineage (NCBI taxonomy): Eukaryota > Viridiplantae > Streptophyta > Magnoliopsida > Fabales > Fabaceae > Senna > Senna siamea. Next base: position 13,684,487 of record CM062355.1, on the reverse strand, counting down.
GCCAAAAAGCAGAGTGCAGGGGCGAGATGAATGTGGACGCACAAACGGAAAGACGAGACTGACAAGACAACAAGGCCAAAAAATAGAGAGCGAGGGTAAGATGAACACAGACACATGGATCTATCCGTTCTGTTCATCTCGTCGTCGTATTGTCTCTCCCTCATTGTTGACCTTTCACCTTTGTCATGAATCGCAAGAGGCTTTGCAAATCATGCGAAGTGTCATGATTCGTGCCTTTCGTCTATCGAAAATCACGCAAAGGGTCAAATCCGTTTGCAAGGTCTGTGGCTACCTGCTTTGTCTTGTAGTCCTGTTAGCACCCCCTCGCTGCCGTCTTTCTGTTCGTCACCAAAAGCCTGGGGAAGAAAGAAGAAAGAAGAATCTAGTGGAAGAAAGAGAAAAATGGAAAAAGACAAAAATACTCCAATTCATCTCAGCATTTTTTCCTACTATGAGTCAATAGATCTGACATGGCATTTGACCGTTAGCTTTTAGATAAAAAATTTAATAGAAGGGTTTTATTTACATGATTTTAAAAGTTCAGGGAGTTCTTTATTGACTTTTAACACTCAGGGGTATTCTTTGCCAAATGTTCAAAGTTCAAGGAGATTTTATGCATTTTAGTCAATTTTTTTTAAAAGTTATTTTTAATTGACTTTTGTATGGATATATATATATTAATTTTTTTAATAATTTTTAAAAATATTAATTCTTAAATTTAATCTATAAAAATATACTATTTTTTTTATAACATTATAGATTCGTTAATTTAAATAATGAATTTGTAAAAAAAAAAAGTTAAAATAATTGTCATTAGGCATAATGAACTAGGGGTTAAAAATTTTGCTACTAATTCACTATTAACCTTATCATAACACTTTGTTGATAGGAAGGTCGAATTTGTTGCCGCCCAATACACTTGTTTTTAGCACATAGTTAAGAGAATTAGATCAAAAAATTGATGAATTAGCTAGTTATAGTTTCAGTTCGATCAACTTTTAAAATTAGTTTTACAAAAAATGGGTCAATAATTAAAAAAGTTAATCAAAAACTGAATGAATCAATCAAAATTACTCAGTTTAATGGTTCGACTAACGTAAAAAAAAATAATCTTCTTCATATATTTTTTAATCTTTTGTAATTAAAAAGGACAAAAAAAAGGTAGAATAGGAAAAAAAATAAAGAGAAATTAAGAAAAAGTAAAAAATGATAAATAGTTTGTAGATTAGAAGATTTATTGATAAATACTTTGTATATTAGAATATTTTAATTTTTAAAATATTGGTTTAAAAACTAATCAGCCAAAATTGTCGGGTCCACAACTTTTGCTTCCGGTTGTAATATAAATTCAATCGTTTTAACACTTTTACCAATTTTGTGGATTCAATAGAAAGATGAATTCAGTCGTGGTCTTTTACAAAATTCATATTTTATCATTTTATTCTACTATATTCATGTATTATTATTTTTTTGTTTTTAATTTTCTTTTTTTGGTACTGTAAATAACTTTTTTTATTAAATTTTATAATAAATACATGATATGTATAATGAAAAAAATTACTTACCATATTTTATTAAAAAATTATAATAAAACTTAAAAGTGGATATAATTTTTGTCCTAAATAGTCTACTAAAAAAGTATTATTATCATTATATATATAAAAATGCTTCCGCTTATTTAAAATTGCAACAAGTGGCGCTCTAAATTTTTTCCCCATAATTTAATATATATAAATGTTAAAAAAATTAGATTATTTACCATTTTTCTTTAACAAAATAAAATATCTCAAAATTAAATCTAACTCAATCTAAAATTACTATTGATTTATATTCTAATTCAAACTATAATAAGATTTGAATTCAATATTACTTGAATTGTTATTGTTAAATAATTTTAATTCGCAATATACTTTAAAACTTTCTATAATTCTCAAGATTTATATATCAAATAATTATGAACTTAATCTTCAACTAATTAGTTTTGGTATCTAAATTATTTTAGTTATCTATATATTTTCAATTTATTTTAAAGAACATTTATTACTCTTAATCGTAATTAAAAAATCAAGTATATCTTGACTGCACTAAAATTTTAAACGCAAAATAATTTATTTAAAAAACATATATTTTTAATTGTTCTTAAAAAATATAAATTCTTAAGAATTAAGGTATAAAATTAAAAATTTATATAATATATATATCATAATTATATTAGAATTAAGAATCGCAATTATTTTATGAATTTAACTTATTTGTATAAAATTTAGATTTTTTCTATTAAATTATAAAACAATTGGTTTAAAATTATTTCTATATCATAATCTTAAAAATAGTATTTTGAATTTTAATTTGAAGTTCAAAGATCACCCACAAAATTTCATTATATGAATTCAAGACTATTATTTATATATAAAAAAATTGATTCTTAATTATTAAAGTATAAAATAAAAAATTCATAATATATATATATCATAAAATTACAAAAATGTGAACTTTAATCAAATCTACAGGGAATGTTAGAGCGAAAAGAATGTATATTAGAAGTAAAAAAGACACAAGTTTAAGGAATACTTCAAAGGTACTACTAATTATTATTGTTAAATGATTTTAATTCTCAATATAATTTACCACTTTCTTTAGTTCCCAAGATTTATCTATCTAATATAATTGTTATACATAATTATATTTGTTTGTAACTTAAAGATCATTCCAATCATTATTTTATATGGATATATCTTCTCTATTCTCTCTGTAACAGTGATTATCATACTATTTCTGTAACACTTATGATTTAATTAGCCTAAATTAATAGTATTCAATTAAATGGATGGAATTAATGGTGTTAGTAATTCATTAGTATGAATTTCTAGCTTGCATAATGTAATGGGCTAAATGGTTATATTAAAAGTAAACTTGCAAAAAAAATTTGGTGCTTAAAAATTTATTCTTGAATTTCTTTCTCATTTGCCTAGCTTAAGTACCAAGAAAGAAGCAATGTAAGATGCATTTATTTAAACATGTTCATGAGTGAGCCTTGCATGTATTCTATATGAAAGAAGAGAATTTTGCATGCATTTCATGCATGGTCCACGTGAAAGGAGAAAGGGAAGAAGGATGCAATAAACATATGTATATATATATGTGTATAGGTGTCACATGAACTAGGAAAGAAAAGAGAGAATAGAAAAAGGGAGAGAGAGGACACATGACTTAGGGGAAAAGCGAGCATAAAACCAATTTTTCCTTCCTTTTTGGACGCCACATGTGAGGGAAAGTGGTGGCAAGTGTGAAATAATTAAACAAAGGTGCAGCACTATTTTGGTTGCTTGTGAGAGTGGACAATCTAAACTTGCAAGGAAAAGAAAGACCAGGGTTGCAAGCAAGAGAGTACAAGTGCATAATTTTTTTTATTTTATGAGCATAAGCATGTAGGAAATTAAAGGGGGAATGGACAAAGAGCAAGGGAACAAGGAGTGATTTTCTTCTCCTCTCCCTCTTGTGTAATTCAGTGATTAATCTAGGCTTTCAAGGAAGTATCAATTGTACTCTTAGTATAATTAAAGAACACTAGTTAAAGAAAAAGAAAGTGCAGCACTTTGTATAAAAATATGCATATTTGTGCATGGCAAAAAGGGAATGAAGGAAAGAGAAATGGAATAAAGAATTAAATAGAATTAAGGTGATTAACCTTCTCTCCTATGACCCCACGTAGGCCTCACATGGTTTAAATTCCAATGTATCAAGAAGTATGGCTAAAATGTGGACTAGCATAGGCTGCACCGAGTGAGGAAAGTGCATAGGCATGAAGAAGGCAAGTTGAGAAGCTTGCGTGAATCATGGGAAGTTGTACATTTCTTGCATGTAAGAAAGGGGTGGCGTGACTTTCCATCCTTCTTCTCTCAATTCAGCCTCCCTTTATCTGAATGAGTGTTATACATGAGGGAATTGGAAATTAAAATACACACGCACGACATAGCATAGTGTGAGGGAGTGAGGAGCTTACGTGAACAAAAGATAAGTGGTACTTGATAACAATAATAATATAAGAAGGAAGAAAAAAAACTAATGCACGAGGGACAAGAAGAGAAGGGCAGCATCCTCATCCACGTGTGCCTGAGTGTGTAATGGAAATAAGAAAAAAGGAGGGGAAGAGGAGGGGTTAAGATGGCGTGAAAGGCAAGGAAAAGAGTAACTTGCAAGAAGAGATTAAATGGTACTTTAAAATACCTATGTGGCATAAGAAATGTTAATATAATAAAACAAAAAGACAAAGAAGAGAGATATGTGTGGGTTGCATGATAGCATCAGTGGAAATGAGAATGGAATGGAATTGGTAGCCTACACGCACACCTACATGTCACCTAAGGCAAGAAAGAAAAAGGGGGCAATTGAGAGGTTTCAATAGACACACGTGAAAAAAACACACGTAAAGAGAGTTTGAGAGTTCTCCATGCAACCAACGCACACACCCATACATGAAACAAGAGGGAGAAAGGGAAAAAAAAAAGAAAAGAGGATTTGCAAGAGTCTTGGGAGAGCAATAGAGAGGGGAAGCACGTGAAGCACAAAATTTGGAAGGAGGAAGAAACAAAGGTGATCCAAAGAAGAAGGAAAGGACAAAGGAATCAAGGTAGGTTAGCAATTTATTGAATTCTAGTTCTATGATATAGTATGCATGTTTAATGAGTTTACTTCCATGGGATTAGAATACTAGCCTACATTCTTGATTTAGGAATAAACCATGATTTAGCTTGCAAGATAAATCTAGGAGATGGTTAATGCTTAAACCTAAAATGTTACTTTATTAAGATCATGAAACAATTTAAAGTAAGAGTTTGTTTCCAAGATTGGGTTGCTTGGTTTACCACTCCCAATATTAAAATGGAATTGGGATTTTCGTGATAAAATTGATGCGAGTATATGTGACACATGTAAGAGAAAATACCATGCCCAAAATGATAAGGGGGAAATTATGATTATTGATACTGATGCATATGATGATGAATATTGTTGTTATGATTAGACTATATGATTAAGTTAATAATGAACGTTATTGGAGAAATATTGATTTTTAGAATTTAAGACTAAGAATGATGACCACTATTACGGAAAATTTATGGCTAAACAATAATGACCCTTGTTGTGGGGGAGGATGGTTAGTAATGTTGAATAATGTTGATTAATAATGATAAACATTAATTCTATGGAAAAAAAATTACCCCATAATATGGTTTTAAGAAGGGAAAAATTTAAATAGTAAAAATATGAAATTCTCCCATGAAAACTATTAAGGTTTTCTTTATAATTGAAATACCTTATTCAAAATAGAGAATTAAATTGGTTTAGGCTAATTTTTCATAAATAAATATGACAACTAGATAATGGATGCCAATAAACAAAAAAAAAAAAAGAAAAAAAGAAAAGAGAGAGAAAGGCAAAAAACATAGGAAAATCATAGAAAGATTTATGAATCATGAGGTGTGGCCAAAAGTGCTCAACACGAGTGGTTTAGCGAGGTGTGGCTGAAGGTGCTCCATGCCCATGACCTAGTATTCGTGCTACACTATATACGTGGGTGAGTGTCCATGAATTATGAGGTGTGGCCGAAGGTGCTTCACACGAGTGACCTAGTGAGGTGTGGCCGAAGGTGCTTCATACCCATGACCTAGAGTTCACAATGATTCTATATACGTGGCTGAGTGTCCACGATTTACGAGGTGTAGCTGAAGGTGCTCTACATGGGTAACCTAGGGAGGTGTGGCCAAAAGTGCTCTATACCCGTGATCTAGAGTCCCGATAATCTTATATACGTGGCTGAGTGTCCACAAATTATGAGGTCTGGTCAAAGGTGCTCCACATATGTGACCTAGTATTCACATAACACGCTTAAGTGCTCTAAATGATTCTGTAGTAACACTGATAAGTTTATGAAAATACGTGTCACTTGAAAAAGAGATTATCTAATTTTTTGTTAACTTTTAAATTTATCATGTAGTGCTTGCCAGGTACAATAATGTTTAATATTATGCCTAATATAATGTAGATTAAATGTTTTGGTGCTTGCACCCTAGTACATATTAGTTAGTTTTAAAATTTTGAATTGTTAAGCTACTGGGAAACTAGTGTTTCTCATTTATGTGCTAATATGTATCAGATACGGACGCATAACAAGGTCGTGTGGTAGCAGTTCTTTTTGATTTAGTAAGTTTTTGTAACCCCTATTTTGGGTCTTAGATATATTCAAATTAGAATAGGATAATTAATTTGACTGTATACACGAGTTTATATAGGTTATAATGGGGGAACGGATATGTGAAAGACCAGTCTATCACTACTTTATACGGAAGTCTGAGTGACAGGCTTGTTGTCTCCTGACTTTCGAGGGACGGGTACTTCATATATCCAGGAACATGTTTATCAGTATGTAATAAACATTATCAGACTTGTATTATTTAAATCATATGAAAGTCTGGATTTTCACCGTGTAATATAGAATTTCTTTATTCCGCTGTGCATGTAAGTTTTTAATCTAAGCAAAATATCCCGAACCTAATCTGCTTAATATAAATTGAATGTATATCTTCTCAGACCATCATTAAAAATAAAGGATAATAATAATGTACCGAACCTATCTGGTTGCATCGAAGGAATTGTAATACTAGATAGGGGCGTTACAATTTCACTTATATATATATATATTAGTTGTACATCTTCTAGAGAATATGTTATTACATAATGAATCATTTGCAATGCTTGAACATTGTGATGTAACACCATTAACAATATGCAAAGAAAACATGGTGAATAGTTTCATGCCACCATGTTCTTCCATTTCTCCTTTGTTTAGAAGCACTAATGGTGTTGGCATGACTCTTATAAACATGACATGACATATTTTCTATGCGTACAAATACTAACATTTTTATTTCTATTGCTATATATGATTAAGTAATTGACGTATTCCATTTACAATCATGTAGTAATGAACAAATATTATATATAGACTCATGTATAGATGTTAATTCAATCATGTCTCCAAAAAAGGCTCAAGCAAAAAGGAAATCCATTATAAATGAAAAGCAATGTCAATCTAGGTCACTCCAAATATACAATTATAATTTATTGTTTACCATTTTTTACCTATAAAATTCTAAAAGTTACCTGTTAATATTCACATCTTATCCTTAAGAAGTCACATTGTTATACTATTTCAGAGAATATGTCACAACATATTTATTTAAAAACATATATTTTCAATTTGTTTAAAAAATATAAATTCTTAATAATTAATTATAAAATTAAAAATTCATAATATATATCATAATTATATTAGAATTGAGAATCTCAATCAACATTATTTTACGAATTTAACTTACTTATTTATATAAAATTTAGATTTTTCTATTAAATTATAAAACAATTACTTTAAATTTATTTCTATATAATAATCCTAAAAAATGGTATTTTGAATTTTAAAATTCAAAGATCAAAAAAATTTGATTCTTAATAATTAAAGTATAAAAAAACAAATTCATTATATATATATATATCATAAAATTATAAAAGGCGAACTCTTAAGTAATTCTTCAATGAATGTTAGAGTGAATAGAATGTCTATTAGAAGTAAAAAACTATTTTTTACTTATAAAATTATAATAATCACTTGTTAATTTTCACATTTTATTACTAAGATGTCACACTGTCATACTATTTCTATAATATATATACATATTTATATATCTATATATATAGTATTGGTTATACATCCTACAAAGAATATTCCGCCTCATAATGATTCATTTATAATGTCTAAACTTTGTGACAAAACACCATTAACAATTCACAAATCAAACATGTTGAATGGTTTGATGTCATCATGTTCTTCCATGTTTCTTTTGTTTGGCACCACTAATGGTATTGACACGATTCTTATAAATATGACATGACATATTTTTCATGTGCACGAATGTAATATTTTTTTTTCTATTATTGCATATGGTTAAGTAATTGGCGTATTTCATTTTTAATCATCATGTAATAATGAACAAATATTGTGTGTAAGCTCATATAGATGTTGATTCAAATATGTCTCCAAAAGATGCTAGAGTGATAAATAAATTCATTATAAGTTGAAAGCAATATCATTCTAATGAATACTTCTAAGGTACTATTATGATTTACTGTTCAAATTTTTTTTATACAATCACCTATTAATCTTCACATTTTATTCTTAAGAAGTCACTATCATATTATTCCACTAATATATATTTTGGTTTTTCTTCTTTGATAGAATATGTCACTCTATGATAATTCTTTTGAAATGTTAGGCAATTGTGATGGAACACCATAATTAATTCCCAAAGCAAGCATAATGAATAGTTTAATGTCATCATGTCCTTCTATTTCTCCCTTATATGACATCACTACTTGTATTGACTATAATCTTACATACATGACTTGAAATTTTCATATGTGTACAAATACAATAATTTTCTTTTACAATTATGTATATTTTTAAGTAATTGAAGTGTTCAATTTACAATTGTAATGTAGTATTAATAGTAAATGCTTTTTGTAGTCTCATATAGAGATGTCGATTAAACCATATCTTTGAAAGAGACTAGAGCAAAAAGGATATGCATTATAAGTAAAAAGTGATGTCAATCTAATTAATACTTTGTAGGTACTATTATTATGAATTAGTTTTATATTTTTGGTACATATTATGATCATCTTTTAAAGAATCCACAATCACTCAAACTCATTCACATTTTTTATTCTCCCATATAATTTAACACACAATGACATTTCTCAAGAAGGAAATATTACGCTTTCAATAGATCATTATCATGGAATCTCCTCAGAGGAAACTCCAACCATGAAAATGTGGTTTCTTTGTCTACTACTCCAAGTCTTGAGGGTGATAAAAATTAACCAAAAATATTGCATTGTATAATTGGATTTGCTCAGCCCACTTAGTTTACATTTATCTTATTATTATATTAATTTCCCTTAATTTTCATTGTAAGGTTTTTGGGATATAGGTCAACCAGACAAAACATATAAGTATTGTGGTGCTATAATGTGGTATGAAGAAAGAAACAGAAAAAATCAAAAGCCACGCATACCTAAATTTTCCATATGTTTAATGGAAGGAAAGGTTTAATTACCATTAGTGAAAGAGCCTCCCCCTCTTATTAATCAGCTCATGAGTGTATTTGACCTACAACATAAGCATTTTAAACAAAATATAAGGGCGTATAATATGATATTTTCTTTCACCTCAACAGGTGGCAAGATTGAAAAATCAATTAATGATGATAAGAGTCCTTATGTGTTTAAACTACTTGGCTAGAATATACATTTGATTAGAAGCTTACTCCTTGTAAATGGTTCTCCCCTATATTCTTTGGACTATATATTTATAATAATTGCAACGAGCTATCAAATAGGATGAACTTATTGAGGTATCTATCCCTCCATTTTGTCATTATTTAAATGTACTTATGAAATATCATAAATAATCCATGAGTTGTAATTTACTCTTTTCTTTAACAGCAATTGAAGTTCTACAACAAGTGTTGATGTAGAAATTGTATGCAAATTAAAATATATGCTTGATCTATACAACCTACTTGTGAAAGTGTATAGAATGGTGAATGAGAGAATAACTACTACTAGATCGTTAGGCCTCTATTTAAGATTAATCAAAAGAAGAGATACTAATAGTAGACTTATAACTTGGTAGTTGCATTAGAAATTGTTACACTAGTAGTTAGAGATATAGGAATTTTTGATACTGAATGAATATAATAGTTAAGACTCAAAATGGATCGTTAAAGCCTATTTGTGAGTTACATACCCTATATCTACCAATGCAATATCATTTGATATTTCCCTATGATGAAGATGGATATAGAGATGACATTCAACTAAGACAATCAACTATTGATTCTATAAGAAAAATAACAAAATTAACTATGAGATAATAATTTTCTTATAGATTGCAAGATGGAGTATCTAAAGAATCTCCTTTTGTATCATCTCGAAAGTTATTCTAACAACTCATCGTTGATGATTATTGCATGATTGAGTTATCAAGGTTGTCTTATATTAGAAATAATCAAAAGAACCTGAGGGCTGAGCTTTATAATGGTTTGTCCAAAGTAGTGTTGATGGGGGAGTTAAATCCATCTTCCCAAGGAAAGTGAGTTATCTTACCTTCATCTTTTATTGAGGGTGATAGGTACACAATTCAGAACTACCAAGATACAATGATGATTTGTAAAAAGAAGGGCTATCATAATATTTCTAACATTTACATGTAATCCTAATGGCCTAAATTAGTTAAGTTTTTAACCAAAAAAAAAATTACTAAACTTGAGGATAAGCCAAATCTTCTGACAAGAATATTTAAGATCAAGCTATACTAACTTATGAAGGTCTTAAACTATAATGGTTTCTTTGGGAAGCCAACTGCTAGTATGTATTAATTTATGCACTTAGAAATATTCAAAATAATAGTACTTACTTCTTTAAATTCTTACATCTTATATTGTTTCTTTCTTTAATTGTAGCTTTGTACATAGGTGAATTTCAAAATTGTGGACTACCTCATTATCACGTATTAGTATTCCTATATAAGGATGAAAAATACATTGTTGGTCACAATATAGATTGTATTATATATGTTAAAATTCTTGACAAGAATCAACATCCTCAACTGCATAAAGATGTTTCATAGACCAAGTGGTCATGCTAATCCTATGTCTCTGTGCATGAAAGATAAAAGGTGCTCTAAACACTTTTGTAAGAAATTTTAATTAGGGTACAACTTTAGATGAACATGGCTATCTTAAGTACTGTAGAAGGGATACTGGTATTAATGTTGAGAAGGGTGGTACTATATTAGACAACATATTTGTGGTGCCATATAATCCATGACTCCTTATTAAATACCAAGCTCACTTTAACATAGAGTGGTGCGATTAGTCTAGATCTATAAAATATTTATTCAAGTATGTGCATAAAGGTCATGCTACGGTTACAGTTGCCTTTCGTCAAAACTCTAATGAAAATAGCTCAAACCATGCTCATGATGAGATAAAGATGTATTTAGATTGTAGATCTTCACATGATGAGATAAAGTTGAATGCTTGTGTTTTTTGCATTATATTGTATGTAGTTGCATTAAAGTGGGGGACTAAATTGAAAAGAAAAGAGTAGGGACCTGAATGAAGTGAAAAGGTTTAGTGAGGGAAGCTACCTAAGTTTTCAATACTCTAAGGGTAGAAAATCATAATTTTAGCCAAAAGAATTATTGTAGCTACCAGATTTTTGAAATTTCCTACCAATGATTTATAGGTAAAATGATAATTTGGCATATGGCCAGAGAGATTATCATTTTGAACTAAATGATATAGAATTAGGATCAGAATTGCAATTTTTTGACCACCTATAAATAGGTGAAAATATCATAACCCTTCCATTTGCTATATGAGTTCAGAACCTAGAGAGAGAAGTTCTAGAGAGAGTGGAGAATTAAGAAGAAAGTAAAATCTTTAAAGTGATTGGAAGTAAGAAAGTTGTAATTGAGTAATCTAGGAGTGCATCTAAGACTTTTTCTCTAACTTTGACACGAAATAAGGAAGCAAACAACCTAATCCTCTCTTTTTGAATTTACTGTTCATATGTTGAAAATTGTGATTTTCATGTATTTAAGCTAGAAAGGATGTTAAAACTATATCTTTGATGTTTTTGAATGTTATTGGGTGATTTAAACTGCATGAATATACTAATTCATGTTGAAATCAAATTATGAAAAATGGGTTTTTACTTATTAAACAAAAATAAGGTTGAATCCAATATTTGAGTGAGATTAAATGGTAGTTTGAGTTGTTTTTATGTGGTAAATGATGCTTGTATTCTAGTATTGAGTTGATAATTGTCAAAAATGATTTATAAACAAGTTCTTGGGAAAAAATCTAGGTCAATATAGCAAGTTTGAAAAATAGAGCATAACACAGTAGCTGACTGCCAGCTTATAGAAGTCAACTTTCGTGTTCTTGAGTTGACCAGAAACGTATCTTGAGCGCCAATAGTCGACTATCAGCCTTTGCAAGTCAACTGTCGTGCTCATATTTTTTAGAAAACTGCTAAGAACATAGTAGCCGACTGTCAGGTCTATGGTAGTTAACTAGTAGCCCTCGGGTGTAAGAAAAATTGGCAGGATAGAGAGCAGAAAGTCGACTACCAGGCATGAGGAAGTTGACTTGCCAGCCCCTGTTCTAGGAAATTGACTTAATAACCTAGTTTAAAGTATAATTAGCCCAAAACTTTACTCAAATAAGGGATCTAAACCTGGATTTGTGTAACAGGTAACATGAGGGTTGAGAATAAATAAGAAAGAGCAGGAATGATATGAGAATTTAAAAGGAATGAGCATGAGAAGCATAAGAGAAATGAAAAAGTATTCCTAGTGTATGGATAGTGGTAGATAAACTCCTATAGAGTGACTGATGGTTGGTATAAGACAGCCATTGGGCATCCCACGGTTGAAATAAATGATTTTAAAAACACCGTGATGGTTATTAATTTTAAGTTAGTGAACTCCCCAATGGCTAATTTAAAGGAGTCACATACTTAAGGTTAAACATAACCATAATATGAGCTGAATCACCCTAGTTTATATGCTTATGAATAGTATTTTAAGAGATGATCTATTGAAAATAGTAATCTTGTGTATACAAGAAAAGAACTACTAGGAGAAGGGTAAGGACCTTAGGTTTTGGTGATGAGGGATGAACTACCAAGGAGGTGGGCAGGGACCTTGAAGGGGTGTTTGGGAGGATGAAATACCGAGGGGGGCATTGAGGATGGATCTACTTGGATCCACTAGGGGACGCTTTAACATGTACATGGAAATTGCAGTCGTGAACTGTCAGATAAGTAGTCAGGGACTACAAGAAACTCACCCGAGAGTGAAGGTTTATAAGAAACTCACTTGAGAGTGAGGGTTTATATAAGGATTTATTGACAAAGCAACTCTCCTGGTTTTTGTTGGTATGAAAATGATTTAGCATTAGCCATGATGATATGCTCTAATTTACTTGTTTATGATCTTGTTTATATGTGATCATAACCCTGTTACCATTATAAAGTGATGTATATGTATATATATATCCTTTGTGATGGATATATGATGATTACATAAGTATAAGCTTAAGATATGATATGATATAACTGTATAATTCATGCATGGTACCCACTAGAATTGATTTATCATTTAATGTAAAAGAATGTAGTGTATTTTTGTACGATTACGGTGGTACAGACCAATGGATTTTAAAGACAGGTTGTTATTGCTCCTAGGATTTGTTCTCATATGAAATACTGGTTTATATCAGATGCCTCGATACCAAATACTACTAAAGGTGGAAATGAAGTTGGTAGAGATACCTTTCCTGGGGTATTTCCTAGTTATAAAGGAATTATGGATCATTTTTGTATTGGGAGTCCCTCCTATGCTCTAAATGTATGAGGTTTAAAGTTTATATAGGAAATTTTTGGACATGCTCAATACCTTAATTCCTTGTTATTATTTTGAGGAGGAATTAGGAGGATAATTTTTGATGTATAGGATGAGGTATTATGTATTAGGATATGTGAGCTAGGAATCCACTAGCAAACTTTTGTTGAAAGGGTATGAGTGATAGGCTTGTTGTCTCTTTACCCTAGTCGACACACTCACATATGCATAGGTATATGTCTGAAATATGTATAAAACTTGTAATTACTATGAATGAATCATGTATGTAGATGTAATTATATATATATGTTTTTATTTCAATTGTTTTAATTATTTTTCTGTTGCGACATTACGTGTGAGCATCCCCAGTATAGAATTCCCAAACTAATAGCACTTAACTATTTAAATTGGTAAAAGTTAAAATTTGCTCAGCTAAAGGTAATAGTAACTCACCAATCTAGTAATGTATTATATTACAATATTTCATTAACTAAAAGGAACCATAGGATTGAGGGTGTTACACTTTAAGATCTCAAGAACAAATTGTTTTAGCAACTGCATCAAGTGGAATAACCTCTTTGTTGATACCAGGTGGTAGGGCAGCTTATTCCAGATTTGATATACCATTGCAAATCACAAACATGCAATATCAAACAAGGTTATGAATTGAGAAACTTAATTATTCATAGTAAACTTATAATTTGAGATAAAGCTTTAATGGCAAATAGATACTTTTTTAAAGCATTGGATAGAAGTCTTAGAGATATCATGAGATTTCACAATCCCAATAGTTTGAATAAGCCATTTGGGGGTAAAAGAATGTTTTTAGGAAGAGATTTCAGACAAACCATTCTAGTAGTTCCAAAGGCCATGAGAAAAGACATTGAATTAGCTTATATTAATTATTCCTACTTGTGGAGCTTTTGTAAAGTGCTCAAATTGACAAGAAATATGAGACTTCAATGAAGTTCCACAACTAATAACTTTGATGAGCTAAAGTATTTTTTAGAATGGATTTTGAAAATTGGTGAGGGAGCATTTCAGAGCCTAATGATAGAGAAGTTGAAATCCAAATTCCAAAAGATCTTTTTATAGAAGACAGAATAGATCCTATTAAGGTTATTGTTAATTAAACATATCCTTATTTCTTAGATCACCTTAATGACTTGAAATATTTTCAAGACAGAGATATCCTATGTCCCATACTAGAGAATGTTGATGCAATAAATGAATACATGTTAGCACTTCTTCCCAGTGATGAAGAGATTTACTTAATCTCATATAATGTTTGCAAGTCAAATTCTAATACTAAATCTCCTAAGGATCTTTAAACCATTGATTTCTTAAACAATATTAAAGGGTTTAAGGTTGCCTAATTATGAATTAAGACTAAAGGTTGGTACCCCTGTTATGTTATTGAGAAACATTGATAGATCATTGGTTTTATACAATGGGACTAGACTAATAATTAGTCATCTCAGTAGATATGTTCTATAAGCTAAAACTATATCGAGTAACAATATTAGTCAGAAGGTTTTGATACCTCGAATAATGATTAGTACATCCGATTCAAGGTTATCATTTCAACTAGAGAGATGATAATTTTCTTTGATTGTTTCGTTTGTAATGACTATTAATAAAAGTTATAGAAAATCTTTGAGAAATGTCAGATTATATCTTCAAAGGCCCTTTTTTATCATGGAAAACTATATGTGGTACTTTCTAGGGTAAGAAGTGAAAGAGGTTTAAAAATTCTCATATGCAATATATAACACCTATAACACTCCGTAGCCTAAGGTTCCTTTTAGTTCTTTAGAAGATATATAATATATACATATATATACATATCATATTAGTAGTGTATTACTGTTACATCAACCTGAGTAAATTTTAAACTTTTTTTTAGGATAATTATTGGAGTGAGCTTTGGGTTAGGTCTCTACTCTTAGGTTTACACTCAATCTCACAACAGAATGAAATAATGAGATACATCGGTTACTTTAGCTAGATATACAAACATCATACATAATTACTGCTATAATTAACATAGAATAACAATTGGGGTATAGAGGCAACAACCCTGCCACTTGAAGCCCATCAAACATATCTATTCATCAAATCCAGCTAATCCATATATATCCAATCAATATAGGCTATACATGAGGTAAATTATGCTAGTACTTCCTCAAAAATCATGAAGACTAGCTTGGTAAATTAATAGCCTATATTATCCAAAATAACTTTCTTAGAATGCCCATGGAGGATACCTATCCTCAAATTACCTCTATCTTTAGCTGATACCTACACATCTAATACATGCTAGCATTTATGTGAGAATTAAATCTCAGTAGCGAGTAAACCTATTTAAAAATTTGCTGACTTGTACCACCATAATTATATGGAAATACACTACATTCTTATCTCAAAATTTAATACATAACATGTGTTATTAGGATGCGATGCATGAATCGTACTTTCATGGATTATGCTTAAGTGTATGCATGTACTTTAAAATACATTAACTTAAATCATCATGGGATGTCATTTCAATATCATACTTTATCATAAAATTTTCATCTCATACATCTCATATGGTAACATCAACATATTCATCTCTAAAACATGGATAGGAATTAAACATATATTGAGAGTCATCAAGAGTACCACCCAGCGACTACCTCCACGTACCACTTCATACCTATATACATAAATTTGTGACTATTCAGCCACCATACATTTTTGTTGTACTATCTGAAGCGTCCCCCAGTGGATCCAAGTACCATGTGTTCATTGCCTTTACCGTAGATCATTCCATACACAACGGGAATTTATCTCCTTTTCTACCTAAAAGGGACTACTTATAATGTTGGTCACCGCCCTTACCGTGAATCACTCCATATACAGCAAGAATTACTCCACTTTCCACCCTGTAGGGACTACTTATTTAACTTATGGGATCATATCCCGGTATGCTATTCACTAAGGTATACACTAGGATGATTTGGCTCACGCTATAGTTATGCCTAACTCTAAGTATGTGTCTACTTTAATGACCTTGAAAACTAAACTAACTTAGAGTTTGCTACCATCATGGCATTTTCAAAACTTTCTAGGTTCAAGTGGATGTTTAACCATCCTAATTCATGGTACAACTGTGGAATTCCCAAGTGTAACGACCCCCTTACCATAGCATGTGATTTAGGAAGCGTGAAATGCTATGAAAAATTTTTCCTTTCAAAATATGCATCGTTCAGGGCCATTACTAGTTGAGTGTAACCTAAATAGCCGTCCTTATTTAAATTTCACTCAACCCCATACTTGTGCAGCTAATCTAATACCTCAAATCATCACAACAATATAGCCATCACATACTCTGGAATATACATCTAAATTACCATTCATACATTGCATTTGAGATACTAATTACAGGATATAACTTAATCATTTACCACACTAGTACATAAATATCTCCAAATACAAATTCAGTGAACAATAAAATCCATATTAAGGCCATTAAGCCATTTACAATTAATATCATAGGCTACAACATAGTTTCTCAGTCTTTCTGTAGTTTTACGTAGTAAATACATTCAATCCCAGGCTAATTCCTGGCCCCATCATGCCCTTGATTGCCTGAACACACAACTTAATGAGATTTGAATCCCAGTAAAGTAATATACAATTTATTTGATTCAAAGTAGTTGAGTGTTCAGCTATACCCCCATCCAGGTATAGAAAACCGCTCCCCAAACTCATTTATTTAATAAAATATATGAATTGAAGCTTCATTTATCAAAAATCAATAAACATGGGAAATCTATTGGCTATTCAGATAACATAAATCATAATCATTTTCTCAATCAAAGAGTATAAGTATTTATGAAAAACCATCATTTTTTTCAAATGCCTACAGCCAATTTTTCATATCTATTGCATAACGCTCCTATGTTACTGCAAGGATCTCAAACATCTGTACATATATGCATAAAATCATATAAATCAATTCAAAATTCATTGCCTGCTATTTTTCAATCTCATTTTAAGATCATGGGGATTGTCCTCCCAGTGATTGTCACAAGATCGTCCTCCATGTGACTAAGATTGTTGCTATCACAGGGACCGTCCTCCTGGTGATTGTCACAGATCATCCTCCTTGTGACTGAGAACCTAATATCAATACAGGGTGTCCTCCAACATGTGCACATTACAAATAGGTCTCATTTCTCTATGCCGACTATAAAGCAATGTATACATATAGGTGACTAATACTTAGGATCATAGGGCTTTACTCTTTAACCAATCCATTCCCTTGTATAGACTCTCCTCCTTTACTCCTTATAGTCTTTCATAAGGGTGTATTGGTTTAACGGGTAAACCTTAACATATACAGACCATTTCAACGTTCAAATAATAACAGTTTAAAAGCAAGTTTAAATATGGAATACTTGATAACTGTCCCATACCAGTTATCAAGTATCCATCCCAAGTTTCGTCTGCACTATAAGCATAATATTCCAATAATCCAATAAAAACTAGAAGCAAGGAATTTTCAAATATATTTCAAACACATGCAGGTCATTTCTTATACTCATCTAACCAGCACACATTTCCTAGTACATGTTCATAAACATATTCACAGCAATAAATTCACATTAAACATTCATCAAAATAAAGGGGAGTGTAGATTACGCTACCTTAATCGGGATTTTCTTCACTTAACTTAAGATTCTCCTTCTTTTCCTTAGACTAATTCTTCAAGTCACCTCTGTACATTTTTATAACTAATGTTCAGAACTAAAACTTATTTTCAATGCCTAAAAATAATAAGTTTGCACTTTAGTCCCTTATTTATCCCAAAGTTGGTATTTGGCTATAAAATTATCCAATTCACTCTATGATGCTTCCAGGAGGCTAAATGAACTTAATTCACTCAAAAGTTCAGAATGTACATGGTTTACACGGCTTAAACAGACTATATTAGTCTTTTCAGTTTAGTCCCTAAACTTGAAATTGAAACTTTTTCAACAATTTTCTTCCATTTTCCAATTCCATACATTCATAAGAGTCCCAATTAAGCTAAGGATTATAAGGATGTATCAAATTCTGCAATTGTACTTTACACCAAACTTTTTTAGAATTTACAATTTAGTCCTCGTTTTCAAATTTATGGTTTTCATCATTCTTCTCCAATCTATCCCTTCAATTCACTCCTAATAACATCATAGAAGCTAGAAATTATAGAAAAGCGATTAATTCGGAGTATTTCAGTGTATACCAAAAATTTTGAAAATTTATAGTTTAGTCCCTGCACCTTTGGTGGCATTTTTCTGTTTAGGCAAGAATTTAGGATGATATGGAAGGGATTTGGAAATTTTTAAACTATCACAAGCCTTTCAAAATTATCTGCAAAGTTTCTCGAGGCAAATAAAAATTTTTCTATCAGATATAATTTTATTCCAAAAAATTTTCAAATTTTAACTATAAGCTCAGAAAAATTTTCTTAATCATCTCCCATCAATATTTCAAGGTTTCCAATTATTTTATCCCAATTCTTTAATTAATTTAATTTGGGTTATTAAACCAAGATCATCCCATACTAACCATTAGTCACTCAATCATGAGCTTATCTATCCTAATACATACCTTAGGAATACTCTCTTTCCTTTTTCCTTGTATTCCTTTCTTTTTCTTTCTCTATCACAAGGACCTTCATGTCCAATGTGATTCTTACAAAGACCCTCATGTCTGAGTAAGTCATAACTTGAAAGTTATATGTTACCAATTCATCCCCAGAGTTAATCTTGTGTTTGGGTGAGGTTTTGGGCTAATTCTCCATCAAAATCAAGGCATAGAGTTCATTTTATTTCATTTTAGGATGGTAGTCGACTATCCTTGAGCTGGTAGTTGGCTGCTAACTCGCTGTCTAAAATGGGTAAACTAGACTCGAGAGCAACCAGTTAATTGTTACAGGCCTGGCAGTCGATTGATAGCTCATTGTGAGCCCAACAGTCGGTTGCTAAGATCTGGCAGTCTGTAGATATGTTCTTTTGCCTAAAATGGGAAGCCAAACCCTAGAGCAACCATTGATTGATAGCTCACTGTGAGCCCAATAGTCACCTGCTAAGGTCTGGTAGTCGATTGATACATTCTGGGTGAGTTTTTTGGGTAACAAAGAACACGATAATTGACTTCTAGGGTTTGGCAATCAGCTACTACTCAGTACTGTGTGAAAACATCTAATATATCCATATTTTGGGTACCAAAACATCACTACAAATCATGTCAATGGTTTCTAAACTCAATGCTAACATCTAGGCATCATTTAACATCAATAAACAGCCCACATTTCCATTACATTTCACCTAACAAAAGATTAAATCCCATTTTTGCACTTAAAGAAAAATTCAACTTTTAGACATTATTTACAAGCATACAAGTACACCCATTTAGCAAGCAATACCCAATAGAAATTTAAAACATGGAGAATGCAGGTTTTAAACCCCAATACAGCTTAAAACATTCAGAAACATCATTTTTAGTTAAGAGCAAACATTTCATGAAAGAGGGGTTTAGGTTTTGTTGTTACCTTAGATTTTTTGGGAATTAGATGTGTATATAATGTTTAGATTATGCTTCTCTAGTTGTAGAACACTTCCCTAGCTTCAAATCGGGCCTTCCTTTAAGCCAAATACCCTTCCCTTTTACCCTAAGTCATCCTTTCTCTCTCTACTCGCCCTTCTCTCTCTCTCTCTAAGTTTTCAGAAGTTGTGATGGGGTTTAGGGTTTAGCTAAGGTTTAAGGGTAGTTTAGGTAATTACACTTTGGTCCTTGGGCTATTTTGTAACTTTGGTTTCACTTAAATTTTCCTTTTCAATTGGGTCCTTAGTCACCTTTTAATTCAACATTTATTTCTTTTCAACTTAGTCCCTGTACTAATTCAACTATATGCAATTAATGCAACTGACATATTCAATAAACGTAATTAATAGCCAAAAAAAGCATCTCTTAATTTCATTAGGAGCGGATGTTACATTTCTCCCCTTCTTTAAAATAATTTTGTTCTCGAAATTAGAATGTACCTATTCAAACAGCTTTGGGTAGGACTTCCTCATGTCCTCTTCCTTCTCCTATGTCGCCTCTTGTGGAGATGACTGATCCCATAAAACCTTAACCAAAGGGATAACCTTATTCCTTAATTTCTTGATGTGCGAAGGTTTTGGATGGTAAGTTAAATTTTCTTTTAATTGTACTGTACTGGCATTGAGAATGTATGATGGGTCATGGATATACTTCTGAAGTTGTGAGACATGAAATTTTTTTTAAAGATTTAATAGAAATGGAGGTAAGGCTATCTAGTAGGTTGACTGACCAACTTTTCTCAAAATTTGAATTAGTCCTATAAATCTTAGATTTAACTTTCTGGACTTTATAGCTCTACCTATACCAGTAGCTGACGACACTCTGAGGAAAATATGATCCCCTTCATTGAATTCCAGTGGTCTCCTTCTTTTGTCAGAATATTTATTTTATCTATCTTGAGCTCTAGGCATTTTATCCCTGATCATCTTGATTTGGTTTGTAATTTTCTGAACCAACTTAGGTCTGAGCAATTGTCTTTCCCCTACCTTAAACTAATGCAAAGGTAATCTACACTTCATTCTGTACAAAGTTTCATAGGGTGCCATCCCAATGCTAGAATGAAAATAGTTATTGTACGTGAATTTTACCAATGCTAAGCTTTGGTCCCAACTTCCCTTATGCTCCAAGGCATATGACCTAAGTATATCCTCTGAAGTATGGATAATCCTCTTTATTTGCCCATCCATTTGAGGATGATAGGTGGTACTTAAGCTTAACCTAGTACCAAAAGCTCTTTGAAAGGTTCTCTAAAATTTAGAGGTAAATCTTGGGTCTCTATCTGAGACAGTGCTAGTAGGGATCCTATGAAGTCTCACTATCTCTTGAATGTACAAACAGGCTAATTTGTCCAAGGAGAAATTGATCTTAATGGGTAAGAAATGTGTAGACTTAGTCAATTGGTCTATTATCACCTAAATAACATCATTTCCTAACTGAGTCTTGGGTAATCCTGCTACAAAGCCCATAGATATCTTATCCCATTTCCACTCAGGGATATATAGAGGTTACAACAACCCAGTAGGTTTCTGATGTTTAATCTTTATCTACTGACACATTAAACATCTGGCAACATTTTTAGCTATGTGCTTCTTCATGCTTGGCCACCAAAATCTTCCCTTTAAGTCTTGATACATTTTAGTGGCACTAGGATGAATAGTATAGTTTCTCCTATGGGCTTTCTCTAAGATTTTCTCTCTCAATTCCCCTAAACTTGGGATATAAACCCTATTCTAGAAGGTCATTAGTCTATCAGCCTCCTTATGGAATTCCTTTGGGTCCCTTAAGGACTTTAAGAATCCATCCTCCTTTTGGGACTCTAGGATCTGAGTCCTAAGGTTACTCTTAATTCGAAATTCACCTCAACTTATTCTATCTGGTAGCATCAATGCGGATAAGCTTAAATTCGTGAAATTCTCAATCAAACTCATCTCACTTACCATCATCTAAGCTATGTGGAGGGACTAATATATGCCATAACATTGGCCTTGCCTGGATGGTACTTCAACTCAAAATCATAATCCTTAATAAATTCCATAAACGTTCTCTGCCTTATGTTTAATTCCTTTTGATCAAAGAGGTACTTGAGACTTTTGTGGTCACTAAATACCTCAAACCTAGATCCATAAAGGTATTGTTACCAAATCTTCAAGGCAAACACTATGGCTGCTAGTTCTAGGTCTTGAGTAGGGTAATTGCTCTCATAGGGCCTCAAATGCCTTGAAGCATAGGCCATTACTTTTCCCTCTTACATCAAGACACCTAGAGCTTTCTTGGATGCATCATAATATAGCTCAAATATCTCTAAAGGATTTAGGATAGTTAATACTGCTGCAGTGGTTAACCTCTCCTTTAAGGTTTGGAAACTATGTTCTCATTTGGAATCCCATATAAATGGAACATCCTTCTTGGTTAGTTTGGTTATTGGTATCACTAATTGAAAAAACCCTTGGATAATCCTCCTATAATAATTTGCTAATCCGAGGAAACTATAGATTTCTAGCACCGTTGTAGGTCTCTTCCAATGGATCACTACTTCAGTCTTACTGGGATCTACCGCTACCCTATCCTTAGTAATCACATACCCTAGGAACCTTACTTCTTCCAGCCAAAACTCACATTTTTCAAGCTTGGCATACAATTGCTTTTCCCTAAGAACTTGTAGCACAATTCTACAGTGTTGTTTATGCTCTTGCTTATGTTTAGAATACACAAGAATATCATCAATGAACATTACCACAAACTGATCAAGTTAGGGTCTAAAGATGCCATTCATGTAATCTATAAAAATATTTAGAGCATTTGTCAGACTAAATGACATTACAAGAAATTCATAAGTAGTTTTAGGGATATCCTCACTTCTAACTTTGATTTGATGGTACCTCGACCTCAAATCAATCTTAGAAAACATAGCTACTCCCCTCAGTTGGTCTAGTAGGTCATTAATCCTAGGGAGTAGGTATTTGTTTTTCATGGTCACTTTATTCAATTACCTATAGTCTATGCACATTCCCATACTTCCATCCTTTTTCTTCACAAACAAGACTGGTTCTCCCCATAATAAAGCACTAGGTCTAATGAATTACTTTTCTAGAAGGTCTTCTATCTGAACCTTTAATTCACTTAGCTCTAGGGGAGACATCCTATAAAGTGCTATAGAAATTAGTCCCACTCCTGGGGCTAATTTTATAAAGAATTCTACTTCCCTTTCTAGTGGAAGACTAGATATCTCTCCAGGAAAGACATCAGGAAACTCTCTAACTACAGGGATAACATCTAGATCATGCTAAATCTCAACCTCTGAAGAACACAGGAAACATAATCTTTGGATCTTTTCCTCAATACCCCTATTCACAGGTATAGTATCCATAAAATTCATAAACTTTTTAAAATAGTTTTGGACCATTTTATTAAAATACAACCAGACCATCCCAATGATTACATCCAAATCAGTCAAAGGCAGAAAAATAATATCAACAATGAAATGTCTATTCTCCACAATAATGGGGCAATTTAAAAAAGTTAAGGAGGTTAAAACTTGCTCTCCAATAGGGATAGAAACAACAATTTCATAAGGTAAATGAGATACAGATAAACTCAATTTCTTTACACATTCACATGAAAATAAATGAATGGGTAGCGTAAGAGTCAAATAGTACAATTAAAGACATTCTATTTATAAAACACTCACCCTTAACTAAATCACCGATTTCGACTACTTCTTTGCCCTAGAGGGTGTAGACCCTTTCCCTCGTTAAAGGCTTCGGGGCCTCAGTTGGCTTCTTCCCTAGCAGGCATTCCCTGCTGAAGTGTCCCGGCTTACCGAACTTGTAGCAAACATTTTGACCTACCCAACATGGCCTACTCTCATGGTTCTTCCCATATTTGGGGCAGATATTTAAGGCAGCTTGTCCACCTATGGGCTTCTTTCCCTTCTGAGTCTTGCCAAACTTGCTTTCCTTTCCTATGGCAAACCTTGGTTGGGATTTTCTCTTGAGGAAGTTGGACTCTTGTTTTCCCTTTTTTACTGCTGCCAAAGTTCTCAAGGCAATGTGACACTTATTAACTAGTGTAGCAAAGTCTCAGATTTCTTGAGAAGCAACTTCATGTTGCAACTTAGGGCTCAGACTATTCTCTAAGTGCATGGCCTTCCATGCCTCATCAAGATTCAACTTCAAGTAGGAGGAGAACTTGGATAACTCCTCAAACCTAGCTAAGTGCTCATCAAAGGACCTGTTTCCCTATTTTATTTGCACGAATTCTACTTCCCTCTCATTCCTCACACTTTGAGGAAAATATTTTTTCAAAAATTCCTCACTAAACACTTCCTAGGAAATCTAAACTCCTTAAGACTTCATCGGCTATCTTGCCCCTTTCCATCAATATTTAGCCTCTTCTTCAAGCTGATAGGTGCCAAATGAGACTTTTTGGGTATCAATACTCTTTAGAACTTTAAAAAGTTCCTCCATCTTTTGTAGCCACTCTTTCGCTAATTTTGGTTCAAGCTCACCCGTAAAGGAAGGAGGCCTAGTTTTTAGAACTCATACCACCCCCTATAGGGCTGTTCCTCCTCATGTCTATCCTTAGGGTAGGGATGGCGGTTACATTCTGGTCTTCTTGCATCTGCCTAAGGGCTTCAGCCGTAGTGGCTGCCTGTTGGGTAGCAGTTGTGACCTGTTCTCTTATAACCTCCACCATTCCCATTAGGGCTTGCACAACCCTGTTCAAATCCACCTCACTATCCTTGTTCTGTGTACCATTTCTCTTAGAAGGTGCCATACTTTACTCTACAAAACAAATATTATTGAAGAGATCAGTTTTAATAATAAAATATTTATAAGAGAATATATAGCTCCAACAGGAAACAATATACACCCTAACCTAGCACTCAATTCCTCAAGTCAAAACACAATGCAACTTAGTCAACTGCATAAGTTCAACCACTAACCTGGATTAGTCTCTATCTTGAGGAATCTACCTTCACTATTGAGTTAGCTATATGCCAATCGTGGTAGCAATACTCTGATACCAACTCTATGTAGCGCCCGTAACACCCCTTAGCCTAAGATTCCTTTTAGTTCTTTAGAAGATATAATATATATATATATACATATCATACTAATGACGAGTAGCGGTAGAACACGTGAACGACAACCAAAAATTTCTAAAATGCCCAAGCGAGTGAATGCCGACTGACCAAAAATGTGAGAAATGCCAGAAATGCTTCTTCAAAATGTTGCACCAGAGCAGGGAAAAATATAAAGGGGTTCTACGAAAATTTGAAAGGAATGCGTGAGAAAAGTGCGGCTGAAAAGGAATTGCGGCGCTTCTAAGGCACCACTAAGAGCCTCAAAGCGCCACTAAATTTGCAACGCTTCTAAGGCACCACTAAAAGCCTCCAAGTGCCACTAAATTTGCGGAGCTTTCAATTTGCAACGCTTGCTAAGCGCTGCTAAATTAAAATTAATTTTCTAAATTTTTTAAATCAATTTCTAGATGGAAATTTTGTGGTGCTTGTAAGCGCTGCTAAAGTTTGAAAAATATTTGAAATAATACTAGAATTAAAAAAATATTATTTTAAATTTTAAAGCGCTTTAAGCGGCACAATCCCCTCATAGACATTGCAAAAAATCAAAAATTTTGTGGCGCCTATTGAAGCGCCACTATAATATTTTAGCGACGCCTTTAGTGAAGTGCCACTATTTGAGCGCCGCAAAAACACTATTTTTTTGTAGTGACTGTAGGCAAACTATGCATAAATGGTGGCCGCTATTGAGATGTGAATCATAAGAACTCCTATGATTTGGACTTGTAACTAAAGCGTTGATGCTAATCCAAGATCATCTACAGAGTGTTTGAAGTTAGGATAAAATATGAAGAAGATAGTGCCAGAATTTAAAGTTGATTGGATAGTAGCAAGACATGCATGTTGGTACTTACTGCATCTGGTATCTAGGACAACAATTGTGAAGCAATTGGAAGACCTTTGCATCCATGGAAGGTAACGGCTACTCAAATGACTCCAAAATGGATGTGTGTTAAATTGGTTACTTTCCATTGGGAGATTAACTATTCTAGGAATGAAAGAGTGAACATACGTTCCTTTTCATTTTTTGGGATAAGATATTGTCTTAGTGGTGTGTCTTGGGGATATTACTTCACATATGATCTCTTTTTTAGGAAAGTTTTAAAAGCTCTAGTGGCAAATGAAGCTGCTCCCTCCTTGTCAAAAATTTTTTTGACATCACATTCACTAAAGTCAATAGCAAATTTTTAGCACAATTTTTCAACCTCTAATTCACTATGCCTAATAGCGAAAATATTTGAAATTTTTTTACAAATTCATCATTCATGTTAACGAATTCGTAATGCTATAAAAAAAGTGATATATTTTTGTAGATTGAATTTAAAAACAGATTTTTTGAAAATTACAAAAAAATTAGTATATATACAAAAGCCAATTAAATTATAAATATCCTTAAATTATTAATATGATAAGTACTATTTAAATTATGACTTAGATACAAAATACTTGTCTAAACTATCAAAAGTGAGAAATACTTCCTTCAACTAAGTTGCAAAATATCCAATAATACAAATGTGACTAGATTCAAATTCATAAATTTCTTTATTAATCTCAATTGATTTACAATCATTTAAGTCACATATAGGAATTTCCTACTCAAGGAATCTACTACCACATTAGCCTTGCTATAGTAGTATTTTAACTTAAAATCATAATCCTTAAATAATTTAATCTACCTTCTTTTTCTTATATTAAATTCCTTGTTATCAAAGAGATATTTGAGACTTTTATAGTTACTAAATATCTTAAAATTAGCTTCATATAGAAAGTGCCCATATTTTTAAGACAAATATTATCACTGTTAATTCGAGATCATTGGTAGAATAGTTCTCTCCATGAAATCTCAGTTATCTAAAAGCATAGGTCACTATTTTTTCTCTTGCATTAAACACATTCTTGGCCCTTCTTAAATGCATCACTATACATTTCAGATGTATCTAATGGGTCAAGAATAACAAAGACAAGTGTGGTGTGTTTAACTTCCCCTTTAAAGTTTGAAAATAATATTTACATTCTAGATACAGAAAATGCACTCCTTTTCCAAATAACCAAGTCAAACGTAATAGTATTTGTGAAAACCCTTAAATGAAACACTAGTGCTAACCAGCTAACTAAGAAAACACCTATATTCTTTTTATTTTAAATTTTCTGTATTTAAAAAATAATAGATTTCTCTATATTTAGTTATAAATAAAAAAAAAAAATAAAGGACTTATCCTGAAAAGATTATAAATTAATTTTTTGTTATATCTCTCTAAATATATAAAAAAAATATCATCTCTTAAATTTAAAGAATCTAAACTTCTTTTTTTCTTTTCTCTCTTTACTGTTGGTCCCTTCACTGTTTCTTTTAAAGGATCTAAATCTCGGGCCAACATGCTAGTTCTAGGAATGCAAATGTTGTTCATAATGTAGATTAGATATTAGCAGCTCAAATGACAGTTTTAATTTTAAATGTTGACGTGATTTGATGTCAAAGATTTTATATCAACGTATTTTATAATTCTTTGACGTCTTTGTCCCTGTATTAAAAATTGGTCTAAGATCTAATGATATTATACAAGATAAAAAATTAGTTATTCAAATATTTTTTATTAAAAAATTATCCTAAATAATTTTAATATAAAATTAACAAAAAAAATTATTGTAGAGGAATTTTTTTTCTATTCATTAAAGCTAATCAATTTATTATAAAAAAATAAATAATTTATTATCTAATTCAAAATAGTAAAATTATATCCTTTTCTTATTATTAAATATTGCTTTAAAATCTCGAAATATTAAAATAGTAAAACTTATCTTTTAGCTTTTATTTCTAAATGACATACCATATTTCTGATCAGTGGCCATCTGCCTCTACACCCTTGGCTCACTCTGTTAGGGCTCTGACAAAAACTGAGAGATGCCTATTAGCTGCTCCTAACTGAGTCACGTGTCTACAATCATGAAGCTATATTCTTTTTTGCATTCATTTGTTTGCTCTCTTTGCATAAGTTTTTATCACCCTCTGGTCATTGTCCTGTACAAAAATTGATCTAGTCTAATTGTCTAATCACTTGATTAAAAAAATATATTACTACCTAAAAGTATTTTTAATAATTTTTTTAAATATTTTAAAACTTTAAAATAAATACTTTTTAAAAAATAAATAATTTTGTTAATAAAAGAAACATTTCCAAGTAGAAATAGGTCTTACCCTTCCTCTTCAATATGACTTGGGCCTCATCGACTCGTAGATGGTTGATTGGCTTATGCACTGCCATGATATACTGTTCAAAACCAAGAAAAATATTGGCAGGGGCGGCGGTACCGGTGCCACCCAAGTCGTTGCTTTATCTTTCGTCTCAGTATTTTATTATTATTCCTAACGTCCAAATTCAAACCGTGTAAAACAATGACACATGACATGACAATTAGGTGAACGCGTGTGCCTACGTGAGAGTTAAACTGACTTTTATTCTTATTTTCTACTTTTAAAAAAAATTTGTAAAATCAATTTTAATTATTATATTAATATTATTTTCATATATTTACATATTTATCATTAATAAAAAAACTTTTTATCATTAAGAAAATTTTTTTGTGCATTTGGCTTTAGTTTAAAAGTATTAAACAGAGTAGTATTTTGGACTGGAGTAGCTAGACTAGAAACTGCATGCATATATCTCCAATCATTGGAAAGATTCTAACAAGTTGTAGCTACAGTATAAAATAACACCAAATTATTTTGGAATTGGTCTTCAAATTGGCTTGAAAAAGTTAATGAGTTAATTGCCCTTGGGATTTGAATGGTCGCACCCCTACCCCATTTCCTGCGCCATAAACTTCTTCCCTCTTCAATGTTCTTATACTGCGGACCAGAACAACGGAGCACATTCTTGTTCAACTTGCTGCTTTTGAAGTCTCAAAAAATCTGGAAATTCGGAGTATCTTTGTAAATACTGACCATTGGTTAGGCAGACTTGTCTTTAATTGTGAAGTCAAGTCCTTTCTAATTGACCAAGTCATAAACCCTAAATTATACTGACCACCAATATTGTATTAGAAAGAAGATTTCTTATGATTGTTTTAAAACTTAATAGAAGTTGGGGTATTTTATTCTAAATTGGAAGTTTCCAACTTCCCTGTCCCTTGTGGAATCTTGGTTTTAGTACATTCTTCCAATTATATATGCCGTTACCAATCACTTATACTCCATCGTTTTCATTAGATCATAAGAAAAAGATTCTTAAGCCAAAATGCATAATTTCCCTCTTAAAGCTCTTCCGACATTTTGGTTCTTTATTTTTCTCATCTCCTCTGTTCTCATTAAAAGCTACGGAGGTGAGGCTACAAATGGAGACAATAAAGAAGTTGTACGCATTGGGGCAATTGTTGATGCTAACTCTCGTATTGGTAAAGAACAGCAAGTGGCCATGGAAATTGCAGCTCAAAACTACAATAATACATCAAAGACTCACAAGCTGGCTCTCTCTTTCCAGAACCCCACTAAAGAGCCCTTCAGAGCAACTTCTCTTGGTAAGTAATCTCTCGCATTTGCTAAGAAAAATACTTGACAAAAATTCCCATTTTGGTCCGGATAATTAGAATTTTTTTTTTTTATTCTCTACAGATAAATTCTTTTCCTCAAACCAACAAAAGTTAATTAAAAAAATAAAAAATAACTCATTAGGAACAAATTAAATTAAAGGTATTGGATTCTCTGTAATAATCTTCTTTAGTAGTTCTCAATAATAAAAGAGAGATAAATTCTAATCTATATAAGTTTTTATTTTTAAATTTTGGATAATCTGTATTTATTTTTTTATAATAAGAGAAAAATAAAAAATAAATAAAGAACTTATAA
The DNA here is from genome assembly GCA_031216115.1 of Senna siamea. Classification (NCBI taxonomy): domain Eukaryota; kingdom Viridiplantae; phylum Streptophyta; class Magnoliopsida; order Fabales; family Fabaceae; genus Senna; species Senna siamea. Next base: position 13,654,391 of record CM062355.1, on the reverse strand, counting down.
TCATAAAGATCTATTCTAAATAGATTGAAATTAATTTTATTTATCTCTCTTACTGCACTAAAATATATTATTTTTTTACTGCAAAAAATTTGACCTTTTTCTGATAGATTTCTATTTTTCTTTTCCTATATCTCTTTTACTCAACTACATAAGATTCCAAGTCAAATTAAAAGTTCATCTATATTTTTAGATCCATTCTAAACTGTGCTAAATCTGGATGTAGCTGAAGAATTGATTGAAAACCAGAAAGTACAAGTGATTATAGGGACGCAAACATGGCAAGAAGCAGCTCTAGTAGCTGGAGTTGGAAGCCAAAGTCAAGTTCCAATCATATCCTTTGCGTCACCAGCAATTACTCCACCATTGGCGCCAAAACGCTGGCCTTTTCTTGTAAGACTAGCTAACAATGTCACTGCACATATAAAATGCATTGCAGATATAGTACATACTTTCACTTGGCAAAGAGTAATAGTCATTTACGAAGATGATGGCTATGGTGGTGGAGACTATGGGATGCTACAACTCCTATCTGAGGCTCTCCAAGACTTGGGTTCAATAATCGAGTACCGTTTAGCTCTTCCACCACTTTCTTTTCTCTCAAATCCAAGCACGTTAATTCAACAAGAGCTGATTAAGTTGATACATCAGCAATCACGGGTTTTCATTGTTTTGCACTCATCTTTACAAATGGTGACTTGTTTGTTTAGAGAAGCCTCACAAATAGGACTTGTGGATCGAGATTCAGTTTGGATAATCCCAGAGACCATAACTAATCTTCTGGATTCTCTGGATAAATCAAGTATTTCCTTTATGGAAGGATCTTTAGGAATCAAGACGTACTACTCTGAAAATAGCAGTGAGTACCAAGATTTTCAAGCTCAGTTCCGGAAAAGCTTTCGTGCTAAGAATCCTGAGGAGGATAATAGCAATCCTGGATTTTATGCTTTGCAAGCATATGATAGCATCAAAATTGTGACTCGAGCATTAGAAAGAATGGCCAGTGACATTGACAATAGTAGTAGCAACTCAAGAGCTTTACTAAGAGAAATACAGTCTAGCAGTTTTCATGGTTTAAGTGGAGACATTCATTTTGAAGCAGGCCAGCTCTTGCAGAATCCCATCATAAGGATAGTAAATGTAGTTGGGAAGAGTTATAAAGAAATAGATTTTTGGACGCAAGAACTTGGGTTCGTTACAAGCCTCCCTAAAGTAAATAATAATATGCCTGGGAATTTGAGTGGTGTAGTACAATGGCCTGGGAATTTGCAGAGGATTCCAAAAGGATGGAATATGCCTGTTAAACAAAATCCAATGAAAATTGCAATTCCGGGAAGAACTTCATTTTCTAAATTTGTAAAGGTTGACTATGGGGAGAATCCAGCTAAGAATAAATATAATGGCTTCTGCATTGAAATTTTCTACATGGTGCGTGAACTTTTGGAGTATGATCTGCCATATGAGTTTTATCCTCTCAATGTAACATACCCAGATCTGGTTCAACTAGTTTATAACAAGGTAACATCTCTCAATTAAATTAAACTTTTTTATTTTTGTTTGTGGTAATTAAGCGAGTAAAAGCGATATTTTCCATCATTTATATAAAAGTTTTGCTTAGCTTAAATCATATTTTTATTCCTTAATTTTACTTAATTTTATCAATTATGTGTCATATATTAAAACTTTAAACATGTGTAATTCAATCTACCTCACACAAATCATTTCGTATAAGTTTCATTATATGACATACATGTCTCTGATCATTTTAATTAATTTTTTAATTTACCTATTTTAATTCAAAGATTAAATTAATTTTTTAAACTATAAAACTCAATTATAAATTTCTAAAATATGAAAATTAAATTAAAAATTCAGTGAAAATATAAAACAAGAAAAAGTAATCTAACCTTTTCTTTGAAATAATGAGCACATTAATTGTCAATAAATTTTAAGCTACTAAACCTACAACTCCATTTTTTTTAACTAGATTTATATACATACAGTTGTTTATATCTTTGTTATTAAATTTTTTAATTAAAATAAAGCATGTGAATTTTTTAAGAAAACTAATTATGAAAGAAATAGTTAAATTTTATAAATTATATGTATAAAGATATATAAATTGCATCTAAATTTTTTCTTTTTCTTCTACCAACCTGTCCCGGCCCCTCAATTTAGTCTATAATTGAATATTTTTCTTTTGGACATATGCCACAAGCCAACTGTCAATTTGCATCTGCACGTCTCTTTCAGTTCACCAATAGGCGGGAATAATTGTGTCTTGATGAAGATAGGTTACAGCCTCTTTGTGTGACCAAGTCTATTGTACAACTTTGAACATAATGGAGACTGGTTAGCTTTTAATATAATTTTTTACTTTTGTATTGAGTCTCTTATATATCCTCTATACGGTAAAGTAAAGAAAAATAAATAAATACTAATTATAAAAAATAAAAATAAAAAGGTAATCACACGCACGTACGTGTATGCTCATTAGATTTAGTAAAGAAGCCACAACATTGAATTTATGGTATAGATCGAATTGTGTTGTTAACTTTGAATTTTGTTTCTTTCTTCAATGAATTAAAATTTTTCCTTTTGTGTTGATTGTGTCATGTGGATCAACAATGGCGGAAGACTTACGATGCAGTGGTTGGCGACATGACCATACTATCGGAAAGAATGAAATATGTGGATTTTACTGTGCCATATGCAGAATCAGGATTGTCAATGATAGTTGCTGCCAAGTCTGAAGAGTCAGCATGGATGTTTGTGAAGCCCTTCACTTGGCAATTGTGGGTGGTTACTGGAGTCATCTTGGTTTACACAATGTTAGTAGTTTGGTATCTTGAGCGAGTACCCAATCCAGAGTTTCATGGCGATTTCAGAAGCCAGATTAGCACTGCTTTTTGGTTTACCATCTCCTCTCTATTCTTTGCTCATAGTAAGTATATTATTGCTCAACTTCAATTGAACAACATTATCTTTTCTGCATGGAATAAGATATTGTCTATGTATGCATTATGAAGCATCAAACATAAAAGATAAAGTCGTATCATGTTTGATGCACTTTTAAGAAAGTTCTAGGTTTTTTTCAATATATCTTCCAAATTACTACGTACTTACTTTTTACATTTAATACCTTTTTTATCCTATAATGGGACTAAAGCATGGATAATTCTACTTATAAGATAATGCATGGCATTTGCTAAGAGAGAGACATAGAGGGAGACAAGCCCACTTTGGTGGGTCTCACATCAAGGCTTCGCCCCTCTCTCTTTCTTACAAAATCCCTTAGTTATAGTTCTACTTCTACTGCATGGGATCCTTTTTAATTTAATTCTGTCCTCTTGTCAATATTGTTCTGTGTGTCAATATTTTTTTTGCTTTTTCAGAGATATTAAAATTATGAACCTATTTTCTTTTTCATTTTTTAAAACTAGTTTTAAGAATTTATATTAGTATTATTTTAATATATTTATATGAATGATATTAAGAAAAAGATTTTTTTTATGTGCTTTTTTTCGCTTTGAAAAATTGGAGTTCAGAATAACTTGTAATTATTCTGTATTTTTTTTTCAAAACACATTCTTTATTTCATTTTTATTTTTAATCAAAAACAGTTATTCAATCTTTTTTAATTTTTATATTTTTGCTGCATTCAAACAGACCCTTACATTTCTCTTGCAATTTTGTTTTTGAAAACCTACACTATTTTCTATTAAGAGATTAAAAAACATATAATTTTATCTATTTTAACTAAAATATCCTTAATGACATTATTAAATTTTTTTAAAAAATATAATTTGTTAGAAAAATATATTTTAAAAATTATAATTATTTAATTATAATTTATTTTGAATTAAAAATAATAAATTTATTTTTTAAAAAATTTAAAAAATAATTTTTTTATATAATTAAATGCATATATTAATTATATAAATAACTTAACTCTTGCATTTAATTTGATCTCACAGGGGAGAAAATGCATAGCAACTTATCTCGTTTGGTGATGATAGCTTGGCTGTTTCTAGTTATGATTTTGAATTCAAGTTACACTGCAAGCCTTTCTTCAATGCTCACAGTTCAACAACTACGACCAAATGTCACAAGCATTGAGTGGCTGAAGAGGAACAACGCGAAAATTGGTTGCGATGGTGATTCATTTGTTAGGACGTACCTAGAAGATGTTGAAAGATTCAAGCCAGAAAACATCATCAATATTAATAATGACTACAATTTTGATGATCAATTCAAAACCAACTCAATAGCAGCTGCTTTTCTTGAACTACCATATGAAAAAGTATACATCAATGAATATTGCAAGGAATACTCTGGCTTCACCCCCACCACCAGATTTGGAGGACTAGGTTTTGTAAGTAATAATACAATTCCTATACTGTTTATTACCTCTCCATGTCTTCTTCTTCTTCACGTGTTACAATGTCTTCAATCCCTTGATGCAGATGTTCCAAAAAGGCTCTCCTGTGGCAAAAGATGTTTCTAAAGCTATATTGGAGCTATTAGAAAAAGGACACATGAAAGACTTGGAAGCGAAATGGTTATATTCCTCAGATGAGTGCTCCAACAACACAGCCTCCAACGGTACAGGAAGTTTGAAGCTTGCAAGTTTCTGGATTCTCTATGCCTTTTCTGGTATTACTTCAACCATTTGCTTACTATATTCTATCATGTCATCGCTAAGCTTTTATCAAGCAAATCAAAATGTGGTTCAAGATGGCAATGGACCCATAAACGATATGAGCATTTGGATAAGAGCTATTCAATTAACTAAGCATATTTATAGCAGAAAGCTTAATAAGGAAAGTACTGAGGCACAACAAGATGTAACAAATTGTTCTTCCAGATGGGATTGTGTTATCACCACTAACACACCTGTGCATCGCCAGGATTCTGCTTCCTCAGTACCACCAATCATAATGCTTCCTTGTCCACCAACCCTAGAAATACAAATGGAAAATCCAGCCTATAGAAGGAATTATAACTAACAATTGGTTGTGTTTGGATGGCAGAATTTTAAATTTCATGGAATTTAAAATGTTAGGAATTTTAATTTGATTTAAATTCCTTGTATTTTAAATTTCTTGTTTGGATAAATACAGTATTTGTAACATTTCTTATTGTAACTAATAAATATATGTACAAACTAGAATGTATATGTAACAACGGGAAAGATTTGAAAGAGTTTTTAAAGGATTTTAAAAGATAAAACTTGATTTTAACCCTAATCCCAATCAAACGAAGATTGACACGTATTTTGAGGATAATGACTGGACATAGAAGGTCCTTTGAAGCCAGAAACACAATCAAACAGAAAGAAATGTAATCCGGCGATCAGAAACTGACGGAAGGAGTTTCGTGCGTCACTTTCGTTGACGGAGGCCAAGACTTTCGCATGGAAATACGTGCCAATGTCTGGAAGGATGCCGACACCCTAAAAGATCCCCGGGTGGCCTGGGAAAAGTCGAGATCGCCCCTGGAGGCTTTAAATTACGCGAACTCCCGCCATTTCTCTCATTCCACTCTCTCTCCTCACCACACTCTCTCTCTCCTCTCTCTTTTCTCTCTCCACTTTCCTTCACCGTGAACGGCCGCCACAGCCACCGTGGGCCGCCACCAAGGGTACCAACCGACACCATCGCCACAACCACCAGCAACCAACCACTGCCACCAACGGCCGCCGGAGCTGCCGAAAAAATGCCGTTTTTCCCCTCCATCGCGCGAAACTTCCCCAGCTCGAATCGCCGCCGTCCGTCGCCATTGACCCTCACCGCCCCCACCACCGTGTAGCCCGAGCTGCCAACTGCCTTCAGTAGCTCGGCACTGTCGAAAGGAGGTCGGACGCGCCCGGATCAAGGCAAAACGCCGTCCGTCGTGCGAGAAGTTTTGTGGCTAGAAAACACCGTCCAAACGGCCGTGAACCGCCGTGCCACTACCGTATTCGGACTCCTGGGCTTGCGGGCTTCACTGTGGTGTGATTTTTGAGGCAAACCGTACCTCCTCGCCGTGCGCCGCCGTGCACCACCGTGCGCCGCCGTGCCGGAGCTCCTGGACGTGCATCCCAAGAAAACGAGACCACCGTGACGTAGAACTCTATCATCCGAGCACAGTGGTAAGGTTCGTTTTCCCAAAAACTAATGTTATATGACTGAAATGACTGCCGAACGTAATTAGGCAATTAATTAACCTAGGTAACTGTGTAACCGAGTTTAGGATTGAAAATTGGATGACGTGACGAGCCTAAATGTTTAATTTGATGTCCAGAAAATTAATCAGGCTCAGAAACCGAGACTGCATGGAATTCTGAAGTGATTTAGAGCATTCGGAGACCAGGTAGGATAATTTACACTTCCCGAACCCTAGAATTGATTTAGTGAATACCTGACTGATTTAGACGACTTGTATGGATTTGCGTGCTGCTTTCGATGGGATAAAATTGCATGCTGTGTCAAAACCCTAATTGCATGTTAGACACCTTGTTTATCGAGTTTAGATGCCTTTAGGACAGATTTACTTAGGGTTGGGTACTTGATAGCCGGTATCGGACGACCGTTAAGTATTCCTCGTACAGGAAGCTTTTAAACGAAACTATTTTTTATCAGATTTAGCCTGTACTGAGTTAGGGATTACGCGTTAAACCAGGACGACCCTAAGAAAGGTTTAGGGAGTATAAGGGTGGATAACCTACACGGGGAAACGTTGTGATTTAGGCGTGATACCCTAGAACCCTGAGGAATAGCCGACCGAGTGCATGTGAGTTCGAATAGATCAGATGAGGATGAGAATTGGCGTATGTGCACATGCTAGGGGACGCCCTAGATGTTGATTCTCACCCGGTCCTTGAGTGAGTGATTGGTGTTACGGATCACACTCACAATATAGGCTTGATTCGGGTGATTGGTGTTACGGATCACACCCAACGATAAGAGAGGTATTCTCTCTAGACTACGTGCACTTAGAAGATGATTTAGATGCGGTTACAGTGGATTTGTAGCCAACGTGGATTGAGATACACAGGGCATGGGATTTCACTTGCTTTTGATAACTGATTTTTAAAGAAATGGATTTTATGATTGTGATATATTGCCGCAATTTCCATGTGTTTAAACGATTTTAAAGATAAGGTATTCCACTGTTTAATCGATTTCGGGAAGACGATTTCGGTGTTCACACCGCTGAGTATTCAACTGGTTTTCGAATGATAATTGATTTGTAAATTATTCTACTAGGATTCATATCTCATTAGGTTGTTTACTCAGATGAACAGGGACAGGAGCCCAGACGATAGCCGAAGCTGACTTGAGGATAGACGGAGAATGATTAGCTTAGGCTTGAATTATTTGTATATATACTTTGATGATGATGTTATTTAACGGATTCTGTTTCTTGTAAATTCTGTATGGACTAGACTAAATGTACATATAACGTTTTAGATAGTATGTATGGATTTTAGTGATGGATTGATGTTGCTGTGTATGGATTTATATTAGTTATGTTTACTGCTGTTATTGGATTGGCTGTTGATTTATAAACAGGTGATTCTGTATTTGGGATATGATCAATTTACAGAGGAAACTCTGTCAGATTTTTGGTAGAATTTACCGCCGTAAACTTATGGATTTGAATTGAAATGTGTATGAATGTAAGACGTGACAGGTATATGAGTTTTAGATTTCATCCCAGAGTTATTATTGATGATGTACATATGTTTATTTAGTTAGCTGCGTATGAATCAGGGTTGAACGGAATCCGAATGGACAGCAGAGAATCTATTTGGGTTACGCTCAACCAGTAGCGATCCCCTGACGTTCCCACATAGGGAATAAACATTCAGAATACCCCATATGCTTCCGCTAATCAGATAAGCATCACGTATGACGTATTAGGGGGTCGTTACAGTATGAATGTATGTATTTATATACATATGTTACAACAAAAAATTCATCATTCAACAGCTCATTTTGTTATTTTTTTTAAGCTTATAGCATCACTAAAATCATTTTGTTAAGTGCCAGAAATGTGTTAGGACTAGTTTTTGGCGCTTTACAGCAAGTGTCAACATAAGTGCTAGAAAACATTTTCCCTGTGCCCACTACAAAAAAAAAAAAGACATTCGATGGCAACTTTTTAGTGGCAACCAAATCCGTTGCCACTGAAAGTCCATTTTCAGTGGTGACAATTTGTGTTGCCACTAAAGATTTTCCACGACGCCAAAAACCGTTGCCATTGAAGATATTCAGTGACGACCACTAAAAAATCGCCACCAAAAGTCTTTAGTGGCAACAGAAGATCGCCACTGAAGCTCTCTAGTGGCGATGTTGTTTTTGTCGCCATTAGATCTAGTCAATGGCGACAATTCTTGGCGCTGCGGAATACCTTCAGTGGCGACTTTTTCCCGTCACCATTGATGCACTAGAAACGGGAGGAAAAAACTTAGAAGATGCACCAGCGCAACTCGAGCACGGGTCCTTGGCAAGTGTTGTAAGTCAAGTGACCATGACGCCACAGCAGCCCCTGATAACTATACTTCAATATTTTATATATAATATAAAATTAGCAATTAAAAAAAGTACCAATTAAATTTCACTTTGCATATTGTTGCGCCAAATTGGGGACATCACAGAGTACTTCGTCCAGCTCGCCTATGCTTCGATACAGCGTGCATCACCGTCAAAAAGTGTCGTTCACTACCGTTCTTGCTTGGGTCTTCTTCCTCTGGCGTCCATTATGGGTTTTTGTTCAACGTTGCTCCATTTGTGCGTGCTCTATTGTGGGTTTGCATCCATCATGCTATTCACCGCTGTCGTGCTCTCTCGTGGGTTTGCATCCATCACCGCCGACCTTCATCGCAACTCAAGGTAAGATTTCTCTGCATATATACTGATTCTAATTGATTAAAGGTGATGCACGTGATATGTCTAATATATGTTACCCGACCCTTGGCCTTGGGGCTTCTTTAATTTATTCTTCCCCTTTTCCTTCTATTTATGATAATTTTGTGGCTTTAAAAAAAATCAATCTTTTTAAATTTTTTTTTGAATCACCGAATTAAGAGAAGGTGATTAATTTTACTACTCATTTTAAGTCTAAATCTAAATACAAAGATTATAATAGCCTATTTATATCTTTTCCACGATCATCCCTATTCCCTAATACAAAAGGCCAAAGCTAGATAGAATAGCAATATTTGAGGTAATAACACTGCAATGGGGTTAGAACTTAACCAAGATAGCAGAGCATGGATCCAATTAACAATTGATGAAGTACAATACTAGCATAAGCCTTAATCTGTCGTATATAATTTTCTTGTAGCTTTCTTTCATCAAACAAACATCCATAATTACTTCACTAGGTGAACAAAAAATCAATGTATTTTAGGTAAACATACAATATATGTTGGATAAGATATAGTAGAAAATCCAATTATTTCTACTAGATAATTTTTTATTTGATCTAAACTTATACGAAGTTATTTATAATTTTATTATTATGTTATTTAATCAAAATAAAATATGTATAAATTTTTTTAAAATAATAATAATAAGAAATAAATTATATAAATTATACACGTATCAATCTTTGATTGAAAAATTTGATATCAAAATTATAAAAATTACACTTGAATTTTTTCCTTTTCATTTATGAGGAGAAGTACACAATCATCGAGCAATGCCATTTTTTTGAACTAATGTTTGTGGTAAGTGTGATGAAAGATGAAAGATTTGTTTGCTGCTAGGTAACTTACAAACGTGCACAGGTATAATGATAGCTATTACTATAACTTCAACATTGGAACCTACACCTAACCACTAGCATAATAGATTTTGGATAATGAATGTGATAAGCGAGTGAAAATTATTTATGTGTGTTATTATATATAAGTTTCACTTACATGGTATAAAATCCAAATTTTTTGTAGTGGCCTCAGAAGTGCCTCTAAATGTTCCATTTTGTGACACTATACATGTGTTATAAAATGATAACAATCTTAACCTTATCAAGCGTCTCAAAATAAAATAGTTTGTGACGTTTAAAATAATATTATTGGTGCTTTTAAAGTGTCAAAAATGTGTATGTAATTATTTTTGTTCATTTTCTTGTTATGTCATGGTTCTTTTGAAGCACTTTAAATATTGAAATTGTACCTTGTAATTGAATGTGACATTGTAATGGAACATGCTCTATGAATAGGAACTTGTTTGTATGACATATGTGAAATGTATATGCATAATATGAATGTGAGTGAACATTAGTAACTAAATTGTAATTGTGCCATGAAAGTTTATGATGAAAAATCATGAAAATATTGTCATAAGTTCTTTGTACAAATATTTGTTTCATTTTGGAATATTTAAGAGTGGATAGCTAAGAGTAGTATGGGATGCCCATGGTTTATCCTATGTGGGCAACTAATGCTAGTCAACTTTGGAGTTAGTTGATGAATATCGAGAGAAAGGGGCTAAATGGACTATCTAGAAGGCCTAAGGGGTAGTTTTACTTATATTCTCATTTATTTGGTAACTCTGAATACGATGAGAGATAATATGTACTCAAGGTACATGGGAAGAAAATATGATATGAACAGAGACATGGCAACCCCGTGGACATGGTGATCCCAATGGCACTAGACAGATGTACACACCAAGGGATGCCTTGAAGTTAGTGGTCAAGGTGAAAGGACCAATATATGTTGCTCAAAGGTAAAGGATGACAGGCTTTGTATGTTCATATAAAGTAAAGATATAACAGAAGGTATTACAATTTTTTAGTTATGTTATGATTTTTTTTCCTTATATGTGTTATACTTTATGATAAGGAAGACTACATGGATACCTACACATGTTGAGATGGCTATTTGTATGAATTATTTTTCTACTGAGAATTTTATTCTCACTCCTATTGATAACTCTACTTATGCCTCACTATTACCTCTTACTAAAGATTGAGGTGAAGTTGACAGTGTCGTGGTTGGGTACCTTCGCTTTGGTTCGAGTCATAGAGATTATGACTATGATTTTATATATGTTATATCTTATGATAAGTCTTCTTCGATGGATCATTTACCCCTATTTTGATGTATAACCCCATCCCACTAAGTATATGTGTATTCAACTATATGAATCCATGTGGTTACCAAAGGCTAAACTAATGAATGTGTGCTTAGATCAATATATACATATGAATATTCCACTAAAAACATATTATTCCAATCAAAAACCAAATTAAGAATTTTTGAAAAGAAAATTTTATTTTATTAATTTTAAAGAATTTATAGGATGCCTTAGGAGATGTTGTAACATCCATATGTTAATTAACTTCAATGGAAAGAATTTTTAGTACTTGCTAATAAATTACTTGCTTACTTACTAATTAAGTTAATTAGTTTAAGGAAGGGGAATATTTTGGTTGCATAATTTAATGGACCAAAAGGTAATAGGAGGGAGTGAAGGAAACTAAATGATGAATAAATGGACATGCATCAATATGATGAAGAAGTGGAATGCAAAATTAATATATATGTATCCCCATGTATGAGGCATCACGTGAACAAAAAGGGAGAGAGAGAGAGAGAGAGCTAGTATAAAACAAAATTCAATTATTCTTCTTTCCCTTTGAACTCCACATGTGAAAGGAAACACATAACCCACTTCACTTTCTTCCCTTGGCTCTCGTGACTCCACCGAGTGGAAGAATTATGGAGCAAATGGAACATACAAAAGGGACCCAAGGAAAAGGAAATAATAGTGCATAATTGTAGCATATACATATGTATATAGCACGGCAACATGGATAGGTGGAGAGAAGAAAAAAGAAAAAAGAGAGAAAGTGCAAAGGTGAGCTACTGGAACCGTACCTCTTGCGTGGTAGAGTGGAGAATGCAAGCAGGTGAGGGGAAATTGAGCACACGTGAGGGAGAAAGTAAATGCAGCATGCACAGCAGCCAAGAAATGAGTAGGGAGGAAACTTAAGGCAAAGGAGATGTGCATGCAGACGTGTACAATGTGGGGAGAAGAGAGTGTGCGCATGATCCACCTCGGTTCTTTTGGTGGCACCACGTGAAGGAAGCAAATACACAAGGGACAACATGGGAGCTTGCATGAAGAGCTGCACGTTCTTGCATGGATGAGGGAGACTATGATTTTTTTTCATTTCCTTTATTCCACTTAGCTAAAGGAGGGTGAGGGGATTGCAGGAAAAGGAAAAAGAAATGAAATGAAAGGAAGGGTTAAACAATATGCTAGCCCTACGTGTAGCTAGGAAAAAAAAAAAGAAGAAAGAAAAGAGAAGGGAGAGATGACGTGCAAGTGGAGAAGGAGGGGCAAGCTACGTGACTACCTTGGCGTGTGCAAGTGGACATGTAAGACTTGCAAGGAATGAAGTTCACCTAATGCCTACGTGGGGGTGGCAATGTGAGGGAGGAGAGAAAAGAAAACAACAAAAACAAAAGAAGAAAAGAGAGGAGAGGGATTGGGACGAAGAAAAAAAAAGAAGAAGGAGGAAACCCACACACGCCCATTCATTCGGGAGAAAGGAAAAGAAAGAGAAGAAGAAGAAGCAAGAAAAGCATTAAGCAAGGGAAGAAAGGTAGGTTAGCAATTCTCTTGTCCTAGTTTCATAGGTTAGCATAGATATTTCATAATGTTGCTTCTATGAAACTAGAGTCACTTTCTCCATTCTTGATTTAGGATGAAATTTGATGTAGTATGCATGATGAATCTAGGGGTTAGCTAAATTACAGAGAATTAATAATGTAATTGGACATGGTGGATTGATAAATATATTCATGTGATGATAGAAGGGGATGGACTAGTTGGTAAGGGAAATTTATTGCCATGACCATAGGAGAAAATAGTGTACACATTATTTATGATTTGGGGAGAAATTTTATGCCAAGATAAATCCTAAAAAAAGTAGAAAAGATTGTAGTTATCATTAATATCTTTAAGGAAATTATATGACATAATGAATATTAAGGGAAAGTAGAAACTATGGTGTTCTTTAATAATCCTTTTGGAAGGAAATTTAGGAAAGAAATAATAAGATATAATATTTCCATTAATAATAGAAATTTAGGTGAGAATGAATAAGAGATATTATGGCCATTAATATCGAAAATTAGGTAAGAATGCTTAGAAAATGTTATGCTCATTAATGTCATCCTTAGAAGAAAATTTACACAAAAATATATATAATAATAAAATAGTAGCAAGAATTATATCCATAATTAATATTAAGGGAAAAATGTGTGTGAGATTAGATTTTGGGGAAAATAAAAAGTATTGTATTCATAAATTAATATTATGAAGAGAGAATTCTGCAAGAATAAATCCCGAGAAAATAGAATGAGAAAATTTCATTTCCATAATTAACGTAGTGGGAGGAAAGTTTGTAAAGATATTTATAAGGAAGAAAAAAAAAGGAAAATATTATTTCCGTGATTAATGTTTTGAGAGAAAAATTTGGCAGGAATAAAGTCAAAGAAAGAAATATATATATAATTATTATGTCCACAATTTAATAGTGTGAATGGAAATGTATGTACATCCTAAGAAAAATAGAAAATGTGATGTCAGTAAGTAATATTCTGAATGAAAAGTTACGTTTGATTAAGTTCTAGGGATGTTTCAAATCTATTCGCACATGTTGCAAAAGCACAACCTTTCCTGGTTTACAAAAGGGAAGGGTAGGGTGACACCGCACCCTGCAGGGTTCCGAGTGTACACCGACGGCCTAGGGAGGTGTGGCCGAAGGTGCTCCATGCCCCTGACCGAGCATTAGCAATCGTATTGAGATCGTGGCTGAGTTTCCACCTATTACGAGGTGTGGCCGGAGGTGCTCCAAACGAGTGCCCTAGGGAGGTGTGGCCGAAGGTACTCCATACCCGTGATTTAATGTCCTAAGAATTTTATGTATGTGGACCGAGGGTTCACAATTTACGAGGTATGGCCAAAGGTGCTCCACACGGGCGGCCTGACGAGGTGTGGCTGAAGGTGCTCCATGCCCGGGACCTAGTGCTTGCAATCACGTTATATACGTGGCCGAATGTCCACGAGTTTCGAGGTATAGCCAAAGGTGCTCCACACGAGTGACCTAGAGAGGCGTGGCCGAAGGTGCTCCACCCCCATGACCTAGTGTTCACACAACATGTACGTATGTAATGATGACTTCGCAATAATAAATCGGTACGCTTAAGAAAATACTGGTCATGTGAAAAAGAACTTTTACTATGGCTAGCTACTAAATTTATCATGCAATAATGACCTATTTATCGATATGTACTTTTCTCCTAAATCAAGGATGTAGTTTGAACATTTTGATGCCTGCACCCTCTTACATGTTAGTTTCTTTTAAAACTATGAATTGGTAAGCTACTGGAAAACTCGTGTTTCTCACTTATGTGCTAATATGTATCAAATTCGGATGCGTAGCAGGGACGCGTGGTAGCAGTATCTTTTTGATAGAGTAAGTTTTTGTAAGCCCCCATTTTGGGACCCTAGAAGTACTCGGATTAGACTAGGACAGCTAATTTGACTGTATATACGAATGGTTGTGGGAATACCGAGGAGAACGGATATGTGAAGAACCGGTTCATTATTATTTAAAGCGGGAGTCTGAGTGGCAGGCCTGTTATCTCCTGACTTCTGCAGGATGGGTACTTCATATATCCGGGGATTGATACATCAGTTGTAATGAATATTATTATTAGATAGGTATTATTTGATTTATATAAGGGACTATATTGTATTTGTGTAGCATAGAGTTTTTATTTCACTATGCATGTGAGTTACATTTTTATCTGAGCAAAGAACCCCAAACCTACTTCATTTAATATAAATTGAATAGTTATTTGCTCAGGAAATAATTAAAAGGACAAGAATAATGTATCGAACCTATCTAATGATATCAGAATGAACAACAAGACTAGATAGAGGCATTACAGATGTAGGGGAAAAGAGTGGGCCATTAATAAGAACAATTAATCAAACCACTATGTAATAGTTAATATGTAGCCGGGGCATTACATCAACCATGTATCTTCCAACAAGTCTCCTTGGTTTGCCTCATCTTTGCATAGTAATCACATTGCAAGTTCGCTTTATCAGAGGTGGTTTTTTAGTTTTCTCATGTGAGATAGTTAGACTGAAATTCTCAATCAGTGCCTAGTAAAGCATGACATTGTGTCGAATTTCCTCTTGGAGGACATAGTAGTAAGAATCCTCAAGAAAAGTGAAAGGAGATTTTCCCAAAAACTTGAACTTGGATCTGAAGGTGGACTGCGACTATAGGGCTCAAATATTGAGAGCTTAATTAGATGATGAATTCCTGAAGTCTCTAATGGATATGACGGAATTCAACAAAGCCTTAAATGGGATAGTGCAATTTCAAAATACAATTTATGCCCCTAATAGTGAAAACTTAGGGGCTAGAATCCTATAAGAAGCTTATAAGACAAATTACACCATCCACCCAGGTACCAAAAAAATGTACCAATATTTGAAGTCTAGAAACTGGTAGCCAGGCATGGAAAGAGACATAACAAAATTCATAGCTAGATGCCTAGTATGTCAGTAAATTAAGATAAAACATCAAAAACCTATTGGCATGTTACAACCATTAGATATCCTTGAATGGAAATGGTATAAGATCACCATGGATTTTGTGGTAGGTTTTCCTAAGACTCAATTCGGTAATGATGCAATTTTGATAATCTTGGTCCGATTAACCAAATGTGCACATTTCTTGCCCATTAAGATGAACTATCCCTTGAGTAGGTTAGCTCAGTTGTATATTTGAGAGATAGTTAGATTTCATGGTATCCTTACTCACATAGTATCAAATAGGGATCTAAGAATTCAACTCTAGGTTTTGGAAAGCTCTGTAGGAATCATTTGGCATGAAGCTAAACTGTACTATAACATACTATCCCTAAAAAGATGGTCATACTGAATGAACCATTCAAACCTTAGAGGAAATGTTAAGAACTTATGCACTAGAACAGATAAGTAGTTGGGATAAAAGCCTACCTCTAGTCGAGTTTTTATACAATGCTAGTTATCATTCCAACATAAGAATGGTTAAGACATTATATGGGAGAAAATGCAGATCTCCTATATGTTGGTTTGAGGCAAGTGTGAAAAAAATTTTAGGACCTATAATTGTCTAAAACATTACTAGTAAGATAAACATGATCAGAGGTAAAATGTCTAGAACTAAAATAGGTGAAGGAGTTATTCTATGAAGAGAAGGAAACCCATATATAGAACTTAAAGAGGGTGAATATATATTTCTTATAATATTCCTAGTAACCTACATTGGTAAGACTATAAAGTCCAAGAAGTTAAGTCTAAAGTGTATAAGAACATGTAAAATTTTGAGAACCAATTGGTTTTTCGCATATTGGATAAATTTACCCTATTTATTTCAAATTCCCCAACATATACCATGTATTCCAGCTTGAAAGATACCTCCTCAATCATTCTCATGGTCAGAATATGAAATTAAATGATGATTTAACTTGTCATCCTAAAGTTCTAACGATCATTGAATCTAAGGTGAAACAGTTGAGAAATAAAGCCATTCCAATGGTGAAGGTATTGTGGAATGAGTTTTTGCTTTGAGAAGTTATGTGAGAGAAAGAAAGGGTATGAGTACAGCTTAACTAGAATCAAGCATATAGATACGTTCCCAAATTTTGAGGATAAAATTTTTAAAAGGAGGAAAGAATTGTAACATCCCACTCTATGCAGTTAAATTATATGTGGGAGGTTTAAGTCATTCCTTTTGCATGTGTTTGGTATTAATTGGTGTTTAGAGCTAGACATGCTAGTTCTAGAGAAATTGGTTGAAATACTAGACAGAAATGATGTCTGGTTTGTGATAAATGGAGTTTTAAAGGCAAGTGGCATAAATAGGGAATTTGAATATAAAGAGTGTCATATTGAGGGAAACTTTCCTAAGGCTTAAATAAATATTAAAATAAAAAATTAAGAAATGGGATTTTTGGGAAAATAAAGTCTAAGAATGGTACTAAAGGATAAAATATCCCATAAGTTCCTTAAATTGCAAATTGTCTTAGGGACCAATTGGAAAATACTTTCAAAATGCATCCAAAATCCTTAATTAGGAAGAAGGCTAACGTTTAAATTCAGAGAAAGAGAGACAGAGAGTTTAGAAACCTTAAGTTAGAGAGAGAGAGAGAGAGAACAACCCATCTTAGAGAGAGAAATAATTGGCTAGAGAAAGAGGCTAGAACTGAGGGGGAAGCTCAGAGGGAATCAAGATATTTTGCAAGGAGCAACCTAGAAAATTTCTAGACAACTTAAGCACATGAAATAACCAAATGAAGAGAGGTAATAAAGTAAATCAAAGCTCTTGTTTTAGTTTTTGAAAAACATGAAAATTGTGTAGCAATTTCAAATTCTAGTGTTTTAATGCAAAATAGGAGCCATATACATGCATTACGTGCTAAATCATGTTGGATGTGTGTATATATGGGCATACATGTGGTTGATTTGCTTGGAATATGGAGTTAAAGTCATGGGTTTTGTTTATCTTTCTTCGAAAGTATGACTTTGCATGGTTTTAATGGAATATGGCTTGAAAGCTTACTATTTTTATATTTTTCTTTCTCCTAATGGAGGGAAATAAGTTTATGAATTATATCCTTATGAAACTCAGTGATTTAAGGGTGATTCTAAATCAAAAAGTGCTTTTTGAAAATAGGACAGGAATATAGCAGTCGACTCCCAGCCTTTAGAAGTTGACTATCTTATTCTAAGTGTTTTCCAAAAAATTGTAAAACCTAGGAGTCGACTGCTAGCTTCTGGAAGTCAGTTGCTAGCCCTAGGAGTGTAACACCTCCAATCTTATAGTTTCTTTTAGTTAATTAAATAATACAATATAATATACTATGAAATTAGTGAGTTACTATTACCTCCACCTGAGTAAACATTTTTAAATTTTACCAAGTTGAATAATTAAGTGTCATTGGTTTAGGCCTCTACACTTAGGTTCTCACATATAACGCAATAGAAATAAATGAAATCAAGATACATATTTTTAAAACACATTCTGATTAGCTAAAATTTTATACATTCACATACATCATTTCTTTCTTAAAATACATGTAACTATAGAAATGTGAGATTGTCAACCATTTGTCAGCTAGGGTAAGGAGGCAACAACCCTGTCACTCATACCCATTTCAAAACCCTACTAAGGGATAATACTATTTCTCTCATATCTTGAATACATAAATTCCCTCTTTTCCTGTACATCAAAAATTAATCATTTTGATCTCTCCAAAAATATAATAAAGGATCAAGGTAATGGGGCATATACACTGGGTACCAATTATTCACATGTCAAAATATGATAGCTAATCTACTAGTCATGCAACTCCACCCCTCTTGTAGGTGGGGCCGACGGGGGAAACACAATAATAGTAATTACCCATATTTCTTTGACATCATAAAATATCCCAGGAAAGGTATTTCTCTTAAGGCTACGTCTACCTCTAGCAGAATATGAAATCTAGGCATCTGATACACACCAGCAATTATGTGGGAATGAATCTTAGTAGCATAACAATCTATTTAAAAATCACTGGCCTGTACCACTGTATTCATACAAAAATTTGCTACATTCTTTTAATCATCACAAAAATAAAACAGTATCTATTAGGATGTAATGCATGAATTATACAAATATAGAATGTAATTATAGATACATGCATAGTTACAGTTCACCAGTTGTTAACAATATAAAATATGTCATCTCATCACACATATTTACCATGGTAACATGATCATATTCACATTTAAAACATAGCAAGAAAAATAAAGCATTTTATATTGGCCAATGCCAAAATCTATCATATGAGCCATGGGGAGAGTCACTTAGCGAATAACTCCACGTGCTCCTACAATACTAATGAATGAGTTCTGAGTTGAGTCTTGTGGTCCTTGACCACTAATAGTCCAAGCCTGTCCTGTACTATCTATAGCGTCCCTTAATGGATCCAAGTACACATAGGTCCCTACCCTCTCTGACAAATCATCCTTAACTCACTCAATGGTCCCTGCCAACTCTGACAGATCATCCCTGACCAGTGGGATCGATACCCCTTTGGATACTTCATTTCCCTTTCATTCCAAAAATAGGCTGGTGTAACTCACAATATCATTGTCACCTTTGACAGATCATGCCTATTCTACCCTTGCGGATCATAAGGCTATGGAATCACCATCCTTCTCTAATGGATCACATTCCCAGCACGCTATTCGCAAGTATACATTCTAGAGTGATTTGGCTCATGCTATGGTTATGCTAAACCCTAAGTATGTGACTCCTTTATTTGGCCATAAAAGAGTTCATTAACTTAGGATTTGTAACCATCATGGTGTTTTCAAAATCACTTATGATTGAGTGGATGTTTTACCATCCCAAAATATGGTTCGACCATGGAATGCCCAATGACCATCCTATACCGATAGTTGGTCACTCAATCATAGCCTATCTACCACTAATACATACACTTGGAATACTATTCTCTTTTCTCTTCTATGTTTTCCTCTCTTTCCTTTCAACCTCATGTTACCCGAAAGTTATAATTTCCTTATGTAATGACATTATCATTGACTCTATTGAGCATAACCTTAATAAAATAGAAACTTAGACTCAATAACTTCTCCTAAACTTTTGAGGTTTTATTTTGAACACTAGGTGACTCTATCAAAACAATTTTTTCATGAAAAAAAATACTTTTCCACCTAGCAGTCGACTTACACATTATAGTAGTTGGCTTATAGAAATGAATTCTTAAAAAATGCAAACAAAAATCTACAAGTCAGCTGCCAAAACTATACTAGTCAACTATTAGCTAATGGAGAGCTACCAATCGACTTTTAGCACATGGCAGTTGACTAATAAGCTTCTGTAAGCTGGTATTTGTGCAGTGAAGGCCTAATAGTCAACTGCTAGGAGTTGGCAATTAGTTTCTGCCTAAATGAAAGCCAACTTGTAGGATTTTGAGGCTTTACTTCTGCTACTATAAAGGCTTACTTAGTCCATATTTCACCTCTTTTAAGTCTAGAAAAAGTATGAGTTTAGTTTCATGTATATTAATTCATCATTTACTTCATATATCACTCTCTTTCAAGCTTAATATCATCCATCATATAGAATTGAAACACATTTCAAACATGGTGAATAGTAAACCTATTTTCCAAAATAAAAAAAAGCATGTATAAGCACATTAAGTCAACATGAAACACCCAATAGAATTTAAACATAGAAAGAATGTAGGTTTGAATCCCTTTCTCATCTCAAACAACATCAAAATCACCATTTTCAGTAAAATGAATAGTGTTTTTAAAAAATGAAGGGGATTAGATTGTTTACTACCTTGTTTCTTGTTAAAAAGTATGTAGGTGGTACTGAATGCCTTCCTAAACTTTCCCTCTTGATATTTCCTACTTTAGATTGTGTTTGAATTCAAGTTGAAATCCTTCTCCTTGATAATTTCTCTCTTTCTATCTCTAAGTCACTCTCTCTCTAGAAGTCTAAAAATATGTTTTATGATGGAGGGCTTTTTGAGTTGTGGCTTTTATAGGTGGTTTCGTGTTGTCAAAAAAACTACAACCCTTGTCCAAAGTCAGGGTCGAGTTTTTCGTTACCCAGCGTCAAATAGCAATTTCTCCGGTTATAGGGAGAATTACACTTATACCCCTTAAAATATTGGTGGGAGATTTCAAAAATTTGTTAGCTACAGTAACTCTCTTTTGGCTAAAATTGCATTTTCTACCCCTGGACTAATGGGAATTTACACAATTCCTTTAACTTAACATTTTCCCTTTTTGTCCTAGTCTCTATTCACCTTTAATTTAGCCCCTCACCCTCTTTCAATTTAGTCCTTGCACTATTGCAACCATATGCAAATTACTGCAGCATACATAAGCATTTATCTTATTTAATAGCTAACAAACCTCTCTCATAAATAGTAAGAGCAGATGTTACAAGGAACCGACTGTCAGACCCAAAAAGTCAACTTCCAACTCTATGTTTCACATCCCCACTTTGGCAGAAATCTACAAGCTGACTGCTAAGACATAAAAGTTGACTAGTAAGCCTCTGTCTTATAAAATAAAGGAATAAACTTAAATTTTACCCAAAGGCTACAAGGCTAAGAATCCAATCAAACTAAGAAAGAAGAAAACTTAAAAGTAGTAAGGGACTATAGGATGAGAGGAAATAAATATGAAAGAGAGCTGAAAGCATTCTTAAATATATACACTAGGATTTAATGGATTCCAAATTGGATGACTGATAGTCGTATGGGATAATTGTTGTGAATCCTGCGATTAAACCATGACTTAGGATGGTAAAACATCTATCTATTCTTGAAATTTATTATGAAAACACTGTTTAGGTAGCTAATTCTAAGTGAGTGTACTTTGACGATCATATAGTTACTTACTTAGGGTTAAGTTCACCTTGACTTGGAATCTATTTTGCTAGTATATATGTGTATGAATCATGAATCCGAAAAATGATCCATCATTAAGAAGGTGGTGATTCTCTTAACAGCATTGACTCTCTACTTAATGACTAGTGAGTGGGTAGACCTAGCCTAAATACAAAACAGGCACAATGACTAGTGAGGTGATGAATGTTGTTACCCATTAACTAGGGGATGCTCTAGGGGTATAGAGATAATAATTGCACAACAAAACTCATTCAATGGGTGTTATGACTAGGGGTACGTTATGGTTAGTAGGAGAGACAACTGCCATTGATTCATTCTCTGGGAAGCCTTGTCCTAGGAATTATTGAATGACAAGTTCCCTAAATCTCAATCTATGAATTTATTAGCCTGAGTGCCTATATGTTATTATGATTTTTTATTTCTTATCTATGTTAAATGTGTGTCATGCTGCTATGTTCTACCATGATTTATGTATAAATTGCCTATGGTATTATCTGTTCAATGCATTTCATTGCACATGGCATAACATATATTGCATAGCATCCATTTTACTTGAAAAGTAACAAATAATGTATGTTTTTCTTATGTGATTTATGGGTAGTACTGTCAACAATAATTTCTAACTGGTTTGCTTGATTACTGAGATTTTCATCTCACCTGTGCATTGATATGTTCAGATGACTAGGTATAATTCTAGAATAGCGATGGAGGTGAATATGGTCTACATAACTGGCTTAGTTATTTTCTTCTATTTAATTATAAGGTTAAGATGTAATGGGTCCTGATAGGACCCCTAGTAGATTGGGATGGTGAACTAAACCCTTGTTTAATTGGGTGATGTATGTATCTAAATATATGAGTAGTTATATATATACTTATTCATATTAAACTTCTACTTGGATGTATGATGTGATAAACTTAAATACTTCCACTGACGATAAAGTCTCAAGTGAGATAAGTGAGAGTAATCCCAAACTAAATTAACTAATTAAGGATCTTGGGTAATAATTAAAATTAAACTTCGGTAAAACAAATAAATGACAAGACAGTAGCGCACCGCCTCTATAAAGTTAGTTTATGTATAGTACCTGTAGGGGTGAGGTGTTATATTTATGGTATCAAAGCATTGCTCTAACCTAGGTAGAATGGTCGTATTACTCATAGGAAGAGTTGGGCTTAAGCTAGATGGATGAACCACAACAGTTTACTAGCTTATACTTCAACTTGATGTGAGCAATGAAGAATTAGGTTCGGGTAGCTAGCACTCTATGTATGCGTTGCTTTCTCTATAAGATATTGTGTTATTGGGAATGATCACCTGAGTGATATCTATTTTGTAGACTACAATAATAGCACCATGTAGAAGAGATGATGAGAATACTAATGGGGACAAGGTTGATATCGATAGAGTGATACAAATCCTATAGGGTATAGCTGAGGCAATGAAGCAACAAGCTAAAAGCCATTACCCAGTTACTACGACAACATAAGAAAAAGAGTAATTCTAGTAACTCTAGAAAGAAACCCTCTCCCAATAATCCTAAATCTAATAGAGTCCCTAGAGTAAGACATCCTAAATGGGCTAGCCTATACCAATCCCAATTGTTTGAAGTGGAGAAATAGAAGGACGTGGCACGTAACCTTTATTTGATGGTGTGAATCACCAAACTATCCTCAAGATCAGGGATCTAGAGGGATAGCTTGCTGAATCTAGAGAGGAAAATTTGTAAGGTTTCTTTCTTTCCTTACATGATACCGAATAGGTTATCGATGGCCTTCTTACACTTCTTGCTTGTGATGAAGTGCTTAAGAATCTCATTTTGAGAGTTCATCAAAAGTGTCAATTGAATTGATTGGTAGCTATGAATACCATTATAGGGCTAGGGCCATTAGCGTGCTTGAAAAGATTCTGCATTGCTAAGCGTTGGAAATGCTCAGAATAGACATTTTTAAGTTAAAGGTGTTGATGTGATCCTTGGGATCTTTTTCTCCAACATAGGGGCGGATCTCCATTCGCATTTTAAAGTTGATTGGGATATGTTTCTCCATAACGTGGGGGAGGAATGAAGGGCGATCCTTTTTCTAAAATCTTCTTAAGGTGGCCTCTATGTTGACTATGATTGATTGGTTTACAATTGGCGCTGGCATGGCTGAGCGACAAACCTGTGGTGGCAGATACACATACCAACCATAATAATAAGGATGATATGGGTTAAGTGGTAGTGGTCCAGTTGGTTAGTTAACTAGAGCGATGAATGCCGAAAAAAATACCTAAGGAAATGGTGCGATTTGCATTAGAAATGGTGTATTGGGAGCAATGAGGGGCCTGTAGTGGTTGACCTTAAGATGAGGTGGCTCCACTAGCATTAACACTAGCTGTGGGAGTGGTGGTCTTGGTGGTGGAGGGATAGCCAAGATTGGGTGTTGCATCATTGCTGTTAGGTCTGTAAGCTGCTGCAAGGCCTGGGGTAGTATGGCAAGATCTTGACTAATGGTCAAGACTTAGTCTTGGATTTGTCACTTGGATTGCAATTTTGCAGAGTCATTAGACCTACTCCTCTCCCTTTTGGAACCAACGAGGGTGGAGTTAGTGGATAGCGAGTTTCTACCATCGACCATTTGATCATTGGCTGGCAGCTATTGAATCACAAGCTAAGGCTTAGGCAATGTAGCATCTTCTTATCCCCTGCAATGACAAGTGATGCGAGGACTCCTTTATGGAGGTTTTGGTGAGGTGGGTGGTGCACCAGAGGTGGTAAGAATTGAGTGAGTCATCATCTTGGTTAGGGAAAGAATGCAGTGGTCAGGGAAAGATCATGTTGGGTGCCACTAATGTTCTTTGAACTGGGTAGGAACACTATAGAGGATGAGGAACCTACAACAAGAATGCAAAAGGCAAATGGCCTCCCTAATGCACCACCAATGGTCAAGTCAGTAGAGAGAATACAAGGGTGCAAGTGAGAGAGTTTGAGAGTAATGAGAATTTTGTACCTGAGGGAGGCCAAGGTATCTTTTTATAGGCATTAAGTGAGGAAAAATGTTACTTAGTTAGTTTGAGACAATCGCAAGGATCGCCTAGTGTAGAGGGTGATCGTGAGGATCATTGGCTATGAAAGCGGTCCTATGCTACGTGGCAGCATATTATTAGTGAATCTAATCCAAATATACCAATATATATTCTAACTTAAGGTTCACAACTTCACATAAGAAGATGATTTAAAAAAAAGTTAATTATAATTTTAATGTAAATTTTCATAAATCTCCATTGATAATAACAAATTAAGAAATAATACCAATTTGAAGAAAATAAACAATACTAGTAAGGCATTACTTAAATGTAGTTCAATAGTTTGTAACATTTACAATATTTGAATAAAATTTAAATTCAAATTTATTTAGGTAAAAATATTATAAAGAAGTATATACAAATTTACTTATATTGTGTTTGGATTGTAGAATTTTAAATTTTATGAAATTTTAAATATAAAGAATTTAAATTATGACAATTTAAACTCGTTATATTTTAAATTCTTTATTTGAATAACTATATTATTTGTAAAATTTTTTGTTATAATAAATATATGTATAAACTATAGTTTAAAATGTATCTATTTAATATATGCATATGCACTTATAT
The DNA here is from genome assembly GCA_031216115.1 of Senna siamea. Lineage (NCBI taxonomy): Eukaryota > Viridiplantae > Streptophyta > Magnoliopsida > Fabales > Fabaceae > Senna > Senna siamea. Next base: position 13,629,249 of record CM062355.1, on the reverse strand, counting down.
TAATATATATATGTATATGTATCTACGTGCACACAAATGCATTTATATATATAAATATGTGTATAAATGTTATGTAACATATACAAATGCAGTTATTTATACATACACGTTCCCACATGCATGTTGTAACACCCATAAATTAGTTAGTATAAATTGATGGATAAAATTATGGTGTTAATAAATAAACCCTTTATTACTAATAAATTTAAGAGTTTGCTTAAGGGAGGAAAATTTCACTTGCTTAATTTAAGCCTTATCTTCTTGTGTAATTAGTCTAAATGCCAAAGGAGGAGTAGGTATACAATTATATATATATATATGCATGCCTTCACATGAAGAAGAGGGGAAGTGAGTGGAATTAAATTTTATATACACACATGCATGGCCCTCACATAAGGTGGGAAGAAAAAAGTAAAAAAAACACACAAATATATATATGCACTTCACGACAAAGAGAGAAGAAGGGAAGAGTAGAAATTATTTTTCTTGCACACAAAAAATAGTTTCTTGCAAGATTGGATAAACTAGACTTAAAAGAAAGGGAAAAACCAATTGTGCAAGCAAAGGCAAGTGATGCAAGAATGAATGCTGAAATATATTAAATATATATATAGGTGCAGAATTATGTTACTCATGGGACACACCTAACGTGTGAGAGGAGGGGAAATAAATTGAAGCAAGCAAAAAGGGATTTAATTAATGGAATAGGTGCAACAAATTTCCTTGTATGGAGAAGAGAGTGACGTGAAGCATGTGACTAAGGTGGAGTGCAAAGGAAGCAAGGTTCACATGGGGTATAAACAAGAATAAGCCAAAGTCAAATGGGAAGGGTGTTGCACGTGGAGAGGAAGAGAAAAGTAAACAACAACAACAAAAGAACAAAGGAGAAGAGAAGCATTTTCAACCAAGGAAAAACCACACACGCACATCCATTCGGGAGAAAAGAAAAAGAAGGGAAGGAGAAGAGAGAAAGGATGAAGAGGAAGAGAAGAAGAAGAAGTAAGAAAAGAATCAAGCAAGGGAAGCAAGGTAGGTTAGCAACTCCCTTGTCTTAGTTTCATAGGTTGGCATATATATTTCATAATGTTGCTTCCATGAAACTAGAGTCACCTTCTCCATTCTTGATCTAGGAGCAAATTTGATATAGTATGCATGATGAATTAAGGGGTTAGCTAAGTTGAATGGAATTAATAAGGTAATTGGGCATGCTTGTTTGTTAAATAAATGCAAGAGAGGATGAAATGAGATGGACCAAATTGGAATGGGTAATTTATTGCCATGACCACAATATATATATATATATATGGTAGTCATTACTTATAATTTGAAAGGAATTCTATGAAATGATAAATTCCAAGAAAAAATAGAAGATGTGGTAGACATTATTTGTGAATTGGAGGAAATTTTATGGGAAGATAGATTTTAAGAAAAAGTAGAAAATTTGGTAGCCATTATTGATATTTTGAAAGGAATTAGGTGAAATGATAAATTCTAAGGAAGAGTAGAAAATTATTGTGGTCATTAATCATAATTATGGAAGGAAATTTATGAAAGAAATAATAAGAATTATTATGCCCATTAATAATGGAAATTTAGGTAAGGATGAATAAGAAATATTATGTTCATTAACAATAGAGATTAGGTAAGAGTGATTAGGAAATACTATGCCCATTAATAACATATTTTATTTTGGAAGAAATTCATGAAAGAAATAATGGGAAGAATGAATAAGAAATGATATATCCATTAATAATAATTTGGATGTGAAGTTATGGGAGAATAAATAGAAAGTGTTAGGTTCATTAATGCTAATTCTATAAGAAAACTTATGCAAGAATAAATAGCAAATCTTAGATCCATAAGTAATATCCTTGAAGGGAAAAAAAAATCTTGTAAGAATAAATTCTAAGGAATATGGAAATTATCATTCCCATAATAACTATTTTGAGAAAAATTTTGTAAGAATAAATTCAAAGAAAAATAGGTGAATATTGTGTCCATAAACGATATTATAATAATTTAGGCAATATTAAATTTCAAAGAAAATAGAAATATGATGTTCATAAATCATATTTTGAACGGAAATTTATATAATATACAATTCCAAGGAAAAGTAGAAAATCTTATGTTCATAAATCATATTAAGAATGGAAATCTATGTAATATTAAATCCTGAGGAAAATAGAAAATGCCATGCCCACGAATAATATTATTGATGAAAATTTACGTACAATTAAATTCTAAGGAAAGATGCAAAATCATAGGCAGGTTTCGAGGTTATTCGAAAGCGTTGTGAAAACGAAACCTTTCCTGGTTAACAAAAGGACAAGTAGGGTGACACCGCGCCCTGTGGGGTTCTGAGTGTACACCGATGGCCTAGGGAGGCATGGCTGAAGGTGCCTCATGCCTATGACCTAGCGTTTGCGATCATAGTGAGACCATGACCGAGTGTCCACGTATCACGAGGTGTAGCCAAAGGTGCTCCACACGAGTGGCCTAGGGAGGTATGGCCGAAGGTGCTTCATACTCATGATCTAGTGTCCCGAGGATTTCATGAACATGGACTAAGGGTGCATAATTTATGAGGTGTGGCCAAAGGTGCTCCACACGGGCGGCCTGGCGAGGTGAGGCCGAAGGTGCTCCGTGCTCGGGACCCAGTGTTTCGCAATCATGCTGTATGTGTGACCGAGTGTTCACGAATTACGAGGTGTGACCGAAGGTGCTCCACACAGGTGACCTAGGGAGGCGTGGCCAAAGGTGCTCTACCCCTGTGACCTAGTGTTCACACAACATGTACATACGTGTTGATGACTTTGCGATAATAAATCAATACACTTAAGAAAATATTGGCCATGTGAAAAGAGCTTTTACTGTTGCTAACTACTAAATTTATCATGCAATAATTACCTGTTTATTGATATGTACTTTTCTCCTAAATCAAGGATGCAGTCTGAACATTTTTGGTGCTTGCACCCTGATACATGTTAGTTTCTTTTAAAACTATGAATTGCTAGGCTACTGGGAAACGCGTGTTTCTCACACATGTGCTAATATGTATCAGATTCAGACGCGTAGCAGGGACTCGTGGTAGCAATATCTTTTAGTTGAGAAGTCTTTTGTAAGCCCTCATTCTTTTGGATCCTAGAAGTACTCGGATGAAAATAGGACAGCTAAATTAACTATATATATGAGTAGTTCGGGGAATACTGGGGAAAGCAGATATATGAAGGACCGGTCTGGTACTATTTGGTGCGGGAGTCTGAGTGGCAGGCCTGTTATCTCTTGACTTCCGCAGGACAGGTACTTCGCATATCTGGGGATTGATACATTAGTTGTAATGAATGTTTTTATTAAACATATATTATTGATCCATGTGATAGACTGTATTTGCATCATGTAGCATAGACTTTTATTAATCCGCTGTGCATGTGAGTTTTTATTTTTATCTGAGCATAAATGATCCCGAACCTATTGCGTATGACATAATTCGATGGTTTAACTGCTCAGACAATAATTAAAAGGACAAGAATAATGTACCGAACCTATCTATTGCTATTGAAATGAACAACAAGACTAGATAGGGGCGTTACACATGTGTATACATATGTGTGTATATATACATACATTCATATGCATATGTATATGTATGTGTAAGAAAATGTACATTTATCTATACATATGTATTTGTGTATGTATATGTAGAAGTGTATATAGATATGTATGTAAACATATAATATATCATGTTAGTGTGTATATACTTGTATATTTATATTTATATATGTATGAAAATTAATATAAATAATTAATATTTTAAAAATAAGTAAAAAAATTTTGAAGTTCCGCCAAATTCTTTTCCCATTTACTCCAAACAAAGGATTTTATAATGATATAATTAAAATACTTCTAAATATAACTTTCTTTTATTAAATTATCTCATCCACGCACAAAGTTAGAAAAGTATAATTATATATGTAACCATTTTGAGGATCGCCTGAACAAAACTAAATACAGACATGAACACATATATGTATGTAAAATTTATTTTGATTGGTTGCCTTTATAAATCATAAAATTCAATTAAGATCGAATGAAAAAAACATAAATAAATTTTGAAAGAAAATATTAAAATTGAGATAATATTTGTTATAATTGTAAATACACAATCCATTTCTAATTAATTCATATGTGATGAATGTTATTTCCTCAATGAATTGTTTAAAAGCCAGATTCAAATATTTAGTCTATGCACAAACAATGTGGTCAATTTAATTATAATTCAGATCAATCTCTGTGTGTGTGTATCTTAAACTTAATTATTTGTTTTTTATTAACACCAGACCAAAAATTTAAAATAAAAAATAAAAATCCATTAAACTTTTGGGATATAATTAATGAAAAAGTTGGTTTGATGAGAATATGGTAGGTCTATATAAGCCTTAGTTCTTCAATCATAATTTCCACAACCTGTACTTAATTAGGAAACCTAAAACTTGATTTCTTTCTCTAGCTGATTGATGGAAATAATGAACCTATATACATAAAGAATAGCCACTTCTCAAATTACATATCAATTACGTGCATCCCAACTGTGATAGAAACCTTTAATTTTGTTTTCTCGCACTCGTCTTTTTCACCTAAATCATTCTTTAATTTCTCGCTACTAGATAATAATCAACAGTCCACTATATACGTTTTCATGGTAGGTAAGGATATTTCTTCTTAAAAAGCTGGAACTTATTAACCTTTTTTCTCCTAAATCTTGTTACACAATCACATCATTCTCTCCAACACCCTCAATTATAAAAAGCGAAACTTGTTCCATTTTCCTTACAGCAAAATTAGAACAGAGCAAGATTCTCAACGTGCATTAGTGTAGCACATTATAACTTATCAGTATTCTTGTTCAAATCCCAACCATCTCAATATATATTTCTTTCCCCAACAAAATCCGAAACATGACAATGCAAAATTCTCTCATCTTCAACTCTATTCTACTGCTAGTTACCTTCTACTCCACCAGTACTTCAGCCCAGTTATCACCAATTCAAGCTCCAACAGCATCTTCTCCAACACCACCATTATAACAATCACCCCAATAAGTCCTTCGGCCATCCCACCTGCTGCTGCGCCAGGAATGAATACGGTTCCTCTGGTACCTGTTTCACCCAATGGAGCCCCAACACCTTCTATTCCCAAAGCACCCACCATTGACATAGTTCAAATTCTTTGAAAGGCAAAGAGATTCTCTGTTCTAATACGTTTGTTGAAGACAACCCAATTAATCAACCAACTCAATTCCCAACTTATGACTTCAAGCTCTAGCGGATTGACTGTTTTCGCCCCAGAGGATAGTGCCTTCTCCAAACTCAAATCAGGATTCCTAAACTCCCTCAATGATAGGCAAAAGGTGGAGCTTCTACAATTCCACACCATCTCTTCCTTTATTTCAATCTCTAACTTTGATACCCTTACCAACCCAGCTCCAACTCAATGTTACCACTTATGGTGGTAGCCAAGTGAGCATGACCACTGGTGCCGTTAATGCCACAGTGACTGGCACTGTGTACACAGACAACAAGCTCGCTTTATATCAGGTGGACAAGGTGCTTCTTCCTCTAGACTTCGTGCTTCCTAAGGCTCTGGTACCAGCACCAACAATTGTGGCGACAAAAGGAGATTCAACTAAGTCTGATGAAAAAAAGCCACCATCGACCAATGATAGTAGGAATGATAATGATAAAGTTGATGATGCTGATGGAGTGAATACCTCTGCGAGTTCCATGGGTTTCAATGTAAATGTGATATTGCAAGTGCCTATTGTTCTTGGAGTGGTATTTCTGGGTGGAGCCATGATATGAAATGTAAGGAGATAGAAAGAGTCCAATAATTTGTTTTGCTGTTTGGTTAATTTTGTGAGTGATTTATGCTTAGAATAGAATATCATATAAATATGTAAACATGTAAGTGATGTTTTCTTTCTTTCTATTTATTTTTGTGTTGTGATGTTAATTTATTTTAATCTAGTTACAAAATATTTTTCTTAATCTAATTACAAATTTTACTTATACAAAGAAAGTAACATACCATGGATTCGTGCATTTAGCAGAGTCATTCATAATTGTCATAATGTATGCGCACCTATGAATATAATAAATTTAGTTGATTAATTAGGAGGATTAGACGGTGGCCTAAAGCTTTATGATATTGCCAAGCATAGCCAATAAAAAAAAATGATCGTCCTCTTAAAACAATTGGGGTTGCTATTGATGATAATGAACACAAGATTGGTTTGAAATACATTAATATGGAGAGGGATTGAAACTCAAGAAATTGGGTTTTTCTTCATTATTATAACTCTGTTCATCCTAGCCTTGTTTTTTTATAAAATTAAACAATAGAAGATCCTTCAGTGTACGATCAAAGACTGCCACGTTTTCTTTGAAGTTATAATTAATTCATTTATTTCTCTTCTTCTCTTTTCCTCTTCCCCTTTGGGACCTCTCTCCCCATCTGTGGTATCAAAGCTTGAAGGAAAAATAGGAATGTAAAGGGTTTGTATAAGTTAAGATCATTTTTTTAGATATATACAATAATTATTTTCATTGTTATTTATATTTAAATATCAAGTCTGATAGCATGCATTGCTCTTTTGAGCAAAAGTGTTCTTTCTTAAAATAATGGTGTATTGTGAGGTTATGGCAGTAATTCTCTGAGATCAGATAGTAAGTCCAAACTATAGTAAAAACTCACATTAGTTTATATCCTTAATATTACATGTAAGACGATGGCTGTAAAAAAAACAAATTTCAATAAAATGATCTTAACCTATACTCATTCCTACATCACTAATGAACCTAATGATGATTATATCAATACGGAAAATATAGTTGAAAATGTTTAGGTTTCTATCATCTTAGTTCTCTTGTGCTTCATCCAACCCAATTGAACAACCTTCCTCCTATTGTTCAAATAGAATCTTCAAAGAAGAAATTTGCTTTGAAGATATTTCGCAAGAAATTGATAACTGAAAAATACAAAAAATATCAAACAATGAGACTCAAACTTTTTAGAAAATCTAATTACATAATCAAAACAGTTGAAGAATTCATCCCAATAGATCCCTAAAATGATACATTTTACCTCTTATATGAAAAAACCATCAAACACACACACAAAAAAAAAAAACACAATTTCATCCACATTTGATGTGTTCATGTTGCCATAAAACCTTTAGTTATGGAAATTCTAAATACCTCAGTTCTCCTTTGTTTAAGAGATACTCAACACAATAGATTGCAAGATTCCTTATTAGGAGTTATAGAAACAAGCCTATGCTCATGGGCAATATATTTTAGAGAGGAAAGCATAAGGATGGGTAGAGAGAAAGGGGCGAGCTATGGTAAGAAAAGGGGAATTTTGCTGAAGGAAGAATAGATTCAAGGTTGGAAAGTAGTTCTATAGCAAGAGGAGAGCCTTCTAAACACATCTTACACACACATTTGGCAAGGAATCAAGGTAACAATTCATCCTAAACCCCATTTCTGAAATATACAGAAACTTTCTGATAAAATGTGATTTTGAATGTTTTAAGTTAAGTTTGGGGTTTTAAACCTACATTCTCTGTGTTTTTTACTGCTATTGGGTAATGCTTGCTGATTTATTATGCTTATTTATGCTTGTAAATGATTTTAGAGAGTAGGCTTTTGCCCTAGGTAAGAAAATGTGGTTTGACTTTAGTTTGAGAAATGTTAAGCTAAGTTTTAGGCTGTTATGAATGGGAAATGATGTGTAAATACTGGCATTGAGTTCATACTTTGAAAATCGGGTTTGAAAACATGTTTTTAGGGCCAAATTTTGGGTAAAACCATAATTTTTCTCACATACCAAGTGCTAGCAAATGACTGCCAACCATGGAAGTCGATTGTCGTGCTTATACTCTACCCAAAAAAGTGAGACAGAATGCTAGCAGCTGACTATTAGACCACTAGAAGTCAACTGTCGTGTTCTTTATTTTCCAGAAAACACTATTGAAGGCTAGCAATTGACTATCGTGCCCTTAGCAGTTGATTGTCAGGCCCAGATTTTTCAAGAAGTTCACAGTAGGCTAGCAGCTGACTGCCAGACCCCTGGAAGTCAACTGTCAAGGCTAGCAGCTGATTGTCAAGCCTTTAGTAGTTGAATTGTAAATCTCGACCAAAAGTAGAAATTTTAAGCAGTAAGCTAGCAGCCGACTGCCAGCAAGGGGAAAGTCAACTGCCAGCTCTCTGATATGGATAATGAAATTAGTTGATCATTTTAAGAGGAAATTAATCCAAATTTTTACTAAAACTAAGGATCTGAACCAAGGATGTAGTGGGTAACATGCATGAGATAGAGTCACAAATCACTTGGTTAATTATACCCTTGTGATAGTGAATCAAAGAGAGAGTAAAAAACAAAAAAGAGGAAAGAGGAAAGTATTCTAAGTGTATGCCTTAGGGTAAATAGGCTCATGATCGAGTGATCGACTGTCAGTATGGGACAACTATTAGGTATTCCACAGTTGTGCCATAAATTGGGATGGTTAAACATCCACTTAAACTTAGATGATATTGAAAACACCGTGTTGGTTGCAAACTTTAAGTTAGTGTCATCTCCTAAAAGGCCATATGAGAAACATATACTCATAATTAAGCATAACCATGGGCATAAGCCAATTCACCCTAGAGTATATGTAGAGAATAGTGTGTTGGGAGTGTGATCCATCAAAAAGTGATGGTGATTCTATAGTACTATGATCCGCCCAAAAGTGGAGAGGAAATGATCTGGGTAGAGTTGACGTTGATCCTATAAGTTTATACCAGCCCCATTTGGGACAAAAGATAGGAAATCTCGCTGGTTAGGGATGACTAAATAACCATGCACTCATTCATATAGACAGTGGTGTATAGAGTTTTTGTTGGGTGACTCTCTCGATTACTCTTAGAGTGTTTTATCTACTGCTCACATGTTATGAAAGTTAAATGATGACATGTTTACTATCCCACATATGTTTTATATGAAAGTGACAATGAGAATGTTGATGAATGAACGTTCCATATTTGAAAGATGATATGATAAATGTACAGGCATAAATCTGAGCACATAATTGAAAGTATGCTTGCATGCATTACACCCCAATAGTATATGCTATGTATTATACTTTATGATGAAAGAATGTAGAGATTTTTTGTGTAAGCATGGTGGTACAAGCTGGTAATTTTTAAAGACAGGTTTCATTGCTACTAAGATTCATTTCTCACATTAGTGTTGGCATGTATCAAATGTGTAAGTCCCATGACTGAAGAGAAGGTAATAGGGGAAGAAGTATCCACTAGGGGGTATATGAAATTGTTTAATTTATTTTGAGATAGTATAGGCACGTGCTATTATTGTACTAGTCTTTATCATTTTTGGAAAGGCTAGTATAAAATATCTCTTGTATATCCTATCTTAACTTAGATGTATATGATCTAATGTTTAGACTAGCTGACAGGGTCATGAGTGGCAGGATTTTTTCCTTTATGCCAAATAGTTATTTAACCATACTTAACTAAGAATTCATGTTTATGTATAGTTAATTTAGTTATACTTTATATATTTTATTCTGCTATGAGAATGATTGAAACCTGAGAATAGACGGCCAACCCATAATGCACTCAATTGAGCTAACTTGTAAAAAAATTTAAAATCACTCAGGTAGAAGGATAGTAACACACCAATATGTATATATATATATATTAATAACTAAAAGGAACTATAGACTAAGAGGGTGTTACATATACTTATATCAACTATTTACATGTCAAAGCTTTACTATACATCCCATAAAACCTCATACAGTCAGGGTGTTGGAGGAATCTCTAACACAAAAATGACCTATAACTCTTTAATAATTGGCAAATACCTCAGAAAGGGTATCTCCACTATTTCCACCTCCACTTCCAGTATAACTTGGTATCTAAGCATCTGATACAAACTAGTATTTATATGAGATAAATTTTTCATACCAATAACTACCTATTTTACAAACTACTGATCTGTACCATCGTACTCTTATGGAAATATGCTACATTCTTTTTATCATCAAATAACACACTATGTCTATTGGGATGCTATGCATGAATTATACAGTTATATCTCATATTTATGAATGTAAAGACAGCTCATCACATATCCATCACATAGGATATTATCAAATTATAATGGTACATGGTTATATTTGTAATCCCCCAATCCTGTAGTTTATTTTAGTTATTTATATACTATACTACAAGGTTGGTGAATGATTACTTCCTTTACCCGAGTTAATTTTTAACTTTCTACCGAGTTAAATAATTAAGTACTATTAGTTTGGGTTATTACACTCAGGTTCTCACACATTACGTAGATGACATATACAGAAGAAAGTCATTATGTTCTTCACTCAATATTCATACGAATTACAAGGATTCTCCCACTTTCTCCCACACTAATTTTTAACATCACAAAACACTCATTCCTATGCTATTTTTCTCTCTTTCATTCTTGCTTCTTATTTTTTAAACTTCACTTCCTTACTTTACATCTTATGCAACTTTTTCTACCTATATATAAGCCAAGGTCTTATGCATGCAATAAATGAAGGATCCCATTTTTTCTTTGCCTAAGTTTTTATGTCACGACCCAAAATCAAAGGCTAATAATTGATGCATAGACCTCACATATACCAAACCTAGCAAGCCTAATTAGTACAACACCATATATCAACCAATCATAGATCATGTGGACATGACTTACAAGGATCTAAACAAGTCACCATACAAGATATATTCTTTAAAATCACATACATTACTATAATGACAAGACTTTTAACCATAGATTTTGAATCTCAATTATCATCCAAGATTCTACCAAAATTTTAGAAAAGTCTTCCCTAAAAGTAGGACATTTCTTGAATTTACAATAGCCCGATACCAATACCAACATCAATGTTCAATCAAAAGAATATCAACTGGCTATCACAGATCTTCAAAAAAAAAAAAACTACCTTGCCATACAAAATATAACAAGTGTTCGCTAAGTTGCAACGACACTAAGTTTGCATCCCAAAAGACTTGAGTCTTACCCAAAAAAAAAAAAAAAGAGTGCACAATCATAGCACTCTATTCAGCAACCTACTACTGATCGAAAAAAAATAAGAGGAGTAAGTTTCAAAGACTTAGTGAATATATAATAAATGAGATACACAAGATGGGAATTAGACCCACACATGAGCTTTCACAATTTAATTTGATAAATTAAAGAAAATTGAACTTAAGTGCTTACATCTCAACCTATAAATGCATTATGAGGAAAGAAAAGTGAGAATTCACCATCAAAATAGAACATAGCTAGACGTAACCTTTTTCTATAATATAAAGTTGGAACAATTTCTCATCCATAAGACTTATAAATATTTAATATGAGTAATCTAAGATGGGAGTCACATGAGAGTTTAGTTGCTATTGTTTACCATACCACTATATGGGATAATATTACATGGTGTTGTCACAAATAAGAATATTGTACCATGCCACAGCATGTAAATAAATCACATTGTGCTGCTGCATATAAATAAATCACATTGTGTTGCCGCATGTAAATAGATCACACCGTGCCACCGCACATAAATGAAAAAAATCATTCCACCATATGTAAATAAACCACATTGTTCCGCAACACATAAATAAATTATATTATACTGTCACAAATAAATAAATTACATTGTGTTGCTGCATGTAAATAAATTATATTATGCATCTACATGTAAATAATTATACCATGCCACCACTTGTACATAATTACACCATGCTGTCACACCTAAATAAATTACACCATGTCACCAAATGTAAATTAATTATGGTAAATAAGAAATTTTAGATCGTATAATATTTAATTTTTAGCTTTACTCTAAAAATAAAAAACTACTTATGCTACCACCTAAAAATACTTTTGATGATTTCCTCATTACCTTAAAATTAAAAAATAGGTGCTTTTAAAAATAAATAAGAAATTTCTCCCATTAAATAAAAGAACATTTAGCATGGTTATAGAATCCAATTCAATTCTCATTCTACATAAATTGAAAGGGCAAAACGAAAAAAATGCACAGATATTGTATTTTACTATAAATTTACGGAAAAAAAAAGAAAGAAGAGGAAGCCAAGATAATTTAGGATTGTTAACAAAGATAACTTTGATCAAATTCTCATTCTATGCCTTTATTTTCACTATGCTCTTGTGCCTCTCTCGTGTCCATTTTAATTAGCTCTAAACATGTTATTAAGGTTAAATTTTAGTCTTAGAAAATTTATTTGTAATTTTAATATAATTTCGAAGATTTTAAATATAATTTATTATATAACGTTACACTACGTGACTTTACTAGCTAAATGTATGGGAATATAACGTACACAACTTAAACATAAATTACATATCATTTTACTCATCAAAACACAAACATAAATTGATGAATAGATGAATTTTTGAAAGTCTGAATGATTAATAGAAGCAAACAGTACAAGTTTCTCATAAAATACTTGCAAGGCCATGTTAGAAACTTTTATTAACAAAATTAATTAACCGTGTCATGAAAAATGACCTTATTCAACACACTGTCTATGAAACTTTAAGTATTATATTAAAACTTCTAAACAACAAATTTAAAAAATTTCCTAATAACAATAATAATAAGAATTTTTTTAATCAATGTCCTTAAATATTGAGTAAGGTTTCATCTAATTGATTAATAGAACTTTCAAATATTAAAAATTATTATTTTTTGTTAGCTTTTTATAAGTTTAAAATTATTAAGTATTCTATCAATCAATAAACAAACAAAAAAAATCTTAACTAGCCATTGATTAGCAAAAACGTTAAACCTTTGATATGTAATTTTCAATGCTCATTGCTATCTCTTTTACATTGTACGTAACCATTAAACTATGATTAGACCTCTACTTTATCTCCTTAGTTCTTTCTCTTTGTGATTTAATTTATGATATTATAGTATTTGATCAAGATCTAACAGTTCATAACTATAATTTTTAATTTAATGGTAAGTATTGAATCCAATATATAAGAATAAATCTCAAACCAGATCTATCCTTAACAAAATTTTGATATAATATTATTTTTACTGGAATGAGACAAATTATTTTACAATAGAGGTTTAAGTGTAGAGTTAAATTATATAATCCAAAAATAGCATTTAATTTAAGTGTTACTGAGTTAGAAGAGTTACATTTTAATTAAGAATTATAATTTTTAACTCAATATTAATAATTATATAAAGATTCAAAATTTTAAGGAACAAGTTTCACAATTTTTACGTGTTTATTGTAACACCCCATAATTTTAATTAGTCTAAATTAATTTTCTTTAATTAATGGGATGTAATTACTTGTGTCATTTAATGATTAGCTATAAATTAAATACCTTGTAATTAATTAGATGAATTAGCTTGAAGAAGGGAAAATTTTCTTGCCTAATTTAATGGCTCAAGACGGGTATACTAAAAGATAATTTTGCATAAAATTAAATGCTTAATTTAATTCTTTGTTTCTCCTTTTGAGTCACCTAGCCTAAGTGCCAAGAGAAAAGCAAGATATTTAAAATATGTTCATGTATATGTGTCTTGCATGCATCCTACGTGAAGGGAGAAAAGGAAATTGAAATGGCAGCACCTAATTACCAATAGGACACATGAATTCATTCTCTCTCCCTTCCCTCTTATGTGACCAAGTGGGTAAGGAATATAAGTTAACTTTTATAGATGTGTACCCATTGGATGAATTGGAAAGGAAAGAAGAATGAAGCACAATATATATGTGTGTGTGTGTGTGTGTGGGTGGGTGGGTGGGTGTGCACGTGCAATTGGAAAAAGAAAAGAGAGTGGCAAAATATATGTTAATTAAATAAGCACATGAATACACACGTGAACTAGGGGAAAGAAATAAGAGAACACATGCATGACATGTGGCTTGCGTGAGGTAAGAGGAAAGGGTGCAGAATTTTGTTGTGTTTAGTTTAAGTATGCATGGAGGGAATTTAATATACCAATAAATGAAGGCAATAAGCCAAACCAAAAAGGTGCAGAATTTTTCTATGCACCACACAACTAGGGACATGGAAATTTCAAGGAAATGCACATGTGAAAGTGGGAAGAAGTAAAACCAATTTGACAAGTAAGGAGGACTATACTTAAACTACAAGTAATGCTATGATTGTAAGCAAAGAAAAGTGTACTTGCAAGTACACTTAGTGTAAAAAAATATAAATATATACAAATATAAAGGGTGCAGAAATTTTATGCAACATATAAATATTGTTGCTTATGGGGTACAACTAACGTGCAAGGGAAGGAAGTGCCAATTGAAAGCAAGAAAAGGGAATTAGTTTTAGGAAAAAGGTGCAACCATGCATGAAATAAATAAGGAAAGGTGCACCGTCCATTTCGTGATGATCAAATGGAAAATTGAAACAAGAGAAGGAAAGGAGGCTTACATGACCAAGTGGGATTACAATAAGTGTAAGCAATATGAGTTGTACTAGAAAGTGCACATGTAGCCCTAAGTAATAACAACTAAGAATAAGAAAAAAAAAAGGGTGAGTGCAGCGTGATGATTAAAGAAAATAAAAGTTTGTGAAGGGATTAAGTAACACAAAACTTGCAAGAAAAGGAAGCTGCACTTAAGTTACACGTAAGGCTACTAAATAATGATAATGAAAGATGAGATTGGGAGGGGGGCTAGCTCCCTATTACTGGATGGGCAAAAGACAAGAGAGAGTGTAATTGAAATTGGCATCCTAACATACATGTATAGACACACAGCAAGAGAGAAAGGGAGAGTGAGCAGCGTGAGTTTTTGGACACATACACGTGAAAGAAGAAAGAAAGGAAGTGTGGAGTGGCGTGTGGGATAAGGAATTAGAATGGGTTTTCATGAATGCATGCCACCTAATCAAGAGACAAAAAGAATGGAGAATTTCATTCAATACCACACGTGAAGGAAGAAAGAGAATTAGAATTAAAAATTTTAGTCTCACAAGGAGGTATGCACACGTGAAGGGAAAAGAAACAAAAGGGAGTTGAAAGTTCATTTTTCATGCATGCTACCCAACCAAACATGAAAGGGGAGGAAAAGAGAAAAGAAAAAGAGAGAGGGAGAGAAAGCACGCAAGAACACAATATCATTCAAGGAGGGTAGTGGAGTTGATCAAGAAAGGAAACAAAGGAGCAAGGAAAAGATAAAGGAAGATTCAATAAAACTTCATCCTTTGGCATCACTAGAGGTAGGTTAACAATTCCAACAAACTCATGTTCCATGTTTTAGTATATGTAACTACCATGTTTTCATAAGTCTTCCATAGAGCATGATGTTATTGCCCTACATTCTTGATAAAATGCATGCTTTATAGGCTAAGCTTGTATGTTAAGTTGATGTGATGAAATGAGTATTGTATTATGTAAAGGTGATATATAATTAATAACATGCTCATAATGAACTAGGCTTGAGTATGAGATAAAGGGAGGAATGATTTTGAGAACCATTATTTTTCCATGGAACTCCCTTTTTGGCCAAATAAAAGATGGGATTTGATACTAAATTGATGTTGAAATATTGTTACGATTGAGTTAAAGAATTTCCCTTAAGCCAAAATTATTCTTTAACTTGGTAGACTTCCATAAGAAATGACATTGCCATTATCATTCAAGAAAGGAAATTATTCTTAAACCTAGTAGAATTGTTCTAATAGATAACATTATTAATTCTTAAGAAAGGGAGATTTATTCTTGAAATGATAGAATTTTATAAGATAGGTACATAAATATTAATTCCCAAGAAAGGAGAATTTATTCTTAGAGATATTGGAATTTTATAAGAAATATACATAAAGATTTAATTTTAAAAGAAAGAAGAAATTATTATTGAAAATATTACAATTTTCATAAGAAATATACATTGATAATAATTCCCAAGAAAGGAGAATTTATTTTTAAAGATATTAGAATTTTATAAGAGATGTACACAAAAAATTAATTTTCAAGAAAGGAGAAATTATTCTTGAAATATTAGAATTTTTAAAGAAAATATACATTAGAATTGATTTCCAAGAAAGAAGAAATTATTATTGAAAATATCAGAATTTTCATAAGAGATGTACATTGATATGAATTTCCAAGAAAAGGGAATTTACTCTTGACAAAATTTGAAATTTAAAGAGATGTACGCTAGCATTATTTTTCAAGAAAAAGAAGAAAATTTCCCTTGATAATTGATAAAGAATTTTAAAGGTGGCCAAGTGTCCACATGTGCCCAAGTGTGCACAAAGAATTTTAAAAGTAGCCAAGTGTCCACATGTGCCCAAGTGTGCACAAAGAATTTTAAAGGTGGCCAAGTGTCCACATGTGCCCAAGTGTGCACAAAGAATTTTAAAAGTGTCCGAGTGTCTACATGTTCCCAAGTGTGCACAAAGAATTTTAAAAGTGGCCATGTGTCCACATTTGCCCAAGTGTGTACAAAGAATTTTAAAGGTGGCCAAGTGTCCACAAGTGCCCAAGTGTGCATAAAGATTTAAAAAGGTGGTCAAGTGTCCACATAGTGCCCGAGTGTGCACAGCTAAAGTATAAAAAAAAATTTAAAAATGATAAGCATAATTATTTTATTAATTTTATGATAATGTGTTACACAGTCCGCTAGACGTTTTACTTGAAAGAATATTATTTTTATCATATTGAAATCTCAATTGATCATACAGTGTTTGCCACTTTATATTTATGAATAATGCTGTATTTTATTTCCAAGAATGTGGAATTAAATATTTTGGTACTTGCACCCTGATACATATTAGTTATTTTCAAACCGAATTGTTAAGCTACTAAGAAACTTGTGTTTCTCATTTATATGCTAATATGTGTCAGATGCGAACGCATAGCCGGGCTAGGAGATCGAGTTCTTTTTCGGGTAAAGAAATTTTTGTAACCCCTATTTTTGGGGCCTTAGTCTAGACATGTTTAGTTTAGAACTAGGATTGTTCTTTTGGCAGTAAACCTGGGATGTAATTGAGAAAGAATCGAGGAAGGGATATGTGAAGGACCAGTCCATCTTAGTAATTTGTAAAGGGGTCTGAGTGATAGAATTGTTGTCTCTTGACTTCCTATAGACGGGTAATTTATATATCCTGGTACATGTTTACAAAAACGTAATTGATATTGTTGGATATGTATTTATTTAAATTGCATGAAGGTTTTAATTTTTGCTATGTAGTTTAGTATTTCTTTTATTCCGTTGTGCATACGAGTTTAATCTAAGCAAAAGATCCTGAACCTATTCTGCTTAATATAACCTAATGGTATAACTGCTCAGACATTAACTAAATAAAGGATAAGAATAATGTATCGAACCTATCTGTTTGCATCAGAGGAATTGTAACACTAGATAGGGGCATTACATTCACCTTATAGAATAACAAATGTTTATGTCAAAAATATAACCATATATATACCATAATTACATAGTCAAGGTTACCAATTTTTTAAAATGAGAATTTGTAATTTTATATGTATTTCTTTCCAATAGTTGAATAAACTAATAAATTATGATCACAAAAAATAGTTATTGTTAGGTATTATTTACCGTTGACATATAAATATGGTTTATTTTTTTTATAAAAAAAATGAATGATTAAAACTGAAAAATACTACTAACATTCTTTCCATTAATAGATAAAGAAAAAGAAAACAAATAGTTGAAACTTGAA
This sequence comes from Senna siamea, assembly GCA_031216115.1. Taxonomy (NCBI): domain Eukaryota; kingdom Viridiplantae; phylum Streptophyta; class Magnoliopsida; order Fabales; family Fabaceae; genus Senna; species Senna siamea. The sequence goes on along the minus strand of CM062355.1, from coordinate 13,611,447 downwards.
AATTTTTTTGGGTTTTTAATTTTAAAAATTAATAAATAAAATAATAGAGAAGAGTACATTTGAAGCTTTGTTTTTTTTAATCTACTAACGGCTGCATCCAGTAATAAGATTTTGAATACCGTATTTTCTAAGTAGTCTGTATGACACTAACATCGAAGTTCAGGTTAAGGGAGGAGTTGGTAACCGCTGACACAAGGTCATTACTGCCTTGTTTATGTTCTTGATTAACTGGATAAACTAAAAATTGTCCATAATCATATGTTCTCTAATTTCGCATTCATTTATGTCTTTTTCTCTATGTCATCACTTCCTCAAGCCAAAATTCTAATTACAAATTACATGAAAATCAATAAAATTGTTACACATAAAAAAATAAAACCAATATGATTTTCTACCTAGCTCAGTCAAACTTACCCTTAATTCTCTCTCTCTCAATCGTCTCTCGTCGTAACAAATTCTCGTGGTATCTCCCTATAGATCCTCCTCCTCTTTCACTCTTTGGTTACTAACTTCTATATCTATGCAAGTCAAACTAGGAAAAAACTAGTCATTATTAACCACCACCTCGCTTCCTCAAGTAAATTCTCATATTGTCAAGATTTTAATTGGATTCTAAAAAAACTCTGTGCTTATATGGTATGGCCTGATGGTTATACAACTATAATCTATATGAACTTGTAACCTAGCAATACCAATTGCCCTAATGTTTCCACCTGTTTTGGTTAACTGGCTAAGTCACTTACTCTAAACCTCACTTTTATAAATGCTTCTAACTCCTCATCAATGCATCCACATCATCAGAGAATGCTCCTTCTTCTATTTCTCTTTCTCGCTACATCTTGCCTCACTCAAAATTTTAAATTTTATCTTTTTTGTTTATTGAAAAAATTGCCTAGTAGATTTTTGGGTTTTAGTTTTTGCTTTGTAGCTCAGATGTGGATTGGGTGAAGGGTCCATGGAGCCTTAAGGAGGACGAGTTGTTGCATAAGCTTGTGAAACGATATGGCCTTGAGAATTATTATGCCATAAGAAAATTGATCCCCAGATAGTCTAAGAAGTCGTGTCATCTCCATTTGTGCAACTAACTCTCACTAAACATAGAGCACTAGTCGTTCACACTTGAGGAGGTTGAGATCATCATACAAGCTCACTCAAAGTATGGCAACAAGTGGACCACCATAGCTAGGTTCTTGAACGACTGTACTAATAATGTGATTAAGAACCATTGGAACTCGACCTTGAAGTTCAAGTACTCATCGATGATTACCGATGAAGCCACCATTGTTGATGAGCTGCCTGAGAAGAAATTGGCAATAGGAGACGTCTTTGCATCAATACTGTCATTATCTTCAGAATTCCATTTCTACATCCCAATCAATGAATATTGATATAATGTGAGTGATTCAATTATGACTATATTTTCATCTTCGATAGTGATTTGTCATGTACATGGCAAGAACTAGCGTAATCTTACTGTCTTCCCAACAAGTCGAGTCACACTCAAGTTGAATCTTCAAGTTCAACAAGGAGCCTTGCACTAAAATTACTATGTATACTATCAAAGCGAAGTCATATGAGTCACAAAGGCTTCAAAATTCAGGTTCTAATGAACGAGGCACCAACGCCTTTCGATAAGTTTTCATCAATGGCAACATTTGGACCTGATTTACTAATGGTGATGAAGGAGATGATAAGGCATGAGGTTCACAATTACATGGCAAGGCTTGATGATGATTGCACTCAAATTGTGATGCAAGAGTTTCAAAGGTAAATTGAGTGGAATGATAAGAGTTCAAAGTAGAATGAGCCACAATTGTTAAAGATCAAAGAAGAAGCGAAGAAGTTGTTAGTTAATTTGTCTTAGTTAATTTGTTTTACTAAGGGATCAGGTAGACAAAATTAGAGAGTTGGTAGTGTCCAAACTCAAAATTGTAGTAATGAATTATATTCCAAACAATGAAGTAAAAAAAATAACAAATAAAGGGAAAAAGAAAAAATTAGTCTTTGTAGTTTTTTTCTTTTGAAATTACTAGAACGTAGTACTAATATTTATAAAAGTCTAAGGGATGTCGAGCATTTAATTTCTCTTTACGCCATCAAGGTAGGGCATTGGGAGGTGTAAAAAAAGACAAATGTTGTTTCCTACAAGTTATCTCTTACATTTGGATTTTGTCCTCTTGCCATTAGATTCCACCCAAAATAAATCTTGGTTCAAGGAATTTTAAGCCATTCTTCTAGCTGTGAAAGTCCTACAAGTAAGAACACAAAAGAACCATCTCTTTATCACGTTTAGCTTATCATATAATCATATTTCAAGACAACATACAAATAAACTTGTATACAAACTCAATATTTTAAGAGACTAAATTTTTTATTCTTAAAGTTTAGTTGACACAATGATCATGATTTGGGAATAGTGTAGTGTAAGGACAAAATATTCACCTATCATGACTGAAATTTCTATTATTAAAGACTTTCGGTGACAACAAAATAGAGTTACCAATAAATGTGCTTTTAGTGGCAACTGTGTATAACAACTACAAAAGAAATATCATTGCTAAAAATGATAAATTTAGAAAGTCAAAAATCGTCACAAATACTAGGATTTAGTGGCAACCTAAGTGTTGCCTTTGAAACCACTTTCAATGGCAACATTTCCAAATCACCACAAAAGAGTGTTTCAATGGTGACATTTCAATTACCAATCAAGGAGGATTTAGTGACGGCTTTTTCATGTTTCCACTGAAAATGGCTTGGGTGGCAACAAAAGCTTCACCACTAAATCTTCTTTCAATGATGACTATTTTATGTTGCCATTTGAAAGTGGCTTTAGTGGCCAAAAATATGTCACCATTGAATCCTCCTTTAGTGACGAAGTCGCCACTAAATATTTTTGTCGTTACTAAAGCCACTCTCAATGGTGACTTGCTCAATCTTATTTTAGTTTTTTTATTCTTGATTTTCTATTTTTTTAATTTTTTATATTTTCTATCATCTAAAAAGTTGATATTCAATATATAGAAGGAATAAATGAGGTAATATGGTTAGCTTTATTTATCTTAGACTTTTCTATTATTAACGTGAAAGCTTTTATTCTTGTATCTATTTCTTATGTTAATTAATTGTAAGAGAGTATGAAGGGATAAATGAGGTAATGATATTAAAATGAAATAATAAAAGAATGTAGAGCAAATTATACTTACTTGGTAGAGGTTTAACTAAATTATATTTATCACCCTTCTAGTTTAAAAAATTATACTTATCTTCTCTAATTTATTTTATATTTTTTTAATGCAGAATAAGTAGTCTATAACCTTATTTTTAATATAACAATAAAATAATTAAATTTATATTAAAATTTATAGTTAGGAGAGACTTTATGTAATATTGGGTCAAACATCAGAACTATCTAGTGTTAGATATACAATGGAGAACATATATATAGTATATTATAGTGCAATAAATTAGTCTTGAGAGCTTATGAAAAAAAAAGGTATATATTGTGACAAAATAAACTCATTGTTTAGGGATGAATAAGTTGGTTCTGATTCTTTGTATATGAAAAATAATATATTTTTTTGTATTTAGAGATATATAAAAAAAATTATTCTTAATTTATTAAAAGTGAATTTTTATTAATGTAGATCTTTTATTTTTATTCTTTTCATTTCTAATTAAAATAGAAAAATGTACCATTTATTGCAGAAAATCTAAAATCTAAAATCTAATAAGCCTATGGTTTTTCCAATATCGTGCCTTCATTGTTTGGGTACAAGGATGTCAAAGTCACTGACAGTCCATATGGCAATTTGTTGAGGATCTTTGAATATTTCTGTTCCTATATTAACAGAAGTCCATTGCCTTATAGCTGGTGTAGTGCCTGGTTCCTGCAAACTTAGACATCAATATCAGCAACATTTGATTGGATAAAATTTAAATATAATTTTTAGATATTTATTATTAGATTTTTTTTAATCAAAATAAGATATGCGAACCCTTCTTTTTAAAGTTCATGATTAGATATTTTAAGAAATTATTTTATATTACTGTATTTTTATTAAAAAATTGATGATAATAATAAGTAATTTAAAATTTTTCTGTATGTTTTATCCAATTCAATCAATCTTTTAATGACAAAAATTACAAATAAAAGAAAAATTCATGCAAAATATGGGCTCTCATTGAAACTCCAGCGCGGTGATTGGGCCTTGTTTAAATACATTTTTTAAAAATTATTTTTGATTTTTAAAAACATAAAAATAAAAAAAATTTGTTTGAATAACTATTTTTTATAGAAAACCAAAAAAATAAAATATGAATTTTGGAAGCAAAAAATTCATAACAATTGAAAGTTTTTCTAAACTCTAATATTTTAAAACAAAAAACAATTCTATTTATTAATAGTATTTATATAAATACATGAAAATAATATTAATATAAATTCTCAAAATTAATTTTAAAAAACAGTTTTAAAAAATAAAAAACTCCTTGGACTATTTGATTGAGTTTTTGTCATTATCTACCACGTTTGAAAATATATAGCTTCTTGTCCAAATATATATATATATAGTTTCAAAATAAATTCTAGAAAACAAAAAATGGAAAATGAAAAGAATCATTTTGAAAATTTTATTCTATAAAAATCGTTTTTTTTTTTTTTATAGAAATCAAGGAGAACATATAAAGTTGCTCACATTTTCTCTATATTATTTTTTTGTTTTAAACTGTGGCAAATAGAAAATAATTTTAAAATGTGAATAAGAAAAATAATTGCATCAAACATATATTTTCTCTTTTTTGTTCTGAAGAAAAGAAAACTATTCTAGAAACACTAAACATATCTTTTCTAAATTAGATTTTGAATTGGGAAGAAAAGTAAAGGGGTTAAAAACCACTTAATTTTCTACAAAATTCCACATTGAGAGATTCACAAAAAAAAAAAATCTAACCTGGTAAAAATAAAGAGACTGTGACAATCTTCCAACATCAAGCTCCCAAGTCCTAGGATTCCCAATCCAACCCTGCCCTTGCTTTGTAGGGTACCCATACTCACCCCAAACAGGGTGTGGCAGAATCTGCAGTATCTCTTGTGGCTGCGGATTACTATAAGGGTCACATAAACTGTAGGGATCCTCAAGGTGTCCTCCATTCCCAGGAGAGCAGTACAAGTGGTAAGCCTCATAAGGGAAGTGGGAAGTGTCCGTGCGATGGACACGTGTGCCATTGGGAAAAGTGTGATATGGAGGGCACAGCTTGAGGTTGTCTTTGTGACACCATGTGGTTGTGTTTGGATTAATGATCATCTCACTGTATCTTGTGACATCTGAAGTCACATCACCATCACAAGGTTGTCCATTGTTCTTCCAACAACTTCCTATGTCAATAAGGTAGAACTGGCTGCTAGGACCCCCACCTTGGAGGACGTTTAGGATGAATCTCACTTTGAAATTTGGAGATTCTGGAATCTGTTCAATAATATATATGTTAATAAACCAACAAATTATTTAAACTGTTACAACTTACAACACATAGATATGTTTAAGGTAGATGTTGAAATTTGGTAATTTTGAGATATGTTTGATAAGAATAAACATTTATACAAATATTATAATACTATAAAATATGCAGTGTTTATATATAACATTTTTTTATATGTATTTTTTTATTAAAAATAATTATATTTAAAGTATTGTCAAATATTAAATATATATTTTATATAATTTGAATCAATTTTTTGATTGACATGAGAGAGGTAGGTTTGTCACCCTCCTGGCTCATATAATATGAAAATATTTATACAAGCTCGTGTAAAATGTCTAGGAGGAAGCTTTCTTGGGTTAAACTTAATTTCAAATCTTTGTTAAGCAAATAGAAAAAACAAAAATAAAATTGAAGTATACAGAACATAACATATAATGCAATAAGAAACAAGACCTTTTTTTGTTGTTACGCAAGGTTAGCTACACAAATCAAGCAATGTTATTCACATTGCTGATTTATATTCATAAATATTTAACAAAATTTTAAGATAAATGTCAACTACCTTAACACAATTTTTCTCTTTTATCTCATTTTAAAATTGATTATAAAAGCTAGATTTAGTATAGGTAGAGTTATAATATATCATGCAATAAATTAATAAAAATTTATTATAATGTTATAGATGACTGAGTTTATTTACGCAATTACTATAATAAATTTTAATTGGTTTCTTGTACACATAATTAGACAAATAGTCTATTCAGAAATTGGGGTGTACAAGAAAAGAATAACTTACAATTCTAGACATTCCTCTAGATGGATAATGGTATCCACCAGAAAACCCAGCTGTAGCATCTGATCTCAAGTAAAGCATCAACCATGGATACTTGACAGAGGTTTTCAACACATGATGAAAAACCCAACTTCCCTTGCCAATTTCCTTCTTCCAAGTAACAGAGTAGTAAGATTTGTTGTTTTGCCCTAACAGTCCTAACTTTAAATCAGCATCCAAATCCCATGTTCCATAAAACCTTCCCTTGAGCATAGTCGTATTAGGCCCTTCCAATGTGGTATAGTCATGATAAATCAATGGTTGGTTCATACACCCTTTCCCAAAGCAAGGAAAAGCACCATCATTGACAAAAGGTCCTACTTTGAAGCCATTTTTAGGGCACTTGGCTGCCAAAGTATCCATATTTCCATTTTTAAGCATGATCGTCCAGAAATGCCATGGATTTGGGCTTTCTTTAACCTCACATTTTGATCCTAAATACAGTTCTTTCTGTGAAGCATAGAGATCTACGTTGTGCAGGGCATTTTCTTGTAGTCCAAGAAAGGAATCTCCAGCACCTAGCTTGTTGTCCTTTTCTGTGACCTTGTGGACCAACTTGTAGGGAGGAAAATTGCAAAGAGAGCAATTCTTCTCTAAAACAATAAATATTGTTAGACACAGAGGACAAAAGATTGTGTAAGAACCAGAAGAACAAAAGCAAAAATCGATTTTGGTCCTCCAAAAATGATTTTACTTTTAATTGGCTCCCTTGAAAGTTATTCTTTGGTTATAATGCAACTAAGAAGCATGGACACAAATATTGATATCAAAACATGAGAAAATATAGTGTACAAGTATAAAGCCCATACCTTTTGCTTGTGAAGAAACATTGTAAATATCAAAGCAATCAGCAGCTCTTGGGCTTCCCATTTGAGGATTTTCTTCTCCAACTTCATTGCACTGATTCCAAGCTTCTATGGCCAATCTTAGACCATTTCTTCTCATTCCTGGATCACCTACAGCTGATACATACTCAACTCCAGAAGCATCAACAAAAACTCCAGAAAGAATCAACAAAATCAGAAAAAGAACAAGAACAAAACAGGACTTCCTCTGTTTGGCCATTAATAAAAACTCAACAAATACCGAAACCTCATGTTCATGTATGGATGGAACTCAAGAGAATGACTCTGTTTCTTCCATGTTGAATGAATGAAACCTGCACTTTCCTTTTTGTTTCTTCCATGTAGAGGTGAACTACAGTCTAGCACTGTTATATTTTGAACCAACATCTTATGTTTGTCAAACCCACTTACCAACCCAAGAAGAAAGTGAAAAGCTATGCTTTTCTTGCAAGTTCTTGGTAGTCTATAAAAGCTTTTGCTTCCTAGATAATTGTCTAGGGACCAAGCAACACAATTGTAGCATTAGAAAATTTTCTTAAGTTCAGTAAATATCAGTAGATTAAGTTAACTATGAAAAGACATTTATCAGAGGGTATTAGAGATTTTGGTTGTTATCTGATGTGATATTTTTTAACTGCTAACTTCTTTTTAATTAATAAAAAACATTCAGATTTAACTTAAATAGTTATTATGTGAATACTCCCATCCTTTACATATTTATTCATAATTATTTTAACCTACTTATCTTTAATTAAACCAAACTTACCAACAAATTTTTGGTAGCATTATCAGTTACATAGAAAACGACAGACAAATTTGACTATCTTCAACATCAATTCATACTCAATGCTGCATTAGGTAGTTGGACATTAATTACATACATCTGCACAAAAAAAATTAATTACATAAATATAATAAATGGAATAAAATATTAGGTGTGATTAATAATTGGTCGATCTTTTTTACATAGGCCATGTATCCCCTTTCCTGAAAAGGCAGTTTTAAATTGTTACGTATTGAACTAATTTTAAAAAATAAAAATAAAAGTGAAGAATGGCTATGTTATAGAAATAGAACCTCAAATTGGGAACTTCTCTTGAAAAGCTTGAAGTCCACTTTTACTAGAAAGCTAACTTAAAGTTATTTGATGCTTAAGGCAAGGAAATTCTAAAGGCAACGTACTTGTCACAATTAAAGACTTACCATTATTGATGAAAAAGAATTATCTTAAATAAGAGAGAAGTGAAAATTTTAAAACATAGGAAAAAAAACTAACATTTAATCTATTTAATATAGGCCTTTATCACTATATTTTTGTCTTTTATTTTAAAAAAAAATTTAACTAATGTTTTTAAGGCACTGATTAAACAGAATTAAATGTTTTTTAAAATAGTATTTTATCATATTATTTAATGTGTTTTAAATTTTTTGTAACTAACATTAATAAATGCTCAATATTTTTTAAAATAAGACAATCTTACACTTATGAATACAAAATTCAAAATTTTAAATCTTAACTTATAAAATTATAAAAATAAACTCAAAAATATTTATATATAAAAATTACCATATAAAATTAGCAAATATATATATATGAAAATTACCCAAAAAAAACAAATAAAGCCACCACTATATTTATAGGATTTATCTTTTTTAATTTTTTAATTTTTTAAATCTTAAATTATAAAATTATTAAACATAAACACAAAAATATATGTGTATGAAAATTACCATATAAAATTAGTCAAAAAATATTTACAAAAATTATACAAAATAAATAAATACCTCAAAAATTTTAAGATTTTATAATTTTATAATTTAAGATTGAAAATTTTAAAAAATTAAAAATTTGAATTTTGTATTTATAAGAATAAAATTGTCTTATTCTAAAAATATTTTGTATATTTATTGATAAAAAATTAAAACACATTAAATAGCATAATAAAATATTATTTTTAGGACTATTTAATGTTTTTTTAAACTAATATCTTAAGGCATTGATCAATAAAACCCTTATTTTAAAAGATCTATTCTCATTATTGTATATATCCATTAATTGTCACACTAATACGCGTGATCTTAATTAGCAAAGACCTTGGCCCAGAAAAACAGGAGTTGCATAAGTATTCTGCATGAGCAAGACGAAAAGTATCATCTAGTTAGGACTTGTATCCTTCAATCATAAGTTTAAGGAGTAAATTAAATTTTATTATATTTTACAGTCTTAAAATTTAATATCATCATTCAAATTTTTTTTAATAAACTTAATATTTCATACAATATTAAAAGTTTTATGTGGAAAAATAATATTAATTTAACTATATTTATTATTATATTAAAAAAAGTTATTATTTTATTTTATAACAAATTTTTTTTATAAAAGATAAAAAATAATTATAATTTTTTAAATAAAAAATATTAAGTAATAATTTAATCAAACTTCAATCAACGTTAATATTTTTTTTTACCTTATAGGTAAACATGAAAATTAGATTTTAAATTTTTTATATTTGAGAAAGTGTATATTTTTCTATATTTAGAAAGAAATAAAAAATAATGATAAATTTATCTTGAATGGATTAAAAATTAAATTTTTTTGTTTTATCTCTCTCCAAATATATAAAATGGTACTATTTCTCGCATGCTTAAACCTGAAAATTGACCCTTCTGCGATATTTAGTCATATAATTAATTGGGGTGCAAAGAGAAACTTCCTTACTTGCATAACAAAACCTATATAACTCTCTTAAGTTTATCTCTCTTCTATATAACTTATAACAGGACACAACTTATACCGAAACTCTTAAATTGTTTGATGATGTAATTTTTGTATCTTTCTCATCTGTCCCTACTTAATGTAGTGCCCTTTTCTCTTACAGTTTCTTAGGGCATACATGTCCGTTTCGTACCACAAGAAATGGCAACGAAGAAAAGGAAAGCTTCCCTTTCAATCCAAGTTCGTGAGAATTGCGTTGGATCACGTCAAAGTGAGAAAGAAGAATAATCTTCTGAGAGTTGAGGAAGGAATTCTGGGGTGTGACAAAAAGTTATAACTGCTATGTACTTCGAAAAAATTCTTAGGTACCTACTTTTAGCCATTAAGATTTAATCTTTTCTTACTTTTTCATATTATATCTCTTAATATATAATAAAAAAAATTAACTAAATATAATTAACTAATATATAAATAAAATGATACAATGCAACAGGGTTAAAAATATCAAACTTCCTTTGACACAAGTAATGCTCTATAGCAAAAGTGAGTCTTTTAAGAATCCAATATTCTTTCCATTTTTTTCTTTTTTTTGGTCAAAGAGACCACTTCATTTGATCACCTCATTATTAACAAAAACTCATCACAACTACATTAATGGATTCCATTAAGATGTCACAATTATTTAATTAACTTTAGTTAACAGCTATTTATCATCTAAGGTGCTTTTTCGTATACAAAAAATATTTTTTTAAGCATATGAAAATTTATTTATAAAATATTATTAGAATATGATAATATAAAAATATTAAAATTTGTGTGATCTCTATATTCTGAATTAAATATTTCTATTTTTTTCATAATACATATCAAGGTCAATTGTTTTTATGAATAAGTTTTTTTAAATTTTGAACCATTAATATGTCTATTTACTAAATTTGTGAGTTTAACAAAGATGAAGCAGTGAGAGTATAGTTTTTAGATTCAGATCAATCAATGAATTCGTAAATAGTTTGAGTCACTAAAATACTAGTCTAACAGTTGGATCACTAAAAAATGGGTTGAATCAAATAAATTAATTAATTATAAATTTTTAATTATAAATCTACATAAATTATTAGATAAAAAATAAAATCACAAATAATAAAAATAAATAAATAATTTATATTTCTTTATGTTTTAAGTTTATTTTTTATAATCATAAAAAAATAATTATATTAATTTTTATTATGATAAGGTTTCAAATGTTAATTTAAAAAATAAAATTTATACAAATCACGTTTAATAAATTTTAAATTTAAATAAATTAATAAAATAATGTATACTAACATATTTTATATAATAATAGATAGTTTAATGTAGATTATTTTTATTAACAAAGACAAATATACAATATTTTTTATTTTAAGAAAGACAAGCATGTAATAATGGATAGTTTAGTATATTCTTTAATTTAAAACTCACAAATAATCATAATAATATTTCTTATATAATATCTCTCTTTACGTCTTTCTCTCTCCTTTTTTTATTTTTAACTTTTTTACCTTCTAAACTTAATAAGTTTGATCTTAATTTACCAAACCCACAATCTCTTTTTCTCATATTTGCTTCATGTTAACTCATCTATGCCATTGTGCTTTTTTTTTTTTTCTACTGCTACAAGTCTGCAACACGTGAGAGTTAAGAGCTAGCATTTTGAAGCTTATTCTTCATATTCCCTCTTCCTCCTCCTTCTTCTTCTTCTTCCCCTCCTCTTTCTTTTTCTTCTTCCTTCCCTCATTTTTCTTCTTCTTCTTCCTTCCCTCCTTCTTCTTCCGATTGAGAAGTTTTTTTTTTTAAAAAGAAAATAAACAAATAAACTGGGACACAGTTTGATCGTGTCGCCGAGTTTAGTAAGAGTTGGCAGGTCATTCAAAGTTATGTCCATGTTAGCAATACGCAGATCTTTTATGACGACCTTGACTGGTTTGATGTCCGGGTCGTCAGGTAAATGGTCGAATCGACCGAGCCGATCTAGATCCAAATACTATAAAAGCAAAGATTATAACACAAGGTCGAAGATTTGAATGATCTCCTATGCATAGTAGGCAAGTTATGGTCAGGTGGGGTTTGAAGCTGGCCAGAGTTTTTTTTACTTTTTAAAATAAATTACACCTATTTCTTTTAAACTGTGACTAAATTATTTTTATCACTTTTTTAGTTTAAAAAGTTACATTTACTTTACTTTTAATTTATTTTTTGTTAATGAAAATAACTTTTGTACTGAATAAAACTGTAATCTTAGTTCTAATATAATAATAAATGTAATTAAATTTATATTATGTTTCAACATGTAATTTTTAATATAACAATTAAAATAATTAAATAATTAAATTATTTTGAAATGACACTTAGTATATAGAGTATTATAAAAAATTAAATTACAATAAAGATTTGTATAATATTGTATCAATTTTTAAAAATATTAAATATGATTCTATAAATTAAAAATAATAAAATATAATTTTACCAAACCTCATAGCGTAATTTACTCTTTTCTACCACCAAAAGTTGAAGGTAATTAGACTGATTGACAAGACTATTTTTATATTTCTAAATTTTGTACTAATTTTTTTTTTAAAATTATTTTTATTGTCAGTTTTATTTCAAATCCTAATATCGTCAATTATACTAGTAAAATCTATATGTGACAATTTAATTAAAATTATTTTTGACATGATAAATAGATTATATAAAGAATTGAGACAAATTCGATAGTAGTTATAAAGTATGAGGACAAAATTGAAAATCACTTTAAATTTGAGAGACTAAAAAACCTTTTAACCTATTTTTATTTAGAGTAAATTAAAACACTCTCCTTTCTATTTTAAAAAATTATACTTCCTTCTTTGGAGAGATAAGAAATTTTAAAATTTTACTCATTTTGACCAAAATGCATTTATATTTATTATTTACATAATTAAATATTTATTTGCTTAATTTTAAAATATTTTTATGAATTTAAAATAAAATAACTATAATTTTAAATTCAAGATAAAATAATAAAAAAATATAATTTTATAATAAGTTAGAATTTTTTAAAAAAATTTAATGATATCAATAAAGATATTTTAGTAAAAATAGATAAAATTATGAGTCTTTTAATCTTTTTCAAATAAGAAGAGTATAAATTTTGAAAATAAAAGGTAATTGAATATAATTTTAACATCTCTTCATATAGAGAAATATAATTTACTCTTGTTTATTTCCTTTTCCAACTTTGAGTCCCTATCTCTTAAATTCTAAAACTCTAATCCCCAAACACTTGCCTTATTTTTTATCTACTTTAAATTAATCAAATTATCTCATTCATATTTTAAAATTAACATATTTTCTTTATAATAAACTCGTTGTTTCAAACTCTATCAAAGCTTGACTTTAGTGAGAAACTAGTCTTTCATATTAATTCATCTACAAAAACTCTTTGCAAAAAGAAAGAAATAGAAAAAAAAAAACAAGAGGAAAAACTAACTTATAGAATAGATACTAAAAAAAATCTCCCACAAAAATATATCTAAGAAAATTATCAAGAGTTTTAAATTTGAAACTAGTGTAATCAAATTTATATTTTAAAGTTCTCTCTTTTTTTTTTTTTTTTTTACATTTAATAGGTCCCTAAGTTTAGTGACTTCGATTTTTAAAAAAATTCAATCAAGGTTTTTGGTCTAAAAGTGAATTTTTCTATTCACTAAGTTGTTTTGATGATATTAAGACACCTATTAAGAAAAAAATATTTAAAAGTAATAGAAAAGAAATATATAGTTGAAAATTTGAATTAAAAAAATAAAAAATAGAAAAATATATTTTTTATTCCTAAATTTTATAGTCATTTTTAATTTCATCTCAAATTTTATAATTATTGTCAATTTCAGTCAATTCTTAATTTGATTCATTTGCCATGTCAACAAAATTTTTAAATAAGTTGTCATGTATACAAATTTTATTAGTGTAACTAGTGCCTACGTTTAATTGTCTCAAACTTATTAATGGGTATATATATATATATATATTTATATATATATTGTTAATGGGTCGGACCATATTAAGACCAGACCAACCCAATATTATCATGTAAAACCAAAATACCAGGTGATTGGTCCACTATACTGTCCATAGAAGTTTTAACCAAAAGAAAAAGTTTTTTAAAAAAAAATAAAAAGAAAAAAGTTGAGACATTGCGGGGGGGAAAAATCAAGTCAGAAAAAGAAAAAGAAGAAAGAGAAACAAGATTTCCCTGACAAGATATGAGTAGAAGGAAAAACACTCAAAACTCAACCCATGCCATCCATCACAAAATACAAAAGTAAACTCTTTAACAACTCCTTTATTCTTGTCTCTTTCTATGAATTATGAAACCCTTCCACATGGTTTCTCGCTAAATTCGAACCTAACTACTATAGTAGGCATGCATTCTCCTCACTCCTATATTATCTTCCAAACCAACCACCATTAACGACAACCTTCCACCTCATTCCCAAGTCTTATGCAGCTGTTTCTGAAAATGACCCTTAGGGGGCTATTCTCTAAAGTTTATTTTATGTGAAATTGTGTGAAATTTACTAAAACATATCATTAATTTGTAAGTAAGTTAATGTACAAAATATAATTTATTTTTATTTTTTAATCTGTTTACAATTAATATGTAAAATAATAATTTCATCAAACTTTACGAACTTCACGGATCAAATTTTGTTTAGATACCCAAGTATAAAAGACATCCTCTTACTAGTAAGTCTCCTTAATTCTTGAACTAATCCAGGATGTCCTTTACTCTTTTCCTCGCTTATTTAAAATCCAATCCAATTTTAGCTATGTAAGAATAGTTGCCTATTGTATTTGCTATTTCTTTCTTGGTACTGCAATACAGGTTAGCTTGTTCAACTAATTCAAATTTTTTAACATCTGTGTATAGGCAATATATATTTACTACCACTAAAGATTTGTTTGAATTGAAAATAATAGAAAAAAACAAGAGAATGAGATGAAATTTTAATTTTCAATATTTTTATTTAAAATTAAATTTGATATTTTCTCCACTCTTGTCTATTTTATTCTATCCAAAAAATATTTGAAAAATTTTAAATAACAATGAATATTAAAATTAAAATTATACTTTTCTTTTGCTCTCATTCGTCCAAACATAACTAAGAGTTCATTTGATCTGAGTACAATTAAAAAGATCAAAAAATAGAGAAGAAAAAAAACTGAAAGGCCTAATGTAGATATAAATAAGAAAATGTCTAAATCAAATATTTCTTTGAAATTGTGGGATAGACTTAAAAAAAAAAAATCAACTGTCAAATTTCCTTTGAAATCAATATAGAATAATTATTTATTACCATATTCCCAAATTTTTGAGTTATCCAACATCTTAAACCTTTAAAAAATTAAACTCTTTGACAAAATTCAAAATTAAAGAAAAAACATAGTTAGGTTTCGAAATTGTGGGCCCAAAGAAGGGGTCCCACTATGACTTTGTGGACCCAGAAAAGAGGTCCCCATTGTTTGCACAAACAAATCTATTACTAGTACAAACTAAATAGTAGGAAAAGTGGATAAATGGCCACAGGAATTGGGGCGGGTGTCTCTTTTGAAAAATAGCAGAGAAAACAAAAATAACAGTAGAAACCCACGTTCCCATTTGACAGCCTAACCGTCCCACTCACTGTTGCAAACAGGTCCCTCTAATTCTTCTACCTCTTTAGTTCTCTCCATTGCAAACTAGTAAATCCATATCCAAATCAACAAATTCTAAACCAAACACAAGGGAATTATCTTACCAACAAAAGCAAATGATGAAGTGGGCTAGAAGAAAATCCTCTTTAGCTTCTTCTTCGTCTAAGCTATCTTTTGTCTCTCATGTATTCCCACTTTCATGGCTGTCCAAGTTCAAGAAGATGAGAATCAATTCAGAGCCAATTTCTGCAAGATTGAAGCAAAAGGGTAAAATGCAGAATTCTCTATCTGTTAGTTCACCACAGTGTAAGAGTTGCGAAAATGGTGGAAGGTTTCATGGTCAAGACGATGAAACATTTTGTAGACTTTCATTTGGTGAAGAGAGTCAGGAAGACAGGAAAAGTGCAGACATTTTGAAATCAGCAGTGTACAGTTTGGACAATGGTGGTAGATGGAATTCTAGGAAATATGAAAGAAGGAAAGAAGGGACTTCA
This sequence comes from Senna siamea, assembly GCA_031216115.1. Classification (NCBI taxonomy): domain Eukaryota; kingdom Viridiplantae; phylum Streptophyta; class Magnoliopsida; order Fabales; family Fabaceae; genus Senna; species Senna siamea. The sequence goes on along the minus strand of CM062355.1, from coordinate 13,595,367 downwards.
AAGTTCAAGGAGAATAGGAAAGACTTAGAAGATGAAAGAAAATCACCAAATGGTATAAAGATATCACTGGAGATGGATGAATGTAATCGAGAAAAAGAAGTGGAAAACTTGAGGAGAAGATTTGAGAGGAAGTCACAGAGTGTTTTGCAAGAGAAAGTTTTAAGATTAGAAAGAGAAGCAGAGGATGCAACACCTAGAACAATTTGGACGCCAAGAAGACAATCTTTTACCCATTCAGTAGATTTTAAGAATTCTTGCCATAGAGGTATCAGAGAATATCATGCATTTAATACTCAGAGATTTCAGAAAACTGAGGGGCAGAAACAACAGTCTGAGGAGTTCAAGGCAAACACTGAAAAGCAAAGGCAATCGTTTCTTGTGAGCAGAGAAATCCAGAGGAGGAAGCCAAAGCAGAGCTCCAAGGTCAGAGTATATTCTCCAAGGATGTCGACCAAGGTTGAAATCTGCAAAATAAAGGCTCTAGAAGGCATGAGAAAAGAAAAACTAAAGATGAAGAAAGCAAAAGAGAAATCAGAGGAGGAGACAACGGAAGGCTTAGATAGCTTTGCAGTGGTAAAATGTTCATTGGATCCACAGCAAGACTTCAGAGATTCAATGATTGAAATGATTAGAGAGAAACAAATCAGCCAGCCAGAAGAAATGGAAGAGCTTTTGGCATGTTATCTGACTTTGAATTCTGATGATTACCGTGATCTCATTATCAAAGTATTCAGGCAGGTATGGTTTGATATGAACTTAGTTTGGGAGTTAAGTTAGATAAACAAGGTTGCTATGACTAACACTTCTATCTAATCCATAGCCAAACTTGAGCAGAAATACTTATATTCTACGAAGTTTTATTGTACTAGTAATGCTTTTACTTTTACTCGAAATTCATTCCTTCAAATTTAGTAATATTTTCAGCATGTATACTTGATATATGTAGTTGAAGTTGATATAGTAGTAGAAATATTTTCAGCATCCCTCTTATGGAGGCACATTGTCAAAGCCTCTGTGTTTTGATATTTTGAACATCATTTGTGAACTTCAACAACTCAAATACCTATATTATGAAACTTTCTATTCTTTAACTGTTCATCAAGTTAGAGCTCCTCTAGCTTAGATTCTAGTACCACATCACATAAGTTTATCAGGAAATTATATTGGTGAGATCAATAAATGGCACAAAACAAATACTACACAAGAGCTGCATCACAAGCTACAAAATGGAGTAAATAGGGAATTGATGGGTGCTCTAATGCATAATTTGATAATAACAGCCATCACCTAATTGCTTTCAAAGCAGGCATTTATGCAACAGCTACACAATGCCAAATGAGTTAATAAACAATCACAAGTTAAAGCATCTAAGGCCTGAGCGGTTCTTAAAGTCAAGTACTATAAAGCAGAAACAAAAACTTTGTTTACCTTCCAGGGACTCGTAAATATGTGCCATCAACTTCAAACAAACTGCAAGCAGGCTTACGATCGATACTAAGTAACTTATTTTGCGTTACACTTTTGACACTTACTTTTTCATAGATGCATATAAATTTTTGGTGACAGAACATAAACAGCACTAGCTTGATGACATAATCGTAGACTCCTGGAAGAGGACTCTGCTAGATCTGCAGTTCGATATGTATTGAAATCAAAATTTATTCTTTTTTTTTAAAAGTACTATATGATACATATTTTAGAATACCCAAAGATGTACATATATGAGTACAACTTGAATTTAGATGTACTCATGCTTCATAACTCATCATGTTATGTCCTAAATCTATATCACCATTCATGCTCTATTCTAAAAGCAACCAATTCCTATACCACAGATCCTCTCTATAGAATTGTTTTTATGAATCCTATTCCATGGCCATAACTAGCTATCCAAAAAAGGGCACTGCTTTTGGGCATTTCATCGACGACACAGCGTGCATATTTTACAAAAAGGTCCAATAACCTGCCGTCGTAGTAACATACAAACAGACTTTGCAAATGGCTAATAAGTTTAAGTTCTGGTACTATCTAAGTTTCAAGGATCCGATTTAAAATCCTAAAAGAATAATAAAATTAAAAAAAAAGTTAATCGTAAATGTTAAATGCTAAATGCGGGAATACTGGAATAGAGTGATGATTCTTTTGGTTCAAGCACGAAGGAAGAAGCATAATGGTGAGAGGGACAAAAGGGCTATACGAAGCGAAGTGGGTCACTTGCTCTAAGTAAAACCTAGCTAGGCTCCGCTCGATGTGCTTTCTATTGGTAGGCAAAGCACGTGTACAGAAGCAACCATGTGGGATATGGAGGGATTGTGAAATTTGTAAGGAAGGGAAAGATAATAAAAGAAAATTTCTAATTCATTCAAGTATGTCTTTCACTTAAATTTGGATCTTGTAAGATAAAAAAGAGTGATGAAATTTATAAAATATGAGAGAGATATAAAAAAATTGAATAATAATTTATTTAGAGTGAATTATTTATTTATTTACTTATTTTCATATTTCTATCTTACTTTAAGAACTTTACATTATAAAATATTTTAGAAGATTATTTTCCCTTCTATTTATATGTCTTTTAATTTTTTTTTTTATATATCTTTTCTATTTTACGAATTTTACATTGTAGAATATTTCAGAGAATTTTTTCTTAGAGAAAATAGTAGTTGTAAATGAATGGATTAAAGTTGTGAAGATTTTAAAATCAGAAAAAAGATCTCATAAATTTTATGTCATTTGCAATTATTTTCCTAAATTTTTAAAACTAATACTTTTTAGATCTTTACATTTCTACACTTCAATAAATAACTTCTTTTGTCTAATTTTTTTAAGAGGTTTGAAGAAATGTATGAGTAGTTGATAGAGCAATTAATAATTTATTATTTGTAAAAAGTTACTAAAAATAATAATTTTAAACATTTAAAAATTTTATTAAGATATTTTTTTAGGATACTTTTTTTAAATAGAATTAATTTATTTGTCACTTTAAACTTCTTATTTATTAAAATAAATATTTTAAAACTATACTGTATTAGTTTCTAACTGACTTAACATTGAAAAAAAATAGATAAAAGGTTTGCTAGAATGTAAATTTAAGAGTCTGATTTTCTATTTTAAAAGTATAAATTTACAAGGAACGCCATATTTAAAGAGTCTCTTTACTTTTTTTTTTCTTTTTTAAATGCTAAGTTGTAAGAAACATTTATTTGTTCTAAATACAATATATATTCTAGTGGTTTTTTTAAAATTTTTTAAGTATGAAATCAAAATATAATTATTATATTTTTAAATGATAAAATTAATTAATAAAAATTTATTTAATTTATTTAATTTATTTAATTTATTTTTTATTTTAACTTTTCAGTATTTTGATTATTTTTACATCATATGTTTCTTAAAATTATACTTTATTTTGTATAACATAATATTTGATTTTAGACCAGCGACTACAAAATTTTAAAATTATTATAATATAAATATAAAATTAATTAACTAACCAATAATAAATTGTAGACAAAAATTTAGGTGTTGTTTTTATGTCTTTGTCATCAAGTTTTTTAATTAGAAACTAACACATGTATAATCTATATAAATGATCTCTTCCATGATTTTTTTTTTAAAAACTTCACATACTTTATTTTAATTAAAAAACTTGATAACAAGAATATAAGAAATTGTGTTTATGTCTAACCAACTTGTGTATGTGCTTAAAAAATCTCACTATGTTTCATATTTTTCAAGTTTTAGAAATACACCTATGAGGCATTCAATCTCATGTTTCTCTCTTTTTACATCCTGTGTCTTCCTCTTTCTTTTTCCTCTTCTCCATTTCTCTTCGCATCTTTACATTGACAGTGTAGGCAATAGGAGCAAATTTCATCTCTTTTGCTCTTCTCCACTTTTCTTCACCTTAACAATACAGAATCTTTGTTTTAGTTCATTTTTTAATGTGGTAACTCTTTGCTCTCCAACTACTCTTCATCTCCTTCATAGATAAGATTTCTGACCATAAAATTTTATCTTATTTAGTTGTTTGTGGACATCAATTTGCCCTACCTGTTTTGTAGCTTATTTCCATGGGTTCGTAGCTTATTTCCATGAATTTGTAGTTTATTTCCATGAATTTGTAGCATAAATCATATGAATTGTCCTTCACTGTGCATTTCTTTACAGCCCCCATTAACACTCATAATTCTCCTTTTTAAAGAGTTTGGGGTTTTTATTTTGAGAGTAAATCATGACTAGCTCTGTATATAATATTCATATTATATCATTTATTCTCCTATTGCTACTTGCCTAGCTTTTATATGCTCGTACTTGTGTGTCTTATGCAATTCCATTTAATTCCCTACAAAATTTCCAATTTGTGGGGTTGAAGATGATTGAATAATGTGTATTATAGTGAGTAAAAATTGAAGAATGGGAGAAAAATATAAATGTAAATGTAGGAGAAGTTTAGAGAAAGTTGATGAAGGAGGGGTATTGGTGTGAGACAGAGTACTTAAGTACATGGGTATTGTATTGGATGATGGTCCTTTCTATGTCATATACTAATATTATTGTGGAGGTTACAATTGCCCTTTCACAGCCAATTCAATTCATGACCATATAAGAGCCTCAAATATGTTTATCTAGCAAAGCTACCTAGCCTACTCTTTTCTTATGTGCCAACACTCAAATATTTTCCTACATATTCCTATTTCCTTGCCCAAGCTACACATAATGACATCAAACCTCAACTATCATCACAACCTGCTTTGTATATTTTATACTTGAACACAAACTTGAAATCTGGTACTGTTTTATATACTCACATCAAATTTAATATGTTGTTACTAATTTTTTTAATAAAAATATAACACTTAAAATTTTTCATAGTTTAGCAGTATATAAATTGATACTTTTCAAAAATATTGATTTCACATGCTAATAATTTCTATAAAAATTTTAATAATTAACATCTAATAATTTTAGCTATATTTTGTCTTATGTAAATTCCTCAAAGAACCTAATGAACCAATTCCATTCCGAATGTCAATAATATGTCTTAAAAGGCTCAATCTGATTGCTACATTGATTTTACACCCAAAGCTTAAATATCCATGTATGCCTTTATGCTATACAAGACACATTTTCTTAAATAAGAGAAATAAGATTATTAAACCATAGAAATTCCAAGATTTTTAAGGTTATAATAGAAGTTTCACCTAAACTACTGCAAGAGCTACATCAAATATATACTCACAACTAATAAGTAGAAATATAGAAACACTGTACTGCATTATGTACAATCATAACTTCAAAATAGATGTTTAGAATATACAAATATGTTTTCACCATGTCCTTCATTCATTATATATAATTCATTCATTTCCCTCATAGGATTCTTGCCTCGACCAATTGCTGTAATCCCACACTTTTCGACATTTTTATTCATAATCAATTAACTTAGTAGATCATATATGTGGTTGTATTTTCTATATATAAAACTACAAATAATTTAGGATACATATATATATATATAAATTGTATGGGATCAAAACTTGTGGAATTCAAAAACCTATTGTGCATGTCCTATAATTTATTTAGAGTTTTTAAGTGTAAGGTAAAGTTGCATTGAGTTAATTATTATTAAATATGTTTGGTTATGGTGGGGTTTTTTCGTTGCATTTGTAGTGGGTGTATACATATGATGGTAAGTAAAGAAGAACACAAAAGCCACTTAATAAAACTAGTGTTCTAAACTATAAAGTCTCAGTTTGTGTTAAGTTTCAATTAAGAAGGTAGAGTTGGTGCATTGGGAATCTCAAAACCCAAAAAAAAAAGGTGTCTAGAATATACAAAAATGTTTTCACCATGTCTTACTAGTTGGAAAATAATGAATAAATAAACTAGTATATTTTATAATATTATATATTTTAGTTGCATCAAAGTTCACTAAATTATTGTCTCAAATGATGTAGCAATTGAAGGTGTTGTGTTTAATTTCAGTGATAGCTCTCTTTTCTTTCCAATCTAGGGAATAGGACAAATCATATTTTAAGTTATGTTTAAATTCTTTTATATTGTCTTTTTTTATTGATGTTATGTATATTATGTGGGGTGTGAAGAAATGGATGCTGGTAGAGTAAATACATCAATAAATTAAGGAAGTGTAAAAGAAATGAAGACGAGGAAGAGGGAGAGGAGATTATAAAAATAATTATTTTTAGTGTTGTGACTCTACTGATGGGTACAATAGTTTCTTGGTACCATGACAAATTTTTTGTTAAAGAGCCATTGCATGATTAGGAGTATAAATAAGGCTTTATAAGTACTAATGAAGGGTTAGAGGGAGCAAGTCATGCATTAAAGAGGGGAACAATCAACAACTTCAAGTTCTCAATCTCAAAAGAGGAGAGCTAGAGAAAAAAATGGATTAGTTGCTTTGATAAAAGAAGTGGCTGCATCTTTGAATGAATTTATGCAAGAAAATATAAAGAAGGTAGCAAATGTGAATGAAATAATCAATGAGCTAAAATGTGTACCAAATCTTGATAATCAATAGTGGTTAAAATTTGTTAAGTGGCTTACACAAAACACAAGTCAATTAGTTGTTGTTAAAGCATTTCCTTTTGACAAAAAAAAAATTACATTTTAGCTTTTATGTATTAATTTCACACATAGTTTAAATAAAGGTTAATTGTAATTTTAATATATTAGTAAGCAAAGCTAGTAATTAACATTATGAAGCTTTTTTAGTTTTGATGTAAGCATGTTGAAACTTTGCTTTCATCAAAATGGGAAAGAGAGAGTTTGAAAATACTATTGGTGTTTGTTGTATGTATTTTGTTATTATGTTAGGTAATAATAGATTAATTTGAATTAATTAAATTCATAATATTAAAGTGGTATATAATTAGCGAATCATCAAAATTTGACAAAAATTTAAGCATAAGAAGTAATTTAAGATTTTTTAAACTATAGGGATTCAATGATAGTTTTTTAAATTATAGAGACCTAATTAAAAATTGAATGAAACTATAAAGATCATATGAATAATTTAACCTATCTAATTTTATTTTCAAATCCAATTAACTTCGCTTCTTTTCCTCTTAATTTTACCTCTTCTATTTTATTGATTTTTGAAAAAGTAATTTCTCACTAAGCTCTTAGGACTTGCTAATTATGACAATTACATCCTAAATGGATGAACTATTATAGTATTTGAAGTTTAATTACAACTCATGGAAAATAAAACTCAAAAAAATGAAAATAAAAGGTGGACACAAGCTTTGGCTTTTTCCATATTGCACCTCATGTACTGACATAAAAAAAGAATGGGATTACAATGATGAATACATGAAAAAAAATTTAAGCATTGAGATAATAAAACCAAAAGAAAGTAAAGAAATAATCAATACTTGTTTCCCTTCATTTTTTAACAACAATTCAATATCTCTAATCTCATCAAAATTAAATCATGTACCACATTTTCAAATCCCAAATTTTCTCACACTAATAAACATAAAGCCTATAGCATATCAAACCTAATGAATTAAAACAACCCACTTGATCCAAAAATTGATTAAAGGTCATCAACTTTCACATTAACATGAAATGAAATCAAAACCAACACCCAAAAAAAGACTTCATAGATTAGCACATATGTTTTTCAACAAGTATTCCCACAAGTATATAAACATATTACATATTACCATTGACAGCACCCTGACTATTTCTGAAAGAAATCCTAATGGCTTGAAATTGAAAAACTAATGGGAAATAGCTTAATTTGCATCCAAGGAAGTATGTCAACATAAAATGAAAGCATTAAATTTGCAAAACTCACTTTAAGCCCTAGAAAAATAAGAGAAGAAGCCCTAAATCAGAACCTGAGAGGAAAATAATTAGAATTTGACCCTAGGGACTATAATGTAATTTTATCCAAAATAATATTGTAGGTAACTAAAATTTGAAAATTTTTCTCCAAACAATTTAGGAATAGAAATTTAATTTTTCTCTTAAGTTTCAATAATTGTGTTTTAACCACAGAGTTAGAAATGCAATTTCAACCTTCATGGTTAAAATTGCATAGTGGCCCAAGGGGCAAAAAATACAATTTACCCCTAAACTTTTTTAAATAATTTATTCCTTAAGTGAGCGTTTGGTACATGGATAATTTTTTTATCCTTAGGAATGTGATTACCAAAAATATAATTCTTAGGAATTTTAAAAAAACTTTTGGTTTACTTAAAACATTTCTAGAAATATTTTAGAATATCTTATTGATAAGTACAAAATTATACATATTTATTGGCTAAATTTCACTCACTTTAGGAGTATATTTTATGTGTTTGATGTATAATTACCCATATTTCCACTTGTTTTCATGTTATCTAAGATTTTCCCAGGTGTAAAGTAGTTTTGATGCAAAATGGACTGAAACCAAGCATCTAAAAGCTCAAAGCACCTCAAAATGCACCTTTTCGCATGGGCACTCATGAAGTCTTCTAGAACACACCCTGCCACATGCCCATATTGCCTTAAATCTTCTAGAACACACCTCTCCACATGACAAAGACATCTTATACACTCCTACACGGCCAAAGAAACAATTTTCAATCAAGGAACGACCGAAAAATCATCACGAACAGATGTCTTCTAGAATATGGCCTATAACACGGCCATGTCACCCACATGGCCTACAACATGGCCATGTGGAGGCCTAAAGAGATGCCTTCCTTGCCTATAAATAGGAGGAGGCGCAAGGGAGGAAAGGCATCACTTAGAAGGCGATCCAGAGAGGAAACTGAGAACACTTGGAGCATCTTGGAGTGTGACAATCCTTACTAATCCTTAGAGCTTAATACTTTAATTCCATTGTCTTTTCACAAAGGTCACAAGCTGTGGAAATTTAATCAATAATTGAAGGAAAATATTGGGAAGCATTAAGAGGAAATTAGAAGTATAATCAAGGAGTAGTTAAGAGTCAAGACTATCCATCCAAAACTCGACTGATAAGGGTGTTTCTATCTCTATTTTGTTCTTCTTCCTTTATTATATTTCTTGTTGTTTTATTCATCAACATGAGTATCTAGATTGGTAGAACCCAATTGGGGTTCTTAGACTATGTTGATATTTTGATTTGAACATGATTGAGTTATGAATTGAATTTTGTGATCTTCCTCTAGTTAAAGATTAATCAAGTTTTTATTATGAGATATGGTAATAAAAACTATCTAGATTCCTCTTAAATACTTTACCCGATGATGTTTGGAATTGGAAAACTAACTAGAGAGAATAGTTGATCTTCACTCGGACTAAGAGGTTGATAACTGCTGGACTAGGAGAAACTCCTAAAAATCTTAATGCTGATCTAGACTTGACCATTGGACACGAATAGCCAATGGAAGATATAGGTTTAAGAAATCCATTGAAACCAACTGAAAATCTGGATTTGTTTTACACAGGTAGCACAATCAATCTCATAACCCATTATCTTTTGTTTGCATATCATTCAGTCTAAAATCCCAATGGGTTTGCTTTTCTAGAAACTTGATAATTCTCTATCTTAACACTTGTCTCACTTTCTCTCCGTAGCTCAATAGTATTAGTTAGATTTAGTTTAGATAAAACACTATTCTTCTTAGGCTAAATAACAACGAGTAAGTAGTAACTCTGGGCTTTCTCGTTCTCGTGGGATACGACCTTGATACTTACCTTTGCACTAGACTACACTAACAGGTGCACTACCTTAAGGTGTGACTACATATAGTTCATTGGTAGCACATCACTTATGCCATGATAATACAATATATGTCACGTCGACTACTATCCACCAGCTTTTTTAGTCTAATTATTTATTATTTGATCATTTTAATGTTATATAATTAACATTAATAAATTATTTTATGAAAATCTTATATTAATAGCTACAAATCTGACAAAGTTAAATTTTTAATTTTTTTTATATATATTTTTTAAAATTAGGGTATCTCAAAATTATATTAAAGGAAAAATTAATTTTTTTTTGGATATGTAGTTAGACAGTAAGATAAAAAAATTTTAATATTTAAAATTTGTATTTATATCTTTTTCCTACTATTTGATTTGATTCTCATTTATTTATTTAATCAAACTTATATAACTTATCAAATATTTTTTAGTCTCAATTAAACTAATCTAAATTAACTTTGGTCAATTTAAATTTAATTAAATTGTTAAATTTTGAAAAAAAAATCTTGTAAAATTTTAAATTTTAAGAGTGCTTTCTTTTCTTTTGTTTTGAATTTCAACCATGATAAATGTAAATTTTTAACAATAAAATTAACATTAAAATCAATTAAAGATAAATTTAAAATAAGTCAAATCATAAATAAATCACAGTAAAATAAGGTTAAATTTTAGAAGGGTAATATAGTAATTTTACTAATATAAAAATATTTTCATGCTATTGAAATACAAGATTTTCACTCCTTTAGGTGAGAATGAATATTTACAAAAGTATAAAAATATTGTATTCCTAGGAATGTAATATTCTCGAGAATGTAATTTTAGTCCTTGTACCCAATGCGAAAATGCAACATTTCGGACCTCTTATTCATTGGAATCTTTTTTTTAAACCATATATCAAATGCCACCTAAGTTTTAGAATAAGGGCATGAGATAAGAGGGAAAACCCAAAAAAGGAAAGAGAAAGATAAAAATAGTGAGAGAAGGGGAGAGAGAGAGAAAACAATTAAGAGAAAGAGGAGAAGAGAAAGAAAGAAGTTAAAGGCTTAATATTAGAAGTTTCTAAAGAGGTTCATCTTGTAACACTCCTAATCCTGTGGTTCTGTTTAGTTAATTTAATAATATGATATATTATACAATAGGATTAGTGAGTTATTACTACCTCTATCCGAGTAAATTTTAATTTTTACTAAGTTAATTAATTAAGTGTCATTAGTTTGAGAATTCTACACTTGGGATTATTACACGTAATATCACAGCAGAAAGTAATTGAAAAAAAACATATATATATAAGTACATTCACATTCATATGAAAAATTCTTTTGTAATAATTACAATCATATTTATCATAAATATACCTATGGATATGTGAGTGTATCGACTAGTGTAAGGAGACAACAAGCCTGTCACTCATACCCCATTTAACAAAAGATTCCTAGTTGGCTCCTATCTCACATATCCTAATAATACATATATACCCTCATGCTATACATAAAAAATTATCATCTTGATCCTTCCAAAAATAATAATGAGGATTTAGAGTATCGGGCATGTCAAAATATGTAACCTACTACACTAATCCTAAAATTTTACCCGTCTTGTGAGTGAAGGTGATGGAGGTACTTCAACTACTATGATCACCCCTAATTCCTTAATCAAATTGAAATAACCCAAAAAGGGTATCTCTATTACTTCATCTTAACCTGTAGCAACAATTGGTACCTAGGCATCTGATACAAACCAGCATTTAAGTGAGAATAATTTCTCAATAGCAGAACAACCTATTTTGAAAACCACTAGCTTATACCACCGTAATCATACGAAAATACACTACATTCTTTTTCTCATCAAATAACATATATCATATATATTGGGATTCCATGTATGAATTACACATATATCTTATAATTATGAATGTAATTGCCACTTATCTCATATCCATCACACAAGATACATTAATCTAATCATAATGGTAACACGATTATAGTCACACATCAATATATAGCATAAACAAAGAAATTAGAGCATATTGCTATATCTATTAAAAAAAAGCATCACAAAAAAAATCTTTAAAAATTCTCGCTCATAAATGAGTTCTTCTCATGGTCCTAAACCATTTGCAATATTCTCGTGGTTTGTGACCATCTACAACATTCTCATGGTTTATGACCGTCTGCAATATTCTCGTGGCACTAACCAGTTGTAGTATTCTTGTGGTCTTTAATGACCATCTGCAATATTCTCATGATACAAACCATTTGTAGTATTCTCGGTGTCTTTAACCAGTTGCAGTTATTCTCATTTATGGTTCATGCTCATCTCTTTTTAAATCTCATAATATTCTTGTTCTTTCTTATTCACTTTTAACCCACATGTTACCATTCAGACATTCTAGGTTCAAATACCTTATCTGAGTGAAATTTCAAGCTAACCATGCTTTAAACTAGGTTATTGAGTTTATATTTCTGAACAAAGGGCAACCAGTCGACTTTCACTCCTTAGCAGTTAACTTTTAGCTCACTGTCCTGCCAAATTTTTCAAACTCAAGGGTTACCAATCGACTGCCATGAGCCCGATAGTTGACTGCTCTATTCTTGGAATTTTTTTGAAAAATATGAGCATGACAGTCAACTTCCAGTGGTTGGCAGTCAACTACTAGTACTCTGTATATGTTTCTAGATAACCAAAGAACACGACAGTCGACTTCTATCACCAAGCAGTTGACTTATATGTTAATTATCACCCAAGAACTTTTTTTAAATCCTTTTTGTTAATTATCAACTCAATACCAATATATAAGCATAATTTATCACATAAAAATAGCCCAAGTTATTGTTTAATCTCACTCAAATCTTGGATTTAACCTAATTCTCATTCAATAGGTAAAAACCCATTTTTCATAATCTGATTTATGCATATGTAAGTACATCCATGCAGTCTAAAACACCCAATAACAGTTAAAAACATAAAGAATGTATTGTTTACTTCCTCTCTAGCTTAAATAACATGAAAATCATAGTTTTCAGCACATGAACAATACATTTTAAAATAGAAAGGATTATGTTGTTTGCTACCTTATCTCGTGTAAAATGATATGCTAGTGATTATATATGCCCTCTTAAATCTCTCTGCTATTAAGTTTCACTTCAAATCATAATGAAACCCCCACTTCCTTCTCAATCTCTCTCCTTCTCTCTTTAGAACTTATCACTCTCTCTCTCTCTAAGCCTGGAGTTTAAGATGCATATGTGAGGGTTCAGATATTTTTTCCTACTTATAGGTGGTCCAAAAATTACAATTTTGATCCTAGTTCCTAACCATTCAGCTCAAAATGATAATTTCTTTGGCCATCTGCCAAATTACTATTTTGCCCTTACACCATTGTAGGGAAGTTTCAAAATTCTATTAGCTACAGTAACTCTTTTAGCTAAAATTATGATCTGCTACCTTGGAGTATTGAAAGCCTATGTAAATTTCCTCACTAAACCTTTCTCTTTTCATTTAAGTTCCTGCTCTTTTCTTTTCAATTCAGTTCCTCATTCTAATGCAACTACATGCAATCTAATGCAATAAACACATGCATTTAACTCATTCAAAAACTAGCAAACATCTCTTAGAAATAGAAGAAGCGGATGTTACACATCTAACATATCAGCTAACAAATTGGATACAAAGTAGGCATAACTTCTACTCTTTTCTCATATGGCTTTTTTTTACTATGTGAGATGAGTCTAAGCTAGTTTGATAAGACCTGTGAGTAAGAGGGCCAAAACCTTACATTTTATACTTCTTTGAATGCTATTAGGTGTTGAATATTGATTATATATGCTTTCGTGATGATTTTAAAAAAATTAGTTTTTACCATGTTTATAGGTATGAATTAAATCACACCTTGAGTGTGTTTTAAGTTAAGTTTGAGTTTTTTTACTCAAGTATGAAGTAATCTAAATAGTAGGAACTATATGGCTTAAAATCATGGAAAAGGCCATTAATTTAAAAGTGAGAAAACAAGGTATGGTACTATATAGTTTTCAAACCAAGACTTGAAAAAAAGTATTTTTTTCCATCCCTAGACTTGAACCGAGGAGTTAACAAGATTAATCCCCATCCACAATGTAACACTCCACCTCTACAAATACCACACATACAAGTCCCATAGAGATGGCATACTACTACATATCTTTTCTTGACTACTCGAGTTCAATTCTAGATTAATGCCCATAATCCTTTCTTAATTCAGTTTTAGGTTAAAGGTTATAATCGAGATTCTCACTCGTAGATATAGACATATATATATACATGGTAGCGAAAACATGTAAAGCTAAGGTATACTTCTATACATTTCTATCCACAGTTGATATACATATATATACATACTTCTCAAAATGCCAAGTGAGGACATGGGAAAATGATGCCAACATTTTCCATGATTATTTAAACCCATTATGGCATACATGTTGCTCTATACAAGATTGGTAGACTCATTAAAATGTTCAAGTAGGTTCCACCCTTTTTACCACACATATACATAAGTTCCCCTATAGCCTTCTCAAGTAGGCCAGGGACTGTGGGACGCCAAAAAGTAGTTATCTTCATTCCCAATCCAAACCACTGGGAGTAGTGGTGCATCTATAATATAAATCATTATTTCTCTGATTCTTATGTAGTATCCTACTCCCAGAACATGGATTACTTTGATCTTTACCTCAACGGTCACTGAAAATTTAGGCATCTAGACACATCAATGCACATATGAGACATAAATCTTAGTAATCAAAAGAAATCAAGTTAAAATCATCGTCAATAGTATCATCTGTGAAAAACATCAAAAACTCTTGCATTCACATTCATTTCAAATCATGAACATAATTTTTCTAGACAAAATGAACTACCATGCTATGCTATATCAAATACATCATTTAGTGGGTATTGCTAAACAACTTCATGCTTTATATCATCAAATATAGTAATATGAACATTTCATATTATAATTAATGAAAATAACATTCAATCAGATTATAACACTCCATGTTCTCTTGATTGTATTAAATTTATGTTTCATTACTAATTAGATGAGTTACCATAAAGTGTGGTTAATAGCTTGCATAATTTAATGGCTAGAAAAAAAAATGTGTGTGCTAAAAGGTAATATTGCTTAAAATTTAGGTGTCTAATTTAATTCCCTATTCTTCCTTTTGTGTCACCTAGCTTAATTACCAAAGGAGAAAACCAAATTTTAATAAATTTATGTATATGCACGGCAAGGCAACTAAGAAAGGAAAAGAAGGGAATATAACCAATATTGCCTACTCTTTCTCTAATGCAACCGAGTAAGTATTCCATGGAATAGACTAAAGTACATAAATCTATGGCAAATTAAACCCATGCACATGAAGTTGATGGAGGATGTGAGTTTTAAAATATATGTATATATATATATATCTATATCTATATCTACACGGCCAAGAAAAAAAGAGAGAAGAGAAAATAGCATTCCCTTTAGCCTTCATCTCAAGTGACTAATGCGTAATATGAGAATGGCAATGGATAATGGCCTACACGTGATGACATGTGAGGTTATGAAAATATAATTAAGAAAGGAAAATAGTTAAGCAAGAAGTGCAAAATTTTTTTTACAAAAAGGACACCCACACGGCTAGGAAAGAAAACATGTGAAACACATTTCCCCCCTTCCCTTGTGTTGCTTCCAAAGTGCTCAAGAGTAAAAACTCATGTATGCCTTGCATAAAATTTAGGTCTTACATGAGGGATTGGCTTCTGTACCATGTGTGTGTCTAAAAATATATATAAGCATGCAACACATTAAGTAGCCCCATGAATTCATAAGAAGGGAAGGGGAGGTGGGATAAACAGAATACTAACCAAATCATAGGGAATTAAAACACAAAATCCCAAGCCTTGCGTGAAGAGGGTGACTTAAGTACAAGGGGAGAGTTGTGTGTGTGTCAAATTCTTATCTCTTTCTTTCCCTTGGCTTTCCTTCAAGTTAACCGAATGACCATGAGGTAGGTGGACTGAGAAAATAAAAATGTATACATATATATATACATGCTGTAACATCCGCTCCTAACACTTGTAACTTATGATGACGTTATTGTTGTTATTATTTTAATATTAATTGTGAAGGTTTAAGGATGATTTAGTAAGGAGTTATAATGAACACTTTTATCACTTTATAATCAATTTTGTGATAAAAGCATGAAATTGGAAATCTGGTAAGAAAGGGTAAAATGGTAATTTTACCATGAAATGAATAATTAGTTAATTCTCTTATTTCATGAAGTTATGACAAAGGACTTTTATTATTTTTATTTAAGAGGGAAGAAGAGTCTAGTTATGTAAGAAATTACTTATGTTAATATTAAGGGACAATTTTCCCTAAGAAGGGTAAAATTATAATTTCACATCATGGTTATGATGGTAATTTTATATAATGTGAGAAAATTGTAGTTTGACCCTAAATATTTTATTAAGATAGGAATTAGAAATCCTTACTCATTCTTGATCAAAAGAAGAAAGAATGAGAGTGAAATGATAGTTTTAGCATAAAGGGTAAAAAGGTAATTTTGCCTTAGGGGCAAAATTATAATTTTGCTAAAATAAAAGTAAATTAGTAAATTCATGTAAATGAGCCTTATGGAATTTTATTTAAGTGATTTTTACTCCTTGAAACCGAAAAGAATGAAAAAGGAAGCAAAATGGCCAAATTGGACTTAATGGCAAAAGTACACTTTTCTTAGGGACTAAAATGCAAATTTTGAAAAGTTGAGGGACCACTATGCAATTTCGAAATTATGGAAGGGCAGAATAGGCCCAGCCCATGGAAGTTGCATAAAATTACAATGATAAGGAGAGACAATGCCATTGTTATAAAAAGAAAAGAAAAAGGATGAAATTGACAAAATTTGCAAGAATGGCATTTTTGTAAATAAGGCAAACTTTAATTCAGCCTATTTCTTCTCCTAGCTACTAGAAATGCCGTGAAAGAGGGAGAAGAAGGAGAGGTGGCTGAAGTTCATCTTGCCTTGGAGGAGAGGAAACTTACATCAAATTAAAAGGGGAATTACATATCCATTGGCTTTTCAAGATAGATAAACAACCTCATGCAATTATTTTCATGTTTCATGGTAGATTTATGGTGTTTTCAAAATTGTAAGAAAGGTGGCAATTTCTCTCTCTACATGTGTATGGTAGATTTGCATACTTGGATGTGAAATATGTTGGAATTCACTTCTGGTTGTGACTATAGATACGTTGGAAAGTATGGAAACTCATGAAAAGGTAAGGTTTCATGAATGGAAATTGATTTTTCTAAACCCTAAATTAGGTAAATGCTGAATTTGTGCTTTTTAGAGTGAGAAAATGGTATTCTGCATGGTTTTTGCATGAATGTTGTTGTGTTGGAAGGGAATTGATGAAACAACTCCACTTTTGCTTGTTTTCTCACTTTGGCCGAATTCTAGGGTTCATGTTGGTGCTGAATTTTGGAAAAATTTTGTGTTAGAACTAGTGAGAGAAAGTACTAGAAAATGGTAAGAGAGAGAAAGTTCAATTAACTTTACATTTGGGTATTTCTCTTATTGTCTAGCTTCACAAATAACCAAATAAGTGTGCATTAGTCACCTTGGCCGAATGAATGCATATGAATGATGCTGAAATTGTTCTTAAAAATTGACTTAGAGACTATATATGTCTAGTTCTAAGAAAAGAAGAGAGAGAAAATCATGGCATGTTATACCTTAAGTAATGTTGTCAATTTAAAGTCTTACTTTTTCACTTTAAAAGTATGCCTAAAAATGTGAAATTGTGAGATTAGATATATGGTCATCATTGATATGAACAATGAGTTAGGAAAGCATGAAAAAGGATGACTTAAAGTACACTTACACAAATTTGAGGTGTGAGAAAATGTTAGGCATAATTATTGAAAGTGTTGCCAAAATGCTTAGATGATGAGAATAATGCTAAAAAGGAACCAAATGAGTTAAAAGTTTCAAATTCTCATATTTTTCTTGCCTTGGCCAAATGTAATATGGCATTTTCCCTAGAATGGCCAATCTTATGTGTCCATTGGAAGTGGCTTGAGGTACCACCCGAATAGGCATATGTTATGTAAAAGTGTTTGCATGGCATTATTGTGCTGTTATCAATGGAATGTTTACACTTATGTAAAAGATGTTTGTATGATATGAAAATGCTTGATGTGATGTGAAACGCAAGGTTAAAGAATAGCATGAAAATGCATGATGTGATATGAAATGCGAGGTAAAGAATGGCATGAAATTGCTTGATGTAATGTGAAATGCGAGGTTAAGGTTCCCTAGTGGGAAATGATTGATATGTGCCCCAGGGAATTGAAATGAGGAGGAGGGACGACCCAATGAATGACCCCTGAAACTGAGGCCTGTGAAGGGGAGGAATGATTCAATGTTTACCTTCCAGGAAAGTTACCTTGTGGGGAATGATCTTCTGTATACTCCCAAGTTATTAAATGAGGAGGAATGATTTGATGCATCCATTCCTAAAAAGAGGCTTCCTTGTGGGGAATGATCTGGTATATACTCCCAAGGAAGAAGAGGCAGGGGGAATGATCTGGTGTCTATCTCCTAAAAGCTGAGGTTTATTATATGTTATGATATGCATTACAAAGATGTGATTTATGCGAATATGATTATGATATTTAACATTGAATGCTTACAGCCTATTCCATGAATAAATTGATTTAATGTGTATTTCATTTCTATAGCTGCATCCACACATATTTCTATAATGAATCATATCCAAGTGTATATATGAAAAGATTTTTGAAATTTAATTGCATGTAAAGTATTTTCTGCATTATTGCAGTGGTACATGTCAATCATTTTAAAATAAACTGGTTGTTTATCTACTGGGAATACAATTCTCATTACTGAACTGATATGTATCAGATGGTTAGATACTGCATGGTAATTAAAGTGTTAGATACAGTGGATATTCCTTTCTTGGGTACCTTTACTATTATCAAGAATGTGTACGTTATCACTGTTTTTGAATTCCCGATGGAGTAGATGATGACTTAAATATATAGCTATAGCCCAACTTTTTGGAGTCCTAATTCTTTGTTTTGGGGGAGTTGGAATTAGGACTAATATTTTTGGCTGTATATAGACAGAAAAAGGGGCATACGTATAGGGATATATGAAGGACCGATTCTCCTATGGTATTTTGAAAAAGGGGTATGAGTGACAGGCTTGTTGTCTCCTTACTCCTTCAAGATGGGTACTTCATCTATCCCGTTGTTTGTATATGAAACGATGTACTAAATAGATATCATAATGGATATGTATATGTATATGTATATGTATATATATGAGAAGTTTTTTTATGTAATCTACTGTAATGTTTAATGTTTTATATTCCGCTGTGCCAAAGCATTTCACCTGAGCATGAGAACCCAACCTAATTGCAAAATAAATCTATGATGGATTGGATGCTTGGGAACTTTAAATATAATTAAAGACTAGAATTAATGTAACCACTTATCTAAGGAAGTAATATGACGTTGTTGAGGTAAGATAAGGGGTGTTACACATGCAACAAAAATTAGGGAAAAGAGTGCAGAATTTAAAATATAAATACACAATATATAATGCAACGTTATGGGTGGCGTTTTTCCCTTTTATTTCCTTCTTTTGGCACCACCAAGTAAGATAATTAAATATGCATGTGTGAGTCTTGTGTGAAAGGAGAAGCATACGTGTAGGGGATAGAGCTAAATAGGTCTTTATGCATGCATACGTGTAGTGGGGAGATAGAACTAAGAAGAGAAAAGGAAAGTGCAGCCTTAACATGGAGTAGAAGCAATGTGAGGTGTACTAAGAAGTACATGTGCAGCCATGATTAAATAAAAGCAATGAAAGATGAAAATAGAATATGACTTTCCTCCTCCTCTCTTTTAACTTGTCTAAATAGCTAACTTAAGCTTGAAAGGAAGTGCAAATTGTACTTAAAAATACACTTATGTACACAAAATTGATGTTAGATTTTTAGTTTGTAATTGGTGTTAAAATTGGCCATGAAAGAAAGGGAAGGAAATTCATTGGGAATTTTCCATGTAAAGTGAGACTTGAGACAAGGCTAGAATAATAAAAGGGATGGAAATAATTTTGTTAAATTGATAGTGTGAGATTTTGCCATAACCATGCAAAATCAAGTGATGTACAAATATTTCAATGAAAAGGGAAGATATGTCCATTTGCACATTGAAGTTAATTGTTGAAGAGTTAATGTTTCATGGTTTTTTATGGATATATTAGAAACTAAATAAAATAAGATGGGTGAAATAATAGAAAGTGTTCACCTAGCATTCTTTTATGCAATGTTTAGATGAAGGAATATGTGTTGTTTATGGAAAAGAGATTATACCACTTTAAAGGTATTATTTAAATAATAGAAAAATGAAAATTTAAATGGTAAAATATTCAATTCTCTTGAGTTTCCTTTAGGCCAAAATTATGAAATTCTCCTTTGAAATTTATTAAAATTTTATAAGAGAATTATATTATTATTATTTTTCAAGAATGGATAATTAAATTGATTTAGGGAACATTGTCATAAATAAATATGAAAAAGAGTTTAAAAAGGAATAAAAAGTTTTCCATATTCAAACAATTTCAATATGACAACGTTAACATACACCTAAGGAAAAGGGTTATATTTTAACCATAGTTATTGTGTCTTGATAGTAAAATAGAGAAATAGGAATATTGTATTCTGATATAAAAGGGAAACATAGTGAACAAAAGAAACATAGAAAAATACACAAGAAATTTTATAAAGGTGGCCAAGTGTCCACAAGTGCTCAAGTGTGCACAAGAAATTTTATAAAGGTGACCAAGTGTCCACAAGTGCCCAAGTGTGCACAAGAAATTTTTTAAAAGTGCCCAAGTGTCCACAAAAGTGCCCAAGTGTACACAAAAAATTTTATAAAGGTGTCCAAGTAGCCACAAGTGCCCAAGTGTGCATAATCAATTTATAAAGATACGTTTTAAGAATGAAATGCATAAATGATTTTATTTAATTGTTTATGATGACATGCATAATTCCATAAAAAGATGTTTACTTAATAGAGAATATCTATTTTATCACCCTGACATTTCCAATAATCATGTTATGCTTGCCAATTTATATTTATGAAAAATACTATGTTTTAAATACCAAGAATGTAGATGAAAGTATTTTTGGTGCTTGCACCCTGGTAAATATTAGTAGTTTTTTAAAATAATGAGTTGTTAAGCTACTGGAAAACTTGTGTTTCTCATTTGTATGCTAATATGTATCAGATACAGACGCTTAGTGGTGCCAGGGAAGATTGGAGTTCTTTTTGGTCAAAAGTTTTTTTGTAATTCCTTATTTTAGGGTCCTGATTCTAGATATATTATGGGTTAGGATTAGGACTATTATTTTCACTGTGTACATGAAAGAAATACGGGAAATTACTAGGGAAAGGATATGTGAAGGACCTGTTCGTCCAATGATTGTAAAAGGAGTTTGAGTAACAGGATTGTTGTTTCCTAACTCCTTATGGATGGGTATTTCATATATCCTAGTATATGTTCTCAGAAAGATGTAATGGGCATTCATTATTATTTGTATTGTATGTAAGTTTTACGATTTCCACTATGCTAAATGAAATTTTCATTTTTGCTGTGCATAAGGTATAATCTGAGTAAAAGAACCTGAACCTAATCTATAATAATAATACATAATGGAATAAATGCTCAGACGCTATAAAGAAAAGGATAAGAATAATGTACTGAACTTATCTAATTACATCAGAGGAGTTGTAATACTAGATAAGGGTATTACATAGATGGCTCTTATAGCCAATGACAAAAAAATTCCAATGGTTCTCTGTGGCCATTTATAAAATAACTTTCATAAAACCATAATCCAGCAAACATTGTATGAGCTCTTTCTTTTATCAAGGTTAGCTTTTACCTTGAGGGCGTTCGCTAGCCATATATTTTGAAAAGCCATACTACTAGATGGAGATCACTGTGCCTCTCTGTAGGTCACAGGTTATTTACACTCACCAAATCACTAAACCTCTTCGTGGGTTACAAATCATATCCACCCACACTATGCTGAGGTGGGCCAATGTTTCCTTCATTCAATACTCTAATATATATATCCTAGTCTAAAAAGTTTTCTGATCATGATTGATTTAACTCTTAGTAGTTCACTCATAGCCATTCAAGGACTAATTTAGGATTAACCATCAACACATTGTTTTCTAATCATTCTTTGAAAATTTAAGTGGCTATTTTAATTTAGAAAATGTGAAATTTTTGGTAATCGTACCATACCAACTTCCTGTTCTTTAATTCATAACTTTTCTAGGCTAGACCATATAATCAAAATATTTACATTCAATCTCTCTAGTTATTTCCCTTCAAAATTTGTCCCATAATACTTTTCAAATACCATATCAAAACTTTGAAATGATTACCTAGCCTTTACATGATGTTTGGAAAAGAAAATAGGCATGAAAGCCATCCAATTAACAAAGCATTTCGAAGGATACAGCGCAGCTCGCCACGACCAAGTGCACAGTATAATATCTACTTTTCACATCTTCAGGTATGTTGTTAATTTTTAAATTTAGTTATTGCATGCCTAAAAGCCCATGTTTAAATTGCCCTAAGTTTTCCCAAAGTGAATAGGGACTAAATTGAAAGAAAAGTATAAGGACTAAAGTGAAAAGGAAAAAGTTCCTAAAAATATCTAAATCATCATGATTACTTTAGAAAATATCTGGGCGTATTAATGACACATAATTATGACATGAAAATATCTAAAAAGTAATGATTAGTTTGAAAAAATATCTAAAAGCCATGATTACCCTAGGAGAATATCTTAGGGATAAAGTGGTCATTTTCACTCAAGGGAAAAATGGTAATTTCACCAAAGGGTAAAATGATAAGTTTTACCTCAAGGGTAAAATAGTCATTTCACCTAAAGACTTCATGAAAATTTTCTTGAAGGCTATTTCTTTACATTTTTTGAAAATATAAGGATGAATGGAGAGTAAAATGATCGTTTTGCCATAAAGGGCAAAATGGTCATTTTTTCTAAACTAATTAAACCTCTCCCTTTCGTGAAAAGGGAAGGAAAAGGATGGAAAAGGAGAGAAAGAGGAGAAGGTTGATAGGAAGAAGAAGAAGAAGAAGAAGAAGAAAGAAAGAAGGAAAACCAAGTGGAAAACTTAAGATAAAATCAAATTTCTTCACTTTCTAAGGTAGCTAAACAATCCTAGCCCTCTTAATTCATGTTTTATGGTCTCTTGTGGTGGATTGAATGATTTCATGACTTTCATAAATAGTGAGGGTTTCTATCTCTACATTCTTTTAAGCTTGAATTTCTATTAGGTTTTACTTAAATGGTTGTATGGATGTGTTTATGAATGCTAGAATTATTGTTTGAATGATATATTGCAAGATGGTAGTTTGGTTCACCATGTTTCATGAAAAACCCCTTCATGTTGAATTGATTATGTAAGGTTATGATTACCATGGATATAGAGGAAAAATGATGTTTTCATGCTTTGATCAAAATAGGAAAAAGGAAATAAATGGTTTGAAACCCCATATTTCTCCCTCTTCTTGCTTGGTGGCCGAGAGCTTCATGGAGCACTATGGAGGAAATTTGCATGATTTTAGTCTATGTGTGCGTTATTGTTTCGGCCATAAGCAAGACAGAGAGAGGAATTAATGTTTAAGATAAAAAACTCTTATTTACCCTTTTCTTGTATGTTTGTCGAGAGCACCATTGAGAGAATTTGTATGATTTTAGTCTATGGGTGTGTTTATTGCTTCGGCCCTAAGTAAGAGAAAGGGAGAAATTAATGTTCATAGTGGTTTACTTGATGAATTGCCTTCCATAGCCATGAAATTCTAACCTTGAAAGTGTGTTCCAACAAGAAGGGGATGATAGAATGATGTATGATGGAATGATGAAATGATGTATTCATATATACATTGATCAAACTACATTTATATTTATATATAGATATATATGAAAATTAAAGAAAGAAATGATATATATATGTACATATGTCATGAAAGAAGCATCATGAAAATGAAAGAATGAAAATGTGTGTGTGTGTGTGTGTGTGTGTTTATGTATGTATATGTGTCTAAAGAAGTATCATGAAAAGGAAAGAAAATAAAGAAAGGAAAGGAAAACATAGAAAGGAAAAGGAAGATAACTAAGAGGAAGTATTTCCAATATATGTTCTAGGATAGATAGGCTTGTAATTGAGTGACCAATTGTCGTTATGGGACGACTATTGGGCATTCCACAGTTATGTCATAAATTGCGATGGTTAAACATCCACTCGGATATAAGGAATTTTGAAAACGTCGTGATGGTTGCAAATTTTAAGTTAGTGTAACTTAGAATGGCTAATAAAAGAAAAGGGACATTTACTTAGAATTTAATATAATTATGGGTACAAGCCAAATCATCCTAGTCTATATATAGGAAATAGCATATTGGGAATGTGATCCACTGATAAGGGATGGTAATTTCATAGCATCATGATCTGCCCTAAAAGCAGAGAGAAAATTATCTGTGTGAGGTGACAATGATCCCTTGAGCTTAATTTTCTAAAAGGTTAAACCAGCCTTGTTAGAGATGAAAAGGAGTAATCCTGTTGGTCAAGGATGATCTGTCTAGATGGTAGGGACTATTGAGGGGTACTTGGATCCATTAGCGGACATCTCAGATAGTACCAGTGGCAGAATTGTCACATGAATGGAAAGAAATTATCTCACTCATATAAGTAATAGTACGTGGATTAGTTCACTAGATGACTCTCTCGATACTCTTAAGTTTCTCTTACATTGACTGTGGCCATGTGCCAATGACTAATGATTGTTTTCCTTATTTCATGAATGAACTATGATGTGAATTATTATGAATGGAATATGATTTAGTTCATTTATGAATGAAATTTGACGGGATTCATGATACTTAAATGATAATGGTGTATTGTATAAATGTTATATGTGGTAAACTATTATTTTGCATATTCATGAATACATGCCATACACACATATGTACCATATATTGCATCCCAATAGAATAAACTATATCATAAAGTAAAGAATGTAGAAATGTTTTTTGTATCACTACGGTGGTACATACTAGAGTTTTCAAAATGGATTTTTTGTCTACTGGGAGTTATTCTCATATTATTACTAATATGTATTAGATACCTAGATATATGATCTGGCTTAAGGTGGAGGTGGCCTTAGTAAAGATTCCATTTTTAGGGTCATTCACAGTCCTTCAAGGCATCTGGATAATCACAGTGATGGAAGTCCCTCCTCTCTAGTGAAAACAGGAAATATGTCTACCTTTTTAGAATTACGTAACTAGATAAATAGTAGCCCTCTTGTCTTAATTCTTATATGTTTTTGGAATAGAATTAGGATGAATCATTTTTTTTATGTACATAATGAGAATGGCATATATTTTAGGATGTCATAACCCAACTAAAAATTAAATAATTGGGATAAAATAATTGAAAACCCTACAATATTGTTGGGAGGTGATTAAGAAAATTTTCCTGAGCTTGTAGTTTAAATCTGAGAATTTTTCGGAATAAAATTATATCTAATAGAGAAATTTTTATCTACCTTGAGGAACTTAGTAGATAATTTTGGAAGGCTTATGATAGCTTAAAAATTTTCAAATCCCTTTGATATCATCCTAAATTCTTGCCTAAATTGGAAAAAGCATCCAAAATTTATCAAGGACAAAGTGAGAAAAGACCAAAATGCCCTTAGAAACTTTAAAATCTAATTTTCTTCCCATTTCACTTTGTCTCTCCCTCTCACTTCTATTCCCTCTCTCACGTGTCTCACCTTCATGCTATTCAGTCGTCCTCTATCTGCCAAACTGTCACGCGTCACCGCCCCACAGTGCTGCAGAAGCTCATCGGAGTGTTTTGCCCACTGTTGTCGCCTCTCGCGTAACTTCTGGCTACCGTAGAGGCCGAAAATGAAGCTGTTCATCCGTGGCTTCCCTTCTTTGATCTGGCAAATTTTGCACCGTTGTACTGCTGGTGACCGGTGTTTTAGCTACCTAGTAACATCTTTGAACTGCTAGTCACCTTCACCGAGCCTCCCACCACCGCCAGCTACCAAAAAACGCCAAGGAAAGTTTAGGGACTAAACTATAATTTTCCAAAACTTGTGGTATACATTGAAATACTCTGAATGAACTATTGAAATACTCTGAATGAACTACTTTTTTTGTAATTTCTAGCCTCTAGGATGCTATTAGGAATGAATTGAAGGGATAAATTGAAGAAAAATAATGAAAACCATAAATTGGAAAACAGGGACTAAATTACAAATTCTGAAAAAGTTTAGTATGAAGTAGAATTTCAGAATTTGATGCATCTCTGTAATCCTTAGCTTAATTAGGACTCTTATGAATGTATGGAATTGGAAAATGGAAGAAAATTGTTAGAAAAGTTTCAATTGTAAGTTTAGGTACTAAACTGAAAAGATTGATATATTCTGTTTAAGCAGTGTAAACCATGTACATTATGAACTTTTTGAGTGAATCAAGTTCATTTAGCCCCCTAGAATTATCATAGAGTAAATTGGATAATTTTATAGCTAAATACCAACTTTGGGATAAATAAGGAACTAAAGTGAAAACTTGTTTTTTTTAGGCATTTAAAATAAGTTTTAGTTATGAATGTTGGTTACAAAAATGTACAGAAGTGACTTGAAGAGTTAATCAAAGAAGAAGGAGGAGAATCTTAAGTTAAGGTAAGGAAATCCCAATTAAGGTAGAGTAATCTACACTCCCCTTTGTTTTCATAAATGTTTAATGTGAATTGATTACTGTGAATATGTTTGTGAACATGTATTGGGAAATGTGTGCTGGATTAGATGAGTATAAGAAAATACTTGCATGTGTTTGAAATGTATTTGAAAATTCTTTACTGATAGTTTTGATTAGACTATTGGAATTTTATGCTTATAGTGCAGATGAAACCTGGGATGGATACTTGATAACTGGTATGAGACGGTTATCAAGTATTTTATATTCAGACTTACTTTTTAAAATTTCATCATTTGAACAATGAAATGGTCTGTATATGTTAAGGTTTACCCGTTAAACCAATACACTCCTATAAAAGACTATAAGGAGTTAAGAAGGAGAGTTGATACAGGGAAATGTATTGGTTTAAGAGCAAAATCATATGATCCTAAGTATTAGTCACCTATATGTATGCATTGCGTTATAGTCGACATAGAGAGATGAGACCTACTTGTAATGTGCACATAATGGGGGATGCCCCTTTTCAATGTTAGGTTCTCAATCATAAGGAGGACGATCTTGTAACAATCAGTAGGAGGATGGTCCCCGTGATAGCAACAATCTCAGTCACATGGAGGACGATCCTGTGACAATCACCGGGAGGACGGTCCCCATAATCTTAAAATGAGATTAGAAAACAGCATGCAATGAATTGTGAATTGATTTATATGATTTTATGTATATATACTGATGTAATATATAGATGTTTGAGATCCTTGTAGCAACATAGGAGCATTATGCAATGGATATGAAAAATTGGTTGCAGGCATTTTGAAAATTATGGTTTTCATAAACACTTATACTCTTTGATTGAAAAAATAATTTTGACTTTTGATTTCTAAATAGCCACTAAATTTTTCATGTTTTATTGATTTATGATAAATGGAGCTTTAATTCACATTTTTTATTAAATGAATAAATTTGGGGAGAGGTTTTCTATACTTGGATGGGGGTATAGCTGAACACTCAGCTATTTTGAATGAAATTATCTGTATATTACTCTATTGGGATTCAAAATCTCATTAAGTTGTGTGTTCAGGCAATCAAGGGCGTGATGACACTAGGAATTAACCTGGGACTGGATATATTTACTACGTAAAATTGTAGAGAGACCGAGAAGCTATGATGTAGCCTAGGATATTAATTGTAAATGGCTTAATGGTCTTAATAGGGTTTTTATTGATCACTGAATCTATATTTAGAGATATTTATATATACCATTGTGGTAAATGGTTAAGTTCTATATCCTGTAATTAGTATCTCAAATGAAATTTATGACTAGTAATTTAGATGTATATTCCAGAGTATGTTGATGGTTATATTATTATGATGATTTGATGTATTAGATAAGCTGCGCAGGTATGGGGTTGAGTGAAATCTGAATAAGGACGGCTATTTGGGTTACACTCAACTAGTAACGGGCCTGATCGATGCATATTTTGAAAGGAAAATTTTTTTATTGCATTTCACGCTTCCTAAATTACATGTATGGTAAGGGGGTCATTACATAGGATATGTGAAAGTGTTATCCACTAGTAAGTAAATTTTGTTAAGTGTCTAAGTGGTAGGTTTGTTGCCTCTTTATCCTGATAAACTAACTACACTTCACATATCCAAAAATATATGTGTAATGTTGTAAATTTTTAAAGAATATATAAATGAGATTTACCTTCTGGTGTATCGTTATCATTTTTATGTTTCCATTATTTAGTCTTCCGGTGTGCAATGTATGAATAAATACCTGATTAAAGGAACCTAAATCTAATCACAAACTAAATGGTAATCATACTCAAGTAATAATTAATGATAAAAGTAAAGATAACATACCAATCTTGTAGCTAAATGGCTAATGTAAGGAATAGTTAAAGAGAAAGGCTATAAGATTAGAGTGTTATACACAAAGGCACTTTGTCGTGGCAAAGTTTCCAAAGAGATTTAGCCACAGCGAAGATGCATTTTAGTCGCGACGAAGTCTCCAAGACTTCACGACTTTCAAGAAATTTTTTTAGAAAATCTAAATTTAAATCATTTTTGGCCTAAACAAACTTCATGAAAACTTTAGGAATTTGTTTAAGACCAACTTTGGACTCTTTTCCTTTTCCAAAACATTACCATATAAAAAAAATCAAGTTTTCATAGGCTAGAAATCAAAATCCATCACCAAAAGCATGTTCATGGAAAAAATTAGTTAACACACTATTTCAATCTTGTTTTCAAGCATAGATTAGCCTAAAAAAGGCTCCACAAGCATATATCCAGCATATAAATCAAAGAATGCAAGTTTAAATCTCTTTATCTCCATTCAAACAAAGATTTTTAGCAAGGAAGAACATGGGTTCTTGCACCCAAGTGAGAAGGAGATGATTTCTTTGATTACCTTAAAGATTTGTGCAAGTTGATTTTCCTAGAAGGTAGATTGCTATCCTTTACTTTAGATCTTCCAAGTTTGAAGGCCTAAATCCTCTTACTTCTTGACTTCTCACTGAATCCTCACGTCTCTCTCTCTCTTTCTCTCTCTAGGTGATGAAGATGAAGAAATGAGATGAAGTCTTCACACTTCCTAAGTTATACATTAGTGCATGGGCACTAAAAGGCAATTATGTAAACTTGAAACTAAAAGTCTTCACACTTCCTAGGGCATATGTCACTTCATATATATATATAAATTTATATGTAGATTATAACGACCCCCTAATACAACATACGCGATGCTTATCTGATTAGCGGAAGCATATGGGTTGGTTACATAGTTATTCCCGATGTGGGAATGTCAGGGAATCGCTACTGGTTGAGCGTAACCCAAATAGACTTCTTGTTGTCCATTCGGATTCCGTTCAACCCTAATTCGCACACAGCTGAACTAATTATACATACATACATCATAAATTACTCTGGAATGAAATCTAAAATCCATATATACGTCACATCATAAATTCATATACATTCCAACTTAAATTCACAAGTTTACAGCGATAAACCCTACCGAAAATTTGGCAGAGTTTCCTCTGTATTTCGAGCATACCTATAATACAACAGTAACCTGTTTACAATTATACAGCCAGTCCAACAACAACAGAAAACATAAATTTACAGAGACCAATTATACAGCATTATCATTAGAATATATACAATGTAATTCAAGCCTAGACTAAGCCGTTCTTTTGTCTATCATCAAATCATTGTCCAGCTAACGTCTAGGTTCCTGTCCCTGTCCCTGTTCATCTGAGTAAACAACCTGGTGAGATATAAAATCCCAGTAGAATAATTTACAGTTCAAATACAATTCAAAAACTGGCTGAATACTCAGCGGTGCAAGCACCGAAAACATCTTCCCGAAATCAGTTGAAATCAGTGAAATACCTTATCTTTGAAATCGTTTTATCTCATGGAAATTGCAGAAAATAGTCAAAATCATAAAAATCCATTTCTTTTAAAATCGATACTCGAAATCAGATAAAATCTCATATCCAGTGTATCTAAATCCACGTTGGTCACAATTCCTCTGTAACCAAGTTTAAATCGTCATCTAATTGCACGTCATCTATAGAGAATACCTCTCTTATCGTTGGGTGTGATCCATAACACCAATCACCCGAATCTCGCCTATATTATGAGTGTGATCCGTAACACCAATCACTCACTCAAGGACCGGGTGAGAATCAACATCTAGGGCATCCCCTAGCATGTGCACATACGTCAATTCTCATCCTCATACAGTCTATTCGAACTCACATGCTCACGGTCGGCTATTCCTCAGGGTTCTAGGGTATTACGCCTAAATCACAACGTTTTCCTGTGTAGGCTATCCCCCCTTATACTCCTTAAACCTTTCTTAGGGTCGTCCTGGTTTAACGCGTAATCCTTAACGCATTACAGGCTAAATCTGATAAAACAATTTCATTTAAAAACTCCTTATACTCGGAATACTTAACGGTCGTCCCATACCGGCTATCAAGTACCCTACCCTGAGTAAATCTGTCCTAAGGGCATCTAAACTCGATAAACAAAGCGTCTAACATGCAATTAGGGTTTTCAGCACACAGGCATGCAATTTAATCCATCGAAAGTAGCACGTAAATCCATGCAAATAATCTAAATCGTTCAGGTATCCACTAGGTCAAATCTAGGGTTCGGGAAGCGTAAATTATCCTACTTGGTCTCCTGTCATTCCAAATCGATTCAGAACTTCACGTAATCTCGATTTCTGAGCCCAATTAATTTCCTGGACATTAAATTGAATATTCAAACTTGTCACGTCATCCGTTTAACAATTCTAAGTCCAGTTGCCCTAATACTTAGGTCAATTTATTGCCTAATTACGTTCGGCAGCTATTTCAGTCAGATATCATCATTTTTTGGGAAATCGAACCTTACCAATGTGATCGGATGATGGAATTCTATCTCAGGGTGGTCTCGATTTCTCCCGATGTACGTCCAGAAACTCTGGCACGGCGGCGCACGGCGGAGGGGTGCAGTTTGCCTCAAAAATTACACCACAGTGAAGCCCGCAAGTCCAGGAGTCCGAATATGGTGGTGGCACGGCGGTTCACGGCCGTTTGGACAGCGTTTTTCAGCCACAAAAATTGACGCACGATAGAAGGAAAAATCCTTGATCCGGGCGCGTCGGGCCTCCGTTCGACGTCGGTGAGCTGCTGGAGGAAGCTGGCAGCTCAGGCTACACGGTGGTGGGGGTGGTGACAGCCAATAGTGGTAGACGGCGGCGATCTTAGCTGGCAAAGTTTTCACGCGGTGGAGGTGGAAAACGACATTTTTCAGCGATGCTGGCAGCCGTTGGTGGCCGTGGGTGGTTGCTGGAGGTTGTGGGTGGCAAGGGCTATCGATTGGTATGCTAGGTGGCGGCCCACGGTGGCTGTGGTGGCGGCACACAGTGGAGGAAGGAGGAGAGAGAGGAGAGAGAAAGTGAAGTGAGGAGAGAGAGAGATTTGAGAGAAATAGAGGGAATCCGAGAAATTTAAAGCGTCCGGGGGTGATTTTGACTTTTCTCGGACCACTCGAGGATACTTTAGGGTGTCGACTTCCTTCCAGACATTGGCACGTGTTTCTATGCAAAGGTTTTAGCCTCCGTCAGTGAAATTGATGTACGAAACATCGTCTGTCAGTTTCTGATCATCGGATTACGTTTCCTTCCATTCGCTCATGTTTCTGACTTCGAACAACCTTCTGTTGCAAATCCTCGTCCTTGAAATACATGCCAGCCTCAGTTTATAAGGAATTAGGGTTAAAAGTTCAATTTTATCGTTTAAAAATTTTTTCGGTTATTACATTTTCCCTCCCTTAAAAGAAATTTTATCCCCAAAATTCATACTTGTAAACAGTTCTGGGTATCTTTGCCTCATCTCTTCTTCTTTCTCCCATGTCATCTCCTGCAATGCTACATCCTGCCAAAGTACCTTAACTAAAGGGATTATTTTACTTTGAAGTTGCTTAGTCTTAAAGTCAAGGATTTGAACAAGAGTAGATTCATAAGTCAAATTTTCCTTTAATATTATCGGTTGATTCCCTAATACATGCGCAGGATCTGGGACATATTTACGAAGTTGGGAGACGTGGAAAACATTATGTAGGTTGGACAAATAGGGAGGTAAGGCAATTTGATAGGCAACGGGACCGACTCTTTGTAAAATTTGGAATAGTCCTAGGAATCTAGGGCTTAGTTTCTTAGTCCTTACCTATCTACCGATACCCGTGGTGGGGGACACTCTCAGAAATACGTGATCTCCCTCATTAAATTCCAAAGGCCTTTTTCTCTTGTTAGCATATGATTCTTGCCTCTGTTGAGCAACTCTTATCTTTTCCCTAATCATTTTAATTTAATCAGTGGTTTCTTGTACCATTTCGGGTCCCAACAGTGCACTCTCCCCCATCTCTACCCAACTTAAAGGTGACTTACAACTCCTCCCATACAGAGCCTCATACGGTGCCATACCGATGGTAGAGTGATAACTGTTGTTGTATGCAAAATCTATCAATGCCCAACTTCCTTTCTGCTCAAGCACACAAGCCCTTAACATATCTTCTAGAGTTTGAATAGTCCTCTCAGAATGCCCGTCAGTTTGAGGATGATAGGCAGTGCTAAATTAAGTTGGGTTCCTAAGGCTTGCTGTAGGGATTGCCAGAATCTCGAAGTAAACCTAGGGTTTCTATCGGATACTATACCTGACAGTATTCCATGTAGTCTCACGATTTCCCTAAGGTATACTTTGGCTAATTTCTCCACGGAGTAACGCACCTTAATAGGTAAAAAGTGAGTAGATTTGGTCAACCGATCCACTATTACCCAAATGGCATCAAATCTTGCTGGTGTTCTAGGTAATCCTACCACAAAATCCATAGTGATTTGATCCCATTTCCTCTCTAGTATCTCCAATGGTTTTAGTAGCCCTACGGGTTTCTGGTGTTCTATCTTAACCTGTTGACAAGTCAGACAGGCATTCACGTAGTTCGTGATATCCTTCTGCATACCGGGCTACCAAAAGTTCCTCTTCAAGTCCTAATACATCTTGGAAATAGCGGGGTGAATAGTGTAATGGCTTCTATGGGCTTCTTCTAATACTTTTTCCTTTAGTTCCTGATGGTTCGGAATCACTACCCTCTTCCTAAACATTAAAACTCCATCAAGTGCTAGTCCAAAATCGGGTTAGTCTGCGTATACTTCCAAGGATTCATCCTCAAGTTAGGCTTGTCTAATCAATTCTCTCAATTCACAGGTTATCAAAAAGTCACTCATCACTAATCTTTGCGGAAACGAGATTACATTGAGGCTGAGATTCCCAAAATTCTCAAGTAACCTCATCTCACCAATCATTAAACTAGCTAATTGTAGTGACTTTTAGCTCAATACATCGGCCACAACATTCTCTTTCCCTGCATGATATTTCAATTCAAAATCAAAGTCTTTCAGATATTCTACCCACCTATGCTGCCTCATGTTTAATTCCTTCTGATCAAACAAATACCTAAGGCTCTTATGATCACTATACACTTTAAATACAGCGCTATACAGGTAATGTCTCCAAATATTTAGGGCAAACACAATGGCGGCTAATTCTAAATCATGGGTGGGATAGTTCTCCTTTAAAGATTTCAATTGTCGCGATGCATAAGCCACAACTTTCCCATCCTGCACCAAAACACAACCTAGGCCTCTCAAGGATGCATCTGTGTATACGGTAAAGGGTTCTAGGGGTTTCGGAATAATTAGTATAGGAGCGGTGGTTAATTTCTCTTTTAAAATTTTCAAACTAGTCTCACACTATTCGCTCTATTCAAAATCTACCCCTTTCCGAGTCAACCGGGTCAATGGCACAGCTATCTGTGAGAATCCTTGAATGAATTTCCGATAATAGTCAGCCAAACCCAAGAAACTCCTAATCTCGGTGACCGTTCTAGGTCAATCCCAATCTAATACTGCTTCAATTTTCTTCGGGTCTACCGCTATCCCTTTCGCATTAACCACGTGTCCTAAGAATTTCACTTCTTCTAACCAAAACTCACATTTCTCTAGCTTTGCATACAATTTCTTCTCTTCCAGTATCTGTAGCACCGTGCTAAGATGCTGGGCATGCTCTTCGTGAGTCTTGGAATAGACTAATATATTATCGATGAATACCACTACAAACTAATCTAAATAGGGTCTGAAAATCCTATTCATGTAATCCATAAAGACAGCGGGTTCATTCGTCAATCCAAACGGCATCACTAGAAACTCATAGTGGCCGTATCTTGTCCTGAACGTTATCTTAGAAATATCCTCCTTTCTAACCCTAATCTGGTGGTATTTTGATCTTAAATCTATATTAGAAAATACAGTCGCGCCTTGCAATTGATCAAAAAAATCATCAATACGTGGCAATGGGTATTTATTCTTGATGGTCACCTTATTCAATTGTCAGTAATCAATACACAATCTCAAACTCCCGTCTTTCTTCTTTACGAATAAGACCGAAGCTCCCCATGGCGATATACACTTAGCCTAATGAACCCCTTCTCCAACATATCTTCGATTTGGACTTTTAGTTCTCTTAATTCCGCTGGGGCCATACAATATGGGGTCATGGCTATTGGGCCCGCGCTTGAAATCAGGTCAATGGTGAACTCTATCTCCCTAGGTGGTGGCAGTTTACTTATTTCCAAAGGAAATACCTCTGGAAAGTCACTAACGATTGGGATTTGACTTTAGTCTATCCTGAAACTCTACCTCAGAGAGATTAAGGGACATATCACCTATCTCACAAGCCCTGTCACTCCCTCGCACAGGCACATTATCCAGGTAAGTGATTTTCCTCTCGAAACAATTCAACAAAACTCGATTCCTAGTTAACCAATCCATTCCCAAAATGATGTCGATCCCAGTTAATGGTATGCACACTAGGTCCACAAGGAATAAAGTATCTTCAATGGTTAAGGGGCAATTCAGACATATTCGTGGGGACATAGTGGCTTCTCCCAAGGGTGTGGATATGTATAGGTCACAGGGCAGGGTTTGAACAGGTAATCTTATTCTTTCTACGCATGCATCAGCAATAAAGGAGTGCGTAGCACCCGAATCAAACAATACTATTAAAGAAAATTTATAGATTTTACCTCTACCCTGCATCAAGCCCAAAGACCTGTTGACATTGGCAGCATTCATAGTAAAAACTCTCCCTAAAGCCTGTGGTCTTCGGCTACAGGATGTCGGCTGGTTCCCAGTGGAAGGGCAGTATCTGGCTATATGTCCTGTACCTCCACACCTATAACACTGAAGTGGAGTCTGATGCCAGTGGGGCTGATTCGGATGTCTGGTGCCACACTTCGGACAAGGAGCATTATCAAGTCGCCTCCCACTACTACTAGAAGCCCTTGGTTGCGGTTTAAACATACCGCTTCTCACGTTAAGGTTTCTGTTTACTTGTCTGGGCCGGTTCCCTGTTCTCTGTGTCATATTCTGAGCCTGTCTCTGTTCTAGATTCTTGCTCAGGATTCGGCACTTGTTTACCAGCGTGGTGAAGTCTCGAATCTCCAGGGTAGCTAACTGAGTCTTCATGGGTAAGTCTAGGCCTTCTTCTAATTGCTTTGCTTTCCAGGCCTCGTCATAATGCATTCGCAGGTAGGTGGAGTATCCTGATAATTCTTCAAACTGTTTCAAATACTCCTCAAATGGCCTGCCTCCCTGTGTGAGCTTCAAAAATTTTGCTTCCTTTGATTGTTTTACGCTCTCAGGGATGTATTGATCTATAAAGACTCTCTTGAACGACTCCCAGGTAAGTGGAATGCCTCGGCTCTCCATCAGTTGCTGGGCATCTGTCCACCAAAGTTCCACTTCGCCTTTCAACATGTATGTTGCATATGTGACCTTCTGCTCGTCGTCACACTGCAACAATCTGAAAATATTTTTAATTTCTTTCACCTAAGCTTCTACAACAGTTGGATCGGAGGGACCTGCAAATGGAGATGGACCTACTCTCTGAAACTCGATCCATCCCTGATACAATGGGTTTGCATGTTGAGTAGCTTCGTCATTTCTCGTCTGTCTGTCTTTCTGCTGTTGTCTCATTACATTAGCACTGGTAGTGGCCTGATCTCTCATCGCATCAGCCATCAACCGGATGGATTCCATCATATCGCGCATGTCGACATCAGTCTCCATGCTACCACTACCCGAAGCACCCTGATTCCTGTGCCTTGGCCTTCCTTTGGGCCTGCGAGTGGCATCCCTGCTAGATTCTGCCATACTTATCTGACACAGAAAATAAATAGATCAGTTATACAGCAACAATTAACAGAATTACATTAAATTCATTCTGTTACTTATTGATTCAAAATCAGGTCCTAACATTCCAGAGTTAAATCAATCAAAACCCTAAAGCTGCAAGCCTAAAAATTCAAGTCCTTAACCCACTAAATCAGACGATTCGACAAACCGGGCTCTGATACCATAATTGTAACGATCCCCTAATACAACATACGCGATGATTATCTAATTAGCGGAAGCATATGGGTTGGTTACATAGTTATTCCCGATGTGGAAATGTCAGGAAATCGCTATTGGTTAAGCGTAACCCAAATAGACTTCTCATTGTCCATTCGGATTCCGTTCAACCCTAATTCACACATAGCTAAACTAATTATACATACATACATCATAAATTAATCTGGAATGAAATCTAAAATCCATATATACGTCACATCATACATTCATATACATTCCAACTTAAATTCACAAGTTTACAGCGGTAAACCCTACCAAAAATCTAGCAAAGTTTCCTCTGTATTTTGAGCATACCCATAATACAACAGTCACCTGTTTACAATTATACAGCCAGTCCAACAACAACAGAAAACATAAATTTACAGAGACCAATTATACAACATTATCATCCGAATATATACAATGTAATTCAAGCCTAGACTAAGCCGTTCTTCTGTCTATCATCAAATCATTGTCCAGCTAACGTCTAAGTTCCTGTACCTGTCCCTGTCCCTGTTCATCTGAGTAAACAACCTGGTGAGATATAAAATCCCAGTAGAATAATTTACAGTTCAAATACAATTCAAAAATTGGCTGAATACTCAGCGGTGCAAGCATCGAAAACATCTTCCCGAAATCAGTTCAAAATCAGTGAAATACCTTATCTTTAAAATCGTTTTATCACATGAAAATTATGGCAAATAGTCAAAATCATAAAAATCCATTTCTTTTAAAATCGATACTCGAAATCAGATAAAATCCCATACCCGGTGTATCTAAATCCACGTTGGTCACAATTCCTCTGTAACCAAGTCTAAATCATCATCTAATTGCACATCATCTAGAGAGAATACCTCTCTTATCGTTGGGTGTGATCCATAACACCAATCACCTGAATCTCGCCTATATTATGAGTGTGATCCGTAACACCAATCACTCACTCAAGGACCGGGTGAGAATCAACATCTATGGCGTCCCCTAGCATGTGCACATACGCCAATTCTCATCCTCATACAGTCTATTTGAACTCACATGCTCACGGTTGGCTATTCCTCAGGGTTATAAGGTATTACGCCTAAATCACAAAGTTTTCCCGTGTAGGCTATCCCTCCTTATACTCCTTAAACCTTTCTTAGGGTCGTTCTGGTTTAACGCGTAATCCCTAACGTAGTACAGGCTAAATCTGATAAAACAATTTCATTTAAAAATTTTCTGTACTCGAGATACTTAACGGTCGTCCCATACCGGCTATCAAGTACCCTACCCTAAGTAAATCTGTCTTAAGGGCATCTAAACTCGATAAACAAAGCTTCTAACATGCAATTAGGGTTTTTATCACACAGGCATGCAATTTAATCCATCGAAAGCAGCACATAAATCCATGCAAATAATCTAAATCGTTCAGGTATCCACTAGGTCAAATCTAGGGTTCGGGAAGCATAAATTATCCTACCTGGTCTCTTGTCGTTTCAAATCGATTCAGAACTTCACGTAATCTCGGTTTCTGAAGCCAATTAATTTCTTGGACATTTAATTGAATATTCAAACTTGTCACGTCATCGGTTTAACAATTCTAAGTCCGGTTGCCCTAATACCTAGGTCAATTTATTGCCTAATTACGTTCGCGACTATTTGATCGAGATATCATCAGTTTTTGGGAAATCGGACCTTACTAATGTGATCCGATGATGGAATTCTGTCTCGGGGTGGTCTCGGTTTCTCCCGATGTACGTCCAAAAACTCCAACACGGCGGTGCACGACGGCGTACGGCGGAGGGGTGTGGTTTGCCTCAAAAATTACACCACAGTGAAGCCCGCAAGTCCAGGAGTCCGAATATGGTGGTGGCACGGCGGTTCACGGCCGTTTGGATGGTGTTTTTCGGCCACGAAAATCTACGCAAGACGGACAGAAAAATCCTCGATCCGGGCGTGTCGGGCCTCCGTTTGACGTCGACGAGCTGCTGGAGGAAGCTGATAGCTCAGGCTACACGGTGGTGGGGGCGGTGACGGCCAACGGTGGTGGACTGCGGCGATCTCAGCTGGCAAAGTTTTCGCACGGTGGAGGTGGAAAATGGCATTTTTTGGCAATGCTGGCAGCCGTTGGTGGCCGTGGGTGGTTGATGGAGGTTGTGGGTGGCAAGGGCTGTCGATTGGTATGCTAGGTGGCGGCCCACGGTGGCTGTGGTGGCGGCGCACGGTGGAGGAAGGAGGAGAGAGAGGAGAGAGAAAGTGAAGTGAGGAGAGAGAGAGATTTGAGAGAAATGGAGGGAATCCGAGAAATTTAAAGCCTCCGGGGGCGATTTCAACTTTTCTCAGACCACTTGGGGATACTTTAGGGTGTCGGCTTCCTTCCAGACGTTGGCACGCATTTTTATAAAAAGGTTTTGGCCTTTATCAGTGAAATTGACGCACGAAATGTTGTCTATCAGTTTCTGATCGCCGAATTGCGTTTCCTTCCATTCGCTCGTGTTTCTGACTTCGAACGACCTTCTGTTGCAAATCTTCATCCTCAAAATACGTGCCAACCTCAGTTTAAAAGGAATTAGGGTTAAAATTTCAATTTTATCCTTTAAAAACTTTTTCAGTTATTACATAGATGAGTCATA
This sequence comes from Senna siamea, assembly GCA_031216115.1. Lineage (NCBI taxonomy): Eukaryota > Viridiplantae > Streptophyta > Magnoliopsida > Fabales > Fabaceae > Senna > Senna siamea. The sequence goes on along the minus strand of CM062355.1, from coordinate 13,556,172 downwards.
ATTTAAAAAAAATTAATTATTTTGAAATTAATTTTGTAAAATTCAAAATCTAAAGGCAGTTATATAAAGCTTTAATGTTATATCAATTATATTATATAATCTTTAAATATAAAATATATATATAATTTTTACTAATTTATCCTTACAAAATTATCAAATATAACAATTTATATAAATATTATAATTAAATAATCATATTGCAAAAATTGATGCTAATAATATAATTATATATATTCATTTTAATATAATAAATTATATATGTATTTATAATATAAAAATAAATATTTAAATAATTTATATAAAAAGTTAGTTTCAAGGTGGATACCACACTCTCCAAACCTAAACCTAAACCCATCGAAATTATTAAACAATTCCCATAGCCAGACTTTTTTTTTAATACCCGAAGTTAGACTCAAACTCGATAAATAAATTGTACGAATATTTGTAAAGTATGATTTGATCATCCCTACTCCTCCTTCTACCTACCATTTGAAAACTAAGTTTGCTCTTAGGATTTGTTTGGATGAAGGAGAATGAAAGGAAAGGAAAGGGGAAGAGAAGAGAATTTTAAAACATTCCTCTTATATGAATTTTTAAATTTTGAAGGGAAAGAAATTAAAAGATTTTGTACTAATTTTCTTTAACCTTCTTCCTTCATTAATTTTAATTATTTTAAATTAGATAATTTTAAAAAAATTCAAATAAAAAAAACTATTGCTTAATTTTTGCTTCTCTCCTCTTTCATTTCCCTCTAATTTCTTTCTTTCCTTTCCTTTCCTTTTCTCTCCTTGTCCCCAAATATCCCATTAAGGATTTTGAGCACTTTAGAAAGTATTTTAACATTTGTGAGTATTTTATAATGAAAATAAGGAATGAATTTGCTTCTAATAACATTACGTCATGAGAGGATTTGGTGTGTTTACTTGAGTTACATATATAATTAATTTTATTTTATTTTTTATCAATTATCATACTTCAAACATTAAACCTGTTTATTCATGCTCTCATTATTAAAGATAAAAACAAATCTCAGTTATACGGATAATAAACAAAGTAAATAAAATTATTTAGATAATAAAGAGTAATAATTTAAATAATTTTTTATTTTCAAAATTAAAGAAAAATTTTACAAATAGTATAAAATTAAAGGATATTATTTACAATTTTCCGTAAAAACAAATTAGCCTCAACATTGTAAAACTTGAAAAAAAATATTTTACGATATGAAATTTTTAAAGTACAAATGAGATAAAAAGATTAAAATAAAAATAATAAAAAAATTATCTTAAATAAATTAAATTTTAAATTTTATAATTTATCTCTCTTATTTCACAAAACTTTACCTTACTCAAATCCAAAAACTTGACGAGGCTCACTTAGATTCATAATCATAACTGTGTATACACGGACACAATAAATTTTATTAACCTTTTTTAAATTTAAAACTAATAAATATTCTATCACCTAATAAAAAAATATTTTTATTTAATGCGCTATGTAAACGTCGATTGGGTCAGATCCATGACTTTGACCAACTTTCTAAGGCATTTATCATTCCATTCAACGGACATGGAAAAATTCTATGGTGCACCGTCTACACATATGTAATTATCGAGATTTTATTCACACATAAGATTTATGTATAGATAAAATTTTAACCATTGCATATATATAAATATAGTGTATATAAAAATTTCTCACGGATACAGAGTCCAACTTTTTGTCAATCAATCATATACTCGCAAGTAATTTCAAAGATACTTCGAAAAAGTAACGGAAACTAAAAGAAATTCAGTATAAGAAAAATAATTAATCTTTTATAATATAATAAATTAAAATTAAAATTTTAATTAAAAATATTTATATTTAATATTTAACTATACTTTAAATAAGATTACCTCTTAAAAAATATTTATAAAAATAATAAAAGAAATTAAGGAAAAAAGACAATAATGGGCATACTTTTTTATTATTTTTCATAAATATAAATTTACTTTGAGAAAAATAAAATTTCAACTAGAGATCCACCGAGAGACGTTGAGAGGAATATTGTGAGATATAGCAAAAAAGATGAGTTAGAAGTTAGTATTAATAAAGTGACTAAAGAAATCAGTTAAGTTTGACTTTAGTCTAAAAAAAAAGCTAATTCTCCATGACACGGTGATTAAAATTTAAATTTTTATTAAAACAAAAGTTCATATTTAATATTTAATAATATTTTAAATAAAATTATTTTAATAAAAAATACGACAAACAACAAAAAAATTAAAAGAAAGATACCCACAAACTTAATCCTAAGCTCAATTGCAAACATAAAATCGAAGTTTACAAGGTTTCATTTAAATCCTTAACTAATTATTTAAATTTCTAATTAAATCCTAAGTTACCTAATTGCTACAAATTATAATCCCTAATTTTCAAATAAGAACATATTGTTCAATAATTAAAAGATAATAAAATTTCTTCTCATACTACATTATGAACTAGCTTAAAACCCTTTGCACAGGATGTGATTGAAAACAAAAAGCCTGAGGAAAGAGTCCCAACTTAAACGGTTTAGGAACAGTATTAATCATACTTGTATAATTTATATAATAGATAGATTATGTACCTTTTAATATGAGCTGTATAAGTGGTGTTCTGTAGTAACAGTGAGAAAATGGTTACAGCTATTTCAGATTCTACTGAATGGTAAATGAATAAATAGCCAAATTAGAGTAGAGAAGATAAAAGCTAGGAGTACTTTACAAAGAATTAAACAAAAGATCTAATAAGTGTGTAACATCTGAATCCCTTCCATAAAAAATTGGAGGTAGTCTCAAGTACATCCCATTTAAGCTCACAGATTCAGCTCCTTAATAGTGCCATCCCATTCAATGCTTTTCACAGATTCAAATTGCAACAATAGATAAGATATTTGGAGTTATGCACCTGTTATCTTCGTTTCATTCACTTCTATAAAGCATTGATACTTCTAAAACAGAGCCAGATCACACGTGCGATACTTTAAGTTTTACTCGGACGCTATATTTATATTCCTGCCAGGTATCCTGCATCCATGTCAGTATATTCATTTGATTCATGTCCAACTCTAAACCATCTTTCCATGTGTTCCCACAAGAGCTATAACGGAGTGGCTATGCAAAAACTCATGTCAGTAGATTTCTCTGATTCAAAAACAACTACCCCTCAAAAACCAATGAAATTCTATTTGTCAGATTAACAGAAATATACATGACTGGCATCAAAAGCGTTGAATATCTGATATACATGACTAGCATCACAAACACTGGCAAGTTGCAACCCAATTGTTCTCATCCACATACCCAACCAGATTCCAATGAAATAGCTTTTCTTCTCCCATTTGAAACTAGTTGCTACTTGCTATAGTCAATCAAAATCCCATGACCTGTAAAACAAGACCAATATAAAATTAACTGCTCTTGTCAATCGAAGAGCAAAAACTCATTTCATTGCCCACTTCAAAAAAGACAGGTCCAAAGAAGCATGTAATGAGACAAGACATCTCTAGACATCTTTTAAGAAAAATCAAATAAGTCAGTAGCATTTTAATTCAACTAGGAAAAAATCTAATCAAGTTTCCATCAAGTGAAGAGTTAATATGGTACAAAATAGCAAAATGAATCAAGCTTTTAGTTAATATAGGAACTAAACATCACAAGCTTCGTCTGCTGCATTTTACATGCTTAATTCGAAATTAAAACAAAAACAAATTGCTTAATGCAGCAGCCAGCAATAAGATCAGAGAGCACAAGTCCATTATAAAGTTAAGTACATAACATTTTATCATGTAGCATAGCTGAAAGTTTCACGCCCAACTGAACAATATTTCAGTTTGATTCCATTCTCAATCACAAAATTGAAAACAAAAGCAGTATAGCACTAATTTAAAAAAATGCAGAGAGAAATTTATTGAAAGTGGCTGAATCAGTAGTTATGCACAAAAAAACAAAATAAGCTGCATAGCTAAGAACTAAGAAGTTATCCACACACAACTAAGTAAACAAATAACTGGACTAGTTGATAGCCTAAAATAAAGCATATCTAGAATTGTTACCCGTGATTCGTCCGGCATCACAAGCTGGAAGGAATAACCAACTGCCATCAAGTTTTCTCTGCTTGACTAAGATGCCCCATCTGTTCTGGAAGATTATTTACACTCCCCACATTCCACCAAAATTTATTTCCATGACTAGGTTTTCCTTCATTCTTGCTGGCATCAGAATCCTTTATTTCTAACTGTGCTTCTTGTGTCTCTGATGAACCTGGATTCTCTGTCAAGAACTGTTCCCAGAATACATCATTAACACCAGATGTCACAGTGGTTGCTCCCGCAGGTTGTTCTTCTGATGCAAAGGGCTCACGAACAGCAGATGCAGCAGGCTCGGAGTTCATGTCAATTCCAGATGATTTAGGCTGAATCTCAACATCTAGTTGCACACATGATATAGATGGACTGTCAGGACAACTTGTAGATTCATCATAGTCCATGTTTGAATGACTTTGAACAAAAGTGTCATCAACATCATGTGCAATGTTCTCCCAAAATAACAGAGATGACTCCAGCTGATTCAATCGCTTCATGTTTGATGTCAGAGCAGAGGTACAATCTACATTTTCTCTAGGTAGAATTTGGGAAGTTTCCATAGAATCTTCAATGCTAGCTTCATCACAAAAGTACCCACCTCTTGGAAACCTTCGTTTTCTATCCAGGGATTCTGGAAGTGGCAAGAGATTTAAAGCAACCCCAGGCTTCTGCAACACTTGAGAAACAGAAGAGACCATTTTTTGTTGCTTCTGCTCCAACCTTTCCAAACGGTCCCTTGAGCAATAAATTTGCATCTCACATGTTTGCCACTCCTGTTCAAATCTCTGTAACTCCAGGACAAGTCTTTCCTTATCATGTTTAAGCCTCTCTATTTCTTCTTTTAAACTCTGCCTTTCTGATTCCGTTAATGGAGAAGCTCCATGAGCTTGGAGGTTCTGTAAAGAATGGCTATGAACTGGTTTTCGTCTATGGATATTCTTCAAAAGATGTGGTTGACCCCTTATAAACTCATCATTCGCAAATTCCCACCGTTCTGGGTCAACTTTTCTAAAACCCTAGCCAAATAAATATCATAGCTCAGTTTAAGCAATCAAAAACAGAAAGGGAAATAAAAGAAAAACAAGTTGTAACAACAAGAACGGTGTGAAGGTTGGATATGCTTACATAAGTGTTCAGCTGTCTGATGAAACTTGAGAAGTTATTATGCTTAAAGAATCTTGGAAGCAAATCCCTTGCGAATTCTGTTGGATCCCATACTATGAAACTTTTATTTGTGGTACTCCATGAAACAACCGAATCTGAGGATGGATCCTCCACCATGTCATAAGTCTTGGCCAAGAAAGGAGGCAAGGAACTAGAACTACCCTGAGCCTCATCCATTGGAAAAAACTCAAACCCCAATGACAAACCTTAGTCTCCTAAAATCGAAACCCAATAGTCAATTTATGATCACTTCAATTCCCAAATTGCCAGAAATAGTGAATCCTCAAGGCCTCAAGCCCCATACATAAACAGAGAAACACATTATTCCTCTCCCAAATTTAATCTACAATAACTACTTTCTTCCTCACCAGAAGAAGCCAAGCTAGATTTCATCAATTCCAACTATTGCTTATTCATCAATAGCCAATAATTGCAAAACTCAATATATTTTCAGGAATTATGCGATTGGCTAAAACAAATCCTCCTGGAAATAGGATTAAACCTGGAGTTGAAACCCTTCTCAATTCAAATGCTCCAACACCTCATGCTGAGAGTAGAAGCAGCCTCTATTGTCGCCGAAAGCATAACCCACCAAATCATTGCAAGCAAAAACTGAAAAGGTTGTTAGCACCTTTGTTACCTATACATGCCCAAATAAGCAAAAATTAATTCCGTGTCTCCGTGCTTGCAAAGAGCTCAAACGATTCTGACCTGTTTTTAAACAGTACGGTGGTTTGATTTTTCCACGACGGAAATGAAATTTATATTTTTTTAATTGAAAAATGAAAACTTGCTGGTAAAGTAATAATAGTATTTCGTTAATTAAAAAATTGAAATGAAAAATAAAGGAAAACAGCAAAGTTTGCACTTTTCAATTTGCACCACAGATATCAGGCCGAAAAAAAAAAAGTTTGCACCACAGATAAATAGAGGAGTGATAAAGAGAGGAAGATGGGAAATTGCCGAGAAAGAGAGTCTCTTTAGTTTTGGATCCTCTCTCTTTGACTGATTAGAGAAATTTGGAATTTCTGTGTAATCAATTGAAATACAACTTTGGTTCAAAAATTAATTTGATTTTGACATATGACAAAATAGTGCATGAAAAGTTCATTAGTAATTTTTAATAATATATAATATCAAAAATATTTTAAAAGATCATATCATGTAATATTGATAAAAAATTCAATTATTATATTTTTATTCAAAAAACTTGACACAAAAAAATTTAGAATCTCTATAAAAATTTTGTCCTAAACATCATCGATGAGTCCATAAAAACTAATGACTTAATTAATTAGTTAAGTATTATTTATTTAACAAGATGAATGTCATCAAATAGTTTATAGCAATATTTAAAGTTAGTGTTTTTTTTTTGTGGTTGAAAAACACAGAAAAACTAAAGTTAGTGTTTTTGACAATGTACTAATTTTTTAAAACTAGATTTTTAAAACAAAAATAAAAATTTTCTAAATTTTAAAAATATAAAATTATTTTTATTTTTCATTACCTGGTGTGTATTTTAACCTCTTTTTCTTGCACAAGTGAAAACAGTTCCATAATAGGAGAAATATAGCATCAAAATGAGGAGGAAAGGGAGTATCCTAACTAACAAGGAACGTAATATTGGGATGATTATAACATAACCATGTGATATCCTCCCCAATGGTTGCTAAATCCTGATTAAAACCACTCCCTTTCCTCAGTTGTTCAACTAGATTCCTGCTATTAAGCCTATCGTTCCCCTGATTGATAAAGATCTCCAGGCAATGCCTAATGCATTTGAGAGTTGTGACCAGAACACTTCACAAGGACTAAAATGAATGTCAATTTTTTTAAAGAATTTTTAAATAAAAAATAAAAAATAATAATTATTTTTAAAATAATAAAAAATTATTTCACTTTTTACTCTTTTATTATTTCTTAAAAATTTTTATTATGTTCACATTCTTTTTCCTCTTTCCTCTAAAATACAAAAGGTCCTTTTAAACTTTTGTTTATGTACAAAAAATTCCTTCAATTTTCATATTTGATTAATAATTCTATAAACTTTTATTTTTGTGTAAAAAACTTCTAAGTCTACATAACTCATTTACAAATTATATTTAATTTACACCTCAACAGAGGCAAAATTAATTATTTTAATTTCAACTAATTTTGAAAAATTACATAAATTAGTTTATTAACAAATTATCAAAATGTCCCCAAGCAAAATCTGAAACAAAGCCAAATTGGTTTTCAATTCACAGAAGCACTAAGCAAAAATTCCCAGCAAGAGCAGAGCAAGTGAACAATCAAACTGAAGGACGCAAGTCACCGAAAGTCGTTGCCGCCTCCGCCGTCACCTGACCACCGTGAAGTAGAGTTGATAAGAATGCAATACTGGTGATAATTAAAATATTTATACTTTATGGTTATCAATAAAATTTATTGGTAGGATCTGGATGTAGTACTTTACTTGAATTCAAATTTTTTTTATATAAATTATTTAAATATTATTTTTATATTATAAATATATATTTATTTTATTTTATTGAAGAAAATATATATATAAATTATATTACTTGTTTTAATTTTATTAATAAAATAATTTAAATTTAATATAAATCTATAAATTATTATATTCAATAATTTTGTAAAGATAAATTTATTAAAATTTTATATTGATTATATATTTAAAATTTATATAATATAAATGATGTAATTGATATATTTTTGTTAAGCATATAAATAAGTTCATCCATATTCAATCTATGACCAGAATGTCTTGTTTAGGGCACAAGCTAGGCTCGAACCAGCACTTTCTAAGATTGATTATATATCATAATAATAACTTTCCTACCGAATAGAGGGTCACCACTCTCCCATCCTTTATGCACTAGCCGTGACGATCACAGGCAATTTCAGAACTTCTTGTCACACTTTATTTTTTATTATATTATTTTATAAATTTATAAGTAGATAAGTTATAATTTAAAAAATATGTAAATTTTAAATTTTTTTAAATAAACAGATCAGGTATGAGTATGACACTATATAATACCTGCCCATCATAATTCTTACACTACTAGTGGGGATATATGGTAATGGATAAAAGAAATTGTTGAAAGTAAAACTAGAACTCTTGACTTAGAATTGAAATTCTATCAATGGACATTAATCGAGGGAAAAAGATGATGCTACCCTTGTTCCCTCATTCAATCTCTCATCTCATCCTTTGCAAAACAATAAGACCATTGTTCATCTTCTCCGACAACAGAATCTATAGAAACGCCATTGAAGTCATCGTTCTCGCAGTAATAAAAGCCATTGTTATTCATGGCATAAGTCAAGCAGTCAACCAGCAATGGTGTTTTTTTATATCAACTTTGCTTCACAGTGGTCCGGTGACGGTGGCGGCAATAGCAGCAGCAACAACAACTTTCAGTGGATTGTGTGCTTTGTTCTGGTTCTGTGAACTGAAAACCAATTTGGTATTATTTCATATTTGCTTAGGGATATTTTGATAATTTGTTAATAAATTATTTACGTAATTTGTCAAAATTTGTTGAAATTGAAAAGGACAAATTTGTCCTTGATGAGGTGTAAATTAAATTTAATATGTAAATGAGTTATGCAGACTTAGGAGTTTTTTACAAAAGAATAAAATGTTATGAAGTTATTAGTTAAAGATGAAAGTTGAGGGGTTTTTATCACATAAACCAAAGCTTAAGATGGTCTTTTGTATTATACCCTTTAATTTATATAATATAATATAATATGTAATATAGATATGTATATAAATTTGGTAGTAGTTAATCAAAAAGTTTCAAAAGGTATATATATATATATATATATAAAAATGTAAATTAAATATAATAAGGTTACATTTAAATTATAGTAGTAATTAATAAGCTTTTATGAATTAAGTCGTTATAAAAAGTTATTTTTAGTAACGATTATGTTGCCATAGAATGTACACTTTTGATAGTGACTCAGTCACCTCAAAAAGATTTGGCAACAATTCATTCACCATAAAAAAGTCACATTTGATAGCAATTCAACTGTTGTAGAAAGTCACTTTTGGCAACGACATAGTTGTTATAAAGAATAGGAGTGTCTAAAATTGATCAAAATCAATGTTCCGTAATCAAATAGAGTAAAAATGGAATGAAATCAATCAAAATTCAATTTTGATAAGTCTTATTTAAATATTTTTTTTGTGGTTCAATTCAGTTTACACTTTGTAATCTGATGTGCCAAAAAAGTCGAACCTAACCACTTATATATATACATATATATATATATATATGTTATTTATATTAAAAAATGTCTCTTATATAAAATATATTATTTTTAAACTCTTTACTTTAACTTGAGATTGTTTAATTTTTTTAAGGTAATGCATATATATGTTTAATATTTATAATTTTAAAATAAATTATATTAAAGTACTTTAGTTTAATATTCCAATTTTTATTTTTCACTTGTATATAGGTTGGTGTCTTCAAGGAATAAGATTAAAATTTTGCATTTTAAAAATTAGATTAATTACTTTTTGTTTTAACTTTAAAACTAGTTTGATTTTATAGTTATTTGAACTAAATTTAAATGAACATAATAATTGTTATTTACTTATTTTGTAATTTTTTTGAATATATATTAGCTAAAAGCATTTATAATTTTATCTTATATGGAATGCTATTACATTTTTTTTTGTTATTTTTTTTGTGTTTATATATTAAAAATAATAATTATTTTTTGTTGATAAATTTAAATGTATAAAATTAGTAAGTTAAAAAAATTTACATCGCTTAAACCAAACTATTTAAAACTAATTATTTATGATTTTGTTTAATTTGATATTATAAATTAAAATTAATATGTGTACTATTATATTAAATTGATGTAAGCAGTTTAATATAAAAAAATTTTTAAATTATTTAACTTGAATCAATAAACAAACCTAACAGAAAGTCACATTTGGTAATTACTTAGTCACCACAGAAGGTATACTTCTAGCAACGCAATCACAAAAAAAAACTATCTTTAGTGATGTCAGAATTGCTACATAATGTCTTTTAATGATAAACTGTCTTTATAAACGTGTTTTTCACAGTTAGATATGAGTATTTAGGTGACGATTAAGTTATCGTAAAAAATTATTATTAGTGACATGAATTAAAAAATTGAATTAAATGGTTATTTCATTAGAAAGAATCTCAAAATTAGTTTTTTTTTTTTACAAGAAAGGAGAAGAATGAATGAAAAGAGGAAGAAGGAGAAAAAAGAAAAAGAAAAAAGAAAAGAGTGAGAAAGAGGAGGTTTTTCTTTTTCTAAAAAGAGGAATTAAGGAGGAGAAGGGAAGAAGAAAAGAGTGTAAGTTGAAGAAGAAAATTACTAGAAGATGAAAAAACAGAATAAAAAGATTACCTGTAAGAGAGAGAGAGAGGGTATTGGGAAGGAAGAAGAATAAACGTGTGAGAGAGCGAGGGAGGAAGACAAATATTGGAATTTAAAAAGGACGAAGGGAAAAAGACACGAGGGAGAGAGAGATGAAAAATAAAAGTTATAATGTAGAAAGGATCGAAACAAGAATAAAAAAAGTGGGGAAGGTAGAGAAAAAGAATAAAAAATTATAATAAGATAAAAGTATGTAAAAATAATAAATGTAGTATTTATATATATATATATTTTATTAAAAGAAGTATGGGTGAAGTATTAATTTTTCCAAAATTTTAAGATATATTATATACTTAATTTTATTTTATAGGTAATAAAATTATATAATATATTTTTATTTTAAATTATTTATTTATTATTTATAATAAACAAATTAATATATATACTAATTTAATTATGATTCAATTACAATTAAATTATTAAATCAAAAATTAATTATTTTATTAGTTTAATGACTGATTTAATTTTTAAATTAATCAAACTATATGTTTATTATAAAAAATCTGAATTCAATTTAAGTAACGATTACACACATAAATTTTTTTATTTTCTTTAATAAACCTTTAACACGTGAAAGATCAATATAAATTTTTTAACTTAATTGATGTCAATTTTTGTAAACTTAATCCTTAATTATAATTATAATTTTTAATTTAATTATAAATTATGTTAAAAAAATATTTTAAAAATATTTTTAATAGAATAAAATTAATTTTAATTAGCATTGATATAAATTAATTCTTCCTTTTTGTGCGACATAAACAAAATTATGTATTATATTCCTTTCTTTTATATACGTTGTGTTATATTCTAATAATACTGAAAAGGTTTACGTTTCAAAATATTAATAAAGTTGGGAAATGAACTCGATCCATACGCAACCCAAATAAGACAATTGATCATCACTCTCATGTCTCATCCTTTCCATGTCTCTATCATAGAGTTTGTTGCTTTCTTTTAAAATTCCTTGTTCTTCTTCCGTCTAAAGTAATTAATTATTATTACCAGATGAAGATTACGTTTGGGCTGTGGTGTCTGCTGCAGAATTCAAGGATCTGCCCCTTCATGTTCTAGATTGATCACTATAAAATTGTGATTATGTAATTTTCATAATATTATTAAAGAAATACTTTTCCTCTTGCATTATGCAAAGAGGGATAAAGAGACTACCTAATGATAAGTGAACGCGTGGCTTCAATCTATCTGGTTAGGTAATTTAATGATAAGACGATATGAAAGTCTAAATATGATTTCATTATTTTTAATGATTAAAGAAATGGATGGGCTTTTGATAGTTTTAAATTATTATTTGACGGATTTTGTTAATAAGTATTTTTAAAGCACTAATTAATAAATATTAAATATTATTGAAAGAAATATTTTATTATGTTATTTAATATATTTTAATATTTTTTTAATTACCAATAATAAATGTAAAATTTACTTTTAAAATAAGATAGATTTACCTTTATAAATATAAATTCAAATTTTTAAATTTTAAATTATAAAATTATAAAATCTTAAATCTTGTGAGGTATTTTTTTTTTTGAATAATTTTTGTAAATATTTTTGGACTAATTATATATGATAATTTGTGTGTGTGTATATATATATATATATATGAGCTTATGTTTTATAATTTTATAATTTAATATTTAAAAAATTATAAAATTATAAAATTATAAAACATAAATTTTATAAATATATTGGCGTTAATTTTTTGAGAAATTTTTTTATATTTTTGTATTAATTTTATATGATAATTTTTGTATATAAATATTTTTAGATTTATGTTTTATAATTTTATAATTTAAGATTTAAAATTTTGAATTTTATATTTATGAGAATAAATTTATCTTATTTTAAAAATAAATTATGTATTTATTATCATTTGTTAAAAAAAAATCTTATGATACATTAAATATGATTCGGACAGGAATTGTTGTCTCTTTCAGATTCAGTATTTATTTTGCTTCCAGATAAATTGGTGAAATTTAATTTGAAAAGGTAATTATCAAGTTTATATTGGAAGCAATTGCACCCAAGGTAACTTGCCCTGTAAGTAATTAAAAGTTAATTTAATTGATTGCACATCATTTATTTTTATAAAAATTCATGCAATTATTACATGATGGGTTTTGATAACCACTAGCACTAGTTAAGAAAGCATTTAATACAATTAAATAGTATAAAATAATAATAAAATTTTAATGAATCTCATTAAATGAATTTCTTTTATTTTTTTAAAGACAAAAATACTCTCTTCCAATTTTTCTTAAAATTTATTTTGTTACTTTACAATAAGAATAAAAAAATTTGTTATTTTTTTAATGAATCTCATTAAATGCATCATTTTTTCTTATTAAATGAATAATTATCATTTTTTATTTATTTTAATTATATTTCTATTTTTAATTGATTCTTTTTTATATAACTAAAATGAATGAATTATTTAATTTTTTATAAGATAATAATTTTAATTATATAAAAGACAAAATAACTGAGTTACGAGTTACATAGGAGAAACATAGATAAACCTACAAATTGCACTCTTCTGCAAAATAATCACTTACATTACATAAGAGGAAAAATAAAATGAAATTAGTAGGCCAAAACTAAAAATAGCATCACTTAGGAAGCACATGTGCGTGATGTAGAAGAAAATGTTGCTTCATTTGTTTAATACAAAAAATAAATGTTAAGAAAATAAGAAGAGGATATATATTTTTTTATTTTCACATTCTTGTCTTTAAAAAAGTGAAAGAAATTTATTTAATGGGATTCATTAAAATATTATTATTTTTATTATTTTTTATACTACTTAATTATATTAAATACTTTTTTAACTAGTGCATTAAAGATACTGGTTAACAAAACTCTTACATTATATATAAGAGATTAATTATTATCAATTAACTTAAAATTAATTAGCATGTTAATATTTTATATTATATATTTTTTACAAAAGTTAGCTAGATAAATATAATTATTCAATTAAATATTTATTAATTTCTGATAGATGGAGAATAATCCTCATAACATCAATGGACAGGTTGAGGGTTAAGACAAATGGCAGGGATTTTCATATACATAGGCTTAGATCTATCTCTAAGTTTGTGTTGACAAGGGTTTATAAAAATAAATTATTTAATAGATAATCTCAATCTAAATCATTTTTACACTATTAAATAATTTTTATGGGATGAATTTTAATTTTTATTTGAGTTCTTAAAATTTAAAAATTTATAATTAAATTCTTATATTTTAATTAATTTTTGAATTAGTCTTTGTCATCAAAATTTTGTTGAAATTATATTAAATTATTTTAATGTTGTTAATATATAGTATCTTACATCTTAAATATGTATGATTTATGTCAATAAAAATAAGAAAAAATAAATAATAATATAAAAATAAATTTTATATATAAAATGAAATACAATTTATATTTAGTAATATGAGTAAATTGATTTGAATTAAATAAATTTATAATGTTAAGATGACATATAATTAGCATATTATCAAAATTTAACAAAATATTAACAAAAATTTAAGCTTAAGGACAAAATTAAAAAATTTTTAAACTATAAAACTCAATTAAACATTTTTGAACTATAAAAATTCAATTAGAAATCCAGTGAAACTATAGGGATGATAAAAATAATTTAACCTTTATAAAATTCAACATCAATAACATTGTTTGGTATCCCATTAATATATTAAAACATTAAAATTTAATAAAATTTTCAAACATAAGAGACTTTAAATTACTTGAAAGTATAATTACTATTTTTTAATTACACATTCAAAATTAACATGCTAATTATTTTTAATTTAAAGGTTGGATAAATAAAAATAACTTCTTTTAATAAAATACTAAGCGATGAATATATATATATATATATATATATATATATAACATAGTAATCTTTTTTTGTAATATATAAAGAACATCTTGGGTCTTTTTATTCTTATAGGGAATGAGAAGTTAAATTAAATTTGTTACTACAATGCAAAAAGAGATGAGAGAAGAGGATGCAAGGAGAGCTATAAATAAAGGAAAGAAATATTTGCTAACCTGATAGAGATGGGATTTAGTTCTTTTAAAGTAAGAGAGAGGTGAAATTTGTGAACTAGAAGAGAGATAGAAAAAAAAAATTAGACTCTAATCCATTTAAGGTGAATTTTTTATTTATCTCTCAATATTTTTTCTCTTCTTATTTAAACCCGAAAGTGTCTAATTCTCCTGTCTTATCTCCTTCCCATTTTGCCTCCTGTAGATACATTACATTTATTTTTCTCATAATCATAATATCTACTATTTTCATTAATTTACTTATAAGTATGTCAATATTTCATGTCCCAAAACGTAACCTACTCTTATGGACTAACTTCTTTACCCACACCCGTCCACTAAAATGTAGAAGTCTTTACTTATTTTTTACTACATCGGAATATTAATGCAACAACTCATACTCATTTGACACTATACTCGAGCTTTACAACACGTTGCTTTCAAACAACGACCTAACATTAACATGTTTATGTTATTGATCCATATTCATTAAAATTTGATAAAATTTTATACTGACTGTTGACTACCTAATGCAACTCTCTTCTTTTATTCAGACATGAGACCATCTATAAAAGCAACATAAGTAGAGTTTCATCAATTATCTCTTTATAAAATAAAATTTTAAAAAAAAAACCTTTATCAATCATAAATAGACATGTAAAACTATCAGAGGTAATTTTAAATAAGGTTCGTTTTCAACATACATTATATCTATTCATATTTAATTTTTCTTAGATGAAAATAAAAAAAATCCCTCAAAAGATTGTTGCACCCAAACTTTTATTGAACTCCAACTAGGGCCTAAACATGTGGACTAATCATCAATAAGATGGATAGTAAAAAATTTTCTAAGTATAACTTTTCACAATTTTCAGCTGCATAAACTGACTATACAACAAAGATGAATGCACCATCTGTCATTGAAACACGTATGAACCAGACATCAGCACAATGATAACTTAAAAAGGTACAGTCCTAGTAATCAGGAATGGCTGAAAATCGGTAACCGTTGGCGCCTCGCCATGCATAATATGCAATCCGAGTTTCATAAAAGCCTGCATCCCAAAATCAATAAACATATGTACAGAATTCAGTCAAAGAACGATTTTTTACACATATACTCAGGTCTCAAACAAAGTTACATGGTTGAAACGAACTACAACCATTGCAGGTGCATTTATGGACAGAAGGATCAAGGATGTTAGAAGCCAAAGAAACAAACAAACAAAACAAAGTCACGATGCTACCCCTAGCCAACACCATTCCTTATAGAAACATGACTGAACAAAATGATTATGCAACTACATTAACAAAACTCCTAGAGTAAATGCAAACGATGTCTAACAAAGGGTGTGTTGGCCAGAGTAAATATGAACTATGCAACTTGTAGCAAGTAACTTGTCAATTTTCATTCCTACAATTTTTCTCTTTAGAAATTTTAATTTGATTTTGAAAAATATCATCAGCAACCTTAGACTGTTTTAGAACTTGCTCTACATGCAAACCAACTCAAGCTACAGAGAATGGGAGAAATGAAACAGCTTCAAAAAGCAGGAAGAATACAACCACAAACTAAACCATCCCTTAAGAAAAGATCCAGAGCACCCAAGGCACTCTAGTACAGAAGTAACCTACTAAAGAAAGACAAGAGAGACCCAGAAAGGCAGTGTTTCAGAATAAGGAGCAAGCTTAAATTCTTACTTTCTGAAAGTGTGTATAAAAGAATGCAGAACTCAGAAATCTTAAATATAGACATTTGGTAAGGAGATATTATCGATCCACTAATTCAAATATTGAACAGTTAAGCTGCATAATCAACTTAAGTGTGGAAAATGCACTGTGATGATTATTTGGTCCATATCTGGGATAGTAACAGGATTAACTAGAGGCAAGATTTGGGCAACTAATATCTCAAGTCTATTGAGATTCCAACACCAATTTGAACAAATTATTTCTAACATGACCAAAATGCTTGTTTGTGATTTGTAAATCAGAAAGCAGTTGCAAATGAATTATGTTTATAACTCATTGCCTAATCATATATACTGTCTCAATTAATTCTCAAGAACCATTCATTTCCTTAGTCTTTGTGCCAAACTAGAACTAGTATACATAAACAATGCATATAAAGTTCTTAGAATCTAACCTGGGAGAAAGCTGAGAAACCCTAGGGCTAAAAGGCCATAAGCTTGAGAGTGATCTCCGCCCATGTGACCAGTGAAGATAAAGTATGAAAGGCACAGAAGCACTGACCCAAGAAACAACAGGAAGTGTGCAAGGGCAATGGATTTCCAAGGAACTTTGTCCAAGGATCTCGGTGTATAACTGAACCGAGGGTCAAATGGTATGTTCCTACCACTGTCAATATTTTCATCCTCATCTGTGGCAAGAGCAGTGTAACGAACATTGTGCCTAGTAGTAGTTGCCATGTTCAATCTTCCTGAACTCTTTGTACTTGTATATGTTTGGTAGCCCAAAGAGACTTGATACCTTAACACAAATCAAACAAAAAAGGGCCATGTTAATGTTAGATTTAGATCTGATGGGTGCTGGAGAAAGAAAAAAGGGGGGGGGGGTTGAACTGATCAGCAACTTCAACTCCAAAGAACAGAAGAGTAGGGAAAGACTTACAGTTAATGGCTTAATCGTCAGAGATTGAGGTTCTTTGAATAGCAGGAAGGTTCTGCCATATAAGAAAAGAGCCTATCACTCTAACATATTAATACACAAAAGAGATACAAAAATATGACTAATTACTATATATTTAGTAATAATTAATCAATAACATTCAAGAAAAAAAAAGTTATGTAATATGAAGCACAAAACTTCTAACAGTAGCCATTGCTGTGTCAGATGCTGTCTATCAGACTATCACTTGTATTGAACAAGCTGTTACACTAAAGTTAAATGGACAATTCAGAATTTTCATGTCAGGGTATCTACATCATGTCCTATGTCCGTGTCCATGCTTAGACCCATAGATCAATATGTGATAGTAAAAGAAATTTGAGTCAGTTGGAGACAATGTAGTGCGTACATTGTAATATGAGTGAGAGTCAAGGTGATATACTGACTTCTTGAATTATTTATCCATTTTAAATGTTCACACTGACAGATTCACTAGCACCATTTGCAATATTAATATATTGCCTAGCTCAGGCCCTCACACCCAGCTATTACATGTATCTTAGTTCTATCATTATTTCCATTTTTTGGTTATATTTGAGCTTGGGTGGAACTGTTAAAGATCTTGATAGGCTATCAACACAAACACAGAACAAGAAAACATAAATCTGAACGTCTTGCAGTTTTTTATTCTAATTGAACTCCTTCAAAGTTAAAATGCAGAAAGAACAGTATTAAGGATAATTTTGGATCAATACTCAGCATGGATTGAATATCATCTCAAACTCTTTTACACTTTCCAAGTTAAATCAACCAAAAGATGGTTGTAGAATTTTGGAAAATCTTGCATATTTGGTTAGAGAGAACCTATAAGAAAGACTTTGAGAACAATGCACATGTAATAGAACAAAGATAAAAAGAACTTAAACCACATACTCTGAAGTTTAAGAATATCAGCTTCAAGAAGGAAGAAAGGTAGCCCATAAGTTTATAGTACATGATGCACCACATTCTCTACGAGATATTTAACAAAGGGGAGGAAAAAAATAAAAAAGAACAAGAAAAGACGTTAAGAGAAGGTTAATTTCCTATTTTAGAAGCATAAGATTTGTGGTTTTTCAAATTATTACTCACTCACACCTCCTCATTCTACGCATATGAGAAGTTCGTACTATGGTGAATGTTCAATTTTCTTATACAGAGATGCATTTTTAATCAATTGGCTGAAAAAAGAAAACAAGGGAAATGCAACAAAGCAAGCAATAGGATCCAGCAAAGCCTGCACCAGGTTTAAATCTCTCTTCAAATCACACAGTCCCACTGTTTTTGCTCCTCACACTAGTCAATTCCCACATATAAAAAACAAAAAACAATGAGGATTTAACCTGACATAACCAAGAGGGTAACAGAAAATATAGGAAGAACCCCAAATCAAAGAAAATTTCAAACATCAATCAAATGCTGAGAGTCATCATTAACTACAAAATCAAATTCAAAGCCCTAGCCAAATTATAAAAGAAGAGAAGAAATGGAGATAAAAAAACAGATCAGCCAAAAGGAGAGAAGGATGAAGGAATGTCACACCTTTAATGCCGACGAGTAAGATGTAGAAAACTCCGATAGCAGCTCTGAGCTATTTTGAAAGCGACGAATACCGTCCAAGGCGAAGGGGAAGAACCGTCGACTTTTAATGTTTGATTGTTCGGAGATACCAGAAGTCTTGCTCAAGGAAAATCAACTTCAAATTTTGGCTTTGGCTCTCCGGCTCTCTCCACTCCAAGATTGAATTTCAGCTGTTTAATTATTTTAAAATTCTTAATAAATAATATTTTATTATTAAATATAGATCTCAAAATTATTGAATGGAGCTTGTTTGTTGTTAGTATCTAGTCTAAAGTTTTACTTTCACAACTAAAAACTATACTTTCATTATATAGTCATATATAATGTGGAATTCGAATTTATGTTAATTAATATCAGTGTAAATCAAAGTTATTTTTATACTACTAATAACTTTTATAAAATTTGTTTTTAACTAAACTTAAGGTTGGACTTGAAGTTCAAATCATAAGCATGGTATCTATTTTTGCACAACTTGAAGCTAATTTTAGTATTAATCCTGAACATCTAATTAACACAATCACTGAATCACTCAATTCTATATCCGCCCATAGGAATGGCACTGGCGTGGGTCGCTGGAAAATGCTCGCTCTCTGCCAACCCCAACTATCCATGTGTCCTTCCTCGATAAAAATATAAAAATATTCATAGCATAACAAATATTTATTTTTATTAAACATCACTATATAAATTGATAAATTCACGATCAAGCATTTAAAAAATTTTAAATAATAAATTTTACAGTCAAATCAACTAAAATAAAAATACAATATTAAGTACAATTAATTAAAAAACATCTAAGTTCATATTTTTTTAAATTATTTATTAAAGTCTTCATTAATATTTTTATCTTCACGTGCCACTTGCTAGAAAATAAATATAAAACTTATTATTTGAATAAAAATCACAATATGTATAAATATAAAGGCCATAGGATAATATTTATCATAAATTGAGGTGTTAAATCCAAAGCCCAAACATACCCATGACATTTAGAATAAATTGAAAAAGGTGAAAAACTCATGTCTTTCACACGAAATGCTCGATAAAAGCACAGATATAAAGTTTATCAAAGCGGTGCGTGTGGTTCTAAACATGTTTAAGTTTATCAAAGCTATTAATTGATCTACAACTACAATGCTACATATTATACAACCTGTTTTTTTTTATTAATATCTTGTGAGAATTGTAACAAGGCCAACGAATTATATGTCTTAATTTTGGTTCTTTCACTTCGCAAAAGACGCATCATATGTGAAGAACAATAACGCACACCAATATATATAACCAACAAAAGTTCTAAAAAAGTTTTAATTATCCCAAAAATCAAAGCAACTTGATAGAAAAATGCACTTTAGAAGGAAAAAAGCAGTCCAGAAAAAAATTAATTGATAAGATGGGATTGGATTAAGAAATCTTTGACTAGTTGTGTGGTGGGAGATCAACCTCCTAACATTATCCATTGAAATACCAAAATAAAATTCAAAATGAGCAATACTTGCAAGACTTTTTGAGCTAAATATATAGTTTCAATATACATTGGAACAATATAGTCTTCTTACAAAATTATTAGTTCAAGATGCACTATTTCTTTAGGACTTGTTGCTCAAATCAATGAGTTCTAATTTTTTATTTTTATTTTTTTAAACTTGTCACATAGAGTAATGAGTCTCAGATGTGTCAACATGTCAGTCAAAATTAATATGTTAACATTATGAAAAAGTAGATTCTGAGTCCACTTTGTAGGGTGACCAGTTTGACTAGCCACCCATGACCTACCTCTTCACCCCCCTCTCCTTTTAAATCTTCTCCTTCATTTCTCATTCACGCAATCCTTTGCCATTTTTCATCTTCAAACCATTCTTTTGCTTCCTTTCATCTTCAGATCATTTTTCCTTCCATCTTCATACCATTGTTTTGATTTCATCTTCACACCATACCTGAAGCCTCCATCACCTCTTTGCTTCAACACTTTGCCTCATTTTACTATATTCTACATCTTCACACTTCACCCTTACTTTGTTGCTTCATCTTCTAACATTTGTTTGCATTGCTTTGGTAGATCATTTTCACAGTGGTGCTTCATCCAACCTTTCCAACAAGTGGAGCTCCTTCACATTCTAGGTGATTTTGTGGTTTACTAATCTAAAAGAGGTTCTGAAATTTTTTTCAACACAAAATAATATTAGAAGTATTTTCTAGAATTGTTAGTTTAATTTTTTTAGTAGATTCTTGCATTTAAATATTGAAATATTTTCTAGAATTTTGTTGCCTTAGAAAAAAAATTTAATTATTATCATATATATTTTGACTTGAATAACAATATTTATGTTGGTATTCCACATATGTTGAGTATGGTAAAAAATTTTCTGTTGTTACTAGATTTGTGTTAATAGTATATTTATTTGGTTAGAGAATAAAACTTGTGCAGAAAAAATAATAAGATAAATTTCTTCTATTTTTCAGTTATTACTAAGCTTGTCTTAAATATAGATTTATTTTGTTAGAGAAATAAAACTCGTGTAAGTAAAATGATTTTTTTAATTTTTTGCTATTACTAGACTTGTTTTAAATATAAATTTATTTGGTTATAGAAATAACACCTGTATAGAAAAAATAATAAGAATAATTTATTTCATTTTTATTGTTACTAGGCTTGTTTTAAGTTATTAATTTTTTGCATTTTTTTTAAGATTAAGATACATGTTTTTAAAATAATTTTTTTAATAAGATGGGTTTATGTCTTTTTAATATTATATTGGGATGAAATAAGCAACAATTTAAATAATTTTTCTAAAGTATGAAATAAAATATATTAGCTAATTGCATTTTTTAATTTTTTTTAGTAGATTCTCACATTTGAATATTTATGTTTTTACTAGATGTCTTGTTTATGGAAAAAAATATTTATTTGTTATTATTGGATATGCTTTGAATTAAATAATAATATTTATTTTGTTATTAGACTTGTGTTGAGTATGATAAAATTTATGCTGATGTATTAACTATAGATTTATAATATTTTATATTTTCATGAAATAATTTTAAACCTTTTAATATTATATTAGGATGAAATAAGCAATATTTTAAATAATTTTTTGTATTTATTTAAATATTAATGTCTTTTAATATTATTTAATGATAAAGATGCTTTGACTTGAATAATAATATTTCTTTTGTTATTAAACTTATGCCAAGTATGATAAAATTTATTTTGCTATTACTAGAAGTGTATTAACTATAGATTTATAATATTTTATATTTTCATGAAATAATTTTAAGCCTTTTTAATATTATATTAGGATGAAATAAGAAATATTTTAAATAATTATTTGTATTTATTTAAATATTTATATCTTTTAATATTGTTTAATGATAGAGTGTTTTAGCTATTACTAGACTTTGATAGAATGGTATTCTTAGTGTAATTTTGTTATAATAAAATGGGAATATGTAGTTAAATGGCTTCAAATGTTTCTGTATAAAGATGGAAGCATTTATAATGGCATAGAGGAGTGACATTCAAAGTAGACAGAACTACAAAAGATTAGATTTAAAGGAAGTTGTGAGAGATAGGTAAAATTTAACAAGAGATTATAAGTAATATATTGGATGCCAATGACACTAAATCCATTGGAATTTGGAAAATTTTACCTAAAAGACGGTTCTTGTGTAGAGATGATGTTTGATTTGTATAGGGAGAATGGTTTAATGTTTAACGGTGTGTAGTTGCTTGTGCAGAAAACAAACAACACCAATCCCACCTATAAATGAAGGCCCATCCACAATCCATGCCTGCACAGAGGCCATGCAAACTTTTAACATCAGTCCCACTATTAATGTACAACCAATAGCGGAATGGTCCCCAGGATGCTCTTACAGGGTCCTAATATAGTAGCACAGGACCCTGCTTACTCTTCAAGGGGTCCTACTATGTGTGATGAAAGCAGTCATTGAATTTTCTCAGATGCTGACGGGGTGGCAATAGAGACCCTGGCTTTGTCCCATTTGAGTTGTCTAATACAAGCTCAGACTGTGATTATAATGTGGATAGTGAAGCTTCATATGGTGATGATGAAGTTGATGAGGGCGAGGATACTAATGAGGATGGCCTTGGAGATGAAAATAATGGGGAAGAGGATGATGAGGGAGGCCTAGTCCTAGAGCCATGGAATATTGTGATCATGTTGCATAATTTTTCTCACACATTAACATGGATGCAGGTAGATAACCAAATTTTTTAGAAGTTGAGAATGTGGGTGGAAATGAACAATAATTGTATTTGGGGGCTCTTTTTGAAGATAAAGAATCCCTCTGGCAGGCAGTAAAACTATACTCAATTCGGTCACATAAAAATTATTGGGTGTTTAAGTCAACTGCCACGTATGTAGACTATTGATGCGTGTATTATAAAAACCCATAACAATGGAGATTACGAGCATGTTAAAAGGAATATTTTTTGGAAATTACATGATATGGTGCAAGGAATACTTATGTTAATTCGAAACTTATGCAAGATCATCCAAACTTGGATTCTAATGTCATTGCATCTTGCATTATAGGAATGGTGATAAAGCAGCATAATGTACGTGTGGCCTAGATTATTAAGAGGATAAAAAGCTCTTTCCAATACAATATGACCTATAAAAAAGCCTGGAAGGCAAAACATAAGGCAATTGCTAAAGCATTCAGTAATTGGGAGAGATCATGAACCAGACTTCCTCGATGGTTGGGTGATGTGCAACACTTTATACTTGGATATGTTATTTTGTGGGATCACAAGCCACACCTTAGAGATCCAGATGCTATAATGTTCCATTATGTTTTGGATATTTGAACTATGCATTGATGCCTTAAACCACTTGAAGCTAATAATTTATATTAATGGGACATTTCTCTATGGAAAGTATAAAGGTACCCTAATGATCCCTTCAAGCCAAGATGGTAATAGGAAGGTGGTGCCCTTGCCTTTACCCTCATAGAGAGTGATAATGATGAATCTTGGCATTGGTTCTTGATGCTTCTTTGCATAAAGGTTGCAAAGGATAAAGTTATTCTTTGCCTAATTTTCAATAGGCTTGCAAGCATTATAGTCACCGTGAGAGATCACCAAATTATGTGTCAGCTGCCATATGCTAACCATATGTTTTGTTTTAGGCATCTGGCAAGTAACTTGAACAAGAGTACAAGTTGAAGTGGTTGAAGAAGTTTTTTTAGTAGGATCAATTTGTATCATACTCTAACTGCTTCCTATATGTTCATTAATTTTTTATTTTCAAGTAACCATAATTTATAATGTATCTTCCTATATGTTGTACAGCTTGGGTGTTTCAACGACATGAGGTGGAAGAGAAACTTCAGACTATACGATGCTTGCATCTAGATGTTGCAAATTGGATTGCCGCGTTCCAAAAAGCCAATGGGCTTAAGCATATGATGATGGGAAGCGGTACTTTAACATGACCACCAACTTGTTCGAGTCAATGAATTCTGTGTTCAAAGGAGTTTGATTTTTACCAGTGGCTGGGTTGATGAAAGAAACACTATATCATCTAGCTAGTTCTTTTGTCCTTCAATCCATGACATATGATGCACAAATACAGGTTAGGCGAGTGTATAGTGAGATAGTGACAGATTCATTGTCAATGATGGCAGATGTAGCTTCAGCTTGTAACTTTCGATAGTTTGATCGAGAAGATGAAGTTTAAGGTCAACAAGTCGTATGAAAACCTTAGAGATCAATTTGGTTGGACTTGAAAGGTTGTATTGTCTGAGCGTTATTACATTTGTGGAGAATTTCAGGAAAAACACTATCCTTGTTAACATGTGCTTGCAGCATGTGCTACAATTGATGTGGGATATCATGATTATGTTGATCCTGTTTATCACCTAGATATGATGTTGCAAGCATATAACACTCAATTTTGGCCTATAGGAATAAAGGAGAACTGGCCCTGCATACGATGGATCAAAGGTTGTGTTAAACCCATTGATGAGTCGTGAGGATGCCCTTGATCCACTAATATACATAACAAGATGGATTGGAGGGAAGCTAGTTAGTGCCTTTGTTGTGGTCTTTGTTGGAATGAGGGCCACAATCTTAGAAATTGCCCATAGAGTAGATAGACTTGCCTTTGAAATGTTGGATAAAATTTTTTACATATGTTTCGAACTGATGTGTATATTTATTTAAAATATTTATATACATGTGTGTTTTACTACTAATAGGAGGATATTTAATAGTGGATAAATCCTCCCAGTATGTACACTTGATGTATTTGCCACTATTGTTAGACCTTCGTCTAGCTAGGGGGTATAGTTAGGGGTTAAAAGTTTTAAGCTTTTTTATATACAAAGAACTTAAGGCAACCTGGCACCAAACAAATGAGATTGGTGGTTGTTTGACCTTACTCCACCTATGGGCATGGGATAGGTTTCCTAAGTTAGCACCCCATATTCCTGCCTCAGAGAATCCCTGTAATGACATATACCCATTTCTTCTGTCGCTTGGTTTTAGGTGATAAATTCATTATAATTTGTTTTCTATATACCGAATTCACTATTGTCAATTTTATTTATAATTTTTTATCACTACTAGGTGGTCAGGTCTATACACCTCATTGCGACCTCCTATAACGGTACAGAGGCATTACCATATCGTTATGGACCAAATGAATGAGACTGACGTATGTTCGTAAACTTTATTACTATGTCTTGGTAATCTTTGCACCATTTTTAATTTTGTATCTTATTCACTAACATAATGTTCTTCATGTTTACAGATTATATGGAGACCATATGTATCTAATGATGTCAGAAAACTCATCCTAGGATATTGCTTTGACACCCTACAAGTTTAGCATGCTTCTACATCACTTATATGTTTTCACATAGTTGAGTGGCACCAACCCGATCGTGTACTCTGACAATTTGAATATGCTTTCACATAGTTGAGTAGAACCACCCTGATTGTGTGCTTTGACAGTTTAGCTTGAATCAGCCTATTCCAGAGCCACTGATGGACTTAGGCGATGTACATCTAACTAAGCTTAAAGGGAAGACGAATGTGAACTGGGCGACATGTCACACCATATTCATCGACGTATGGCATAATTGGATGAACCATCTTCTGCAAGTCCCATAGTCGGATGCACCATTAAGCCACCAATTAGGGTACATGCTATGATATCGACGCCATACATAGAGGTGGATTGCTCTAGCTAGTTCATCTGGATATATGGTAATTTTATGTTAAAGTTATTTTTATCGTTTTGACTTATATTATATTCAATTCTCTAAACAATAAACACTAAAAACATCTTTTTTTAGGTTGAC
Organism: Senna siamea; assembly: GCA_031216115.1. NCBI lineage: Eukaryota > Viridiplantae > Streptophyta > Magnoliopsida > Fabales > Fabaceae > Senna > Senna siamea. The sequence goes on along the minus strand of CM062355.1, from coordinate 13,529,806 downwards.
ATGATAGAGTGCCTAATTAGTCAAGTTGAGCAAGAAGGCTCGTCTTTTTTTTCTACAGAGGTTGATAGGGTTGCAGAGTAATAATGCACGTTTTGGGGGAACAACCCCCTCCCATTCCTCAGAAATTTGATCATTCATTTTCTTGAGGTGGTGAACAATTTGATATGTAACCATCATTCATTCCAATTGAAGCTTCAAGTACTTCTTTTGGAGCCCCTTTTAGTCCATTAGTTTACACTCCAACGACACTTCCTACATTTTTTTATGAGGTCGGTCCATTATATTGCACACCATCACCTTCACTTAGGCATCCATTTGAGGTTGGTCCATCACCTTCACTTAGTCATCCTTTTGTTTTTTATGAAGGCCCATATGTGTCAGCTTCTTCGATGGATACATTACCCTTTGGAGAAGATTTTGATTCATTTTATGGACAGTGCATGTTTCAGGGAGAACAATTCATGACATTAACCCAGTCTATCCCTCCATGTCGCTTACCGATGGTTGACCTAAATGCACAACCACCTCTTGATGAGGATGAGGCCTAATCTCAGCCTGAACACCATGATCAACTAAAGAATTGTCATCCATGATGAGATCGACGGCTCGCTCGTTGTGGAATTGGTAGCCATTTGTTTTACTTCTTTTTTTTCTTAACAAGTAATTTTGTTAGGATTATTTTAGCACTTAATGAATTAACATGAGATATTTTTAATGTAATCTAATTACAAAATGACTAGAACAATGTTGGCAATCAAGTGTCTTGCCATGAACTTTTAACTCCGTTGTTTAGCATTCCATCTTTCGTGCCAACATTTTCAACAAAATCATACAAGATTTTCACTTATACAATTAATGGAGAAACATTAGACATCTCATAAAGATTCATATATTAAACATACATATTATGATTAATAAACTTATAAATAAATATATTATGATTAATACACTTATAAATAAATAAAAATAGAAGTATGTGATTAATTATTTATAAAAATTATTAAATATATAATATGATTAATGAATTTAGATATATTATCATTAAATAGATAAATAGAATATAAAAAAGTCATTAATAATAACAATTATCTATATTAATTGGTAAAAAATTAAAGGTTAATTATTAAAACCAATTATAATATTTTTTTATGATTACAAAAATTAGAAATAAACGTACAAAAATTAATTACTAAATTTTAGAAATATTTATTTATTATATTTAAAATTTTATGATTTATAATATAATAAAGATATCTTTTACTCTAGATTTTTACATTTCTTTCAAAATTATTTATAATATATAATTGTATTTATATTTAAAAGTTGAAAGGGGGTGGGTGAGGTTTAAAAAGGGGTAGGAGGGATTTAAATGCACTGCAATCGGGTCATGGGTGATTGGCCACCCTACAAAGTGGACTCATCTCACGAGGTGACGAGTCTACTTTTTTAGAATGTCAGTGTGTCATTTTTGAATGACATGCTAACACATCTGGGACTTGTCAGTCTGCATGACGAGTCCAAAAAAAAAATTGGGACTTATCACTGTGAATTGACATGCTGACACAAAGTGACGAGTCTAAAAAAAATTGGGTCACGTCGCTTTGATAAAAAATTAAAAAAACCCAAAAGAGAGTTTCGGCACCACATGACATTGTTAGTATATCTTGGGCTAATAGTTTTGCTAGAGGACTACATTGGTCCAATGTATATTGGAACAGTATATTTGGGTCAAAAATCCATACTTGCAACATATATGCAATTACATATATATATAATATAATTTAATTATAATATATATTATCCATAAATTAATTAAGGCACTCATAAATTAATTTGTTGAAATACCATTGTGTTCAATGTAATGCCCTTATCTAGTCTTATTGTTAACTCTGCTATAAAAAGATAGGTTTGGTACATTATCTTTATTCTTTATTTGATCAGTGTCTGAGTAGTTATACCATTAAATCAATTTAATCAGAGTAGGTTCGGGGTCTTTTGCTCAGATTAAAAACTTATATGCACAACGGAATATATCAAAATATACTAACTACACAGCAAAATTTAAGCATCCATGTAATTCAATTAAATACATAATCAATAGTGTTCATTATATTTATGTAAACACGTATCAGGATATATGAAGTACTTGTCCATAGGAAGTCAGGAGACAACAATCCTATTACTCAGACCCCTTTAAGAATTTCAAAGATGGACCAGTCCTTCAAATATCCTATGGCTGCTGCCTAAAAGAATAACCCTAGTTCTAAACCAAATAAATTTGAACTAGGACTCAAAAGTAGGGGATTACAAAGTTTTCTCAAACCAAAAAGAAACTTCTATCTCCCTGCCCTGCTAAGCATCCGTATCTGATACACATTAGCATAATAATGAGAAACATAGGTTTCCCAGTAGTTTAACAATTCGAGTTTTAAAAATATAACTAATATGTACCAGAGTGCAAGAACCAAAACATTTTTATTTTACATTCTTGATATTAAAACATAAGATTACCCACAAATGAAATCAGGCAAACGTTACGAAATAATTTAGACGTTAACATGAAAAAAACCAGACATTCTCTTTCAATGAAGCATATCTAAATGAAATTATACATGTTATCGCGACATTATGCAATTTAATTATGTATTAGTTTTTACATTTTTCAATCTAAGTTAATTGAGTGCCTGGGGTGTTATGTGGACACTAGGCCACTTTTATGAAATTATCGTGAGCCCTAGTTCATAGGTATGGAGCACCTCTAGCCACACCTCACTAGGCCGTCCGTGTGGAGCACTTTTGGCCACACATCATAAATTATGGTCACTCGGCCACGTACATAGCATAATCGCGAACATTAGGTCATGGGCATAGAGCACCTTCGGCCACACTTTGCTAGGTCGCCCGTGTGGATCACCTTTGGCGACACATCGTAAATCGTGGTTACTTGGCCACGTACATAACGTAATCGCGAACACTAGGTCATGGGCATAGTGCACCTTCAGCCACACCTTACTAGGTCGCCCGTGTTGATCACCTTTGGCCACTCATCGTAAATCGTGTTCCCATCTAGTTTTTTCTCTATTTGTTGCATTTCTTTTCATTTCTTTTTGTCAGTGTACAATATATCTTATCACCTTTAGCTATGGTTCTTATTTTCCTACCTTAATTTAACTTTATTTCTATGATTTCAGCCAGCGAACATAAATAACATCAAGAATGTAAAATTGCAATAATGTCCCATCAAAGCTAGCAAACAGAAATACATAGAAGCAATCGTGGGACATTATTTTTCATAATTTTCAACTACCTAGAGAACAACTAGAAAAAGCTAGTCTTAGCCTCCCTTCGATCTCTTTCTACACCTCGCTTACTTTAAATTCTTATTTCCTTACAATAATGCCAAGTTTTCGCTTCGTTTTAGTCATTAAGGAACATTCGGCACAAAAACTATAGGAAAACATCAAATTAGGGAATTTTAAATTATATCAGAGGCTCTGGGGGCTTGAGATCTCAATTTTGTGATTTTCCAGCAGCTCTAGCGATGACGGACGGTGGCGCATGGTGGTCGACAGCGGTTGGGGTCAAAAAATACACCATAATGTAGCCCGAAACTTGAGGAGCCCAAATCTGGGGTCTGTTTGGCGAGATACGACTGTTTGGATGGCCTTTTTTGGCGGAGAAGTTTGACACACGATGGATAATTTTTCCTCGATTTTGGGTGTGTTGCGACGGCGTTCATCGGCTGGAAGCTGTCGGAGGAAGTTGGCAGCTCAGGCTTCCCAACGGTGGTGGCGGTGTCGCCAGATGGCATCAGACGACAGAGATCATGACAAAGAAAGAAAAACACGATGGAAAGGAAAAATAGGCATTTTTCGGCGGCTGTGGCGGTCGTCGGTCATTGTGGTGACTTGCTGTGGTGTCAGCCTGAGCTGGGGAACCTTCCGTTAATAATAGGCGGTCGTAAGTTAGCCAGACAGTGGCCAGACGTGGTAAAGGTGGTGGATGTGGGTGGTGTGCGTGGGAGAGGAGGGAGAGAGTGAGAAATTTTTGTATGAAAGGGAAAAATAAGGGAAAATGAGAGGGGTTTGGGTATTTAAGGCCCTTAGGGGCATTTTAGTCTTTTTTCTTTCTCCGTAGCCAAGTTTCGAATGTATTTCTCCGATCTAGGCAAGATTTAAGACAATATAGAGAGAGAATTTGGAAATTTTCAAACGATTGCATGTGTCACAAAATTATCCACCAAATTTTCTCTGGCAGATCAAAATCTTGCTATCAGATATAATTTAACTCCAAAAGAAATTCTCTATTTTTTGCTAAAAGTTTAAAAAATTTCCCTTAATTCAATTTCAACAAAACTTAGAATTCATTTTACCAAATTTAATTTATTTTAAAAAAATTGAGTTGTTACATTCAAAGCAAACACAACATAAAATCCCTTCTTCATATGGTAGTAATTAAGAGTAAGAACAATAGGATTCTAAGAAAATGGGGAATATGATGGATATTCCTCATTCCTGGGCAAGCATTGTCTTCATCATGAAAAAAAAGCATTTTAGGAAAAAAATTAAAGTAATTACAATGCTGTCAATATCATTTTGAAATTACAATGAAAAATCTAAAAGAATGAAGCCCCGTCATAATTCAAAAATTCAAACAAAAATACACAAAACTATATTTCTTTAAAATACTTGATTCCTCCAAGTTTTACAGTAGCTATGGATTCCAAAGAGAGAGAGAGAGAGAGAAGGACTGGCCACCGGTGAACTGGAACGGACATGAACGGCGAGAAGAACATTGATATGAGCTGCCACAAATGGCGACCATGAAAGTAATGGAGCTTGGCATAAATGATGATTTGAGCTATTACGAGGTCTTTTCAATGTGCGAACTTAACATTAAGGTGCTGCAGCAGCGGCGATGTCTGTTACAACTATGGACGACAGGTTGGAGAGGCTGAGGGAGATGGACTGCGATGCAACTGTGCTTTCCAATTTGGAAAGATGCTCTATGAATTTGGTATGGGATTTAGCTTTAGCCTCTTGAATCTAAGGATGGGTTTGAAATTTGATTTAATTAAAAATATAATTTTTTATATAAATAATATATTATTAAATTACCAAAATAAACATAATAATATATATATATATATATGTATTTAAGGTTATTTATGTAAAATATATATTGAGTTTGGAGAAATTTTTTTCCTTGCCCCCGTTTCATGGAAAACAATCCTCGCACCTAGGGACCTTTACGCCCTGGTCCTTGATGTGAGAACAGAATGTAATGACCCCCTTTTCATATACTTATCATCATCAGAGTAATTAGGAAGCGTGAAATTCTCACGAAAACTTTTTCTTTTAAAAACTTATACCATTTGGGGCCGTTACTTGTTGAGTGTAACCCAAATAGACTCTTCTATTTGTCCATTCAAATTTCACTCAACTACTTCTTATGCGTAGCGTACCTAGTGCCACAATTCATACAATTTCATATTTTGGAATGCAAAAAATTCTAAACCATCCATTCATGAACATTTGAGATATAGACCACAATGGTGAAACTTTAGTAAACTTGCCAATAGCTTAATATATGTAAACATAAATATCCTCAAATATTTAAATTTTTAATTATCATCAAAGCCCTACCAAAATTTTAACAGAGTTTTTTGTAAAAATAGGACATTTTCCTCAATTTTACAACAGCCTAAAACATTGATCAAGTAAATAGACATATATTTACAATTTCATATACAACCTAAGGCCTTCATGATATTCCAAAACATTATCTAAAAACTCAAAAATTACAAAATCTTTCAAGTTGCCCTCTCAGTTACTTAACTTCCTTTAGCATACAGTAAGAAACTATTTCCCGAGCCCATCTAGCGCCTGGCGGTATCGTGGCCCTAATCATCTGAACACTTAACTTCATGAGATATAATTTATCCTAATAGAGTAATTTACAATTTAATTCATAAAACTAGTTAAGAGTTCAGTTGTACCCTTTTTGGTACATAAAACCTCTCCCCTATGGCTATATCAATACATATGTGAATTACACTTTCATAGTATAACATTATTAGAGCATATGGGAAATTTAACATTTTTCATCAATTTCATAACTCATAATTTCATCAATTTCATAAGAGTATATAGGAAAGACATTCTAATCAAATCATTATTTCATAATACTTGTATTTTCATCTCAAATCTCATTTGCATAATCTTTCTCATGTTATTAAAAATGCCCCATAAAAATTGCATATTCTCTCAAAATCAATATGCATACATTTCCAGAAATTAAAATTCTCATTACATTGCATGCTGTTTCCCGATCTCATTTTAATATTCAAGGGGACTGTCATTCGGTGAATGTCACAAGACCATTATCCATATGACTAAGAATCTAACTATCAGCTCGTCCCCTAGCACATGCACACCATTCGTTAGTCTCTTTATCTACAGATATGTGACTAATACTTAGGGTCATAGAGTTTTTCACTTAACTACTTCTTATGCGTAGCATACCCAATACCACAATTCATACAATTTTATATTCTAGAATACAAAAAATTCTAAACCATCCATTCATGAACATTTGAGATATAGACCACAATAGTGCAACTTTAGTAAAATTGCCAATAGCTTAATATATGTAAACATAAATATCCCCAAATATTTAAATTTTCAATTATAATTAAGGCCTTACCAAAATTTTTTGGTAGAGTTTTCCATAAAAAAAGGACATTTTCCTAAATTTTACAACAGTCTAAAACATTGATTAAGTAAATAGACATATATTTACAATTTCATATACAGCCCAAGGCCTTCATGGTATTCCAAAAATATATCTAAAAACTCAAAATTTACAAAATCTTTTAAGTTGCCCTCTCAGTTGCTCAACTTCGTTCAGCATCCAGTAAGAAGCTATATCCCAGGCCCATCTAGTGCCTGGAGGGATCATGGCCCTGATCATCTAAACACTTAACTTCATGAGATACAATTTATCCCAGTAGAGTAATTTACAGTTTAATTTATAAAAATAGTTAAGAGTTCAACTGTACCATTTTTGGTACAAAAAACCTCTCCCCTGTGGCTATATCAATACATATGTGAATTGCACTTTCATAGTATAACATTATCAAAGCATATGGAAAATTTAACATTTTTCATCAATTTCATAACTTATATAATTTCATCAAATTCGTAAAAGTATAGGAAAGACATTTTAATCAAATCATTATTTCATAATACCTGTATTTCCATCTCAAATCTCATTTGCATAACCTTTCTCATGTTATTTCAAATGCCACATAAAAACTGCATATTCTCTCAAAATAAATATGCATACGTGTCCAGAAATTAAAATTCTCATTACATTGCATGTTGTTTCCCAATCGCATTTTAATATTCACAAGGATCGTTATCCTGGTGAATGTCATGGGACCATTATCCATATGACTGAGAATCTAACTATCAGAGCATCCCTTGGCATGTGTACATCATTCGTTAGTCTCTTTATCCACAACCATACAGTAATGTATACAGATAAGTGACCAATACTTAAGATCATAGAGTTTTTCACTTAAACTAATTTGTTTGTCCTATATAGACTATCCTCCCTTTACTCTTTAAGTCTTTCATAGAGTTGTATTTGTAACACCTCCCAATCCTATGTTCACTTTTAAATAATTAAATAATACAATATAATATACAATAGGATTGGTGGGTTACTACTACTTCTACCCAAGTAAATATTTTTTTTAACAAGTTAAATAATTGAGTACTATCGGTTTGGGAATTCTACTCTCGGGATTCACACATGTAAGGTAGCAAAAATAATTAAATTAAAATATACACAAACATATTTACATTCATACATATTATTCCTTTATAGTAGTTATAGTTTTTGTGCATCAGACAGATACCTATAGATATTTGAGAGTGTTAACCAGGGTAAGGAGACAATAAGCCTATCACTCATACCTGTTTAACAAAATTGCTAGTGTATATCTATCTCACATATCTTAATACATATATGCTTTCTTTTCTTACACTAAAAATTATCCTTCTGATCCTTCCAAAATATTAATAAGGATTCAGAGTACCGTGCATGTCAAAATACTGCTATACAATCCTACTAACACACTAGTTGTGCATGTCCACCCCTCCAGTGGGTGGGGGAGTAGGGGGAATATCTATCACTGAAATGACACACACTTCCTTTATTATCATGAAGTAACCCAAGATGGGTATGTCCACCCATTCCACTTCCACTTCGAATAAGATCTGGAACTTAGGCATTTGATACAAATCAACATTTAATGAGAGAAATTTCTCAGTAGCAATAATCACCTGAAATTTTAAAAACTACTGATTTGTACTATCGTGCTGGTATAGAAATACAATACATTCTTTTCATTATAAAATAATACATCATAACTATTGAGATAATATGCATGAATTAACTTGAATTTTCTCACATATACTTATAAATACACATGCATTTCATCACATATCCACCACACAGAATATATTCTCAAATTGTAATGGTAACAAGATTATATCCATATATCATATAAAGCATAAACAAAAGAAATCAGAGCATTTTGTTATGGTCATAATCAAAAGCATTATAAAAGAAATCTTTAAAAATTTCTCATTCATAAATGAGTTTTCTCGTGGTCTTTGACCATATGCAATATTCTCGTGGTTTTCACCGTCTACAATATTCTCGTGGTTTGCTGTATAACCAGTTGCAACAGTTCTCACAATTTAACCAGTTGTAATTATTCTCATTTATGGTTCATGCTTATCTCATTTTAAAAATCTCATATTTCTCTTCTCTTTCTCATTCATTCTTAAAACATTCTCAAGTCTCATGTTAACCATTACATTTTAGGTCTAAATCCCTTATTTGAGTGGAGTTTTAGGCTAATTATACTTCAGATTAGGTTATTGAGTTCATTTTCCAAGACAGAGGCCTATCATTGAACTTCCACCCTCCTAGCAGTCGACTTACAGCTTACTGTCCTAAAAATTTCCAAACCCGAGGGCTACCAGTTGACTTCGGGCTAACTAGTCGACTGCTACAAGCTCGACAGTCGACTATTCTATTCTTGGCAATTTTCTAGAAAATATGAGCACGATAGTCAACTTCCAAGGGTTAGCAGTCGACTGCTAGCACTTTATATGCATTTTTGGGCAATCGAAGAACATGATAATCGACTGCTAGGAGCTGGCAGTCAGTTGCTGCATTATACTTTATTTTTAAGACTTGTGGTTGACTAAAATTTCTTCCCAAGAATCAGTTTATAAATCATTTTTGACAATCATCAACTCAATACCAGTACAAAAGCTTTATTTATCACACAAAATAGCTCAAACTACCTATTATTCTTACTCAAATCTTGGATTTAACCCTCTTCTCAAACATAGGGAAAAATCCATTTTTCAAAATTGAAATTAAGCATTCATAAGTACATCCATGCAGTTTAAAATGTTCAATAGTAATTATAAACATCAAGAATGTAGGTTTTATTCTCTCTCAAGTTTAAACAGGATGAAAAACTAGAATTTCTAGTCATGAACAGTAAATTTTGAAATTAAGAGGTTGAGGTGATTTGCTACCTTGTTGCTAATTTACAGCTTGTAGATGATGGTTTTGAAGTATGCTGGTGTATTTTCCTAGCTTCCAGAATGCTCAAGTCCTCTTATAATCTTCTTTCTTCACAATTTCTCCCTTTCTCTCTCTAACTTGTCCTTTCTCTCTCTAGATTTTTGAAAATAGGTGATCCCTTAATTTGCAATTTTGCCCATAATTTCCTACCATTTGGTCCAAAATGATAATTTTCCTGGCTATATGCTAAATTACCATTTTGCCCTTAACTCACTGGTGGGAAGTTTCTAAATTTTGGTTGTCATAGTAACTCTTTTGGCTAAAATTATGATTTTTTCCCTAAAATATTAGAAATTCACACAACTTTTCTCACTCCATCTTTTCATTTTAGTTTGGTCCCTACTCTTTCTTTTTCCTTAAAAATCTTATTCTAATGCAACTATATGCATTCTAATGCAATAAACACAAGCATTCATATTATTTAAAATTAACAAAACATCTCTCAATAGATAGAAAGAGTGAATGTTACAATGTTGATTTAAATAGTAATCTCTCACAAATGCAGACCATCATAGATGAAAATAGTTGCATTTTTACAAAAATAGTTTACATAAGGAACACTTAATGACTGTCCCACACCATCCATTAAATGTCCACCCCAAATTTTGTCTACACTTTAAGCATATAACCCAATAGTCAAATTAAAACAAGTAGCAAAAGATTTATCTCATGCTTTTCAAACACATACAGGTAATTTTCCTTATACTCATACGAAAACGTTTCTATTTCACAATAAATTTCATCAAATATTTCCCATTTCATAAAACAATTTTATTTCAACCAAAACAATTCACATTATCAATTCAAAATAAGGGAGTGTAGATTACTTTATCTTAATCGTGATTTACTTTCATGAATCAAGATTCTTTCTTCTTTTTCCTCCTTGCTTGATTTCATAAGTCACTTCTATCAATTCTTGAGATTATTTCAACTTGCATACTTATTTCTTTCAAAGCATAATTTTACTGAAATTAAATTTTCATTCATTCTAAATCTCAATTTCACTCTTAATTTCACTCAATCCCTTCTTATATGCTTTAATTCTTTCCTTACAGCCACTTTTGCATCAAAATTCAAAACTTAACTTATTTTCAGTTTTACCTAAGAAAATAAGTTTTCACTTTAGTCCCTAATTTATCCCAAATTTAGTATTTGACTATATAATTCTCCAATTTCTTCTAAGAGACTTCTAGGAGGCTAAATAAACTTAATCCAACACAAAATTCTAGAATTTATAGGGTTTACACTACTTAAACAGATTATACAATCCTTTTAGTTTAGTCCCTAAAACTTTCCTAATCTTGAAAGTAGTCCTTAAAATCACAAAAATCTCTTAACTTCATATGAGAACCTTCATGTAACTCAATATCATAGAAAATACCAAAATTTATAAAATTTCAGTTCATTACCTAGAATTTCTAGAATTTATAGTTTAGTCCCTATTTTTCACATAATGATTTTGCACTCTTTATCTTTCATTTTTCACTTCAATCTAATCATAAGAGTCTCATAGGGAATAAAATTTACAAAAATGCATCAAATTTAGAGAATTTTAGTTCATGCTAAAAGTTTTAGAAATTTATAATTTGGTCCTTTTTTTCTTTCCAACGGCTAACGGTGACAGACAATAGCAAAAACGGCACTGGTGGTTAAAGTAAGTGTGGGTGGTTGACCGAGGACCCAGAACTACAACTTACCAGCAACTAATTGGTGATAAACAATGGTGATGAACAGAGTAGGTGTGCTATCCAACAGTGGTGTGATGCAGTGGTTCTGACAGAAGAAGGACGCACACGATGGTGAGGGAGAAAGAGAGGGAGTGGGTAGCGGGAGAGGAGAAAGAGAGGAAGAAAAATGGAGGAAAATAAGGAAATTTGAATTTTTAAAGCATCCAAGGCATTTTGGTCCTTTCCCCATTGACTTTAGATAAATTTTGAATGCATTTTTTGATTTAAATAAAAATATGGAACAATATGGAAGGGATTTGAGAATTTTTAGAGTATCCTAAACTTGTTAAAAATATCTACTAAGTATCTCAAGACAGATAAAAATTTTCTTATCAAATGAAATTTTATTTCCAAAAATTTTTAAATTTGAGCTATGAGCTCAAAATAATTTGCTTAATCACTTTTGAGAAAAATTTCAAGGTTTCCATTAAAATTCTTCCTAATCATTTAATTATTAATTAGAATTATTACATAGAAGGCAGAAGGTGTGAAGACATGAAAGATGAGCTAACTTTACTTACAGGACCGATTATAAGAATGAGAGCTAAGAAGTTCAAGGAATCACTTCAAGCTTATGTGGGGAGAATATTAGAGCATATAAAAGATCAAGACACCATGAAGGCCAATGGGACTTTATGTAACCAATGAGAGTAGATTTGTCACAAGGACCCAATGTGTTTGGTTAATTACTTTTAGTTTGAAATTGAGCCTAATTAACTAATGGGTTGTTCATGACAAAACAAATTTATTATTTTGTTTGGGCTTTAGTTTTTACGTGTTACACAAGCCCATTTGTGTCTTTAAGTGTCTATTTTGATTGAGCTTTAATCCATAAGGTCCTATAAGCTTCTTTTAAGGTTTTCTTCTTTATTTGGAGAGTATAAATACTCATCTTTCATGATTGTAAAAAAAAAAACCTATGAATTTAATTTAGAATGAAGAGCATTTCATGCTTTTTGGCTTGCTACCTCCATTGCATCAAGAATTGATTCTTATCAAGTTAATCCTTTATGGAGAATTTCATTCTTGTTCTAAATCAACCAATCATTTGCATTTCCACTTGCATTTGTCATTTGGGGGTTCAATAGGTTGGGTATTTCTCTCTTTCTATATGTTTTGGCCAATTTATGTGGTATAGGGGTTTCGAGTTCTTTAACCTTGAGGTTCCACATCAATTGGTATCAAAGCTATGGATTGGGATAAATTCTTTTTTATCTCACTTATTTTTTGCTGTTCTAGAGTTCTTAATTAAAAAAAAAATTTGATCTAAATCTGTGTTGTTTGACTCCATTTGTGTTTTTGAAATTCTGAACATCATAGTTTTGTTGATGTATAATAGGTCATTTTTAGGGCTAAGAATCTCATCTTTCACCTCAAATTTGAATCGTCAAAATCTAAGTTCTCTATGCAAAGTTATTCCTCTTTTTATAAAGAGCATTTTTCTTGACACCTAGGGCTAAAGTTGTTTCATTTCATTTTCTTTTTGTGTTTCTGGAAATTTTTGCTTTAGTTCTTGATATTTCTACTTTGTTTGCAATATTATATATATATATATAGTAAAAAAAGTAACAAAAAAAATTCTTTAAGAATTCAGTTTTCTTGAAAAGAATTTAATGAAAATTACTGGAACTATCAATTAATGTGGAAAAGGAAGTGTTTTTCTTGTTTGCTTGCTTTGATCAGTTGTGTACCATCAAATTGGGGTTTCTCTTTGAGAGATTTCTGTAACATCCCAACTTATTTTATGTGTCTATCTAAAAATTTTGCATGGTGGCTTTTCAAATGTTTCTTTCTAAGTTGGTATATTACTTCTAAATAAGGCAAACTACCTATTTTTTTTATTAAATAAAGCTTATTATACAAATAAATATCATTCCTTGTTTGACATTGTAGCATAATAAATAATAAAGAGATATTATCCTTAACCTGATATTTATAAGTATATATATACATATAGATAATATGTTCATTAACTTTTACACTGTATAAAAGAACCTAACTCATCATACAAATATTTCCTAAGACACATGAGGTGGGGAAGATGGTACTCCCATTTCAGATACCATTGTTATGCTTCTGGTGATGGTGAGAGTTTCCCAGTCGTGGGACATTAACCACCATAACTTCTGTCTTCATGGCTACTTAATGGCACAACATCTATATACATGTTAGTAGGAGTGATAATCTACGATTCTCAGAAGGATACAAGTCTATATAAAGCATAATACATGCCACAATCATATCAGAGAATCTTGCCATGTATCAGAATCAAATAATATATGCAAGAAAATTCATTCATTCTTGGTTCATTCAAAGTCTGGATATACTTACCTTCCATGTACATTTTGGGCCTTTTTTACGTCATGTGATATCTATAGTACCTCTGAGCATTCATCTAGGCCACTTGCATCCAAACCTTGGTCACTATCTCCAAGTCATCCCTTGGAGTGTACACATTTAGTGCCATCCTTTAAATTGGAATCATCGGATCCTTACCCTTTTTCATTTCCTTTATTACCTTAAATATATTTTATCTTTTGTTATATTTCAAATTGTAGAAGAATAGGAATGTAAGGAAGTTACCCCTAAGGCCTTTAGGATCATTCACTTAAATTCCTTTCTCACTACAAGAAAATAGTAGTGGCTGAACTTTAGTGGTAGTTGAATATAACCTTCACAATATTCAAGAATTATGGTGGTTACAAAGTTCACTAATAAATTACTAAGTTTAATGGCGGTTAAAAAAGGACCACCACAAAAAAAATGAATTTAGTGGCAATTATTTGTATAACCGCCATTAAGTATAAAAAAACACATATAAAAATTCAAAAAAGTCTTTCTATGGCATTTAGCGATGGTTTTATGTTCAATCGTCGCTAAATTGCCACGATTGCTATGAAAAAATAGAAGCGATTTCAATATAACTACTGCTAAATGGTGGTTGTTGCTAGGTAATCGTCGCTAAATTTTGACGGTTTTAAATAATTGCCGCAATCTTCTAGATTTGATTAAAATCAGATCTGGAACCACAAGCTTAAAAACACGACTGGACCTTTTCTTTCACAATCACTATTCGTTCGTCGTCTGGTAAATGGAGCTATTTCATTGCTGTCTCTCCTCTCCATTTGTCATCTTCCCGTCGTTCACTTTCGTTGAGTTCTCCATCAGTTGGTCCGCTGCTATTTGGTTCCTAGGTTTGGTGGTTCTTCCTTGGTTGTTGCTATTGGTTCGCCATCATAGGTTTCACTATCCGCTGCCCATTCACTACTACTCATTGTGTTTCTTGACTATTGCTCCTTAGGTTTGTTAATTTTTCGTCAATTTGGAATCATGGGTAGGGCTTGCTAAATCTATTTTATTACTCTCATTGAAACCATTTTTACTTGCTTTCAAGTAAAATCATATGACATACATTTCCTTTTCTTTTTCGCAATTCCATATTCTAGATTTATATGGTAAGTATAATCACATAGGTCAATATGAAAATACAACCTATTTATAATTATTTCCATATAAGCATTCATAGTCATACTAATGCATAATAGCATCATTTTCAATTATATAAATAGGCATGTACTTCATCTCAATATCATCCTACTTTACTTGTTCAACTAGACATCATCATTTTAAGCAATATCCAAACTAATAGAGTGGAGAAAATGTTTAAACATGCTTGTTGGACTACTAAGAAAATATAGAAAGGTATCCTACCTTGACTTTCCTATGCCATTGGTTCTCGATTCGGTCTTGCTTTTTGCTCGACCAATGTTGCTTGGCCAAGGCTCTTCTCCCCTAATGTTCAAGTCTACTCACATACAAGACCTCCTGCATTGTGTTTATTTCAAAACTACAAAGTTAGTTAACTCCTATTATTCTTTCTATTTTTCAAAAAGTTTGTGCTACTATATTTCCTTAAGCATTCATGAAGGTTTCCTTTTTACATAATTTATTTTCTCTTCTCTTTTATTTTGCTTCCCATCTTAATTTTGTACCCCAAACTTTATGTCTAACTCTTTGTTCCTTTATAAATTTTTTGATAAATATTTTTTGTGTCTCAAGTTGAGGACAGGTTCCTACTAATTTCCATACAATTGGTCCCATTTTATGTCCAAGGTCTCATATTTTTGACATACTTCATCATATTCACATTTGGTTCTCTCCTCTTTACATTCTTCTCTCTACATTCCACTCCTTAAACCGTTGGATGGTATTATTTTCTCATCATTTAAAAGGCCTAAAGCATTCCTAGTAGAGTAGTGGGAATAAACGAAATGTTACTGCATTTTCCCTAAACTACGTCAAGTTACACTTCATTTTTCCTTCAATTCAACACCCACCTTTAGGTAACCTTTCTCCTAGTTCTAACTTCTGCATTTTCTCACATATGATCAAAATTTCCACCACAATTCTGCTCCTATTAGGCAGCATATACATGGGATGAAATAGGTGCAAACTCTACTATTTACTTATAAAAAATCCTACCAATGTATCCATCACAATTTCCTCAAAGTGCCTCATGCTAGTGTAGCTTCATTCTCACTTGTATGCCATATTTCTGGGTGTTTACAGCAGTGTTCTTGATTGGTATGTGTGTCCTCCAAACAACCCAAACTGTACACAAAATAATGCAAAACAGAGTTTTCAAGATCCACACTAATTACACCTAAGTTCCCACCTTTCACCTATGCATTCATCATATAGATTTGGACAATTAAAGGCACGGTTTGCAGGGGATTTTTGCTGCAGAATTTTCAGCATTTATCCAGTAATATGACAGAAGTTTAACCCATTACAGCAGCCCATATCTCCTCCATTTACAACACCAAAAATGCCTACTAATATACTCTTAATTTACCCCTTTTTCTATTAAATTCCTATCAACACCTCTCTTTAGCTTACCAATTTGTCCAAACCCATTTCTCTTAATTGCTTCTCACCACTCCTACAATTAAACTCCCCATTTCCCTTACTTTTGCATTTAACCAAATTTTTGACAGTAGTTTGGTTCTGTTTTTGAGATGTACAACTTTTGTCAGAGTTTTTAGTCACACAATCTCTACTTTTTTCTGTAATTTCACATTAAATTGTTGTTATTTAAAGTCCTATAATCCAACCCACACTTTAGCACACCATTTACCAATTTTACTAAGGTTTTACCCATCCAAACTAGCTACTCTGTAGTGTTTTTCGTTATCTTTTCTGAGTTTTCTCTCGGTTTAACAGTAGATCCCAACCACTATTCAATTTGCAGATGAATTTAAAAGCATGGGAAGGCAAGTCAAAGGTGCCATACAACTCGTGGGAGTCAACATACCTCAAAATGCCAAAGAACCCCTTAGTTTTGCTTAAGGTTGCCTCCAACGTTTGTGTTTTTCTACAGTGTTTTTACTGAATTAATGCTGTTATATCCCAGCCACCTTTTTCTCCAAATCTAAGTATGAATAATAATTGTTTCAGACCACCTAATATCCACACAACATCCCCACATCGCAGCTCCCTTTCCGTTCAAGTTTCTAAGGTTTCACACCATTAATTGTTAATGTTTTTCCCCTACAATTCTGTAGTATTTTCTCTATGAATTTTCTGTGATTTCCTCTCTGTTTTACAGTGCTATTCCAGCCATCAATTCAGAACATGCATGTGAAATAGTACTACCTCATAGAGAACATGCAGCCATAGAAAACACTACCTCAATCAAGACACAAGAAGGTTCCTCGGTTTGCCTATGAGTTCTGTAACAGTTTTTGGGTTCGGTTCTGTAGCTTCTCCCTTCCTTGACTCGGCCCAATCTTCACATGTAGATGTAGTTCTAGCTCTCTCTTGCCTCCTTCCACCTAGGACTTCACTTGTGCAGCTTGGGTTTCACGAGGAGAAGAGAAACTCAACCACTCCTCTCCCTTTTTGTTTTCTGCTCTGTTTTCCTTACTCCCTCTCTTACTCTCTCGGTTTACCTTCTTTTCTAAGGGGAAACAGGTGCCTTCTATATGAAGGAGGAAGTGCTGCGTGGGGTGATATAAGGTGAATTACATTTTGGCCAATTTTTTCATAGATAAGTTATTAAGGGAAATAACCTTTTAGTTGGTGTAGTTGGGGGTTTCTTTTCTTAGATGTCTCCTTTTGGTAATTTCTCCACTCCCATTTCCTAATCTCTTCCGCTCTCAACTTTGTCCTTCCTACAGTAACATTTAATTATTAATTTAAACATCAAAATTTCTTTGAAATTTATTATTTAATTATATTATTTAGTAACAATTTCTAGTAATTTAAATAATTCAATATTTATATTAGAATTAACATGATTAAGCAATTTAATTTTGCTAGATTGCTCCTAATTAGAATTTAGGAAATTTACTCTTAGTATTAAATAGGGGATGTTACAATTTCCAATTCTACAATTTTTTTTTCATTAGTTTTGTCTTTTATTTTATTCTAAGTTTATGATTTTGCATGTTGTGCTATTGCCTCTATTATGCTAGAATTAACAAATTGCATCTTGTTAATTGATATATTGATCTGAGTGACATACTTACCTTCATTATGTGTGCTCAACTTTTTTTTATTTTGTATCGGTCTATTTACCTATAGAATTGAAGTGTGTTTTCCTTGTTTAGTGATTTCATTGCTTTCCTATTTGCTTGAGTGCTTTTATCTTATGTGAAAATTGATTCTAAAGTGCAATTGAGGACAGAAGGCTTGAGTTTTGTGAGCTTAAAAGAGGGGAAAGGCCAATATTTGTGTGAAACACAAGTGGAGAGCTATCTTTTGAGTAAAATAGTGAGAAGGGAAAAATAGTGAGGTTCTTTTCTGTTAACCATTTTCTTGCAGCTATTATAACATGGCTCATAAGGATGGCAGAAATGATGAAGGAGAAGTAGGGAGTGATGTGCCTACAGATCCAAAGTTGTTTTAGAAGGAAATCATGAATGAATTTGAAAGAATGAGGGTAGAGATGACATATATGAGGGAACAAATTGCTAAGCAATTTAGGAGTAATTCTAGAGATTCTAGAAAAAGTAATGAAAGGAGAAGAAGGACTACTTATGAAAGATTTAATGAAGAAGAAGATGATGAAGGCAGTGCAAGTATGGGCAGAAGAAGAGAGACAGAAGGTGAAGAAAGGGATAGTAATCTCAATGATATAAAGAATTGCATCAGAAGTTTCACAGATTTTATTAAGGATCAAAATTAAAAAGGAGTACCATACAGAGATAGAGATGCTCATGATTAAGGCCAACATTGAGGAAGATCAAGAAGTGAAAATGTCAAGATTTCTAGGTGGTCTGAATAGAGAAATTGATGATGTAGTAGGTTACAACATTATGTTGATATAGAGGATATACTCAATGTGGTCATGAAGGTAGAAAGACATTAAAAACAAAAGAATTCAACAAGGTTTTCTTCAAATCCTAGCAACAATTGGAGATCAAAATGGAACAAATTTGATGAGAAAAATAAAGGGCTGAATTTGGGATCTAAAGAGAAGGTTGAAGAGGCGGACAAAAGCAAGGGTAAGAGTACTTCAATACAAAAAGGTACTACTGAACCATCTTTTAAACCATCTAAACATAGAGATATAAAGCATTTTAAATGTCAAGAGCATGGCCGTTATGCATTTGATTGTCTAAATGGAAAGACCATGTGTATTAGGTGTAACACCCCTAGTCTTATGGTTTCTTTTAATTGATTAAATAATATAATACAATATATTACAGGATTGGTGAGTTACTACTACCTTTAGCCGAATAAATTTTAACCTTTACCAAGTTAAATAGTTAAGTGCCATTAGTTTATAAATATATATAAATAAGATATATATAAATATATTCATTCACATTCATATATATTCATAATTCTTTTACATTAGCTAAAAATTTCTGTGCACAAGACATATACCTATAGATATGTGAAAATTGTCAACTAGGCTAAGGAGACAACAACATTGTCACTCATACCCCTTTTTAGAATCCTACTAGTGGATACCTATCTCATATGTCCTAATACATATATGCCCTCATTCCATACACCAAAAATCGTTATCCTAATCCTTCCAAAAAAATCATAAGAAATCAAGGTATTGGGCACGTCAAAATTTTTCTATATAGACTCTAAATCTCATGCATTCAGGGGATGGAAGGAACTTCTAACACAAATATTGTAACACTCCCAATCCTATGATTCCTTTTAGTTAATTTAATAATATAATATAACGTATTATAAGATTGGTGAGTTACTACTATCTCTACCCGAGTACGTTTTAACTTTTACCAAGTTAAATAATTGAGTGCCACTAGTTTGGAAATTTTACACTCAAAATTTTCACATGTAATGCAGCAAAATTTATTAAAAGAAAATACGCATATATATATTTGCATTCATACACATACATGGTTCATTTACAATAGTCATATCTTAGTTATACAAGACATGTAAGACATATACCTATAGATATGTGAGGCTAAGTAGGGTAAAGAGGCAACAGACCTGCCACTCATACCCTTCTGCTTATCCTACAAGTAGGTATTCTTCTCACATATCTTAAATACATAAATTTCCTCTCATCTTACACAAAAAAATATTCTTGACCCATTCCCAAAATGATAATAAAGGATTAGGGTTTTGGGCATCACATATTTACATGTCTAAATAAAATACTACCAAACTAGTCCTGCCTATCTACCCCTTCAGTAGGCGAGGGCGTAGGGAGAATTTCTATAAATGAAATCACCCAAAGTTCCTTTATCACCATAAAATAACCGCAAATGGGTATATCGACCTAATCCACCTCTACTTCTAGAAGAATCTGGAACTTAGGCATCTGATACAAACTAGCATTTAATGAGAATAATTTCTCAATAGCAATAACAAACTATTTTATAAATCCACTGGTCAGTACCACTACAATCATACGAAAATACACTACATTCTTTTTCTTATCAAATAATATATATCATATCTATTGGGATTTCATGCATGAATTACACATATATCTCATACTTATGAATACAAATGCCACTTATCTCATATCCATCCCACAAGATACATTAATCTCATCACAATGGTAACAGGGTTATATTCACATATCAATATAGAGCATAAAAAAAGAAATTAGAGCATATTGTTATGGCTATAAAAAAAAGCATCACAAAAGAAATCGTTAAAAATTCTTACTCATAAATGAGTTTTCTCATGGTCCTTGACCATTTGTAATATTCTCGTGGTTTGTAACCATCTGTAATATTCTCATGGTTTATGATTGTCTGCAATATTCTCGTAGCACTCACCAGTTGTAGTATTCTCATAGTCTTTAATGACCATCTCTTTTGAAATCTCATATTTTTCAAACTCTTTCTCATTCATTCTCATTCTCTTTTAACCCACATGTTACCATTTATACATTCTAGGTTCAAATCCCTTATTTGAGTGGAATTTTCGCCTAATCATACTTTAAACTATCTTGCCAATTTTTTTCAAATTCGAAGGTTACCAGTCAATTGCCATGACCTCGACAGTTGATTGCTTCATTCTTGGTAATTTTCTAAAAAATATGAGCATGACAGTCAACTTCCAGTGACTGGCAGTCGATTGCTAGCATTGTATATGTTTCTGGGCAACTAAAGAACATAACAATTGACTTCCAAGGGCTGGTAGTCGGCTGCTATGTTATAATCTATTTTTCAAGTTGGATGTTAACCCAGATTTTTTCCCAAGAACTGGTTATTTAAAATACCCAATAGTAGTTAAAAATATCAAGAATGTAGTTTTTACTTCCTCTTTAGCTTAAATAACATGAAAATCATAATTCTTAACACATGAACAATAAATTTTGAAATAGAAAGGATTAAGTTGTTTGCTACCTTATTCAGTGTAAAATGATATGCTAGTGATGATATAAGCCTTCTTAAATCTCTCGGCTATTAAGTTTCACTTCAGATTATAGTATAATCTCCACTTCCTTCTCAATCTCTCTCTAGAACTTCTCACACACTCTCTCTCCAAGTATGGAGTTTAAGATGCATATGTGAAGTTTTAGATATTTTTCCTATATTTATAGGTGGTCTGAAAATTACAAATCTGATCTTAATTCTTGACCATTAGGCTCAAAATAATAATTTCTTCGACCATTTGCCAAATTACCATTTTATTCTTATACCATTAGCGGGAAGTTTCAAAATTTTGGTAGCTACAATAATTCTTTTGGCTAAAATTACAGTCTGCTACCCTGGAGTGTTGAAAGCTTATATAACTTTCCTCATTAAACCTTTTTCTTTCATTCAAGTCCCCACGCTTTTCTTTTCAATTTAGTCTCTGTCTCTCATGCAACTACATGCAATCTAATGTAACAAACACATGCATTTAACTTATTTGAAAATTAATAAACATCTCTCATAATCAAAAGGAGCGAATGTTACAAATATAATCTATAAGGCTTTAATAACTAGAAAATACCCCAAAAAGGGTATCTCTACTATCTCCACCTATAACACCCCTTATCTTATCTTAACAACTTCATAATGCTTATTCAGATAAGTGGTTACATTAATTTTAGTCTTTAATTATATTTATTTCTCCTGAGTATCCAATCCCTTATAGATTTATTATGCAATTAGGTTTGGGTTCTTTTTCTCAGGTAAACATGCTTTGACATAGTGGAATATTGTATACATATACTGGGATATATGAAGTACCCATCCATAAGGAGTAAGGAGACAACAAGCTTGCCACTCATACTCCTTTATAAAATATCGTGGGTGAATAGGTCCTTCACATGTCCCTATACATATGCCCTTTTTTCTTCTATATACAGCCAAAAATGTCAGTCCTAACTCCAACCCAAAAAGAACATGTAAGGTTAGAGCCCCAAAATGATCGGGCTATAGCTATATATTTAAGTACTTATCTACTCCAAAGGGAATTCAAAGACAGTTATAACATAAACATCCTTCACTATAGTGAAAGTTCCCAGAAAGGGAATTTCCACTGTTGCCAGTTCAACCTCCATTATCAGGCAGTATCCAGACATCTAATACATATCAGTCCAATAATGACAATTACATTCCCAATAGCTAAACAAACCAGATTATTTAAAATAACTGATATGTACCACTGTAATAATACAGAAAACGCCTCTACATTTAATTAAAATTTCAAACTCTTTTCATAAAGACCCTTGAGTGTGACATATGTGAAACAGATGTCTATGCAGCTATATACATGAGATATGCAGCAAATTATATCATTCATGGAATGAACAACATGCTTTTAATGCTTATATGTCTAAATCATATTCATAAAAGTCACATTCATGCAATACAACTAATGGCCATACAAAAATACTTTACTTTGGAAAGGTATACACTAGATCATTCCCTTCCACATCATGATGTTCTTTGGAGGTTTACACCAGATCATTTCTCCTACATTTTATCCCTTGGGAGCATACATTAGATCATTCCCCACAAGGTAACTTACTATAGAGGTATACATCAGATCATTCCTCCTTATAATTTTGGTCTTATGAGGTATTCACCAGATCATTCCTCCTTGATCTTTAACTTTGGAATTCATACTTGCATTTAAGCATTTTCATGCTATTCAGTCACTTTCACATGAATTTAGACATCTTGCTATCAATGGGCAAAATTTCATGCTATTTACTATTCATTCTTTACCATTACATCAATTTCCCTTTTGTAATTTAATATAGGCCAATTTTAATGGCACCTTAGGCTAATTTCAATTCACATAGAAATTTAGCCATTCTAGGGAAAATCACACATAGCATTCGGCCAAGGTAAGGAAATCATGAGAAAATAGCATTTCTAACTCACTTGGCTCATTTCTAGCCTTTTTCTTACCATTTAAACATTATGGTAACAATTCCCATAATTATGCCTAACACTTTCTCACACCTCAAATTTTGGTAAGTGCACCTTAGGCCATCCTTTTTCCCATTTCCTAGCTCACTTCCATGCCAAATGTGATAATGCACACAATCTCACAACTTCACATTTTTATACACACTTTTAAGGTGAATGGTAAGGCTTTAAATTTGGTAAAATGGCTAAAACATTGAATTACCATAACTTTCTCTCTCATCCTTTCTTGGAACTAAATTTATATGGTTTCTAGGCCATCTTTAAGAAAAAATTTAGCACCACCTACATGCATCAATTTGGCCAAGATAAGTAAGTCACATATTCATGGTTAATGGTGAAATTTGAATTTGAGAAAAATGCTTAAACACTAACTTACCTAGACTTTCTCTCTTTTACCATTTTCTAAAACTTTCTCTCACTCTTTCTAACATAATTTTGCCAAAATTTGTCATCATTCCAAACCCTAACATTCGGCCAAGAGGAGAAATCAAGCTAAATGGAGTGGTTTCATCACCTTACTTACAATACCACAACATTCATGCAAAAACCATGCAAAAATACCATTTTCTCACTCTTACAAACACAAAATCAGCCTTGGTACAAGTTAGGGTTTGGCAAAATCAAAGTTCCATCCATGAAAATTTACCATTTCATGAGTTTCCTTACATTCCAACATGTCTATAGCCATAAACACAAGTTGTTTTCAACATATTTCAAACCTAAGCATGCAAATCCACCATAAAAATATAGAGAGAGAAATAGCCATCATTCTTGCAAATTGAAAACACCATAAACACACCATAAAACAAGAAATGAATGGCATAGGATTGTTTAGCTACCTTGAAAAGCCAATAAAAGTGTAATTTCCAAGTTGTTTTGGTGAGAACTTCTCCTTCTTCAAAGCTATGAAGCAATTCAGCCTTCTCCCTCCTTCTTCACACTTTCATGACACTTCTAGCATATGGAGGAAGAAGAAGTTTGAAATATAGACTTTAGATTATTTACAAAAATGCTATTAGTGCAAAAATGTCCAATTTATCCCTTTTTCTTCTCTTTTTCAACAATGCCATTGTCTCTCCTTAAGAATGTAATTTTATGCAACTTCCATGGGTTGGGACTGTTCTGCCCTTCAATAATTTCAAAATTGCATATTGGTCCCTCAACTTTTTAGAAATTACAATTTAGTCCCTAAGAAAAGTGCCATTTTGCCATTAAATCCAAATTGGCCATTTTTGCTCCAATTTTCACCCTTTTTGGCCTCATGGTATAAAAATCACTTAAATAAGATTTTATAAAACTTATTTTTGTGATTTTACTAATTTATCCTTATTTTATCAAAATTACAATTTTGCCCTTAAGGTAAAATTACCATTTTTCCCTTTATGCAAAAGATTATCATTTCACCCTTTTTCTTCTTTGAAGCATAGTTGGACAAGGATTTCTAATTTCTATTTTTCTTGAAATATTTGAGATAAAAATTTAAATTTTCTATATTATGTAAAATTACTAATATGCCCTTAGAGTGAAATTACGATTTTACCATTCTCAAGGAAAATTGTCTTCTTGACAACAAAAGCACATAATTAGATTCTTCTTCTCTCTTAAATGAAAATAATAAGAGTCCTTTGATGTAACTTCATGAAATAAGAGAATTAAATCAAATTTCCCCTTCATGGTAAAATTACTATTTTATCCTTCCTTACCAAATTTCCAATTTTATTCTTTTATCACAAAAGTGATTATATCAGGATAAAAATGTCCATTCTAACTCCTTAATAAATCATCCTTAACATCTCGCAAATAATACTAACAATAATAGTGGTAACAACGTCATCATAAAAATGCAAGTGTTTGGAGCAGATGTTACACCACCTCTACCTCCAAAAGGACCTGATACCTAGGTATCTGATACAAACCGGCATTTATGTGAGAATAAATCTCAATAGCAAT
The DNA here is from genome assembly GCA_031216115.1 of Senna siamea. NCBI lineage: Eukaryota > Viridiplantae > Streptophyta > Magnoliopsida > Fabales > Fabaceae > Senna > Senna siamea. Next base: position 13,504,578 of record CM062355.1, on the reverse strand, counting down.
AACAACCTATTTAAAAACTGCTAATTTGTACCACTGTACTCATATGGAACCACACTACATTCTTTTCATTATCAATTTATACATCATGCCTATTGGGATACTATGCATGAATACAATTATTTCTCATACTTATGAATACAACATCACATACCTGTCATACAGGATATCTTATTAGATTATATCACATATCCATCACACAGGATATATCATAATGGTAATAATGTTATATTCACATATAAACACAGAGCATTCACAAGGAACTCAGAGCATATCTTATGGCCATTGCCAAATCATTATCATACCAAGAGAAATCAGGAGAGTCGCCAAGCGAACTACTCCTCATATTAAACCCTCACACATAGGTGAGTTTTCTCATAATCCATGACTACCTACAATTCTCAACTGCTCGCAATTCTCAACTACAATCTGTATATTATCTGGTAGTCTGTGATTGCAATTCATATACATACTGGAGCATCTTCCAGTGGATCCAAGTACATCCATCCACAACACCTCCACTAGGTCCCTACCTATCTCCTTGGCAGTTCATTCCCCAACGCCCCCACGGGGTCTTTGCCTACCTCCTTGGCAATTTATCTCTCATCTCCAAGAACCACAAGGTCCCTACCCATCTCCTGGCAGTTCTTCCCTTGTATATACAGATTATTATTTTCAACATATTATCTCCCAAAATGCTATTCACAAGCATATAGACTAGGGTGATTCAGCTCATATTATGGTTTCGTCTAACTTTAAGTATATGACTCCTTTAATTGGCCATAGGAGAGTTCACTAACTTAAAATTAATAACCATCACAATTTTTTCAAAATCATTTAGCTTAACCTTGGAATGCCTAACGACCATCCCATACCAACCATTGGTCCCTTGACATAGACCTACCTACCACTATCCATACATTAGGAATATTTTCTCATTTCTCTTGTATATCACATGCTCATTCCTTTTAAATTATCATCTCATTCTTACTCTTGCTCTTTCACTTTCAACCCCCATGTTATCTATTATACATTCTAGGTTTAAATCCCTTAATTAAGTGGAGTTTTGGGCTAATTGCATCTCAAGCTAGGTTATTAAGTTTATCATCCAAGACAGAGGCTAGCTAGTTGACTTTCACCTACCTGACAGTCGACTTTTAGCTCACTGTCCTATAAAATTTTTTAAACCCGAGGGTACTACCATGGACTCGATAGTTGGCTGCTCTATTCTTGATGATTTTCTAGAAAAGATAAGTAGGACAGTCAACTTTCAGAGGCTAGTAGTCAACTACTAGAGCTTTGTATAAGTTTATGGGTAACTCAAGAACACAACAGTCGACTTTCAAGTGATAGCAGTCAGTTGCTATGTTATGCTCTATTTTTCAAATTAGTTGTTGACCTAAATTTCTACCCAAGAACTTGTTTGTAACCCATTTACGATAATTAGTAACTCAATACTAACATATAAGCATCATTTATCACAAAAATAACCTAAGTTACTGTTTAATCTCACTCAAATCTTGGATTAAACCCCATTTTCATTCAATAGGTAAAAATCCAATTTTCATAATCTGATTTATGCATACATAAATACATCCATGCAATTTAAAACACCCAATAGTAGTTAAAAACATCAAAAATGTGGTTTTTATTTCCTCTCTAGCTTAAATAGCATGAAAATCATAATTTTCAATATATGAATAGTAACATTCAAAATAAAGAGGATTAGGTTGTTTGCTACCTTACTTCTTGACAAAAGGTGTGTGTATATGATATAAGATGCCTTTTTAAACTTTTTTGCTGCAATTATTACTTCAAGTCTCTACTTATGCTGTCTTTCTCTCTCTAAACTCCCTTCTCTCTCTCTTTACATTTATGAAGTTTAGGATAGAAATGAGGCCTATGATATTTTCACCTATTTATTGGTGGTCCAAAAATTACAACTTAAATCCTAGTTCTTTAATCATTCTTTTTAAAATGATAATTTCTCCTGTCATATGCCAAATTACCATTTTACCCTTGAACCATTGGCAGGAAGTTTAAAAAATCTGGTAGTTACAGTAAGTTTTTTGGCTAAAATTACAGCTTGCTGCGCTAGAATATTGAAAGCCTACATAGCCCTCCAGTAACCCTTTTTTCCTTTCATTCAAGTTCCTGCTCTTTTTTTTTTTTTAATTTAATCCCTCATTTTAATGTAACTATATGCAATCTAATATAACAAACACAAGTATTTAACTTATTTAAAACTAGCAAACATCTCTCAAGTATGGAAGGAGTGGATGTTACATTAGGGGAGATGAAATTGTTTCAGAATCTGAGCATAATAGTGATTATGATAATATTCACTCAAGTGTGCCACCTTTAGAAGATTGTTCTGATGTTGATGAGAATGATAAATATGTTGATCAAGGTGAATCTTTAGTTACAAGGTGTACATTAAATTTAAATGTTAAGGAAGAAAGCCTTGAACAAAGGGAAAAATTTTTCTAAACTAAATTCTTATTAATTATGAAGGTTTGTAAAATGATCATAGATGGGGGAAGTAGCACTAATGTTGCCAATAGACACTTGGTAGAAAAGTTGGAGCTAAAATGTGAAAATCACCCTAGTCTATACTGGTTATAGTGGCTAAATGATAGTGGTGAGGTTAAGGTGACTAGATAGGTTATGCCATTTTCTATTGGCAAGTATATTAGTGAAGTTAATTGTGACGCGGTGCCTATGCAAGTTGGACATCCTTTTTTGGGTAGGCCTTGGCAATTTCATAGAATGGCAATTCATAAGGGATTCACAAATAGGTAGACATTTGATATAAATGGCTGCAAAATCACACTTTCTCCTATGATACCATTTGAGATTTATCAAGCCCATCTTAAAATAAGGTCTTTGACCAACAAGGGTAATGGTAGTGAGAATACAAAATGAAAAGAGAGAAAAGAGGTCAAGAGTGAAAAGAATAAAGAAAAAGGCCTAATAGTGAGTGACTGGACAAGAGAGGAAAAGAAAGGGAGGTGTGCAAGATAGAAGAAGTTAGTGAGTGAAAAGAAAAAAATAATGTGAAAAGTGAGAAATAAGAAAATGAGAGGAGTGAAAAAGTTAAGAAGCAACTCTACTTTTATTCAAAACAAAGGGAGTTAAAGAGTGCATACTTACACAAAAGAGCTTTAATCTTGATTCATTTTAAGGAAACTTTTTTTAGTCACACTAACCTTGATTTGAGCTTGCCTAGTGTGTTTGTGACTTTATTGCAGGACTGATGATGACCTTTTAAAAGAGGCACCTAGGTTACCACCATTCAAAGGGATTGACCATTAAATTTACTTTGTACCTGGAGCGCAAATTCCTAATAGACCAGCTTACTGAAGCAACCTAGAAGAGACAAAGGAGTTATATAGCCAAGAAGATGAATTTTTGGCAAAAGGGTATGTGAGGGAGAGCATGATTCCTTAATCTATATTGGTTCTTTTAGTACCTAAGAAAGATAGGACTTGGAGGATGTGCTTGGATTGCAAATTTGTTAACAAAATCACTGTAAAGTATCGTCATCCTATTCCTAGATTAGATAACATGCTAGATGAATTACATGGTGTATGAGTGTAAACTAAGATTGATTTGAAAAGTAGCTATCATTAAATTAGGATGAAAGAAAGAGATGAATGGAAACTGCATTCAAGATAAAATATGTGTTGTATAAGTGGTTAGTGATTTCTTTTAGGCTATCTAATGCACCTAGTACCTTCATGCGTTTAATGAATCATGTCTTGCATGAGTTTCTTGGAAAGTTAGTGGTTGTATATTTTGATGATATTCTAATTTACATCAAATGCTTAGATGATCATATATTGCATGTTAGAACTATTTTGGATGTTCTTAGGAAAGAGAAATTGTATCCAAATCTTAAAAAGTGTGCTTTTTGTGTGAATAAAGTTGCATTTTTGGAATTTTTTCTGAGTTTAAATGGAATGTAGGTTGACTCTGAAAAGGTGAAGGCTATTCAAGAATGGCCAAGACCTAAGTCTATGAGTTAAGGAGCTTCCATGGTTTGGTAAGTTTCTATAGACGATTTATTAGAGATTTATCTACTATCATCACCCCACTAAATGAAGCTCTTAAAAAGAATGTTATATTCCAATAGGATAAAGAACAAGAAAATTTATTTAACACTTTAAAAGAGAAGTTATGTTTTACACCTATTTTTCATTTACCTAATTTTTCTAAGACTTTTGAAATTGCATGTGATGCTTCCGGGAATGGTATAGGGGCTCTTTTTTTGCAAGAAAACTGACCCATAGCATATTTTAGTGAGAATTTGAGCAGACCCATTCTGAAATAATCCACTTATGATAGAGATTTCCATGCTTTGATAAAGGCTCTTGAAGTGTGAGAACATTATTTTTTGCCTAGAAATTTTTTCATACATAGTGATCACCAATCACTAAAGTACTTGAAAGTGCAAGGAAAGTTGAGCAAGCCACATGCAAAGTGTGTGGAGTATCTAGAATCGTTTCCCTATGTGATCAAGTACAAACTAGGTAAAGATAATGTTGAGGCTAATGCACTTTCGAGGAGGTATTGCTTTAATTTCTATGCTTAGGTCTAAATTACTTAGATTTAAGCATTTGAAAGAAATGTATGCCAATGATCATGATTTTGTTGATTTGTGTCATGCTTGTGAACATGTTGCATTTAATAATTTCTATAGGCATGAGGGACTTTTGTTTAAGAATAAATAATTGTGCATTCCTATATGGTATGTTAGAGAATTACTTATAATGGAATTGCATAACGGATGCTTGATGGGAAATTTTGGTGTGATAAAGACTTAAGATATGCTTATTGAACATTTTTATTGGCCAAATATGAGAAAAAATGTTCAAAAGATTGGTGCCAAGTGTATTTCAAGAAAATAGGCTAAGTCTAAGTCTATGCCTTATGGTTTGTATACACCTTTGCTTGTTCTTACTGAAACTTGGACTAACATATCAATGGATTTGATTGTGTGTTTTCCTAGGACCAGAAAAGGTAGAGATAACATTTTTTTTTTGTAGCGGACAGATTTAGTAAAATGGCTTATTTCATTGCTTGTCATAAAACTGATGATGCAACAAACATTGCTGATCTTTTCTTTAGAAAAGTCGTTAGACTACATGGTGTGCCAAAAACCAATGTCTCAGATAGAGATGCTAAGTTCCTAAGTCATTTTTGGAGAGTGTTGTGGGGAAAGTTAGGTACTAAACTTCTGTTTTCAAATACATGTCACCCATAAATTAATGGGTAAACTGAAGTAGTAAATACGACATTGTGAACCATGTTGTGAGTTATATAGTTGGTAAAAACTTGAAAACTTAGGAAGATTGTCTACCATTTATTAAGTTTACATATAATCATGTTGTACATTCTTCCACAAGTTTTTCACCATTTGAAATTGTGTATGGTTTTAATCCATTAACTGTGTTAGACTTGATTCTTTTCCTTTGAGTGAAATTTCTAGATTAGATGGGAAGAAGAAGGCTGAAGTAGTTAAAGCAATACATGAGAAAGCATGTGAGCATATTGAAAAGAAGAATCACATGAACACTTTAAAAGCCAATAAGGGCCAAAAGCATATTATTTTTAAACCTAGAGATTGGGTTTAGGTGCATTTTCGAAAGGAGAGGTTTCCACAATGAAGAAGATCAAAGATGGATGCAAGGGGTGATGGACCATTCTAAGTGCTAGAGAGAATCAATAACAATGCACACAAATAAATTTGCTAATTGAGTATTTTAGTGCTACTTTTAACATTTCTAATCTTTCTCCTTTTGACTTTGATTTAAATTTGTCGATGAGTCCTTTTGAGGAAGGAGGGAATGATGTGAGCATAAAATGTAGGAGGCATAAAGGCATGAAAGATAAGCTAACTTTACCTCTATGATCGATTATAAGAATGAGAGCTAAGAAGTTCAAGGAATCACTCTAAGCTTATGTGGGGGGAATATTAGGGCATGTAGAAGATCAAAACTCCATAAATGCCAATGCAACTTTATGTAACCAAATGGGAGCATATTGGTCACAAGGACCCAATAAGTGTTTGGGTAATTATTTTAAGTTTGAAATAGGGCCTAATTAACTAAAGGATTGTTCATGAAAGAACAAACTTATTATTTTGTTTGGGCTTTTGTTTTTAAGTGTTAGAATAAGCTCATTTGTGTCTTTAAGTGTCTATTTTGATTGGGCTTTAATCCATAAGGGTCCATAAGCTTCTTTTAGGGTTCTATTCTTTATTTAGGGAGTATAAATACTCCTTTTTCATGCTTATAAAAAACCCTACGAAGTTTATTCAGAATGAAGAGCATTTCATGCTTTTTTGCTTGCTACTTCCATTACATCAAGAATTTATTCTTATCAAGGTAATCCCTTGTGGCAAATTTCATTCTTGTTTTTAAATTAACCTATCATTTGCATTTCCACTTGCATTTGTCATTTGGGGGTTCAATAGGTTGGGGATTTCTCTCTTTTTATACATTCCAATCAATTTGTGTGTTTTAGGGGTTTCAAGTCCTTTAACCTTGGGGTTTTGCATTAGTCCCCATCGGAATCCCTGTTGACCGATGAATTTTTCCTCCCCTATCTGCACAACTTGAAGTTATGGATTCCCTAACGGCATAGAAGGCTGCACTTAAGGCTCAACACAGTAATGGGAAGAGTCCAGAATGCAACACAAAATCTTGGGGCAAAAATTGTTCCCACAAGAACAATGATGCCAAAGAAGATTGGGATCACAATTGGGGTAATGGAGGACTGTCAAGACCACCCTATACTAAAATCAAATTTCCTAAATTCAAGGAAGGAGACCCTAAAGGATGGATTCTCAAGGTAGAAAAATGCTTTCATTATTATTATACTCTTGATGGTATGAAGGTGGATCTCGCAGCTATGTATTTTCTTGGATTAACTCAGAACACAAGTTTCTGTATTAGGAAGAACTAGTTCAGGCATTACAAGAAAATTATGGCCCTATTGAATTTTAGAATCCTGATGAAGTCTTGTGTGGGATACGAAAAGTAGGCATCATACAAGAATTCGCAAAGAGAATCGCAAGAGTTAAAATTGGTTGGGCCATTATTTGTTACGTGTTTTCTTGAATGAATTGAAGGAGGATTTGGAAGTGAACATTCGCATCCACAATCTGCTCACAGTTTACAAGATGCATTAGAGTTTGAGACTAAATTTAACCCAACCTATAATGGAAACCTATGGATCCAAAAAACCAATTTGGGTTAACCTACAACTATCAATTAAAAAAAAATAAAGATGGTCAATTCCAACCAATAAAATATGCCAATGATATCTTTCCACCCCCCCTCCCTCTCCCCAAAATTATAAAGGCTTCATCTCAACAACTAGTGGAGGCTAACTAGCAACTAAGGAGAGATAAGAGCCTCTGTTTTTGTTGTAATGAGTGCTTTAAGCGTGGTCATCACTGTAATCCTTCTTCTCTATCCCTACTAGATATAACAAAAGAATATATTGAAGTAGAAGGCAGAACTGAAGATCACGAGGAAATTGAGAACTCCATGGTTATGACAAGATCTCGCCTGTTGGGATACAAATTGGCAATAGAAATATTATTCACTGCAACTTTCTATGCAAACAAGTTGAGGTTCATCTGTCAAACTTGACAAATACTAAAGACTTATACCTTTTTTCTATTAGAGGTTTAAATTTGGTTTTGGTTATTAAGTGGCTAGCTTCCCTAAATACCATATAAGATAACTGGAACAAAATGTTCCTCATCTTTTATCTGAATATTAAACATTATAAACTACAAGGAGTATCCCAATCCAGAAATAGTATTACACATGATGTTAAAGGAAAGGAAGTTCAAGCAGGTACCAACTTTGATAACACACAATGGCATAGAAAACTTTGTCCCAAGCTAATAAGGTTGTTAAGTGAAGTGTCTAGTTGTACGGAAGCATATTTGTTCGTAGATAAAGCTATAGATGAATTGAGTAAGAAAGCAATAAATATTTGTAGGAGACCAAGAAGTATAAACACTATTGATGATGATAATGATAAATGTTATCAGTAAAGGTCAAAGGGATTCAAGAAGAGAGATGTTCAAAAGAATAAGAAATGCTTAGAGTTGGGTTGAGAATCGATCTAACAGGAAAAGGAAAGCTCCAACTGCCACTGCTTCTCAAATTCATCAATTTAAGGTGTGCAACTTTATGTTTGTTATTATTGATTAAGGCTAATTCTTTACTTCATTGAGGAATACAAAATTTTTTCTTTTTTCTTGTAGGATAATGAAACTTTTAATCAAGTGCAATCTAGTGTATCACATTCAACAATTTATGATGCCCTCGAGCATTGTTGGAGTCAATATAATTTCACTAGATTATTATTGGTATGAGATTACTTAATATATTATATAATATTTTATTCCCTTGTAAATTATTTTTGACATTGTAATTTTTATTGTATTATATAGGAGCCTTTTTAGATCATGTTATGTAAAATGCGATGTATTTTAATCATGTAAGTAATATTAAAAAAAATTTCAGAGTTAAAAGTAGTTATTATTTAAATATTTAGATTATAATTACGTACATTTTTTGTATATTTATTTAAGGTGAGAACAAGCGAGCCAAAACTCTATGATGATATATCAAGTGCAATTACTAAGAAGATTAGTCGCCAGACCTAAGAAAGTTGATGAGAAAAAGCAAAGTTTTCAACACTTTTGAAATTTTCATATTGTATTAGTATCATATAATTTTGGTACAACATTTTCTTACTTTTTTTTAATTGCCTTGTAGCTATAATTTTTGCTTTTATATACAGTAAAATACACTCATCTCTCTACACTTTTATGAATACACACAATTTGATCTCATATTTTAAACTATAGCTTACATTAGGAACCTTCTTATAGTACAATTAATGAAATACATTTCTTACATTCTTTAATAAAAAAATTTTACAGTACATTGAATATACAAGCTTTTTACATTGTTCAGTAATACCCTTTTTTACAATACTGTAGTATACAAGCCTTGTCACAAGTACATATGAACAACACTATATTCTCTAACTAGAGTGAATTAGGACCAAACATTAAGCCAAACAACTGTTTGATCTATCCAGTCATTGATCCATTATTTGAAAAGCTTGTAGAAGAGCTCCAGTAGGCATAGAATCATACAAATTATGCCATTTGCCACCTTCATGCATCTTAAACTTTAAACTCACCAAAATGCCTTGTAAAAAAATTAATAGCAAGAAATATGAATTAGGAACGAATATGCATATATGAAAAGCATGAATGTAAAGAACATATTAATAATAAGGATGGTACCCACGAGGACGGGGCCAAAGAGTATCTCCCCGCTCCCACTCCCTATCCTGGTTCCGTCGTTCCCATACTCCCTTGTCCTTGATCCTCTTCATAGGAAGTTTTTTCCCCCCGTCTCCATTATCCGCTTCCCTGCGGGCCCCCAGAAAAATCCCCAAATATATAATTAAAAATAAATAAAATTCAATAAAATTATAAAAATATATATAAACGTGACAAATATTTATTTTCAATAAAAATTTCCATATAAATTGATAACTTTAAATTCAAGCACTTAAAAAAAATTCAAATAATAAATTTTACAAAAAAATCAACTTAAATAGCAATACAAAGTTAAGTTCATCTAATTGAAAAAATTCAACAAGTTCATATTTTCTCCATTATTTATCGAAGTATCCACATTTCCATCCCTATGTGCAACTTACATTCCAAATAAACACATAAACATATTATATAAATAACAAATATCTATTCTTTAAACATAAGATTAATAAAATAATAATAATAATAGTTAAAAATGTAAAAATTTTAAACACCATAAATACAAACACAAAAACATTCCACATAAATACATTGCTGCAAGATTCTGCATAGGCAGAAGTTACAATTTGTTTAACTAACTTTACAATTAGTTTTCGTAAAAGTGAAACTAGGGTATTAAAATATAATATTTTAATATTTTGATTTTATATATAAATAATAAATTATTAAAATATAAATAATAAATATATATAAGGTTATTTAAATAATATATATACATATAACATAATAAAATTACTAACATGTCATCGGGACGGGGACCCCGCCGAACATGGGATTTATCATCTGTCCCCATCCCCGAATTAGCTTCAGGAAAAAAATTTCTCTCATTCTCGTTCTCGTGAGAACAAATTTCTCACATCTGGAGTCTGTGCGGGGGTTGTACCGACGGGAAATTTTGCCATCAAACTAATTGTTATTACTATTAGATGGTCAATACTAGTTTGACGCAAGAAGAAAATTCAATAGGAAGTTGAAAAACCAAATGCATCCAAGGAAGAATTACAGACGTTCAGCAATAAGCATTTTCCTTTTGGTTTTCTTTTCCAATTTCTGTGATAATTGATAGCTTTGCACTAGACCTTGTATTAAGTCAAGATATAATAGCATTATAAAAATGAGGTAGGCAAAGTCACGATTTCTCAAGAACTTAAATTAGTATCCAAAATATTTTACTTCACCTATAGTTCCTTATATCATTTTCTAATAGAAGTTAACACAATATTGTAGATTGTAAAGAAAGCATATATCATTCCTTTAAAACATGAAAGTCAATATTATGAGAAGAAAAAAAAAAGAACAATTCTATTTACAAGTCTATAGATCTTTTACACCAAACTTCTAAGTAATACAAATGAAATATATAACAAGTTAGAAAAATTTTCAATGGACTGATGTAAAATGTTATCCTTTAATAAGGTAAAATTCTAATAACAACGTGTGTATGGTCACAATTTCAATTCCCCATTGAAACTTTTATTGATAAGAAAATAAAGAGTATTGTAGGTTTCATCAACGAATTTGTAGCAGATACTACCATCGTAGCTAATGAAGCAATGGTTCACAGAGGCAAAGGGATATATTCGAAACATCTTCGAGTTCGAATGTCGTTGTAGTCTAAACGCCATCATAGTCCAAATGCTAGTAGTCTGAACACCATCGTAACGTCTTTGTAGTCCAGTTCGTCCTAGTTGAAATGCCATCATAGTCTAATTGAGAGACGACCTATTTGTTATTGTTTTGCTTGCTCTATTTAGAAAATAATCTGAGAATATGAGAGAACATAGATGAGGGAAAGCTAAGGGTGCGTCATGGGTGCTGATATATACAAAGAAAAAACACTACATTTAGTTGAGGCAATTTACGAAATTTATTGAGGCTTGAGTGCATTATCATGTGGCATATTTTGAGGCAATGGATCAATTGAAGGGTTGAGATTTTAAGAAATTGACATTGTACAATTTGAATGGAAACTGAGAGGATCTATACCCATTAATAATGATATGGTAGAAAAGCCGGTATATATTTTACTTTACTACCACAATTTTTGCACCAAAATAAATATTGAGACTCCTTTGCATTTAAAAAAGAAAGAAATTGCACAGATATTTACTCTTATTTCAAATTTCCAAGTTCATATAAAAAGTTATTACTCTGGAAAAAGAGGCGTACTCTAATTTTCGGGTCATCACCTTTTTTCTCAGTTCAATATGTCTTTCATTACCAATCTTCAATATTCTCAACACAAGGAGACAAAACAAAGCAAAGAAAAATCAAAATCAAAATCAAAAGTATAGAGCAGAGCAAAGCAAAGAGACTAGAGAAGTATGAGAGTACAAAGTCAAAAGCCCTTAACAATTTCTCATAATTTTTGTTTAAATTCAAAACAGTGGTTGTCTGCTTACTTATGAGACTACAATCAAACACTACAATTGGAATCTTTAACTTTGATTGAGAATTTGAGATAGTTCATGAAATAATATCATTCTCTACAAATAAATCGTTATAATAGTGCATTAGAACACAAAAAAAAAAAAAAAAACTCAATTCAATATCATAATGTTTCTTCTGAACTAACGTATTGCTTGACAGCATCCCTCATATCATCAAAACGATCAGATACCTCTAAGAACTTCATTAACTTCCATAGCTCTTGATCACCAAGATCATTGATAAATGGTCGAATTGGAATTGCATTCTCAGGTTGTTTCGAATATGAATTTGGGTTATCATCAACAATAACGACCCTTTTCAAATCCCTACCCATCGCAGACAAATCCTTCACGAGCTTCCCATCCACTTCCTTGCATGAATCTCGATAAAGCCGGTGCGAGATCCTCCTATTTGGGTCAACCCGATCTAGAACAATCGATGCGTACTCTTCCAACGCGGCGGTGAACACCACCACCTCGTACTTCGCTGATAGAAATTCTAGGAGGTCATCGACACCAGGCCGCTTCAGCACGTAGAAATTCATCTTCTCGCCCTCAATTTGTGGCCGCACGACAAAGTCAAACCGTTTCGGTGGCGGTTCGGCCTTGGAATGGACAAGGGTCTCATCCAAGTCGAGGAAGATAGTTCTTCTATGAGGGGAAATCAAGGGAGGCAATGGTGAGAGATCAGAGAAGAAGAGGGTTCTATGAATGGTGTTCACGGATTCTTCCTCTTCCAAATGGGATTTCTTCTTTAGGATCTCGTAGCCTTTGCGGCGATTGGGGGTGCTGAGTCTTGTCAACGTGGAGAAGAGTTTGGTGAGGCGACGGTGGATGGAGGAGAAGATGGCGGAGGAGACAGCAACCGCATGTTTGATCGAAGATTTTCGCCTGTTGCTGCGGCGGGGATTAGTGGACTTTGTTGGGATTCTCTTGATCTTAGATACCATTGAGGAGATCTTGGAGATTACACAGAGAGAGAGAGAGAGAGCGTTTCGCTAAGGATACAGGAAATGGAGGTTGGAAATAGAGCATTTTAAATCCTAGTTCGGTCTAACGGTCACGCGTAGGTATGGAACCGAGGCTAGATTTTCTAAGCTTATGTTACAAACGAAATTTGTTAGAGTCAATTATTCATTTCCAGCTAACTAATTTCTCATTTCTCAATTTGATTAAGTGTAACTCTATTCATTTAGTCTCATACTAGTTTTTTCAATCATTTTTAAAAAAATAAAAAAATATTCCCTGTACTTTTAATAGATGGAGAGACCAAAATAATTAAAGAAAATTACTTTTTTTCCCTCTTAATAGATGCTTAAATTATACAATACCCTTAGGTGCGTTTGGATTTGCAATTTTCCTTAAAAAAAGTACTTTTTTTAGATAAAAGGTATTTCTAATAAAAATTAAATATATTCTAATTGACATCTTAAAAAAAAATAGAAGCATTAAAAAAAGTTAAAAAAAAAAACTTTTTTCAGAAGCTATATTTTTTAGCTTCTCTAAAAATCACATACTTGTGCTCATGGAGCACAAATTCAAAAATACATTTTAACATGATTATAGATAAAATTATTCTTAATCAAGTATTTTAAAGATAAATTTCACTTACTTGAGGGATATAAAAGTTATATCTTCTCCCCTTTATTTTAAAAAATTATACTATATTTTCCTATAGATATAAAAATTATATTTTTCTTTCCTTCATTTTATATTGGTCAAATATACATTTAATTAAGTAAATTATATTAACTTTTTCTAAGGTTTGGCTAAATTGTACTTACCATCCCTCTAATTTTAAAAATTACACTTACTTCTTGTCTCATTTTATGTCAGCAAACACTATCAAAATAAAAAAGTAAGTTTCTAATGCTTATTTAGTGACGGATCACTTAAACTGTCATTAAATAAAATATTTTGTAACAGTTTAAAAAGTGTCAATAAATATTTTAATTTTGTGGTGATTGTTTTTATTTTTGAATGGTTAAAGTATCACTAAATTAATAAATAAATATTTTTTTAGAAAATAACATTAGCGACAATTGTTAGCTGTCACAAAATGATACTAAGCCCCAAATTCGCTACATAAAAACTTATCATTATGCTTCCTAAACCCAAAATTCTCAAAATTCCTTCCACTGCAAAATTTCCTCACTCTTTATTTTTGCTTCCCTCGCTCTAATCTCCATTGCTCTAATCTCTATCACTCCCCATTGTGAAATCGTCACATGACCACTGCTGCTTCATCGCATCACTGCTGGTTCGTTGCATCACTTACGGTTTGTCGCAAAGTTGTTGATTCTTCGCAGCATCGCAAAGTTGTTGATTCTTCGCAGCATTGCTAGTTTGTTGCATCTTTGTCCTTTATTTTTTACAATACTTGTACTGTAAATGTATATCATACTGCTGGTTTGTTGCCTCTTTTTCCTTTATTTCATACTGCTGAATCATAATGTCTTTACCATATGGCATTTTCCTCTGGCTCAGTGTGTTTCTTTGGTTGAAGAGGGTTTGTTACTTGTTATCTCATATTGTTTTGGTATTCTAAGGCTTTTGTCGCTAATTCTTACTCTATTGCAAAATGGAAAAAGAATTGCTTGAGTTTTGGAACTGCACTGAATATAAAATATGGAAACAATTCTATCATGACAAATATTAATGAATGCATGTGCAATATGGTCTCTTTTGTGTGACACTGATCTCTATCTGCATTTGTGTATCTGGTTTGTTGCCTTTGGAAACTGTTTCTCTGCCTTTTACATTGCTCATGCCAAAACATTTGAGATTGAAGCTTGGGTTGTATTGTATTGTATCGTATTTTAAAGGGAGAGCGTACGGTATCATATTAATAGTTTCTAATTAATATTAATAGTTTTTGGACAGCGTACGATATAACAAGGTATTGTGTAACGATTGATCTATGGTAGAAAACTAAAATCGTGCATCAATTTTTGTAGTTTCTAATTAAAGAAAGACAAGTGCATCAGATTTGAAAAATTCTGCCTCTATGAATATCATATAAATAATACATAAGTCAAACAACAAATTTTATTAGAAGGTAGTTAAATATTTTAAAAAATTAGTATCCCTCTTAAATTTACCTTATTCAAATAGCAGTAGTAGTTAAATGACTGCAGGAGCAATCAAGCTAGAGAAATACTATCTTGTACATTGGAGAGAGCAAAAAACAAAACAAAAAGGTTGGCCATTTTCTTGATTGGTTTATTGACGAATAAAAAGACAGAGGTCAAAAATCAAAGTTAATTCATTTTTATTTAGAGGACTGTTGAGAAAGAACATCAGTATTGAGTTCGCTTAGAGCTTGGAACACTCTGGAGCCCCTATCAAAGATCCGAGCCCTTCTGTTATAATCCACAGGCTCTTTTCCCACATCTTCACCCATTATTGCCTCCCTCTCCAAACACTCCAACAGTTCCACCACACCCTTCCTCTCCCCACATTTGTGCCTAAACCTCCCCATTTGTGCCTTCTAAAGGGATCTGCATTTCATGCATTTGGATGAATCATAAGAGTACCATAAGTGGATGCTGCTTGAGTGTGTGCTTCATTAGGTGTACCTTGTTCTCCCCAATGCTGCTTGAGCGTTCACTTAAATATTTAAGGTATTTTTCCAATTTGAAGGTGATAAAACAAATATCTCTTCAATCTTTCACATGACATTTTTGCTCGTTAAAGCTTCTATATCTAATAGCATGAAAGCTTGGCACCTTTTTTCATTAAGTTTCATCATTTTCTTAAATTTACTTTACAAATAAATCATATGTTTAATAGATAGTGGAGTAGATTTCTTGGTAAAATGCTTTGAGATTGAATTTGTATGCTTTTATACAATTATTCTGCAAAAATCATTTATTTCTTTCATATTTCAAGTATATACCCTTTGTATGTGGAATACAATTCACTTTTGAATTGGAATATATTATCAAATAAATAATTTCCTTTTTGTACGCCTTGTATTTAATCTTCAACATTATTGTTTCACATAATTCTTTTATTGTCATTATCATTGTTCCAAAATTGAATTTCCATTTGCCTCTATCCCTTGTAACAAAACTACGCCAGTTTAATAAAGTTATTCTTTATGACATAGGTAAAACTTTGATGTAAAAACATGTACAGTTACAACTTTTTCAGAATTTGGTTCTTACGAAGTTATGCTCATATATGTTTGGTGATTATATCAAATTTCAAGATAATTTAGAATAATTTACTCTAAAATTAAGAGAGCAAAACTTGATTCTATAGTTTCTTCATGCACTTGATTATTTCAATAGCAAATCTATGAACAGTTAAATGCATCATATATGTGTTTCTATGGTATTAGATCAATGAGTTGACAGCAAACTCATATAGTGGCCAACTATATGCATTCACGCATGGATATATTAGAAAACTGGTTTAGGTATACCATTCCTTTTGTTTATGTGGGACATATATACATACACACATACACACACACACACACTCGTTTTTTATCATAACATACGTACACTATAAAAACTTGTCTCTATATTGAACGTATATATCTATATATCTTTTTCACTGACTTAATGAATAAACTGTTTAATTTAGATTGATAATATATTATTAATTATTTAATAATATTTTAATGTTATATAAATAATAATTATAAAATTTTATAAGTAATACCTTTTGCACTTAAAATAAATATAAAGAGGGTCGTTAGCATGGATGTGATATATGAAGGTCCTAGCTCTCCACTACGTATAAAAGATATGTTAAAAGAAATTTAGATATTCAAAGATGTTTTTAAAAATATATTAAAAGTTTTGACTTAAAAGTTGAAGTCGTCAAAAGCCACACTAAACTACTAATTTCCTATTTAAAATAGAGTAGTTGCTTCAACATTCTATAAAGATTAATTTAAATTTATATTAAAAATATGATCTTATCCTTTGCTAATTATCTTTTTTTTTCTTGTGCATGTCCTAGAGAAGATTAATTATTCATGTTGCTTCCCTCTCTCATTTTTTTTAATTCCTCATGTATATATTAATAAATGCATAAGCTTGCACGTACATATCAGAATATATAATTATATTTTGAATAATCATGCACGCATGGAGTAGTTAGTAGGAAGAAGACGTAGAAAATCGAAGTGTACCAAGGAATCATAGATGTAATGCAAACTTTAATTTCTTAAATGAGTGATGTGGGAGAATATAATGGTTAATTAATGCCAGCGTAAGCATTTTTGGATTTATTTAAAAAAGGTAGATTTTTAGATGAGTGATGTGGGAGAATTGTGACAGGTTGGCACAATGCTTGTGTCATATTCTTTTGTTTATGACTGTACCAACTCATACTCACAAATACTCTCATCTTCACTAGCTGTTACGTTACAGCGTATATATTTGCCAACTATCTCAAATTCTCAATCTCAGTAGCTCAACTGCATATTCTTTTTTTAACTTGTATGATTTACTATTCACTTTGGGCATATATATAGTTTATATGAATTGTGTCTGCTTATTAGTTTGGTGGGGCTATTGTATTACTCATTTGGGAAGGTAAAAGCAAAAGGGTTTCAATTTCATCCATATTTTGCTTGAAAAAGCACGAGAAATATGAAAGAAGAGAGAAAGAGTGAAAGAATGAGGGATGAAGTTATGAACCTTTCATGCTAGAAACAGAATGCCTAACTCTTCTTTCACAGCCATCACAGTCCATTTTGACCTTGATTTCAACTGTCTATAACACACAAAGGAGAAAGAGAAAATCAGAACTTGCCTGAGAATCACACCATTAAGACACTAAGACATATAACACACACATACACACACAAACCTGCATTGGCTTTCGTTTCTTCTTTGGGGTGGAAACCGAGAAGTAATCAGAGAGAAAATCAAGAGCACCCATTTGTTTCAGCAAAAGAAAAAGCAAAGAAAGAGAGAAAGAAAGTGGGTTTAAACAGGCGAAGCAAAGGAGTTATTCAGGGCAGAACTTGTAGGTTTACAAAGGAAGTGCTTCCTTTTATATAAGTATAGAGAGAGAGAGAGAGAGAGAAGAAAGTTGTGAGAGCAAATTGTGGGGAAAATAATAATATAAACCCCACCAAACTTTGGAGATTGAGTCTTAGTCTTATAGAGAGAGAGAGAGAGTTCTCTTTGTCACATTACTTGGAGCATTTAATTTATTGGTATATATTGTTTTCAATTTTTAGATATATAAGTTTTGGACATGGATAAATCTTGGATTACAAAATCATGGGTTAGTCCTGAATACGAGGAAGGCTTGAACAAATTTCTAGATTTTTGCATTTGCACACACAATTGCCAAAGATGTGATAAAATGTTCATGTATCCGTTGTAGGTTTAGGAGATGGCAAACTAGAAAAGTAGTATATGACCACTTAATTTGTTCTCAATTCCCACAGGGTTTACGGTTTGGGTTTGGCATGGAGAGTTAACTATGGGAGATGAAAATAATGTAACGCCCTTATCTAGTATTACCATTAATTCTTATATAAATAGATAGGATCGGTAGATTTTCTTTATCCTTTATTTAATTAAAGTCTGAGCAGTTATGCCATTGAATTATATTAAACGGATTAGATTTGGGATCTTTCGCTCAGATTAAATAAACTTACATGCACAGCGGAATAAAAGAAATTCTATGCTACACAACGGAATTTAAACTTTCATACAATTCAATGAAATAAGTTTCATAATATCTATTACACTACAATAACATGTATCAGGATATGTGAAGCACCCGTCCATAGGAAGTCAGGAGACAACAATCCTGTCACTCAGACTCTCTTTATAATTTCCAAGATGGACCAGTCCTTCACCTATCCTTTCCCTTGTTTCTTTCCTAATTACATCTCAAGTCCACTGTCAAAAGAATAATCCTAAATCTAAACTAAGTATGTCTAGACTAGGGCCCAAAAATATGAGGTTACAAAAATTTCCTTTAACCTAAAAAGGACTCGATCTCCCAGCCTGGCTATGCGTCCACATATGATACATATTAACATATAATGAGAAACGCAAGTTCCCCAATAGCTTAACAACTCAAGTTTTAAACCAACTAATATGTATCAGGATGCAAGCACCAAAATGTTTAAGTCTACATTCTTGGAATAAAATACAACATAATTCAAAAATATAAATTAGCAAGCAATATATAATGATTAATTTAAATGCCAGTGCAATCAAATACTAATTCCTTCACATAAAAATATTGGCATGCTCTAAAATGCATTATCATACAATTATCAAGTCCATTTTATGCTTATCATTCTCGATTTACTTTATTGATGCTTGGCCACCTTTGGAAGTTCTTTGTGCACACTTGTGCACATGTGGACACTTGGCCACCTTGAGGATTTCTTTGTGCACACTTGGGCACATGTGGGCAGTTGGTAACCTTTAAAATTTTTTTATGGACACTTGGGCACATGTGGACACTTGCTCACCTTTAAAATTTCTTTGTGCACATTTAAGCACATGTGGACACTTGGCCACCTTTAAAATTTCTTTGTCAATTATCAAGAGAAAATTTTCTTTTCTTGAGAATCATTACTAGTACACCCTTTTTAAAATTTTAATAACTTCAAGGATAAAATTATTTTTTCTTGGAAATTATCATTAATGTACTTCATTTGGAAATGCTATTAATTTCAAAGATAATTCTCTCTTTCTTGTAGTTTAATGTAAACATACATTTCTTATGGGAAATTTCAATATTTAAGGAATAATTTCTATTTTTCTTAGAAATAATTTCTAAGGTATATTTCTTATGAAAATTTCATATTTAAAGAATAATTTCTTCTATCTTGGGCATTTATTTCTAAGGTACATTTCTTATAAAATTCTAATAATTTTAATATTAATTTATTTTTCTTAGAAATTAATTCCAATGTACATTTTATTTCTAAAAATTCTAATAATTTTAATAATAATTTCTTTTTCTTGGAAATTAATTCCAATGTACATTTTCTTTCTCAAAATTCTAATAATTTCCATAATAATTTCTTCTTTCTTAAAGACCACATCTTTATGTATATTTCTTATGAAATTCCATTATTCTTAAGAATAAATTTTCCTTTCTTGAATGATAATAATAATATTAATTCTTATGGAAGTCTACCAAGTTCAAGAAGAATATATATATATATATATTTTTTTTTTTTTTTGCTTAAGGGAAATTCTTTTAATTCCTTCCTTTATCTCATACTCAAGCCTAGTTCATTATGAGCATGTTATTAATTATATATCCCCTATACATATACAATCCTCATTTCATCACATCAACTTAACATACAAGCTTAGCCAATAAAGCATGCATTTTATCAAGAATGTAGGGTAATAACATCATGCTCCATGAAAGGCTTATGAAAAACATGGTAGTTACTAAAATATGGAACATGAGTTTGTTGGAATTGTTAACCTACCTTGCTTCCCTTGCTTGGCCTTCTTTCTTGCTTCTTCTTTCCTTGATCCCTTAGTTTTCTCCTCTTGATGTCTCACATCCTCCCTCTCCCTTCTTTCGCTTTTCTTTTCTTTCTCTCTTCTTCTCTAATTTCACGTGTGGTTGTGTTTCATGCCTAAGACAAATAAAACTCTCCACTCCCTTTTTGTTTCCTTTACCTTCTCATATGCATGTTTCAAGTGAGACTAAAATTTCAATTCCATTTCTCTATCTCTCTTCACGTGTGGCATGGCATGAATTTTTTTTTTCATTCTTTTATTTCTTGCTTAAGTGGCATGTCATGCATAAAAACCATTCCAATTTCCTTATCCTTTATGCCACTCCCACTTCCTTTCCTTCTTATTCACGTGTGTGTCCATGTTTCACGCCACATTGCTTCTTCTTTCCTTCCCTCTACATTTCTATTTGGTCATGTGTCTCACCTATTGTCTACGCCACCTAGCTTTTGGCAATCATGCTTGTAGGTGTACTTTCAAGTATACAATTACTTGAAACTTGGCAATTTTTTTTTTTAGAGTTTAGGTGCAACCCCATTCTTGTTCCTATTGTTTTTCCCTCCATTCACGCTGCATTCCCCTCATTTGTAAGAAAATTTTTGCACTCTTATCTCTTGCCCACTTGGTCACGTAAGAGGGAAAGGAGAGAGGATGAATTCATGTGTCATATGGGTGATTAGGTGTTGCCATTTCTCTTTTTTTTTTCTTTTCTTCATGTGAAACCCCTCTTTCTCTTGTCTTTGGCATGTGAGGGAGTGCAAGAAAATTTTGTACCTCTTCCCCTTTTATTTTTATAATGTGCGGGGTTCCTTGTTGCTCACACAAGCTTATTTCTTCAAAAAAAATTCTACACTAGGTGTACTTGCTAGTACACCTTCCTTTGCTTGCAAGTTACCTCTTTACTTGTCAAATTAGTTTTACTTCCTCCCACCTTTCTCAAATGCATTCCCTTGCAATTCCCACATCCCTATTCATATGGTTCATGGAGCAAAATTCTACACCTTTTGTCTTCTTTTTCCTAACCATAATTCCAACCTCACATGTGGTCCCATGTGCAACAATTCAATTAAAATTCTGCATGCTAAAAATTTAATTCCCATCCTCCTTTGTATTGTCCATTGGTCCCACACACAAGATATATGAAATTTCTTTCCTTCTTAGTTCACGTGTGACTTGGAGGTTTCATGCATGAAATTATAATTTTCATTCCCTCCTTTCACGTGGGATAACATGCAAGGCATATACATGCATATATCTTAAATAGTTGCATCTTATATTGCTTCTCTCTTAGTACTTAGGCTAGGTAACTAAAAAGGAAAATAAATAATTAATTTTAAGCACCTAATTTTTATGCAAGCTTACTTTTTAATATAACCATTCATCCCATTAAATTATGCAAGCAAAATTTTCCCCTCCTTAAGCTAATTCATCTAATTAATTAGCAAGCAAGCAATTCATATTAATTCATTAATGACACCATTAATTCCATCCATTTAATTGAAGACCATTAATTTAGGCTAACTAAGTTATGGGGTGTTACGTTTCTCCCCTCCTTAAAAATAATTTCATCCTCGAAATTCATACATACCTCATGAGAATAATTCTGGGTAGGTCTTGCACATATCCTCCTCCCTCTCCCAAGTAGCTTCTTGTGGTGTCGTCGAGTTCCACAAGACCTTTACCAGAGGAATGGCCTTATTCCTTAGGGTCTTGACCTCAGTATCGATGATTTGAATAGGTTCGGCTGATAAGTTAGATTATCCTTTAATTGCAGAGTACTGGCGTCAAGTATATGGGAGGGTTCGGGTATATACTTTTGGCGCTGGGAGACATGGAAAACATTGTGAAGGTTGGACAGATGTAGGGGTAAGGCTATTTGGTATGCTGATAGACCTACTCTCTTCAATATTTGGAAAGGTCTAATATATTTAAGACTTAACTTTCTAGACTTCATAGCTCAACAAATCCTAGTAGTCGAGGATACCTTCAGAAAAACATGGCTTCCTTCCTCAAATTCTAGGGGCCTTCTCCTCTTGTCAGCATAGCTTTTTTGCCAATCCTGAGCTTTTACCAATTTTTCTTTGATCATCTTAATTTGATCAGTTGTTTGTTATACTAACTCGGGGCCAAGCAATTGCCTCTCACCCACCTTGTACCAATACAATGGTGACCTACATTTCCTCCCATACAGGGCCTCATAGGGTGTCATACCTATGCTAGAGTGAAAACTATAATTGTAAGAAAACTCAATCAGTGGTAGACTCTTTTCCCAGTTCCTCTAGTACTCTAAGACACAAGCGCTAAGCATATCCTCTAAATTTTGAATGGTTCTCTCTATTTGTCCATCAGTTTGAGGATGATATGCTGTACTAAAATTTAGCCTGGTCCCAAAGGCTTCCTGTAAGGCTCTCTAAAACCTAGAGGTTAACTTGGGATCGCTATTCGAGACAATGCTAATGAGTACCCCATGAAGTCTTACTATCTCTTGAATATATAGTTGTGCTAATCTATCCAAGGAGTAGCTAATTCTAATGGGTAGAAAGTGAGTAGACTTGGTTAACCTATCCACTATGACCTAGATAGCATCATTCCCAAATTTGGGTTCTAGGTAGTCCTACCACGAAGTCCATGAAAATCTTGTCCCACTTCCACTCAGGGATATCTAAGGGTTGTAATAACCCAGCAGGGTTCTGATGTTCAATCTTGACTTGCTAACACACTAGGCACCTAGCTACATGCTCCATTATATTCTTCTTCATTCTTGGCCACCAGAACTTCTCCTTCAAGTCTTAATACATCTTAGTGGTTTCAGGATGGAAAATATACTTACTTTGGTGAGCTTCCTCTGAAATCTTATCCCTCAGGTCTCTTATCTTAGAGACATACATCCTGCCCTGGAAAGTTACCATTCCATTGGCCTCCTTTGTGAACTCCTTCGAATCCTTTAAGGATCCTAGGAATTCATCCTCCTTCTAGGCTTCTAATATTTGGGCCCTAAGGGTGTTCTCGATCCTTAACTTGCTCAAGCAAATCTTATTGGGTAACACCAGAGTGGACAATCTCATGTTACTAAATTTCTCTATTAATTCCATCTCGCTCATCATCAGTCGAGCTACATGGAGAGACTTCCTACTTGAGGCATCTGCTACAATGTTTACCTTGCCTAGATGGTACTTTAATTCAAAATCGTAGTCCGTAATGAATTCCATCCACCTCCTTTGTCTCATATTTAATTCTTTCTGATCAAAGAGGTATTTGAGACTTTTATGGTCATTAAATACCTCTAACCTAGACCCATAGAGGTAGTGTCTTTATATCTTCAAGGCAAACACTATAGCTACCAACTCTAGGTCATGGGTAGGATAGTTCATCTCATGCAGCCTTAGCTACCTAGAAGCATAGGCCACTACTCGTCCTCTTTGCATCAGTACACATCCTAACCCTTTCTTAGATGTATCACAATACAACTCAAACTTCTCCAAAGGGTTAGGGATAACTAACACAAGTGCAGTGATTAGCTTTTCCTTTAGGGTTTGGAAGCTTTGTTCGCATTTTGTGTCCCATATAAATGGAGCATCCTTTTAGATTAACTTAGTCATTGGCATTGCTATTTGTGAAATCCCCTAAATGAATCTCCTATAGAATCCCGCTAAACCCAAAAAACTCCTGATCTCAATCATTGTAGTAGGCCTTTCCCAGTTTACCACAACTTTAGTCTTAATGAGATCCACTGACACTCCTTTATCAGAGATCACATGCCTTAGGAACTTGACTTCTTCCAACCAAAACTCGCACTTCTCTAACTTAGCATACAATTGCTTCTCCCTGACTATTTGCAGCACTATCCTAAGATGTTGCTCATGCTCCCTTCTATTCTTGGAATACACTAATATGTCATCTATAAACACTATTACAAATTGATCGAGGTAAGGTCTAAAGATGCGGTTCATGTAATCCATGAAAATAGCTGGAGTATTTGTTAGTCCAAAGGGCATTACAAGAAATTCATAGTGCCCATACCTAGTCCTAAAGGTGGTCATAGGTATGTCCTCCTTCCTAACTTCGATCTTATGATAGCCCAATCTTAGATCAATCTTAGAAAAGATAGTGGCCCCTCTCAGTTGGTCTAATAGGTCATCGATCATAGGAAGAGGATACTTATTCTTTATCGTCACCTTATTCAGCTGCCTATAGTCTATACACATCCTCATGATCCCGTCCTTCTTTTTAACAAATAGTACAGGATCTTTCCATGATGACACATTGGGTCTAATGAATTTCTTGGCTAAGAGGTCATCTATCTGCTCTTTTAACTCCTTTAATTCCATCGGGGACATCCTATAGGGTGCTATGAAAATTGGCCCTGCCCCAGGGACTAGGTCTATGGAAAACTCTATCTCTCTCTTGGGTGGAAGACTAGTAATCTCTTCAAGAAATACATCAAGGTACTCCTTGACTATAGGTATGATTTCTAACTTCTGTTAACACTCTATCTTCGAGGAGTATAAGAAACCCATCCTTTTGTTTTTCCTCTCTATCCCCGCATTCACTGGCCTAGTGTCTATGAAAGTTACTGACTTAGCTAAGCAGTCCAAGATAACATTGTTTGAAGAGAGTCAGTCCATACCAAGGATGACATTTAATTCGTCCATAGGTAAACAAATAAGGTTTACCAGAAGAGTCTTATTTCCAATTACAATGGAACAATTCAAACAAATTAAGGTTATGGACACATGTCCATTGGTGGGTACTGCTATGAAAAGCTCATAGGGTAAGGTGGCTGTGGGTAATTTTATTTTCTGAACATAGTCTATTGAAACAAATGAATGGGTGGCGCTAGAATCATACAACACAATTAAAGGAATATCATGAATAAAGCACTTACCTTTCAACAAATCTTTGGACTGGGCCACCTCTTTCCCCTTTAGGGTATATACCCTTCCTTTAGTAAGGGACCTTGCGGGTTCCTCCAGTTTCTTCAATGTCAGATAAACTCGGGAGATGTGCCCTGGCTTCCCACACTAATAGCACACATTCTGCCCCATCATACATGGCATGTCTCCATGGTTTCGCCCACACTTCGAGCAGGTGGTCTGGGAAACTGGAGTATTCACTGGCCTTTTCCTGGCCTAGTTCTTCTAAAACTTCTTATCTCGACCCCTGCTGAATCTAGATAGGCTCTTTCTCTTAAGGAAACTAGCCTCCTATCTCTTCTTTTGTAGTGCGGCCAGGGATGTAGAGGCTATTCTACACTTATTCACTAGCATCGGGTAATCCCTAATCTCCTATGCAGCCACCTTGTGGTACAGCTCAGGGTCTAAGCTGTTCTCTAGGTGCATGGCCTTCCATGCTCCGTCAGGTCTCCACTTTAGGTACGAAGAGAACTTGGACAACTCTTCAAACCTGGCTAGATGTTCTTCGAAGGGCCTGCCTCCCTGCTTGATCTACATAAACTCCCCCTCCTTCGCATTCCGCTCGCTCTAAGGGAAGTACTTCTCTAGGAATGCATCTCTAAAGCTCTCCCAAGTGAGTGAGGTCCCCTGGGCCTCAATTAATTGCTTCATCCCTTTCCACTAGTATTTCACCTCCCCTTCCAACTGGTAGGCGGTGAAGATGACTTTCTGCAACTCCGTGGTCCCCAGTACCTCAGACAGCTCTTCTAACTTTTAGACTTATTCCTCGGCCTTCTTTAAGTTTGCCAAGCCATTGAAAACAAGAGGCCTAGCTCTGGAAATTAGACCAGCCTCCGCCAACTGGGGTCCTCACTTACTTTGCCCTTGTCTGGGTATCTTTGCTTCGATTCGTCTAGGCCTGACAGAGTGCCTTGGCTATAATTGCAGCCTGGGCCCTTTATGGTTTCTGCCATTTCCCACAAGGTCTGAAGGACTTCATTCACATTTACTTTCGCCCATTGGGCCTACACTCTACCTCTTCGTGTCGGCGCCATATCATCACTCTACAAAACAAGTATTACTGAGGTAATCAGGCTCAATAACAAAAGACTAAGCAGGTAACATATGACACCAACAGGAGCTCCTATCTTCCCAAACCTAATGCTCTATTCCCCAAGGTCAAAAGAAATACAAGCTAGCCAACTGCCTAGGTACAACCGACTAACCTAAACTAGTCCCTTACTTGAGGAATTCTACCCCGTCCTAACCTAGGTAGCTGTGCTCTGATACCAACTTAATGTAACACCCCTATCTAGTATTACCATTAATTATGATAAAAATAGATATGTTTGGTACATTTTATTTATCCTTTATTTAATTAAAGTTTGAGCAATTATACCATTGAATTATATTAAATGGATTAAGTTCAGGATCTTTCGCTCAGATTAAATAAACTTACATGCACAGCGAAATAAAATAAATTCTAAGCTACACAATAGAATTTAAACTTTCATACAATTCAATGAAATAAGTTCCATAATGCCTATTACACTACAATAACATGTATCAAGATATGTGAAGCACCCGTCCATAGGAAATTAGGAGACAACAATCATGTCACTTAGACTCCCTTTACAATTTTCAAGACATACCCATCCTTCACCTATCCTTTCCCCTGTTTCTTTCCTAATTATATCTCTGGTCCACTGCCAAATGAATAATCTTAGATCTAAACTAAGTATGTCTAGACTAAAGCCCAAAAATATGGGGTTAAAAAAATTTACTTTAACCTAAAAAAAACTCAATCTCCCGGCCCAGCTATGCGTTTGCATCTTATACATATTAGAATATAATGAGAAACACAAGTTCCCCAGTAGCTTAACAACTCAAGTTTTTAACCAACTATATATCAGGGTGCAAGCACCAAAATTTTAAGTCTACATTCTTGGAATAAAATACAGCATAATTTAAAAATATAAATTGGCAAGCAATATATATATGATTAATTTAAATGCCAGTGTAATCAAATACTAATTCCTTCATATAAAAATATTGGCATGCTATAAAACACATTATCATACAGTTATCAAGTGCATTTTATGCTTATTATTCTCAATTTACTTTTATTCATGGGTTGTGCGCACTTGGACACCGTGGACACTTGGCCACCTTTCAAAGTTCTTTGTGCACAGTTGGGCATATGTGGGCACTTGGCCACTTTTAAAATTTCTTTGTGCACACTTGGCCACATTTGGGCACTTGGCCACCTTTAAAATTTCTTTGTACGCACTTGGGCACATGTGGACACTTGGCCACCTTTAAAATTTCTTTGTCAATTATCAAGAGAAAATTTTCTTTTCTTGAGAATCATTACTAGTACACCCCTTTTAAAATTTTAATAACTTCAAGGATAAAATTCCTTTTTCTTGGAAATTATCATTAATGTACTTCATTTGGAAATGCTATTAATTTCAAGGATAATTCTCTCTTTCTTGTAGTTTAATGTAAACATACATTTCTTATGGGAAATTTCAATATTTAAGGAATAATTTCTATTTTTCTTGGAAATAATTTCTAAGGTATATTTCTTATGAAAATTTCATATTTAAAGAATAATTTCTCCTATCTTGGGCATTTATTTCTAAAGTACATTTCTTATAAAATTCTAATAACTTCAATATGAATTTCTTTTTCAAGGAAATTAATTCCAATGTGCATTTTATTTCTAAAAATTCTAATAATTTCAATAATAATTTCTTTTTCTTGGAAATTAATTCCAATGTACATTTTCTTTCTAAAAATTCTAATAATTTCAATAATAATTTCTTTTTCTTGGAAATTAATTCTAATATACATTTTCTTTCTAAAAATTCTAATAATTTCAATAATAATTTCCTTTCTCTTGGAAGTTAATTCCAATGTACATTTTCTTTCTAAAAATTCTAATAATTTCCATAATAATTTTTTATTTCTTAAAGACTACATCTTTATGTATATTTCTTATGAAATTCCATTATCCTTAAGAATAAATTTTCCTTTCTTGAATGATAACAATAATATTAATTCTTATGGAAGTCTACTAAGTACAAGAAGAATTTTTTTCTTTTTTAGCTTAAGGGAAATTCTTTTCATTCCTCCCTTTACCTCATACTCAAGCCTAGTTCATTATGAGCATGTTATTAATTATATATCCCCTATACATATACAATCCTCATTTCATCACATCAACTTAACATACAAGCTTAGTCAATAAAGCATGCATTTTATCAAGAATGTAGGGTAATAACATCATGCTCCATGAAAGGCTTATGAAAAACATGGTAGTTACTAAAATATGGAACATGAGTTTGTTGGAATTGTTAACCTACCTTGCTTCCCTTGCTTGGCCTTCTTTCTTACTTCTTCTTTCCTTGATCCCTTAGTTTTCTCCTCTTGATGTCT
This sequence comes from Senna siamea, assembly GCA_031216115.1. NCBI lineage: Eukaryota > Viridiplantae > Streptophyta > Magnoliopsida > Fabales > Fabaceae > Senna > Senna siamea. The sequence continues at coordinate 13,475,963 of CM062355.1, read as the reverse complement.
CACGTCCTCCCTCTCCCTTCTTTCGCATTTCTTTTCTTTCTCTCTTCTTCTCTAATTTCACGTGTGGTTGTGTTTCATGCCTAAGACAAATAAAACTCTCCACTCCCTTGTGTTTCCTTTACCTTCTCGTATGCATGTTTCAAGTGAGACTAAAATTTCAATTCCATTTCTCTATCTCTCTTCACGTGTGGCATGGCATGAATTTTTTTTTTCATTCTTTTATTTCTTGCCTAGGTGGAATGTCATGCATAAAAACCATTCCAATTTCCTTATCCTTTATGCCACTCCCACTTCCTTTCCTTCTTCTTCACGTGTGTGTCCATGTTTCACGCCACATTGCTTCTTCTTTCCTTCCCTCTACATTTCTATTTGGTCATGTGTCTCACCTATTGTCTACGCCACCTAGCTTTTGGCAATCATGCTTGTAGGTGTACTTTCAAGTATACAATTACTTGAAACTTGGCAATTTTTTTTTTTAGAGTTTAGGTGCAACCCCATTCTTGTTCCTATTGTTTTTCCCTCCATTCACGCTGCATTCCCCTCATTTGTAAGAAAATTTTTGCACTCTTCTCTCTTGCCCACTTGGTCACGTAAGAGGGAAAGGAGAGAGGATGAATTCATGTGTCATATGGGTGATTAGGTGTTGCCATTTCTCTTTTTTTTCTTTTCTTCATGTGAAACCCCTCTTTCTCTTGTCTCTGGCATGTAAGGGAGTGTAAGAAAATTTTGTACCTCTTCCCCTTTTATTTTTATAATGTGAGAGGCTCCTTATTGCTCACACAAGCTTATTTCTTCAAAAAAAAAATTCTGCACTAGGTGTACTTGCTAGTACACCTTCCTTTGCTTGCAAGTTACCTCTTTACTTGTCAAATTAGTTTTACTTCCTCCCACCTTTCTCAAATGCATTCCCTTGAAATTCCCACATCCTTACTCGTGTGGTTCATGGAGCAAAATTCTACACCTTTTGTCTTCTTTTTCCTAACCATAATTCCAACCTCACATGTGGTCCCATGTGCAACAATTCAATTAAAATTTTGCATGCTAAAAATTTAATTCCCATCCTCCTTTGTATTGTCCATCGGTCCCACACACAAGATATATGAAATTTCTTTCCTTCTTAGTTCACGTGTGACTTGGAGGTTTCATGCATGAAATTATAATTTCCATTCCCTCCTTTCATGTCAGATAACATAAAAGGCACATACATGCTTATATCTTAAATAGTTGCATCCTATATTGCTTCTCTCTTGGTACTTAGGCTAGGTAACTAAAAAGGAAAAATGAAGAATTAATTTTAAGCATCTAATTTTTATGCAAGCTTACTTTTTAATATAACCATTTGGCCCATTAAATTATGCAAGAAAAATTTGCCCCTCCTTAAACTAATTCATCTAATTAATTAGCAAGCAAGCAATTCATACTAATTCATGAATGACACCATTAATTCCATCCATTTAATTGAAGACCATTACTTTAGACTAATTAAATTATGGGGTGTTACACTATTCCCTAACATATACTTTAGGGTGACTCGGCTTATGCCCATGGTCTTGCTTAACTCTAAGTATGTGTTTCTTAATGACCATTGAAAGAGGACACTAACTTAAAGTTCGCAACCATCACGGTTTTTTCAAAAATAATCTTAGTTTAAGTGGATGTCTAACTATCCTATTTCATGGCACAACTGTGGGATGCCTAACGGCTGTCCCATACTAACAAATGGGTCACCCAATCGTGAGCCTATCTACCACTAGGAATACACTTGGAATACTCCCCTCTTTCCTCTCTTATATGTTCTGCTCTTTCTCTTTCACTATCACAAGGATCTTATCATCCAATTGAATTGTAATTCTATCATTTCACTTATCACAAGGATCTCATCATCCAAGTGATGCGTGACTCTATCTCTTACATATACCCACTACATCCTAAGTTTTGATCATTAGTTTGAGTGAGATTTTGAGCTATTTTCCTCTAAAAATGGTCAATTGAGCTTATTTTTCATGTCAGAGGGCTGGCAGTCGACTTCTCCCTTGCTGGCAGTCGGCTGTTAGCTCACTGTCTAAAATCTCTATTCTTGGCTAAGAGCTATCAATCAACTGCTAGGGCTTAGTAGTTGACTTCTAGCCTCGATAGTTGACTTTCGTGGGTCTAGCAGTCAGTTTCTGGCCTTCTGAAAACTTTCTGGAAAACGAAAAACACAAAAATTGACTTCCAGGGTTAGGCAGTAGAGTGCTAACGTTCTGTCTCAAGTTTCTGGGTAGAGGATAAGCACGACAGTCGACTTCCAAGACTAGCAGTTGGTTGCTAACGCTCGATTTACTTTAAAAATCATGGTTTTACCCAAAGTTTGGCCCTAAAAACATGTTCTCAATTCATTTACTTAAATCATGAACTCAATGCCAACATTCAAACATCATTTCTTGTTCATAAAATGCCCATAACATAGCTGAACATGTTCAAACTAAGATCAAACCATATCTTTCTCACTTTGGGAAAAACCTAACTTCAAAATCATTCACAAGCATAAATGAGCAAGATAGATCAGCACACATTACCCAATAGCAGTTAAAAACATATAAAATGTAGGTTTAAAAACTCTAAACTTCGCTTACAACATTCAAAATCATATTTATCAAAAAAAATTTATACACATTTCATAAATGGGGTTTAGGATGAATTGCTACCTTGATTCCTTACAAATGTGTGTTTTTAATGTGTTAGGAAGGCTATACTCTTGCTGTAGAACTAATTTCTAACCTTGGATCTGATCTTCCTTTAGCAAAAATCCTCCTCCTTTGACCTAGCTCGCCCTTCTCTCTCTCCACCTGCCCTTCATCTTCTTTCTCTAAAAATTCTGAAGGTTTGAAGTGAGTGGGAGGTTTGGGGTTTAGCTAAGGTTTAATGGAGTTTGGGAAATTGCTCTTTGGTCCCTAAGTTACTTTACACATTTTGTCTCAGCACATTTTCCCATTTCACTTGGGTCCTTGGCCACACTTTTCACTTAGAATTTCATTTCTTTCAATTAGGTCCCTACACTAATGCAACTATATGCACTAATGCAACATAAAAAAGCATTAAGATTAAATTAACAACTAACAAACATCTCTTTAATCATACTAAGAGCAGATGTACAACGGTTGCAGGGCACCAGAACTAGTGACAGTTTGAAACAGCCACAAAATGCCAAACATTTGTGGCGGTTACTGAGCGCCAACAATTATTATTAGTAATGGTTGTTTCTAAAGTTAATTGAAAGCATCATTAAATGACTTCCCAGTGTATACATCTCCAACGGTTGACTAGGCGTCACGAAATGAATTTAAAAAATGACTTTTTTAAGTGTCACTAAACAATGCAATTTTTGTAGTGGAAGATAACTTTCTGTACATAATAAGACTGTAATTTTATTTTTAATATAATAGTAAATGCAATTAAATTTATAGTCAAACATGTGATTCTTAATATAACGATAAAGATAATTAAATAATTCTATTGTTTTTGAATGAACACTTGTAATGTCAAATATTAACTTTATTGAAAAATAAATAAATTAGAAAGAATGTTTGTATATTGTATTAAACTTTAGAGATATTAACAATTTTTGAAATTAAAGGGTAGAAGTGTAATTTCACAAAACCTCAAGAGAGGTTGGCAAAACTTACTTTATTTAAGTACATAAATAATAAAAATATTTTTTGGTCAAAATAAATAAAATTATACAATTTTCTTATCTCCCATGGGAAATGAGTGAAATTTTTCAAAATTAAAGGAATAGAAATATAATTTTGATATCTCTCAAAGAAGAAAAGTGTAATTTATCCTAATTTTTTAAAAAATATATAATATTCAGATATATCTCTTTTTTGGTAAATTTGCCTATAATAAATACTTTGTTACATGTTACATACAAACAATTTTTTTAATATAAAATACTTTTTATTATTATATCTAAATGCAAAATAACTTTTACTTGTTATAAAAACTCTATTTTAAAAAGCCAATTAAAAAAGTCATTGAAAACTATCCTCCCTCCCCTATGAAATCATAATACCTTATAATTATTACTTACTTGTGGGTTTGGATGATTAGTATGCGTTAAGGTAAATGTTATTTTTTAAAAAAAATTTGAGAAGTTAAATAACCTCTCATTTTCCTATAAAATTCTCCCTCTAAACCCTATAACTCTTCACTCTCTCATATCTTTATATATTATTGAGAAAACTTCATTTTGGTCCATTAAGTTTAGGGGTTTTATCAATTTAGTCTCTCATATTTTCTCATTCCCGATTTGGTTCTTCATACATTTGAAATCATTATTAATTTAGCCCTTCCGTATACACACCGTCAAAATACTTAGTAAAAATGTTAAGTTTGAAGGTTAAATGCTAAGTAAGAATGTTAAAGGCTTGAAAACTTAGACAAAATGTCCATTTTGGTCCCTCAAGTTGAGTGATCTTCTAAATTTGGTCCATCAAGTTTAGAAATTTTTTCAATTTTATCCCTCATGTTTTAAACTGTTATCAATTTATTTTCTTAGTGTACAAACCATCAAAATGCTTAACAAAATTTGTTCGAATGCCAGAGTCTGTTCAAAGGACACCACAGAATCTATTTGAAGGCTATAATTGTGTGAGCAAAGACTAGAACAATGGAAGAATGGAAGACTTATTGTAAAATGCCAAACTTCCTGTAAGAATTCATGGTTTAATAGAGACAATACACATTACGACGTCTACTACTTTAGAACACACAGCATTGGGATATTTGAATATATATATATATATATATATGCAAAACGCACTTTAAAATACTTGAAACAAAAAAAATCATAAACGCACTACATTGGCCACTTGGAAAGAACAAGAAAAATTTTCAATTTTTCTAACCTTCTAATGTTCTTACTCAAAGTTTTTATTAAGTATTTTGATAATTTGTACATAAAGAGATTAAATTGATAACTATTTGAAATGTGGGAGACTAAATTGAGAACGAGCAAACATAAGGGACCAAATTGAGAAAATTGTTAAACTTGAGATACCAAAATGGGATTTTTGTCCAAGTTTGTTGTTCTTTTAACATTTTTACTCAGCATTTAACCTTCCAACTCAGTGTTTTCGTTAAGTATTTTGATGGTGTGTACATAGAGGGGCTAAATTGATCACGATTTCAAATGTGGGGACCAAATTGAGAAAGTGGCTAAACTTGAGGGACCAAAATGGAGCTTTTGTCATATATTACATGATTTGACTACCAAATCCCCCATTTTGTATAAAAATGTACTTTTCATTATTAAATTACCAAAAAGGGCATATATAAATTTACTTTACTATTAATGTTATTTAAAAAAAAAGACTATACTAACAATTTGGTCCCTAAAAGATACGCTTATTGACAATTTAGTCCTTGAAAGATGTTGACAATACAAATTAGTCCCCAAAATTTTGAAATATTATGCACGTTAGTCCCTCCGTTAGATGTCGTTAAAAACATTTGAAGGAGGGGCTAATGTGCATAGCATTTTGAATTTTCAGGGGCTAATTTATATAGTCATTAAACATTTCACTTAGGCAATTAACAATCTACATCAACACATCCGCCAAATGTTTTTAACGACATCTAACAAAAGTATTAACGTGTATAGTGTTTCAAAATTTTGGGAATCAATTTGTATAGTCAACATCTTTCAAAGACTAAAGTGTCAATAAGTTTATCTTTTAGGGACAAATTGCTAGTATAGTCTAAAAAATAAATATTTTTAATTATTTTAATTTTTATTAAATAATTAAAATATAAAAATAAAATCACAATAAATATTTCAATAAAACATAAATTTATATATAAATGCTCTATTTTCACACCCATAAAAACAAATGAAGGGCAACTAGCACTGAGGTCATGGTAAATCATGATCCGATAAGCCAAAACAACAAAAATAGAATGCATACATTTCCTAATATTAGAATTTAATTGGATAAGAGAAATTCTAGAAAAAATACCTACCCTAAAATTTGAATATTTCTAAATTTACACAACAACCCCCAAAGCCTACATAATGATTTTATTGGAGAGCTCCACTCTTAATTAATCCAAAATTTTGTATATAGTCATACAAAATACACCAAAAGAATAACAAGGATTCTGCCTATGACTAAAAGAGCTAGAGTTAAAATATTGAAAGAAAGAATTCAAAATAAATTATAACTCATAGACAAAAGCCATCTCATAAAAGATAAGGTTGTCTTAAACTACCCAATTACATATAAGGAGATGGATCAAGTGCTACACTTCTATATAAAAAATGAAATGAGGGGTGGAGTTTAAAAACTCATGGAATAGATAATACATTCTATAAAAGGAATGAAACAAACCTAAATGCATGATTTTTTCACCAATCAATATGTCATGGATATTATTTCTAAATAAAAATATAAAAAAAAAAACAAGAATAGCATATAAGTTTGAAAAACCCGATTACTAGTGTAACATCCCCCAAGTAGATGGGAACTCAAAATATTTGATGACATTGGAGGAAAAAGACAATCCGAGCTTAGAAGATGTGGAACCGATTAGAAAAGTCATAAATCGAAGTTTAAGACACAAGAATCACACACAAAGGCTAAGGTAATCAAGTGGAAATATTTTTTTCTCTCTCTAAACTATGAAATCCATTCTCCCAATTTGAGTAAATGTATGAGTTTGTATTTTTAATGATTTTGAGAGAGATTTAAACTTTCATTCTATGTTCTATATGTTGGATTTCATGCTTTTTCATGCTTGCATTTAGATGATAAACTTTAAAAATGAAGATTTAAAAGTGGCTTCATTTTCTCTTTCCTTTAAGAATTTTCATGAATTTATTTGGATTACTTCTATCTTGAAAGGTCATGGAATCCAAGCATGTTTTTGACCTAGTTGTAATAAAAGAGTCTAGGAATTTATCTATGAATTAAAACCTTGTGAAAGTAAATGTTTTGAAGTGATTTTGGACCAAAAGAGCTATTCGAACAGGAAAAAATGTTGTAGGCGACCATTACCATGTAGAAGACAACTAGTGTTCTTCCTTGTAGGTATGGCTGCTGAGTGCCACCTCACTGGGCAAACCTTTAGGGGCGACCCATTAGGAAAGCCTAAAAGTAGTGTGATAATAGATAACCCTAAGTTAGTTTACTTCGATGGTTATAGAGTTACTTACTTAGAGTTAAACCAATTATGATTTGGGAACCTATTAGTCTAGGGTATATATTAAGGGTTTATATATATAGAGAATTAATCACCCTATAAAAGAGGGATACATCTAGAAAACAACCACCCCACAGAGAAGGTATAGATATTAAGCAACAATGTCTTGTCACAATAGAATAAGTGGAAGTGACCTGTAACCCATAATAGAAGTTTAGTTGTTTAGTGAGTGGATATGATCTATGACTTATAGTAAAGGCACAATGATCTCCATTATGGTAAAGTCGTCATGCTCAAAGTAATGCACAAAGACTAGGGAGCGAAGTGACCAATGGGATGATAAATATCAATACCTAGGTAAACTAGAGAATACCCTAAGGTTATTGAGTATTAATATATTGGTAAAGTAGGGGATACTCTAAAGGTATTGAATATTAACTTATGGGTAAATTAGAGCATACCCTAGGGGTATTGAAGATATCGACCTGGGTAACTAGGGGACACCCTAGAGGTATTGACTATTGATACCTGAGTAACTAAGGGATACACTAAGGGTATTGACTATTGATACCTGGGTAACTAGGGGATACCCTAAGGGTATTGGCTATCAACATTTGGGTAACTAGGGGACACCTTAGGGGTATTGACTATTGATACCTAGGTAACTAAGGGGTACCCTACGGGTATTGACCATCGATACCTAGGAGACTAGTAGAACACTCTAGGGGTATTGGGCTAGCACTGCATAATGAAACTCATTCAATATATGCTAAGACAAGTACCTAGCTCTTAAATCTTACCTTAGTCTAAGATATGGATTAGCTAATGAGTCTTTCTGATTTATATGATGTGTTATTTCATGCTCATAACTATATATGTGCCCACACTATTGGGTTTTATTACAAAAATGTATTGAGCATACCCACGAAAGATATGATTATTATTATCACGCTACATTTATAATACATGACATGGCATGGTATAGTAGATACATAATATCCAATATGCTTATAACCTTAAAATGTAATCTGAATTCAAGAGTTTTCGTGTGATTCACAGTAGTATTTTCTAACATGATTTATTTTGATTGATGAGATTTTTATCTCACATGTGTGCTGATGTGTTCAGATGACTAGGTTTAATGCCATGATAAAGACAAAGGTAGACTTGGTCTATGTAGCTAGTCGGATTATTTCCTTTTTCACGTTAAAGGTTAGATGATAATAAAATCCTAATAGATTAGGATGGTGAATCGAATCTATGTTTAATTTGCTGATGTATGTATACAAACATATGGATATTTACATGTATTAGTATTAAACTTCTATTTGTATGAATGATGTTAGTGAGTTAATACTTCTGCTAATGCTAGGTGCCGAGGGAGATACTCGAGAGTAACCCCAAACCAACTCAATTAATTAAAGGATCCTAGAAAATAATTAAAATAAACTTGTGTAGATAAAGAAAGTAACAACATAGTAGCACAATTCCACCATAAGATAGCACAAGTATAGTACTTGTAGAGGTGGGGTGTTATAGCTAGTCTTTTCAAAATAAAAGTCACTTTTTCAAAAACTTATCAATATCATATCAGAAACCTAGCTAGGGAAAAAACATCTATAAAACCAATCAAAATAAGCATAAACACATAGCATCACAAGGATAAACTAACAACAAAGATGAGCACAAAGCTCATCAGAATAAATTAATCATAGAAAATCTTATAACTTAATATAATTTGGAGGAGCATTTTGCTTATATAATCCAAATAGACCTTATAAACCCCCAATCCTACAATTCTTTTTTAAGTGATTTAAATAATATAAGCAATGTACTATAAGATTGGTGAATTACTACTTCCTTTATCCGAGTCAAATTTTAAATAGTTATCAAATGAAATAATTAGTATTATTGGTCTGGGCTACAACATTTGGAATCTCAGATGTTACACAGCGAAAATAAATAAAGAAATTTAAGTGAGATAGATAGATATAGGGATATTTACATTCACATTCAATTGTACATGATATTTATACATACATAAACATTAGTGTGTGTAGACATATATCTATAAATATGTGTGCTTGAGCAGGGTAAGGAGACAACAAGCCTACCACTCATACCCAGTTTTAAGTAAAATTACTTATCTCACATATCTTAATATATATTGCCCTCTATACTTACACTAAAATTTTCTTCCTAATCCTTTCAAAATACTAATAAGGATTCAGGGAAATGGGCATGTCAAAATACTGTACAATCCCTAACACTCTAGGCAATCATGGAGTGGAGGGTACTTTAACCACAAAAATAACCCAAAATTCCTTAATGACAGGGAAATATCCTAAGAAGGGTATTTCAACCAACTCCATCTCTACCTCAAAGAGGATCTGGTATCTAGGCATCTGATACAAGCTAACATTTTTATGAGAATAAATATATATAGCATTAATAACCAGTTTTTAAACAGCTAGTTTGTACCACCGTAAACTCATATGAAAATTGTACATTTCTTTTCATAAAAACAATACATCTATTGGATTATCTTGTATAACATTTCATTTAACATTCATACTTGCATGCATTGCTTACTCTATATGCTTAGCTTATAGTATATATGTAACATCCGCTCCTAATAATTGCATTTTATGATGATGTTATTCTTATTCTTATAATTATTGTTAGTATTAATTGTGGGATGTTAAGGATGATTTATCAAGGAGTTATAATGGACATTTTTACCATTATATAATCACTTTTGTGATAAAAGAATAAAATTGGAAATTTGGTGAGGAAGGGTAAAATAGTAATTTTACCATGAAGGGAAAAATTAGTTTAATCCTCTTATTTCATGAAATTACATCAAAGGATTCCCATTATTTTAATTTAAGAGAGAAGAAGAATCTAGTTATGTAAGAGATTACTTGCATTTGATGTCAACAGACAATTTTCCTAAGGAAGGGCAAAATCGTAATTTCACCCTAAGGGCATATTAATAATTTTACATAATGTAGAAAATTTAAATTTTATCTTGAATATTTCAAGAAAAATAAAAATTAGAAATATTTATTCAACTATGCTTCAAAGAAGAAAGAAAAAGGGTGAAATGATAATCTTTGGCATAAAGGGCAAAATGGTAATTTTTCCTTAGGAGAAAAATTGTAATTTTTCTAAAATAAGGGTAAATTGATAAAATCATAAAAATAAGTTTTATGAAATTTTATTTGAGTGATTTTAACACAATAAAGCCAAAAAGGGTGAAAAATGAAGTAAAAATGGTCATTTGGACTTAAATGGCAAAATGACAATTTTCTTAGGGGTTTATTTGCAATTTCTAAAAAGTTAAGGGACCACTCTGTAATTTTGAGATTCTTGAGAGGCAGAAAAGTCCCAGCCCATAGAAGTTGCACAAAATTACATTTCCAATGAGAGTGAATGCCATTGATGAAAAAGAGAAGAAAAAGGGACAAAATGGACATTTTAGCACCAATGGCATTTTTGTAAATAACCTAAACTCTAAACTTCAGCCTTCTTCCTCCATGTGCTAGAAGTGTCGAAGAAGAGTGGAGAGAAAGGGGCTGGCCGAATTGCTACATAGGCTTAGAGAAGAAGATTTTCACACTAAAACAACTTGAAGATTCCACTTATTTGGCATTTTTAAGGTAGCTAAAAATGCCTATGCCATTATTTTCTTGATTTATGGTGTTTTCAATCTTGCAAGAATGATGGATTTTTCTCTCTCTACATTTTTATGGTCGATTTGCATGATTGGGTTTGAAATGTGTTGAAAACTACTTGTGTTTATGGCTATATACATGTTGGAAAGCTTGAATACCTAAGAGATGGTGAATTTTCATGGATGGAACCATAGTCTTGCAAAACCCTAACCTATACCAAGGCTGAAATGGTATTGTATAGAGTGAGAAAATGATGTTTTTGAATGGTTTTTGCTTGAACATGATTGTGTTGTAAGATAGATGGTGAAATAACTCTATTTCCTTGCATTCTTCACATTAGCCGAATTATTGCTTGTGTAAGGGTGCTGGAATTTGGTAAAATTTGGCTAAATTGGTGTTAGAAAAAGTGTGAGAAAGTCTTAGAAAATGGTAAGAGAGAGAAAATCTAGGTAAGTTAGTGTTTAAGCATTTTTCCCATTTTCTAATTTTACCATTAACTATGAATGTGTGACTTACCCATCTTGGCCAAATTGATGCATGTAAGGGGTGCTAAAATTTTGTTTGAAAATGGTCTAGAAACCATATAAATTTAGTTCCAAGAAAGGAAGAGAGAGAAAGTTATGGTAATTTTATGTTTTAGCCATTTTACCAATTTGAAGCCTTACCATTTCACCTAAAAAAGTGTGTATAGACATGTGAAGTTGTGAGGTTAGGTGTATTGTCATTTTTGGTATGAAAAATGAGCTAGAAAAGTATGAGAAAGGATGGCCTAAAGTGTACTTACCTAATTTTTAGATGTGAGAAAGGGTTAAGCATAATTATAGAAATTGCTACCATAATGTTTAATTGGTGACATTAATGCTAGAAATGCACCAAATGGGTTAGAAATGCCAATCCTTCATGCTTATCTTGCCTTGGCCAAATTCTATGTATAATTTTCCCTAGAATGGCTAAACTTATATGTTAATTGAAAATAGCCTAAAGTGCCACCAAAATTGGCCTATGTTAAGTGACAAGAGGGAAATTGATGTAATGGTCAAGAATGATTAGTAAATAGCATAAAATTTTGCCATAGATAGCAAGATGTTTAAATTCATGTGAAAGTGACTGAATAGCATAAAAAGGCTTAATGTAATGATGAATGCCAAAGTTAAAGATCAAGGAGGAATTATCTGGTAAATACCTCCTGAGACCAAAATTATGAGGAGGAATGATCTGATGTATACCTCCCTAGTGAGTTACCTTGTGGGGAATGATCTAATGCATACTCCCAAGGGATAAATTGCAGGAGGAATGATCTAGTGTATACCTTTCCAAAGTAAAGTATTTCTGTGTGGCTATAAATTCTGCTGCATGAATGTGACTTTTGTGAATATGATTAATACATATAAGCATTGAAATCTTGTTATTCACTCCATGAATGACATAATTTGCTGCACATCTCATGTCTATAGATGCATACACATCTGTTTCACATATCATAACCAAGGGCCTTTATGAAAAGAGTTTGAAATTTTAATTGAATTTAGAGGTGTTTTTTTGTATTATTATAGTGGTACATATCAGTTATTTTAAATAAACTGGTTTGTTTAGCTACTGGGAATATATTTCTCATTATTGTGCTGATATGTATCATATGCCTAGATATTTCTTGATAATGGAGATTGAGCTAGCCACTGTGGAAGTTCCCTTTCTAGGAACTTTCACTATCATAAAGGATATATATTTTTTATCTATCTTTGAATTTCCTATGGAGTAAATTAGACATTTAAGCATGTAGTCATAGCCCTTTCTTTTTTATCCTGATTTTATGTAGTATTTTTGGGGTTAGAATGGGGACTATCATTTTTTAGCTGTACATAGAGGGAAAAAGGGCATATGTATGGGGATATGTGAAGAACCTATTCCTCCATAATTTTTTGAAAAATGAGTATGAGTGGCAAGCTTGTTGTCTTCTTACTCCTTAGGAATGGGTACTCCATCTATCCTAGTATATATATATATATATATAGAATAATGTATCAAATGGTTATTATAATATATGTATAATAGGAAAGTTTTTATATATTATGTTGTAATGTATGTTATTTTTATATTCCGTCGTGCCAAAGCATGACTACTTGAGTAAAAGAATCCAAACCTAATTGCAAAATAAATTTATGATGGATAAAATGCTCAAGAGAAATTAATGTAATTAAAAGCTAAAGATAATGTAACCACTTATCTAAATAAGTATTATGATGTTGTTAAGATAAGATAAGGGGTGTTACAATATATTACATAAATTCATCAGAACATATAGGTAACATAACATCATTCATATAACTTCAATTAAGAAATAAAGAGCAATAACGAAATAAGAGCATTTCTCGTTGGCCTTTGCCAATTCTCATCATAATCATTATCATATAATTGCATAATATAAGAGAAATCCAGAGGGTCATCATATGCATCACTCCATACTTTTGAAATATATACTCTGGCAACTATGCCCATTGGCAGTCCTCAACTGCATTTCATATTTGTGTACATTCTAAAGCGTCCTCTAGTGGATCCAAGTACAATAGAGTCCTTATATGGAGTCCACACATTTAGGTTGCACACATTGAGTACATATTGGGGTACCCAAAATGCTATTTATAAACATGTATATACTAGTGAATCAATTCATACTATAGCTCTATAAATTCTATGTGACTTTTTATTTACATTGGTCATTAAGTCACTAACTTACAATTTACAACTATCACGATACTCTTGGAATGTCCAATCACTGTCCCATACCACTGATACATATATTAAGAATAAAATTTTCATTTCTCTTATGCATTCTTGCTCTTTCCTTTTAAATTTCATCACTTTCATGCTCTTTCTCATTTACATTTTGAGTATATGTTACCTTGCTTATAATTTAAATTTAATCTTTAGTTTGGGTTAACTTTTGGGCTAAATATCATTCAAACATGTAATTAAGTTCATTATTCCATTACAAAAGGTGGCAGTTGATTGATACCACACTACAAGTCGACTAGTTGCATTCTGTCCAAATCTCAAAATTCCAAACAGAAAGCTATCAGTCGACTACTAGGTGTCTGGTAGTCAGCTGCTAGCTTACTTTTGGGCTTAAAAGTTGACTATTGGGTCAAGGCAATTGGCTACTTTATTTTTGGGCATTTCTAGAAAAAGGAAGAACATGGCAGTTGACTTCTAGCATTCAGTATATGTTTCTGGGCACCTCAAGAGCACGACAATTGATTGTTGTACCATGGCAGTCAACTGCTGCATTTTGCTCTATTTTATGACTTGCTGTTGACTTAGATTTTCAATCCAAAAACTTGTTTTTAAACCTATTTCAAAATTAATGAACTCTATAACAACCTATATTCTCTTGATTAGTTTTAAATTAATGTTCTCTTAATTAATTGGATGAAGTATGATGAATTTGCTTGTGTAAATTAATATTTAGAATGGATATACTAAAGGATAACACCTTCTTTCTTGTGTAACCCAATTAAAATGTGAGTGAAAGTGCATTAGAAGTAAGCTTCATTTTAAGGTGCTTACATAAAGAATGAAGTGCTTGATTTAATTTTCACTTTTCTTCCTTTTATCTAGCTGAATTGCCAAAGGGAAGAGTGAATTAAACATCTATAGGCATGCACAGTGAAGACACTTAAGAAAAGCTTGGCAATGGGTGAAGTAAGCAATTGGTGAAGAGGAGAACGTGAAATGTAAGTAGACAAAGGGAATTTGACTACTTACTCTCCAGCTTTAACCATGAAACCAATGGAAAATAGGAAGAAGCATGTGAAATTTTTTAACCACATGGCAATAGAAATTGGGAAGAGAGAAAGAGAGAGACGTGTGGCATTAAACTTCCTTTTCTTCCCTTTAGCCTTTAATATCAACGTGACCGAGTGCAATGAGGTGCTTAATTTCTCTTCTTTTATTCCTTTGATTCCACCACCTAAGCATCACGTGAACTAGGAAAAATATATATATATATATACACGTGCATTCGGTGAGGCGAGAGTGCAAAATTTAGTTAGGATAATATACACATATATGGATGCACGATGGAAGCCATTTAGGGAATAGATATAGGAATTAAATTGTAAGGCCAAACCGTGTAGCTTGCATGGCCATACGTCTTGAGTGAAGAACCTTGCGTGACTTTCCCTCCTTCCTTTCCTTTAGCATGACCGAGTGGTTAATGTAAGAGTGCAAGGAAATGGGTTGTACTTAAGTACATGTGGAGCTACTAAATAATAATAATTAAGAATAAGAAAGAGGAGTAGCACCCCATTTAGTCAATGAGATAACTTGCAAGAGGGGAATTTCATTAAATATAGATACATACATGCATATGGCAAGAGGGAAAGGGAGAGCAGCTTGAAAAATTAAAAGAAACCACAAACATATTCGGTGACGGGGAAGGAGCTACTTGGCTGAGAAAGGAGGAAGCAAAAGAGTAAAGAGAAAATTTAAAGGAGAATCCAAGATAATTCCATTTTTATTCATCCTTGAGGTAGCTTACCAATTCTTTTAATTTTGTTCCATGATTTAGAATATATTCATCATGTTTTCCCAAGCTTTCATGGAACATTTGTTTTGTGTCTACATTCTTGAAGATGTAAATGTCTCTTTGGCTAAGCTTGTATGGTAAATTGGATGTGTTTGTTGATGTGCTAGAATGGATATTGTTGTTTTTATGGAAGGATTATTGTTGGAAAAATTCAGTATGTATAATGAAAATCCTAACTTAAGATAATGTTGAACAATTTGTATTCTTGTGTGGTCAATATATGTTTTGAGTTATAGATGCCAAAATAAATATTGCTAGCTAGCATTTGATTAAGAGTTTGACATTTTCCTTGTTGTCTTACCAAATCCGAAAGTGGCCTTTGTAAGGTAGAAACTTTTTATGAGAATTGTGTAAGGGAGATTACAATTCAATTTTGAAAGAAAATATGGTTAATTAAGGTATAGTTATTTGGTTCACCTTTTCTGCACATAATAAAGCCCCACATTAATATTAAAATGTAAAAGTGGAGAAAAGGTGTACCCTTAAATTTATTGTGTAGCCTTAGACTTAGTATGTAACATGAATCAAGAAAATAAGTAAAATAACTTGCTAATGATATAATTACAAAAATGGAATGTAGGAGAGAATACCCTAGAAATTCTAGGGCATAGTACCATTAAGTTTAAATTATAGGAAGAAGGGAAAATTTGACAATGTGGCATGAAAAACTTTAAGAATTATTATCTTACGATGGTGGTCGAAACCAATGTCTCATTTTAATTTTTGTGATCGAATCACCATGCTAATTGTAAATGGATTATAAAGTGTAATGAATTATGGTTGCTAATTGTATGTATGAGTAGCCAAGAGTCCACAATGTGACCAAGTGCTCACAATTATTTTATAAAGGTGGCTAAGTGTCCACATTTCTTGAAGTGTGACCGAAGGTGCTTCACACTTGTGACCTAACGTTTAAAATTATTTATAAACGTGACTAAGTGTTCATAATTATTTTATAAAGGTAGCCAAGTGTCCAAATTTCTTGAAGTGTGGCCGAAGGTGCTTCACACTTGTGACCTAGTGTTCACAATTATTTTTAAATGTGACCAAGTGTTCACAATTATTTTATAAAGGTGGCCAAGTGTCCACATTTCTTGAAGTGTGACCAAAGGTGCTTCACACTTTAAGGCAAGGTAAGTTTTAAGAATGAAATGTATGGCTGATCATTGTCTATTTTAGTTTTATGTATGATCCCATGAAAAGATGTTATACTTGAAATGTAAAATATCCACTTTTATCACATTGACATTTCAAATAATCATGCAATGCTTGCCAATCTATATATGTGAATGAGACTATGTTTAAAATAATAGGAATGTAGATGAAAATATTTTTATGCTTGCACACTGGTACATATTAGTAGATTTTAAATTATAGAATTATTAAGCTACTGAGAAACTAGTTTTCTCATTTGTGCGCTGATATGTATCAGATGCAGACGTTTAGCAAATTCAGGGGAATATAGAAGTAGCATTAGAGGAAGCCCCTTTGGTTAGGAGCATTTTTGTAGTCCTTCCTTTTGGGTCCTGATTCTATATATTGTTTTTGGATTAGAATTAGAACTATTATACTTGGCTGTATATAGTAAAGGAAAAAGGGTAATTACTGGGGAAGGGATATGTGTAGAACCTGTCCATCCCTAGTATTTTGTAAAAAGAGTTTGAATGACAAGCTTGTTGTCTCTTGACTCCTTATGGATGGGTAATTTACTTATCCTGGTATTTGTTCACAGAAGGATGTAATAGAAATTTATTATTGCAATATGAAAATTTTATAAATTTCACTGTGATATATGCAAATTTTAATTCCGCTGTGCATAAAGTATGGTTACCTAAGCAAAAGAACCCGAACCTAATCCACTTTAATAATACTTAATGGTATAAATGCTCAGATGTTGTAAATGAATAATTAAGGTCAAGAATAATGTACCAAACTTATCTGGTTACATCGGAAGAATTGTAATACCAAACAAGGGCATTACAAACTCAAGATAAACTTCTCAACGACATTTAACACAAGAGAACAACCCAAAACATCATATAATCTTGTCCAAATCTGAGATTCAAACTCATTTTTGTTCAAGGTGAAAAACCCATTTTTCAGAAGCAATTTTAAACTTGCACAAGTGTCTTCAATCGGTTAAAAATACCCAATAGTAATTAAAAGTAATAAGAATGTAGTTATTAATCCCTTTTTCTTTCAAAAAGAAGTTTAATTTCACAAATTTCAGTCATGTGAATAGTAAACTCCAAAATAAAGGGATTGGGTTATTATGCTACCTTAATCCATGTTTAAATGATGTTTGGATGTTGACTAATATTGTAGATGCCTTCCTAATCACTTTTCTGACTTCAAATATTGCTAGAAATGAGATTCACTTCCTTGCTCCTTCAACTTCTCTCTCTACTCGATCACACCCTCTCTCTCTAGAAGTGGAAGTGTGAGTTTTAGAATGAAAGAGTCTGACTCCTGACCCTATTTATATGACAATCCAACACTTGCATTGATTCACAATTTCTAATAATTTGGCCTCAAATTGGTAAATTTCAAACTATATGAGAAAATTTCATTTTTTCCCTAACCCATTGGCAGGAGAATTACAAAAATCTGTTAGATACAGTAATTCTTTTGGCTAAAATTACGATTTTCATACCTAAACTTTTTCACTTTTCAATTTAGTCATTTTCTTCATTCTAGTCAATTTTCTTACTTATTTCTAGTCCAATTCTTGTACTCATGCAACTATATGCATTGTAACATAACATAAATACAACATACACAAATAATTAACTAAAATTAATAAACATCTTTCAAAATTTAGGAGCGAATGTTATAGACCCAATCAATATGTGTTTGCTGACACACGGGACTAACAACACCTCTACTAGTTGGAGTATCTAAGGTGCATCTAAGATAACAAATATTATATTAGCTGTAGGATTTTGTATTAAACAACTTCTCGTATAAAATATTGTAAATAAATATTATTTTAAGTATGCTAGAAAATGTCACATTTTCAAAAACATAAAGTCAAATTTATAGGAAATAATACATAATCACAATCCTATAACTAAAACCAAAGTGCATAATGTTAACCTTCCATATCATATACGCATACATTACTGAAACGAATATTTCCAACAACAATCTTTTATAAAGGTTTCTCAATAATTAATTTTTCTCAAGTCAAATCGAAGGAAAACTTAACTATTGAAAATAAATTAACTATTGCAAATTGATTTTTCTCAATTTATTTTACTTTTATTTTATAATTTTTACTTAACCCCAAAATTAATTTTACAAAAAGTTAAAGAGGAAGAGGAGGAGGGCCGAACGTTGCAATGGAATGGATTTAGATGCCTACTACCTTGTTGAGCTGTTTTTTTTTTTTTCGAAGTCTCAGCATTTCCCAATGCTCTTTTCTCTTCAAATTATGACAATTTTCCTTTCACTATGCTTTTATTGAAGATGAACCAACAAAGATATTTTCCAAACAGATGACAATTACACTATTTCTCATTCCTTTCTCCAAGATGCGTTTTTTATTTGTTTGTTGTAACTTGTAAGTTTTTTTTTTATTTTTTGCCCACGTTGTAACTTGAGTTAAGATCAACCTATATTTACTAAAAGATGACCTTGAAGAGATAGCTTTTTTTATGCATGAATTACTCTAATTATATTATTTTATTAATTTATTTAAATATAAAATTTACTAAATATAATTTAAATAAATTTTATTTTTTAAAATTAACATTTGAAACTCTTTATCATAATAAAGATTAATATAATTATTTTATTTTATGATTATGAAAATAAAATTAAAACACAAAGAAATATAAATTATTATTTGTTTTATTTTAATTATTTATAATTTTATTTTTATTTAATGATGTTTAAAGATTTATAATTAAAATTTATTAATTTATTTATTTTACTAATTCAATTATATTTTTTTAATGACTTAATGATTAACTGTTGACTCAAACTTTTCACTGATCCAAGTCTATGACTATAGAAAAAGGAATGAACGTGGGAAATGTTCCACCGAGAGAGAGAAATTTAGGAGAGACAAAGTGAAGTTATTCCTTGGACTAACTAGCGATGATGCAAGTGGTGGCCAACAATGAAGTACAATGACAATTAGTGATGAAGATCCGATGAGAGAGGAAGGTGGGGCTTCGGTTTGAAGAGACTGAGTGAGAGAGAAAGAGAGGAAGAAAAAAGAAAAGAGCGATGCATGCAGAGTGAGTGTGAAGATGAGCCAGAAAACAAAAGAAAGAAAAATTCTTAATTATATATATTTTATTATTTTTTTACGTATTAATTAATGATATTTAAATAATTTTTTATAGTATATAGATCTATCAATATAAAATAAAAAAAATTTATTTGAATATTAATAATTAATGTATAAATGAGATAATATAATATATATAATTAAGAATTTAAAAAAAAAAGTAGGAAAAAAATTGCATTGGAGTTGTTGTGGGTTCTATTATTCTATAAATTTAAAAAATAATGGACTATTTTAATATACTTCATAATATTTAAGGAACTAATTTAAAACTTGTTTTTTGGCCTGAATAATTTAAAACTTGAATGCTGCTTCTCCAGATTAGAGACTTGAGTGGCTAGTCATGGTTGTTGAGTCAAGCGACGGTTTCAGTAATGCGCCAAAATAAAAACTACAGTTAAATAGGTTCCTTTTTGAAAGAGAGTAAAACTAAAAGCAGTTAAAAATCTTTAACTTCTAAAATGTCAAAAATTAACCTCAGAGCGTTATTGATTCATTCCTTCATCGAGATTCGAGATGGGAAAAGAAAATAGAATGATTTTTTCTTTCTATTTTTATAAAAATAAGATGACTTTTTTTAATTTTTAAAATATAAGATAAAAATATTTATTATATTTTAAAATAATAAATTAAATAATTAATAGTTATGTAATATCTTATTTTCTTGTTATAAGTTCTCATTATTTTTATTCTTTTTATATCATAATATATTTTATTTTATATTTTATATTATATAATATATAATCTTAAAAATTACTGATCAAAAATTCTAAAATTATTATAATTTAGATTTATTCATATCTTGGATAGATCATGACACCTCAAAATAAATATGATGCTTTACCAAATTTATCTTAAAATTATCTCTTTTCTTTTTTATTTGCATGACTGTTATACTTTTATAAATTTTTAGTTTTTGTCTAGAAAAAAGATTTTACATGTAATTAAGTTGTTGCTGAAAAACTCTTTTTACCTAATGATATCATATTATATATTTTGATGGGAGATGACCACCGCAAAAACTTGCACTGAAACGTTAATTTAATCTTCGATCTTTTTATGTGCAAATGTCATTCTAAATGACAACTTTATATAGCCAAAAAATTTTCCTTTAAAATTGCTAGAGCATACGTTCTGATATAAACTTATAAAAACGCACAATTAAAATTTAAAAGTCATTAATTCCAACTCCATAAATAATTATTTTGTCCACAAATATGAATGAATCTAATTAAACCACGCTGATAAATATTCCTTTTCCATTCACATTTAAAAAGAAAATTCTTCGTATACAATCCAAGAAAATTAATAATTGTAATTGGTGATATTAACAACTAGATAGAAGAAATATAGGGTATGTTTTGAACGTAATTTTTTAAAAATTTTTATTTTTCTTCAAAAATAGAAAAAATTCTATTTTAATTACTTTTTTTGACTGAAACAAAAATAAAATGTATTTTAAAAAAATACAGAAAAAATAAAAGCTCTTTTGAATTCTAATTTTTACATAAATACATTGAAACAATTCTTTTAAATAAAAGATACTTATAAAACAATAAGTAAGTAATAAACTAATGACAACCAAAATTAATTTGTTGTCTTTTATTTTTATTTGAAAATTTTTTTCTCCTTTTTTATTTCAATTATATCTCTTTTTTTTTTAATTGATGGAATGAATTTTTTTTGGCCAAATATTATTAGTTACATGTAAGGCTAAAATAGAATTATTCGAACATAATTCACTAACAATCTAACATATGAGATTAAATGAGGCTAAAACGCTACATTATTTTAAGAGCAACAAAATTAAGAATGTCAAGAAAAAATTTCGAAACTACAAATAGCAACAAAATTAAATGATTTGGATTCTTTGAAATGAGAAAATAGTGAAGTGATAAAATGTAAAAAATAAAATAAAACCAAAATGTAAAAGAGAAAAATAAATTAAGGATTTATTTTGTGTAATTTAAGATTTATTTATATTTTTCTTTCTTTCTCTATCTTTATTTTACTATTTTATCTCTCTCTCCTCATTTTAGAGATCAAAATTCATATTAAAATTTAATAAAAAATTAATTTTAGCTTTAAATAATTAAATAATAATAATATATATATACATCTATATTATAATAACTCTAGGGTCTTGTAATTATTAATTTTTAAAATTATATATTATAAAATATAAAATAAAATATATTATGTAAAGAAAAGAGATAAGATGAAAGAAAGAAAATAAAAATAGTGAAATGTTATAATAAAAGAATAAAAAGTCAAATAATTTTTAATTATTTAATTTATTTTTTAAAAATATAATAATTATTTTTTCTATTATATTTTATAAATAAAAGAAATTAAAAATATTTTATTTTAAAATAAATTAATGATTTAATCCTTGAGAAGAGTATAATTTTTTAATTTAATTCTTAAAAAATAAAATATTTTAATTTAATTCTTGAAATATCAATTTTTAATTAATTTAATTTTTTGATTAATAAGATGAATATAAATTTAACTGATAGTAATATTAATGAAGATTAATTAACTATTAAATGTTGAATTAAATACTATTTAATTCAAAAATATAAATAGTATATTTTAACAATATATAATTTGTAAAATAAAATATATCATATTAACAAATTATACATAAAAAATACAAACAATATATTTTAATAATGTTTAATTTATAAATTTGATATATTTCATTTTTGTTATTGTTAAATATGATTTAATTTATCATGTAATAGTTAATTAGAATCAATTAATATTACTATCAATTAATTTTTTATTTATTTTATTAATTAAAAAATTAAATTAATTAAAAATTATTTTTTAATAATTAAATTAAAATATTTTAAAAAAAAGTTAAATTAAAAGATCACCGTATCATTAATTTTCACTTTATTTTATCCCATTTCATTGCGTGGCCCTAAACCACTTCATGGTGAAAGCCATTCATTCATTTGTCGAAGTATTTAGAGCCTTTTGGCACCCAAAAATCCCTCACCAGTCACCACCCTCCTTTCTTCCTCTCCACTTCTCCCAAATCCCAATCCTCTGGTATCGTGTCTATACGCATTTCTTATCCTTTTTCTCACTCTTCTCTACTTTCTCTCACAATGGAAGGATCTGGAGTCGTTACTGTCTACGGTAACGGAGCTATCACCGAGACCAAGAAGTCTCCTTTCTCCGTCAAGGTCGGCCTCGCTCAGATGCTTCGCGGCGGTGTTATCATGGACGTCGTCAACGCCGAGCAAGCTCGCGTCGCCGAAGAGGCCGGCGCCTGCGCTGTCATGGCCCTCGAGCGCGTCCCTGCTGATATCCGCGCTCAAGGCGGTGTCGCTCGCATGAGCGACCCGCAGCTTATCAAGGAGATAAAGCGTGCGGTTACGATTCCCGTGATGGCTAAGGCGCGGATTGGGCATTTCGTGGAGGCTCAAATCCTTGAGGCTATAGGTATTGATTATGTTGATGAAAGTGAGGTTCTTACTCTTGCTGACGATGAGAATCACATCAACAAGCACAATTTCCGGATACCGTTTGTCTGCGGGTGCCGGAATCTCGGAGAAGCACTTCGCCGGATTCGCGAGGGGGCGGCGATGATTCGGACCAAAGGGGAGGCTGGGACTGGGAATATAATTGAAGCCGTGAGGCATGTGAGGTCGGTGATGGGAGACATTAGGCATTTGAGGAACATGGACGATGATGAGGTTTTCACTTATTCGAAAAAGATTGCTGCTCCTTATGACTTGGTGATGCAGACTAAGCAACTGGGTAGGCTTCCGGTCGTGCATTTTGCCGCCGGTGGGGTTGCGACCCCTGCGGATGCGGCGCTGATGATGCAGTTGGGCTGTGATGGGGTTTTTGTAGGGTCTGGAGTGTTCAAGAGTGGTGACCCGGCTAAACGGGCAAGGGCTATTGTGCAGGCTGTGACACA
This sequence comes from Senna siamea, assembly GCA_031216115.1. Taxonomy (NCBI): domain Eukaryota; kingdom Viridiplantae; phylum Streptophyta; class Magnoliopsida; order Fabales; family Fabaceae; genus Senna; species Senna siamea. Next base: position 13,452,288 of record CM062355.1, on the reverse strand, counting down.
TTATAGTGACCCTGAGATTTTGGCTGAAGTGAGCTGTGGATTGGGTGAGGCCATGGTTGGGATCAATTTGACAGACGATAAGGTTGAGAGGTTCGCCCAAAGGTCGGAATGAGAGTGTTATATAGGTGGGGACCTTATGGCGTTCGAATGAGTTGTACGTGCTGGTCTCTGGCAATTGAAGAATTCTGTAGTGTTGTTAGTTGGTGCTATTTAATCTAATAAGGTTATGTTCTGCTTCAGATTTTAAACTATGTTAGCGAAAAAGGGTAGCAATTTGGTCCGTGTACTAGTTTTATCAATAGCATGTTGATAGTTGTTTTAAGCACTCATATATGGAAGTGTTTAATCAAGTCTGTCTAGTCAGTTCCTTCATCATTTATAAAGCATTCTTGTTTCAACATTCATTTTGTTGTTGATTTTGTTACTTAATAAGTTTATTTGATTCAAATTCCTGCAAATTGTTCTGTTCTCTTCATTCAAGTCAAGTAGTGAAAGCTTAATTAGGTTAACTTCAGGTATTTCTTAATTTGCATATTTGTAATAGTTGCTGGAACTTTCAAGACTTTGGACTTGCTGGATGTACCTATCAATGGGTCAAATGAGATTGAAGAAAAGAAAACTCCTGGGTGGCCACGGAGGAAGTTTGATTCTGAAAGCTATTGTTTCGAAAGCTATTTTAGATTCACAATGGCCATTCTTCTCTAGAAAATAAATAGTTTCATATAAAATTTGTGATTGTCAATTAAAAATTGAAAGAAAGCTTGTTTATCTCTGTTGATATGCACTTTCAATTGGTATATGTGGTTTCTGATAAGGTATTCTGCCACAAGTTCCTTGGCTTCTTACATGCATATATTGTAAACACGTTATGTTTGAATAACCCTGCATCCTTGAGTATATATAGTTTCCAGTACTCTACAAAGACTGAAGTTTAGCCAGATAATAGGGTTTCGGTTGTCAAGGATGAAACTCTTTAAGACAAGAAGTAAAACAATGTGCTTTTTACCTTTCACGTAAGATATCTTGTGATTGCTAGTATAATTTCTTAAAAACTTAATCAGGAAAGGAAAAAAAATTGGATGGAAATATTATCTCTTTTCCCTGTATATAGATTTATTTAAATTAATGGATGAGGCTGCCATGGTATTATCATAAACCACCCTCATGAATTCATTTTTAATGTATCTATTGAAGATAGATATGGATGTATGTTTCTCTTTGCTGACCAGTTGACCAAGTTCAAAATCGTGGGAGGAAAATGGTAGAAGGGACCAAATCTAGTGAAATGAATATCAGAATTGCCACATGGTGTACATCTCTTAGCAGAGCCTAGTTGTGAGGTTGAGTCATAATAAAAACGAAGTAGTTGGGTAGGGTACGATGAAGTAGAAAGAGTTACAGTCTCTAATTAACAATTATAGCTTTCGACTTAATGGAAAGTATTCAATCTAACATATTAGATTCTGCTTCCATAGTAGCTGTGCCAAGTTATTTTCCTTTGATAATAGACTCTGAAGTAACTATAACAGTTCCTCTTCGGACTTCCATGCTTACGGAGAAGTGAACAACTGATAAGTGCCTCTCACACCGTAATCCCTTGTATGTTCTTTTGGGGAACAGCATTCCAAGGTTTTTTACTTAATCTCCTCAAGACCAGGGTTAGGGTTTCTGACTCATCCCTAGTGTTTGTTTATCTGTTTTGACTAGCTAACATGCTCTGCTTCTGTTCTATCTAGAATGGCACAGCCACATACTGGACCAACTCCTCCTTTCATAGTCAATGATTCTTTGGGATCTGCATCATCAGTTCTTCACTGTCCACAAAAAGGGAGATGAAGTTAGTCATCCTCAAATTTAATCCCCAGAGCTAGATTCCCAGCATATAAGCATCAATTATTGACTCAAGGGTAGCTGAGGTATTGATTCAACGATAACGGGTATTGGTTATACATCATAAACAACTTGGGTTGATGCATGGTCATGCATCATTATCCTCCCAGGCTTTGGTTGTCCAGTTAATATAACAGATGAGTCTTCATCTTGGTGTCAATTATCCATAAAACCTATAACTGTTTGAATTTTCATTTGATTGCATTCTTATTTTATATCTTAAGGGCTTCGTTGGGAGGATGGTTTAGGAGTGGTGTGAGATGGAGTGAGGTGGTTTAGAGGTCTTAAGCCTTAGTTGGATGTTTAATAAGCAAATGATGTGGGGTGGGTTAGGATGGTTTGTTAACCATTCTAAACCACTCAATAGTCGAAATTTCAAACCCTTCCAAAGTGGGGGGTTGGGGATGGTTTGTAAATTTTAATCCTTCAAACCACCCCACTCCATTAATTATATTATAACATCCAACCAATGAAGAGTGGTTTATTCTCCATTATTTTTAAAAACTTCTAATCAATAGAGTGGTTTATGTACCCCACTCCACTCCACCTCATTTCATTCTCTTCAAAACTCTCAACCAAGCCCTAATGCTAGAGTTATATTTACTCTGAAAGTGTTTGTTAGCTATATTGCATATTTATCCCGGTAACAATTGAATGTTAAGTGTTACTGAGTTTGATGAAGGGGATTTGTTGGTCAGTGAATATACTGCTTGGATCAACTTCTTCCATTCTTCTTGAATCTATCCCTATATTCTTCTACTGTATAAAGGCTAGTTATTGCCATTTTCTTGCTTTTCTTATGGGTATATAATATTCCTTGCTTGCATTAGGAAGATAATAAACTTAAATCAGTAAACTCCAGGAAAGATACGAAGCACAGACACTTTTGAAAAGGAGTATGTCTGACTTTGACATGTGTTAGATGCTTTAAATTACGTATGGAAACTTATTATTTTAACAATATTTTGCTGCTTCTGTTTCCATGTCGTTTTCATCCATACTTCATAGCAGGAAGATGTTTTCAACATACACATGGCCCTACTACATGAAAAAATGTATATGACAATATGCAAGCATGTTTATCATAAACAAATCTGGAGTTTGGCAAATGAATATGTTGTACCAGACTAGAAATTTTTCAAATTAAAATCTGAAAAGTAGGGCTGATGACTTGGTCATGCATGTCAATAATATGAACTTAGAGCTGCTGCTGTTTATGCTGCTTGTTGCAGTATGCTGATTATCCTGTTCTCTGTATGTGTGCTATGAAGGAATCTGGTTGGAGTGAAATGCATGCATAGTATATTTCTTCTCTCTTGCAATTTATATCTAGTTATTTGTAGTGCATCAAACTGTTCTATGGACCAAAATGGGTCACATTTTATTTGGCTGAGGTTGAGGTATGTTTCTTATAATATTCAGCCTTTCTTTTCACTACTGAAGTCATTATTTATACCGTGATTGCATATGTTACTGTATCTACTAATCTAATCCAACTGGCAAAATTACTTCGCTTATAATTCTTACCTTCAGCATCTTGAACAAGTTTCTCTATACTTGTCAAGATTAGCTGGAACTGAATATGGGAAACAGCATCTCAGGGAGCACCTGCTTCCCTACAAAGAAGATTGATCTTGAAGAGTCTTTCACAAGGAGTGCCTTAAGTAGGAAATGTTCAGACGATGGTGAAACCACTAACAGTACTTCGCTATGTTCATACATTTTGTTTTACTGCTCTAAGGAGCTAGTTTGTTCCTTTTACGTGAGCATTGCATGGGATGGTTTGCATCACCATAATATAGTTTGACATTGACTTTATACCTGCGGGATCTATCCTAACACTATCCCATTAACCTGTGAAAAACTATTGTTGCAGAATCTTTCTGCAAATTTGGAAACTTTCTGGGCAGGCAGGACAACTTTAAGAGAAGATTTGAGGGTAGTGTATGTGTATGTAGGCATCTCAAATATATCTAGAGGCATTTGCTGCACTAGTATCGTAGACACTATTTCAATTTGATTATATCATAGAATTATCGATATCCTTTGTATCACATTCCAGCAAAAATATCTGTGTTTTCCTTCTTATTATGGTTGTGGACCACTTTTCCATATTGCCACATGTAAGATTTTAAATCTAGGGCACAAGTTAAGGAGAGAGAGCTTCTCTTCTTACTAAGGTTAAACTCTCTTCAGTAATAAAACAAATATTATTATTTGATCTAGATGGAAGAATTACTTAAAATCAATGATAACAGACATTGATGATTGGAAGTATATGTTTAATGTTTTCTTACTAAAATCGGACAGCACATTCTCCAAGAAACCCTTCAACTTGTATTAAATTGACAATTCTTTTTCTATCTCTTTGTAAAATTGTAATCTGTCACTTAAATTAAAAAAAGAAATCCTTTTTTTTCTATTTTACATTTATTAAACCCTATACATTTCATATGGGGTACTATTTAATATTTATTATGCATTGGATGTGTTGAGTACTTTAAAATTCAATGCAATCTGTCCAAAATGTTTTACGTAACTGTTTTTTTTTTTTTTTGGTTATGGCCTTATAATACTAGTTACTGCTTTCAATTCTCCTTGGCAAGATGGAGTAAATGGGTCAACTCATTTATGGCCATTTTTTAAGAAAATAATGATAAAAGTTATCAAGCAGACAAGAGGTGACACCAACAAAATTTTTAATGCACTCTTAAAATTGCTTGGAAAAAAGTTAACCTTAGATTAAATTTAAAGATAATTTTGTTCGTAATACTTTACATAGTTCACCTGGTGTTACCCATGATTTTCGAAAGATGCATAAATTGTTTATGCATTAATTAAAGATAATCTTGTGAATTACATAAAATGGAAGCTAATAGTTACTAAGATAACACAGCGAAATTTTTTTCAAAGATGTTCCATGAAATAGACAGATATTTTATTTAGGTAAAATTAAAATTTATTTCAAATTTAAGGGAGAAAAATATTGCCTTTATCTTTTCATGCTTGGTATATGTATAAAAAAATGTATATTTTTGAAAATATTGTATTCTCAAAAATACAACATTCACATAAATTTTTAAATTTTCATTTTTAATTAAGACGTAAAAATGTGATATTTCCATGACATGATAATCCTTTTACTTAGGTGAAATTAAAAGACTAATTATCGACTGTTCATTGGTATCAAAATTTTAACTTTAATTCATCTTTATCTACCATTCTTGCAGCCACCACTATCCATCTTTCGTTATTGTGACCATGACCATTGTTCTCACCACTACTAGCATCATCACACTGATATTATTAATAGTTTAATACGAGTAAATTATATATTTTTTAAAAAATGTTAAAATTATACATTTTTCTCTTTTATTTTAAATTTATATTTTTATTTTAAATTTTTACTAAGAAAATTTTATCTTAACACTTCTGACCTAATAGAGATTAATCTCAAGTTTAATATAAATTGGGAGATACCCTGAGTTTTTATTAAAAAAATTATAATTTTACTCATTTTAACTAAAATAATTTTAATAATAATATTAATTTCTAAAAAAATTATAATTTATTATAAAACATATTTTAAAAAATATTATTTCATTATTATTTATTTCGAGTTAAAATAATAAATTTATTTTATTTTAATTTTTTAAAAAATCATATTGATCAAATATATTTTTAATTATATAAATAATAAATACAAAGAAATTTGATCAAAATGATTAAATTTGTAGGCTTTTCTTATCTTTATCGGAGGAGAATATAATTGACTCTTAATATTTTCATTGAAAAATAATAAGTCATAATATAATTTTATTTTTAAAAAATATTATATTTAAGTAGACAATTTTAACAATATTTTTAAAATTCCCATCTCTATCAATTACATTTTTAATAATTATACTCCTAATTTTTTTTCTTAATAGCTTTAACCACAAATAGGCCTGAGTATACTTATATTTTACGAATACCTGTAAAATTTGTTGATCTAATCTAGGTATGGATATTAAATAAATGAATACAATTCTATGTCTAATTTATTGAGGGTGCTACTTAGTCTAGCTTTTTTTTATTAGACATTTGACAAAACAACAGCGAAAGATCAACAAGTTGAAAATACTATTCAATTTCTGATGTACGTGGGAACATAATCGGAATATGATCATTCCAGAAGATATTTGACAAAAATTAAGGAACAAAAGAAAATAAAGAGTGCATAAATAAATTTTGTGTGTTTAAAATTTTGATAATATAATAGTTGTGAAATCTCTTTTTTGTGATTTTATATGAATAAATTTTATATAAATAACCGTGGGGCTGCAAGATTTAGGTACACGAGGATGAAAAATGATTTTGTTATCCTACTTTTGCATGAGTGAGACTACGTTGTACTTAAGCTTGCATAAAATGTCAATCCATTATTATTATATAATCACAAATAACTAAATAACTGTATACAAATTCAAAGATATAATCACAAATATTAGTCTACGAGATCCAAATAGCTTCAGAGCACAGCAATACATCACAATGATCTCATGCAAACAACACATTTCTCTATAAAAGAGAAAATATTGGAGGAGAATTCCAAAGAGAGGAAAATCATGTGTCGTGCGTGGAACACCAACAGCTTCTAGTTATTCTTTTTTCTTTAGTCAAAATGTATCAGAATTTTGTTTAATTTAGTATTTTTATTTAACGGTTAAATAGATCTCTATATTTTTATCAAATGATTGAATTTAATGTTAATTAATGAAAGTATCAGTATTTTTTATATAAAATTTAAATTTTTTTTGTACCAATCGAAAGGTTATTTCTATATTAACTACTTAAAAACAAATTATAACTATATATTGAAAGCAGCCAAAGAATGATTATTGCTTGTATGATTGATTGTAATTTTTAAAATTTATTTTTTATTTTTTATTTTTAAAAATAAAAAATAAAAAATTTTGTTTCAATAATTATTTTTAATAAAAAATAAAAATAATAAAATATGTGTTTTGTGAATAAAAAATATAGAATAATTAAAAGATATTCTAAACTCTAATTTTTTAAAATAAAAAATATAAAAAATTATGTCTTTTTATTAGTAACATTTATATAAATACATAAAAATAATATTAGTATAAATTTTTAAAAATAATTTTAAAGAACACAATAACAGAAAAAACTTTGGAACAATCCCCGGATCATATAACTACAACCAATTAAGCTGGCCCACCGGTTGATCAAAGTTAAAAAAGATAGAAAAGATATCTAAAAGCTCGAAAAGAAAGCCAAATAAGGCAATTTCCACATAAAGTAATAATTATAAGAGTCTTTGTCTGCCATTCACATTATAAAATATAAACATAAATTATTTAAGTATAATTTTAATACTTTTAATATCAAATTATTCAATTAAAATTTGATACGTATATAATTTATATAACATATTTTTTTTTTATGATTAATTTTTTTAAAAAAAAATTTATATATTTTATTTTAATTAAAATATCTAATAATATAAATATAAATTTATAATAATATAAAACTATAGGTCTTCACTGCATGATTCATGGGAAATTACTCCTGTATAGTCAAAAGGACTAATCAATCTTCAACGGTTCAACTACTCATCAAAGACTATACCTATGAGTTATTAAGAAAATGATTTTTTAGTCTTTTAAAATTATATTATTAAAATTACTAAAAATGAAAATTAACCAAAATAAAATCTGAAAATATCTCTAACTACAATTGAAAAAGAATTTGGGTCTTTCGTAGTACTGTAATAGTGCAATAGGAGACAAAAAAGAAAAAACAGAGAGAGAGATATAAATGCAGGACATACTTGCACAGTTTAAGGTTTTTATATATATCTTTATAGTTAATTTTTTGAAAAATTAAAAGAATTTAAATTAGAAAAAATTAATGTAATAACTAGCTACATTAATTTCATCCAATTTAGTCAGAGAATTGCAAAAGTGAAACTAAGTGTGAAAACAAATAAGTCAAAGTAAGAAGAAAACGTACATATAGATGACATGTAGTGATTAAAGTTGGATTTTTTGGTATGGATATGAGTGGTGGGAGGTGTTGAAAAATTCTTGCATGCGCTTTGAAATAAATGAATAATCTCTTTTTCCTTCAACACTTGGACTTGGTCTCACATTTATGAATATGAATAAATGAGAAATTGGAATGGTGGTCGATGTTTGAAATGCACTAAGTTTATCATCTTTTTAAAAGAAGTTTCACTTTGGATTTTTTTTGACTATGTAAAGGAACATCTTCATTTTTTACGACCACATGGATTTGAATCTTTTTAAATAAAAGAGATGTGAAGTTTGTAAATAAAAGAAAAAAAAATTGAATTCTAATTCATCTAGAGTAGTCCTTTATTTATTTTTTTCTTAAGTATTTTAATTTTTTTATATATTTCTTTTTTATTTCAAGAATTTTACACAATAAAATACTTCAAATGATTCTTTTCCCGAATAAATATACCGTTATTAAATTTATGATATCAATATATTAATTCAGTGTTATGAAAATTAACACAATTACACCCTTTGATATCTTGTAATAAAATTAATTTTCTTTAGTTAAATAATTATTATTATGTTGATATTGCATGTTAAATTTTAAAAATTAATGTTTTTATATTTAAAGTTTCTTTAATTATTAATTTTCTAATATATTAATAAGATACCAAAAATCATGAAAAATAATTATCTAAAATATTTTATATGGTAAAATTCTTAAAATAACAAAAAAAAAAAAGAAAAAAAAATATAAAAGATCAAGTCAGTGATTTATTATCCTCAAATTTTAAAAATGATCAAACGGTATGTTTCATTTAATGACTAATGACTATTCATAACTATTTTTAAGATTGTGACTATTCATAACTCTTGAATAAAAAGTATTAAAATAATATATAATTTGATATAAGAACATATTTTTTTACCTCCTCATTAACATCCATATCTTCAAAAAATATGTTATAATTTGCATTGCTTAAAGAACCTAACAAATGATAATTGAAGAATTAAATTAATTTTAGGTAAAAGAAAATTAATAAATATATAATGATATAAAAATTGAGTACCTTTATATTCATACGTACTCAATCTTGATAACACATTAATGTCTCTATTGCTTTTAGATTTAACCTACTGCAATGTTGAGATAGAAAGCGACAACCAGTACTAAAGGTAGACTCTGAAGCAATTGTAGAGATTGGAATAGTCAAAAAATCTCTTGCAATTTTTTGCAAAGTTGGATATTTTATCCCATTATTTTTCCAATAACCTTATATGTCATATATTTCTTCATTTGAAGCATCAAGCAAGATAGACTCTTCTAGGTAACAATCTAACTCTGACTTGACATTATGAGAAGATGCATTTTCCTTCACATATTATAAATAGTTACACTTCCATTTTGCTTTCTTTGCTAGAGAACTTACATCTGTTAGAGTAGATGTAGTAGAATCACCACTTATATGACCACTCTTCTTTTCATTAGCTTGATATTGAGCAACCAAACTTACATAGAATGTTTTCACCTTGTCCAATTCACTTTGAAAATTGTTTCCATACATAAGTGGAAAGAAATAATTCAACAATGACATCTTATACCTAGGGTCCAAAACACCCCTATTGCCATCACTCCATTAATGGAACTCTAATATTTATCAAATTTAGATATCATACGAGAAGCCATACTTTAGGTGGTAACACTAGAAGAAGAAAGCCACCCTCACAAAGCCAATCTAATTTCACAATTTTTTTGGAATTGGATATTGAGTTATTGAAAATAACTCCGTGAAAATAACATTTGAATTCTACTCTGACAAATATAAGTTCTCTTGCAAAGAAAGAAAAATGGAAGTATAATTATTTACAATATGTGAAGGAAAATGCATCTTCTCATAATGTCAAGTCAGAGTTAGATTATTACCTACAAGAGCCTATCTTGCATGATGTTTCAAATGAAGAAATATATGACATATTAGGCTATTGGAAAAATAATGGGGTAAAATATCCAACTTTGCAAAGAATTGCAAGAGATTTTTTTGGCTATTCCAATCTTTATAATTGCTTTAGATTCTGCCTTTAGTATTGGTGGTCGTGTTCTATCTCCACATAGCAATAGGTTAAATCCAAAAACAATAAAGGCATTGATGTGTTATCAAGATTTAGTACGCATGAATATAAAAGTACTCAATTTTTATATCATTATATATTTCTTAATTTTCTTTTACCTAAATTAGTTTAATTCTTTAATTATCATTTGTTAGGTTCTTTAAGCAATGGAAACTATAGCATGTTTTTTGAAGATATGGATGTTAATGATGAGGTAAAAAAATATGTTCTTATATCAAATTATATATTATTTTAATACTTTTTATTCAAATAATAATTTTTGTGTTTATTTTGTAGGAAGTGGCACTCACACATGTGGATGAAAATATAAATGAAGACTTTGATAAATGATTCCCAAAAAAAAATATGAACTTGACATTTTTAATTAATTGAACTTAATGTTTCTTTTTTATTTTAGTTGATTCTGTAACAACTGGAATCATTTTTAAAAAGATAAAACCCGATTTTCACGATAAATTCACGTAAGCCAAGCCTGGCATGACTTTCAAGGATGATGATTTGAAACGAAAGTTCGTTCGAGGTCAGAAACACAAGTGAATGGAAAGAAACGCAATCCGGCGATCAGAAACTGACAGACGATGTTTTGTGTGTCAATTCCACAAAAAGAGGCCAAAATCTTTGCATGGAAACTCGTGCCAACGTCTGGAGGAAAGCTGACATCTCGAAGTTTCCCCGGGTGATTCGGGAAAAGTCGAAATCGCCCCCGAAAGCTTTAAATTTCCTGAAATCCCTCTATTTCTATCAATTCTCTCTCTCTCCTCACTCTACTTTCTCTCTCCTCTCTCTCCTCCTTCCTCCACCGCGCGCCGCCACCTGAGCCACCGTGAGCCACCACCTGGCCTACAAACCAACAACCCTTGCCATCCACAACCTCCAGCAACCACCCACGACCGCCAACGGCCGCTAGCGCCGCCGAAAAATGACGTTTTCCTACCCCATCGCGCGAAAACTTTTCCAACTGAGATTGCCATCATCCGCCACCATTGGCCGTCACCGCCCCCACCATCGTGTAGCCTGAGCTGCCAGCTTCCTCCACCAGCTCGCCGACGTCAAATGGAGGTCCGACGCGCCCGAATCGAGGCTTTTTTCGGCCAACGTGGATTTAGATACACCGGGCATGGGATTTAACCTGATTTCTATGATTGATTGTTAAAGAAATGGATTTTATGATTATGAATAATTGCTGCGATTTTCATGTGATAAATGATTTTAAAGATAAGGTATTTCACTGATTTCGAACTGATTTTGGGAAGATGTTTTCGGTGCTCGCACCGCTGAGTATTCAACCAGATTTTGAATTGTATTTGAATTGTAAATTATTCCACTGGGATTTTATATCTCACCAGGTTGTTTACTCAGATGAACAGGGACAGGGACAGGAACCTAAACGTTAGCTGGATGATGACTTGATGACAGACAAAGGAGAAGCTTAGTCTAGGCTTGAATTGCATTGTATATAGTTTCCTGATGATGTTGTATATTAGTTTTCTGTAATTTTCTGCCTGCTGTGGTGATTGGATTGACTGTATATGTATAAATCAGATGACTGTTGTATTTGGGATATTTTTGAAATACAGAGGAAACTCTGCCAGATTATCGGTAGGGTTTACCGTTGTAAACTTACGATTTTAAGTTAAAATTTGTATAAATGATTGTATGCTGTATATATGGATATTAGATTTCATTCCAGAGTAATTTGTGATATATGTATGTATATTTAGTTTAGTTGCGTGTGAATTAGTGTTGAACGAAATCCGAATGGACAACGAGAAGTCTATTTGGGTTACGCTCAACTAGTAGTGATCCCCTGACATTCCCACATCGGGAATAACTATTTAGAAAACCCATACGCTTCTGCTATGAGTGTGTATGTTGTATTAGGGGGTCGTTACAATTATGGTATCAGAGCCTGATTTGTCAGATTGTCAGTTTTAGTGGGCTAGGGATTGTGAATCTTCGGGCTTGCAACTTTAGGGTTTCGATTAATTTAACTCTGGAATGTTAGGACCTAATCTTGAACCGATAAGTAACAGAATGAATTTAATGCCTTTACATTAGCTTTAATCTTTGTTATGACTGATCTGTTTACTTCTGTGTCAGATAAGCATGGCAGAATCTAGCAGGGATGCCACTCGCAGGCCCAGAGGAAGGCCAAGGCACAGGAATCAGGGTGCTTCGGGTAGTGGTAGCATGAAGACTGATGTCGACATACGCGATATGATGGAATCCATCCGGTTGATGGCTGATGCGATGAGAGATCAAGCCACTACCAGTGCTAATGTGATGAGACAGTAACAGGAAGACAGACAGACTAGAAATGACAGAGCCACCCATCATGCTAACCCATTGTATCAGGGATGGATCGAGTTTCAGCGAGCAGGTCTATCTCTATTTGCAGGTTTCTTCGATCCAGCTGTGGTAGAAGCCTGGATGAAATATATTGAAAAGATTTTCAGATTGTTGCAGTGTGACGATGAGCAGAAGGTTACATATGCAACATACATGTTGAAAGGTGAAGCAGAACTCTGGTGGACAGATGCCTAGCAACTAATGGAAAGCAGAGGCATTCTGCTCACCTGGGAGTCCTTTAAGTGAGTCTTTATGGACCAGTACATCCCTGAGAGTGTAAAATAATCAAAGGAAGCATAATTTCTAAAGCTCACATAGGGAGGCAGGCCATTTGAGGAGTATTTGAAACAGTTTGAAGAATTATCACGATACTCTACCTATCTGCGAATGCATTATGACGAGGCCTAGAAAGAAAAACAATTAGAAGAAGGCCTAGACTTACCCATAAAGACTCAGCTGGCCACATTGGAGATTAGAGACTTCGCCACGCTGGTAAACAAGTGCCGAATCCTAAGCAAGAATTTGGAGAAGAGACAGGCTTAGAATATGACACAGAGAATAGGGAACCGGCTAAGACCAGCACCCAGAAATCTTAATGTGAGAAGCGGTATGTTTAAACCGCAACCAAGGGCTTCTAGCAGCAGTGAAAGATGACCTGACAACACACCCTGTCCGAAGTGTGGCACCAGACATCCGAATCAGCCCTGTTGGCATCAAACTCCTCTTCAATGTTACAGGTGTGGAGGTACAGGACATATGGCCAGATACTGCTCTTCCACCGGGAACCAACCGACGTCCGGTAGCCGAAGACCACAGGCTCCAGGGAGAGTGTTTACTTTGAATGCAGCCAATGTCGACAGGTCTTCGGGCTTGATGTAGGGTAGAGAAAAAATCTATAATTTTTCTTTAATAGTATTGTTTGATTAGGGTGCTACGCACTCCTTTATTGCTGATGCATGTGTAGAAAGAATAAGATTACCTGTTCAAACCCTGCCCTGTGACTTATACATATCCACACCCTTGGGAGAAACCACTATGTCTCCACGTATATGCCTAAATTGCCCCTTAATCATTGAAGATGCTTTATTCATTGTGGACTTAGTGTGTATACCATTGACCGGGATCGACATCATCTTGGGAATGGATTGGTTGACTAGGAATCAGGTATTGTTGAATTGTTCGGAAAGGACAATCACCTACCTGGATAACGTACCTGTGCGAGGAAGTGACAGGGCTTGTGAGATAGGTGATATGTCCCTCAATCTCTCTGAGGTAGAGTTGCAGGATAGGCTAAGCCAAATCCTAATTGCTAGTGACTTTCCAGAGGTATTTCCTTTGGAAGTAAGCAAACTGTCATCACCTAGGGAGATAGAGTTCACCATTGACCTGATTCTGGGAGCGGGCCCAATAGCCATGACCCCATATCGTATGGCCCCAGCGGAATTAAGAGAATTAAAGGTCCAAATTGAAGATATGTTGGAGAAGGGGTTCATTAGGCCAAGTGTATCGCCATGGGGAGCTCTGGTCTTATTTGTAAAGAATAAAGACGAGAGTTTAAGATTGTGTATTGATTACCGGCAGTTGAATAAGGTGACCATTAAGAACAAATACCCATTACCATGTATTGATGACTTTTTTGATCAGTTGTAAGGCGCGACTGTGTTTTCTAAGATAGACTTAAGATCAGGATACCACCAGATTAGGGTTAGAGAGGAGGATATCTCTAAGACAGCGTTTAGGACAAGATACGGCCACTACGAGTTTCTAGTGATGCTGTTTGGATTGACGAACGCACCAATTGTCTTTATGGATTACATGAACAGAATCTTTAGACCCTATTTAGATCAGTTTGTAATGGTATTCATCGATGATATCTTAGTCTATTCCAAGACTCACGAAGAGCATGCTCAGCATCTTAGCACGGTGCTACAGATACTGGAAGAGAAACAATTGTATGTAAAGCTAGAGAAATGTGAGTTTTGGTTAAAAGAAGTGAAATTCTTAAGACACGTGATTAATGGGGAAGGAATAGCGGTAGACCCAAAGAAAATTGAAGCAGTATTAGATTGGGATCAACCTAGAATGGTCACCGAGATTAGGAGTTTCCTGGGTTTTGCTAGCTATTATAGGAAATTTATTCAAAGATTTTCTCAGATAGTCGTGCCATTAACTCGGTTAACTCAGAAAGGGGTAGATTTCGATTGGAGCGAACAGTGTGAGACTAGTTTTCAAATTTTGAAAGAGAAATTGACCACCGCTCCTGTACTAATTATTCCCAAACCCCTAGAACCCTTTACTGTATACACAGATGCATCCCTGAGAGGCCTAGGTTACGTGTTGATACAGGATGGGAAAGTGTGGCTTATGCATCACGGAAATTGAAACCTGCAGAGGAAAACTATCCCACCCATGACTTAGAATTAGCTGCCGTTGTGTTTGCCCTAAAGATTTGGAGACATTACCTGTATGGCACTGTATTTGAGGTGTATAGTGATCATAAGAGCCTTAGGTATTTGTTTAATCAAAAGGAATTAAACATGAGGCAGCGTAGGTGGGTAGAATACCTAAAAGACTTTGATTTTGAATTGAAGTATCATGCAGGGAAAGCGAATGTCGTGGCTGATGCATTAAGCCGAAAGTCACTACAACTAGCTAGTTTAATGATTGGTGAGATGAGGTTACTTGAGGATTTTAAGAATCTCAGCCTCAACATAATCTCGTTTTCGCAAAGATTAGTGATGAGTGACTTTTTGATAACCTGCGAATTGAGAGAATTGATTAGAAAAGCCCAACTTGAGGATGAATCCTTGGAAGTATATGCAGACCAACCCGACTTTGGACTAACACCTGATGGAGTCTTGATGTTTAGAAAGAGGGTAGTGATTCCGAACCATCAGGAACTAAAGGACAAAGTGTTAGCAGAGGCCCATAGAAGCCATTACACTATTTACCCTGGTATTTCCAAGATGTATCAGGACCTAAAGAGGAACTTTTGGTGGCCCGATATGTGGAAGGATATCACGAACTACGTGAATGCCTGTTTGACTTATCAACAGGTTAAGAAAGACATCAGAAACCCGCAGGGCTACTAAAACCATTGGAGATACCTGAGAGAAAATGGGATCAAATCACTATAGATTTCATGGTAGGATTACCTAGAACCCCAGCAGGACTTGATGCCATTTGGGTGATAGTGGATCGGTTGACCAAATTTGCGTACTTTTTACCTGTTAAGGTGCGTTACTCTATGGAGAAATTAGCCGAAGTATACCTTATAGAAATCGTGAGATTACATGGAATACCGTCAGGTATAGTATCCGATAGAGACCCTAGGTTTACTTCGAGATTCTGGCAATCCCTACAGCAAGCCTTAGGAACCCAGCTTAAATTTAGCATAGCCTATCATCCTCAGACTGACGGGCAGTTTGAGAGGACTATTCAAACCCTAGAAGACATGTTAAGGGCTTGGGTGCTTGAGCAGAAAGGAAGTTGGGATAAACACTTGCCATTGATAGAGTTTGCATACAACAACAGTTATCACTCTACCATTGGTATGGCACCGTACGAGGCTCTGTATGGGAGGAGTTGTAAGTCACCTTCAAGTTGGGTAGAAATGGGAGAGAGTGCACTATTGGGACCCAAAATAATACAAGAAATCACTTATCAGATTAAAATGATCAGGGAAAAGATGAGAGTTGCCCAACAGAGGCAAGAATCATATGCCAACAAGAGAAGAAGGCCTTTGGAATTTAATGAGGGAGAACACATATTTCTGAGAGTGTCCTCCACCACGGGTATCGGTAGACAGGTAAGGACCAAGAAACTAAGCCCTAGATTCCTAGGACCATTCCAAATCTTACAAAGAGTCGGTCCCATTGCCTACCAAATTGCCTTACCTCCCTATTTGTCCAACCTACATGATGTTTTCCATGTCTCCCAACTTCGTAAATATGTTCCAGATCCTGTGCATGTATTAGGGAATCAACCGATAATATTAAAGGAAAATTTGACTTATGAATCTACTCCTGTACAAATCCTTGACTTTAAGACTAAGCAACTTCGAAGTAAAATAATCCCTTTAGTTAAGGTACTTTGGCAGGATGTAGTGTCGCAGGAGATGACGTGGGAGAAAGAAGAAGAGATGAGGCAAAGATACCCAAAACTGTTCACAGGTATAAATTTTGGGGACAAAATTTCTTTTAAGGGGGGAGAATGTAACAACCGAGATCATTTTTAAAAAGATAAAACTCGATTTTCACGTTAAATTCACGTAAACGAAGCCTGACATGACTTTTGAGGATGATGATTTGAAACGAAAGGTCGTTCGAGGTCAGAAACATAAGCGAATGGAAAGAAACGCAATCCGCCGATTAGAAACTGATAGACGATGTTTCGTGCTTCAATTCCATAGACGGAGGCCAAAATCTTTGCAGGGGAACTTGTGCCAACGTCTAGAGGGAATCTAACATCCTGAAGTTTCCTCGGGTGATTTGGAAAAAGTCAGAATCGCCCCTAGAAGCTTTAAATTTCTCGAAATTCCTCTATTTCTATCAATTCTCTCTCTCTCCTCACTCCAATTTCTCTCTCCTCTCTCTCCTCCTTCCTCCACCATGCACCACCACCTGGCCTACCAACCGATAGCCCTCGCCACCCATAACCTCCAACAACCACCTACGGCCACCAACGGCTGCTAGCGCCGCCGAAAAATGACATTTTCCTCCTTCATTGCGCGAAAACTTCACCAGCTGAGATCGCCGTCGTCCACCACCATTGTCCGTCACTGCCCCCACCATCATGTAGTCTGAGCTACCAGCTTCCTCCACCAGCTCGCTGACGTCGAATGGAGGTCCGACGCGCCCGGATCGAGGCTTTTTCCATTCGCAGTGCGTCATTCTTCGTGGTCAAAAAATGCCATCCAAACGACCGTGAATTGCAGCGCCACCACCATATTCGGACTCCTCATCTTACGAGCTTCACCGTGGTGTAAATTTTGAGGTAAACCGCACCCCTCCGCCGTGCGCTGCTGTATGCCATCGTGCGCCGTCGTGCGCCACCGTGTCGGAGCATCTAGACATATACCGGGAGAAACCGAGACCACCCCGGGACAGATTTCCATCATACGATAACAGTGGTAAGGTTCGATTTCTCAAAAATTGATGAATTTTGATTGAATTGGCTGCCGAACGAAAATAAGAAATAAATTGACCTAGGTATTAGGGTAACTGGACTTAGAATCATAAAACAGATGACGTGATAAGCTTGAATATTCATTTAAATATCCAGGGAATTTAATTGGCTCGAAAACTGAGATTTGTGAAGTTCTAAGTTAATTTGGAGCGACAGGAGACCAGGTAGGATGATTTACGCTTCTTGAGTCCTATATTTGACCTAGTGATTGCCTGAATGATTAGATTGAATTACATAGAATTACGTGCTACTTTCGATGAAATAAATTGCATGCCTATGTGTTGAATATCCTAGTTGCATGATAGACGCTTTGTTTATCGAGTTTAGATGCCCTTAGGACGGATTTACTTAGGGTAGGGTACTTGATAGCCGGTATGGGACGGTCGTTAAGTATCTCGAGTACAGGGAGTTTTTAATTGACATTGCTTTTACCAGATTTAGCCTGTACTACGTTAGGGATCAAGCGATAAATCAGGACTACCCTAAGAAAGGTTTAAGGAGTATAAGGGGGGATAGCCTACATGGAGAAACGTTGTGATTTAGGCGTAATACCTTAGAACCCCGAGGAATAGCCGATCGTGAGCATGTGAGTTCGAATAGACTGTATAAGGATGAGAATCGGCGTATGTGCACATGCTAGGGGACGCCCTAGATGTTGATTCTCACCCGGTCCTTGAGTGAGTGATTAGTGTTACAGATCACACTCACAACATAGGCGAGATTTGGGTGATTGGTGTTACGGATCACACCCAACGATAAGAGAGGTAATCTCTCTAGATGACGTACAATTGGATGACGATTTAGACTTGGTCGTAGAGGATTTGTGGCCAACGTGGATTTAGATACACCGGGCATGGGATTTAACCTGATTTCTATGATTGATTGTTAAAGAAATGGATTTTATGATTATGAATAATTGTCGCGATTTCCATGTGATAAATGATTTTAAAGATAAGGTATTTCACTGATTTCAAACTGATTTCGAGAAGTTTTTTTCGGTGCTCGCACCGCTGAGTATTCAACCAGATTTTGAATTGCATTTGAATTGTAAATTATTCTACTGGGATTTTATATCTCACCAAGTTGTTTACTCAGATAAACAGGGACAGGGACAGGAACCTAGACGTTAGCTGGACAATGACTTGATGACAGACAAAGGAGAAGCTTAGTCTAGGCTTGAATTGCATTGTATATAGTTTCCTGATGATGTTGTATATTAGTTTTTTGTAATTTTCTGCCTGCTATGGTGATTGGATTGACTGTATATGTATAAATCAGATGACTATTGTATTTGGGATATGTTCAAAATACAGAGAAAACTCTGCCGAATTGTCGGTAGGGTTTACCACTGTAAACTTACGATTTTAAGTTGGAATTTGTATAAATGATTGTATGCCGTATGTATGGATATTAGATTTCATTCCAGAGTAATTTGTGATATATGTATGTATATTTAGTTTAGCTGCATGTGAATTAGGGTTGAACAAAATCCGAATGGACAACAAGAAGTCTATTTGGGTTACGCTCAACCATTAGCGATCCCCTGATATTCCCACATCGGAAATAACTATTTGGAAAACCCATACGCTTCCGCTATGAGTGTGTATGTTGTATTAGGGGGTCGTTACAGATTCAATTGTAATATTTATTGTTTGAATTTTTTTAAGTGTTTAACCTTGAATTTATCAACTTATATAATAATTTTTAGTAAAAATAAGTTTTTTCTATGTTTAGAAATATTTTTAAAATTTTATTAAATTTTTTAATAATAAAATCAAGGTCCCCACTGGAACTTGCATGGAGACGGGGATAGGATATAGGGGAGAAATTCTCCCCACTATGGGGATTTGAAGCGAGGGAGTACTCTCCCCCCTCTCCTCGCACACAAGACATTCCTAGATATAAACATTTCTTTTAATTTTTTATATTAATAAAATTAATATTTTTTATAATAAATATTTATTCTAAAATGATAAAATTACTTAATTGTCTTTATTGTTATATTAAAAATTTTATATTGAATTTTAATATAAATTTAATTGCATTTATTTTTATATTAATCTCATTTTGCACAAAAATTATGTTTATTGACAAAAAATAAATTAAAATAAAGTTAAGTATAATTTTTAAATTAAAAAAATGATAAGTATAATTTAGTCAAATATCAATAGAGGTAAATATAATTTACACAAAAATGTTTTTAAGTATCAAAGCTGTATAATTCAATGTTTTATTACCTTTTAATTTGTGTTTCTTGCATGTACATGATTTAGCAAAAATCATTAATATAAACTCTAAGAAAAATATTAGTAATATTATATATTTATGATAAAATGTTATATGAATTTAACCTATTAATTTATGATGTAACTATGATTATTGCTTCTTTAATCCATTACTCTAAATTCTTAATTTTTTTTTTATTCAGTTGTTAGCACATCCACCTTCTCCTCATTGCAGACAATCCTAAATCTCCTTATCATCGCCTAAGCATTTACCGTCAAGATACACATGAAGGTGGCTCATCATGTCTATCTCAAACTTGGTGAAAGGAAAAATGATCCCCAAATCCTTCATCATGTACCTATACATGAGGAACCCTAAGTCATCCATCCAAGTTATATCCATGGGTTCCTTCCATGCAACGACCCTAAAATCATGTCGGCCCAAGGGAGCAAAATATGTATCCCACAAAGAATG
Source organism: Senna siamea (assembly GCA_031216115.1). Taxonomy (NCBI): domain Eukaryota; kingdom Viridiplantae; phylum Streptophyta; class Magnoliopsida; order Fabales; family Fabaceae; genus Senna; species Senna siamea. The sequence goes on along the minus strand of CM062355.1, from coordinate 13,432,003 downwards.
CAAGTGCTCCCGTACATATTTAAGACGTGAATTTCTTCACATTTGGATGTATGTTGCTTGCCACCTCCTCATCCAGCCTAGGAAGTGACAACCATTCTTGTACTAAGGCCTCGCCCAAGGCTAATAATGTTATTGTACTAAGGCCTTGCCCAAGGCTAAAGGTCACCTTATATGCCTGTAATCGCCTATAAACTTTATAAATATAAGAGCATCCTCCAACACCCAGGTATGGGAATATTCTAGCTCTTAGCTTTCACTCGCTTCATGACTCTCTTGCTCGATTTATCATCAGAGGTGCAACCGGGGAGCTACCTCCCCCTTTACATTCTTTTGTTTTGTTCACTATGCACAGGTTTATGCCAACTTCAGCCATCACTCTGAAACTTCATTGATCCAATCCAGAAACTGATTCAAGGCTACGACGATTCTTTTTCTTTGATTGTGCCTTGGTCAATGGTATTTTCATGACAGGGATGAACAAGAAATGGTTCATTGTGGTAATGCACAAGATTTGCATGGGTGTGCTTTCACAACTTATTGTGAGAATGCACAAAAGACTTGGATGATGCATTGTAAAAAGAAATGTATATAGAAATTCTTCTTTCTTAAGAAAAAATTTGTGTGTTAAATTAAAGATGGTGGTGGTGCATCACAAGAGGTCCAAGATGATGCAACATTAAAAATATATCAAAGATTGATGAGTCTAAAGAGAATAGTGGGTTCCTTCTCTGATATAATCAAAGATTGATGAATCTAGCTTGGTATAAAGATTTTGCCAAGGTAGCGTGAGGATGCTACCAAGGTGGTCTACCTAAGAAAGTGTATATCTTGGATTTGGTAGTAGATAAATCTTGACAGCTTCACAGGTTTATGAAAATCAATAACAGAATTAATAGGTTGAAATATATTTGTTTAGAGATAAGATGGATGGGTTCTCTTAGTGGGTGCCATTAATAAAACATAGTTTTACCATTATAGTGATTTTGATGGCTAGACTTCATGAATAGTGAGAGTTTTCAAAACAAAAGAGGAATGAAAGGCTGCAAAAGAGCTAAAAGGCCCTATCGAGTACTCTGACGCCCAAGTTAATATGAGGTGGAGAGAGAGAGAGAATAAAGTGATGATAATAGTAAATATGAAGGGTCCTTATATAATGATTTTAAGAGTCTTTTATATACAAAATTAAGATTAACAATCTTAGTTTAGAGGTGATTAGATTTGATATTATCACTTTATAAAGCTAGTTTTTCAAAATACTAGACATAGAGAGAGAGAGAGAGAGAGAGAGAGAATCCATATATAGCATGAAGACAAGTAAGTCTAACTAAAGTGCAAAGTTTGATTACAAAGTAGAATAATAAAGCAAAGCAATGAAAAAATTTTAGGTGTCTATGGTATATCACTTTATTTTTATATTAGTCAATAAAATTTAACTATTTATTTTTATTTTATTTATCATATAGATTCTTTATTTTTTTTAAAAAAAGAATATAATAAATATCATTAATCAATAAAAAAATTTTATTTTTTTAATAAAAATAAATAAAGAGATAAACATAAATTTATTTGAGTAATAAGGAGTAGATATTCATAATATATATATATATTAATATATATATATATATAGAGTAAATTTGCTACTATCTCTTTTTTTTAATAATATTCTCATTTTTTTTAGGTCAAAAGTTGTCATTAAAGCGTAATGTGAAGTGTGAACTGAATCTTACACCCCCAAAAGGTCTTCTAATTCTAACCACTTCATGTGCTCATGATTTTGCGCCTGTTAATTTCTCCTTTAAGCTCTAATAATTAACAAACACTCCAAAAGACACCCCACCACTTTTCTAGTAGTGGAACAGGAGAAGACACAATATTACTATTGGGCATCCTATCTCACCGTTGAAATTGCTAATGTTGTATATGTTTATAAAATATAATTTCTAAAACTAATTTAAATATAATTTCACCAAAGAGAGTTGGTGTAATTTACTTTTAAAAAATTAACGATGAGTCAGATTTTTTTTTGGAACCGAGAATGAGTTAGATTAAGTAGCAAATGTGGATGGTAAAAATAAGATAAAGAGAAGTATCCTAAATTGTATCCTAGGATGCTCCACAATAAGAATGCAAATTAAAGACGACAAAAATATTAAAATTCCCAAATAGCTTTCTATTCTTATAGAATATTACTGCCACAATCACTTCAATTATTAATAGATAGACAAGTGACGTCGAAAAAAATGGATCCTAATATATTATATGACTACATTTTTTTTTTTGGGTTAGATTTAACAACATTTTTTAAACTATTCCAAAATCGTTTAAAAAATGGCCGCCAAAGCTAACAAATGTCCTTACTATTTGGTCTGTTTCACGTTTTCGTATACTCAAAATTGGTAAAATATTTTGAATAGATGGCTAAAAATATTAGGATAAAAATATAAGAATATTTCGTTACTGGACAAATAAGAAAAATAATTATATTGAGAGATATACGAGATTCTTATAATTGTTTAGTGATACAAAACATTCAAGTGACATGCTATATATTTTATATATTTTTCTTTGAAATAAAAATGGAAGTAAAATGCCAATAATATACTTAAATGACATCTCCCTTCCGTACTTTTGACACGGAGGGATGAACAAAATCATCTATAAAAATTAAGAAAAAAATAATTTTTTTTGAAATACTTCACAAAATAATTCTGTGTCTCTTTCTATTTTACTTTATAAAATATTTCAGAATATTCTAACCCAAAATGAAGTGTCAAGAGATCTCTCTCACTTTGATATTTTATTTTATTATTTTTATTATTATAGTTAATTGATGTTTGAATCAACTTGGCACTTTGTTAATTTTTTATGCTTGTACAAAAATTAACTAATTCATTCCAACATAAGACATACCATTCCTCCACGAAAATATAACTTATTGATGAACAAGTTATCTGATTAAAAGACTCTCCCCAACACAATTCTAATGTCAAAATCAGCAAAGACATTGGTAATGTTATTAGAAACTTAGGATGTTAGATTTCGTACTTAGTTATAAATAGAAGTTAATGATGTAACAATCTTATAAAATCCGTAGGTGTGTTTCTTAACTTACGTGATCAAGAATATGGCCATCAACTAGGATCACGAGATTGCAAAAAACAATCACCTAACTACTAAGTACGAGTTAGCAAAACTTTTAATATGTTCAATTACAAAAATAAAAAGTGAAATCAGAATTTCAAATTTCGAAGATGTATGGATACACAAATATCTAGACGTCACTTATTTTTAATTTAATTATAACTTTGGAATTAATTTAATATATACAAGCTCTTACTGAGAGGTGCTTCAAGTTAGTTATCATCATTCCCTTTCTTTTGTTTTTCTCCTTTTTTTGTTGATACTGCACAATGAGTGGGATGAGGAGATAATTACTAAGGAAAGAGATTAATTAGAATCATAATGTTTTCGGTTTGTCTGTCTCTACATTGATCTTTTGTTCGTAGATTTTATCAAACTTTTTGTGTGAATAAGAGAGACAGTTGGATTCCTATGCATGAAAGAATATTAAACAATTGGAAGCTACAAATCTTGGAATATGGCAGTGTGTGCTTTTGTTTTTGTGTAACGGCGTTACCAACTACAAAATGCTTATATGAACGCATATATATGTATGCTACTCACAGAATTGTCAAATGTCAATTCCATTAAAAATACAAATGCCACTGGGAAAAACCGATGAAGTTTTAGAAGGATTTGTGATTGGAAAATCATGAGAAGAGAAGCTATATTCTGAAATACCAACTATTCTAAAATTTTATGAACATAATTCGTCCAAATCTCTTCAGTTCTTAATAAAGAAATTATGTGTTTTTACTTTTTTCAAATGATTTAATTTTGTTCTACACTCAATTTATTTATTTTTAAGGACAAATCATAGTTTAACCCCTTATGATGGTGATTATAAGGATGTTACTTAATTCTCATGTGGTTGGCCATGTTACTCCTTAACTACCAAGTGGTATTTTCTATTAAAAATGTAAGAAAATTTTTTATCCAAGAGTTAATTAAAATTAGTTTGCTTCTCTATAGTTTAAAAAATATCATTCAATAAACTTTTACGAAACTTGTCATTTGATTCCATTATAAATTAACACTATAGATTAAAAATAAGAACACAAGATATAGCACATTAATTACAAAAATAAATGTAATTGAAGAATTTATATACTTCACTTAATAAGCAAAGTGGTAATATATTCTTATAAAAAAAATTGCATTTAAAGTATAAAAGGATGTTTACATTTAGTGTTGAATAATATTTTAAATAAAATTGTCTCTAATATATATATATATATATATATATATATATGGGAGAACACACCTGAGAAATTAGAAAAAGTATAAAGGGTTACACTAACAATAATTGATTAGAATGATAAGTATTTTATTTCCCTCAAACATGAACACAATGCCTTAAGTTTTAGTCTTGTGTATAGAAACAACATTACCATAAGCGGGCTCTACCCTTATTATAGAATATTAATTAGTTAAAATCAGATTAATTAGAATTTATTAAACTTTTAGATATTAATAGTTTTAAAAAGAATAAAAATATAAAGGGTTACAAATTAATTTTAATTTTTCATATTTTTATTTTGATTACATTTTGAATGAAAATACTGCAGTTAAGTGTTAATGAAACAGATCATAAAAAGATTAAGTGACATATATTTTAGACAAAATCACAAAGAGTAAATTGTAATGTCAGTATTTTTATTTAAAATCTAATCTCAAATATAATGATTTATGATATAAATATTATTTAAATTTTATGATAAATTACACTTTAGTGTCATATAATTTGTCTTGATTTTACTTAACTATCATGTTGTTTAATTTTTTTTCAACCGAGTAGCATGTGGTTTACACCGTTCATACTTTGATGTCTTATGATTTAATTCTGTTAAAAATTTATCGATGGTTGCACTTGTCATGCACTTGATTATGAAAAAATCAATTTTTTTGAAAAAAAATAATTTTTCTGAAAAAAATCAATTTTCTTTCAAAAAAATTAATTTTTTTTCCAAAAAATTAGTTTTCTCTAAAAAAAATTTGATTTTATTTAAAAAAAAAAATCAGTTTTCTTCTCAAAAAATCAATTTTATTTTAAAAAAAAAATCAAAATTTCCATTTTTTTTTTACTAAAACTCAATTTTTTTGCTAAAATATGATATTTTCATTAAACCCTAAATACTAAATGTTAAATTCCAAACTCTAAATTATAAATACTAAAATTTAAACTCTAAACTTTAAACTCTAAATTTTATATTCTAAATTCTAAATTACAAATCTTAAAGTCCAAGTTTAAACTCTAAATCTTAAATTTCAAAATCTAAATTATAAATTTAAACACAAAACTTTAAATTATAAACAACAAACCCCTTAAAGAATATAATAAAATTTTTAAAAAATGGTATTTTAAATTATATATATATAATAAAATAAATAAATAAATAAAATATATAGTAAGTAACAATATATAATAAAATAATATATAATAAATAATATATTAAATAATGTATAATATAATAAATAATATAAATAAATAATATAAATAAATAATAATATAAATTAATAATATAGAATTTAGTATTAAGGTTTATTTTCTATTTTTATATTTTTAGATTAATCTATAATTCTACATAATATCTATATTATTATATTATTTATTAATTATTTAGTTTTATTATTTTTTAATTAATATTTCATTTAAATATTTTATTTTTATTTATAAATATATTATATAATTTTTATATATATTATATATATAATTTATAATTTAATTTTTAAATTTTATTATATTCTTTTAGGGATTAATTATTTATAGTTTAAAATTAATTTAAGGTTTAGATTTATAATTTAAGGTTTAGAATTTAGGATTTTGAATTTAAAGTTTGGATTTAAGATTTAAGTTTTAGAGTTTAAGGTTTAAGATTTATAATTGAAGATTTAGGATTTATATTTAGAATTTAAAATTTAGAGTATAAGATTTAGGATTTAGGATTTAGGATTTTAAATTTAGAGATTAGGGTTGAGTAAAAAAATAAAACTTTAGTAAAAAAATAAAAGAAAATCAATTTTTAAAAATAAAAATTAATTTTTTTTAAGAAAAAATGAATATTTTTAGAAAAAAAAATGTGCTTTTTGAAAGAAAAATGCAATTTTGGATCAAAAACGTGTTTTTTTAATGATCATGTGCGTGGCACTTGTGCCCACTATTAAATTTTTAACAAAATTAAATTATAGAGCACCAAAGTATAAACAATGTAACTATGTGCCACTCATTTAGAAAAAATTAAATCACAAGGTAGTTAAGTAAAATTGAGACAAATTACAAAACACTAAAATGTAATTTATTTAAACTTCATCACCATGCACCAAACTATCAAATTTTGAATAAAGATGAAACATAAAAGAGAAAAATTAAAAAGAAAAACTTTATTTTAATCATTGACAGATATAGTGACTTTTAATTTGATCTTCTAAAGAGTATTTTTGTTAATTTAGTTCTTCAAAAATAAAAATACTTTTAATGTTACCTTTCTAGCCAAACTTCATTTATAATTTTTTTATTTAACTCAATGTTAAAGTTAAATTTAATTGATGACATAACTATTTTATATTTCACATATTAATATATATTAGATAAAATGTTGAGATATAAATCAAATTTTTTCAATTGCATATATACATAAATTTTTTTTATTAATTGCGTATCCGACATATATTTGAGAATTAGGATTGATTTTAATAATTGTAAACATGGTTTTCTTTTTTAATATGATATAGATTATCTATATTACTTATAAATTTTATATTAACAAAAAAAATTTTAGTCAATATCTTATTAAGTGAGACATTAAGATATGAATATAACTTTAATAATATGATAATATTAAAATTATTTTTATTTTTGAAGAACAAATTAATGGGAACAATCTTTAAAGGATTAAATTAAAAATTACTATATCTTTTAAGGATCAAATTTTTTTTTCAAAATTAAATGATTAAAACAAAAGAGAGTAATATTGTTTATTTTTGAGATATTAACAGATCAACAAGGGGCAAGGAGGACTTCTCCATTCTCCTCCCCACTCCTCATTCATTTCAGTGGGACAAACATCGCCATTTCTCATATGAATGTAAGCATCTTAAGGACAAGATCCTTATATATAGATATATGTGCGAAAATTTTTATCAAATTAATAAAGTTCTATAAATTTATAACAATATAAGCAAATTGCATTTTTTCTCTTTTTCCTATCTCCAACTCGAATTTGCCCCATTTTGATATGAAAAAATTTAATTATTCATATAATTTTTGAATATTTCACTACAAAAAATAAGGAAAATAGCGGCGCTTTAAGTGATCATTTAGTGGCGATTCAAGCGCCACTAAAATATTCGTGGCGCTTCCACAAGCGTCGCTATTATGGGTGTCGGGACAACCTTTAGCGGCGCTTCTGTGCAGCCGCAGGAATTTGTGTCAGGATTTTAAATTGCGGCGCTTATAAAGCGCCGCAATATTTTTGTGACGCTTTTAATCAGATTTTTATTTATTTATTTTGCGGCGCTTGGAAAGCGCTGTTATTAATTAGGTTGAATTTTTTTATGAAAGCGCCGCTATGTTTTTCATGTAAAAATTTTTTTAAAATAATAGCGTCGCCTTTGAAGCGCCGCTATATTTTTGAATTTAATAATAATGTCGCTTTTGAAGTGCTGTTATCTTTTTGGATGAATTAACTTTTTAAAAATAGTGTCGCCTTGAAGCGTCGCTATTTTTTTGGCAGAATTAAATTTGTAAAATAGTGGCGCCTTCCAAGCGCTGCTATTTTTTTGACAGAATTAAATATTGATGAACACCTTTTAAGCATTACTATTTTGGTCAAAAAGTGTCATTAATTTAATCTATATTTCTACTCCATTTCAACAAATGCTCATGTTCAAAATAACATAAATGTAATATACAGAATTCCTAATTATAATTCAAAATAATTAATAACAAGTCAATATCTTAAATCTTCATAGGCCAAATTTTGATACATAAGATTTTATAATATATATTTAATTACTACACTAAATACCAAAATATGTAATACCCCATCTACTAAATGGGATCTTCTCCCGCCAACAAGTGGTGTTCGATTGAAGGTTGTCCACTATTTGTATCAGATGCCTGAAAGGATTAACAAATTTTTTATAACTTAAATAAAACAAAGAAAATAAATTTTTTAGCTAAAAAAACAAATATTAAAATAACTTGAAAATTAAAATAACCAATAATCATAATTTTTTGGACATAACTTTGAAGAGATCAAATATAAAATATTATAAAATCAAGGAAGTTAAAAAAGAAGAGATGGTAATCAATATATATTTGAATTGATATATTTATGTAATTTTAGAGTCCTTAATTTCATAAAATACTAATTCTAACAATTGAATCATATACATAATGACATGAAAATTTTTTTTTATAGCGATTTGAAAAGTTTATGCAACACTAATGATATTGGTTAGAAAAATACGTAGAATAATTTTTAATATATTAATTAAAAAAGATAATATGCACATTTTCCATTTGAGTATTGTTAGTGTTTTATATTTGAAAACCAACAAGATATCATCAAATGTTTGAAAATAATAGAATACAATAAACCAATTCCATCTACCTAAACATATTAAATACTATGGATGCAAAACTGAGCAATCTACCATAATAGAAAGAATCTAAATGGAGAATCGAAAAATACAAACCCTCAAACAAATGAAAATCCAAAACCAAAAGCAAACCCTCTCATTAACTCAGAATCCACATATAGGTTGAACCCCACCAGAAAATCGAACCCCAAATCGAAACCCCAACCAAATCAATAACTCAAATGAACAAATGGAAAAACGAAAACTTACTGAATAAGGACGCTGGGCGAGTCAACGCGAAGGCTGAAACGAGAATGGAGAGCGAGCGACTGCGAAGGTTGTAACTCGAACCAGATCTCGCCAATGCTTCGAAGGGAGGAAAATGAGAGAAAATGAAGCTTTTAGACACTTTTTATGGACTTCAGGAGGGAAAATAACGCGCCAGGACGAAGGGAAATATTTTTTTGGGTATAGTGGCGCTTTTAGGCGCCACAAAATGAAGAAATTTTATGACGCTTTTAGTGAAACTGCGAAAATAAATTAGTGGCGCTTATAAGCGCCGCTAAAATTCAAAAATAAAAATTTAAAATTTTAGTGGCGCCTACAAGCGCCGCTAAAATTTAAAATAATTTGAAATGATACTACACTTTCAAAGTGCCGTTAAAAAATTTTAAAATTTTAGTGGCGCTTATAAGCGCCGCTAAAATTCAAAAATAATTTGAAATGATATGGCGCTTTTAAAGTGCCGCTGAAATAAAATTTTGAAATTTTAGCGACGCCTGTAAGCGCCGCTAAAATTTAAAAATATTTTAAAATGATAACGGCGCTTTCAAAGCGCCACTAAAATAAAATTTTAAAATTTTAGCGACGTTTATTAAGCGCCGCAAAATTAAAAAAAATTAAAATTATTCCACGTAAATTTTTACGGCGCTTTAAGCGCCACAAAATGATCATCAGGCGTCAAGAAATAGATAACTTTCCTGGCGCCTCTTTAACTACCGCTATATTGTCACGTTAGCGACGCTTTTAATGAAGCGCCGCTAATTAAGCGCCACAAAAATATTTTTTTCTTGTAGTGTTTATTATTAAGGTTTTTATTAACACTACATAATTGTGTCTTTTAAGAAAGTTTTTCATATATTATAGAAATATTTAATAATTTATTTTAATGACATCCAATAAAAACATTTTTTAGCATATTTTATAAGTACTATAAAATTTGAAACCTGAGAATTCTAACTTCTTTTTTTAACGTGGGCACTAAATTTGATAAAAATTTGCTTAGTTTTGTCATTTTGAAAGACCTCATTCATCAACCTGTATGGCGTCCCCCTCCAGAACTGATATGGGTCCTTGCTTTAATACTTGTTCATTATTTCTCATTTCAGCCTTCCAAATAAGTTCTTCATTTAATGCTTCCTTTTGTTTTGCCTTTCATTTTCTCTCATCTTTCATTATATTCATTTAATGAGTTTTACTTTTATGAACATATAACACATAAATTATTGTTTTAATTTTTAAAATATTTCTCATAAAATTTTTTTAATCCGTATATAATATATATAGTAGTCAAGTTTTATATGAATAATTTTTTTAAAAAAATTGTATTATATATTTGTAGAGATCATATATAGCTCATAATATAGTTAGTATTTTATTTTTCACATATATAAATTTTTTTGTTTATAAATTTAAAGCATAGGAAGTTAATGTAATTAATTTTTTTAATGAATGGGGATATAAATATAATTTTAACAAATCTGAATAATGGTAGGTAAAGTTTAGCAGAAACAAAATAGATAGAGGCTATAATTGGATACGTCTCTTAATTGCATACTTAAATTAGAGTTGAAAATTAAGAATATTAATTAAACTTTGTTCTAAAAAGTGCCGAGAAAGGTATGCTAAAACTATTCTTTATCCACTTTTACCAGATGAATCATGCTCATACGACAGATTTTTCTTTTGTTTTTAAAAGTATATCCTAGATATCATTCAAAGTTATAATTGTCGTGTTAATTTGGATAATATTTGACTATTAAAATATAACAATATTATTAATCTAACATTAATTTTCTCGGTTCAGTGCCGTAATTTCTGGCTCTAATATTTTGTTAGACAAATATTTGAATATATGAATTTCTTTTTCTGGTTCTTTGAATATAAATTTTTGTCCATGTCAATCATATCATTTCATTAAAATAAAATAAATTAAAAAAATTAAAACTATAATAAATATATCTAGATTTGTCAAGTCATTGATATTAAAAATATATATTATATAATATAAAATATAGAATAAAATATATGATATCAAAAAAAATTAAAAATTAAAAAATTAAAATAAAATAATAGAGTTAAATAATTTTTTATAATTTTATTTAGTATTTTAAAATTTACATTTTAAAAATTGGTACACTTTTATTATTATGAAACTTCTAATAGTATATATGAAAAAAGTTAAAATTGTACTAGTAAACTTGGTCTGTATAAAGTGGATGCTAATTTCAAATATAAATAGTGATTTAAGTAATTTTTTATTCTCTCCTATGATGTCACCAATTCTAATTACCTAGAGTGTTAATTATTATCTTTGCATCCAATTAAAAGATTTTAAACTATTATTTAAAGACCCATCAAATATATTACTATAATTATTTTACTTTCTATATTCTCTCTATCGCATATTTTGCTTAGAGTCTACATCTGAGTTCCTAGTAGAATCTTTTAGTTCCTCCATAATCTTTGATTCTCTGTTATTTAGGAGAGTCTCACGGTCTGTTAAGTCCAACCTTTGATCTCTCAATTCTTATTAATTTATATATATATCATATAATAAATAATTTAAAAGATAAAAAAAATAAAATTATATAATATAGTAAAAATACTTATGTATTTATATTTACTCAGAAATTAGCTTGATTAATTAATGACATATAGGTTATTATGTGAAATTAAAGAGCATTCATGCTCCATTCTGTATTTCCGGTGGGTTGTTGGAGCAGCCTTGAATGCTCTCTTAGCGCAGAAAGCTACAAATGTATTATATTTCCTATACACAGTGTTCAACGTCAATGATATTTCCTATGAGAATTTTTTTTTTTTTTAAAAAGTTAATAAAATAAATTTACACCGAAATCGCCGAGACGAACCAATAGGGGTTGTTTGGTCTAATTGGTTTCCCATCCGAAGAAAATTTCTAAGCCCTCTCTCTCTTGCTTCTTTCTCTCTCTAACCATTTTGGACTTTTGGTGCCCATAAATTCGCTTCACTTGCTGCGTTATGCCACGGACAGAGCAGAGCAAAGTTTCTCCTTTCCCTGTCTCTGACGTTTCAACTCCATTTTTCTCTGAATTGTTAGCCTCGTCGTCGCCGTCGTCTCATGGCTACTGAGAACCCAGGAATTAATGGGAACCACGAGGTGGTTTTGAATGTTAATGGCGATCTCAATCGCTCTGCCTCCAAAGCAACTGAAGACTCTGGAATCTACGTCTCTGTTCCTTTCTTGCAGAAGGTGTGTCCTAAATTCTAATATACGTTTTGATCTGTTTCGATCCAATGAAAACTATTTAAAGAGAGAATTAATTTTTGTGTTTGTGTGTAGTTGGTGGCGGAATTGGTGGGCACCTACTTTTTGATATTTGCAGGGTGTGGATCGGTGGTGGTTAACAAGAGCTACGACAACACTATAACAATGCCAGGGATTGCAATTGTATGGGGTCTTGTTGTCACTGTTCTCGTTTACTCTGTGGGTCATATCTCCGGTGCTCATTTCAATCCTGCTGTCACTATAGCTTTTGCTTCCACCAGAAGGTTTCCTCTCAAACAGGTGAACCACTCTAATTAATTCCACCCTTCTCCTTCCTTCTTTTCTGGATTACCAAATTATAAACAAATAAATAAATTCTATCTATCCTTTCTCACCTTTCTTCTACTTAATTATTTTCTTTTTCACGGATTCCCTTAACATTTTAAGAATGAGTTTCACTAAGAAAATGATACATTTAAGTTTGAAATATATAAAAAAAAATTAGAGATAATAAAAGATTCTTTTGAAATAGATTAAGATTTAAATTTTTTATCTTTCTTTTGCACTTTTTCTAGTTGAAAGAATTTAAATTCATTTTTAATTAGTGTCTAGTTAAAGTTTCATTTAATGAAATTTTTTTAGTATTCAAAACTATTTTTATTATCTTTTTACAAATTTTAAATCATTATATGCTTTAAAAACTTTTATTAATGTCATAAATATATTAATTAGCAAAATTTAGTAGCATGGATTATACTTAAAAAAATTTACAGTTTTTACTTATTTTGACTAAAGTATGATTTGCTTTTTATCAAAATTTAAATTATTTTAGTTAAAACAAGTAAAATTATATATTTTTTCAGTAATCTAATATTTTAAAGTAAAAAAAAATGTAATTTTGACTTTTTTTTTTTGAAGAAGAGACAAGTGTATTTACCCTTAAAAATATATTTAAATAGAAAATAATTAAAAAAATATAGTTTCTTAAAATCTCTTTCTCAAGGAGATTGTTATTCAGGGAAGAAGATTCAAGAATTTTCACCTAATCCCTTAAAATTCTTATAATTGTAATTTTTTTTTAAGTTTGAAGAATCAGCTAACTATTCATTCTCGTCCTTGGTCAATTTTCTGTGGATTTTGACACTTACCTTCATCCCTTCCAAATAAATACTGGCATGATATATACTATAATGGTTGTTGTTGATTTTGGTGTTGTAGGTACCTCCTTATATATTAACTCAATTGCTTGGAGCCACGCTTGCAAGTGGAACTCTCAGACTTATCTTTAATGGCACGCATGACGAATTTGCAGGAACACTTCCAAATGGCGTAAACAACCTGCAGACCTTTGTCATTGAATTCATCATCACCTTCTACCTCATGTTTGTCATTTCTGGTGTTGCCACCGATAACAGAGCCGTAACTTCTCTTTCCTCTTTAAATCTTTACTTCGTCATTTTTAGTTTTATAAAAATTCTGTACTTAAATATGTTTAAGAGAGAGAGAGTTTTGGAACAATGGATTTAAATTAACAGTGTTTCTGCTTATAAGGATAAAAATGTTAAAAATGTGCATTTCTGACCTTCCTTAGGGCCGCCCTTAATATATTGGAAAGAGATATGGTTAGCCAATGAGGTTGGCATATCACATTTTGCAAACTCCTTGGTGTTTGATAAAATATTAAAAATTGTACTAAAATTGACTAATTGTCTTAATATATTGTTGCTGTTTCGAGTCACTTGGCTGAATGCTACAAGTTTACATCAAAGGGCACATCTCAAGCGTTTCAAGAAAATATAATTTGAATATTCTGAGACCACATTTCATTAATTTTAATATTTTCCTGTTTTTAAATTCTACAGATTGGTGAGCTGGCTGGGCTCGCAGTTGGGTCTACGATTCTGCTGAATGTGATGTTTGCAGGGTAATAGCTTATCCCAAAACCTATTATAATACACATTTAAGTATTTGTTTTCACATTGAAAACGCATTAAAATATTTGAGCAAAGATGTCACATCTTTTGGAAGAAACCCCTAATTTCAAAACCTATGAGGTATCTTCACATTTAAAAAAAAAAAATTGTATTTTATTTGATGAAAATTTGTTTAGTCTGTTTAATTTTTTAAGTGTAAATTTTAGAACAACGATAAAATTATTGTTATTGTGATGTGATTTGAAAGTTAAATTTTAAAAATAATTTTTTTATTTGTAAAAATAAAATTATGTATTAGTTGATAAAAATCTTGTGCACAAAATCATCCGTGAATAAGAATTTATTAAAGTAGGTGTGATCGGAAATTTTACTTCATGAAACAGGCCAGTGACAGGAGCATCAATGAATCCAGCAAGAAGCTTAGGGCCTGCCATTGTGTCACATGAATACAAAGGAATTTGGGTTTACTTGGTTTCACCAGTGATGGGAGCAGTGGGTGGTGCATGGGCTTATAACATCATAAGGTACACAGACAAGCCATTGCGTGAGATCACTAAGAGTGGCTCTTTCCTCAAAGCTTCAAGCCGTGCTGCTTCCTCGAAGTGATTTTGCTCAAACAACAATAAAATTAAGTGCTTTTTTGAACATCTTGTATTGGGTTTAAAGTTAAAGGAAGAGTCACATGTTTGTGCTCATACAATAGTATTCTATATTCGTAGTTTACATGATAATTTGTATATGTATGTTTAGTGGCTCTCACTTTGATCCACTTTGGCTGTATTCTATATTCGTAGTTTACATGATATGAGGAATATTGAAAGAAATGATTATGGGTATAAATAGTTTATCTTTGGACCAATATATAAATATAATTCACATGTGGCTAACAAATATAAGCTTGATTCTTTTTTATTTTTAATTGGATCATTAAATTATTTGCCCCACGTCCATTTATTTAAAAAATTTAAATAAGTTTTTCTCATGTTGACATTGATTTACATGAAATCTATTTATATAGATTACAAAAAATAAAATATTTCAAGCAACTATCATCAATAGTTGAGAACACATAATAATAATGCCTTTAGAATGGTCTTTTTCTTCTTTTTTTTTTTTTTTCTTTGGGCTCATTTTAGTACGTAAGGAAAGGAATTGTTAATAAAAAAAATCTTAAAACGGATAAATTATTTTAAGTTGAAAATATACACCACAACAAGAATAAAATAGATTAAATTAATATTGCGGTACCTTAAATTCAATTAATTTCTCAAATTGCTTCTTTAAGATTGGATTGTGTCAAAATAATTTTTTAATTTCAAGTTTGGACTCATTTTAAGTACAATTTTTATATTGTCTTCATCAAATACTCTAATTAAAAATTGATATGTATATGATTTATATAATTTATTTTTTTTTATATTAGTCTTTTTTTTAAAAACATTTATTATATTTTATTTTTATTAGAGAATCTAAAAATAAAGATATAAGCAATTGTATATAAATTTGTTACTTTTTAATTTTTTTTAATTTTAAAAATTGAAAAAAAAAACTTATTTGAATTACTATTTTTAACTAAAAATAAAAGAACTATTTTTTAAAAAATTACAAAATAATTAAAAGATATTCTAAACTCTAATTTTTTAAAATAAAAAAATATAAAAAAATAATTTTTTTATTAATAACATATACATAAATACATAAAAATAATATTAATATAAATTCTCAAACTAATTTTATAAAATTATTTTTTTTAAAAATAACATTTAAACATGCCCTAATTTTTTCTCGTCATCTATATGCCTTAAACCTTAAAAGTGAATGAAGGATATGTGTATACTTTTTTAACTAAAAAATATTCAGAAATATCCATAGACTTATTTTCCATCCCCTTACTCTGACATAAGCAGGTCATAAAATCCGAATTTTTTGTTTAGGTCATCATCACATCAGTGACGACTGACGAAAGGAGCAATTCACATATAAACTTGGTATATCAAATTTAATTTGATAGATTAAAAGCTAAAAAGAAAGACACTCACGTGCATGCATGCTCGTTTGTATATATCTTCCGTTCCAAACATGTGGGTCAAATTATATTACTTTCTATTGGTTTTCTCTTAAAAACCCACAAAGTATATAATTAATATTGTGGCCAAAGAAAAGTAAACAAGTACATACACGAATTTCTCCTCACAAATAACTCTTTGATACCAACTTTATATCTTCTTCTTTATCCAAAAGTATTGTGGCAACTAGAGAATGTGAAGGCATTTAAGGGAAACATGGGATAAGTTTGTTTGCTCATTGGGTGTTGAGAGAAAAAGGAATTGAAGGTTTACACATATATACAAGTTTGCGTGTATGGCTCTAAATATTCTAAGTAGATAAGATAAGATCAATGTATATAGTTGAATTATGGAATATACATGGGTTGTGTCAAAAGCTTTCTAACTTCACATGATTACTGTGCACTATATATGAAATGATTCTGGAGTTGTGATTTCAAACCTGTGATGGTGAAATTCAAACACGCATTTATCTTCACATGATAGGAAGGTAAATTAAATATGTATTGGATAAAGAACAATATTTTCTTTTTACTATTAAGGAGGAAACAATAAAAAAAATTGACATCTTTACAACTTTTCGGACGATCAATGTTGGATCAATATTATATTAACAATTTATTAGAACTATATAATTAATTTTTGAAATATTTTTGTTTGACTGTATAATTAGTTTTATATAAATTTGAAGGTTATAATTAAGTTTTTATTCTTTAATTTTGAGTAAAATTTTAATTTCGTGTCTTATCTTTTTTTTTTTTAATTAAGTTCTTGAGTAAGACTTCGACTATTCAAGAAAATGAAGAAAAGAATTCATCAAATTGTATGAGTCGTCTATTGACGAGTCTACAACTCAGGTGAGGGCTGGTCGTTCATATTACTTATCCCAAACAATTCAATTTTATTTTTTATTTTTTATTTTTTATTTTTTATTTTTACTAATCGATGCAATATAATTTCTTTCTCTTTATATATGTGAAACTCAAATAAAATTGTTCTAGTAAAAGCATAATTGAAGTTTGAATGAGAATAAAACACTTTTAAAATTTTTTAAAATTCTTTTATTGAGTATTTGAAACCTAAAACTTAGTAACTTGAAAAAACTTCAAAGTAGTATGAAGACTAATTTAATTGTTGTGTAGTTTCATCTCAACTTTTGTTAGCTCAATTGTGCGTAGCAAAAGTAATTCTGCATGCATTTCATATACGATTTTATCACTAGTAATATATAAAAATAATATTTTTTTTAAGAAAATAAGTTGTATTAATTAATAAAAAAGGAACGTAATTAAAACTTCACACGAAATTTAAAAATAAAAAATTAATTTTAGCCTAGATGTAATTAAACTCTGTCTCTCTCTCTCTATATATTTTTTATTATTTATTCAAGTTAAATTATAAAAACTAATATATATATATATATATATATATATATGGAATTTAAAATTTTAAAAAACTAAATCATATAGTATAATTCTGGAATTAAACAAAAATAAAAATTTTTTAGAGATTAAATTATATAATATTAATATTTTAAAATTAAATTATTAATACAGTCAAACTAAGAAAAAAAGGGTGAAATAAAGGAATAAAGTTGAAATTCAAAACAAAAACTCTAGAAGGTTATGACACGCACGCCCAACGTATGAGGGCTCGTGCCACAAACGAAAAGGAGTTGAAATAATAAACGCGTAAGCTTTTAAGATTATTGAATAGGTAATGTGAACGGTCAAGAATTAGTGTTTTATTATTAATGTCGTGCTCCAATGGATTTTTCTTTTTCAAATAAATTGGATCCGGATCAGTATTTAAAAAAATAATATATTTTTTTATATTTAGATAGTGATAAAAAATATTTAATTTTTAATTTATTTAAAATAAATTTTTATTAGTATGAGTCTCTTTTTTTTTCTTTATATCTCTCTAAATATAAAAATATATATAATTTCTCATACAGAATATCCAAAATTAAATAAATAATAAAAAAAATATTAACTATTTTTATTTTATTTAAGATTAATTTCTTATATTTATCAGATACTTTTATTTAGCTAAATAATAAATGTGCAAATTATACTTATCTAATAAAATTAGATTTCGTATCCCTCCAGTTTTAAAAATGATTAGAATTATATGTAATTTTTTATTTCCTTTTATCATATTTTATCAAATTAAAACATGTAAAATTTTTTTAAAAAATTATAAAAAAAATAAGTTATATAAATTATATATGTATCAATTTTTTTACTATTATTCATCTTTCACCATCATTAAGCTATTTTTTGCTACATCATCTTTTAGCATAATATTTATCTTAATTTACAATTCAAAATAATAAAATATATTAATAAAATATGAATCAAAATAATTAGATAAATTAAATTAAAAATAAAAAAATTAATATTATTTGAATTAAGGTCAAAATCATATAATTAATTCAAGGTATACATGTTAAAAATAAAATAAAAACTATTAAATATACTAAAAAGATAAAAAAATTTAAAAATATTTTAAAAGATAAAAATGAATTAGCACAACTTGACTCAACCTTAATTTGATTTAACTTTATTCTTTTTAATACTGAATTACATCAACTCATTTTAATTAAGATAAAAAATTACCTTATTTTAAGAGGTCAAACGGACCAACCCCGTATGACCTAAACCATTTTGATATCATTATCGTTAAACACCTCTGAATGAAAGTATTATTGAATTAAAATTTTAAAATATAATATTTTATTTTCATAAGTGATTATTACAAAATAAAAACATTATTAATTAATTAAAACTAATTTTTTACATATTGAAATTTTAATAAAATTACAAATTGGAAAATTTGGATAAGAAAATAAAAACGTAAAATACCACATAACAATTTTAAACATTAGTTTTAATTAATATATAAAAATTAAAATTTTTGTAATAATTCTAAATAAAGTGTAATATTTTAAAATTAGAATATCAAATTTATAATTCAAATATAGTTCAAAACTGTATATTTTCCTTCATTTAAAAAGCCAATTTCCCACACCTGTCATCCAACGACAATCAAAATAGTTAAACAGGAGAGAAAACCATGATTCTTAACCAATGAAAATGGCCAAAAAATACGTCACTTTATATGAGCAAGAATTCAGGTTGAAAATCGCAAATTCCATGATTAAGAGAAATGGCCGAAAGATTTCTAGATTCTATAGGCCCCCAGTAGGCCAAAGGCACAGTAAGGAAAGAAAAGGACATGAAATCAGTAGAGAACAGTATCTTCGACTATAATAAAAAGGACAGTGATATGAAAGGATCAACAATTTAAAAGAACGAGAGCTCAATTTTTTTTTTTTTTTGGGAGTCTACGGCGTTCAAATGTTGTCTCTTTTTTAATGAGTTTTATTGTTAGAAAGTAAAAAGGTTAAGGAGGGTAAGAGATAGAAAAGCAACCTCTCAAGTGTTCATTCTTCCCATAATTTTTCCGAAGTAAAAATTAAAATGGAGAAATGCAACTCATTGTGTAAGAATTTTTAGACATTTGTACATTGACCCATAAAATTTAATTAGTTTTTCTTATTTTATATATCATATAAACTCCTAGGTAAAGAATTTTGGTTGAATATTATTTGACATAAATAAGATGATACAATAGCTAATGCTCTAATTTGGAAATTTTCTCCACAAATGGTGAACTCATTCTCAACCCAAAAGCTTCAATAAAAAATTTCAACTTTCCTTGAAGTTGTTTTTACCTGGGACTTTGTATTCTGAGAAATGCATTGATAAATCAAACTACACACCAGCGACACTACTCTCATTTTTCTACTGAGCTTTTCTTTATGTAACAAAATGCTTCTATTGATTTTGTAATTGATCAATGCCTTGTCTAAAACCTAAATATACTTTTATTAGTACAAGTGCACGTTAGTTAAAAGATTCCATTTCTGACATTTTTACAATACATGACCAAAAAATTCTTATGTACATGTAATATACACACATGCATGGTCCAGATGTGACCCGTACAGGACCCAAGCAGATATCAAAGTTGGGCCTTTTGCAAGTATATGTACACATGTACACAAGATTTTCTCATACCTGACCTGCAAACATGTACATGGTGATTGGAAAGGAATTTATAAAAATTTGGCAAAAGAAAGTACAAGTATCTATCAACTTTGTGCCTGAAGATTGTTTTGGGTAGTTGCACTGTAAGAAGAAGCACCCCTTCGTCTTATTCTAGGTAAAATTATAGGCCTACAACACAACAGAACAAAGAGTACCTCAAAAATGAATGCCACCATTGTAATCCATACGAATATGCTCATCTTCCATTGCCATATAATCCTCCTTAGGAAGGGAAGTTCTGACTGAAGAACTAGAGATGCATCATATACTTCAGGAATGCCAGCACCTGGCCGATATTCTGCTCGTTGCTCAAGAGTCACTCTCAGGCATGAAGTAGGCACATCCTCCTTCTCGATGAAACCTCTCATGTTCACATTAAGAGTCTGGGTTTCTGATATGTAACCAGTAACAACAGGAGCCATCTTAAGAAAAGTCAAGACTAGGCGGATAGGCTCACTTCTGAATCTTAACATATATGGTTGGCTAAACCTGGCAATGGTTTTACCATTTGTAGATAGGAAATCTACCCTCACCTTTAAAAGAACAGAAAGTAAGACAGTCAAAATCATGTGTGATGAAGTTAGGAACTGTAATTACCATCATCAGATTTAATCATTTTAAGCAGGAAACAAATTAGGAAGAAACAGAAATTTTATAGCATGCGCTGAGTTGATGCATGAAAAAATATTAATTTTTGACATAGTGACTTAGATAGCAGCCATATGGTCAAATTTAAACACTTCACTAAAACAGCTAATTACGTTGTGGCAAAAGTAAATTTAAGACTTCTTTGTTTGATAAATATAACAACTGTTTTACAGCACCAACACCTCAACATATTGCTAGAGACTAGAGAAGATAAACCAAAAAACTTAAAAAGATTTGCCAAAGAGCCAGTGCAGCTAAAAAATTTGAAGAAAGTTTAACAAGCACACGTGAACTTTTTTCATAAATGACTTAGCCCAATCTTCATGTGAAAGTCCACTAGGCTTGGAACACTGAAGAAATCCTTCTAGTAACTCACAGTCACTATTCTATACTGAAATTCAATTGTTAGACAAAGGGGGACTCACAGTTGGAATCCAAACCACTTAAACTCTCTTTTGTGCTAATTATTAGAAATTGTGCTAATAACTCCCTCCTTTCTCTTATGGCCAATACTTAAACTCTCTTCGAATGAGTTCAAAGGCTGAGAAATTCTTACAATGTCTGTGTTGGGCCAAAGCTATAGAGGAAACTGTGAACTTCACCAGGATAAAAGTATAAAACTCAGTAAAAAATTTTAAAAACTGCTACACTGAAACATTAGTAAATTAAGCAGATCTAAGTTGTTGGGACTCGAGAGTTAGAATCCATCACACAGTCCAAACTCAAACCCTTATAAGCTTCCAAACTAGTGGCTATAATAGAGGAAATTAGCCATCAAAGCTCCTCATTTTACCATATAACTGAAAATGTCACTTTGAAAGTTATCATCATTGCTGGTAGTTTATTCTCTCATTATTAATGTCAATCCCTTGACACTTCATGGAGCTGGATAGGTCCTCCTTTGCCTAGAATAAGCATCTGTAAAACATTTGGGTGTTGCTATAACTCTAGATTAGTCTATTAATCAACAAATAGAAGAAAAGCAAATAGTGTTAGTTGTCAGATCCCTTGCCCAACAATGTTATTTATAAATTCAATAATGAACCCATAAGAACAGATACTTTCCAATGCTAAATCTCGTCATACATATTAGTTTAATATTGTTTTAATTATGTGAAATTCCAGTGTGGTTCCTCTTCGAAAACAAAATTTTCCCCTTTGGTTCCTAAGCACATTCTATAACAAATAAGCCAAATTTATTACATGTATGAAACCACATAATATCACCACCAAAAATCCAAACTGCTTTGTCAAAAGAAATTTAAGTCGAATTCTGCCCCTCTCTTCCTCCCTCATCCCAAATTATAATTATTTCAACCTAAGAATGACAAGGTAAAACAGAAATAGCACAAAAGTTCAAGGTAAGCCACATTTTTGCCTAGACTGATTTGAAGAAGACAGTTACCTGGAAGATCCCAAGATTTCTGTTGTATTCTGACTCTGGCACTAGTAATGAAACAGTGACCTGCACTTTGTGTCTAGGAGGTATAACTCGTGCCCCCATCCAATTACTAGCATCGGCGTTATTCTCTGAATCTATATCATCGTCAATGCTGGGGCATGACATTAATGGCACATACGCAACAGGACTCTGCTTTGTAAAGTCAAAATTCAAGACTTCTCTCCTATAAATCGGCTTGTCCATAAAGACCTTAATCATAAACCCACTAGTTATAAGGGATGAAACGAGTAGACTAACCAAAATGATGCAAACATAGATTGCCCACAAGAAGCCCCATCCATATCGCAAGGCAAGTTTCCAAATTGACTTGTGCTCCCCAAATAATCCATGAACTGGTGAACCAATGAACCCATAAACACCATCCGACACCCTAGACAAAATCCTCATAAAATAATCCTTGGCCATACTCATTGTTCCGAACGGGTTGATAAAAAGCATGCAAGAATGATATAGAAATAACATAGGATAAGTTGTAAACATAACGAATAAATGAATTTGAAGCCCAATTGCCTTAATCACTAATCCTGCTATTGACTCGAGAAAATTTTGAGATGAAATACCCACTTCTGCCGCAGAGTCAGCTATATCACCAACTGTATCGTCGTTTGCAGCTGCAGTTGTTACGGTTGATTCTTCCTTGTCGTCTTCCTTCGGCCCAATTCTAGCCTGAGAGGACTCAACATGCTCTTCGATTGAATCGCACTTCTGAATCACACTTTCATTTTCCTTCAAATTTCTATGATCTCTATAGCTTCGCTGTTTTCTGAAGCTGCTCCTCGCCCTATTGGTCAACTCATTCTCTGAACTAACTGACGAATCGAGACCATAATCCGTCGTTTCCTTAACGAATGACCCATGGCGACTCGGACGGCGTCGTAATGTGTTCGCCGGAGATGATTGCGAATGTCGAGATGCGTCTGTGACTGGTTCGGAATCACAGAGAGTGGAGGTGGAGGTGGAGCCGTAGGCAGATGATTCCGATGGATACTTGCCGGAGGGCCAGTCATCGACGGCGTCAAAGAAAACGTCGTCGTTTTCGTTGTTTGGGTCTGGTGGGTCCATTGAAGATGGTGATGATGGGATTCGAAACTTTGGTTAGGGTTTGTCAAGTTTGAAGCCATAAAAATTATATTTATTGCGAGGAATTTCGAATCTGTAAGGAAAATGAATGAAATTTTTTAGCAAATTTTTCCTAGCTGACCGAGAAGTTGAGAGCCACCGTTTTATCCCGTGGTAGTATACTATTTTTTGTGGACATTTTTGAAAGGAAAAAGAAAATTATATAACTAATAATTATATTCAGAGTAAATTAATAATTAAAATTTTGAATAATTTATATTTTTTAATTTAATTTTTTAAAAATAAAATATTATAAATCTTTGAAAAATTAATTTTTAATTAATTAAGTTATTAGACTAATAAAATAGATAAAAATTAATTAATAATAATATTGATAAACATTAAATTATCATTAAATGATGAATTAAATTATATAGTAAAAAAAATAAAAAATATATATTTTAATATTGTGTAATTTATAAAATAAAACATATTAAATTTATAAATTACACATAAAATAAATACAAATTATAAATTTTAATAATGTTTAATTTATAAATCTAACTAACTTAGCACGAATAATTTAATATTAATGAAGTTAATAAAAAATATAAATTATTTATTTTAATAATATTTAATTTATAAATTTAATATTTTTTTTTTATTATTGAATATGAATAAATTCATTATTCAACAGTTATTTTAAAATTAGTTATTGTTGTTGTAGTTAGAAGTGACAAAATAACTCCTAATTCAAATAACCAACCAACTTAATCATTTTTTTGACCCACCCACTTAGACCCAACATCTTGCCCAACGGGTTACTTTGAGTTGGGTCATAGATTGAACCTGTTAAACAAGAGTTAGATTCGGTCAACTCTAAGTTAACTATTTGACTCAAAGTAATTTTTATTTTATTTATATTATATGATATTTTTATTTAATATTTTATTTATATTAAATAAAAAAATATAGATACATACATGTATACGTATGTATTCATGTAGTTACATGACACACAAACCGAAGCAGACTATTTCCCCGCTCACACTCCTCCAATGGATTCCTGTTTGATCCGTGGGGTATATAGTACATGAAAATGGGCAAATGCAAGACCTCAATGAAGTTTTGCAAGAAGATGAACTAATACAAGATGAAACTGGCCCAAAACCAAATCGCAAAGAGGAAAAACAACCATTTTTAGACCCAAGCCACCTTAGAATCCCGAAAATACCACCTCAGGAAGTGCATGAATACTAGGACCAAATCCATAATCATGCTATGTTTCCTATTGAAAGCCCAGTCGATGAGAAGGTTGACAAAGAAATGCAAAATTTAGGAGAAAGATACTGTTGTTCAAGGGGAACTCCATGCATATTTTCACTTATTGCGGTCAGACTAGAAGACAAGGAAAATATGGATGAAATTGAACATAATCTAGGAGAATTTAGCATCACAAATGCTAAGATTGACTGGGAGTTTTAGCAGCTTCCAAACAAACATTTTGTAACTGGGATATGGTAGAACTACATGCTTAATAGTGTGAATGAAATTCCAGCTGTGTTGGTGGTAGGGGATGAAGGGGGTGAGCCTAACCACTCGTCCACAAACATAGAAAAAGATGGAATAATGCATGCAATTCAAAATGTGGTAATGTTACAGGGTGGAGGTAATTTAGAGATCCTCAACCTGAATAGCATAGATCCACCCTAGTTAAACCATGAAAGAGATTTAAATTACTCAGAAAATTGGGATATAGTAATTGGATCAAAGCACACAAGGTCTATACCATTGATAAATCAAAGTAGTACAGCACCTGATACACTTCAACTTGTAATGACTGAATAGATGAGCGAAGAGCACTCTATTCCACATGCCAGTGAAGTAAGAATTTGGTAGGAAGGAAATCAAATACAGTCATACAAGAGATGTCAACACTTTAAATGGAAGTAATGGGCTTCACAAGAAGGGGACAATCTAGAACCTAACTATTGGATAGCCCCTGGTGCAGAACTAGATTGCCCAGAGTAAACAGAACTACAAGTAACCATGTTCTCAAATGGCAAGATCCACAACCTTATTCTATCAAAGAAGAGAAAGTTATGTTCGTTATAACCAGTCCAAAATGAAGTACTGAAAAAAGCTCGAAGGTTTTCTGTTGTTATCAATTTTCTTGGGACTACTAAGAAAAGAAAAAGAAATACATAAACTATGGATGCACCACACACATATCAGATATTGTGAAAGATAATGAAGGTTACTCAACAAGATCCAAGAAAGGCAAAATCCTCAAAGATAATTCTGCAGAATGGGATCTCATAATGGAACAACTCATGCATTTGATGGAAAATTAATATCTGGGGTTGAAAGAGGTTGTCCCACATCAACCTTCTAGGTCACCATGAGGATTATTAGTTGAAACTATTGAGGGTTGGGTTGTTCCTCAACAGTTTTTAGAATTAAACAACTCCTTAGGGCCTATAACCCTGATATTGTCTTTTTGCAAGAAACAAAATGTAATAGTTATAAGCTAAGTAATATTTTGAAATGGGGATCTTTTGACTATTTCGATTGTGTGGATGTGATTTGTAAGAGTGGTAGTTTTTGTTTGCTTTGGAAGAAAGGAATTGAAATAGATGTCTATAGTAAATCCAAACATTGGATTTATGGTGAGGTCACACTAGTAGATGGTAAATTTTTTTTTAACAAGTGTCTATGAGCCTTTGAAACTTCATGAGCGACACAATTTGGGAATTTTTAGAATTGGTCAACCCTCTAAATAACGCATGGGTGACACTTGGTGACTTCAACCAAATCTTATCTATAAAAGATAAATTAAGCAATTGGGACTCTTCAAGAGGTTCACAACTTTTAGAGGACACTTTAAACCACTTAAATTTATGGATATGTTGCCAAAAGGTAATTACTACACTTAGACCAACAATAGAAACAACATTGAGGAGGTGTGGGAAAGATTAGATAGAGTGTAACGCCCCTATCTAGTATTAATTCTAATATAAACAGATAGGTTCGTTACATTATCTTTATCTTTTATTTATTTTAAGTCTGAGCAGTTAAACCATCGGATTATGTTATGCGCATTAGGTTTAGGATCCTTCGCTCAGGTTAATTATACTTACATGCATAGCGGAATAAAGAAATACTATGCTACTTTGCGGAATTTAAACTTTCGTACAATTCAATAAGTTTCATAATGTCCATTACAAAACAGTGAATGTGTATTAGGATATGCGAAGTACCCGTCCTTAGGAAGTCAGAAGACAACAATCTTGTCACTCAAACTCCCTTTACAAATTTTTCAAACGGACTGGTCCTTCACCTATCCGTTCCTCCGTTCTTGCCTAAATACCTTACAAGATTACTGCCAAGAGAATAATCCTAGTTCTATTCAGAGTATGTCTAGACAAACAAAATTAGGGGTCACAAAATTTCTTAACCCAAAAAGGCCTTGAACTCCCTGCCCAGCTATGCGTCCATATCTGATATATATTAGCATATAATGAGAAACGCAAGTTTTCCAGTAACTTAACAATCTGATTTTAAAACAACCAATATGTATTAGGGTGTAAGCAGCAAAATAGCAATTCTACATTCTTGGAGTAAAATACAACATAATACATAATATAACTGGCAAGCAATAAGTGGTCAATTAAAATATTAATAAGATGAAAACAATATACTTATAAATACTCATGCAGTGACTTACATTAGTATAACAGTATCAATTTATTTAAGCTTATTCTTCTTAAATTTCTGTGAACTTGAGCTGTGCACACTTGGGCACTCGTGGACACTTGGCCACCTTTAAAATATTTTGTGCACACTTGGGCACATGTGGACACTTGGGCACTATGTGGACACTTGGCCATCACCTAGGATAATTGTGCACACTTGGGCACTAGGTGGGCACTTGGCCACCTTGAAAATCTTATCAAATTTTTCTAGGGAAACTTTCTTCTCCTTGTAAGTTAGGGCAAAGACACATTTCTTATGAGAAATTACAACGTTTAAGTAACAAATTTCTATTTCTCTTGAAGTTAATTTCTAAGGTCTATCTCTTGTAAAATACTATCAATTTCGATAATACTTTTCCCTTCTTCTTTCTACACATTTTTAGTAATCTCCCTAAAATTTTTCCTTCTTGGAATTTAATTCCCATGTACAATCTCGTCTTAAAACTCTAATAATTTCTCTAATGATTCTCTCTTTCCTTGGGAACTAGATTCCAATGTAGATTTCTTTCTAAAAATTTTAATGTATTCCATAATTATTTCTCTTTCTTGGAAAATTAATTTCAATATATAATTGCTTTCCAAAAATTCTAATAATGTCCATAATTAGTTCTTTTTCTTGGAAAATTAATTTCAATATATAATTACTTCCCAAAAATTCTAATAATATCCATAATTATTTCTTTTCTTGGAAAATTGAATTTCAATGTATAATTGCTTTCCAAAAATTCTAATAATGTCCATAATTAGTTCTTTTTCTTGGAAAATTAATTTCAATATATAATTGCTTTCCAAAAATTCTAATAATATCCATACTTATTTCCTTTTCTTAGAAAATTAATTTCAATATATAATTGCTTTCTAAAAATTCTAATAATGTCCATAATTATCTCTTTACTTTGATTCAAAGTCATATTGCATGGTTAAAAAAAAATAATTCCAAGAATGAACCTCATGGACTTAGCCTAGGGAGTTTTTTTCATTTGGCAATTTCATTTCCTTTCTTTTTGTTCTTTCCTTCGTACACTTAAAAGTTAGGGATTCTTCCTTGGTGATCATTACAACTTCTAACCCTAATATATGATTCAACCAAATTTTCATGCTATTTCATCTATCAACAACTTCATAACCACACATGCTAGCCAACAACCATACATTTAAAACCAAGAATGTAGAGACAACCTAAGTTCCATGGAAAACTTAGATATAGACATTAAGTTGCATATCTAGACATGGAACAAAAATTGGAATTGTTAACCTACCTCTTTGATGCCCTAAGATGGCTTTGCTTGGCTTTCCCTTGATTCTTTGCTTCTTTTATTTTTCTTCTTGACCACCTTTGCTTCTTCCTCTCCAAGCTTGGTGTTTCTCCCCTTTTCTCTCTTTTTCATGTGTGTAGGTGTAGTTTTGGATGTTGCAAGGTCTCTCTTCCTTTTCTCTCTTCTTTCCCTTCACCTCACGTGTGGTTTGTAGTGTAAAAGTCAATTTCAATTCCCTCTTGTCTCTTTCTTGGCTTAGGTGGCATGTCATAAAAATAAAAATAAAATAACTTTAACTCTCCTCCCCTTCCCTCATTTCACGCCACACTCCTTTTTTTCTTAGTTATTATTAAATATCACTCTTGTCCAATGGTCTTTATGGGTGGCTTTTAATGCATACTTTCCCATTTTCCTTTCTTGATTTCTTCCTCCAAAACTCATGCTGCACATGTCTCTTTTCCTCATGAGAATTCTGCACTCTTTATGTTTGTATAGATATATTTTTTTCTTGCACTACTTGTACTTGCAAGTACACTTGCCTTGGCTTGCACTCTTGGTAATCCCCTTCCTTGTAAGTTTGGGTTACCCATTCTCACAAGCAACTAAACTTTTATTGTGGCATAAAAATTTCTGCTCCCTTTTTGTCTTCTTTTCCTCACCTAATCTCCTTCTCTATGTGTGTTCCATGTGTAATAAGCCAAATAAAATTCTGCACCTTTAAAATTCTTCCTCCTTGCCATATTTTCATGCCTCACATGTTCCCATATGTATATTTCACTTAGGAAAATTCTACACTTAATTTTTTTTTGCTTGCTACCTTCATTTGTGGTTAATTAAATTCTCTCCATGCATATTTACACAATAAAATTCTGCACTGAATTGGCTTTGCTTGCTGCCTTGGCATTTCTTTCCTTGCAAGTTTAGATTACCCACCTTCACAAGCAACTATTTAATAAGCTTCATATATATATATATATATATATAAAATTCTGCATCTTTGCCTAATGGTTTTCCCCTAATTCACATGTCCTCTAATGCATGTCCCACAAAAATTCTGACCACTTTTCCCTAGCCTATTTAGTCATGTGAGAGAGGAGGGAAGAATGCATTCTTGCTTGGGAATTATGGCCTGCACTTTTTGGTTTCTTTTCCCTACCTTGCTTGTGGTTCCATGTGACCCTTCAATTAAAATTCTACAGTATTATTTTTACTTGTGGCATGCTTAAAAAAATTAATTTCCCATCCCCCTTTGTGTTGTCCATTGGTCCCACACACAAAATACATGCAACTTTTTCCTTCTTAGTTCACGTGTGACTTAAAGGCTGCATGAAATTCTAATTTTCCATTCCCTTCTTTCATGCAAGACATATGCAAGGCACACTTATGCATACAATTAATTAGTTGCATCTTGTTTTGCATCTCTCTTGCTACTTAGGCTAGGTAATAAAAAAAATTTAAAGAATTAATTTTAAGCACCAAATTTTCATGCAAGTTGACTTTTTAATATAAACATTTGGCCCATTAAATTATGGAAGAAATTTATACTAATTCATTAATGGCACCATTAAGTCCATCCATTTAATTGAAAACCATTAATTTAAACTAATTAAATTATGGGGTGTTACATCGAGCTTTATGCAATAGTGAAAGGCTAGAAATCTTTCCTAAAAGTGTTGTGGAAGAAGTTGTTCTAGTGGCAACCTCATATCATTCTCCTTTGATTCTTTTCACTTCTTTTGTTGGCCAGAAGAAAAATAAGGCTTTTAAATTTGAAGCAATGTGGCTCAATCACCATAAAAGTGGTAAAATCATCAAACAAGAGTGGAGGAGGAGTGTTAATGGCTCATCATCTTTCCACATCACCCAAAAAATTAAAAAATATAGCTAGGGACCTCCGAAAATGGAGTAAAGAGGATTTAGAAGAATCAAAATAAGAATAATGGAAAAAGAAAAGGAATTATTCAAACACCCAAAGGACCTTTTGGACCCATAGAAGAGAATAATTGAAAGAAATACAAGGAAAGAATTGGACTCCCTACTTGATTGTGAACAGGTCTTGTAGGCCCAAAGAGCTAAACAAATGTGGTTAGCATAAGGGGAGAAAAATACAAAGATACTTTCAAAGAGTAGTAAATAATAGAAGAAACAAAAATTGCATACAATGTATTGTTACAGAAGATAACAACAGAGTCATTGAGCAACCAGAAATAAGTAATGTTGGGTTAAACTGCTTTAAACAAATCCTCTTAAGTGATGCCAATTGGGACAATGGACTCTGCAAAAATTACATCAGAACTGCTACCATTATGAAACTAAATGAAGAACATCAGAATCTTGAATGGAGATAGAAAATGTGATCTTCCACCATAAAAATTTTCACTTTTAGTGGTGTGACAAAAGTTGCCATTGAAAGTGAAAAAATCGCCACTGAAAAACTATTGTGGTGACAAAATAGTCATCACAAGTTGCCACAGAAAGTTCCGTCACTGAAGATCTTTGGTGGCGACAAAAAGAAGTTGCCACTAAAAGTCGCCACTGAAGAAGGGAAAACATTGGCATAGAAACTTGATTCAGTGGTGACGGAAAATGTCGCCACTAAAAGGATATATAATGGTGACCTAAGAATGTCACCGTTGAAGCTTTTTTTTAATTTTTTTTATTATTATATTTCCTGTGACCTAAAAAATATTACAAAATAAAATTATAAAATAAATGCTATTATATTACACAAAAGTAATGTTACATTTTTGTCATTGTAACATCCGATCCTTCTATATATGAGAGATGTTTGCTAGTTTTTGAATAAGTTAAATGCTTGTGCTTGTTGCATTAAATCGCATATAGTTACATTAGAGTGAGGGACTAAATTGCAAAGAAAAAAGCGGGGACTTGAATGAAAGGAAAAGGTCTAGTGGAGGAAGTTACATAGGCTTTCAATACTCTAAGGTAGCAAATTATAATTTTAGCCAAAAGACTAGTTATTGTAGCTACCAGAATTTTAAAATTTTTCGCCAATAGTTCAGGGGTAAAGTCATAATTCTCCATATGGCTGGGGAAGTTACTACTTGAGGTAGGATGATCCAAATTTGACTTGATGTCAGATAAGGGATAAAGTTCCTATGATTGCTTGAACCACCTATAAATAGGTGAAAATATTAGAACCTTCCACCATTTCACCCTAAGTTTCAGACTTAAAGAGAGAAAGAGCAAAGATAGAAAGAGAAAGTGAGAAACTAAGAAGGAAGATAATTGTAGGAAGATGTTTGACATTCCTAAGGCAAAGATCACACACCAGTAAGTCTTTAAGCAAACTTTTACGTGTTTTAAATCAACAACAAGGTAGCAGACAATTTGAATCTTGCTACTTTGAAAATATTCTTTATTTGGTTGAAAATGTTGATTTTGATATTTTTATGTTGAGAGGGGCATTTAAACCTACTTCCTTTATGTTTTTTTTTTTTTTACTTCTATTGGGTGCTTTATGCCGATTAGATGTACTTAGAATTACTTGTTTTAGATTTTGCAAAATGGGTTGTTGACCAAAGTTGACTTGAGTTGAATCCATTTGTGATGGATGATTTTGAGCATACATATAAGTTTTAATGAACGATAAATGATAAAAAAGTATTAGGAACTAATTTCATGCATTTTTAGACTTGAAAAGGGTAAGAA
The DNA here is from genome assembly GCA_031216115.1 of Senna siamea. Lineage (NCBI taxonomy): Eukaryota > Viridiplantae > Streptophyta > Magnoliopsida > Fabales > Fabaceae > Senna > Senna siamea. Next base: position 13,399,804 of record CM062355.1, on the reverse strand, counting down.
ATGGATTTGGTAGCATGTCATAGCAACAAAATCGAAGCTCAGGATCTTACAAGTTGACTGTCGTGTTCTTCATCTTTATATTTTCCAAAAAATGTAGGTGGCAGGTGACTGCCAGCCTATATGAGTTGACTATCACCTGAGATGAATTTCGAGAATGCAGTAGACTAGTAGTCGACTACCAAGAAGGTGCCAGCTGATTGGTAGATCTTTGTTAGCTACCAATCGACTGCTAACATTTAGGCAGCCAACTGTTGGCTCTTCGTTTAATTTTTCACTATTTTATTGCTGCAAGTCAACTGCTATGAAGTATAAGTTAACTGCTAGGTGGGAAAACATGATTTTTCATGAAGAAATTGTTTTGAAAGAGCCACCTAGTCTATGAAATAAAACCATCAAGAGTCTAGAAGAGGTTATGAAGTTTAAGTTTCTATTTTCTTGAATGTATGCTAAAAAAAGTCAACAATAGTGTCATCACATAAAAAAAGTATGGTTTTAAGTAACATGTAACATGAGGTTAAAAAGAAAGAGAGGAAAACATAAAGAGAAAAAAGAGAAGTATTCTAAGTGTATGTCTTAGTGGTAGATAGGCTCATGATTGAGTGACTGACTATTGGTACGGGATGGTCGTTGGGCATTCCACAGTAAAACCATAATTTAGGATAGTAAAACATCCACTCAATCCTAAATTATTTTGAAAACACCGTGATGGTTGCGAATTCTACGTTAGTGAATTCTTCTATAGCCAACAAAAGAGAGTCACATACTTAGAGTTAAGTATAACCATAGCATGAGTCAACTCACCCTAGAATATATGCTTGTGAATAACTTGCTAGAGTGTGATCCATTAATAAAGATGTTGATTCCGAAGCCTCATGATTTGCCAGGGGTGAAGTAGGCATAATCTGTAAAAAATGGCAGTGATCTCGTGAATTGTACCAGTCCTTTTATGGGACAAAAGGGAAAGGAGGTATGTAAAAGGATATTGATCCTGCTGGTTTAGGATGATATATCAATATCTTCAGGGACTATTAAGTGAGTTTAGGATGATCTACTGGGACGATAAGGACCTTGTTGTGCTTGGATCTATTGGGGGACGCTCTAGAAAGTACATAGTAGTCATCAACTTTTAGCGGTCTAGGATCACAAGAACTCGACTCCAAACTCATCCATGAGTGTCAGTGAATCACGTGGAGTTGTTCATTGGGTGACCCTCTCGATATCTCATGATATTACGGTAGTAGCCATTATGATGTAATTGTTTTCCTAACTCATGTTGATTTTGATATGTGATTATGATCATGTTACTGTGATAAATGTATGTGATGAAATAACATGTTTTATATGGTTAATATTTAGTGGACTATGGACCATAACTGTACATACATTCATAAGTACATGTTATATATTATGATGGCATAATGGCATGATTCATCCATTGCATCCTAATAGGTACTATTTTCTAATTGATGATGAAAAGGAATGTAGTGATTTTCGTACAAGTACGGTGGTACAGACTAATAGTTTTAAAATAGATTGTTATGCTATTGAAATTTATTCTCATATAACTACTGGTTTATATCAGATGCCTAGGTATCAAATGGTGTTGGAAGTGGAGGAACAATTAGTGGAGATCTCATGTTAGGAAATATTTGTATTTAAGATATGTGAGAAGAATATCCATTAGTAGGATTTTTGGAAAGTGGGTATGAGTGGCAGGGCTATTGCCTCCTTACCCTAATTAGCCTCACATATGTATAGGTATATGTCTAATATAAATATACTATAACTATTGTAAATGAATTATATATGTATATGAATGCGAATGAATATATCTATCTATTTTTATTTCATTAAATTTCATTGTGTTATGTGTGAGAATCTCAATTATAGAAACCCAAACTAATGACACTTAATTATTTAACTTGATAAAACTAAAAAATTTATTCAGGTAGAGGTAGTAGTAACTCACTAATCTTGTAGTATATTATATTAAATTATTTAATTAATTAAAAGGAATAGTAGGATTGGAGATGTAATGCCCTTATCTAGTATTATAATTCCTTCGATGCAACCAGATAGGTTCGATACATTATTCTTATCCTTTTATTTAATTAACGTCTGAGCAATTATACCATTCATTTATGTTAAGCGGATTAGGTTCGGGATCTTTTGCTTAAATTTAAAACTTACAGCACAACGAAATAAAAGAAATTCTATGCTACACAACAGAATTTAAACTTTCATACAATTCAATGATATTAGTCCAATAATGTCCATTACATTATAGTAAACATGTATTAGGATATATGAAGTATCCGTCCACAGGAAGTCAGGAGACAACAATCCTGTCACTCAGACCCCTATACAAATTTCTAAGATGGACCAATCCTTCATATATCCCTTCCCCACTGCTTTCCCATTTACATCCAATGTCTACTACCATAAGAATAGTCCTAATTCTAAACTAAATATATCTGGACAAGGACCCAAAATAGGGTTACAAAAATTTTCTTTAAACCAAAAAGAACTTGATCTCTTGGGTCGGCTATGCGTCCGCATCTGATACATATTAGCATAGTAATGAGAAACACAAGTTTCCCAGTAGCTTAACAATTCGGTTTGAAAACAACTAATATGTATCAGGGTGCAAGCACCAAAATATTTAATTCTACATTCTTGCAATAAAAACATAACATCGTGCATAAACATAAATTGGCAAGTAATGTATTGTAACACCCTATACTTTGCAAGCACATTTAAATTCATGAATCAATCAAATAAATTGCCATGAACTATGCCTGATTACGTGTGTGATATAATACTTACAATAAATATTGGAAAGGATGATATCACATACAAATTTTAAGTGCTTGAGGTGTTTCAATAATTTTTGAGGTGCTTAATTTAATTTAATTTTTCTCTTTTCTTTCATTTAGCTAGCTGAATTGTCAAGGGAAGAGGGAATTAAAGCTAAATATAAGAACCTGATGGAAAGCACAATTGGGATAAGAAGGACATGTAGCATTGACATATATGTATATACATATTTTATGTGGTGAAGTGGCAAGATGGGAAGGAGAAAGAAGAAACGTGTGAGGAAGTTCACTCAATACATTCCTTCACATCATCCTAACTAAACAGCTTGCTCACGTCAACAAATAGAATATGCAAATGCAAGAGTGCAGAATGTAATTCAATAAACAAAGGAAAAAGTGGGTACACATGTGTGCATAATTTGAAGCAAGAATGCAGAATAATTTAACATGAAATGCACACGTACGATGGAAGCTAATGGGGGTGGACTAGAAATAAGTAATTAAAATACAAAAATATGGACTTTGCATGAAGGGACGTGTCCATGTGACATGGCAGCTCACGAGAATCCATTTCCTTCCTTTCTTTAGGTTCGGTTGACTCCATTAACTAGACAACACATAGATTAGATTAAGACACCTAAGGAAGTACGGGAAGTAAGAAGACAAAAGGGAAGGGAGACGTGTGACTTGGTCTTCTTCCTTGTCTGTGTATTATGCCACCGAATAGAGTGTGTATGGCAAAGGAATTGGGATGCCAACGTGAGCTGCTTGGGACCATGAAATACAAACATGTATTCCGTAGCGGACGGGAAAGATGCAGCATTCAATACTCCTCACATAGCTGTACATCTTGCGTGCAAAAGTGAAGCTAGCATAAGTTCCTTCTTTTCGTTGGCATGATTAGTTAGCTAAGGGAAGAGTGCAAGGGAAGTAATTGCACTTAATTGTATATGGGACCATGAAATGCTAAGGGGGGTTGCGTTCCATTAACCAAGTGAAAAAAAAAGAGGCTGCACTAGCATCTCAATCGAGGCCATAAAAGAAAAATAGATAAATAATGAGAATAGGGTGTGGCATTCCTTTTTGGTATATTACAATGTAAACAAGGGAGAGAGTAAAAGAAAGGGTGCGTTGTCAAGAAGAGAGAGCAGCTTCATAATTGAGAAAACATACACAAATAATCGGTCAAGGGAGGAAGTGAGATAGCTAAGAAAGGAAGGAGCAAGGGAGCAAAGGAACAGGAGAAATTCAAGAGAAACACTAGAATACTTTCATCATTTTTTCCACCGCTTGAGTTAGGTTAACCATTCAATTCTTTGTTCCATGTATTAACTATGCAATCAATGTATATCTTCAAGTTTTCCACGGAACCTAGTTGATCCTTACATTCTTGATTTAAATGGTATGATTAATGGCTAGCATGTGTGGTTAATAAATGGTTGATGGATGGAATGACATGAGGATATTGCTAGATTATGGATTAGGATTTAAAAATTGTGATAATCATCAAGGAAAATAACTCTAATCCTCTAAGTGTATTAAGCATAGAACAAAGGAAAGGAATGGCATGGTCAAATGAAGAAAAGTTCCTAGGTTAAGTCTATGATAGTCATTATTGGAAATGTATAAGCTATGCACCATGAATTTAATTCAAAGCTTGGAAATCTATTTTGGATGATACAAGAAAAGGAAAATTTAAGGTCATTACTAACACTTTTAGAAAAATTTATGTTGGGGTTAATTGTTCCAAGAAAGGAAAAATTTTATGGTCATTATTAATTGCTTTTAGAAAGGAATTATATTGGAATAAATTTTCTAAGGTAAAGGCAATTTTATGTAATTATTAATTGTTTTTAGAAAGGAATTATATTGGAATAAATTTTCTAAGGGAAAGGCAATTTTATGGTTATTATTAATTGTTTTTAGAAAGGAATTGTATTGGAATACATTTTCTAAGAGAAAGGCAATTTTATGGCCATTATTATTTGTTTTTAGAAAGAAATTATATTAGGAGAATTCTTGAGAAGAAAGGGGACATTGGAATTTTAGTTCCAAGAAAGGGAAACTATTATTGAAATTATTAGGAAGATAACATACATGAGAAATGATTTTGAAGAAAAGAAATTAGTAAGGGGATTACTAGACCATACACTAGATATTATTCCCAAGAAAAATAGAAACTTCTCCTTAAAGATTGAATTTTCCATAAAAAGTAAATACTTACACTAATCCATAAGAAAGAAAAATCTATCCCTGAATCCAATGACAATTCCAACGAAATACATCGATAAGAAATTCCAAGAAAAAGAAAGTTTATTCCTAGAGATCATTAGAAATTATCGGGAAGGGGCTCCATCTCGTGACCTGGTACTCACGATGACCCGAGGTACGTAGCCGAGTGTCCACAAATCACGAGGTGTGACTAAAGGTGCTCTACACGAGTGACCTAGTGAGGTGTGGCCGAAGGTGCTCTATACCTATGATCTAGTGTCTAGACGATTTTATTTACGTGGCTGAGTGTCCATAAATCTCGAAGTGTGGTCGAAGGTGCTCCACACGAGTGACCTAGGGAGGTGTGGCCAAAGGTGCTCCATGCCCGTGACCTAGGGTTCACATATTATCCAAGAACATTCACCCAATTGATGATAGTTAGGGAAAGAACTAAATGTATAACCGCTCTGATAATTCTGCAAGAACACATGTGATTCTATGAGAATACGTATTCCTTGGAAAAGAGTTATTTAATTTTCTATTGACTATTAAATTTATCATACAATGCTAGCCTGTTTACATTTATGAATATCATTACAATTTAATATCAAGAATGTAGACTGTAGACTAAATGTTTTGGTGCTTACACCCTAGTACATATTAGTTGATTTTAAACTTTGAATTGTTAAGCTATTGAGAAACTTTTGTTTATCATTTATGTACTAATATGTAACAGACCCGGGTGCGTAGCAGGGCCATGTGGTTGCATTTATTTTTGGTTAAGTACGATTCTGTAACCCCCTATTTTTGGGTTTGAGATGTATCTGAATTAGAATAGGACAATTGCTTGACTGTATACATGAGTTAGACAAGGGAAAACGAATATGTAAAGGACTGGTCCCCCCTTAATTTGTACGGGAGTCTGAGTGACAGACCTGTTGTCTCCCGACTTCTGAGGGACGGGTACTTCATATATTCAGGGACACATTTAACAGCATGTAATGAAAATTTTTGTACATGTATTATTCGAGTTCTACGATAGTTTAAATTTCTGTTGTGTAGCATTTTTATTCCACTGTGCATGAAAGTTTTCATTCTGAGCAAAAGATTCTGAACCTAATCTGCTTAACATAAATGAATAGTATAACTGCTCAGACATTAATCAAACAAAGGATCAGGATAATGTACCAAACCTATCTATTAATATTGGAAGTAATGGTAAGACTAGATAGGGTGTTACATGTATGATCAATTTAAATGCCAATGTAATAATATTCTTTTCAAGTAAAATGTCTTTGCATGCTATTAAAAACGTTATCATAAAATTAATAGAACCATTTCAGCTTATCATTCTTAAATTTACTTTTATATAAAAGTTGTGGATACTTAGACACTTGTGGACACTTGACCACCTTTATAAAAATCTCTTGTGCACACTTGGGCAATTGTGGACACTTGGCCACCTTCCTAGGGTCATTGTACATACTTGGACACTACGTGGACACTCGACCACCTTCCTAGGGTCATTATGCACATTTGGGCGCTACGTGGACACTCCACCACCTTCCTAGGGTTATTGTGCACACTTGGGCACTACGTGGACACTTGGCCACCTTCTTAGGGTCATTGTGCACACTTGGGCACCATGTGGACACTTGGCCACCTTTATAATTCCTTAACAATTCTCAAGGAAAATTTTTCTTTTATTGAAAAATAGTACTAGTGTACATCTCTTTAAAATTCTAAATAATTTAAGAATAAATGTCACTTTCTTGAAAATTAATATTAATGTACACTTCTCATAAAAATTCTATTAATTTCACGAATGATTTTCCCTTTCTTTGGAAATTACTATAAATGTAAATTTCTTGTAAAAATACTAATATTTTCAAGAATAATTTATCTTTTCTTGGAATTTAAATCCAACGTACAATTCTTATAAAAATTCTAGTATTTCCAAGAATAATTTATCCTTTCTTGAAAATTAATTCCAATGTACATTTCTTACAAAAAATTTAATATTGTCAAGGATAATTTCTCTTCTCTTGAAAATAAATTTTCTTATATAATTTTATTAGTTTCAAGAATAATTCCCTTCCTTAAAAATAATAATAATATCCTTTCGTATAAAATTCTACTAATTCAAAAACAATTTCCTTTCTTCCAATAATAAATTCCCATATTTTTTTGAAAATATATTGGTGCATATCTTATAGATTCCAATAATAAATTTCATGGACTTGGCCTAGGAAGATTAGTTAAATTAACAAATCAATTTCCTTCCTTTTATTCCTTACTAACATCCTTAAATGGTAGGGTTTCTCTCCTTTATGGTCATCATGAATTTAACACCATATAACCCTAATTCTTTTCCAACACAATATGCATGCGTCATCCACCAATATTTCAAGTATAATCACACATGCTTAGCCAACATACATACATATTGTCAAGAATGTAGGGAGACAATTTTGTTCCATAGAAAGCTTGTAAAACATGTTGGTTACATAAATTAAAGCATGGAACAAAGTCTTAAATTGTTAATCTACCTCAAGGATGACTAGAAGGAAGTGATCTTGGCCTTTCCTATAATCTCCTTATACACCTTGCTTCCTTTCTCTTTGACTAAATTTCCCTCTTCTTCTTGGTACATTTCTAGGCCCTTTTTTAGCACCAATTGCATAGGCATGCTCTCGGCCAAATGGAGAGATCGAAAGTTTCGGGGAGGATGTTCTCACAATCAGTTTCATGATAAAATAATTCAAATCTTATGCCAATTTTTTTTTTCAATTTTTACTTTCCTACAATTAAATGCCTAATTCCCACTTTGGTCTAATCATTAAGGCACATTCAGAAACAAAATCTACAAGAAAAAATCAAATTGGGGTATTTTAAATTGTACCGAAAGTTTCAAAAGCTCAAAATTTGATTCTTGCTACTTTCCATCAACTCCGACGATGGTGCATAGCGGCGCACGATGGCAGATGGTGACTGGGGTCAAAAATTACTCCAAAATGTAGCCTGTAACTCAAGGATGCCGGATTTGGGGTCGGTTCGATGAATCACAACGATTTAACTATAATTTTTGATGAAGAATGCGGCATTCGTCCGAACTATTTTTCCTCTATTCACAGTGCGTGGCGGTGTATCTTCACCAACTGGCAGTTGGCAGAAGAAGCTAGCAGCTCAGGCTAGCTGATGGTGGCGGCGGAGATCAAAGTTAGCCTTTGAAATTGCGACGGAAGGAAACACGACTGTTTTAGGCCGCTGTGGTGGCCATCGACGGTCGGGAATAGTAGCTAGAGGTTAGCGGCAACGAGTTGCACAGGTGGCGAGGTCTAGTGGTGGCACAACATGGCAGTTCCAGCGGTGGAGGGTGGCTCGTGAAGGTGAAAGGGAAGAGAGAGAAATTATGCAAAGGATAGAGAGAGAGAGGAAAGGAAAAATGAGAGAAAATAATGGGGTTTTGGCATTTTGTGGCCTCTAAGGGAATTTTGGTTTTTTCTTGCTTTGGTCGGGGTAAATTTTTGTAATAACCCAAATTTTTAAAATAAATTAATTGGGTAAATTAAATTTTGATTTTGTTAAAATCGAATTCAGTATAATTTTCTGAGCCTACAGTTGAAATTTGAAAATTTTTCAGAGTCAAAATCTGATCTAATGGAAAAAAACTCAGTCCGACATTAGGGAATCAGTAGATAAATTGGAAGACTTTAAATCCTTAAAAGGAGTCCGAATTCCTTCCATATGGGCTCGTATCCTTGCCCAAGTTGGAGAAAGCATCTGGGAATTTCCCTGGGTGAAGTGGCTCAGAAACGCCCTTCTCTCCCTACATTTTCTCTCCCTTCTCTCCTCTCACCTTCGCCACAGTGCACGGTCAAAAACGCCGCCCTGCGCCACCATTAGACCCAACGGCTAGTGCAGCTCTACATCCCCGACCTCCAACCACCATCCTCAACCACTGACGGATGCCACAACGGCCAGAAATAGCTAGTTTTCCCTCCATCATGATTTTTCTCCTCTCGCCGTGATCTTCACTGTCCAACGCCATCCGGCGACACCACCACCACCGTTGAGAAGCCTGAGCTACCAGCTTCCTCCAACAGCTTCCAGCCAGTGGAACACCGCCGCCACGTGCCTGAAATGAGGGAAAAATCATTCGTCATGCGTCAACATTCATCATTGGAAAATGCCATCCAAATAGCTGAGTTTCACCAATTATTCTTAAATCTAGGATCTCTATAAGATAAATTTAGTTCCAAATGTCTCATGCAAGGCTTTCTAGAGTTTATAAGTAAAATTAGGATCTCTATAAGATAAGATACTAGTGGGTACTCTGTGGAGTCTCACTATTTCTTGTATATACAATTGGGCCAACTTATCTAATGAGAAATTTATTTTTATAGGTAGAAAATGTGTAAATTTAGTTAATATATCCATAATTACCCAGATTGCATCATTTCCTAACTAGGTTCTAGGTAGACCAACTACAAAATCCATGGAAATTTTCTCCCATTTTCGTTCAAGAATCTCTACAGATTGTAATGTTCCTGCAGGTTTTTGATGTTTAATCTTCACCTACTGGCATACTAGGCATTTAGCAACATACTCAACTATGTGCTTTTTTATACCTGGCCACTAAAAATTTTTCTTCAGGTCTTGATACATCTTAGTGGCACCAGGATGAACAGTATAAGTGCTCTTATGGGCTTCCTCTAAGATTGTATTCCTTAATTGTCCTGATTCTTGGATATATAACCTATTTGGAAAGGTTACCACTCTGTCAACTTCTTTCTTGAATTCCTTTAAGTCTTTTAGGGACTTTAAGAGTTCATCTTCCCTTTGGGCTTATAGGATTTGAGTTTTAAGATTACTCTCAATTCTTATTTTACTTAAGTACAACCTATCTGGAAACACTAGAGTGGACAAACTCAAATTCCTAAACTTTTTAATCAAGTTCATTTCACTCATTATCTTGTGAGCTACGTGAAGGCATTTCATACTTAGAGCACTGGCCACCATATTTACCTTTCCTGAATGGTATGTCAATTTAAAGTCATAATCTTTAATAAACTCCATCCATCTCCTCTGTCTCATATTCAGTTCTTTTTTATTAAAAAGTTATTTGAGACTTTTGTGGTCACTAAATGCTTCAAATCTAACACCATAGTTGTAATTTCTCTAAATTTTTAAGGCAAATACTATAGCTGCTAATTCTAGATCATGTGTAGGATAATTTCCTTCATGAGGTCTTAGTTGCCTCGATGCATATGCTACCACTTTTCCATTTTGCATTAAGACACACCCTAGGCCCTTCTTGGATGTGTCACAATGCACTTCAAAAGTTTCTAATAGATCTAGAATGATTAAGACAGGTGTGGTTGTTAGTCTTGCTTTCAGAGTTTGGAAACTATACTCACATTTGACATCCCACAAAAATGGAACATCTTTCCTAGTCAATTTAGTCAAAGGCAATGCTATCTACAAAAAACCCTTGAATAAATCTCCGGTTACTATAGTAACCGGTTAATCCGAGAAAACTACAAATTTTGGTCACCGTTATGGGTCTTTCCCAACTAACCACCACTTTTGTCTTACTTGGATCTATTGTTACTCCATCTCTAGTGATTACATGACCTAAGAATCTTACCTCTTCTAACCAGAATTAACATTTTTCAAGTTTAGCATATATTACTTTTCCCTAAGCAACTACAACACAATCCTAGATAATGTTTATGCTCTTCGATACTTTTAAAATATACAAGAATGTTATCAATAAACACTACCACAAATTGATCAAGGTAGGGCCTAAAGATACGATTCATGTAATACATGAAAATAGTTAGAGCGTTCATCAATCTAAATGGCATTACGAGAAATTCATAATGCCCATATTTAGTTCTAAAGGCTGTCTTAGGTATGTCTTCTGTTCTTACTCTGATTTGATGATACCTCAATCTCAAATCAATTTTTAAAAATAGAGTAGCTCCTCTCAATTGATCCAATAAATCATCTATTCTAAAGAGTGGGTATTTATTCTTCATAGTTACCTTATTCAACTGCCTATAATCTATACACAACCTTAATCTTCCATGTTTCTTTTTCACAAACAACACTGGTGCTACCCATGGTGAAGCACTGGGTCTCACTAATCGTTTCTTTAAAAGATCCTTTATCTGCACCTTCAATTTTGTCAATTCCAAAGGAGACATCCTCTAGGGTGCTATAGAATTCCAAGAATAAACTCTATAAAGAATTCTATCTCTCTCTCAGGTGGAAGACTTAAGATTTCTTTGGGAAAGACGTCTAGCAATTCATTTACTACAGGGATAGTACTAAGTTTATGCTGATTCTCAACCTTAGAAGAATATAAAAAATGCATTCTCTCATTCCTTTCCTTAATACTCCTATTTACTTGTAAGGCATCTATAAAAGTCACAGACCTTTCTGAATAATCCAAGACTACATTGTTTATAGACAGCTAGTTTATTCCAAGAATAATGTCTAAATCCACCAAAGGTAAACAAATTAGATTAACAACAAAAGATCTATTTTCAACAACAATTGAACAATTCAAACAGGCTAAAGAAGTCAAAACCTACTCTCCAGTTGGAATAGAAATAGACAATTGATAAGGTAAACTAATCATAGGCAAATTTAATCTCTCCATACATTCCAATGAAATGAAAGAATGAGTGGCGCCAGAATCAAATAGTACAATTAAAGATACATCATTTATTAAACATTTACCTTTCATTAAATCATCAGACTAGGCCACTTCCTTGCCCTTGAGGGTATAGACTCTTCCAGTAGTAGGAGGTCTAGTGGTGTCACTCTGTTTCCTCCATTTAGGGTAATTCGTATGAAAATATCCTTGTTTTCCACAATTAAAACATATGCCTTGTTGCATTTGTTGGACTTTACAAGGTCTACTATGACTCTTCCCACACTTAGGAAAAACATTAGGTATCGCCTATCTCACTATGGGCCTTTTTTCTTTCTAGGTTCCTTCATTCCTGTTGTTCCTTCCTCTAAGGATTCTAGACTACTTCCTTTTAAGGAAGTTATCTTCCTTTCTTTTTCTGTATCAGATAGGTTCTGAGAAACTATGCAACACTTGTTTACTAACATAGCAAAGTTTCTAATTTCAAATGAAGTAACATCATTCTTTAACTCTGATCTGAACCCAGCTTCCAAATGCATGACCTTCCATGATTTGTTTGGATGAAGCTCCAAATAGGAAGAGAACCTAGACAACTCTTCAAACTTAGCTAGGTAATCCTCAAAAATCATATTACACTGCTTTAGCTGCATAAATTCAATTTCTTTCTAATTCCTCACATTTTAGGGAAAGTACTTTTTTAGATACACCTTCTAAAATGATTCCCAGGTGAGTTGGATTCCTTAAGCTTCTAGTAATTTTCTGTCTCCTCTCCACCAATATTCTGCTTCTCTAATTAACATATAGGTACCTTTTTCTCATCGGTGTTCCCTAAAACCACAAAAAACTTTTCCATCTCCTTCAGCCATACCTCGGCTGCCTGCGGGTTAAACTCACCCTTAAAGAAAGGAAGTTTATTTCTCTGAAATTTAGGCCATCCATTATAGGCTTGGTTTCCCACCTATCCATCTTCAGGATTCGGGTTATGATTCACAGGCCTATTCTCCTGAAATTGTCGAAATGCTTCAGCAGTAACTACAACTTGTTGAGTAGCAGAAGTAACCTGTTGGTAGGCGGTAGTAGCTTACTCCCACATGGCTTTGGCCATTCCCACCAAAGTTTACATAACCCCAGCCAAACTACCTTCATTCTCCTTTTCCTTGCCAATATTCTTCCTAGGTAGGGGCATATTTCAATGTACAAAACAAACATTACTGAGGTGATAAGTCTTAATAACATAATATTTATAAGAGATCATAGGTCACCATAAGAAATACTGTCTACCTAAACCTAGCACTTCATTCCTCAAGTCAAAATATAATACAAGTCAGTCCACTTCCTAGGCTCAGCTAACTAAATTGTACTTGTCTCTTTCTTGAGGAATCTACCCTTAACTATCGAGTTAGCTATGGGCTAACCATGGTAGCCGTACTCTGATACCAACTTAGTGTAACGCCTCCAATCCTATGGTTCATTTTAGTGAATTAAATAATATAATATAATACAGGATTAATGAGTTACTACTACTTCTACTGGAATAAATTTCAAGTTTTACCAAATTAAATAATTAAGTTCTAATAGTTTTGGAATTTTACACTCTAGTTCTCACACATAACGCAATGAAAAATAATTACAAAAATTGACATAAACATATAGATATATGTATTTAAATTCACATACATGCTTTTTTTACATTCATTATAGTTATTTTTCAACAAATATATACCTATGGATATGTGAGTGTGTTAACTAGGGTAAGGAGACAATAAGCATGTCACTCATACCCATTTAACAAAAGTTGCTAGTGGATACCTATCTCACATATCCTAGTACATATATGCCCTTACTTTTTACATGAAAAAATCATCATCCTGATCCTTTCTAAAATATTAATAAGGATTTAGGGTATCGGGCATGTCAAAAATACACCTTGTAACCCTAGACCTCATGTAGTCAAGGAGTAGGGGAACTTCTAAGATAAAAATAACTCATAGCTCCTTCACAATTAGGAAATATCCTAAGAATGGTATTTCCATTATCTTTACCTCTATCTCTAACAGGACCTGGTACCTAGGCATTTGATACAAGCCAGCATTTCACATGAGAATGAATCTCAATAGCAATAACAACCTGTCTTTTAAAATACACTGGCCTATACCACAGTACTCATACGAAAAACACTACATTCTTCTTATGTTAAATAAAATATTATGCCTATTGGCATATAATGCATGAATTATAAAGTTATATCATCCCATACTCATACTATACATGCAATATAAAATTGTTGCATATCCATTTAGCCAGATATATATCACATTATAATGGTAACAAGGAATCACATAGAAACAAGAGCATAAACAAGGAAATTAGAGCATATTCTCATGGCTAATGCCAAATCATGATCATCACAAGATCATACCAAAAGAAATCAGGAGATTTGCCTAGCGAATAACTCCTCATATATAACTCTCACTCACAGGTAAGTATCTCGTAGTCTACAACTACCCACAGTTCTCAACTGCAATATATTCATAATCTGACAGTCCTTGACAAATTTCCAGAAAATATGAGCACAACAATCGACTTCCAGCCTCCTGGCAGTCGACTGCTAGCACTTCGGATACATTTCTTGGCAATTGAAAAGCATGTCATTCAATTGGTAAGGGCTACAAGTCAACTGGTACATTATGCTCTACTTTTCAAATCATCCGTTGACCCAAATTTTTGCCCAAGAACTAGTTTGTAAATCATTTTTTACCCTCATTAACTTAATACCATTGTGCAAGCATCATTTATCACATAAAATAACCCAAAATACCATTTAATCTCACTAAAATCTTAGATTAGACTCCATACTTATTCAATAGATAAAAACCTATTTCTCATAATCTGATTTCAGCATACATAAGTGTATTTATGCAGTTTAAAACACCCAATAACATTCAAAAAATCAAGCATGTAGTTTTTAATCCTTCTTTTATATTAGATAACATTAAAATCTCACTTTCAAAATATGAATATTAAATTCAAAATTAGAGGGAATATGTTGTTTTGCTACCTTATTTCCTTGCTAGTGAACTGATTATTATGTTAGATGCCTTCCTAAACACTATTTTGGATTCAATTCTTGTTGACAATAGATATTTGATCTTTTTTCCTTTACTTTATCTCTCTACTTGGTCCCCTTTGTCTCTCTAGATTTGATAATGCAAGGTGAGAAATAGAGCTTCTGGGACTAGGCCCTATTTATAATGTAACGCCCTTATCTAGTATTACAACATCTCAAATGTAAATAGATAAGGTTAGTACATTATTCTTAACCTTAATTATTTATTAATAATGTTTAAGTATTCACACCATAGTACTATAGTTAAAATTGATTAGGTTCAGGTTCTTTTTCTCAGATCATAACTTGTAAGCACAGTGAAAATAAAATGTAATACATCAGAGATAAATCCATAAAGTATCACATGTCCTTTCCTATGTATTACATCATTTTATATAATTGAGAAACATAAAGAAACTTTTCATGGGGGTTAAGAGACAACATCTCTGTCACTCAAACCCCTTATGATACAAAACACCCTTAATAAAAGAAAATTCCCTTCATGCCACTTCCATCTCTATGAAAATACTATACATCTGCATCTGGTATATATTAACACATAAATGAGAAAACTAGTTTCTCACTAGCTTAACAATTCAACATTTCAAAACTTACTGATTTGTACCACTGTGCAAGCACAGAAAATAATTTCATCTACATTCCTATCATTTAAATTATAGTCTCATTCATATATATATATTGGCAAGCATTACATGATTTATCAATGTGTCAATGTGACAAGGGTGGATATTCTCATTTCAAATATAACATATTTTTATGGGATCATAATATTAAAACTGAAATAGGCAATGATCATCTATGCATTTCATTCTTAAAACTTACCTTGTCTTTAAGGGGAAGACTCTTGGTCATATTTCAAGGAATGTGGACACTTTGCCACCTTTATGAATTGTGAACACTTGGTCACATTGTGGACTCTTGGCCACTTTTATGAAAACTTGTGAACACTTGTTCACATTGTGGACTCTTGGCCACTTTTAAGAAAAATGGTGAACACTTGGTCACTTATACATACAGATAGTAACTACAATTCATTTTGCTATTACCCTTCCAATTTATCTTGAATTTAGCCCTTGTAAGACACATTATAAGCCATTTACAAATAGCATAGTGATTCGGCTACCAAGATTTAAAATGACAGATTGATTCGGCCATTATGAGAAAGGAATAAAATCTAAGGTTTTTAGTGTCACATTATCACATTTTTACATCCTTTCTACAATTCAAACTTAATGGTACCATGTATTAAAATTTTTAGGGTACTTTCTCTCATCTTTAAATTATATAACCATACTATTAGTCATTTTTCCTACTTATTTTCTTGGCTCATTTTACATACTAGATTTAAGGTTACACACACTTCTCCATTCTTACATTTCAATAATAATGTGGACATTTATTATGTGCAAAAGGGTAAACAATCTACCATACATTAATTTACCATATTTTCTCTATTTTCTAGCCAAAATCGAATTGCAACCTTTCTTACACATTTTCAGCAAGCAATTCCATACCTTACAAAGGGCCACTCTATAACATCCGCTCTAATTATGATTTAAGAGATGTTTGATAATTGTTAATTTGATTTTTAATGCTTGTGTATGTTGCATTAGTGCATATAGTTGCATTAGCCTAGGGACTAAATTGAAAGGAAATAAATGAAGGTTTAGCAAGAGGTGATTAGGGACTCAATTGAAAAGGGAAAAGGTGAGTGGTTCCAAGAGTGTAAAATAGCTTAGGGACCAAAGAGCAAATACCCAAACTTTCTCTTAAACCTTAGTTGAAGCCTTAAACTCCCACATACTTCCAAACCTTCAAATTTTAGAGAGAGAAAAAGAGGGACTGGTAGAGAGAGAAAGGGATAAGTTAGGACAAAAAAGAAGAGATTTTGCTAAAGGAAAGACAGATTTGAGGCTAGAAATAAGTCCTAGAGCAAGGGGAGAGCCTTTCTAACACATCCAACACACACATTGCAAGGAATCAAGGTAGCAATCCATCTTAAACCCCTTTCTTTTCTAAAATGTTTACTAGAGTTGGAAAATATGAATTTCAAAATGTTTGAACTAAGATTGGGGTTAAACTTACATTCTGTATGCTTTTCTATTTCTATGAGATGTTGTGGTGTTGAATGTATGCTCATATACGTGCTTTTAATGGCTTGGAAGGGCTGGGTTCTGTTCATCTAGAGATATAGATTGGTTTTCCTTGAATGTACCATGTTTGAGCTAATGGATGAGAAACGTTTAATGCGAAGTAAAGTTTATTGTATGGAAATTAAGCTCATGTGTTTAGAATTGAAAATGGAATGCATTATGGACTGGGTATTATCAAAAATTATGTTTTCTAAACTGAAGAAGAACATAACAGCCGACTGCTATGTATGGGGCAATCGACTGTCATGTTCCTGGAAACCCAAAAGTGTAGACAGAGGCTTAGTAGCCAACTGCTAGATCCCTAGAAGTCGACTATCGAGCCTGAGTTTTCATTAACCAGTCAAGTGGCCTTCCTCACAGTCGACTGTCGTGCTCTGATTTTTACCCAGGATGAATTTCAGCAAGCTACCAGTTGGCTGCCACTGCTAGCTAACTGTCTGGTACTCGAGGAATACAAAGAGCCAATAGTCGACTGGCAGCCCTTTAGCTTACGAAATGAGGTTTTTAATGGCAATTGAGCTTAGTAATTCTTCATACTAACTTAATTAAGGGCTCACAACATAGGTAAGCAAGGAAAATAGGAGTTTTGGGTGATGAAACCCTTGTGATAGTGAAATAAAGAGAGAGTAAAAAACACAAAAAGGGAAAGAGAAAAGTATTCTCAATGTATGCCTTAAGGTAGATAAGGTCATAATCGAGTGACCGATTGTCGGTACAAGACAGTCATTTGGCATTCCATGATTGTGCCATAAATTGGGATGGTTAAACATCCACTGAACCTTAGATGATTTTAAAAACACTGTGATGGTTATGAACTTTAAGTTAGTGTCATCTCCCAAAGGCTATATGAGAAACACATACTTAGAGTTAAGGATAACCATAGGCATGGGCTGATTCACCCTAGAGTATATGTAGAGAATAATAGCATATTGAGAGTGTGATATACCTTAAAGGAATGATGGTGATTCCATAGTATTATAATCCACCCAAAAGCAGAGAGGAAATGATCTGGGTAGAGTTAATTGTGATCCTATGAGAGTATACCAGCCCTATTTAGGATGAAAGGGAGGAATCTCACTGGTCAGGGATGATTTGTCAGAAAGGGTCATGGACCATTAAGGTACTTGGATCCACTAGGGGACACCTCAGAATGTACAAAAGTTAAGGCATGACTGAATAGGCATGCACTCATTCATATAAACAATGGTGAGTGGAGTTTTTGCTAGGAGAATCTCCCGATTACTCTTAAAGTGTTTTATGTACTGATTATATGTTATGAAAATGAAATAATGGTATGTTTACTATCCCACATGTGTTTTATAAGAAATTTTTTATGATAAGAATGATGTTCTAAAGATGAATGTGCATAAGTATAAGTACACAACATGATTAAATGCTACATGCATTACATCCTAATAGTATGTGATATGTTTTATGAAAGAATGTAGAGTTTTCCTTGCGATCGCGATGGTATAGGTCAATGGATTTCGTAACAGGTTGCATTGCTAATGAGATTCATTTCTCATTATAGTGTTGGCATGTACTAGATGTGTAGGTCCCCTTGGGTTAGAGACAGATGTAAAGTAGGAAGAAGTGTCCATTCTGAGCATACAAACTGTTTAATTTGAATAGCTTAAGTAAATGGTAGGATTGAGCTAGCCTTCATGATATTTTGAGAAAGGCTAGTGTAGGATTATTTTGTGTAGCCTATTCTAACTTATCTATATAGGAATTAGGCTGGATTAATGAATAGACTGATTGATAAGGCTTTGAGTGGCAGGATTGTTGCCTCAATGCCCAATAGTTAACTGACTATATTTAATTAAAAATGCATGTCTATGTATAGTTAATCCAGGTTTATTCATTATATATTTATTCCACTGCGATGTTGAGAGAACTCGAGAGTAGAGACCAACCCAAATGGCACTCAATTAATCAACTTGGTAAAAGTTTAGAATTTACTTGGGTAGAAGTGATAGTAACACACCATTATCATGATAATTATATACATTATACCATGTAACGCCCTTATCTAGTATTACAATTCCTTTGATGTAAATAGATAAGTTCGATACATTATTTTTATCCTTTTATTTATGGCGTCTGAGCATATATTCCATTAAGTGTTACTATTATAGATTAGGTTCAGGTTCTTTTGCTTAGATAATCATACCTTGTGCACAGCAAAATTTAAAATTTCATTTAGCACAGTGGAAATCAAAAAACTTACATATAATACTAATAATATGTGTTCAATAATGAATGTCATGTCCATTACATCTTTTCTAAGAACACATACTAGGATATAAGAAGTACCCGTCTATAAGGAGTCAGGAGAAAATCCTGTCACTCAGACTCCTTTTACAATATTAAGATGGACAGGTCCTTCACATATCCTCTCCCCGGTTGTTTTCGTATTCCTTTCATGTACACAGTCAAGATAATGTCCTAATCCTAACCCAAAATATATCTAGAATCAGGACATTAAAATAAGGAATTACAAAAACTTTTGACTAAAAAGAACTCCTATCTTCCCCGGCACTGCTAAACGTCCGCATCTGATACATATTAGCATACAAATGAGAAACACAAGTTTCCCAGTAGCTTAACAATTCATCATTTTAAAATCTACTAACATGTATCAGGGTACAAGCACCAAAACATTTGCACCTACATTCTCGATATTTAAAACATAGTCTTATCTACAATTATAATTGGCAAGCATTGCATGATTATTGGAAATGTTATTGCGATAAAATAGATATTCTCTATTAAGTCAACCTCTTTTTATGGGATTATGCATGTAATCACAAGGATAAACAAAAATCATGTATTCATTTTATTTATCGAAAATCGCTTGTGCAATTCATTCTTAAAATTTTCCTTTATACCTTGGTCGTGCACACTTGGGCACCTTGTGGACACTTGGCCACCTTTATACATTTTATTGTGCACACTTGGGCGCTTGTGGACACTTGGCCACCTTTATACATTTTATTGTGCACACTTGGGCACTTGTGGACATTTGGCCACCTTTATGAAATAATTGTGCACACTTAGGCACTATGCAGACACTTAGCCGCCCTTATAAAATAATTGTGCACGCTTGGGCACTGTGTGAACACTTGGCCACTTTAAGAAATGATTGTGCACACTCGGGCACGATGTGAAAACTTGGCCATCTTTATAAAATGATTGTGCACACTTGGGCACTATGTAGACACTTAGCCACCTTTATAAAATTTCATTTTTCTATCAAGACTCAATAATTATGGTTAAAATATAACCCTTGTCCTTATATGTATGTTAACGATGTCATATTTTGAATTGTTTGAATATGGGAAACTTTTTATTCTTTTTAAACTCTTTGTCATATTTATTTATAACAGTGTTGCCTAAATCAATTTAATTCTCCATTCTTAAAAAAAAAAAATAGTACTATAAATCTCTTATAATATTTTAATAGATTTCAAAGGAGAATTTCATGATTTTGGGCCTAAGGGAAACTCAAGAAAATTGAATATTTTACCATTTAAATTTTCCTTTTTCTATTCTTTAAATAATTCCATTAAAATGGTATAATCTCTTTTCCATTATCAACACATATTCCCTCATCTAAACATTACACAAAAGGATGCTAGGTGAACACTTTATATTATTTTACCAATCTTATTTTATTCAATTTCTAATATATCCACAAAACACAATTAAACATTAACTCTTCCAAATTTTACTTCAAAGTGCAAATGGACATATTTCCCTTTTTTTTCTACTTATCCTTGGGTTCAATTTGCGTACCAAAATGTTGGTTACACATTTAATTCTTACATCCCATTAGTAATGTGGATCTTTATTGGTCAAAGTCAACTCTTCTATATTTCAATTGCCATATCTTAATTAATCATAATTCCATCCTTTTACTTGGGCAAACCGAATTGTAATCTAAATTAGACAATTCTAGACAAGCAAATTCATATCTTACAAGGAGCCATTGTCAGGTTTAGCATACCAACAAGGAAACATTAAAATTTTGGCACTGCCTTCTAGCTATAATCCTCCATTTAAATGTCCATAGCTTCACACATATATTAACCATTTAAAAGTGCTATATTTTAGCTTATCTCATTCCTAAATCTTTCATTATGCAAGCTGAAATTTACCCACAACAGTCCTTGTCATGAAAGTGGCAACATATACTTCTTCACATCTAAAACATAACTAATTTATCATACAAGCTTGGCCGATATGACATTCATACCATCAAGAATGTAGGAGAGAAAATAAGGTCCCATGAAAGCTTGAAAAACATGTTGAATATAGATTAAACTATGAAACACAAATTTAAGAATTGCTAACCTACCTCAAGGATGAACACAAGTAGACTTGTCTTAGCTTCCTTTGGCTCTTTCCCTTACTCCCTTACCTCTTCTTTCCTTAGTCCTCTTGCCCCTTTTCCTCTTCACATAACTCTTGTGTGCTTTCTCTAAAACTCATGCTGCTCCCTCTCCCTTTCTCTTTTCTCTTCCTCTCTTGCCGTATGGGTGTGATGCATATATGCCAAAATGCAAATCACAATTCCTCTTTCTCTTTGCTTAGGTAGTGTGTTTCCTTCTTCTCTCCTTGATTATTGTGGTGTGATTGTAAGCATAATTTCCTTGGTCCACTCGGTCATGTAAGCTCCCTCTTTTTGGTCATGTTGTATTGAAAAATAGAACAAGTTGGGAGTTACGTGTAGTCCAAGTGCACCCTCATTTTCCTTGCAACTTTGGTGTTTTTTAACCCAACCTTCACGCTAGCCTCTTTCTCTCACCACATTTTTCTATTCAGCCAAAGGGAATGGGAAGCTACCTTTATTTTCCTTTACATTATTTCATGGCTACTCCAAGTGTACCTTCAAGTACAATTTGCATTTCCTTGCAAGCTTATCTTATTCACTTGGTCACGCCAAGTAAGAAAAAAAAGTTTCATGTAGGGCCGCACTTTTCTTTTCTCTCCTTAATTTTATCTTCATCTTTTGGTATACTTATTTAAGCATGGTGCACATGTAACTTCATAATGTATGTTTAACTTAGGAAAATTTCTGCACCCTTTCTTCTTTGGCTATTCGGTCACACTAATGGGAGGGAAGAAGGAAGGAAATCACGCTGCACTTCCCTCTTATTGTCATCATTTCATGGCTACTGCATGTGTACTTGGAAGTACACTTACATTGCTTACATTATTGTGCAAGTCCACTTGAGCATGCCAAAGGGGGGAGGAGAAGAAAGCCATGTATTGCAAGCTACACCATTGAGCATTGCACTCTCTTTCCTTCACTAATTACCCCATATTCACGCTACATGCACATATATGTATGTTCATTTCTCCATTTGGTTATGTTTGAGATGACGTAAGGGAAGGAAGAGGGAAAACTTGCTTCACACGTCTCTTTCTTCTCTTACATCCTTGCTTCACCATACACTTACATGCTTCTTGTTTTGTAAATTAAATTCTGCACTCCTTCCCCAATTTTGTTGCATGTATATTTATATATTTTTAAACACACACATGGTATGGAAGCCAATCCCTCACGTAAGACCTAAATTTTATGCAAGGCTTACATGATTTTCTACTCTTGAGCACTTTGGAAGCAACACAAGGGAAGGGGGAAACGTATTTCACATTTTTTTTCTAGCCATTAAATTATGCAAGCTATTAACCCCACTTTGGTAACTCATCCAATTAATTATAAAACATAAATTTAAGACAATCAAGAGAACATGGGGTGTTACATTAAACACTTAAAAGGAACCATAGGCTAATGGGGGTGTTACACACTCTTGGGTTTGGTCTTGGGTTTGGTAAGCCAGAAAAAGTAATGCCATAATTTTAAGCCAAATTCTAGCTAACATACTTCTTTTAGGTGTCTATAACCTAAAATATACATTAGCCATACAAGAACACATAATTTTTGCATTTTCTCCTTCTAGAGTTTTTCTTATGCGTGCTGAATTTTCCCAACAATCATTCTTTCATGGAAATAACAACATCCACATCCTCACATTAACAAACATAACCAAATTATCATACAAGCTTAGCTAAAGGAAATTTATATCTTGAAGAATGTAGAAAGAGAAGTTAATGTTCCATGAAAGCTTTAAATCATGATAACTATACTTTAAATCATGAAACAAAACCATAGAATTGCTAAGCTACCTCACTAATGCAAGAATAATGGAAGTACCTTGGTGTTTCTTTTTGAATTTGTCTTAGTTTTTGGCTTCTTTCTCCTTTCAGTTAACCTTCCTTCTTCCCTCTCCTTCGAATGCTTTTCCTTATTTCCTTCTAAGCTTTATTTTTCATAACCTTAATTGCTATCAATATCTTTAACCAACTTAGCCATCTTATTCCTTCAATTTGGCCGAAATGAATAAAATTCATGGATAGCTCATTAAAATTTTATTTCGTCCTCTTCCTTTCCATCACCGAATATATATCTATATTGAATAAATTCTAAGCTTTCCTCAATTTCTGTATCCATATATATATTTAATTCAATCCATCTATTGCCTATTCGGTTAAACCAAAAAGGAAGGAAGTCAAGCACCTTGTTTCATGACTACTTCATGGAATTAGGAATTCTTATCTTATTCAAGCCAAGCACCTTGAAGTCAAGCACCTTACTTGAATGTTATCTCTCAATTACCTTAAAATAAAAAAAAAACAAAGAGAAGGAAAGAAGACCATTGGAACACATTTCTCATTCTCTCTCCCACTTGCACTCTCGGCCAAGATAATACAAAAGGAATGAAAGGAGAATTAAGAACAAAAGTGCCACACGTCTTTTCCTTCTTCTTTTCTTCATTACCACTTCACTCTTACAACTTTTCTTAACAAGGCTTCCTTTCCAATTGCTACAAAGTCTTTGGTAAAAGAAGAAATTAACTCAATTAAATAATACATAACTTTCCATTCTTCTTTCCCACTTCTCCACCGAATGGCTATTTCTCCTTTAGTTAATCATTATGAAATCTCCTCTCCATTCCCTCTTAAATGCACGGCTAATGTAAGACAAAAAGAAACAATAATTCCTACATTGCAAAGTCTACCTAGTTTCCACCGAATTCATTCTCCATATTTGTCTTCTTTGTAAAACAAAGAAATGAAAGACAAGAGATGAAACAAAAGTCTAGCACATTTCCTTCATTTCTCGTTTCTTTCCACACATATCACATTGTCTTCCTTTAACCAATTATTAATTATTTCTTGCAAGCTCCTTGTAACTTGGAAGGAAACACATTAATATAAATCAAGCCTTACATCCAATTCTCTTTTCACTCCCATATTAATTTGGCTCACACAAGAAAGAAAGGGTGTTCATTCTTAACATATTTATTTTAAACATTAAATCACAAAAACATTTTCATCATAATTTATGGAAATTCATTCAAATACTTATAGAAACAATAATTTAAACTTTAATAACAACGCCTATATTATGAGTGTGATCCGTAACACCAATCACCCACTCAAGGACTGGGTGAGAACCAACATCCAGGGCGTCCCCCAGATATGCACAACAGCTAATTCTCATCCTCATACAGTCTATATAGAAATACATACACATAACCAACCAATACTCAGGGTTATAGGATATCATACTTAAACCAAAACATCACCCTGTATAGGTTATCCACCCTTTTACTCCTTAAACCTTTCATAGGGTTGTCCTGGTTTAATGAATAATTACTAATAGATGTAGACCAATTCAATTAGAATAAATCAATTTACAAAACCTTCTACATAGGGGATATTCAACGGCCATCCCATACTAACTATTAAATATCCACCCTAAGTTAGTCCGTCCCTATGGCATATAATCCTAATAGCCAAATTCTAGTAAACATGCAATAGGCATTCTTAATAAACAAGCAATCTTATATACTTATATATGTTTATCATGTAAATCAATTATTTTCAACACTCATTCTTGTTCAGTACAATTCATGCTCAAATCAGTAATTCACAATGTCGATTAAAAGTTAAGGGAGTATAAATTACTCTACCTTTTATCGTTTGCTCCTATTCAGACCAGGGTTTTTCCTTTTTTCCTTGGTGATTGTTCTCACAACTAGTTTCCTGAGTAAACAACTCAAATAATATGCAGGTTTCCTTTCAATTATACTTTCCTATAATTAAAAGCCAAATTTCTACTTTGGTCTAATCATCAATGGCTAATTGGAATCAAAATCTACAGGAAATCATCAAATTTGAGTATTTTAAATTATACCAGAGGTTTCAAAATTTTGAAATTTGATTCTTGCTTCTTTCCAGCAACTCCAGCGATGGCGCACAATAGTGGACGGTGGCTCACAGTGGCAGATAATGGCTAGCGGTGAAAATTAGTCCAAAATGTAGCCCAAAGCTCGAGGATGCTGAATCTAGGGTCAGTTCAATGAAAAATGACGATTTAATGGTGATTTTTTGGTGAAATGTGATAGAGCTTCAAAAACATTTCTTCTCTATTCATGGCGCATGGCAACGGTTCTTTGTCAGTTGGCAACTGATGAAGGAAACAGGCAGCTCAAGCTAGCTATTGGTGGTTGCAGTGTGGTCGGACAGCGACGGACAACAAAGGACAAATTCAGTCTTCGAACTCGCGATTAAGGGGGAAAAGTGGTTATTTTCACTCGCTATGGTAGCCGTCGGTCACTGCGGTGGCTTGCTGCAGTGTCGGGCTGAGCTACTGAACCTTCTAGCAGTGACGGGCAATGATAACTCGGCTGGACAACGGACGACCATGGTGAAGGTGGCAAAGGAGGATGATGCGTGTGGGGAGGGAAGCGTGGATAAGAAGAGAGAAGGAAAATTTGAAAATAAGAAGGGTAGGTTTGGTATTTTAGCATATAAGGGCATTTTAGTCTTTTCTCACTTTGCCCTAGCTAAATTTTGGATGAATTTTCTGATTTGGGCAAGAATATGGGACAATATGGAAGGGATTTGGAAATCTTTTGAGGATTTTAAGCCTTCCAAAAATATCTGCTAAGTTCCTAAAAGGCAAATAAAATTTTCTCCGTCGGATAAAATTTTTATTCTGAAAAATCCTCAGATTTAAACTACAAGCTCAGGAAAATATTCTTAAATCAATTCTAAAAAAAAATTATTTTATTTTATCCAATTTAATTTATTTTTAAACCAGTTATTACGGAAGCCATTTAAGTGGTATATGAAGTATCTATTGAAGTCTCCGTTGAAGAATTTATTTGTGTCTAATATTGATTAAGTGAGAGTAAAAAAATTTTAATTTGGTAATATATATATATTTAGTATTTGAATATTGTTAAAATCTTGTTCACTTTTAGGATTTATTGCCAAATATGTCCACAAAGTTTAGTATACTATCAAATATGTCCCTAAAGTTGGTGCAAATCAATATTTCATGTTTTCCTAATAATTTAACATTAAATATTATATGCCACAACACTAATTAGTAATTTGGATGTCATTAGATTATAGGGAAAAATCAATTGCAATTTGAAATTTCAAGTATAAAATTGATCGCAAAAAAACTTTAGGGACAAAATTGAAAATCGATATAAAATTTGAGGACATAAAAGGTATTTTAACCTTAATTTTATTAATTTTTAAATATAAAATAAGAAAATAATTTTATGTTCAAGATAATAAAAAGAAATAAACATTTATTTAAAATTTCATTCTTCAAAAATATTTTAACTTCTAGTTTTTCTTACATATTTTTTAAATTTATTTTTTTATGTATTAATATATAATTTTTTTAAAAATAATCTGGAGGTTCTAAAGTTATTATAATTTAGTTATATATTATACATTAAAGGCTTTGCATGCACTATAATATGTTTTAAGTGAGGTAGAAGCTAGTGTTATGATGACAAGTGTAACATTGCTTGTGTGTGTTGCATTAGAATCCGCGTAGTTGCATTAGAATGAAGGACTAACTTGAAAAGAAAAAAATAGGAACTTGAATGAAAGGAAAAAGGTTTAGTGGAGGAAATTATGTAGTCTTTCAATATTTTAGGGGTAGCAAGTCATAATTTTAACCAAGAGTTATTGTAGCTACAAGATTTTCGAAATTTGCCCGCCAATGGTTCAGGGGGAAATGGTTATTTAGCATATGGCCAGAGAAATAATCATTTTAAGCCAAATGATTAAGAACTAGGATAAGAATGGCAATTTTCGGACCACCTATAAAAGAGTGGAAATATTAGAACCTTCCTCATTTTTATCCTAAATTTAAAACCTAGAGAGAGAAGGAGAAAGAAGTTTTAGAGAGAGAAATATAGAAAAGGAAGAGATTTACAGAAGAAAAACTCCACTGCAGGCATAAATCTACACCTAGGACGTGCATCTAATAATACCAAACAAATTAAGGTAGCAAACAACCTAATCATCTTTATTTCAAAATTACTATTCATATACTGAAAATTGTGATTTTTATGTTATTTAAATGAGAGAGGAGGCTAAAAACCACATTCTTAATGTTTTTAATTGCTATTGGGTGTTTTAAACTACATGGATGTACCTATGTTTGCTTAAATCAAATTGTGAAAAATGAGTTTTTACCTATTGATGAAAATAAGGTTGAATCAAAGATTTGAGTGAGATTAAACAGTATCTTGGGATATTTTTTTATTTGTTAAATGATGCTTATATGCTAGTATTGGGTTGATGATTATCAGAAATGGGTTACAAACTGATTTTTGGGTGAAAATCTGGGTCAACAACCAATTTGAAAAATAGAGCATAACATAGTAGACAAGTGCCAGTTATTGGAAGTCGAATGTCTTATTCTTCAGTTACCCAAAACACATACAAAGCATTAGCAGTCGACTACCAGTCCTTGGATGTCAACTACTGTGTTCATCTTTTCCAAAACAATTACCCAAAAACATAGCAGTTGACTATTGGGTCCATGATAGTTGACTTATAGCCCTTGGGTTTGGAAAATTTTGCAGGATAGTGAGCGAAAAGTCAACTACCAGAGGGTAGAAGTCGACTAGTCAGCCACTATTTTGGATAATGAACTCAATGACCTAGCTTAAAGCACAATTAGCCAAAATTTCACTCAAACGAGGGATTTAAACCTAGAATGTGTAATGGGTAACAGGTGGGTTGGAAGTGAAAGAGAAAGAGCGAGAATGATATGAGAATTTAAAAAGAATGAGCATGAGATATACAAGAGAAATGAGAAGTATTCCCAGTGTAGAGATAATGGTAGATAGACTTATATTGAGTGACCGATTGTCAGTATGGGATAGTCATTAGGCATTCCATATTTGAACTAAATGATTTTGAAAACACTGTGATGGTTATTAATTTTAAGTTAATGAACTCCCCCATGGCCAGTGAAAGGACTCGCATACTTAAAGTTAAACATAACCATGGTATGAGTCGAATCATCCTAGTCTATATACTTATGAATAGTGTTTTGGGATATAATCTAAGAAAAATAGTAATCCCAGATATATGGGGGAGGAACTACTAGAGAAGTGGGTAGGTACCTTATGGTTCTTAGTGATGGTGGATGAACTATTAAAGAGATGGGCAGGGATCCTCGTAGGGGGTGTTGTGGATGGTTGTACTTGGATCCACTTAAGGGCACTCTAGCATGTACATAATTTGTAGTCATAGACTACCAAATAATGTATAGATAGTAGTTGAGAACTACGGGTAGTCATGGATTATGAGAAACTCACCTGTAAGTAAGGATTTGATATAAGGAGTTGTTCACTTGGTGACTCTCCTATTTTCTCTTGTTATGATAATGATTTTGCAATGGCCATGGTAATATGCTCTGGATTCCTTGTTTATGCTATATATATATATGTGAATATAACTTTGTTACCATTATGATATGATAATATATCCTATATGATGGATATGTAATGAATTGTATTTGCATTCATAAGTATGAGATATAATTGTATTCATGCATGGCATCCTAATAGACATGATGTATTATTTGATGATGAGAAGAATGTAGTGTGTTTCGTATGAGTACGGTGGTACAAATTAGCAGTTTTTAAAATAGATTATTATTGCTATTGAGAAATCTTTCTCATATAAATACTGGTTTGTATCAGATGCCTTGGTACTAGGCACTATTGGAGATGGAGATAAAGATAGTAGAGATACCCTTTTTGGGGTATTTCCCGGTGGCTAAAGAATTATGGATAATTTTTGTATTAGAAGCTCCTTCTACACCCTGACTACATAAGATTTTAGGGTCTATATAGTATAATTTTCACATGCCCAATACCCTGATTCCTTATTATTATTTTGGAAGGTTCAGGATAGTGATTTTTGATATACAAAATGAGGGCATATATGTATTGAGATATGTGAGACAAGCAGCCACTAATAGGCTTTTTGTTAAATGGGTATGAGTGGCAAGGTTGTTGCCTCCTTACTCTAATTGACAACTCTCACATATCTATAGGTATATGTCTGATAACTGTCTGGTGTATGAAGTAATAACAATTGTAAATGTACTATGTATGTGTATGTATTTGAAACTATTTATATATATTTTATTTCAATTATTTTTCGCTGCATTACATGTGAGAACCCAAGTGTAGAAATCCAAAAATTATTTAACTTAGTAAAAGTTAAAAATTTCCTCCGATAGAGGTATTAGTAACTCTCCAATCTTATGGTATATTATATTATATTCATTAATTTACTAAAAGAAACTATAAGATTAAGGGTGTTACAACAAGAATCTCTAATTGGAAGACAGACATCAGAGCAAGTGCAAAGAAGAAGGATGCAGGAAAGAAAAATGAAAAATATTGCGAGCATTGCCACTACAATGAGTATACAAAGGAGTCATGTTTTAAGTTGCATGGTATCCGAATCAATTTAAGGAGTTAAGGGAGTAAAAGAAAACTAGGGGAAAGAAAGTATTGGCGAATATGGAAAGCATATAAAATGATTAAGAAAAACCCTTGGAAACAAGTAATCATGGGAAAACAAATAGATTTGAGTTTGATGATGACTCAACTCATAACACAAGAGATGGCAAGATACATGAAGAATAAAGAGAAGCATGTAAGCTTTGTAAAGGCAAAGTCTTTGAACTTGTGGGTACTATCTTTACAATTGAATTAGATTTCTTACTTGATAATAATATTTGGATCACTAACACGGGAGATTCAAGTCACATGTGCTTCAATATATGTCTAATCCAACATGTTGAAAATTTAAGACTATACTAGAAATTTTGTCCTCGAAAGATATGCATATTGACACTTTAGTCTTTGGAAGATGTTGACTATACAAATTAGTCCCCAAAATTTTGAAACACTATACACGTTAATCCCTTTGTCAAATGTTATTAAAAACATTTGACGAAGGGACTAATATTTATAGTATTCCAAACTTTTAAGGACTAATTTGTATAGTTATTAAAATTTTCACTTAAGAAGTTAACACTCAAATTAGACAGTTGATGTTCCACATTAGTGTAACATTCTCCTATTTCTATGAGAGATGTTTGTTAATTTTTAATTAATTGCTTGGCTTGTGTATGTTGCATTAGATTACATATAGTTGCATTAGTATAGAAATTGAATTGAATTAGAGTGAGAAATTAACCTGAAAGTAGAGAAGGACCAAAGTGCAAATGGGAAAAAGGTTAAACGTATAAAACACAATTTTAGCCAAAGAGGATTACTGTAGCCAATAGAATTTTGAGATTTCCTACCATAGTTTAGGGGTAAAGTGGTAATTATGTATGTAGTTGGAAAAATTTACCATTTTGAAGCTGAATGATCAAAAAGTAGGATCAAATTGTAAATTCTGGACTGCTTATATAAAGCAACCAACCATACTCTCTCTGCTTTATCCAATCACTCTGAACTTTTAGAGAGAGAAAGTGAAGGGCATCCAGAGAGAGAAAGTGAGGGAGAAAGAATCAAAGTCCCATTTTCAGAGGGAAGTGAATCCACAAACGCATCCAGGAAGGTATCTAGCACACTAGCAATTGAAAAGCAAAGACTTAAGGTAGCAAAACAATCTATCCCCTCTATTTTCAAATTTACCGTTTAAATTCTGAAAATGAGATTTTAATCTTATCTGAAGTAAGAGAGGGATTAAAACTACATTCTTGATTTTTTAAATGCTATTGGGTGTTTTAAATTGCATGAATATACTTATGCATGTGCAAATTAGATTATAGGAAATGGGTTTTTTACCTATTATGTGAAAATGAGGTTTAATCTAAGATTTGAGTGAGATTAAATGGTAGTTTGGGTTGTTTTTATGTGATAAATAATGCTTGCACATTGGTATTGAGTTAAGGAGGGTCAAAAATGATTTACAAACAAATTCTTCGGTAAAAATTTAGATCAACGAATGATTTGAAAAAGAGTATAACAAATCAGTCAACTTGTAGCCCTTATTAGTCGACTGTCGTGCTCTTCAATTGCTTAGAAACACATCTAAAGTGCTAGCAGTCGACTGCCATGAGGCTAGAAGTTAACTGCCATGCTCAAATTTTCTAGAAAAATTGCCAAGAATAGAGTAATCGATTTTTGGGCTTGTAACAGTCGACTGATAGCCCTCAGGTTTGAGAACTTTTCAGGACAATGAGTTGCAAGTCAATTGCCGGGTGGGTAGAAGTTGACTGGTAGGCCTCTGTTTTAAAAAATGGACTCAATGACTTATTTGAAACATAGTTAGCCTAAAATTACACTCAAACAAGGGATCTAAACCTAGAATTATGTAATGAGCAATGTAACACCTTTTATCCGATGGTTCCTTTTAGATATTTACAAAGGTATAATATGAAAATAATTATTAGAGTGTTGGTGTTACTATTACCCCTACCTGAGTCAATTTAAAACTTTTACCAAGTTAAGTCATTACATAGTTTGGGTCAGATACTACTCTCAGGTTCTCACCCTAAAATCACAGCAGAAGACATATATAGGTGCAGAATAAATATCATATACATATACCTAATTATCTTAATTAACTATACATCAATATGCTTATATACTCATTACATAACTTCAATGTAATTAACTGGGGGATATAGCCAACAACCCTACCACTCAATCCCTATTAAAATATCTATTTGTCAACTAAAGTCGAATCATAAATCACTACTCAATTTACATCTAAATGAATATAGGCTATACAAAAGAAACGTGAGCCTATACTATCCAAAATAAATACTTCAAAGTACCCCCTAATGGGCACCCCTCTTCAGCTTACTTGTTCCTCTAGGCACTGTACCTACACATATGATACATGTCAATACTATCATGAGAATTAAATCTCAGTAGCAATGCAACCCATCTTTAAAAATTTATCGACCTTTACCACTGTGATCACACAAAAAATCTCTACGTTCATCATCGTAAAAATATAAAACATACTCTTGAGATGTAGTGCATGTAACATTTAATCAAATCATGTACTCATACATATGCATGTGCGTTTAAAACATTTTAACTTTCAAATATGGGGAATGCATTCATCATCATTATCATTATAAAGCATCTTCATAGGGTAATAAATATGCCTTTTGAGCATAAGAAAACAATCACATCTTACAAGCTATCAGGAGTGTCGCCCAACAGAAACTCTATGTATCACTACTTACATGAATGAGCTATCTTGGTGACTACTGTGCCACTATAGTAAAATAATGCACTAGTACATCTAAGGCGTCCCCCAGCGGGATCCACTTGTACAATCTCAATAACTCATGGGATCACCGTGTTCCTTTGAACAGATCTTATCCTCTCTACTTCCACATATCATAAGACTATGGGGTTATCACCATTCCTCCAAGGTGGATCACCCTCTAGACCTTATCCTCTTCGCTTCTACGGATCATGAGGCTCTGGAGTCACCACCATTCCTTTGAGGTGGATCACACTCCTGGTATGTTATTCTTTAACATATACACTATAGTGATTCGACTCATGCCCAAGGTCATGCTTTAACCTTAAGTATATGTTCTCTTAATGGCCTTTAGATGATTACACTAACTTAGGGTTCGTAACCATCATGGTGTTTTCAAAATCATCTACATTCAAGTGATTTTTTAACCATCCTCAATTATGGCATAACCATGGAGTGCCAATGGTTATCCCATACCAATAATCAGTCACTCGAATCATGAGCCTATCTACCACTAAAACATATGCCTATAATACTTCACCCTTTCTTTTTTATGTCTTTCTGTTCCCTTGGTATCACTATCACAAAGACCATTCTCATCCAAGTGAAAAGTGACTTTATCTTTTACACATTACTAGAAACTTCTAGTTTCCTTGCCTACCTATGTTATAAGCCCTTCATCAAATTAGTATGAAGAATTACTAAGCTTAATTACCATTAAAAATCTCATTTCGCATGTTGTAGGGCTTCCAATCGACTGTTGGAAGGCTAGCAGTCGGCTGGTGGCTCTCTTTAATCCTTAGGTGTAAGACAGTAAGCTACAGTCGGCTGCCAGTAGGCTAGCAGTCGTTTGGTTGATTACTGGAATGCATCCCGGGCAAAATAAGGGCACGATAGTCGACTGCAAGGATGGTCAGTCGACTGCTTAGTGCAAATCAGGCTTGACAGTTGACTATTAAGAAGCTAGCAGTTGACTGCTAAGCCTCTGTCTGCACTTATAGGTTTTCAGGAACACAACAGTTTACTGCCCCATGCTTAGCAGTCGACTGTTATGCTCCACTATAGTTCAGAAAATGTAATTTTGAAATACCTAGTCCAAAATACATTCCATTTTAAATTCTAAACACATGAGCTTAATTTCTATACAACAAAATTTGCTTCTCATTGAACATTTCTCATCAATCAGCTCAGTCATGGTTTATTCAAGGAAAACTAGCCTATATCTCTAGATAAACACAACTCAGCCCTTCTAATCAATTACAAGCACATATATGAGCATACATTTCAGCATCACAGCATCTAATAGTAATGGAAAACATTCAGAATATAGGTTTAACCCCAACTTAGCTTAAACATTCAGAAAAATACATTTTCAAGAAGTTCAAATCACATTGTTCAGTAATATTCCACATTTTAGAAAAGAGAAGGGTTTGGGATGGATTGTTACCTTGATTTCCTTGCAAATGGATGTATATGATGTATAGAAGACTCTTTCCTTGTTGTAAGACTGATTTTGTAACAACCGAAAGGATTTTGAAAGATTTTTAAAGATAAAACTTCATTTTCGACCCAAATTCCAATCAAACAAAGCTTGGCACGACTTTCGAGGATAGTAATTTGAAACGAAAGAGTTTGTAAAGAGGAAAATCAAACTTTGAACCCTAATTCCTTTTAGACTGAGGTTGGCATGTATTTCGAGGATGAGAATTTGCAACTGAAGGTTATTCGAAGTCAGAAACACGATTAAACAGAAAGAAATGCAATCCGGCAATCAGGAACTAACAGAGGATGTTTCGTGCGTCAAATTCACAAACGGAGGCCAAAACCTTCGCATGGAAACGCGTGACAATGTCTGGAAGGATGCCGACACCCTAAAGTATCCCCGGGTGGTCCGGGAAAAGTCAGAATCGCCCCCGGAGGCTTTAAATTTCACAGATTCCCTCTATTTCTCTCATATCTCTCTCTCTCCTCACCACACTCTCTCTCTCCTCCTCCCTCCACCGTGAACCGCTGCTACAGCCACTGTGGACCGCCAACCAGCATACCAATCGACAGCCCTCACCACCCACAACCTCCACCAACGACCCACGGCCACCAACGGCTGCCAGCGTCGCCAGAAAATGCCACTTTTCTCCTCCACCGTGCAAAAACTTCGCCAGCTCAGATCG
This sequence comes from Senna siamea, assembly GCA_031216115.1. NCBI lineage: Eukaryota > Viridiplantae > Streptophyta > Magnoliopsida > Fabales > Fabaceae > Senna > Senna siamea. The sequence goes on along the minus strand of CM062355.1, from coordinate 13,365,014 downwards.
CCACCGTCCGTCGCTGTTGACCATCACCGCCCCCACCACCGTGTAGCCTGAGCTGCCAGCTTCCTCCAGTAGCTCGCCGACGATGAACGGAGGCCAGACACGCTTGAATCAAGGCAATCTTCATCCACCGTGCGTCGACTTTCGTGGCCAGAAAACGCCATACAAACGGCCGTGAACTGCCGCGCCACCACCATATTCAGACTCCTGGACTTGCGGGCTTCACCGTGGTGTAATTTTTGAGGCAAACCGCACCCTCCGTCGTGCGCCACCTACGTCATCGTGCGCCATCGTGCCAGAGTTTCTGGACGTGCATCGGGAGAAACTGAGACCACTGCGACACAGAATTCCATCATCTGATCCTATTGGTAAGGTCCAATTTCCCAAAAATTGATGATATCTGATTGAAATAGCTGCCGAACGTAATTAGGCAATAAATTGACCTAGGTATTAGGGTAATTGAACTTAGGATCGAAAAATAGATGACGTGACAAGTCTAAATATTTAATTTAATGTCCAAGAAATTAATTGGGCTCAGAAACCGAGAATATGTGAAGTTCTGAAGTGATTTGGAGCGACAGGAGACCAGGTAGGATAATTTATGCTTCCCGAACCCTAGATTTGACTTAGTGGATACCTGTATAATTTAGATGATTTGCATAGATTTATGTGCTGCTTTCGATGGAATAAATTGCATGCCTGTGTGCTGAAAACCCTAATTGCATGTTAGACGAGTTTTTTTATTGAGTTTAGATGCCCTTAGGATGGATTTACTTAGGGTTGGATACTTGATAGCCGGTATGGGACAGTCGTTAAATATCCCGAGTACAGGGAGCTTTTAATTGATATCGTTGTTACCTGATTTGGCCTGTACTGCATTAGGGATTACGCGTTAAACCAGGACGACCCTAAGAAAGGTTTAAGGAGTATAAGGGGGGATAGCCTACATGGAAAAATGTTGTGATTTAGGCGTAATACCCTAGAACCCTGAGGAATAGCCGACCGAGTGCATGTGAGTTCGAATAGACTGTATGAGGATGAGAATTGGCGTATGTGCACATGCTAGGGGACGCCCTAGATGTTGATTCTCACCCGGTCCTTGAGTGAGTGATTGGTATTACGGATCACACTCACAATATAGGCTTGATTCGGGTGATTGGTGTTACGGATCACACCCAACGATAAGAGAGGTATTCTCTCTAGACAACGTGCAATTAGATGATGATTTAGACTTGGTTACAGCGAATTTGTGACCAATTTGGACTTGGATACACCGGGCATGGGATTTTACTTGATTTTGATGATTGATTTTCAAAGAAATGGATTTTATGATTTCGATTAATTGTCGCAATTTCCATGTAATAAGACGATTTTTAAAGATAAGGTATTTCACTATTTTCGAACTGATTTCGGGAAGATGATTTCGGTGTTCGCACCGTTGGGTATTCAACCAGTTTTCGAATGATATTTGAACTGTGAATTATTCTACTGGGATTTTATATCTCATCAGGTTGTTTACTCAGATGAACAGGGACAGGGACAGGAACCCAGACGATAGATGACGATGCCATGGTGATAAGCAGGAGAATGACTTAGCTTAGGCTTGAATCATTTTGTATATATATACTTTGATGACATTGCTGTATATTAGGTTCTGTCTTCTATGTTTTCTGTAATGGTTGGATTGACTGTACATGTATAAATCAGGTTTTGTATGTTGACTGTAGTGATGGGATTGACGTTGCTGCATATGGATTCTGTTAATTATGTTTATGTTGTTGTTGGATTAGCTGTATGATTGTAAACAGGTAATTATTGTATTTTGGGCATGTTCGAAATACAGAGAAAACTCTGCCGGATTTTCGGTAGGGTTTACCGCTGTAAACTTGTGAATTTGAGTTGGAATGTATATGAATGCATGATGAGACGTATATACGAGTTTTAGATTTCATTCCAGAGTATTTTATGATATATATATGTCTAATTAGTTAGATTCATGTGAATTAGGGTTGAACGGAATCTGAATGGACAACGGGAAGTCTATTTAGGTTACGCTCAACCAGTAGTGATCCCCTGACATTCCCACATCGGGAATAACTAATTGAACCAACCCATATGCTTCCGCTAATCAGATAAGCATTGCGTATGTCATATTAGGGGGTCGTTACAAATATGGTATCAGAGCCTTGTTTGTTGGATCTTCTAGTGTAGTGGGCTTAGGACTTTGAATCTTTGGGCTTGCAGCTTTAGGGTTTTGATTGACTTAACTCTGGAATGTTAGGACCTGATTTTGAGTCGATAATGAACGAAATGAATTTAATGCATTCTGTTAACTGTTGCTGTATAACTAATCTGTTTATTTTCTGTGTCAGATAAGTATGGCAGAATCTAGCAGGGATGCCACCCGCAGGCCCAGAGGAAGGCCAAGACACAGGAATCAGGGTGCTTCGGGTAGTGGTAGCATGGAGAATGAGGTCGACATGCATGACATGATGGAATCCATCCGATTAATGGCTAATGCGATGAGAGATCAAGCCACTACCAGTGTTAATGTAATGAGACAGCAGCAGGAAGACAGACAGACAAGAAATGACGGAGCCACCCCACATGCAAACCCACTATATCAGGGATGGATTGAGTTTCAGAGAGCAGGTCCATCTCCATTTACAGGTGCCTCCGATCCAGCTGTTGTAGAAGCCTGGGTGAAAGAAATTGAAAAGATTTTTAGATTGTTGCAGTGCGACGATGAGAAGAAGGTCACATATGCAACATACATGCTGAAATGTGAAGCGAAACTTTGGTGGACAAATGCTCAGCAACTGATGGAGAGCCGAGGAATTCCACTTGCCTGGGAGTCTTTCAAGAGGGTCTTCATGGATCAATATATCCCTGAGAGCGTAAAACAAGCAAAGGAAGCACAGTTCCTGAAGCTCACGCAGGGAGGCAGGCCATTTGACGAGTATCTGAAAAAGTTTGAAGAATTATCACGATACTCTACTTACCTGCGAATGCATTACGATGAGGCCTAGAAAGCGAAACAACTAGAAGAAGGCCTAGATTTACCTATGAAGACTCAGTTAGCTACCCTGAAGATTTGAGACTTCACCACACTGGTCAACAAGTGCCGAATTCTAAGCAAGAATTTAGAACAAAGACAGACTCAGAATATGACACAGCGAACAGGGAACCGGCCCAGACAAGCACCCAGAAATCTTAATGTCAGAAGCGGTATGTTTAAACCGCAACCAGGGGCTTCTAGTAGCAGTGGGAGGAGACCTGATAATGCTCCTTGTCCGAAGTGTGGCACCATACATCCAAATCAGCCCTGCTGGCATCAGACTCCACTTCAGTGTTACAGGTGTGGAGGCAAAGGACATATGGCCAGATACTGCCCTTCCACGGGGAACCAGCCGACATCCGGTAGCCGGAGACCACAGGCTCCAGGGAGAGTTTTTACTATGAATGCTGCCAATGTCGACAGGTCTTCGGGCTTGATGTAGGGTAGAGGTAAAATTTATAATTTTTCTTTGATAGTATTGTTTGATTCGGGTGCTACGCACTCCTTTATTGCTGATGCATGCGTAGAAAGAATAAGATTACCTGTTCAAACCCTGCCCTGTGACCTATACATATCCATACCCTTGGGAGAAGCCATTATGTCCCCACGAATATGCCTAAATTGCCCCTTAACCATTGAAGATACTTTATTCCTTGTGGACCAAGTGTGTATGCCATTGTCTGGGATCGACATTATTTTGAGAATGGATTGGTTGACTAGGAATTGGGTCTTGTTGAATTGTTCCGAAGGGATAATTACTTATCTGGATAACGTACCTGTGCGAGGGAGTGACAGGGCTTGTGAGATAGGTGATATGTCCCTCAATCTCTCCGAGGTAGAGTTGCAGGATAGACTAAGTCAAATCTCAATCGTTAGTGACTTTCTGGATGTATTTCCTTTGGAAATAAGTAAACTGACACCACCTAGGGAGATAGAATTCACCATTGACTTGATTCCGGGAGCAGGTCCAATAGCCATGACCCCATATCGTATGGCCCCTGCAGAATTAAGAGAATTAAAGGTCTAAATTGAAGATATGTTAGAAAAGGGGTTCATTAGGCCAATTGTATCACCATGGGGAGCTTCAGTCTTATTCGTAAAGAAGAAAGACGAGAGTTTAAGACTGTGTATTGATTACCGACAATTGAATAAGGTGACCATCAAGAATAAATACCCATTGCCACGTATTGATGATTTTTTTGATTAGTTGCAAGGCGCGACTGTATTTTCTAAGATAGATTTAAGATCAGGATACCACCAGATTAGGGTTAGAGAGGAGGATATTCCTAAGACAGCGTTCAGGACAAGATATGGCCACTATAAGTTCCTAGTGATGCCGTTTGGATTGATGAATACACCCGCTGTTTTTATGGATTACATGAACAGGATTTTCAGACCCTATCTAGATCAATTTGTTGTGGTATTCATTAATGATATCTTAGTCTATTCCAAGACTCACGGAGAGCATGCCTAGCATCTTAGCACGGTGCTACAGATACTGGAAGAGAAACAATTGTATGCAAAGCTAGAGAAATGTGAGTTTTGGTTAGAAGAAGTGAAATTCTTAGGACACGTGGTAAATGGGGAAGGGATAGCAGTCGACCCAAAGAAAATTGAAGCAGTATTAGATTGGGAACGACCTAGAACGGTCACCGAGATTAGGAGTTTCCTGGGTTTGGTCGGCTATTATCAAAAATTCATTTAAGGATGGGAAAGTTGTGGCTTATGCATCGCGACAATTGAAACCTGCAGAGGAGAACTATCCCACCCATAACTTAGAATTAGCTGCCGTAGTGTTTGCCCTAAAGATTTAGAGACATTACCTATATGGCGCTGTATTCGAAGTGTATAGTGATCATAAGAGCCTTAGGTATTTGTTTGATTAGAAGGAATTAAACATAAGGCAGTGTAGGTGGGTATAATATTTGAAAGACTTTGATTTTGAATTGAAATACCATGCAGGAAAAGCGAATGTTGTGGCTGATGCATTGAGCCGAAAGTCACTACAATTGGCTAGTTTAATGATTGGTGAGATGAGGTTACTTGAGGATTTTGGGAATCTTAGCCTTAACGTAATCTCGTTTCCGCAAAGATTAGTGATGAGTGACTTTTTGATAACCTGTGAATTGAGAGAGTTAATTAGACAAGCCCAACTTAAGGATGAATCCTTGGAAGTATACGCAAACCAACCTGAATTTGGATTGGCACCTGATGGAGTCTTAATGTTTAGAAAAAGGGTAGTGATTCCGAACCATCAGGAATTAAAGGAAAAAGTGTTAGTAGAGGCCCATAGAAGCCATTACACTATTCACCCTGGTATTTCCAAGATGTATCAGGACCTAAAGAGAAATTTTTGGTGGCCCAGTATACAGAAGGATATCGCAAACTACGTGAATGCCTGTTTGACTTGTCAACAGGTTAAGATAGAACACCAGAAACCCGCAGGGCTACTCAAACCATTGGAGATACCAGAGAGGAAATGGGATCAGATCACTATGGATTTTGTGGTAGGATTACCTAGAACATCAGCAGGATTTGATGCCATTTGGGTAATAGTGGATTGGTTAACCAAGTCTGCGCACTTTTTACCTGTTAAGGTGCGTTACTCCATGGAGAAATTAGCCGAAGTATACCTTAGGGAAATTGTGAGACTACATGGAATACCGTCAGGTATAGTATCTGATCGAGACCCTAGGTTTACTTCGAGATTCTGGCAATCCTTACAGTAAGCCTTAGGAACCCAACTTAAATTTAGCATCGCCTATCATCCTCAGACTGACGGGCAATCTGAGAGGACTATTCAAACCCTAAAAGACATGTTAAGGGCATGTGTACTTGAGCAGAAAGTAAGTTGGGATAAACACTTGTCGTTGATAGAGTTTGCATACAACAACAGTTATCACTCTACCATCGGTATGGCACCGTATGAGGCTCTGTATGGGAGGAGTTGTAAGTCACCTTTAAGTTAGGTAGAGATGGGGGAGAGTGCATTGTTGGGACCCGAAATGGTATAAGAAACCATTGATCAAATTAAAATGATCAGGGAAAAGATGAGAATTGCCCAACAGAGACAAGAATCCTATGCCAACAAGAGAAGAAGGCCTTTGGAATTTAACGAGGGAGATCACATATTTCTAAGAGTGTTTCCCACCACGGGTATTGGTAGACAGGTAAGGACCACGAAACTAAGCCCTAGATTTCTACGACCATTCCAAATTTTACAAAGAGTCGGTCCCATTGCCTACCAAATTGCCTTACCTCCCTATTTGTCCAATATACATAATGTTTTCCACGTCTCCCAACTTCGTAAAAATGTCCCAGATCTTGCGCATGTATTAGGGAATCAACTGATAATATTAAAGGAAAATTTAACTTATGAATCTACTCCTGTTCAAATCCTTGACTATAAGACTAAGCAACTTCGAAGTAAAATGATCCCTTTAGTTAAGGTACTTTGGCAGGATGTAGCCTCGCAGGAGATGACGTGGGAGAAGGAAGAAGAGATGAGGCAAAGATACCCAGAACTGTTTACAGGTATGAATTTTGAGGACAAAATTTCTTTTAAGGGGGGGAGAATGTAACAACCGAAAGGATTTTGAAAGATTTTTAAAGATAAAACTTCATTTTCGATGCAAATTCCAATCAAACAAAACTTGGCACGACTTTTGAGGATAGTAATTCAAAACGAAAGAGTTTGTAAAGAGGAAAATTAAAATTTGAACCCTAATTCCTTTTAGACTGAGGCTGGCACATATTTCGAGGATGAGAATTTGCAACTGAAGGTTATTCGAAGTCAGAAACACGATTAAACAGAAAGAAATGCAATCCGGCGATCAGGAACTGACAGAGGTTGTTTCGTGCATTAAATTCACTGACAGAGGCCAAAACCTTCGCATGGAAACGCGTGACAATGTGTGGAAGGATGCCGACACCCTAAAGTATCCACAGGTGGTCCGAGAAAAGTCAGAATCGCCCCCGGAGGCTTTAAATTTCACAGATTCCCTCCATTTCTCTCATATCTCTCTCTCTCCTCACCATACTCTCTCTCTCTTCTCTCTCTTCCTTCCTCCACCATGAACCACCGCTACAGCCATCATAGACTGCCAACCAGCATACCAATCGACAGCCCTCACCACCCACAACCTCCAGCAACCACCCACTGCCACTAACGACTGCTAGCGTCGCCGAAAAATGCCACTTTTCTCTTCCACCGCACGAAAACTTCGCCAGCTCAGATCGCCACCGTCCGTTGCTGTTGACCATCACCACCCCCACCACCGTGTAGCCTGAGCTGCCAGCTACCTCCAGTAGCTCGCCGATGACGAACGGAGGCCGGACGCGCCTGGATCGAGGCAATCTCTGTCCGCCGTGCGTCGACTTTTGTGGCCGGAAAATGCCATCCAAACGGCCGTGAACCGCCGCGCCACCACCATATTCAGACTCCTGGACTTGCAGGCTTCACCGTGGTGTAATTTTTGAGGCAAATCGCACCCCTCTGCCGTGCGCCATCGTACGCCGCCGTGCATCGCCGTGCCGGAGTTTCTGGACATGCATCGGGAGAAACCGAGACCATCGCGACACAGAATTCCATCATCCGATCCCATTGGTAAGATCCGATTTCCCAAAAACTGATGATATTTGATTGAAATAGCTGCCGAACATAATTAGGCAATAAATTAACCTAGGTATTAGGGTAACCGAACTTAGGATCGAAAAACAGATGACGTGACAAGTCTAAATATTTAATTTAATGTCCAGGAAATTAATTGGGCTCAAAAACTGAGAATACGTGACGTTCTGAAGTGATTTGGAGCGACAGGAGACCAGGTAGGATAATGTACGCTTCCCGAACCCTAGATTTGACTTAGTGGATACCTGTATGATTTAAATAATTTACATGGATTTGCGTGCTGCTTTCGATGGAATAAATTGCATGCCTGTGTGCTGAAAACCCTAATTACATGTTAGACGAGTTGTTTATCGAGTTTAGATGCCCTTAGGATAGATTTACTTAGGGTTGGATACTTGATAGCTGGTATGGGATGGTCGTTAAGTATCCCGAGTACAGGGAGCTTTTAATTGATATCGTTGTTACCTGATTTGGCCTGTACTACGTTAGGGATTATGAGTTAAACCAGGACGACCCTAAGAAAGGTTTAAGGAGTATAAGGGGGGATAGCCTACACAAAGAAACGTTGTGATTTAGGCATAATACCCTAGAACCCTGAGGAATAGCCAACCGAGTGCATGTGAGTTCGAATAGACTGTATGAGGATGAGAATTGGCATATGTGCACATGCTAGGGGACGCCCTAGATGTTGATTCTCACCCGGTCCTTGAGTGAGTGATTGGTGTTACGGATCACACTCATAATATAGGCTTGATTCGGGTGATTGGTGTTAAGGATCACACCCAACGATAAGAGAGGTATTCTCTCTAGACGACATGCAATTAGATGATGATTTAGACTTGGTTACAGCGGATTTGTGACTAATGTGGACTTGGATACACCGGGCATGGGATTTTACTTGATTTTGATGATTGATTTTCAAAGAAATGGATTTTATGATTTCGATTAATTGTCGCGATTTCCATGTAATAAGACAATTTTTAAAGATAAGGTATTTCACTATTTTCGAACTGATTTCGGGAAGATGATTTCGGTGTTCGCACCGCTGGGTATTCAACCAGTTTTTGAATGATATTTGAACTGTGAATTATTCTACTGGGATTTTATATCTCATCAGGTTGTTTACTCAGATGAACAGGGACAGGGACAGGAACTCAGACGATAGATGACAATGCCGTGGTGATAAGCAAGAGAATGACTTAGCTTAGGCTTGAATCATTTTGTATATATATACTTTGATGACATTGCTGTATATTGGGTTCTGTCTTCTATGTTTTCTGTAATGGTTGGATTGACTGTACATGTATAAATCAGGTGTTGTATGTTAACTGTAGTGATGGGATTGACGTTGCTGCATATGGATTCTGTTAATTATGTTTATGTTATTGTTGGATTAGCTGTATGATTGTAAACAGGTAATTATTGTATTTTGGGCATGTTCGAAATACAGAGAAAACTCTGCCGAATTTTCGGTAGGGTTTACCGCTGTAAACTTGTAAATTTGAGTTGGAATGTATATGAATGCATGATGAGACGTATATACGAGTTTTAGATTTCATTCCAGAGTATTTTATGATATATGTATGTCTAATTAGTTAGCTGCATGTGAATTAGTTGAACGGAATCTGAATGGACAACGGGAAGTCTATTTAGGTTACGCTCAACCAGTAGCGATCCCCTGACATTCCCACATCGGGAATAACTAATTGAAACAACCCATATGCTTTCGCTAATCAGATAAGCATTGCGTATGTCGTATTAGGGGGTCGTTACAGATTTCTAGCCTCAAATCTACTCCTTCCTCAATAAAATTCCCTACTCAAGCCCTAGCTTATCCCTTTCTCTCTCTAACTGCCCCTTCAGCTTCTCTTTTTAAAAATCTGGTATGCTATCTGGTCCTTAAGCTCTTTTGCACTCTTAGACTCACTCATTTTTCCCTTTTCAATTGAGTCCCTGCCCACCTCTTGCTAAATCTTTATGTATTTCTTGTCAATTTAGTCCCTAGGCTAATGCAACTATATGAAATTAATGTAACATATACAAGCATTAAGATTAATTAACAATTAGCAAATGTCTCTTTAAGCATATTTGGAGTAGATGTTACAAGTAACATGAGGGATTGTGTATGAAAGAGAAAGAGCAACAATGAAATAAGATGAGAATTTAAAAAGGAAAAAGCATGAGAATGAAGAGAATTGTATTCCTAGTATATAGATTATTGGTAGATAGGTTCATACTGGAATAACTAATTACTGGTATGGGATGGTGAATAGGTATCCCACAATGCTGTGATAGTTGTAAATTCTAAGTTAGCAAACTTAATGGCCAATTTAAAGAGTCAAGTACTTAAAATTTCACATAACTATATTATGAACTAAATCACCTTAATTTATCTACTTGTGAATAGCATGATAAAATATGATTCATCTAAAATAGATGGTGATCATATAGACTTATAGCCTTATAATCCACGAGTGCAGAGTAATAAAATGAACTATCCGAGGTGGCAGTAAACTTGTGTGTTGAGATATACTAGTCCTATTTTGGGTAGAAAGGGAAAGTAAGATATCAGAGCTGATATCAATCCTACCGGTGTAAGAATGGTCTACCAAACAGGGGGTGTGACAGGGACCATTAGGTTACTATTGGACAGGGGGTGTGGCAAAAACCATTGGGGGTAACCTACCTGACAGGGGGTGTGGTAAGGACCATAGTGAGTGTGACAGACGCCTCATTAAGTACTTGGATCCATTGGGGGATGCTCCAGATAGTACATTAAAGTTAAAGTAAATCACGAGTAGAGTAAAAGAAAGTAAAGTGGAATAATTAATCATGAGTAATAACTTTTATGCATAGAGTTGTTCACTTGGAGACTATCCTAATTTCTCTTATTATATTATGATGATTATAAGTTTGGCTAAGGTTACTGAGAAATGCTATGATTTTCTTATTGCTCTGTATGTGAAAATGTTTTAATATGAGAATGATCATGTTACTATTATAATATGATAATTTATCCCGTGTGATGGATATAAGGTGAAATGTACATGCATTTATAAGTATAACATGTGATGACATTCATGCATAGCATCCCAATAGCCCTGTTATTTTATATGATGATGAAAAAAATGAATGTAGAGTATTTTTCGTATGAGTACGGTGGTACAAACTAGAAATTTTATAAAATAGTTGTTATTGCTATTGAGATTTATTCTCATTAAAACTACTAGTTTGTATCAGATGCCTAGATACCAAATATTACTAGAGATGGAAGTGGGGTTATGTGGAGATACCTTTTTTGGGGTACTTCTCGGTCATTAAGGAATTTTGGGTGTTATTAGTAGTAGAAATCCCCCCTTACTATGAAAGACAGGGGACGATATTTTGAATGTTTTAGGCATGTAGATAAATATTGTGTAAGAAAAGCATAAAGGCATATATGTATAAAGATATGTGAGGAAAAAGGGTATGAGTGGCAGGATTGTTGCCTCCTTACCTTAGTTGACTAGTTTTTGTAAACTCGTATATCTATAGGTATATGTCTTGATAGGTAACTATTATGTATATAACTAATCATATATGTGAATGAATATATTTTATTTCAATTATTTTTGCTGCATAACATGTGAGAACCCTAGTGTAGTAACCTAAACTAATGGCACTTAATTATCTAACTTGGTAAAAATGTAAAAATTAATTCAGGTAGAGGTTGTAGTAATTCACCAAACTTATAGCGTATTGTACTATATCAATTGAATAACTAAAAAGGACTATAGGATTGGGGGTTACACTAACTATGTTCGTCAAATGTTGCAACATTTGACAAAAGGACTAACATGTATAGTGTTTTAAACTTTTAGGGACTAATTTGTATTTTTAAAATCTTCTAGGGACTGAAGTGTCAGTAAATGTATCTTTTAAGGACCAAATGTTAGTATAGTCAAAATCTAAATAAAACAATATTTGTAAACTTACCAGATTCCATTAAAATAGTTAAGTAGTCAGGTTAAATTCTTTTACACTCATCTTTAAATATAAAAAATTTCTTGTATGTTCCAACCTTTAAATACAATCTTCTCTTTGTTAGCAAAATTTCTAAAGATAACATCTCTCTCACTTTTAATTCTACATATTGCCTTGTACAACACTTGAAGACTAAAGAGATTCTTGTTATTGGTGATTTGGTAGAAAATCTTTATGTACTCTATTGAAAATCTTTTAATCTTTTTGTAATAAACAATATATTGAGCTGTAATTTTGTAAATCATACTTATGTCAAGTCTGAGTGCTATGATACTAGCATTATTACTTATAAAACCAATGATGAGATGATCATCTGGCACAAAAGACTTGGTCACACACCTTGTTAGTGTTAAACAGATAAATATCATATGGCTAAGCAACATAGATTATCATACCTCAATAATACTATCAAGACAAAAGAATGTTTTGAATTACTTCACATAGAATAATGGGGACCATATAAAATAACAAACCTTAGCTTAACACACTATGTACTAACTATAGTTGATGATTTTAGTAAGGGGGCTAGACATTTATTTTACAAGAAAAGACACAAGTTCATCACACACTAGAAAATTTTCTATCATTTTTCTCAAATCAGTACAAAGCTAATGTCAAAATAATTAGTTCTAATAATGGAATTGTGTTTGTAAACTAAAACTGAAGAGAAATGATGAACAAATTAGGAATTTTACACTAAAAATCTTGCAACCATACACCTTAAAAAATGGAGTAATAGAAAGAAAACATAAACAACTATTAGAAATTTCAAGAGCACTAATGTTTTCAAGAAAATATGCCAAAAAAATTCTGGGGGTGAAGCTGTCTTAACAGATATATATATATGTGATTAATAGATTGCCATTCGTTGTCTTAGAATGGAAAACAACTTTTGAAATTTTACATAAACATACACCTGACTATCTAGAATGAAAATCTTTGGCTATTTATGTTATATCACAAACACTCTAACTCTAAAAGACAAGTTCAAACCAAGAGGTCATAAATGTATTTTTTTTGGGATATGGCACTGAAAAAAGTGTATGATGTTTTCAATAACAAAGTACAAGTATCTAGAGATTTTATTGTTTATGAATATGAGTACCCATATATCAATGATCCCCAAAAACCACATTTATGTCCACTTCAAAAATCTAATAACTTAGAATCATCAACACTAAATACCTTAGAACCAAATTTATTTGAACCTTCTCTTGAAACAATACATTGCCTATTGAACCAACACCAAAAATATCTCAAACCAAAACTAGTGGTAGATTGAAAGATCCACCTAATTGGCTCAAAGATTATGTTTATCTCATCAATACTCAACCATCTCATAAACTACTCGACTCTTCACAATATGCTGCATTTCTGAATAATGTATCTATGATCAAAGAACCTTATTCATACAAGGAAGCAATCAACAATGAATACTGGGTAGATGCAATGAATTAGGAGTTACAAGCTTTATAAGTTAATTAAACTTGGGAACTCAAATCTTTACCAAGAGGCAAGAAAGAAATAGGTTTAAGGAGGGTTTACAAGGTTAAATATAATCCTAATGGTGCAATAGAAAGATTTAAAGCTAGATTTGTAGCCAAAGGATATAAATAAACATAGGGGATTGATTATGTTGACAATGTTTCTCATGTAACAAATTATGTGACAATTCAAATCTTCATTGCTTTGTCCACTATATAGTAATGGAGTATTCATCAACTTGACATCAACAATGCCTTTCTTCATGGTTTTCTTAATAAAGAACTATATATTAATCCTAATGAAGTATATTTGAAAGAAAAGCCTAAGGAAGTTTGCAAACTAAAGAGATATCTTTTTGGATTAAAACAAGCCCCTAGAGAATGACACCATGAATATTTTGAAAGATATTAGACTCTTAGATGCTAAAGAAACACTCATTCCATTGCCTAAAGTTCATAAGATCAAGTTCCACAAGTATTAACCTCAGTGGGAAGAATTTGATAAACATAGAATATTGGTGGCTAGGTTGCTTTACCTAAATATAACAAGACTAGATCTAACATAGAGTGTGTAGTAGCTTTGTTAGTTTGTCACTGAACCTTTTCAAACTTAGTTAGTTCTTATAGGTTTTTCTATAAAACTTATTTTGTTATTTCCTATATTTCTTATTGTGATAGTGGCTGGGGTCTTTTTAACTAGAAGGTCACTTATAGGAATTTCCATTTTCATTAGAGACTCATTGGTGTCATGGAAGACTAAGAAACAAAGGACAATATCTAAATTCTCATGTGAGGTTGAATAGAGTATTGCAGATACTATTTATGAATTTCTTTGGATATCCTACATGCTCAAGAATCTATTCATCTCCATTCCTACACCTATACTATTATAGAGTGATAATTAGTTAACTTTACACATTACCAACAACCTATTTTTTCATGAACAGATAAAAAATCTTGACATAGATAGTCATATAATCATTACCAAGTTAAGAAGGGCCTTATATGTCCATAGTATCTTCCAACACACCTTTAAGTGGCAAAAATTTTCATGAAGTCATTGGGATTCTCAAAATTTAGCTCAATCATTACCAAGTTAGGTTTGGTTTCCAACTAAATTCCAACTTGAGGCTTGGAACATATAAAAGTTGAAGTTGTTAGTTAATTTCAATAGTTTTTAGTCACACGATCATGAGCTTATCTACCATTAAGACATATTTCTAGAATACTTTCCTCTTTCCTCTCTCTTTCTTATGTTTTTGCTATCTTTTTTTCATTATCACAAGGATCTCATTATCCAAGCGACTTGTGACTCGATCTCTTGCATGTTACCCACTACATCCCAGGTTTAGATCATTAGTTTGAGTGAGATCTTAGGCTGTTTACCTCTTAAAATGATCATTGAGTTAATTATCCAAGTTAGAGGGTTAGCAGTCGACTGCTCTCTCTCTGGCAATCAGCTACTAGCTCACTGTCCAATTTCCCCTACCTTGGCTGAGAGTTACTAGTTAGTTGCTAAGGGCTTGGTAGTCGACTACTAGCCTTGACAGTTGACTCCCAGAGGCTAGTAGTTGACTGCTAGCTTTCTGGAAAATTTTTTGGAAAATGAAGGACAGGACAATCAATTTCCAAGGGTTGGAAATCAACTGCTAGCATTTTATCTTGCTTTTCTAGGCAGAGGATGAACATGGCAGTCGACTTTCAGGACTGGCAGTCGGCTGCTAGTGCTCGGTCTGTTCTAAAAATCATTGTTTCACCCAGATTTTTACCACAAAAACATGTTCTCAAACTATTTTCTCAAGCCATGAACTCAAATCCAACATCTAAATATCATTTAGCATCTATAATAGACCCAAAACTCAACTTAACATATCTCAAAGCTAATATCAGACCACATTTTCGCACTTAGGACAAAAGCCCACTTTTACAATCAATGACAAGAATAAATGAGCATAACCATTCAACAGGCATCACCTAATAGCATTTAAAAATAGAGAATTTAGGTTTAAACCCCATACTTAAGTTAAAACAATCATAAATCACATTTTTTAGCACATAACTGCATATTTCAAAAATAGGGTTTTGGGTTAAGTTACTACCTAAATTTAATTCGAAATGTGCATGTAAGATGTGCTCCAATAATCCTCCCCTTGCTGTAAGATTAGTCCCTAACCTCAAATCTCTCTTCCTCCTTCAGAAATCTCTCCTATTTGCCCTGACTCAACACTTTCTCTCTCTACTCGCCCTTTTCTTTCTCTCTTTAGAAATGCTAAAGTGTGAGTTATGTGGGTTAGGGTTTTAGGGTTCCTGAATATTAACTCTCCATATTTGCATTCTAGTCCTTGGGCATTTAATGAATTTGGCCTCACTTAGCTTTCCTTTTTTATTTGGGTCCTTTCAATTTAGTCCTTGTACTAATGTAACTATATGCAATTAATGTAATATACACAAGAATTTAAATTTAAAATGAAAACTAACAAACATCTCTTAATCACATTAAGAGCGGATGTTATAGTGTTTATTGATGACATTCTAGTATATTCTAAAAGTAGTAAAGAGCATGAACATCACCTTAGGATTGTGCTACAGTTGCTTAAAGAAAAGCAATTGTATGCTAAACCTGAGAAGTGTGAGTTCTGGCTAGAAGAGGTAAGATTTTTAAGTCATGTAATTACTAGAGATGGAGTAGTAGTAGATCCTAGTAAGACAGAAGTAGAGGTTCGCTAGGAGAAACCCACAACAGTGACCTAGATTCGTAGTTTCCTTGAATTACTGGGTACTATAGGAGATTTATTCAAGGGGTTTCACAAATAGCGTTGCCTTTGACTAAGATAACCAAAAAAGATGTTCCATTTGTGTGGGATTTAAAATGTGAATATAATTTCCAAATTTTGAAGGAAAAACTGACCACTACACCTGTCTTAATTATCCCAAATCAAGTAGAAAGTTTTGAATTATATTTTGATGCATCCAAAAAGGCCTAGGATTTGTCTTAATGCAAAATGGAAGAGTAATAGTGTATGCCTTTAGACAGCTAAGACCTCATGAAGAAAATTATCCTACCCATGACTTGGAATTAGTAGCCATAGTGTTTACTCTGAAGATCTGGAGACACTATTTGTATAGGTTGAGGCTTGAGGTATTTAGTGACTATTAAAGTCTTCAATATCTCTTTGACCAAAAGGAATTAAACATGAGGCAGAGAAGATGGATGGAATTTTTAAAAGATTATAATTTTGAATTGAGGTACCATCCAGAAAATGCCAACGTAGTGGCCGATGCTCTAAGTAGGAAATCCCTTCATGTAGCTCACATGATGGTGAGTGAAATGAATTTGATTGAGAAGTTTAAGAGTTTGAGTTTGTCCAATATGGTGTTGCCAAATAGGCTATATCTGAGTGAGACAAGAATTGAGAATAACCTTAGAACTCAAATCCTAGAAGCCCAAGGGAAAGATGAATTCTTAAAGTCTTTGAAGGACCCAAAGGAATTCAAGAAAGAAGTTGATGGAGTAGTAACCTTCCAAAATAAGTTATATATCCCAGAATTAGGAGAATTAAGGGATAACATCTTAGAGGAAGCCCATAGGAGTAACTATACCATTCATCCTAGTGCCATAAAGATGTATCAAGATTTAAAGAAGAGCTTTTGGTGGCCAAGTATGAAGAAGCACATAGCTATGTTTGTTGCTAAATGCCTAGTGTGTTAGTAGGTGAAGATTGAACATCAAAAACCTGCAAGATTACTACAACCTCTAGAGATTCCTAAATGGAAATGGGAGAAAATTTCCATGGATTTCATAATAGTTTTACCTATAACCTAATCAGGGAATGATGCAATCTGGGTGATTGTGGATAGATTAACTAAATCTACACATTTCCTACCTATAAAAATAAAATTTTCATTAGATAAGTTGGCCCAATTGTATATACAAGAAAAGGTGAGACTCCATGGAGTTCCCACTAATATAGTATCTAATAGAGACCTTAGGTTTACTTCTAGATTCTGGAGAGCTTTACAAGAGGCCTTTGACACAAAACTTAGTTTCAGTACTGCTTATCATCCATAAAATGATGGGCAGATTGAATGAACTATAAAAACTCTAGAAGATATGCTTAGGGCATGTACATTAGATCAGGAAGGGAATTGGGATAGCAATTTATCTTAGATAGAATTTTATTATAACAACAATTCCACTCCAGCATAGGGATGGCTCCTTATGAAGCCTTGTATGGGAGATGTAACACCTTAAATTTTAATTAGCCTAAATTACTGTTCTTTAATTAATTAGATACAATTACTTGCATGATTTTGGTATTTAAATTAAATATGCTCTACCTTTTGTAAGATATTGGATTTTAGATTACCTCTCCATTTTAGCCAAATTAGGAGCTTAATTTAATTCTTTATTTCTCCTTTTGAGTCACCTAGCCTAAGTGCCAAGAGAAAAGCAAGATAAAATGCAACATTTAAAAATATGTGTATGTGTGTGTGCATGCAAGTGGGAAAGGTTCAGCATGCATGGGAAAGGAAGGAATTTAAAAATATGCATGTGTGTGCCATGCATGCACCCTACATGAGAAAAGGGAATGGAAATTCTATTTTTATGCATGAAAATTCAAGCCTCACGTGAAGTTGCAAAGGAAAGGAGTTAGCATCCATTAAATAAATACAGATACACATATGCATTAGGTAGAGTGTAATGGAAGTAAAGGAGAGTGGCGTATCATAAAGCAATGATGCAGAATTTTTATTGCATAAAAAATTATATATGCATGTGTGGGTGTACATGTGCAAGTGCAGAAATTTTTTGTAATCTAAAAATTTAATTGCTTGTGAAAATAGGTAACCTAAAATTGCAAGGAAAATAATTACCAAGGTTGCAAGCAAGGAAGTACAAGGTGCAGATTTTTTTTCTTTTCTTGTCTCTAAACATGCATGATGCTTTGGACTTGCGTGAGGTAGAAGTGAAGGAACAAAGCATGTGGTATGGTGAAGAGAAAAGAAAAAGGTGCAGCCATGCATAAAGAAAAATGCAGTGTAAGTTTAAGGAAAGTAAGCCAAAACTTACAAGAGAAGTGGGCTGCACTTAGGCCTCACATGACAAGGGAAGCAGGCAACGAAGAGGGGCTGCACTAACAACACAAAAAAAAAGAGAGAAGGAAAAGGGGGCAGCATCCCACTCAAGGAAATACACACACACACGTGAAGAAGGAAAGGAAGCTAGTGTTAAAAAGAGGAGAAAGAGAGAGAGGGAGTATGCAGCCCTTGACCGAATGTGAGGAAATGGAATTTGGAAATTTTATTTTGTATGTACATGCCACCTAAGCATAAATAAAAAGGGATTTAAGACTCTCATTTGGCCTACACACACCCCACCCTCTTGGCAAGTAAGGAAAGAGAAAAGGAAAAAAAAAGGAGAGAAAGAGAAAAGGGAAGACGAGAGAGCATTCAACAATTTCACCCACACACCTACTCACACATGATCAAGCAAGGGGAGAGCCTTAGTCAAAGAAAAAGGAAGCAAAGTGTAGAAGAAAAGTCAAAGAAAGAGACAAGCTAGGTCTATCTTAAGGCACTAAAGAAGTAGGTTAAAAATTCCAACAAACTCATGTTCCATATTTTAGTATATGTAACTACCATGTTTTCATAAGTCTTCCATGGAGCATGATGTTATTGCCCTACATTCTTGATAAAATGCATGCTTTATTGGCTAAGCTTGTATGTTAAGTTGATGTGATGAAATGAGGATTGTATATGTAAAAGGGATATATAATTAATAACATGCTCATAATGAACTAGGCTTGAGTATGAGATAAAGGGAGGAATGATTTTGAGAACCATTATTTTCCATGGAACTCCCTTTATAGCCAAATAGAAGATGGGATTTGATGCTAAATTGATGTTGAAAAATTGTTATGATTAAGTTAAAGAATTTCTCTTAAGCCAAATTTTTTCTTGAACTTGGTAGACTTCCATAAGAATTGATATCATCATTATCATTCAAGAAAGGAAAATTTATTCTTAGAGATAATGGAATTTCATAAGAAATATACATGAAGATTCGATTTTTAAGAAAGAAGAAATTATTATTGAAAATATTAAAGTTTTCATAAGAAATATACATTGATAATAAGTTCCAAGAAGAGGAGAATTTATTCTTAGAGATATGGGAATTTTATAAGAGAGTTACATTAAAAATTAATTTTCAAGAAAGGAGAAACTATTCTTGAAAATATTAGAATTTTCTTGAAAATGTACACTAGAATTAAATTCCAAGAAAGATAGAATTATTATTGAAATTATTAGAATTTTTAGAAAAATGCACCTTAGAATTAATTCCAAAAAAAAAGATGAAATTATTATAGAATTTTCATAAGAAATGTACATTGATATTAATTCCCAAGAAAGGAGAATTTATTCTTCAAGCTATTGGAATTTTAGAAGAAATGTACATTAAAAATTACTTTTCAAGAAAAGAGGAATTATTTTGAAAATATTAGAATTTTTAGAAAGAAAAATGTATATTAGAATTAATTTCCAAGAAAGAAGAAATTATTATTGAAATTATTAGAATTTTCATAAGAAATGTACCTTGAGATTAATTCCCCAAGGAAGGAGAATTTATTCTTAAAGATATCAGGATATTATAAGAATTGTACATTAATATTATTTTCAAGAAAAAGAAGAATTTCCTTGGAAACTTGACAAGGAATTATAAAGGTGGCCAAGTGTCCACATAGTGCCCAAGTGTGCACAAGAGATTTTTATAAAGGTGGCCAAGTGTTCACATAGTGCCCAAGTGTGCACAAGAGATTTTATAAAGGTGGCCAAGTGTCCACATAGTGCCCAATTGTGCACAACCATTATATAAAAGTAAGTTTTAAGAATGATAAGCATAAATGGTTTTGTTAATTTTGCAATAATGTGTTTTATAGTATGCAAAGATGTTTTATTTGAGATGAATATTATTGATCACATTGACATTTAAATTGATCATACATTGCTTGCCAATTTACGTTTATGCATAATGCTATGTTTTTATTCCAAGTATGTAGAATTAAATATTTTGGTGCTTGCACCCTAATACATATTAGTTATTTTAAAAAAAAAA
Organism: Senna siamea; assembly: GCA_031216115.1. Taxonomy (NCBI): domain Eukaryota; kingdom Viridiplantae; phylum Streptophyta; class Magnoliopsida; order Fabales; family Fabaceae; genus Senna; species Senna siamea. Next base: position 13,344,708 of record CM062355.1, on the reverse strand, counting down.
ACCCAAGTTGTTAAGCTAGTGGGAAACTTGTGTTTCTCATTATATGCTAATATGTATCAGATACGGACGCTTAACATGGATGGGAGATAGAAGTTTCTTTTAGGTTAAAGAAATTTTTGTAACCCCTATTTTAGGTCCTAGTTCAGATATGTTTAGTTTAGAATTAGGATCATTCTTTTGGCGATAGACATGGGATGTAAAGGGAAAAGAACCGGGGAAGGGATATGTGAAGGACCGGTCCATCATAGTAATTTGTAAGGGGATCTAAGTGACAAGATTGTTGTCTCCTAACTTCCTATTGATGGGTACTTCATATATCCTGGTACATATTTACGGAATGTAATTGATATTATTGGACATGTGTTCATTTAAATTACATGAAGTTTTTAATTTTCGTTGTGTAGTTAGCCTTTCTTTTTATTCCACTGTGCATACAAGTTTTTAATCTGAGCAAAAGATCCTCGAACCTAATCTGCTTAATATAACTTAATGGTATAATTACTCAAACATTAATGAAATAAAAGGCTAAGAATAATGTATCGGACCTATCTGTTTGCATCGGAGGAATTGTAATATGAGATAGGGGTGTTACAGGAGAAAATGTAGGTCACCCTTATGTTGGTTCGAGGTGAGGGAGAGATAACTATTAGGGCTAAAGTTAGTTCAGCAAACTATAGATCAAATTAAAATGAACAAAGAAAAGATAGCTAAGGCTCAGAATATGCAAAAAAGTTATGCTGATATAAGGAGAAGACCACTAGAATTCAATGAAGGGGATCATGTTCTCCTTAAAGTTTCTCCAATTACCATTATTGGTAGGGCTATTAAGTCCAGGAAGTTAAATCCAATATACATTGGACCCTTTTAAATCCTAAAGAAGATTAGTCCATCAACTTATTAGATTGCTTTACCTCTATTTATATCTAATCTCTATGATGTATTTCATGTTTCTCAACTCCATAAATATCTTCCCGATCCTTCACATATTCTTGATGTCAGTGTGGTACAATTGAAAGATAATTTAACTTATACTTCAAGACCTTTAAAAATCATTGGCACTGAGATCAAACAATTGAGAAATAGGACCATTCCTTTAGTAAAGGTATTATAGGATTAATCGTTACCACAAGAGGCAACCTGGGAGAAAGAAGAGGAGATGAGAAGAAGTTTTTCAGAAATTTTTATATAGGTACGTATAAATTTCGAGGATGAAATTTCTTAAAAAGGAGAGGAGAAATGTAACATCTACTTCTGTTTATGAGAAATGTTTGTTAGTCTTAATTAATTGTTTGTGTATATTGCATTAGAATGCATATAGTTGCATTAGTGCTAGAATTGGATTAGAAAAGAGTGAGATAATTGCTCTGAAAGAGAATAGCGACTAAACTAAAAAATGAAAAATTTTTAAATATGAGAATTACAATTTTAGCCAAAATTTTACTGTAACCAACAGATTTTTGGAAATCTCCCGCCAATGGTTCAAGGACAAAATGGTAATTTTGTATACAATTTGCAATTTACCATTTTGAGGTTAGATGATTAGAGATTATGATTAAAATTGCAAATTTTGAGTCGCTTATATAAGGCTAGAAGTCAGAATTTCTCTTTACCCAAAATTCAGTACATTACTTCTAGAGAGAAAGAAGTCAAGTAGAGAGAAAAAGTGAGCAAGAAGAGAGTAAATCTTAACTTTCAACAATAGTTGAATCCAAAGAAGTGTCTAGGAAGGCATCTAATACAAGAATTAGCTTGCAAACAAGGATTTAAGGTAGCAAAATAACCCAATCCCTTTTATTTTCGAAGTTACTGTTCATATAACTAAACTTGATGATTTTGAAATTGTTTAAGAGGAAAAAGGGATTTAAAACTACATTCTTAGAGTTTCTTATCACTATTAAGTGTTTTGAACTGTACGAATATACTTATACATGCTTATATTAGATTATAAAATTGAGTTTCTATTCATGAACGAGAATAAGGTTAAATCCAAGATTTGAGAGAGATTGAGTTGTGTTTGGGCCATATTTTGTGTGGTAAATGATGTTTGCATGTTGGTTTTGAGTTTATAAATTTCAACATGGGATTTTAAACAAGTTTTTGGATATAAATTTTGGGTTAACAGCAAGTCATAAAATAGAGCATAATGTAACATCTGCTCCTTCTACGCATTTAGAGATGTGTGTTGATTTTAAATGAATCAAATGATTGTGTTTGTTGCATTAAATAGCATATAGATGTATTAAAAAAAAGTTAGAATAATAGTTTTAAGGGAAAGGAATGATTAGAGACCAAAGTTAAAGGAAAAAGATGAAGTGAGGATAGATGTGTGAATTTCTAAAACTTCAAGGCAATAAGTCATAATTTTAGTTAAAAGATTTACTGTAACACCAGAATTTTGAAACTTCCCACCAGTAAGCTAGAGACAAAATGGTAATTTAACATATGTTGGAAAAATTATCATTTAAGGTCGAATGGTTAGGAATTGAGAGTAGAATTTACAAAGGGACGGATCACCTATAAATAGGTGAAGACTTTAGAACTGCCATTTTGCATCTTGAGTTCTGAAATCCTAGAGAGAGAGCGAGTTAGAAAGAGAAAGTTAGGAAATTGTGAAGAAAGAAAGTTGTAAAGTAGATTTTAGCATTTTAGAAGTTAGGAAAACATCTCAGAACACTTCACCATCATCAAATACCAAGTTTAAATCAGCAACAAGGTAGCAAATCACCAATCTCTCTCAATTTTTAAAATGTACTATTATGACTGGAATACTTGATTTTTCTATTATTTAAGTTTGAGAAAGGTTAAAACATACATTCTTAGTGATTTTTGATAGCTATTGGATGTTTTAAAATGCATGAATATAATTATGAATGTCTGAATGTAAATCTAAAAAATGGGTTTTTCATAGTTTTTGAGAAAAAGTTTAAATCTAAGATTTGATCATGAGTAATCAGTGGTTTGAGCTATTTTTATGTGGTAAATAAAGCTCCTATACTATTATTGAGTTTTTTATCATCACAACCATTCTAAAAACATGTTCTTGGGCTAAAATAATTGGACAACTGCGACTTTTAAAATAGAGAATAACATAGCAGTTTACTTGTAAACCCTACTAGTCGACTGTCATACTCTTCAGTTGCCCAAAAATGCATACAGAGTGCTAGTAGTCGACTACCAAACCCTGGAAGTTGACTGTCGTGTTCTTATTTTCCAGAAATTAGCCCAAAACAGAGCAGTTAATTGTCGAGGTCTTGGAAGTCAACTGTTTGCTCTCTGTTTGAAATATTTTAGGACAATAAGCTGGAAGTTAACTGCCAGAAGGCTGAAAGTCGACTTGTGGCTCTCTATTTTGGAAATTTTGACTCAATAACCTATTTTAAGTCACAATTAGCCCAATACTTCACTCAAATGTAGGATTTGAACCTAAGATGTGATAGTTAGCATGAGAATTGAAAATGCTTAAGAATAAATGAGAAAGAAAAGAGAAATATGAGATTTTATAAGATGAGCATAATCCATAAATGAAAGTAATTGCAAATGGTTGATTCATGAGAATAGCTACAAATGGTTATGTCGTGAGAATAGCTGCATTTGGTTATATTGTAAGAATAGTTGCAATTGGTTATACCGCAGGAATAGCTGCAATTGGTTATGCCTCGAGAATAGCTGCAACTGGCTTACAATCTAGGAAAAGTTTTGCGAATGGTTAATCACAAGAATGGTTACAGATGGTGAAAACCATGAGAATGATTACAGGATGACCATGAGATAACTCATTTATGAATGGAAATGTTTAAAGATTTCTTTTTTGATGCTTTTGATTATGGCCATATCAAATTGCTTAATTTCTTTGTTTGTGCTCTATACTGAAATATGACTATTATCTGCTACCATTACAATTTGAGAATATATCCTATGTGACGGATATTTGATGATGTGCACATGTATTCATATGTATGTCTATGTAATGCTTATGTATATTATTCCAATAGCATAATATTTCAATTATTGTGAAAGAATGTAAAGGATTTTCGTATCAGTACAGTGGTATAAAGCAGTAAATTTTAAAATTTTTGGTGATTTTTAATATTGAGAAATATTTCTCATTAAATGTTGGTTTGTATCAGATGCCTAGGTACCAAATTTTCTTAGAGGTCGAAGTGGAAATGGTTGAGATACCATTTCTAAGGCTTTTTCCTATAATTAAAAAATTATAGGTTATCTATGTCTGGGAAGTTCCTCCTACCCCCTGACTGCATGAAGTATTAAATATTGTATAGTATTTTCATATGCTTATTTCCCTGAATCCTTACTAGTATTTTGAAAGGATCAGGAGGATAACTTTGGTGTAAGTAAGGAGGGCATATATGTAGTAAGATATGTGAGATAGTTATATGTTTGCACTCACTAATGTTTATAGGTATATGAGTGGCAGGCTTGTTGTCTCTTTACCCTGCTCAGCTCACATATCTATAGGTATATGTTTGCACTCACTAATGTTTATTATGTATAAATATCATGTACAATTGAATGTGAATGTGAATGTAAATATCCTTATATCTATTTATCTCATTTAAATTTCTATATTTGTTTTCATTTTGTAAAGTGTGAGAACTTAAGTGTAGTAACCCAAACTTGTGGTACCCAATTATTCAACTTAGAAAAAGTTTAAAATGTAATCAGGTAGAGGTAGTAGTAAACTCATGAATCCTATATTATATCACCTTATATTATTTAATCACTTGAAAGGAATATAGGGTTGAAGGTGTTACACTGAGTTGGTATCAGAGCATGGTCACCACGGCTAGTTGAGCATTGGCTTGGTAACAAAGGGTAGATTCCTCAAGACTAATATAGGTTAGTTAGCTGAATCTAGATAGTTCACTGACTTATATTCTATTTTGACTTGCGAAATGGAGTGCTAGGTTTAGGGTAGACATATTTCTTATTGGTGCCATACAATCTCTTAGAAATATTATGTTATTGAAACTGATCACCTCGGTAATGTTTGTTTTGTAGAGTGAAATATGGCTCAACCTATAAGGAATACTAGAAAGGAGAAACAAGGAGAGGGAATATAGAGAGACTGATGTAGGCTATGATGGGCGTGGCAGAGGCTATGAAGGAGCAGAAAGTTACTACTACCCATACTATGAGAGAGCAGGCAGCTACTACTACTCATATCCTTAAACAATTTTGGGAATAAGGGAATAACCATAATAACCCTAACCCTCAAGAAGGACAAGCCAAAAACCCAATATATCATGGCTGGTCAAAATTCTAAAAAGCAAAACTTCCTTCTTTTAAGGGCGAGTTTAACCCCGAAAGTGGCTGAGGAACGGCTGAGAAAAATAGAGAAGTTGTTTGTAGTTCTCAATACAACTAATGTTCAGAAAGTCATGTTTTCTACCTACATGTTGATGGGAGAAGCAGAATATTGGTAGAGAGGAGAGAAGAAATTGATGGATGATAGAGGAATCCAGATTACTTGGGATTCATTCAAGAAGCATTTCTTGGGAAGTATTTTTCTCAAAATTGAGGAATGAGAAAGAGATTGAGTTTATGTAGATCAAGCAAGGCGACATGACATTTGATGAATACTTGGCAAAATTTGAGGAATTATATAAATTTTCCTCCTATCTGAGACTTCAACCAGATGAAGCATGGAAAGCAATGCACCTAGAGGCTGGGTTGAGGTCTGAGTTGAAGAGTGTTGTAACTCCATTGGAAATACGAGATTATGTCACATTAGCGAACAAATGTTGCATATTTTCCAAGAATTTGGCAAAGACTGAGAAAGAAAGACAAAAGAACAATTACCTCAAATGAAAGCAACCGAGATCTTTTGGAGGGAGAGATATTAGATTTGGTAGAGCCCATAAGGTAAAAGGCTAATGGGGAGGCCAATATTGCCAAATGTTTGTCATAAATTCCATAAAAGTCATAAGGGACCCTACAAATGGCTACAACCAAAGGTATAACATGGTGTATGTTATAAGTGTGGGAAGGAAGGACACTTTATCAGAGATTGTCCACTGTGGAAGAGACAGGGTGGCACTGTTAAACCTCCTACTACTGAAAGAGTATATACTCTCAAGGGTAAGGAAGTGGCTCAGTCTAATGATTTAATGAAAGGTAAAAGTTTAATTAATGGTATATCTTTAATTGTACTATTTGATTCTGGCACTCCTCACTCATCCGTTTTGTTGGAATGTGTAAAGAAGTTAAATTTACCTATGACTAGTTTACCTTTTCCATTATCTATTTCTATTCCAACTGGAAAGCATGTTTTAACTTCTTTAGCCTACTTGAATTATTCTATTGTTGTTGAGAATAGATCATTTGTTGTTGATCTGACTTGTTTACCTTTAGTGGATTTGGACATTATTCTTGGGATGAACTGGTTATCTGTAAATAATGTAATCTTGGACTATTTAGAAAAATTTGTGACTTTTGTAGATACCATCCCTATAAACAGGAGTAATGAGGAAAAGAATGAGAGAATGCAATTTCTATGTGCTTCTGAGATTAAAGTTCGGCATAAACTTGATGTCATTCCTGTAGTGAGTGAATTTTCATATATTTTTCCCAATGAAGTCTTCAGTCTCCCACCTAAAAGAGAGGTAGAGTTCTCTATAGAATTAATTCCGAAAATGGAACCAATCTCTATAGCATCCTATAGAATGCCTCCTTTAGAGTTGACAGAGTTGAAGGTACAGATAGAGGACCTATTGGAAAAATAATTCATTAGACCTAGTGCTTCACCATAGGGAGCCTCGATATTATTTGTGGAAACGAAAGATGGAAGCTTAAGGTTGTGTATAGATTATAGGTAATTGAACAAGGTAACAATAAAGAATAAATATCCACTTCCTAGGATAGATGATCTCTTGGATCAATTGAGAGGGGCTATTGTGTTTTCCAAAATTGATTTGAGGTCGGGGTACCATCAAATCAGAGTGAGAAGAGAAGATATATATATCTAAGATAGCTTTTAAAACTATATATGGGCATTATGAATTTCTTGTAATGCCATTTGGATTGATGAATGCTCCAGCTATTTTCAGAGATTACATGAATTGTATCTTTAGACCCTACCTTGATCAATTTGTGGTAGTGTTTATTGATGACATTCTTGTATATTCTAAAAGTAGTGAAGAGTATGGACATCATCTTAGGATTGTGCTGCAGTTGCTTAGAGAGAAGCAATTATATGCTAAACTTAATAAGTGTGAATTTTAGTTAGAAGAGGTAAAATTCTTAGGTCATGTAATCACTAGAGATAGAGTAGAAGTAAATTCTGGTAAGACAGAGGCGGTAGTTGGTTGGGAGCGACCTACCATAGTGATAGAGATCCGTAATTTTTTCAGATTAGCCAGTTACTGTAGAAGATTTATTCAAGGGTTTTCGAAGATAGCATTGCCTTTGACTAAATTGACTAGTAAAAATGTTCCATTTGTGTGGGATGTTAAATGTGAATGTAGCTTCCAAACTTTGAAAGAAAGACTGACAACTACACTTGTCTTAATCATTCCTAATCCATTAGAAAATTTTGAAGTGTATTGTGACGCATCCAAGAGGGGCCTAAGGTGTGTCTTGATGCAAAATAGGAAAGTAGTGGTATATGCATCTAGGAAACTAAGACCCCAAGAGAAGAATTATCCAACCTATGATCTTGAATTAATAGTTATAATATTTGCCTTAAAGATTTGGAGACACTATCTCTATGGATCTAGATTTAAGGTATTTAGTAACCACAAAAGTCTCAAATACCTTTTTAATCAGAAAGAGTTGAATATGTGACAAAGGAGGTGGATAGAATTTATTAAAGACTATGATTTTGAATTGAAGTATCATCCTGGAAAGGAAAATGTAGTGGCTGATGCTCTAAGTAAGAAATTCCTTCATGTAGCTCACATGATGGTGAGAAAAATGAACCTAATTGAGAAGTTTAGGAACTTGAGTTTGTCCACTCTGGCGTTGCCAGATAGGCTATACTTGAATGGAATGAGAATTGAGAATGATCTTAGAACTCAAATTCCAGAAGTCCAAAAAGAAGATGAATTCTTAAAATCCCTGAGAGACTCAAGAGAATTCAAGAAAGAGATAGATGGGGTAGTAACCTACCAAAATAGGTTGTATATCCCATAGTCAGGAGAATTGAGGGACAAAATTTTAGAAGCCCATAAAAGCAACTATACTATTCATTCTGGTGCCACTAAAATGTACCAAGACTTGAAGAAAAATTTTCGGTGGCCAGGTATGAAAAAGCACATAGCTAAGTATGTTTCTAAATGCCTAGTATGCCAATAGGTTAAAATTGAACATCAAAAACCTACAGGAATGCTACAACCTTTAGAGATTCCTGAATGGAAATGGGAGAAAATTTCCATGGAGTTTATAGTAGGTTTGCCTAGAACTCAATTGGAAAATGACATGATCTGGGTGATTATTGACATATTAACTAAATATGCACATTTCTTACTTATTAAAATAAATTTTTCATTGGATAAGTTGGCCCACTTATATATACAATAAATAGTAAGACTCCATGGAATATCCACTAGTATAGTATCACATAAAGATCCTAGATTTACCTCTAGATTTTGGAGAGCCTTACAATAAGCATTTAGTACTAAATTGAACTTTAGTACTGCTTATCACCCTCAAACTGATGGACAGACTAAAAGGACGATCCAGACATTAGAAGATATGCTTAGGGCTTGTACATTAGAACAAAAAGGAAGTTAGGATAGAATTTTGCATTTAGTTGAATTTTCCTATAATAATAGTTTTCACACCAGCATAGGAATGGCTCATTATGAAGCCTTGTATGAGAGAAAGTGTAGATCACCCTTGTGTTGGTTTAAGGTGGGAGAGAGACAAATGTTAGGGCCGGAATTAGTTTAACAAACTACTGATCAGATAAAAATGATTAGGGAAAAAATGACTAAGGCTCAGGATAGACAGAAAAGTTATGCTGAGAAGAGAAGGAAACCCTTATAATTTGCATAAGGGAAACATGTTTTCCTCAGAGTATCTCTAATTACTGGTATTGGTAGGGCTATTAAGTCCATAAAATTGAATCCTAGATGCATTAGACCATATCATATTCTAAAAAGAATAGGTTCATCCATTTATCAAATAGCATTACCTCCATTTTTGTCCAATCTCTACAAAGTTTTCATGTTTCTCAACTTTGTAAAGATATCCCAGATCCTTCTCATATTCTTGATGCTAGTACTGTACAATTGAAAGATAACTTAACTTATAATCCTAGACCATTAAGAATCATTGGTACTGAAGTCAAACAATTGAGAAATAAGACAATTCCATTGGTAAACGTATTATAGGATCAGTCATTGCCACAGGAAGTTACATGGGAGAAGGAAGATGAAATGAGAAAAGCCTATCTATATTTATTTGAATAGGTATGTACAAATTTCAAGGACAAAATTTTTTAAAAAAGAAGGGAGATTGTAACATCAACTCCTTCTACGCATTAAGAGATGTTTTTTGATTTTAAATGAATCAAATGATTGTGTTTATTGCATTAAATAGCATATAAATGTACTAAAATAAGTTAGAATAAGAGTTTTAAGGGAAAGGAATGATTAAAGACCAAATTGAAAGGAAAAAAATGAAGTGAGGGTAGATGTGTGATATTCTAAAACTTTAGGCCAATAGGCCGTAATTTTAGTTAAAAGATTTAGCGTAGCAACAGAATTTTGAAACTTCCTACCAGTGAGCTAGGGACAAAATGGTAATTTAACATATAGTTTGAAAAATTATCATTTTGGGCCCAATGGTTGGGAATTTATAGTAGAATTTGCAAAGGGACAGATCACCTATAAATAGGTGAAGACCTCAGAACTACCATTTTGCATCTTGATTTTTGAAATCCTAGAGAGAGAGTGCAAGTTAGACAGAGAAAGTTAGGAAATTGTGAAGAAAGAAAGCTGTAAAGCATATTTCAGCATTTCAGAAGTTAGGAAAACATCTCAGAACACTTCACCATGTCAAATACCAAGTTTAAATCAGCAACAAGGTAGCAATCACCAATCTCTCTTAATTTTTGAAATAAACTATTCATGACTAAAATTCTTGATTTTTCTGTTATTTAAGTTTGAAAGAGGTTAAAACCTACATTCTTAGTGATTTTTTATGACTATTGGATATTTTAAAATGCATGAATATGCTTATGAATGTCTGAATGTAAATCTGAAAAATGGATTTTTCATGATTTTTGAGAAAGAGTTTAAATCCAAGATTTAAGCATGATTAATCAGTGGTTTGGGTTGTTTTATGTGGTAAATGAAACTCCTATACTGTTATTGAGTTTTTTTAACATCACAACCATTCTAAAAACATGTTCTTGGGCTAAAATAATTGGTCAACTGTGAGTTTTAAAATAGATAATAACGGAGTAGTTGACTTGTAGACCCTACCAATCAACTGTCGTGCACTTCAATTGCCCAGAAACATATACAAAGTGCTAGAAGTAGACTGCTAGCCCTTGAAAGTTGACTATCATGTTCTTATTTTCCAGAAATTAGCCCACAATAGAGCAGTCGACTGTCAAGTTCCTGAAAGTCGATTGGTTTCTCTCTGTTTGAAATATTTTTGGGACAATAAGCTAGAAGTCAACTGCCAAGAGGCTAAAAGTCAACTTGTAGTTCTCTATTTTGGGAAATTTTACTCAATAACCTATTTTAAGCCACAATTAATCCAATACTTCACTCAAATGTAGGATTTAAACCTAAGATGTAATGGTTAGCATGAGAATTGAAAATGCTTGAGACTAAATGAGAAAGAAAAGAGAAACATGAGATTTTATGAGATGAGCGTAAACCATAAATGCGAATAACTGCAAATTATTAATCTGTAAGAATAGCTGCAAATCGTTATGCCATGAGAATAGCTGCATTTGGTTATACTGCTAGAATAACTGCAATTGGTTATACCACGAGAATAGCTGCAACTGACTGTAATCCAGGAAAAGTTTTGCATATGGTTAACTACGAGAATTATAGTAGGCAGTTAACCATGAGAATTAATGTAGACGGTTAACCATAACAATGGTTGCCCTCAAGAGTTTTGAAATTCCAAAATTTCCCCTCATCTTTTTGGAAAATTACCAATATGTCCCTAACGAAATTACCATTTTGCCCTTTATGTCCAAATGGCTATTTTAACCCTATTTTTCACCCTTTTTGAATTTAATGGCTAAAAATCACTTAAATAAAGTTTCATAAAACTTATTTTTGGGAAGTTACTAATTTACCCTTCTTTTGGCAAAATTATCATTTTGCCCCTAGGGCAAATTTACCTTTTTGGCCTTTATGTCAATACCATTGTTTTTAACCTTATTCTTTCTCCTCTTGAAAATATATGGGTAAAGACTTCTAAATTCGGTTTCCATTGAGTATTTAGGTAAAAATTAAATTTTTTTACCTTATGTAAAATTGCTAATATGCCCTTAGAGTAAAATTATAATTTTGCCCTTTTCAGGGAAAATTGCCATTTTGACATCAAAATGAACATAATCACTTTCAAAACTAAATTCTTCTTCTCTCTTAAATGAAAGTGATGAAAGTCCTTTAATGTAATTTCATGAAATAAGAAAATTATATTAATTTTTTCCTTCATGGTAAAATTACTATTTTACCTTTCTTTACCAGATTTTTCCAATTTTACTCTTTTATGACAAAAGTGACTCTATCTTGATGAAAATGTCCATTTTATCTTTTTAATGAACCGTCGTTATCATCACATAATTAATAATAATAATAATGCAATTATAGAATGCAAATTATTAGGGGCGAGTGTTACATATTTCAAAACTACTGGTTTGTACCACTGTACTTGTACAAAAATCACTACATTCCTTCTCATCATCAATTAGAAAACAGTATCTATTAGGATGCAATGCATGAATCATGCCCTTATGCCATCATAACTTATAATATATACTTATGAATGCATATACAATTCATTTTATAGTCCACCAGATATTAACCATATAAAACATGTCATTTCATCACATACATTTATCACTGTAACATGATTATAACCACATAAAAAATTAACAAGAGTCAGGAAAACAATCACATCATAATGGCCAATGCCATAATATCATATGAGATATCGGGAGAGTAGCCCAGCAAACAACTCCACGTGCTCTACTAACAGCTATGAATGAGTTTTGAGTCGAGTCTCGTAGTCCCTAACCATCTAGTACCTCAATGTCTACCTTGTACTAGTTGAAGCGTCCCCCATTGGATCCCAAGTACACCATAGTCACTGTCCTCTCTAACAAATCACCTTATACTCGCTCATTAGTCCCTATCAACTCTTGCAAATCATCCCAAAACCAGTGGGATCAATATCCCTTTGGATATCTCATTTCCCTTTTGTCCTTTAAAGGGACTGGTATAACTCACGAGATCATTATCACCTCGGGCAGATCATGCCTACTCTGCCCTTGCAAATCATGAGGTGTTGGAATCACCATCCTCATTAATGGATCACACTCTAGCACATTATTCATAAATATATATATTTTAGGGTGAATCGACTCAAGCTATGGTTATGCTTAACCCTAAGTATTAACTCTATTTTTTTGGCTATAAAAGAGTTCACTAACTTAGATTTTGCAACCATCGTAGTGTTTTCAAAATCATTTAGAATTAAGTAGATGTTTTATCATCCCATACTATGGTTCGACCGTGGAATGCCCAACGACCGTCCCATACCGAAGTTAGTCACTCAGTCATGAGCCTATCTACCACTAAGACATACACTTGGAATACTTCTCTCTTTTCTCTTTATGTTTTCTTCTCTTTCTTTTTAACCTCATGCTAGATGTTACCTAAAACCATACTTTTCTTATGTGATGACACTATTGTTGACTTTACAGAGCATATATTCAAGAGATTAGAAACTTAAACTCCATAACTTCTTTTAGACCTTTAGGGTTTTTATTTCAAAGACTATATGACCCTTTAAAAATAATTTCTTCATGAAAAACCATGTCTCCCCACCTAGCAATCAACTTGTCGTAATAAAATAGTAAAAGCTCAAACAAAGAGCTACCAGTCGACTTCCTGATTGTTATCAGTTGGCTGGCAACTAACAGAGAGCTACCAGTCGATTGGCATCTTCTTGGCAGTCGCTAGTTTAATGCATTCTGAAAATCAATCTCAGGAGCACGATAGTCGATTGCTATAGGCTGGCAGTCGACTGCCACCTGTATTTTTTGGAAATATGAAGATGAAGAACAAGATAGTTGACTTGTAAGACTTTAGCTTTTTTTTTACTGCTATAACATGCTACCAAATCCAATTTTTACCCTTTTTCAAGTCTAAAAATGCATAAAATTAGTTCCTAATACTTATTTATCAATTATCTTTCATTAAAACTCACATATTATGCTCAAAATCATCCATCCCAAATGGATTTAACCCAAGTAAACTTTGGTGAACAGTGTAACCCATTTTACAGAATCTGAAACAAGTAATCCTATGTACTTCTAATCCCAATTGAAGTTAAAAACATAAAAGAAGTAGCTTTAAATCCCCCTCTCAATCCAACAATATCAAAATCAACATTTTCAACCAACTAAAGAATATTTTCAAAGTAGAGGGATTCAAATTGTTTGCTACCTTGTTGTTGATTTAAAGTACTTAAAAGTTTTCTTGAGAGCTTGCTGTTTGTTATCTTTACCTCCGGAATATCAAATTTCTTCCTACGATTATCTTCCTTTTTAGTTTTCTCACTTTCTCTCTCTAATTTTACTCTTTCTCTCTCTAAGTATGAAACTCAAGGTGAAATGGTGGAAAGTTCTAATATTTTCACCTATTTATAGGTGGTATAGGTGGTCAGGGGAACTTCAACCCTTATTCGACGTTAAGGTCGAGTTTCTATTACCTGGCCTTAAGTAGTAACTTCCCTAGCCATATGAAAAATTACTATTTTACCTTTGAACCATTTGCAAGAAATTTTAAAATTCTGATAGCTATAGTAACTCTTTTGGCTAAAATTACGGCTTGCTACCGCTAGAGTATTGAAAGCTTATATAACTTTCCTCACTAAACATTTTCCTTGCATTCAAATCCCTACTCTTTTCTTTGTAGTTTAGTATAACGCCCTTTTCTAGTATTACCATTAATTCTAATATAAATAGATAGGTTCGGTACATTATCTTTATCCTTTATTTAATTAATGTTTGAGCAGTTATACTATTAAATTATATTAAGCGGATTGGGTTCAGGATCTTTTGCTCAGATTAAAAACTTACATGCATAGCAGAATAACAGAAATTCTATACTACACAGCGAAAGATTAAACTGTCATACAATCCAAATAATAAGAGTCCAATAATGTCCATTACATTATAGTCAACATATATCAAGATATATGAAGTACCCATCCCTAGGAAGTCAGGAGACAACAATCCTGTCACTCAGACCTCTTTACAAATTTCTAAGATAGACCAGTCCTTCACATATCCATTCCCCAGTTCTCCCTCCCAATTACATCTCAGGTCTACAACCAAAAGGATAATCCTAGCTCTAAATGAGGTATGTCTAAATAGGGGTTACAAAAATTTTCTTAAACCCAAAAATAGGGGTTACAAAAATTTTCTTAAACCCAAAAAGAACTCGAACTCCCAGCCCGACAATGCATCCTCATCTGATACATATTGGCATATAATGAGAAACGCAAGTTTCCCAGTAGCTTAACAATTTGGGTTTTAAAAAAAAACTAATATGTATCAGGGTGCAAGCACCAAAATAATTAATTCTACATTCTTGGAATAAAATACAGCATAATTCATAAATATAAATTGGCAAGCAATATATGACCAATTAAAATGTCAATAGGAGGAAAATAATATACTTTCAAATAAAACATGCTGTGACATACATTATCATAACATTAACAAATTATTTAGGCTTATCATTCTTAAATTTTCTTTGTATTTTAATTGTGCAGCCACCTTTAAAATTCTTTGTGCAGACTTGGGCACATGTGGACACTTGGCCACCTTTGATACTCTTTGTGCACACTTGGGCACATGTGGACACTTGGCCACCTTTGATATTCTTTATGCACACTTGGGCACATATGGAGTTAAAATTCCAATATCTTTAAGGATAAAATTCCCCTTTTCTTGGAAAGTATTATTAATTTATTTCATTTGAGAAAATCCTCTATGTATTCCAAGGATACATTTCACTTTTTTTTTTTGTAAATTAATGTGAATGTACCATTCTTATGAAAATTCTAAAATTTAAAAAAATATTTTTCCTTTATTGGGGATAATTTCTAGTTGCACATTTCTTATGGAACATTCCAATATTATCCTGAAAATATCTCCTTCCTTAGAATTAAGTTCTAATTTTTGCAATACTAATTTTCCTCTTTCTTGGAAATTTATTTTCATGTACATTTTCTTTTTCTAAAGATTCTAGTATTACCAAGAAGAATTTATCCTTCTATAAAAATTAAATCTTTATGTATTTTTCCTATAAAAATTTTAATGTTTAGACATTTTAAGGATAATTTCTCCTTATTTAGAAATAATTACAAATGTTTATTTCTTACCAAAATTCTAGCCTTTTTAGAATACTTACTTTTCTTACAATAATAATCTAATTTTCTCTTGTGACACGAAAAATAAATTCCCATATTTTGAATCAAAATCATAGTGTATGGCTTATAAATTCCAAGAATGCATTTCATGGACTTAACCTAGGGAGATTTATTAAATTGGCTATTCCATTTCCTTTGTTCTTTACTTAACACACTTAAAAGGTAGGGTTTCTTTCTTTGTGATCATCATGAAGTTGTCACCTCCAACCCTAATCCTTTTTCTACCAACCTACTCATGCTATCTCATCCATAAACATTTCATTGAAGCACACATGTTAGCCAACATGCATACATTTAATTCAAGAATGTAGATACAACTTAAGTTCCATGGAAAGCTTGAATATAAACATTGGATTGCATAACTAGAACATGGAACAAAAGGTTAAATTGTTAACCTACCTCTAGTGATGCCAAAGGATGAAGTGGTATTGACTCTTCCTTTATCTTTTCCTTGCTCCTTTGTTTCCTTTCTTGATCAACTTCCCTTTTGATTTCTTCCCTTCTTCTTTTTTCCTCTTCACACTCTTGGAGTTCTTCTCCAAATTTATGTTCTCTTCTTTTCTCTCTTTTTCTTGTGTGTATATGTGTAGTTTCCCACGTTACAAGCTCTCTTTTCCCATTCTCCCTTCTTTTCCCTTCACGTGTGGTTTATTGTATGTATGAGGAATTAACTTTTTAACTCCCTCTTGTTTCCTTTCTTTTCACGTGTGCATGCATGAATTTCCTCCACTCTTTTGTCTCTTGCTTAGGTGGCATGTCATGCATAAAGTCATTCCAATTTCCTTATGATTTACGCCACTCACACCCTCCTTTCCTTCTTCCTTCACATGTGGGTATGGCCTGAATTTCTCACACAAGAAATTTCTACTCTTTTGTCTTTTACTTAGATGGCATATCATATAAAAAAATTTAAGTCTCTCTTCCCTCATTTCACGCCACATTTTCCCTTTCCTTCTTAATTATTATTAAGTATCATTCTTGTCCAATGGTCTTTATGGGTGGCTCCTAATGCATACCTTCCCCCTTTCATTTCTTGACTTATTTATCCCAAACTCACGCTGCATTTGTCCTTTCCTCCATGTGAACTCCTTGTCATATGGTGTGAGTGTGGGTGTATATAAATTCTCAATTCCCTCTTTCATCTCATTAAATTGTGCAACCTATTTCTTTCTCCCTATATGTGAACCCCATGCTGCCTTCTTTCCCTTTTATTTTCTCCTCTTTTTCCTTGGCTTTGGAGTGTGGGAGAGTAGAAAAATTCTGCACCCCATATATTTATATATGTATTGTAACATCTGCTTTAATTATTATTAAAGAGATGTTTAATAATTTTTAATTTGATGTTTAATGCTTGTGTATGTTGCATTAATGCATGTAGTTGCATTAGCTTAGGGACTAAATTGAAAGGAAATAAATGAGGGTTTAGTAAGAGGTGGTTAGGGACTCAATTGAAAAGGGAAAGGTAAGTGAGGCCAAGAGTGCAAAATAGCCTAGGGACTAAAGAGCAATTTCCCAAACTTCCTAAAACCCTAGCTGTAGCCAAAACTCCCACACACTTCCAAACCTTCAGATTTTAGAGAGAGAAGCAAAAGGGGCAAGTAGAGAGAGAAAGAGGCGAGTTAGAGCAAAGGAGGGAGATTTTGCTAAAGGAAAGGGCTGATTGAAACTAGAAATTAGTTCTGCAGCAAGGGGGGATCATTCCTAACACATCAAACACACACATTTCACAGGAATCAAGGTAGCAATCCATCCTAAATCCCATCTTTTTCTGAAATGTTACTGTTGTTGGAAAATATAGATTTTTACATGTTTAAACTAAGATTAGGGTTAAACCTGCATTCTGTATGCTTTTCTACTTTTATGGGATGTTGTGTTGCTGAATGTATGCTCATATATGTGCTTGTAATGGATTGGAAGGGCTGGGATGTGTTCATCTAGGGATATAGACTAGTTTTTCTTGATTGTACCATGTTTGAGCTAATGGATGGGAAATGTTTAATGAAAAGTAAAGTTTTTTGTATAGGAACTAAGCTCATGTATTTAGAATTGAAAATAAAATGCATTCTGCACTGGGTATTCTAAAAAAATCATGTTTTATGGACTACAACAGAGCATAGTAGCCGACTGCTAAGCAAGGGCAGTTAACTGCCGTGTTCTTGGAAAACCCAGAAGTGTAGACAGAGGCTTAGCAGCCGACTGCCAGACACCTAGCAGTTGACTATCAGGCCCAGGTCTACACTAAGCAGTCGACTGGCCATCCTCGCAATCAACTGTTATGTTCTTGGAAACCCAGAAGTGCAGATAGAGGCTTAGCAGCTGACTGCCAGGTTCTTAGCGATCGGTATGCGGCCAGTTTTGCCTTGGCGATCAACTAGCAGTCCTAGTAGTCGACTGTCGTGCTTATAATTTTACCCAGAATGTATTCCAGAAAGCCACTAGCCGGCTGACAGAGAGCCACTAGTCGACTGCTAGCCTTCCAATAGTCGACTGGCAGCCCTCTAACTTGCGAAATGAGGTTTTTAATGGTAATTGAGCTTAGTAATTCTTCATACTAACTTAATTAAAGGCTCACAACATAGGTAAGTCAAGAAACTAAGAGTTTTGGGTGATGATACCCTTAGGATAGTGGAAGAAAAGAGAGCAGAAAATACAAAGAGGGAGAGAGGAAAGTATTCTCAGTGTATGCCTTATGGTAGATAGGCTCATAATTGAGTGACTAATTATTGGTATAGGACGGCTGTTGGGCATTCCACGGTTATGCCATAAATTGGGATGGTTAAACATCCACTTGAACTTAGATGATTTCGAAAACACCGTGATGGTTGTGAATTTTAAGTTAGTGTCATCTCCCAAAGGCCATATGAGAAACACAGACTTAGAGTTAAGCATAACCATGACCATGGGCCGATTCACCCCATAGTATATGTAGAGGATAGTGTACCAAGAGTGTGATCCATTGGAAAGGGATGGTGATTCCACAGTATTATAATCCGCCTAAGGCGGAGAGGAAATGATCCGGGTAAAGTTGACGGTGATCCCATGAGAGTATACCAACCCCATTTGAGACGAAAGGGAGGAATCCTGCTGGTCAGGGATAATCTTTCGGAAAGGGGCAAGGACCATTACGGTACTTGGATCCACTGGGGGATGCCTCGAAATGTACAAAAGGTTAAGTCATGGCTAAATATACATGCGCTCATTCATATAGATAGTGGTGCGTGAAATTGTTGCTGGGTAACTCTCCCGATTACTCTCAGGGTGTTTTATGTACTGCTCGCATGTTATGAAAATGAAATGATGTTATGCTTACTATCCCACATATGTTTTATAAGAAATGCTTTTATGATGAGAATGATGATGAATACACTTCCCATGTTTACAAGTTGATATGTTTTAAATGCACATGCATACATATGAGTATATAACATGATTAAATGCTTCACTCATTGCATCCTTATAATATGTTATACATTTTATGAAAGAATGTAGAGGTTTTCCATGTAAGCACGGTGCTACAAGTTAACGAATTTTGTAACTGGTTGTATTGCTACTGAGATTCATTTCTCACAATAGTGTTGACATGTACCATATGTGTAGGTCCCCTTGGTATAGGGAAAGAAAGTAAGGTATGCAGAAGTGCCCCATCTAGGCACACAAACTATTTATTTTGGATAGTATAAGTACATGTTAGGATTGAGCTAGCTTTCATGATATTTTGAGAAAGGCTAGTGCAGGATTATTTTTTATAGCTTATTCAAACTTATCTATATATGAATTAGGCTGGATTGATGATTAGACTATTAAATGGGGCTATGAGTGGTAGGATTTTTGCCTCCATACCCAATAGTTAATTGATTATATTTAATTAAGAATGCATGTCTATGTATAGTTAATTCAAGTGTATGCTATATGTATTTATTCCGCTGCAATATTGCGAGAACCCGAGAGTAGAGACCAACCCAAAATGTACTCGATAAATTAACTTGGTAAAAAATTTAAAAATTTACTTGGGCAGAAGTGATAGTAACACCAACACTTTGATAATTATTTTCATCTTAAAGTTTCTGAAATAATTAAAGGAATTGTAGGATAAAGGGTGTTACATGTATACTTTTCTTGCACTAGGTGTACTTGCAAGTACACTTTTTCCTTTGCTTACAAACTTGGCATTACTTGTAGTTTAAGTATAGTCCTCCTTACTTGTCAAATTGGTTTTACTTCCTCCCACTTTTCACATGTTCATTTCCTTGCAATTTCCATGTCCCTAGTCGTGTGGTGCATGGAAAAAATCTGCACCTATTTGGTTTTGCTTGCTACCTTCATTTGTTGTTTATTAAATTCCCTCCATGCATACTTACATAATAAAATTTTTCACCCTTTCCTTTTACCTCACACAAGGCTTGATTTACTTCCTCCCTCCATGCTCATTTAATTAATAATAAAAAATGTTGCACCCCTTATTTTTTAACTAATCCCCTTTTTATTTGCAATTTGGTAAATCCCTTCTCTTACATGTTAGCCTTCTCTCACAAGAAACTATCTTCATATGCTAAATAAAATTTCTGCACCCCTTTTCCCTAGTCGATTTGATTATGTGAGAAAAGAGGGAAGAATGTATTCTTGCATTGAAATTAAAGGCTACACCTTTTGGCTTCTTTTCCTAACCATATTTCCCTACCTCACATGTGGTCCCATGTGCAACAATCCAATTAAAAATTCTACACCATTATTTTATTTGTAGCATGCTTATAAAATTAATTCCCATCCTCCTTCCTTTGGTCCTTTGGTCCCACTCAAGGCACATGTGTTGCCTTTCTTTCCTAGTTTACCAAACTTACATGTGTGCTTTAGACTTTTGTACTCTTGCTTCCTTTTTACTCCACCTCATGTGTATATGATATACATATATATTCAATTGTGGCATTCTTTCTTCCCATTGCACGTGTATTTTCCTTGCCATGCATATATATATATATTTAATGCTTTTAGTCTTCTTTCCTTTCCACTTCACATGAGACTTGGAGTTTTTATACATGAAAATATAATTTCCATTCCCTTCCTTCACGCAGGACACATGCAAGGCACACACATGCATATATTTAAATTATTGCATCCTATATTGCTTCTCTCTTGGTACTTAGCCTAGGTAACTCAAAAGGAAAATAAAGAATTAAATTAAGCACCTAATTTTCATGCAATCTTATCTTTTAATATAACCATTTTGGCCCATTAAATTATGCAAGAAAAATTTGCCCCTCCTTAAGCTAATTCATCTAATTAATTATGAAGCAAGCAATTCATACTAATCATTAAATGACACCATTAATTCCATCCATTTAATTAAAGAATGTTAATTTAGGATAATTAAATTATGGGGTGTTACATGTAGTCCCTCTTTATAATGCAACTACATGCAATCTAATGCAACATACACAAGTATTTAACTTATTTAAAAACTAGCAAACATCTCTTATAAATAGAAAGAGTGGATGTTACAAATTATATATTATTCAAAGTCAATAGAATTGTCAATTAGTAAGGAGGTCAAATTCAAGAGTTTAAGTGAATTCGTGAAACGATTGTAAACTCAATTCATAAACTCGTATAAGTTACCTACAATAATAAGTAGTTTGTTAGGTTCAATTACTTGATAGTTTTATACTCCCTTTTCTTTTTTATTTTGATGTTTTTAATTAAATATTAATTATTTTTAAATAAATTTTATAATTTGAAGCAATTTTGGTAGCTTAGCATTTTTTGTATTTTTATAATTTTTACCAATACAGGAAAATAAAGAGTGAGCATGCCTTATTTTTCAAAAGTTTTAGAGCTAAATATATATATAATAAAATAAAATAAAATAAAAATAAAATAAAATAAATCTTATCATCTATCTAGAAGCTTATTATTTTTCTAAAAACATCATCATATTTGAAAGGATTTTGACTTATCATGATCTCTTTTGAAAACACTATCATCCCTCTCGACCATTCATCATTTTTTTTACTCGTCTTATCTTATTTTGACTTATCTCTGATCTTATCTTATCCTATCCTCTCTTTTGAAAAATCTTAGAATTCTTCTTAGCCGAGGATCTTCCTTGAAGACAACTAGCATTCTTCTATAAATACACTAGTATTGGCTATGAAAAAGGGGAGACTTCTTCTTAGACAGAGAAAGAGTTCAAATATAGAGAGGGAGAGCTTAAGCCAGAGGTTGCATCCATGCTTTTTTACCATTTTCATTGATGAATTCTCCTTGTTTGATTTGTTTTGTCTCTATACTGATAATTATGTATGGCTAAATTTTTTTTTACCTAATTAAGGTTAATCAAAGTTTGATCTCTTTTAATTTTAAGATCTAATTACTTTCTTATTTCTTTTTATTTTCTTTAATATTTATGCATTCTCCGTGCCTAATCACCATTATTGCTTGTTTGTTAGATTCAATAGTGCCTATTTTTCTTTCATTCAAACAATATACTACCAATTGAGATAATTGAATCCATAATTGTTTAATTATTTCAATATCTTATGGTAAAATAACAAAGTTCAATACAAGGGATTCTACTTTTGTTATGTGGATGCATGATCTAGTCTAAATATACCAAGCTTATGTGTTTATTGGCTAGAATTAGTAGTCTTTCTAGATTTTACAACATTCAATAAACTAAATCCTAAGAGCTCATTTAAGATTGTTTATTGATCAGGAATTAATCAAAGAGCCTATTTTGGTTAACGAATGAATAGAGAAAGACAGGTTGTTAAAGCTTGTTAACAACCATAACTAATATATTAATTGGGGGATTAAGCTATCTTTGAATCAATGATAAATTGAAGAAATCAAAACTAAGATTATACCTTGGTTGGGTGCTTCTTAAAATCAATTTTCTTATTATCTATTTTTTCCTATTTAATTAACTTATTTTTAATTAATTTCATCTTTAAATTGCAAATACTTCTTTTTACTTATTTATTTAGGCTAAGAGAATTAAATTGTTACTAATCCTTGTAGGTTCAACCCTATTCATCACTAATTACAAAATAATTTTATGTAGTAGGTTTAATTTGTTGGAATCGATAGCCATCAAATTTTGGCACCGTTTCCAGGGATTAGTGCCACTAATTTTCTTCTTTTATGCCCATGAGTTCCAGTGTAAGCATACTGCAATTTGATCCAAAAATTGAAAAGACAACAAAGAGAATAAGGAAAGAGACCAAGTTACAAAGGAAGCAAGCATCTTCTTCTTCTTCTCAACCATAGGAGCAATTAGAAATTAATCTTACTGGTACTTTTGGTAACCCTTCTAGTACTTTTGAAAAATGGAAAACCATGGTTGCTCAAGAGAGAACATTAAGAGAGTTGGGAAAACCAAATTTGACTCAACAACCCCTTTGCATAGAAAACCCAAATTTGAATGTGGGATTTGAGCTAAAATTTGGGCTGATACACTTATTGCCCACTTTTTGAGGTGTTGAGAACGAGGATCCACAAAAGCATTTGAAGGAGTTTCATGTGGTGTGCTCAAGTTTGAAATTGCAAGGAGTGAAGAAAGAAAAAATCAAGCTAAGGACTTTTTGTAACCCCCTAATCCTATAGTTCCTTTTTAGTTATTTAATTAATATAATAATATTATATACTATAAGATTAGTGAATTACTACTTCCTTCACCCGAGTCCATTTTAAATTCTTACCAAGTGAAATGATTAAGTACTATTAGTATGGCTATTACACTCGGGTTCTTATACGTTATGCAGTAGAAAATAGAATAAGGTAATAGAAATGAAAAACATATTCATTTATAGATACATTCGCTTCATTTACAATATTCATAAGTGTCATCCATCAAAAATATATCCATGGATATGCGAATGTGTTAACTAGGGTATCAACCATATCAAAGTGTGGGAGGGACTTCCCATACAAGGATTCAGGTATCAAGCATATCAAAATGTTTCTAAAACTTTATATATTCAAGGTGTGGGAGGGACTTCCCATACATATATGACCCACAATTCCTTGAAAATAGGGAAATACCCCAAAAAGGGTATCACCATTAACTCAACTTCTTCTTCTAGTAATATCTGATACCTAGGCATCCAATACAAACTAGCATTTTTAATGAGAATAAATCCTGGTAGCAATAATAACTAATTTATAAAAAAACTAGTTTGTACCATCATTATCCCATACAAAAATGCTACATCCTTCTTATCGTCATACAAATGATATATCTATTGGGTTGCCTTACATTAAATTACATTTGATACTCATAATTGCATGCATCATTTACTTGATATGCACCATATAGGGCATATATCTCATAAAATAGTCAAATCATACAAGTAACATAATTTCATTCATATATCTTCATATAAAGAGCAGTAAGGGAATAAGAGCATTTCTCATTGGCCTTAATCATCATCATAATAATTATCATATAATAACAATAAGAGAAATCATTAGGGTCATTAAGCAAGCCACTCCACACTTTCAAATATGCACTCGTAAATTTTGGCAACATATACCCATTGGCAGTCCTCGACTACAACATCATATTTGTGTACATTCTGGAGTGTCCTCCAGTAGATCCAAGTACAACAGAGTCCACACATTGAGTCTACACATTAATAGTTCACACATTGAGTACATAATAGGGTCCCCAAAACGTTGTTTATAAGCATATACATTAGGGTGATTAAGTGCATACTATAGTTATGTGAAATCCTATGTATGTGACCTTGGCCATTAAGTCACTAACTTATAATTTACAACTATCATGATACTTACAGAATGTCTAATCAACACCCCATACCAACAATTAGTCATTCAGTTATAAACCTATCTACTGCTAATACATAAACTAAGAATACAATTCTCATTTTTCTTATGAATTCTTGCTTTTTCCTTCTCAATTTCATCATACTCTTGCTCTTTTTCATTTACATTCAAAGTACATATTACCCTTCTTGTATTCTAGGTTTAAATCCCTTGCTTGAATTAAGTTTTTGGGCCAAATACCTTTTAAACATGTCATTGAGTTCATAATTCACTTATAGAAGCTGGTAGTTGGCTGGTACCCTGATGCTAGTTGACTAGTAACATTTTGTCTAATTTTAAAATTTCAACCAAAGAGCTATCAATTGACTACTGCAGGGTTGGCAGTCAACTGCTAGCTTACTATTGGGCTCAACAGTCAAATGTTAGAGCATGATAGTCGGTTGTTGGCCTTTGGGGAAAAATTCTTGAAAATGAAGAACACGACAGTCGACTTCCAAGGGTTGGTAGTTGGCTGCTAGCATTCTATATGCATTTCTGGGCAACTCAAGAGCACGACAGTCGACTGCTACAGGCT
This sequence comes from Senna siamea, assembly GCA_031216115.1. Classification (NCBI taxonomy): domain Eukaryota; kingdom Viridiplantae; phylum Streptophyta; class Magnoliopsida; order Fabales; family Fabaceae; genus Senna; species Senna siamea. The sequence goes on along the minus strand of CM062355.1, from coordinate 13,319,696 downwards.
ACTAGTCGATTTCTACATTATGCTTTGTTTTAAAACTTGTCGTTAACCCAGAATTTTTATCCAAAAACTTGTTTGTAAAGCCATGTTGAAATTCATGAGCTCAAGATAAACTTCCAAGCATTTTTTAACACATGAAAATAGCCCAAAACACTGTTTAATCTCACTCAAATTTGGGATTAAACCTCATTTTTGTTCAAGTAGAAAAACCCATATTTTAGAATCAATTTTAAGCATGCGTAAGTATCTTCAACATTTTCAAAACACCTAGTAGTAAGTAAAAACATTAAGAATGTATTTTTAAATCCCTTTTTCTTTCAAACAACTTCAAAATCATCAAGTTCAGTTATATAAATAGTAACTTCAAAAATAAAAGAGATTAGGTTATTTTGCTACCTTAAATTCTTGTTTGGATGCTAATTAATGTATTGGATGCCTTCTTAGACACTTCTCTATATTCAAATCTTGTTGGAAGTGGAGATTTAGCTTCCTTTCCCTCACTTTCTCTCTCTACCTGACTGCTTTTTCTCTTTCTAGAAGTAGTTCTGAATTTTGGATAATAAGGGACTCTAGCTTTCGGCTTTATATAAGCGACCTAAAACTTATAATTTTAATCCTAATCTCTAATCATTTGGCTTCAAAATGGTAAGTTTCAAACTAGATACATAATTATCAGTTTGCCCCTAAACCATTGGGGGAGAATTCCAAAAATCAGTTGGCTACAGTAATTAGTTTGGTAAAAATTGAAATTCTCATACCTAAACTTTTCCACTTTTCAGTTTAGTCCTTCTGCCCTTTCTAATCAATTCTCTCATTCTTTTCTAATCCAATTCTGGTACTAATACAACTATATGCAACTATATGAAGTCTAATGCAACATACAAAACCAAATTAATTAAAATTAACAAACATCTGTCATAGAAATAGGGGTCGATGTTACATTTCTCCCTTTTTAAGAAATTTTGTCCTCGAAATTTATACGTACCTACAAAAAAAAATTTGGAAATTTTCTTCTTATCACTTCTTCTTTTTCCCAAGTTACCTCTTGTGGTGATGATTGATCCCATAAAATCTTTACTAAAGGAATAATCTTATTTCTCAATTGTTTGGTCTCAGTGCTAATAATCTTCAAAGGTCTTGGTGTATAAGTCAAATTATCCTTCAATTGTACCATACTAGTATCAAGAATATATAAAGGATCGGGAAGATATTTTCAGAGTTGAGAAACGTGAAATACATTGTAGAGATTGGATAAAAATGGGGCTAAAGCAATTTGATAGGCAAACGGACCAATCTTTTTCAAGATTTGAAAAGGTCCAATGTAGCTCGGGTTCAACTTCCTGAACTTAATAGCCCTACCAATACCAGTAATAGGAGAAAATTTAAGGAAAATGTGATCCCCTTCAAAAAAAATTATAATGTTCTTCTATTCTTATTAGCATAACTTTTCTGCTTATCCTATGCCTTAGCCATCTTTTCTCTGATCGTCTTAATTTGATTTGTGGTTTATTGAACTAATTCAGGCCCTAGTAGTTGTCTCTCCCCCACCTCAAATCAACATAAGGGTGACCTAAATTTTCTTCTGTACAAGGCTTAATAAAGAGTTATCCCTATGCAGGAGTGGAAACTATTATTATATGCAAATTCCATCAGGGGTAAATTTTGATCCCAATTCCCCTTTTGATCTAATGTACATAAACTAAGTATGTCTTCTAGAGTCTGAATAGTTCTCTCAGTTTGTCCATCAATTTGTGGATGATAAGCATTACTAAAACTAAATTTAGTACCAAAAGCCTCCTGCAAGGTTTTCTAGAATCTAGAAGTAAACCTTGGGTCTCTATCAGATACTATATTAGTGGGAACTCTGTGAAGTGTCACTATTTCTTGTATATATAATTAGGCCGACTTATTTAACGAAAAATTTATTTTGATAGGCAAGAAATGTGCAGATTTAGTTAATCTATCTATAATCACCCAAATTGCATCATTCCTTGATTGAGTTATGGGTAAACTAACAACAAAATCCATGGAAATCTTATTCCATTTCCATTCAGGGATTTCAATAGGTTATAGTAATCCTCCAGGTCTCTGATTTTAAATTTTTACCTATTAGCATACTAGACATCTAATAACATACTTAGCTATTTGTTATTTCATACCTGGCCACTAAAATTTCTTTTCACGTCTTGATACATCTTAGTGGCACCAGGATGAACAGTATAGTTACTCTTATAGGCTTCCTCTAAAATTTTATCCCTTAATTCTCCTGATGCTGGGATATGTAACCAATTTTGGAAGGTTACTACTCCGCCATTCTCTTTCTTGAATTCTTTTGGGTCTTTTAAGGACTTTAAGAATTCATCTTCCCCTTGAGCTGTTAGAACTTGAGTTCTAAAGTAATTCTTAATCCTTAATTCACTCAGGCACAACCTATTTAACAACACCAGAGTAGACAAACTTAAACTCCTAAATTTCTCAATTTGGTTCATTTCACTCACCATCATGTGAGCTACATGAAGAGCTTTCCTACTTAGAGTGTCAGCCATTATGTTAGCCTTCCTTGGATGGTACTTTAGTTTAAAATCATAATCTTTTAAAAATTCCATCCATCTTCTCTACCTTATGTTTAATTCTTTCTAATTAAAGAGATATTTAAGACTTTTATGGTTATTAAATACCTCAAACCTAGGCCCATACAAATAGTGTCTCTATATCTTTAAGGCAAAAACTATAGCTGCTAATTCTAAGCCATGGGTAAGATAATTTTCTTCATGAGGTTTTAGCTGTCTAGAGGCATATGCTACTACTCTTCCATTTTGTATTAAGACACATCCTAGGCCCTTTTTGGATGCATCACAATATAGTTCAAAACTTCCTAAGGGATCGAGGATTGTTAGGATAGGTGGTGTAGTTAATTTCTCTTTTAAAATTTGAAAACTATGTTCACACTTGGTATCACACACAAATGGAATATCTTTCCTAGTCAATCTGGTCAAAGGCAACGCTATTTGCGAAAACCCTTGAATAAGTCTCCTATAGTAATCAGCTAATCTGAGGAAACTACGAATCTCAATCATTGTTATGGGTCTCTCCCAACCAACCACTGCTTTTTTCTTACTGGGATCTACTGCTACTCCATCTTTTGAAATTACATAGCTTAAGAATTTCACCTCTTCTAGCCAAAATTCACACTTCTCAAGTTTGGCATACAATTTCTTTTCTCTAAGAAATTGCAATACAATTCTAAGATGGTGTTCATGCTCTTCGCTACTTTTAGAATGTCATTAATAAACATTACCATGAATTGATCAAGGTATGATCTAAAGATACGATTCATGTAATCCATAACGATAGCTAGAGCATTTGTTAATCCAAATAGAATTACAAGAAATTCATAATACCCATATCTAGTTCCAAAGGCTATCTTAGGTATGTCTTCTATTCTCACTCTGATTTGATGGTACCTCGAACTCAAATAAATTTTAGAAAACATAGTAGCCCCTCTCAACTGGTCCAACAGATCATCTATTCTAGGGAGTGGGTATTTATTCTTTATAGTTACCCTGTTCAATTGCCTGTATTTTATATAAAATCTCAAACTTCCATCTTTCTTCTTTACAAATAGGACTGGTGCTCCCTAAAGTGATGCATTGGGTTTAATAAACTGTCTTTCTAAGAGATCTTATATTTGTAACTTCAATTCATTCAACTCTAAGGGAAACATTCTATAGGTGCTATAGAAATTGGTCACATACTAAGAATCAGTTTTGTAGAAAATTCTATCTCTCTCTTATGTGGAAGACTTGAAATTTCATCGAAAAAGACATTTGAGAATTCACAAATTACAAGAATAGCATAAAGTTTATGCTGGAATTCAATCTCAGAAGAACACAAAAAGCTCATTCTTTGGATCTCTTCCTTAGTTTTCCTATTTACAGGTATGGTAACTATAAAAGTAACAGACTTCTTAGAATATCCAAGACTATTTTACAGATAACCAATCCATCCCAACAATAATATCCAATTCCACCAAAGGTAAACAAATAAGGTCAACAAAGAAAGACTTATTTTCAACAACAAGGGGACAATTTAAGCAAGCCAAAGAAGTCAATACCCACTTTCTTACGGCAGTAGAAATAGATAGCTTATAGGGTAGTTTAGATAAAGCTAAATTCAATCTTTTCACACATTCCAAGGAAATGAAAGAATGAGTGGTGCCAGAATCAAATAGTACAATTAAAGATACACCATTTATTAAACATTTACCTTTCATAAGATTATCAGATTAGGCCGCTTCTTTACTCTTAAAAGTGTAAACTCTTCCCATAGTAGAAGTTCTAGTGGGTTCAGTTGACTTTTTTCACTCAGAATAATCTTTGATATAGTGACCCTATTTTCCACATTTATAACATACCCCCGATTGGAATCAACAAGGTCCACTATGATTCTTCCCACATTTTGGAAAAGTATTGGGTACTACCTGTCTCACTGCGGGCTTCTTTCTTTTCTGGTTTCCTTTATCCCTATTGTCTCTTCCTCTAAAGAATCCAGGTTTTTTCCTCTTGAAGAAGTTAGTTCTTTGTCTTTCCTTTTTCGTGTTGGCCAGGTTCTGAGAAACTATGCAATACTTGTTTACTAGCATAGTAAACTTTCTAATTTCAAATAGAGCAATAATGTTCTTTAACTCCAACCGCAACCCAACTTCCAGATGCATGGCTTTCCCCGCCTCATTTGGATGAAATGCCAAAGAAGGATAGAACTTAGACAACTCTTTAAATTTAGCTAAGTAGTCCTCAAAAGTCATACTACCCTGTTTCAATTGCCTTAACTCAATTTCTTTCTAGTTCCTCACATTCTCAAGGAAGTATTTTTCTAGATACACTCTTTTAAATGATTCCCAGGTAATCTGGGTTCCTTAGGCTTCCAATAATTGTCTAGCCCCTCTTTACCAATATTCTACCTCTCTAATGAGCATATAGGTGGCGAACAATACTTTTTTTTCATCAATATTCCTTAGGACTTCAAACTGTTTCTCCATCTCTCGAAGCCATTCTTTAGCTGCTTGTGGGTTAAACTCACCCCTAAAGGAAGGAGATTTATTTCTTTGAAATTCAAGCCAGCCATTATAAGCTTGGTTTCCCACTTGTCCAACCTCAGGGTTTAGATTATAGTTCACAAGTCTATTCTCCTGAAATTGTCGGAATGCTTTAGCAGTAGCGGTAGCAACCTATTGGGTAGCAACAGCAGCTTGTTCCCTCATGGCTTCTACCATTCCCACTAAAGTCTGCATAACTCCAGTCAAGTTACCCTTATTCTCCTTTTCCTTTCCAGTATTCTTTTTAAGTGGGGCCATATTTCACTTTACAAAACAAACATTACCAAGGTAATCAATCTCAATAACATAATATTTATAAGAGATCATATGACACCAATAAGAAATGATGTCTACACAAACCTAGTACTTCATTCCTCAAGTCAAAATAAGATACAAGACAGTTAACTGCCATGGCTCAGCTAACTACCCTACACTAGTTGTTATCCTGAGGAATTTATCCTTCACTATCGAGCTAGTTATCACTAGCCATGGTAGCAATGCTCTGATACCAACAAAGTGTAACCCCCAATCTTATAGTTCCTTTTATTTATTTAATTAATATAATAATACTATATAATATTAGTGAATTACTACTTTCTTCACCCAAGTCCATTTTAAATTCTTATCAAGTGAAATTATTAAATACTATTAGTTTGGCCACTACACTTAAGTTCTCACACGTTACGCAACAGAAAATAGAATGAGGTAATGGAAATGAAACACATATACATTTATAGATACATTCACATCCATTTACAATATTCATAAGTGTCATCCATCAAACATATACCCATGGATATGCGAGTGTGTTAACCAGGTTAAGGAGATAAAAAGCCTGTTACTCCTACTCATTTAACAAAATTGCTAGTGAATTCCTAGCTCACATATCCTAATACATATATGCCCTTATCTTATACATCAAAAATCTATCCTCCTGATCCTTTCCAAAAATTTAACAAGGATTCAAGGTATCAGGCATATCAAAATGTTTTTAAAACTTTATATATTTAAGGTGTGGGAGGGACTTTCCATACATATCTGACCCACAATTCCTTGAAAACAGGGAAATACCCCAAAAATGGTATCACCATCAACTCAACTTCCACTTCTAGTAATATTTGGTACCTAGGCATCTAACGCAAATCAACATTTTTAATGAGAATAAATCTCAGTAGTAATAATAACCAATTTATAAAACAACTAGTTTGTACCATCGTAATCCCATACAGAAAAAGTTAAATCCTTCTTATCGTTATACAAATGATATATCTATTGGGTTTCCTTGCATAAAATTACATTTGATACTCATAATTGCATGCATCATTTACTTGATATGTACCACACAAGGCATATATCTAATAAAATAGTCAAATCATATAGGTAACATAATTTCATTCATATATTTTCATCTAAGGAGTAGTAAGGAAATAAGGGTATTTCTCATTGGTCTTCGCTATCATCATAATAATTATCATATAATAACAATAAGAGAAATCAGGAGGGTCATCAAATGAGCTACTCTATATTTTCAAATATGTACTCACAACTTTTGGCAACATATGCCTGTTGGCAGCCCTCGACTACAACATCATATTTATGTACATTCTGGAGTGTCCTTTAGTGGATCCAAGTACAATAGAGTCCCCACATTGAGTCCACACATTAAGAGTCCACACATTGAGTATATAATAGGGTCCCCAAAATGCTTTTCATGAGCATATACAATAGGATGATTAGGTGCATACTATAGTTAAGTGAAATCCTAAGTATGTGACCTTTTATTTAACTTGGCCATTAAGTCACTAACTTAGAATTTACAACTATTATGATACTTGCGGAATGTTTAATCACCATCCCATACCAGCAATCAATCATTTAGTTATGAACCTATTTACCGATAATACATATACTAAGAATACAATTATTATTTCTCTTATGCATTCTTGCTCTTTCCTTCTCAATTTCATCATACTCTCTCTCTTTTTCATTTAAATTCAAAGTACATGTTACCCTTTTTGTATTCTAGGTTTAAATCCCTTACTTGAATTGGGTTTTTGGGCTAAATACCTTTTAAACATGTCATTAAGTTCATAATTCATTCACAGAATCTAGAAGTTGGTACTCTACTGCTAGTCAACTGGTAGCATTCTGTCCAATTTCAAAATTTCAACTAGAGAGCTATCAGTCGACTGCTATAAGGTTGTCAGTCAGCTGCTAGCTTACTATTGAGCCCGACACTCGAATGTTAAAGCATGGCAGTCAACTATTGGCCTTCTGGAAAAAATTCTAAAAAATGAAGAACACAGAAGTCGACTTCTAAGGGCTTGCAGTTTGCTGCTAGCGTTCTATATGCATTTATAGGCAACTCAGGAGCATGACAGTCGACTGCTGCAGGCCACCAGTTAGTTGCTACGTTATGCTATATTTTAAAACTTATCGTTAACCCAAAATTTTTATTCAAAAACTTGTTTGTAAAGCCATTTTGAAATTCATAAGCTCAAGATAAAACTTCTAAGCATCATTTAACATGTGCAAACAGCCTAAAACACCTTTTAATCTAACTCAAATATGGGATTAAACCTTATTTTTGTTCAAGTAGAAAAACCCATTTTTCAGAATTAGTTTTAAGCATGCATAAGTATCTTCACCTGATTCAAAACACCCAATAGTAAGTAAAAACATTAAGAATGTCATTTTAAATCCCTTTTTCCTTTAAACAACTTCATAATCATCAAGTTCAGTTATATGTAATTCTCTCTAGAAGTGGTTCTGAATTTTGGGTAATAGGGGATTATAAATTTTGGCCTTATATAGCAACCAAAAACTTACAATTTTGATCCTAATCTCTAATCATTCGGCCTTAAAATGGTAAGTTTCAAACTATATACATAATTACCATTTTGCCGTTGAACCATTGGTGGGAGAATTTCAAAAATCAGTTGGCTACAGTAATTCTTTTGGTAAAAATTGAAATTCTCATACTTGAACTTTTCTACTTTTTAGTTTAGTCCTTCTCTTTTTTCTAATCCAATTCTAGCACTAATACAACTATATGTAGTTTAATACAACATACACAACCAATTAATTAAAATTAACAAATATCTCTGATAGAAATAGGGGCGAATGTTACATTTTTCCATTCTCATTGGTGATAGAGCCAAAGATTGGCTATTTTATTTACCTCTAAGATCAATAACAACATGGGCGGAGATGGTAATGCTATTTCTTAAAAATTCTTTCCTGCTTCTATAATTATTAGTATAAGAAGAGATATATGTAGCATCAAGCAAAGGGATACATAAGTCTTACATGAATATTGGGAGAGGTTCAAGTTGACAACTTAATCTTTCTTGCTAACTTCGATGTGGTAGACATGGAGGATGATAATTCTGAAAAGCAGTCAGATATCTTGTTAGGAAGACCATTTTTGAGTATTGCTAAGACAAAAATAGATGTTCATAAAGGTATTTTTAGCATGGAGGTGATAATTCTGAAAAGCAGTCAGATATCTTGTTGGGAAGACCATTTTTGAGTATTGCTAAGACAAAAATAGATGTTCATAAAGGTATTTTTAGCATGGAGTTTGATGGGAAAATTGTGAAATTCAATGCTAAAAGGCATCTAAGTGAAGTTTCCTCAATTTATAGGGTTGATATTGTTGATCCTATAGTGCAAGATACACTTGAATTACACTAGCAATGCAAGTTCAGTACTGTGATGGGTGAAACCATTAGCCAATGCTGTTTAGAGAAGCCTAAGGAAAACTCTTACAGTGCCATAGAGCTAGAAGAAGTGGTTCATGGGCCGGAAGCTTTGAAACCTAAACTTCGTAATCCCTTAACTCACAATTTACCTTTGTCTCATGCTAAAAACTTTCCATCTATGATGCAAGAATCATAGTTAAAACTAAAATGGCTTCTTAAGCACATTAAACAAGCATTCTTGGAAGCTCAAGTGGAAGAAGAAAGATTTATCAGAGTACTCAGAGAATACAAAGAAGCTATAGGACAGACTATAGTCGATATTAAAGGCTTAAGCCCAACTACATTCGTGCACAAAATTCTCGTTGAATAGAATTACAGGCTAATTCAGGAAGCACAAAGGCACCTCAATTCTCTAATGATATAAGTGTTGAAGAAAGAATTTTGGATGTTGTTAGATACTGATCTTAATTGTTCAATTTTAGATAGCCAATGGGTAAGTAAAGTGCAAGTGGCACCCAAAAAAATTGGTGCAAGGATGTTAAAGAAGTCAAAAATGGAAAACAAAATGGTTATAAAACCACTAGATTGAGGATGAGTTATATTTGTTACTTAAGGCGTACCCATACCTTAAACAACACCCTTTAGTAGCACTTAACTCATTTTTTTCTTTTATTTTTATTATTTTTACTATTTTTCTCACTTTTATTTCATTCAAAATTAATTTTTTTTTTCATTCTGAAAATAAAGCATGTCCACACCTTAATAGGGTACTTTCATCTCCTTCCTTAAGGTGGATTTATTAGTTTTATAAATTCTTTAGGTAAGACGCGTTTCTGTGCAGCTCTAGAAGAGGCTCCACATCCAGTTTAAGGGAGCACAATGATAAAACCATCCGCTCAGTACATTCAATTCAGAGAAGTTTCACCTTTCCCTTGCTCTTATCTATTTGTTCTTACTACTTTTACTAACTACTTGCATTGAGGACAATGTTGTGTTTAGGTGTGGGGGAATTTGGATGATATTTTGAACTTTGGAAAATTGAGAAAATTTTTAAAAATTTTAGATTTTAGATTGTTGATAATACTTTTAGTTTAGTTTAATTTTGAATTATTGCTTCAATTGTGGATGAAATAGTTGGAATAAATTTTGGAAAATAAAAAAATTCAAAATTTTTAATTTCTAGTGAGATATAGTTTTAGTTTACTTTAGTTTCTGATCTTATGATCAATTTTCCTCCACTTACTCATGTTTGGACTGCTAAAGCATAGTTCTTGAGTTGTTATTTTTTTTAAAAGCAAAATTCATGCTTTCAAGTCACTGGATTAAACTTGAACATTTGAGTTATGTTTCCTTCTTGTAGCATGACCATGTGTCTGCCAAGTATACTTGTTTGAGTTGAGAATTAAGAAGAAAAACTTTGCATGCTAACCTTAATTGAATTGCCTTGCATTTTAGGACTTTTTTTTAGTTTACTACGATGCCAAAGACAAGGTGGATTACAATGCTTTTGTAGGTCCAAAAACGTGGAATTGATTAAAAAGTTTGTTATTTCACCTTCCTTTTTCCTTTTACAAATAATAATAATAATAATAATATTATTATTATTATTATTATTAATTTTCTTGCTCCTCTAATTCAAAAAAGAATTATGAGCAGTGCTAGTAGCCGCTTAGAGTTGTGAATTATTAAGTAACTGGATGTAGGTATCACTAATATTTACATTCGTGTCAAAAGATTTTGACACTTTAAGTAAGAGTTAAGAGTGCTTTGAAATAAGAAATGTTGTAAGTAAATTGAGTAACCGGGATTTTGTACCAAAAAGTATATTCTTTCACATCAAAAGGCTTTGTTAACAGTTCTCTTTAATTAAAAAAAAAAAGAGAAATAAAAAGTTAAAGGGAATTAGAAATGTGGAACAACAAAATTTTCTTTGAAGTTGCTGAATTCTTTTAGACCTTATGTTTATTTGGAATTTGCTTTGTGTTGGTATCTTGGTAAACTTTTCAAACATTAGTGTTAGGCTTAACTATTTGACATGCCAATATGCTTGTAAGACATTTTCTCTTCTCTCTAGAGTATTGCTTGTTTGGTTTCAAGGCTTGCTGCATTGTGGAAAATAGATTAAGTGTTCTTTGTTTTGTTTGTTAACTTGGAAGTATGCTTCGTCGAAATTAGCTACTTGAGTTTTGCTTGAAAAATACTTTATGCTTGATACATGCTTGAGGGCAAGCATGAGCTAAGTGTGGAGGAATTTGTTAGGTTCAATTACTTGATAGTTTTATACTCCCTTTTCTTGATTATTTTGATGTTTTAACTTAAATATTAGTAGCTTTTAAATAAAGTTTATAATTTGATGCAATTTTGGTAGCTTAGCATTTTTTTTATATTTTTATAATTTTTACCAATACAAGAAAATAAAGAGTGAGCATGTCTTATTTTTCAGAAGTTTTACAGCTATATATATAATAAAAATAAAATAAAATAAATAAAAATAAAAATAAAAATAAAAATAAGCTAATCATCTTAGGATGATTATCTATCTAGAAGATTATCGTTTTTCTAAAAACATTATCATATTTGAAGAGATTTTGACTTGTCATGATCTCTTTGAAAAATCCTATCATCTCTCTTGACCATTCATCCTTTTTTTTTTTATTTATCTTATCTTACCTTATATCATCTTATCTCATTATAACTTATCTCATCTTATCTTATCATAACTTATCTCGTCTTATCTTATCTTGACTTATCTCTTATCTTATCTTATCCTATCCTCTCTTTTGAAAAAGTCTAGAATTCTTCTTGGTCGAGGATCTTCCTTGAAGATGGCTAGCATTCTTTTATAAATACCCTAGTCTTTGTTGTGAAAAAGGGGAGACTTCTTCTTGGATAAGGAGAGACGCGAGACGAAGAAAGAGTTCGAATCTAGAGAGGGAGAGCTTAAGCCAGAGGCTGCATCCATGCTTTTTTACCATTTTCACTAATGAATTCTCCTTGTTTGATTTGTGTTGTCTCTATACTGATAATTATGTGTAGCTAATTTTTTTTTACCTAATCAAAGTTAATCAAAGTTTGATCTCTTTCAATTTTGAGATCTAATTACTTTCTTATTTCTCTCTCTTTTCTTTAATATTTACGCATTCTCTATGCTTAGTCACTATTATTGCTTGTTTGTTAGATTCAATAGGGCCCATTGTTCTTTCATTCCAACAATATACTGCCAATTGAGATAACTAAATCCGTAATTTTTAAATTATTTCGATATCTTGTGATAAAATAACAAAGTTCAATATAAGGGATCTTACTTTTGTTATGTGGATGCATGATCTAGTCTAAATAAATCAAGCTTGTATGTTTATTGGCTAGAATTAGTAGTCTTTCTGAAGTTTACAACGTTTAATAAACTAAATATTAAGAGCTTGTTTAAGATTTTTTATTGATCATGGATTAATCAAATAGCCTATTTTTGTTAATGAATAAATAGAGAAAGACAGGTTGATAGAGCTTGTTAAAAACTATAACTAATTTATTAATTGGGAGATTGAGCTATCTTTGAATCAATGATAAATTAAAGAAATCAAAATTAAGATTATATCTTGGTTGGATGCTATTTAAAATTAATTTTCTTATTATTTTGTCATATTTAATTATCTTATTTTTAATTAATTTCATCTTTAAATTGCAAATGCTTCTTTTTATTTATTTATTTAGGCTAAGAGAATTAAATTGTTACTAATTCTTATAAGTTCGACCCTACTTATCACTAATTATAAAATAATTTTATATAGTAGATTTAATTTTTTGGAATCGACAACCATCATAGTTATTAAAAATATTATTTCTATCATAATTAATATAAATAAAGTAAAATAATAGAAATTTAAATATAATTAGTACATAAATAGTGAATATAAATTTATTCAAAAAATACATTTTTATTCATAATTTATACATTTATTAGGAATATAGTGATTTATATTTAAATAATTTTATTTGTTTGAGTTTGGACAATGAAATATTATTGTTTTTTAATTACTATTTTTATTAGAAAAGATTTTGGTTAGTGGTTTTTATTAGAAATAAAGAGGGTTCAAAAAAAAATAATTTTTATAAGTTTATCACAAGTTTACTGTAAGTTCACTGAATTTACCATAAGTTTATAAATTTTTGAGTTTAACAACAAATTAACTAATTTTATCTATATATAAATATAAATTCGTAAGAGTTTAAGAATTAAATTAAAAGTTTAACAAAATTTTGATTAACGTTGTTAGGATTGTTTGTAAGTTGTGAGACCTTCTTTGGGCCAAAATATAGTTTGATCCACGCAAGATCAAAATTTTCTAGAATCAAATTAATTGGTCCGAAACTTGGCTGCCTATGGTTGACAATTTGACATGAAGCTTTAATTAATAAATAATATCGAAATTACGTCACCAGTTTTTTGAAAATTCACAATGTTTTCTTCTCAGGGCTGTGAAGCAAGTGATGCATGATAGATAGCGCCACAATGCAATGAATCATACTTTCTTTTTTGGTGGCTAGAAATGTACATTGCACGATTTTCCTTTTAATTAAAAAAGGTACTTTTCTCTTGAAATTTAAAAATAAAATTATTATACTTTTTACCTGTTATTTTTAAAAATTTAAAATATAAAAATATTTTTAAAAATAATTTCTTTAACTATAAAAGTTGATTTAACATTTTTTAACTTTGTATTTTCTATAATATTTTTTCATATAAAATTTTGATGAAAAAGTGATATGTCAAAAAAATTAAACTATAAATTTAGGGCAAAAATGCAAAAAGCTTTTAAACCTTAAGTTTTGAGTAAAAAGATATTTTAACTGTCAAATTTGACATAAAATTTTTCTTCAACTAATTTGATTGAGGTCTTTTTGTTAAAGTTTTAAATCAAAAAATTAATAAAATTTATTGCATGATATATGAAATTTAAGGAATTTTAAATTAATTTTTATAGTTAAAAAATTATATACACATAATTTACAGTTTAAAAAAATTATGTACATTTAATCTTTTAAATAAAGTTACACTCAACACTTATTTTAACAAAAATATTTTATATCTATTATTTATATAGTATAAAAAGAAATAATTAGAATGAATTATTCTATCCTATTTTGAGATATGTTTAATTACATAGCTCTCTTTTCAATTGAAAAAAAAATTGCATTTTCATCTTCTAATAAATGTTAAATTACACTATTTTCTGTTTACGTTATTACATATATCTTTGAGCCTTTTAATATTTATACTCTCTCTAATTACGATATAAATTATTAGTGACTTAGTATAAATGCTTGTCAATTTTTTTAACTTTTAATAAAAAAATTCTACAAAATAACTAGTATATTTTAAAATAATAAAAATAAATAAAAATAAATAATTTAATTTTAAATTCTCACTCTCTCTTAATTTTTTCATATATTTAATTCGTATTGTATTTTATTATTAATATATTTTATACAAATGATTAAAATAATTCAAATCTATAAATTATAATATTAATAAGTATAAATTGTGATTTACAAAGGAAATAAAAATTAGAGTGAATGTGAACGATGGTAAAAAATAAAATAAAATCTTTATTATTTATTTCTATTTATTTTAAAATGTAATAATAATTTACTTTAGATATAAAGTGTTTTAAAATTAATCAAAAAATATTAATTTATATTTTAATATTTAGTAAGCAACTACTTAAAAATTAAAAGAATGTTCAAAAGCATTTTAGGACTTTTAATATAATTTTTAGAAATTATTTTTAATTTTCTTAAAAAATAAAAAAATTTATTTGAATAACTATTTTTGATAGAAAATAAAAAAAATAAAATATATTTTTTAAAAATAAAAAATAAACAATAATTTAAATTTTAATATTTTTAAAAATAAAAAATAAGTCTTTATTAATAATATGTATTTAAATATATAAAAATAATATTAATATAAATTTTTAAAATAAATTTTATAAAATAATTTTAAAAAAATAACATTGAAACATGCCCCAATAACTATTGCTCATATTTTATTGAAGGCTGGTCTACTCCACTTTACAATTTGTTTATTCTTTATTTATTTACTCTTTTGAGTTTTGACGTTTCTATGGTCAAATCTCACTTTCTTCGTTGGCAGTGGCAAAGCGCTAAAATGGAAATAATACATGCAAAGTCTCTCTATGATTCTATACCAGCATCCCTTTTATTTTCCCCTTCATTTCTCCTTTTCCTCTCTGCTACCTTCGTGTTCTCTTTCCTCATATTCCAAAGATACCCTTTTGCAGAAACACAACTTTTCAGCTTACTTGCTGCTTGTACCTTCAAAAAATAACATTTTTCTGTGTGCTGCTGGGTCTCTTTCTCTCTCTCTCTCTGAGCATGCTGCCTCTGAACTTCTTTGCTTTCTTAATTATTGCTTTGAGTTGCTTCAGATGGCTAAGACATGCAGAATCAAAACTACCCGAAGAAGAAGGTATGAGCCTTTGTTTGTTTTTGTCGTTTTTCATCTTTGGTCGTGAACAAGTGTAGCAAAAGGGGGAAATTTTGCCACGCTTAAATTTTGGTGCTTTTTGCAATGTTGGGACTCTCTCTTTGGAGTATGGACTATTGGGCACAGATTTTACTTAGTTTGTGGGAGAAAAAAGTTGTAAATTTCTAAGCCGCCATTTCTTTCATACATTTTCTCCACAATAAAAAAAAAAAAATATATTTATATCTTAAAACTTGGTTCTGATTGCCCTCCATAATTGGCTGAGATCCATGAAGAACAAACACTGACATGCACGCATGATACAATACCAACACGGACAAGACGCATTGATACGTCAAACTTAAAAAAATATAGAACATGACACGTCCGTGCTTCATAGGTTGAGATGCAATTAGTGTGGGTTTCTGCATTGTATTCAGAATGATTTCTTCTGTTTTTTATATATGAATATATTATTATCATTCCTTTTAAAAAATTTTCTTGCATTATTCTCTATGGCTTAAATTTTGGGTTGAATCATCTGGTTTGTGAGAGAGTATTTGTCATCTTGTACGCAGTTTTCAGCTGGGGAGTGATTTTATCGGCTGAAGCTGAAGGCTCAGCTATTCATATCTGTGTTTTTGTGTTTGCTTGCTAATTGCTTCTTCATTAATTCAGAATTAGTTACCAGTGCAGAAATGTCTTCCTAAAGATCTCTTTGTGCTTTTTTTTTTTTTAATCAATTTGACTTGGTGAAAAATTCAGAAAGAACAAAAGCATTTCTGTTTGACTGCTTCATATATACGTATTTTAAATTTAAAATCATGAAGCCCATTCTGTGTTAATATGCTAATAAAAAACCTCGTGAGTTTATCATCTCTTTGAACACTCTTTATGCAGAAAACAAGTTAAGACTCAGCTCAACTTGGAAAGGCATTCCAAAAAATGAAAGATTTTAGTTTTCTTGTTATATCATTGACATCATAAGTTTTTCTCAAGCTTCAGGATATATTTTTGTTTGAATTGATGGAGTTCAAGTAGTTGTTTGTAACAACTGACAACTAGATGTGTAATTTAGTACAGAAAGTAGTACATATGTGAAAAGTTAAACTTGATCGATTTCTTCCCTACTTTTATATTTTATTTACAGTACTAGTTTAATCTTCAAAAAGAAAAACAAATGTACTAGGTTTACTGCAACTGTGAAGGTCTTATTCTTTAAGTATAATCCTATTTGGAAAACTACAAATTACTTGTTCCACTGGTTCAGGAGGGAGGCTATACTACTTAATGCCTGCATAATCTTCAATTATGTAAGAACAAACACACTGATAGAGAATAAAATGTTGGCATTCAGACAAATTTACTATCTAACTTACCCATGTAGAAACATGGTAATCTGAATTATTTGATTTTGAAGTAGTTCTCAACAAAGAACAATGCTCACATTCTCTTCTTTCTTTTCTACCAGGGGGTTCTATTATGTCATTGAAATATTTTTAAGAAATCTGTAGAAATGAATAACTTATTTTTTTTGGAGTTTATTGATCTCCATATTCTATATATCAATGGGATTGAAGATCAACTTCTATTCCTAAAAGTGGATAGGTGCATAGAGCACTAAACAGAGCAAGTAAACTTTAAACATTTACTATCATGCTCATTTCAGGTTTGCATGTACTTTCAAATTTCAATCACTTCTACTAATCCATATTCAATTTTAAGAGTAACTAGTAAAATCTAATACTGAGTGCCATGATTTGGGACATCTATAGTTGGATTTAGTGCTAATTCTAATGTTATATGTCATTTTTCTTGTTCTCCTAATTTTATTTGTCATGCTTATACCATCTCATATGTTATCCAGTCGATGCTCTTCAAGAAATTGTGAGTACGATGGGTGCCACCTATTGGAAGTTTGATGGCAATTCTTGTCAAATTCAAATGGTAGGGTTAACACCAGAGCTGCTGAATGGATCACAGGGCAACATTGGTTGTGAATGCTTTTCTGAAAATAACACTAATTGTCATGTTGTGAGCATGTAAAATTTCCTATCTGATCTTAAGTTCTTCTAAAGTAACAAGTTTATCATTTGTTATGTTTTTTGATAGATCTAGCTTAAATAATTAACTTCCTGATGGAACCAAGTGACTTGGGGAACCTTCCTTGAAAGTTAGCCGTTGAGGTGAAGAACCAAGTCACTTAAGTACCCTATCTAGCATCCCATACTACTCAATGTGAGACTTCGGTAGCCCATACTACTCTAGGGAGAACCTATACTATCCCCATTCGCATCATAACACCACCCTTGAAGAGGGTATGTTTCAGTGGTTAGACACTTCACTCGTCGTTCTTTCACTCTACCACAATTAGTTGCTTCGACAGTAACCCTTTGTAGGTAGCCCTCTCTGTACCATTCGCAAACCAACTTTGCTAGCAAATGATGGAACCCCAATGACTTGGGAAACTCAGAACTAAGTCACTTAAGTACCCCATCCAGCATTTCATACTATTCAATGTGGGACTTAGGTAACCCATATTTTGGAGTCATCCCATACTATTCCCATCTCCCCATAACTTCCTTATAGAGAGATCATTATGGACCTGAAATTTGAAAGACTATTTTTCATAACAGTTGACTGGGGCTAATATATTTATTTAATTTTCCATATTTCAGCATGCTCAAGGGGTATAGTCTTCCTGGCTTGCTTCCACCTCAACTGGTCAAACTTCCTTACTTGAGAGAAGTGTATGAGCACCATGAAAATGCTTCAGTACTTTCTGTTTTTTCCAATTCAAATTATTTTGGCTCCCGTTTGAATGGATGAAAATGTTTTAATGTCAATACGTTATTATAGCCTTTTCCGTTAAAATGAGTTTTGCTCTCATTGTAGTGACTTTGCTCTCAATTACCTAAATGGTACAATCCCTAAGGAATGGACTTCCATGAATTTATCTTCAATGTAAGTTCCTCTCAACTGTTGTAAATTTTCACTCAGTTGCTTGCCTTTTGTATTAACTACAACATATCATGCAGCTCTGTTCTTGTGAATCGCATATCAGGGGAAATTCCTAAGGAGTTGGGAAAGATGACCTCTCTAACATACCTGTAAGTTGTTGAACTTAAGTTTTTCTCATTTTGTATACTTTTTGAACATATGTCTTGTTGACAATGCGTTAAGCTTTTGGGTCATGATGCACTGTTTAGTCCATGAGTATAACATCTTGCTAAAACTCAATGAAAGAAGATTTCCCCAAACCTCTAGCCCCAGTCCTATCAATATGTTATTATATAGCTTTGAAAGCTTTGAGTATCTAGGTTTCAGAGGACTGTGCTCCCTTGAACTAGCTAAAATTCAGAGAAAATTTCAATGCATTAGTGCATTTATCTTACTTTCTTATGGTGAATTTCTGAACTATGTACTTTTTTTTTTTTCTTCTCCCTCTCACACTTCACATTAGGTGCCTTGAAGCAAATGAATTTTCTGGTCTTGTTCCTCCTGAGCTTGGGAATCTAATTAACCTGCAGACTTTGTAAGGCATCATCTTTTTAAGTTTTTTTTCTCCTGAAATTTTTCGTGTTTTATTTTCGGAACATATTTGAAGATTCAGCACTCTATTCTGATGGTTAATAACTGTATTATTCTCATTGCAGGATTTTATCGTCCAATATGTTGTCTGGAAACTTACCAGTGGCATTGTCCCAGTTACAGAATTTGACAGATTTGTATGTTCTAGGTTACTGATTACTTTGTGTTCCTTAGAAAATAGATGAAGATAGTGTTTTTTGATGAATATCATCTTGTGGTGCTTTGCAGTAGGATAAACGATAATAACTTCAGTGGAAGAATACCTAATTTCATACAGAATTGGAAACTACTCAAAAGACTGTGAGCTCCTGTTTCCCTTATTTTTTTTCTTGACAATTTCTATTTGCAGTTCAATTCTTGAAATAAGATAATCCAACATTATGCTTAATTTCTACTTTATATTCTCATCTTAATGTGCCTTTAAGAGAAATGCATGCAAGTGGACTGGAGGGACCGATCCCATCAAATCTATCACTTCTGAGTAATTTAGTTCAATTGTGAGTAAAGAGTCTCCTTTCTTTTTTTCCTCTCTTTCTTGTTCTTCTTCTTTTTAGTGGATTGGAGGGACTGATCCCAACGAATCTATCTCTTCTGAGTAATTTAGTTCTGCCGTGAGTAAAGAACCTCTTCCTGTTCATTGTTATACTAATACTTTGCTGATGGTGGAACATATTTGTACAGGAGAATTAGTGACTTACAGAGTCCAAGTCAGGATTTTCCTTCTCTAAGCAATATGACAGCATTATTGATATTGTATGTATTTTGCTATGTTTTAAACACACTTTACACATTTTATTTGATAATGTTCAGTTTAAAGTGATTCAGATTTTCAATTTAGGGTTTTAAGGAATTGCAATATTACTGGAGAGCTTCCCGCCTATATCTGGACAATGCAGGATTTGGAAATGTTGTGAGTAAAGTATTTGAATCTTTTGTGCCTAAGCTTCCTTTTCAATATTTTGGTCATTGAAGCAAATACTAATAGGAAGACTACTCCATCAACTCTATTTTTGTTGTCAAGATTTAACTAAGCAAGCTTTTGATTCCAAGTTTGTAGTGTGCATAGCATTATAGATTGAAAAGTCTGTTCCCAAGCTAATGGACTATCCTGATTCAAGAAGTGGCTGTTTAAAGAGACATGAACTTCAAGCGGAATTTAAAGCCTATATGGAATTTGGAAGTTGGGTTAAATGTACTAAATACAAGTTGGAGTGTTGGGTGATGGATGGAGTATACTGTATATTTGCATGATAATTGTAAAGTGTAAGCTAACATAATTGAATATCAGAGTAAAGAAGAGAGGGGCACATAAATGCATAATATAATTGAATATCAGGTTACATTTTTCAAAATAATTTGAAAAAGTAGATGCTGGAGAGAAAAATAAGAAATGTGAAAAGAAAACGAAGGAGTCCAGTTGTTAAAAAACATTATTTAATATGTTATATAGCTTGCAAGGAATAGAAATTGAAACTAAGCAAATCTTGATCTAGTAAAAGAATTTTGTTTTCTCCATAATAAACCAAATTATTAGAAATGGAACTCATCATCAAGGCATCACTTGAAATTTCATCTCCTGAATTTTAATTCATGGAATTTCTTCATATGGAGAATGATCATCTTTCCTTTTTTGGCAATATTATTTGTCAATTGAATCATATAATGCATTGGTGTAGGTAATTGCATTAGCCGTTGTTATCTTTCTCTCATTTCTTTTCTATTTTAGTCGTTTTTTAGGTTTTCTTCTATTATTTGGTTCTGGTATGCTGCTGCAAACACTGAATATATGATGTCATTGATGATACTTAGTGCTACTTCTTAATTGCAAAGACTAGTTAAATATTCGCATGGCATTCCTTAAGTTCCAAACTTTATACATTGATGGAACTTTAATTTATTTCTTCAAATGTTATAGGGATGTCAGTTTTAACACGTTAGTTGGGGAAATTCCAGCAACTATAAGTGCGAAGCAACTGAAATTTGTGTAAGTGCACTACTCTAAAACTAGAGAAATTCTTAGGTACACTTACAGCCAGCTAGTGCAGGGAGCCAATAGAAACTCACTAAAAGTGGTGTCAGTGGATCCCACCACTTGAAATTTTGTGACTTTTTATTGGGTCCTTGCACATCTAGTTGGTAAATTATATGAAAGAATTTCTCCTAAATCTGTGTATGCAGAAATGTCCATTATAAAGTAGTCCTGTGGTAGTCGCCTCTATTTTGAACTGTTAAAAAAAATGACATAGTAGGGAAATTTTCATTGCTTTTATCAGCTTCCTAACTGGCAATATGCTAAGTGGAAATATACCAGACTCAATCTTGAGGGATGGAAGCAATGTGTAAGTATCTTATCTTGGAGTCAAATTATTTTATTATATTTTCAATTTGCCATCCGTCCTTTGCTGTACATATTTAAGTGTATTTTAAGATCTTATAGTCACTACCAGTTGGTGTCGTTTGATCCATGTAGCCAACCTCACCTAGTAGGAAAAGACTTTGTTTGTTGTTGTTATAGTGCTACTAGTTGGACAAAGGAACTAGAAATTTAATTTCAAATATATTTCATGTTTATCTATTTCCGTGCTTAGGAATGTCCAAATTTTTCTTTACTATATTGTGAAACTTGTGGATGATTTGATGACAATTTGTTCTTGTTTATGCTATTATCATTGCCTCGTAAAACCATTTAATGTACACTGTTTTAAAATACTGTATTGTAGACATCTGTAGATAGGCAAGTGAAATAACTAATTGTCATTTATACCTATGAAGGATACCTATTTGACATATTAATATCATTTACACCTATTTAACTTACCGGCTTTAATGTGACTGATCCTTCTAGAATTGAAAGATGGGTGTCAACTATCAAATTCCTACTAAAAATGATATTCTATTCCTCTTCCTTCTAAATATGATATTTTAATGTTAATAACATGGTCAATGGTTCTAAGGCTATTCAGAAAATTTTGTTCTAAAATTATACATTTTAAAGTGTCATTCATTTACTTAAAATGAAGAACCTTAGATAGAGGTTTGAATATAATTTAGCATCGCTAGGGTGGTTTATTTACCTACTAGGGATGACATAGTCTGATAGGTCCTTAAGTTACATAATGAAAAAACATAGCTTTACCTTAAAAAATAGTTTAGCGGCAATGTGGTGGTTTATTATATTGACCTTTTGACAGTTCAATTTAAAAAAACTATGTAAGTATTCATCTAAATCATGTCAAAGTCATATTCATAGTATGCCCTTGATCTGTTGTTAGAATTTGACTTACTAGGCCTTGAAAATGGCACTTCTATAGAAAATTTTTACCAAGAGAACTTAGTATCTTCACTCTTCTAACTTTTTTATTCTTGTTACTTTTCTTTGAATTTTTTGTGTATTACATATCTATATGGTTAGGGTAGATGAAGCAAAGAGGGGTACCTCTAGACAATTAAGATTCAGTTTGATAAATCAGTGGCTTTTAGAACAGCACATTTTGATAAAAGACTCAATAGAAAGGAGCTTTTTGTAAGAAAATTAGTCATGTTTGGCTTTATCTTCTAAAGAGCTTTCAAATCATGAATAATACTTCTTCTCTTGTGAAGCTTCTCTAATAAGTTTTCTAGTTTCAAATTCTGTAATATTATGTTATGTCTGATGGATTCTACACAGATTGAACATTTTGGTTATATCTTCAACAGTATACTTATAGAATGAAAATTGGACTGCTGATGACATTTCTTTTCATACTTGGATTCAGTGATCTTTCGTACAACAACTTTACTCACCAAGGTCCTGAGCAATTGGCTTGTCAAGATGACCTGTAATAATGCAGAAGCCTTTGCAAAATTTGTTTTTATATATGTCTCAAAAGTTTGAAGTTATTGTGAACCTTTCATTTCTTTTTTTGGTTAGGAATTTAAATCTAAACTTGTTTCGGAGCTCCTCAGGGGTCAATGAATTGTAAGAGCCTATCTTTTGATTCTCCCTTTGTCTATAAAAGTTTACTAGTAAACTGGCGAAAATTGGAATTCTAGTGATTTCATTTTCACTTTGTTTATGACAGAAGGGGACTTCTTCCATGCATGAAGAGTTTCATTTGTCCAAGATGTATGTATATATTCTTCCATATTTGAATTACTGCTTGAAAAGATAATTAGGTAACACAAGGTTATTTGGAAAAAACTCAGATACATATATTTTATATCCTTTTCCTACAAAATTAAGTACTGATTTGAAGTTTCAATTCACTATGGCTTTGAATGCTCTAAGAGAGTCATGACTACAAGTTTCTGCATGTGTGACAGTGTGCGTATGCCTGTATGTACATCACATATCATAGTGTATATGGTAAATGCTCATCACAAGGCTAATATGATCTTTTTCTTCTTGATCATTTCGTTACATTCTATTTTCTGGGTTTTTCATGTTAATAACACTTAAAAATTTATCACTTTTCCTTTTTAACTAATTTGAACTTTTTCCAAACACTAAAGTTGGAGAGTTTCTATGAAAATTTTAACAAATTTAGTGAGCTGTCATTCTTTGTTTTGATAATAAAGAAGATGATATACTGTTATGAATGTGAAAATTGAATTCACCACAACTTAGTTAAATGTACTATTGAAATCACTATAAAGAATTAAATTTGTGCTACATGACCAAACTCTATGAAAATGCATATATTTTGTTGGTACAAGATAGATAGCTATAATATATATATATTCCAATCCTCAACAGATAAGAATACTGTACATGTTATTCATCTTGAAGTTGCTTGGTAAAAGTACAATTGCTTGTTTTATCTTGTCTGACTTTATTTTCTCTGATTTCAGATTCAAGTTGTTTGCATGTTAATAGTGGTGGAAAGGATGTAAGAATGATGGAAAACAAAGAAAATGTACTCTATATAGGAGATGGAGATGTGTTAGGTGGTACTGCAAAATACTATAATGATGGCACCAATCACTGGGGTTTAAGTAGCACCGGGGACTTCATGGATGATAACAATATCCAAAATAACCGTTACACTGTGTTTCTGGCATCTTCAAATGTGCCTAATATATATGCTACAGCACGCATGTCTCCAATTTCACTGACTTATTTTCACTATTGCTTGCGAAATGGGAACTATACTGTAAATCTGCAATTTGCAGAAATACAATTTACAAACGATAAGACATATAAAAGTCTTGGGAAGCGCTTTTTTGATATCTATGTACAGGTATTGGTCAAACTGAATGAATTTTGTTTTATTGTCCACATCAGGATTTTATGTGATTACTTTTTTGCAGGAAAGATTAGTTTGGAAGGATTTCAATATTGAAGATGAAGCACAAATTGCTCAAAAACCTCTTATAAAACCAATAAATAATGTCACTGTGACAAACAATGTCCTGGAGATTCGATTATATTGGGCTGGCAAAGGGACAACAAGAATTCCTGACAGTGGAGTTTATGGTCCCCTCATATCAGCTTTCTCGATTGTTTCCAGTGAGTTATATATAATGTTACTACCGTTTCCTTGTATTAATCTTGTGATGATTTTTCAAATACACATTCAATGTCAAAGCAGCTCTAGCTTTCAGTGACCTGATCCTTTTACCAATGACTATATCTTATTGTCAAAGAGATTATTTATTATCATTAGCCGTTACATGGGTATATATACACAGAGAAAGAACTATCCTAATCCTACTAGAAAACTGATTCCTAAAATAAGGAATTATATCCCATCCTAAAATATCTGAATATCTTACTAATCCTAATCCTAGAAAAAATCAAATTTAAATTTGAATTTCAAAAATACATAATTAAATTGTTCACACTCCCTCTCAAGCTGGTGAATGGATATCATCCATTCCAAGCTTGTTAATCATCTGCTGGAACGCATTACTTGCTAAGCCCTTAGTAAATAAATCTGCAACCTGGTTAGTGGAAGATACAAAAGGAGTACAAATTAAGCCACTATCAAGTTTCTCCTTAATAAAATGTTGATCAACCTCTATATGCTTTGTTCGGTCATGTGATTGTGAGAAATATTGATGGCTAATTTATTGTCACAATAAAGTCTCACTGGGCCCTCCCACTCGACTTTCAAATCTTCTAGAATTATTTTGATCCATAGTAGTTCACAAATTCCAAGGGCCATGGCTTGAAATTCAGCTTCGGCACTGGATTGGACAACCACATTTTGTGTTTTTGCTCCTCTATGTTACTAAACTTCCTCCAAGGAATGTACAATATCTAGATGTAGATCATCTGCCAATAATTGACCAGCATAGTCAGTATCTGTATAACTTTCAAGAGTCAATTTATTCCCCTTTTTGAACAAAATTCCTCTTCCTGGAGAATCTTTCAAATGATGTAATATTCTCTAAACAGCCCTAAGTTGTGATTCTTTGGGATTATGCATAAATTGACTTACCATACTTACAACATAAGTGATATCCGGTCTAGTTTGGGATAGGTAAATAAGCTTCCTGATAGAGCCTAGGAGCTTTACTGAATAATACCTCCGTTCTATAAGAGAAAATGGAATTACATTCACCAATATACTATGCAAATAATAGGAAAAGACTCACTAAACAGCAACTCAGACACATACAGACTCTAAACAGAATGCTCACAAAAGGAAAACACTCCCGGAAACCACAATCAAGACTCAACCAAGAGAACCCTGTCAAAACACACAAGAGAACACCCTCACAAATAGGTTTTGAGAGGCTAGCCACTCTCCCATTCTTCCTAACTAATTCCCTGCCTCCTTCCACACTCCTCACACCATATACTCAATCCACTCATGCACAGTGGGCCCCACACCTGCCGTAGTTAGGATCTTCTCCCTCCCCTCCATGCAGCCCACTTTTCTTCCTTCTAGAATACACATTTAACTCCACATGCCCCTTTTTTCTCTTATAAAATTTCCTAACCGGAGGCTTATCATCACCCCCCTCAAGTTTCACCTTGTCCTCAAGGTGAAAATCTGGAAACAACTCTTCAACAGTGTTATACTCTTCCCAAGTGCTGTCATGATCGGGTAGGTCCTTCCACTTCATCAACACTTCTTCCCTTCCATTAGTTGAGCTCCGAATTTTCTTCACAGATTCTGGTTGTAACACTAGCTCAGTGTCATCAATAAGGACTGTGGTAATGGTTGCGTTAGGGTGGGTGGATGGATTGACTTCTTGAGCTGAGAATCATGGAAGGTCAGATGGATTTTGGCATTTGGAGGTAATTCTAAACGATAGGCAATCTTGCCAATTCTCTCAACAATCTTGAAAGGCCCATAAAATCTAGGACTTAACTTCTCATTAAGCCTTCTTGCCAAAGATTTCATTCTATAGGTCTTATCTTGATGTACACGGATTCCCCAACCTCAAATTGTGCATCTCTCCTGTGTTTATCTGCTGCACTTTCCATGTGTTGCTGGGCTTTCTCCAAGTGCCCCCGTAACTCCTTAATCACTGCATTCCTCTCCTTCACTAGTTCATTGACATCATTCACAGCCGATTTAATGTCTTCCAGCTTGAACAAGGTAGGGGGATCTCTTCCATAGAGGGCCTTAAAAGGGGACATGCCTGCTGACTGTTTATAATTGGTATTGTACCAATATTCAGCCTAGGGTAACCATTGGACCCATCCTTTAGGTTTACTTCCGGCCAAACACCTAAGGTAGGTTTCCGATCCTCGTTTCACCACTTCCATTTGCCCATCCGTTTCCGGATGATAAGATGAACTAAACTGGAGGGTTGTACTCGAGAGTTTGAAAATCTCTTGCCAAAATATACTCATAAATAGCTTGTCCCGATTTGAAATTATGGTCTTTGGAAATCCACGGAGCCTCATTATTTCTTTTACAAAAATGACAGCTACATACTTTGCTGTATAAGGACGAGAAAGAGATATGAAGTTTCCAAATATCCACTACAATCATGATTGTATCAAATCGAGTTGATTTAGGTAACCCTGTAATAAAATCCATACATATATCCTCTCACACTCTTTGGGGAAATAGGCAAGGGTTGTAAAAGTCCTGTTGGGCTTAAAGCATCATACTTACATTGTTTACATGTTTCACAATCCGCGACATGCTGCTGAACATCTCTTTTCATTCCTTCCCAATACACAAAAGGTTGCTAACCTCTTATCTGGTTGTAAGTACCC
Organism: Senna siamea; assembly: GCA_031216115.1. Lineage (NCBI taxonomy): Eukaryota > Viridiplantae > Streptophyta > Magnoliopsida > Fabales > Fabaceae > Senna > Senna siamea. The sequence continues at coordinate 13,292,661 of CM062355.1, read as the reverse complement.
CGAATGCCCCCCTATGGGAGTGCAATGCAACTCAACCAGCAATCAAGGGATTCTAGATGACCCCTTAGCTGTTCTTCCTGGTTGAAGATAGAGCTTGGCTGAAATATGCAATGGGGCGTCCTTTTTGCATCAAAATCGCACCTACACCCCATCCCGAGGCATCGGTTTCCATCTCAGAAGGTTGAGAAAAGTCAGGTAGAGCTGACACTGGTACAGTTACCATAGCTTTCTTAAGTGCTACAAAAGCCTCTTGTGCTTCTTGGCTCCAAAGGAAGGCATCCTTTTTAAGGAGGGCTGTGAGAGGTGCTGCCAGCTTCCCATAATTCCTTACAAATCTCCTTTAGTACCCTGTCAACCCCAGAAATCCTCGCAAAGCTTTCAAATTCTTTGGAACCGGCCAAGTCTCCATGGTTGCCAATTTTTTGGGATCTGCATGGACCCCCTCAGATGATATGATGTGATTGAGATACTCTATCTGAGATTTCGCAAACACTTCTTGAGGTTAATCACCAACCTATGTTCTTGTATTATCTTCAAGGTCTCCCGCAAAAGCCTCCAATGAGAATCTTCATCATAGCTATAAACTAAAATATTGTTTGAAGAACACGAAGAGAAACTTCCTTAAATGCTCCCCCTGAAGATGTCATTCATGAGTGATTGGAAGGTTGATGGTGCATTAGTAAGGCCAAAATGCATCACCAAAAACTTGTAGTGCCCTTGGTTAGTCCTAAAGGCTGTCTTCTCCTCATCACCAGGCTTGATTCGAATTTGGTGATATCCTGACCTCAAATCCAGCTTAGAAAACAATTTTGCACCTCCTAATTCTTCAAGTAGCTCGTCAATGGCTGGAATGGGAAACTTATCCAACATAGTTAACTTGTTGAGAGCTTTATGGTCAACACAGAATTGCCAACTCCCATCCTTCTTCTTGACTAGCAATATCAGGCTAGAGAATGGTCTATTGCTTTGTCTGATAATGCCGCTATCAACATTTCTCTAACCAGCCTTTCAATCTCAGTCTTCTGTGAATGTGGGTACCGATATGGGTGTATATTTGGTGGTTGTGCTCTTGGTTTCAGAGTAATTGCATGGTCAAGATTCTGGTGAGGTAGTAACTCTGACAAGGCGGTCTGAACCGCTATAAACTCTTCCAACATCTGTTGGACAGCACTGTGTATAAACCCCTCTTCGGTTGTCTTCACTTGCATTTCTCCAAACTCTATTAAGTAACCTTGGCTGCCACCTTTCAGGGTTCTTATAGCTGACTTGAGTGATACCATGGTCTTGGCTAAACTCGGGTCCCCTTTCGAAAAGTGTTCTTCTTGCCCTCTTCTCACTTTCATAGTTAATTAGTTCCAATTAACCCTTACCTCACCTAAGGATTTGAGCCATTCAATCCCTAAGACATATCTGCCCCTCCATCTCAAACACATAGAAGGGCTGCTTCACCTTCAACCTTTGTATGACTACCTCCAATGCTGGACAGAATTTATTCCCCTTCGCCTTATACCCATCTCCGAAAGAGACCTCAAACATCTTCATCTCCTTTGTCTCCACCTCTTATTTTTCTATAGCCTCAGTGGTAATAAAATTGTGGGATGCCCCACTATTTATTAAATTAAAATAAGAACCTTTTCTCCTTTACACTACCCTAGCAATTTCATGGTATTGTTGGCTGTAATTCCTACCACTGAATTCATTGATAACTCCAATGTAGTTAATTCGGGTTCCTCTTCTACATTTTCATCTTCCAATCCTCCTTCATCATCACATGGTAGCCTCTCCCCCTTCTTATCAACGTGTTGCAGTAATATCACATTGAGTTGTTTGTTTTTACAAACGTGTGGGGCTATATTTTTCATCGCATTTAAAACAGAGCCCCAATGCCCTCTTCTTTGCAGCCTCGGCTTCTGTGAGCCGTCGGTAAGTGGTGGGACGCAGTGTCGAGGTGGCGGTGCGTTGCGCTGTGGCGGAGGAGCCTGACCTAGATGCTATTGGCGTCGAGTCCTTGCTGTCGTGCGTCTGACTAAGAGGTATGCTATTGGTTTTACTCGGGTCTGTGGTAATCGCGACCCGACTCCAACTCCCTTTAGGCACAGTCCACTTCTGAGCTATCCAGACCTTCAATTGCTTACTCAAATGTTCCTTTTGGGCCTTTTCTATGATTAGTTTCCTCTCTTCCACTTTATGGGCCATGTCTATGAGTTCCTAAGTGACTTAACCCTCATCATGTTGAGCTCTGCCCGGATATTTGATTTTAACCCGTTTTTGTAAGCACCCATCAAGCATTCGTCTGTTGCCTCTTTCAGGGGAGTAGAGAGTGCTACAAGCTTCTCCCTGTACTTAGCAATCGTTCCCTCTTATTGCAAGGCCATGAGTCTGTCATAGGCATCCCCTTGTTGAAAATGTCGGAACCTCTCTATCACTTCCTTCTTGAACTCTCTCCAAGAATGTATTGGGTTTCTCACTTCTAGCCATTGATACCAAGTGAGAGCCCTTCCTTCCAAACGCACAACCGCTGCATCCATCTTTTTAGATTCTGAAACGCCGTTTACGTCAAAGTATCTCTCCACCTTGAACAACCATCCAATTGGGTCACCCCTTCAAATATAGGTAACTCTAGCTTTTGAGATTTCTCTTTGTTTTGCATCTCCCCCCCCCCCCCCAAATTCTCTTTGTTCGCCTATTGCCTTAGACTTCGACGGCTCCCCATGGGTTCTGTCCCGGTTCTCCTTCATCCTTCCTCTATTTGTGCTACAAAATCCCTTAGCTCCATCATCCATGCCTTGATATCTGTTATGTCTCCCCTAGCCTTCATTCGGGTACTCACCATGCCTTATCATCACCAGCTCTGATACCAAATTGATAGAGCCCTAAGAGCTTTACTGAATAATACCTCTATTCTATAAGAGAAAACTAAATTACATTCACCAATATGCTATGCAAATAATAGGAAAAGACTCACTAAACAGCAACTCAGACACATACTCTAAACAAAATGCTCACAAAAGGAAAACACTCTCGGAAACCACAATCAAGACTCAACCAAGCGAACCTTGGCAAAACATACAAGAGAACACCCTCACAGCTAGCTTTCGAGAGGCTAGCCACTCTCCCAGTCTTCCTTACTAATTCCCTGCCTCCTTCCACACTCATCCTCACACCATATACTCAATCCACTCATGCACAGTGAGCCCCACACCTGCCAGGTTAGTTAGGATCTTCTCCCTCCTCTCCATGCAGCCCACTTTTCTTCCTTCTAGAATACACATTTAGCTCCACGTGTCCCTTCTTCCTCTTATAAAATTTCCTAACAGGAGGCCTATCACTTTCCCACAAGTCTCTAATAAGACCCTTTATCAACCATCATATCTTTAGGAGAATCACTTAATTTATGATTTGATTAGATAGGAGTTTCAAGAGGCTTACAGCCTAACATACCCATTTCTTTCAAGAGGTCCAGCACATACTTTTGTTGGGAAATAAATATTACATTTTGAGAATGAGCAACTTCTATTCCCAAAAAATATTTTAATTTGCCAAGTTCTTTAATTTCAAACTCCTTTAACAACTGTTTCTTCAAATCATCTATGTCTTACATATTGTTTCTTGTTACTATAATATCATCTGCATAAACTAGCAATACGCACACTCCCTCCGAAGAGGAAGGTTGTATAAAAAGAGTATGATTTCCTTGGCTTTGTTTGTATCCCAAGCCAATCATAGCCTTAGTAAAGTGCCCAAACCAAGCTCAAGGAGATTGTTTAAGCCCATATAAGGCTTTGTTGAGCTTGCAGACAAGACTGGACGGTTCAGGAGGTAAAGCTAAGGGGAATATCAATATATATATTTCTTCTTCAAGGTTGCCCATTAAAAAAGGCATTCTTGACATCAAATTGCCATAAAGGCCATGAAAAATAAGCAGCCAATGATAATAAGATCCTTACAATATTCATTTTAGCAATTGGAGCAAAGGTTTCAAGATAGTCTATACCATAAGTTGGGTGTACCCTTTGGTGACCAATCTTGCTTTATACCTTTCCAAGGTCCCATTTGAGATATATTTCACTGTGAACACCCATCTACACCCAACTAGCTTCTTCCCTATAGGCAACAAGACTAGGTCCCAAGTTTTGTTTTTCTCAAGAGCTTCCATCTCAACCTGCATAGCCTATTTCCAATTTTCATTCCCTAATACTTTAGACAAAGTTTTTGGAATGGGAATGGTATCCATATTAGTAAGGAAGACCTTACAAGTCTAAGAAAGATTATGATAAGAAATGAATGAATGGATTGGGTGTTTAGTACAAGTTCATTTGCCTTTTCTAAGTGCAATAGGAATATCCAAATCATTAGGAGAAGTTACCTTATCATTTATGGGACTTACCATGTCATTTGTAGGAGCAATAAAGGATGGTAGGACGGATTCAAGTTTAGGGATGGATCTCAACCTTCTTGAATATACCTATAATGGACATAAAGATTTTTCTTTTGGTGCTTCTTGTAAGTTGTGACTCTTGTGAATTATTTAATTGAGAAGTTTCGAGTGTAGTTTGCTTATTAGTTATTGAACACGATTTTATAAATGAAGGAGACATAGAGTTATTATTTGAAAGTTCAAGAAAGAATTAACTCCTCGACTATGTATATGAACTAATACGTGTTATTTTCTGAATAACTTTGCATTATTTTTGAATAGGTTACAAGGATATATATGTACAATTAAAGATCCCAAAATTTTTCTTAATCCCTAGAAATTAGGGATATATACAAAAATATAACTAATTAATATATTACTAAATAATCAGATCATTATCCTTAGAAATCCTCTAATTTAAAATAAAATAATTATCCCTAAAAATATTCCTAAATAACTGACACTCCCCCTCAAGTTGGTGAATAGATATCTTTCATTCCCAACTTGCTAAAAGTCTTCAAAGGTTGTGCTGGGCAGCCCTTTTGTCAAAACATTAGCTATTTGCTCCTTTGATGAGATGAAAGGCATGCATATTTGACCACTATCCAACTTTTCTTTTATAAAGTGTTAATCAACTTCTACATGTCTTATTCTATCATGTTGCACTAGGTTGTGTGCATTGCTGATTGCAAACTTATTATCACAGTACAATCTCATTGGACCTTCCTGCTTAATTCTTAAGTCATCAAAAACTATTTTCAACCACAATATTATGCATTTTGCTCTTCCACGAAACCAGGTTGCCTCCCACAAAAGTACAGTATCCTAAAGTTGATCTTCTATCCACCAGTGAGCTTGCATAATTTGCATCCATGTAGGCCTCCAAAGTAATCTTCTTTTTTTAAAAAAGCTCCTCTTCTTGGACTACCTTTTAGGTCTGCAGGATTCTATATACAGCTTTGGGATGTGCTTCCTTGGGGTTGTGCATAAATTGACTCACCACACTTACAGCAAAGGCAATGTCAGTCTTGTATGTGTTGAGTATATTAACCTTCTAGATAGCCTTTGATAGGTTCCCTTGTCTACTGCAAGATCATTTGGTGCATCATTTAGCCCATGATTGAACTCAATAGGGGTGGCCATTGGTTTGCTACTGAGTTTTCCTATTTCCTTCAATAAATCCAGCACATATTTTTGTTGAGATAAATATACCTTGCTTTGAGTATGCAACCTCAATTCCTAAAATGTATTTCAACTTACCAAGCTCCTTAATGTCAAATTCTTACAACAACCTTTTCTTTAATTCTCGCATTTCTCCTTCATCATTTTTGATGACTATTATGTCATCCACATACACTAATAGTGTTGTTACTCCCCCTGGCTTCGAGTCTTTTACAAATAACGTGTGGTCTCCTTGACTTTGCTTATACCCTAACCTTGTCATAACCTTAGTAAATCTTTCAAACCATGCCCTCGGTGATTGTTTAAGCCCATAAAAAGTCTTTTTTAATTTACATACCAAGCCCTTAGATTCAAAGCCAGGTGGAACTTCCATATATGTCTCTTCTTCTAATTCTCCATGGAGGAAGGCATTTTTAACATTATATTGTTGAAGATTCCAGCCAAAATTGGCAGTAGTGATAATAAAATTCTGACTGTGTTCATTTTCTCTTCTGGTGCAAAGGTTTCTAGGTAATCTATGCCATAGGATTGGGTATAACCCTTGGCAACCAACCAAGCCTTGTATCTTTCAACAGAACCATCAGATTTAAATTTTACTATGAATACCCACCTGCACCCAACTAGTTTTTTATCTTTGGGTAGCTCCACCAACTCCTATGTTTTGTTTCTTTCAAGTGCATCCATCTCAATTTTCATAGCATTTCTCCACTTCTCATCTCCTAATGCCGTAGTGAGATTTTTGGGAATAGGAATGGTATGGAGGTTTTTGAGAAAGGTTTTGTAGTTTTCTGACAAATATTGAAGTCATGAATAGATATAATGGATGTTATGTATAGGTCCTTGTATCTTTTCTAAGGGCAATGGATAAGTCTAAATCACTTTGTCCCTCAAGTCTTTTTTCAATTTGTGGGTCAAGGGCAGCTTTATCATTAATTTGTGGGTCAAGATCAGATTCATTGTTAATCTGGGGGTTAGGTTCAGATGAGATTATTGTATTTTCTATTGGTTCTGGATCTGTTTGGAGCACTTGAACAGTAGCTTGAGCAGGGGTTTGGACGCCTTTTCCTGGAATATACTTGGAGTTGCTGAGTTTCTTTCCCTGGAACTTCCTTAGGCTCTAAAGACTGAATTGGGACTAATTTAAGCTCTAGTTGAGTAGGAAATTCAAGAAAGAATAAGTCTCTTACCCTATCTTTATTTAAACTCTCCCCCTAAAGATAGGATTGAGTAAGAAGTTTTCATTTTCATCAAATGTAACATCAGCTGACACAAAGAATTTGTGTTAGGGGGTGGAAACATTTGTATCCCTTCTATGTGGAGGAGTAGCCAACAAAAACACATCGAAGAGCACATGTATCAAGTTTCCCTCTATTTTGAAAATGAACATGAACATAAACATAAGCTATAGTTCCAAAAATTCTAGGGACAAGATTTATTGAGAGACTAAGACTTGGATAGAATTGTTTAAGAACATTTACTGGTGCTTGTAATCTATTATATAGATAGGCTGAAGTTAGGACAACCTCCCTAAAAATTTTTAGGAATGTCTTTATGAAAGAGCAATTCCCTTGTGATGTTCAACAAATGACCATTCTTTCGTTCTGCAAGCCCATTTTGTTGAGGAGTGTTAACACATGAAGATTCATGAATGATTCCTTTCTCATGAAAGAAATTGGAAAGGGTTTGGTTGAAATAATCTTTCACATTATCAAAACAAAGTCTTTTGATTGGTGTGTCAAATTGAGTTGTAATCATATTGTAAAAATTTGGAAAAACAGTACTAACATCTAACTTGTGTTTTAACAAATAAACCTAGGTGACTCTTATACAATCATCAATAAAAGATATAAACCATTTTGCACCAGAAACATTAGGAATAGGAGAGGGAGCCCAAATGTCACTTTGAATAGAACGGAGTATGACTTCTTTTATTGTTTATTAGAAAAGATGTACGTTTGTGCTTTGCAAGTTCACACTCATTACAATGGAAAGACTTGACATTTATTTTATCAAAAAAGGATGGAAACATTGTCTTTATTGCATGAAAAGAAGGATGACCTAAACAATGATGATAAAGCTATACTTTTTCTTTATTGGACATGACTGATTCAGAGAGAAGGAACGTGGGAAGAGCGTTCTCAGGTCGAGTGTCCTTTTTTTCATTATCCAAGTAGTAAAGACCATTCCTCTCACTAGCATGTCCAATCGTCCCCTTCGTGCCCTGTTCTTGAAATATGCAAAAGGAAGTGGAAAAGATAGCTTGGCACTTAGAATCTTTGGTGAGTTTTTGCACAGAAATCAAGTTAGCAAATAACTTAAGAACATGGAGGACATCTTTTGGGATAAGAGAGTTATTTAGCTGAATGTCTCCTAGTCTAGCAGATCCATCAGCTATAGTTATTTTTTTATGGCTAAACGTAGGTGTATAGGAGATAAAGTGTTTGGAGGAATGTGTCATGTGATCTGTTGCTCCTAGATCAATTACTCTCATATTTGAAGAATTATTTTCTGAGGCACTAAAAGCTCAAGCAATGGAGGAAATACCTGAGAAAACCAATGAACATGAACTGGTACCTGTAGATGATAATTTCTCTGATGTTTCCAAGAAGTTTTTCAACTTCTCAATATTTGTCTTGTTAAACTCCTGAACTCCACCTTGATATACTTTTGTATTCTCCATCTGAGAGCTAGTCATATGTGCCTATCTCCCTCCATTTCTTGTCTGATTACTTGGTTTGCCATTTAGTTTCCAACGTCGCTCCTTTGTATGACGATGTTTCTTGTAGTATGTGCAATAGAGAGTCTCTGTTTGGTGGTTTAGTTGAAGGATTCTGTTTGTTATTTTTAGCACTCTGTGTCATACTTATCTCTTTGAGATTTGTGGACTTTGCTACTAGTGCAGATTCTTCTATAACAGTTGACCATGATTCCAACATCACACTTCTTCTCCCATCTTCAGTTCTAATCATGGAGATGGCCTCATTCAAGGGTGGAAGATCTTCTCTTCCTAGAATTTGAACTCTCATAACATCAAATTCTACATTAAGGCTTGCAAGAAATTCATAGATTCGATCCTTCTCCATGAAGCGCTTTAACATCCCAGCATCCTCTGCACATTGCATTTTAATTCATTGGTAATGGTCTAACTCCTGCCAAAAACTTTGCAAGAGGTTTGAGTACTCAGTCACTGAACGTGTCCCTTGCTTGGTTGTTGAAATCTGAGCTTTGATCCCATAAACACGAGCCGCATCATTAACTTTGGAGTAAGCTTGTTTAATTGTCTCCCAAATCTCCTTAGCAGTACCGAGGAACATGCAAGTGTCACTTATCTCAAGATTCATTGGGTGCCATAGCCATAACATAACCATGGAGTCTTCCTCATCCCATACTGCAAATTTAGGATCTGTCTTGGCTGGTCCGGTTTCCAACAAGTGGCTTAGTTTTCTCTTTCCCTTCAAGAATGTTTGAACAAGTTGTGACCACTTTAAATAGTTTTTTCCATTTAGGCGATAGGACTGCCTGGGATATTGGGTAAATCTCCCATGAGCTTCATGGCAGAATTTTTTGAGGTAGGGACAACAGTGCTAGTGATTGGGCTGGTTTCAGTGGTTTCAGATATGATTCCTTGTTATGGATGGGATTTTCGAAAAAAAGGAGGGAATAGAAAGGGATTCAAAGTAAAGGTAAACCCAAGAAAAGTAGTGGGTTACAGTAAAAGAATTCTCTTGCAAAGACACAGTAGAAAGATGAAGAAAAAAATTCAGGGAAAAGTCATTGGCTCTGATACCATGATACGCATTATTTTCTGAATAACTGCTGCATTATTTTTGAATAGGTTACAAGGATATATATGTACAATTAAAGATCCCAAGAATTTCTCCTAATCCCTAGAAATTAGGGATATATAAAAAAAATAGAGCTAATCAATATATTATTAAATAATGTGATCATTATCCCTAGAATTCTCTAATTTAAAATAAAATAATTATCCCTAAAGATATTCCTAAATAACCGACATGAACAGAAGCAACACATCCAAATACTTTTGGAATAAGATTAGTTGAGCTATTATAACTTGGAAAAAAATGTGAAAGAATTTGCAAAGGAGTTTTATAATCAAACATCTTAGTAGGGAGCCTATTAATAATATGGTCGGCAGTTAAGACAGCTTCCCCAACATTGTTTTGGGACCTTATTTTGAAATAGGAAGGCACATATCATGTTTGGAAGATGACCATTCTTTCTTTCAACTATTCCGTTTTGTTGTGGGTAATTAACACAAGAAGTCTCATGTATAACACCATGATGCTGAAAGAATAAAGATAGTGTTTGATTAAAAAAATCTCATGTTATCATATTGAAACCTTTGAATCTCAACTCCAAATTGCGTTTTGATCATATTATAAAACGTAGTAAATACATAACTCACATTAGATTTATTCTTTAGTAAAAAATTCCAAGTAACACCTGTGTAGTCATCTATGAAAGATACAAAACATTTTGCACCTGATATGCTAGGCATTGAGGAGGGTCCCCAAATACCACTATGTATTAAAGTAAATGGATATGTAGATTTATTTTCACTAATAGGAAAGAAAGCCCTTTTGTGTTTAGCAAATTCCTAAACGTCACAATGTGAAGACTTTTAAATGACTAAATATCTTTGTAATACTCAATTGTCAGTTTACAAATATGGACAAAAAATTTATACATCATTCTCTATTCTAATTTTGGAAAAGGTAATTAAAATATAATAATTACATATTCATCCTAATAAAGGTTTCTTATAATCATGCTACTAGAATAAAAGCTCAATTAGGCCCAATAAAGCTAGTCAACACTTCCCCTCAAGTTGGTACAAAGATGTAACACATGCCCAACTTGCAAACTAGCATGTGAAACATTTGTTTGCTGAAACCTTTGGTAAATACATCAGTAAGTTGTTTTTCTGACGTCACATAAACCAGGCTTAGTATTCAACTAGTAACCTTCTCTTTGATAAAGTGTCTGTCAATTTCAATGTGTTTTGTTCGATCATGCTGAACTGAATTATGAGCTACACTAATGGTAGCCTTGTTATCACAATACAAGAATAACTTCTCCTTTTCTAGTTGCCTCAGTTCTTCTAATAGCTTCTGTTCCCATAAAAGTTGACAAACTCCCTGTGCCATACTTCTGTATTCAGCTTCTGTACTGGATCTAGCAATAACACTTTGCTTCTTACTTCTTCAAGTAACCAGGTTTCCTCCTATAAGCGTACAATATCCGAATGTAGATCTTCTATCATCTAGTGATCTAACCCAATCTGCATCTGTAAAGGCTTCTATTTAGAGGTGACCATGTTTGGAGAAAAGCAATCCTTTCCCTAGGATAGACTTTAGATATCGCAAGATGCGAAAGACAGCCTGTATATGGGATTCTCGAGGATCATGCATGAATTGACTGGCTAAATTGACCGTGTAAGCTATGTCCAGTCTAGTGTGAGAGAGGTAAATAAGTTTCCCGACCAATCTCTAATATCTCTCCTTATCAACTGACTTCCCAACCCCTGATTGTAGTTTATGGTTACTCTTAATAGGGAGTTTTGCCAGTTTGCACCCTGACATGCTAGTCTCTTCTAAGAGATCTAGAATGTACTTCTTTTGAGAAATGAAGATTCCTCTCTTTGATCTAGCAACCTCAATTCCCAAGTGCTGTAGTTTACTAAGATTTTTGATCTCAAATTCCTAGGCCAGTAGCTTCTTCAACCGGGACATTTCCTCTTTATCATCTCCAGTCATTACTATATCATCAACATAGACTATAAGAAGAGTAAGTTTGCCCTTTTGATGTTTTATGAAGAGGGTATGGTTAATATTGCTTTGTTGATAGCCAAAGGAAACCATGACATTATCGAATTTGTCGAACCATGCTTTCGGGGATTGTTTCAGTTCATATAGAGTCTTCTTTAGTTTACACACCTTTCCTTGACTTTGTTTATTATCAAACCTAGGTGAGATCTCCATATACACTTCCTCTTCCAAGTCTCCATGAAGAAATGCATTCTTCACATCAAATTGGTACAAGTCCCAATCGAGATTAGCTGCATAAGATAATAGAATTCTAATAGAGTTCATTTTTGCAACAGGAGCAAAGGTCTATTGATAGTCCACTCCATAAGTTTGTGTAAACCCTTTGGCCACCAGTTTAGCTTGAAACCGTTCTATCAAACCATCAGTTTTATGTTTCACAGTGAAGACCCATTTGCAACCTACCAATTACTTATCTGGTGGAAGAGGGACCAAGTCTAAAGTCTTATTTTTGAACAAGGCTTTCGTTTCTTCACTCATCGCTTGCTTCCACTTAGGATCAGTAATAGCTTCCTTCCAATTTTGTGGAATAGACATGGAGGAAATAGACAAAGTAAAGACTCTATATAATGGAGATAGGGAATCATAAGAAACAAAGTTAGACATTGGATGTTTGGTACAAGACTTGACTCATTTTCTATGAACAATCGGTAGATCTAATTCATTAGGGAATATAGATAACTCAGGATTTGACAAATTGCATGATAGCTTATTCAACTCTGTTTACCCGGTTCCTCCTTGAGTATGTCAACAAGTCAGGTTTGTCCAATCTCTCTAACCTCCTAACAACGTTCCCTTGATTAGTCTCCCCCTGAACTATATTCTCCCTTATGTCTTCTAGATCAAGGAGCGCCACCTCTTCTACTTTATTAACCTCCCCTATAAGAGGTGATAAGAGTGTGCTAAAGTAAGGTTAAATTTTTTGAAAGGTAACATCCATGCTGACAAAGGTTTTTCTAGCGGGAGGATGATAACATTTGTAATGTTTCTAAGTAGTAGAATATCCTATGAAGACACATTTAAGGGATCTAGGATTAAGTTTTCCAATATTCCTAGTATGAATAAAACAAACACAACCAAATACTTTAGGTGGAATAACATAGTCTCGTTTACCTTTTAAAACTTCAAGAGGACTTTGAAAATCAAGGATTTTTAGAGGCATGCGTTTTATAAGATATGCAGCAGCTAAAATAGCATCCCCCAATAAGGCTTGGGTGAGTGCATAGTGAACATTAGGAACCGGGCCACTTCTAGTAAGTGTTTGTGTTTCCTTTCAGCCACTCCATTCTGGACATTGGTATAAGGACAACTAGTTTGATGTATAATTCCATAATTTTCCAAGTTTCAAAGTGTTTATTCTTGTACTCAGTGTTATTATTAGTTCTCAAAATTTTTATCTTAGTATCAAATTGAGTACAGACTATCTTGTGGAAGGACTGAAAGCAAGAAAAAACTTTATTTTTTACTTTAGTAAATAAAACCCGAGTGGTGTGAGTACAACAGTGAATAAAGGTAACAAACCATCGACAACCAGATAAACAAACAGTTTGAGTAAGACCTAGGCATCAGAATGAATAGTCATAGAAGGAATTAAACTTTTATTATTACTCAAAGGATAAGAGTTTCTATTATGCTTGACAAATTTACAAGCATCACAAAATAAGGTTTGAAAACAAACTAGGAAATAAAAGAAAAAATGATGAATGTCCTAACCGCCTATGTCACTAGATTATTTCTTGATTGACATCCTTATTAACTCTTAAAAAGGCTTGTCCTAAGTTTCAAAAACCATCTTACATTTACAAGTCATCACGCAACCTACCACAGCCAATCCTCCTCCCTATATGAAGGTCCTGAAAGACAATAATCAGGAAAGAACACACTTTACAGTTTAGATCTTTGGTGATGGAATTGATAGATAAAATATTAACAGGAAACCTAGGTACATAAAGTATAAATGAGAGTGTAATATCAGGTTTACAAACCATAAAACCTGTCCCACAAATAGAAGGTACAGACCCATGGGCTATTCAAACATTCTCCCTTTTAGGACAAGAAGAGTAGTTGGACAGGCCTTTAGAAGAGTCAGTCATATGTCTATTCGCACCAAAATCAACAATCCAAGAGGGAGAATGAGTAATAAAAGCCATACTTGAGTGCACATAATTAGAAGTGCCAACTGTAGAGGGGTTAAGCTTGGTTAGGAGATGACAGAGGTGTTGAATTTCATTAGAAGAGAGAGAGGCTCTAGAATCTACATCCTTGGGTGGCTCAATAGCATCAGCCATATTCGCCTGGCCTTTAGATGAAGTGACTTGTTTACCTCCACAACCTCAAGTCGGCCGACCATGTATCTTCCAACAAGTTTCCTTGGTATGTCTCGGCTAACCACAGTAATCACACTGCAAGTGATCCTTATTAGAGGTGGTGGCCTTGGGTTTCTCATAGGAGACGATCAAACCAGAGTTTTCAATCAGTGCTTGATAAAGCATAACAATGCGTCGACTTTTGAACCCAGAAATTTGAACCTAGATCTCAACAAAAGGGAGAGAAATTTTTTTCAGAATTTGGACTTGGATCTGATCATATTCTGGATTCAAATTAGCCAGAAAATCATAAATCCTCTCTTTTGAAATCGATTGGTGAAATAAAACTACATCCTTAGTACATTTAGCGGGGAAAATCTTGATACTAATTTAACTTCTACCATAACCTACTCAATTCAAAATAATAGTTTGTTGCAGTCAACTCTCCTTGTTTAGTGGCATGGATTTTTCTTCTAATCTCGAACACCTAGGCATCATTCCCTTTGCGAGAATAAGTACGTTTGGTTGAAGTCCATATTTCTCTCAATGGTATCAAGTAACAAATATTGCTTAAAAATTCAGGGATGCATAGTATTTATCAGTCATGTCATAACAAGAGAATTTTTAGATTCACATTGAACATAGGTATCATAAAAAATAATAGCAGGTTTTGTATCTTTAGTAATAATATAGCCAAGTAATTTTCGAGATTTGATGTATAACAGATGTCTCCTTAACCAAGCGAGATAGGTACTGACTCCATCCAACTTAATAGTACAAATATGGGCAAGTGAAGTATTTTCTACTGTCTTGGTGTCCCTCATAATAAGGAATCAGCACAAAAAAAAAAAAGGGTAGAAGGAGAAAAGACCCCAGAAAGTGAAGAGAACAGCTTAAAAACAAAGCAAACTAGATAAGTCCAAATTGGCGGTTAGTGCGTGACGATGCATGCGGTGGTGGACTGTGACCGGATTTGGTGGGTTTGTCTTCGGGGCGATGATCTCTCCAAATATGGCGGTGGTGAGTCAAACGGCGGCATAGAACGGATGAGATCTAAGAAAAAATGTAGAACTGTCCATAACTGCTCGGGCGGTGTGTGGTGATGCATGGGGAGGCTACTGGCGACCGGAATTTGGGAGGCGGCAGATCAGATGGCGGGTGGCAATTCTGGTTGGGTGGTGACGATAAGGGAGAGAGGAAACTCGACCTCCAAGATATGGATAGTGAAGAGAAGAGGATAACTCAACTCCCTTCAGGTATACACAGGAACCCTAGTGTTGCGGAAGGAGAAAAGATACTCACTTCAAGGCAACGCGAGCTCTGATACCATGAAGATTTTTAAATGACTGAATATCTTTGTATTACTCAATTGTCAGTTTACAAATATGGACAATGAATTTGTATACCATTCCTTGTTCTAATTTTGGAAAAGGTAATTAAAATATAATAATTACATATTCATCCTAATAAAGGTTTCCTATAATTACACTATCAAAATAAAAGCCCAATTAGGCCCAATAAAACTAGTCAACCCAATGGAATTGTTCCATAGATAAATTTTTTAAAAATGAGGGAAAAATAATTTTTAAAATACTAAATGAAGGACGTCCTAATTGAAAATGATAAAGCGATATTTTATTTTTGGAAGACTAGTGATTCAGAAGAGAGAGTTACATGGGAATGAGTTGTAAGGTTATTTTGCCCACTCTGTTCTTCAAGATAGTAGAGACCACCCCTTTCCTTGGCATGTCTAATCATCTTCGTGCCCCTTTCTTGAATAACACAATAAGAAGGATGAAAATTAATATTGCAATCTGAATCAGTGGATAATTTTTGGATAGAAATGAGATTAGTGCAAAGTTTTGGAACAAGAAGCACATTATGAAGAATGAGTTTATTATTTAAGGATACATCTCCTTGGCCAGCCACAGTAGTAACTACCCATCAGCTGTAGTGACTTTCTTAATGCTAGGACAAGGGGTGTAGGATATAAATTTATTTGAAGAATTGGTCATATGGATAGTAGCACCTGAATCGAGAATCCATAATTTTTTAAAATCATTGTCTGATGCATCAAAAGTATAACTTGAGGAACTAGGAGAAAATTGAGAGGAAATACATGAGAATACCAAGGTACTAGTACCTGTTGAGGAGGGCTGTTTTGGGGAGGAAGATGACTGCTTGTTCATAGTCTCCAACAGACATCGTAGCCTTTCAATATCATCACTTCTAAACTTAGTTTTTGTCAAATCTGGTTTTGTAGTTGCAGCAACATGTACTTGACTATGGCTTCCTTTAGACTGTCCTTTCATATTTGGAGGCTTACCATGAAGTTTCCCTTGGTTTCTTACAGTAAGTGCACCAAATAGGGTTTCTTTGTTGGAAGGGTCAATAGGGCTGTTCATATTACTAGCAGCATTAGGCTGCTCCTTTTTGGACAACAAGGCTGAACTTTCCATAACAGAGGGTTCAATCATAACCCTCCTTCTGCCCTCATTAGCAAGAACAAGAGCAATGACCTCATTTAAGGAGGGTAATGCATCCTTTCCCAAAATTTGTACCCTAACAGCATCAAATTTGACAATTAGTCCACCAAGAAAATCATAAATGCAATCTTTTTCAACAAACCTTCTTAAAGTCGCAGAATCTTCTCCACACTTCATCTGAATACAATGATAATGGTTCATCTCTTGCCATAAGGTTTTCAAGCAACTGGAGCACTCAATGATTGATTTGTTCCCCTTCTTTGTATCTGAGATTTTTGTCGTTATTTCATACATTTAGGCAGCTGCATCATGGACTTTAGAATAAGTCTGTTTTATAGCTTCCCAAATTTCTTGAGCTGATTGTAGGAACATACTTGTGTCACTAATCTCAGACAACATGGAGTTCCACAACCACATCATTATCATTGAGCCCTCATTATTGCATGAAGCAAATCCAAGGTCTGTAGGTTTAGGTCCAGTACCTAATAAGTGGCTGAATTTCCCTTTGCCTTTAAGAAATGTATGAACCAGTTGAAACCACTTGAGGTAATTCCTACCATCCAGACGGTAGGCTGCTTGGATGATTTGCAAAGGTAGAATTAGCATTATGGGCAAGGGGTGTGCCATTGGCAGCACTAGAACTAGTATTTTCAGACATGGCAACGAACAACAACAATAGAGGAAAAGACCCCGAAAGATAATACAACAATTTAGGCTGTGAAGAAACCCTCCAATGAAGGTGTATAGGCTATGGAAAATAGCACAGACCAAAAAAGAGCTTAAGGCTTTGATACCATGTTAAACTTGAATTTCCATATATGCATTCCCTTTGAGTTTATATGGCTATACACATAAAGAAAGAGTTATCCTAATCCTACTAGAAGACTGATTCCTAAATAAAGGGATTATATCCCATCCTAGAATATCTGAATATCTTACTAATCCTAATCTTAGACAAAATCAAATCTAAATTTAAATTTCAAAAATACATGGTTAAATATAATTAAGTTGTTCACAATTTATTATCATTAGCCTTTGTGGATATTTGGGGTCATTCGAAATTAAGAAGCATAGCTAGTTTCTAGTCTTTGTAATTGGTTCTTGATCCCTTTGTTAGCAAGGATTGTGATGTGAGCAAGCTGAGCTAGTCCCACATTGGTTATATCAAGGAGATCTTGGGTATCATATTTATGTGGTTGCTTTACAGGCCAGCTTTTGAGGTGGTGTTTGGTGGTTCCATATCATTTGGTATTAGAGCCTACCTTGTGTTAGATATATGGGGTTGCAAACCTCCTCTTATGAGCTAGCTTTTAAGTTGGAGTTAATTGTGCATAGGAACTAACTTTTCTAAAAGCTTAAGCACTTAGGGAAAAGCCCAAGAATAGTTTTGGATTTTGATTTTATTTTTCTAGCATGCTTGTTCATGTGAAAAGACAAAACACATTGGCATTGTTTGATCTATATAGTCGATCCCACTTAGTGGAAAAAAGCTGTTTGTTTGTTTGTTTGTTGTTGCTTGTTCATGTGAAAGCCCTTTGGGCGTGGATAAAGCATAGGCCTTCACAACCTTGTGATGAATTTTAATGTAATTGAGAATGGGACTGGAGGGACAATTTAGTTAAAGGGGCTTCGATACCAAGTCAAGGAACTAACTCTCCTAAGAGATAAAACTGTCACGAGAAGGACTGGCTTTGATTTATATCTATCTAACATATTAGCCTTCAACTCAGAATATTGCTGCATAGTGCTTGATATTCTTAGTGACTTAGAAAAGCTTACATTTTATACATAAGAATATGCATTGTTTTGACTGTTGAGGACACCTTTCTCTTTCTCCATCACTGCCCTTTCTGTGGCAGATGGAAAATCACTTGAACGCTTCTTGTTTTAGATTATTTGCTTAATCTCTGCTACTGTATTTCGACTAGAATGGTACAGCATATGTATGATGATTATGGCAATTAAGTCAAGCACCCAAACCCATCATATGAGGAAAAAAGAACAAAATCCTATCTACAATTCAGGGATATATATACAAGATAAGGAAACAATCAAAATTAGGATAGAAATCAAAACAGCAACAGATAAATTCAAATTTTCAGTAATCTTTAAGGGCAAGTATGCAGCAAATGGTTTCGTCGTCCAACAGATAACACAAAAATAATTGATACAGCAACAGATAAATTCAAATTTTCAGTAATCTTTAAAAGCATGTAGCACATGGTTTCATCATCCTACAGATAACACACAAATAATTGATCCTGGCCTTAGTTAATGGAAGACTTTGATGCAATTTTGTACCTTGAGATATCATTGAAAAGGTCTAAATGAGTAGTGCTGCCTTTGACATCCTTTATTGTTCAGGAGTTTAGATGCTCTGCTTTCTCTATGTGACTGAAGAAATTAACATACTTCTCTACCCATTACTGAAGTCATTCATAATGTCCACATGTTGACAGTAATTGTACAAGAGAATTGGTGCATAGGAAGCTGAGTTTCAATTTGTTTGCTTTAGAATGGAAGTGTTATCTCATGACATGCTTACCTAATTCATTCTTAAGGGCTTAAACGGATGTTCTCTCCTCTGCATTTTTTTCAATATTATTAATTATCGAAGTCACAGTTCTAATATTTATATTAAAACATTTTCGTTTACTCCCATGAAATTTATATGGGAATAATCACTCCTATGTTTTCTTTGGCAGACTCTGAACGTTGTTCTGATGGCCATAAAGTGGGAAGTGCTAATGTAAAGATTGGAGTTGGAGTTGGAGTTGGAGCTCTGTGCTTACTAGTAATAGTGGGAATCTTTTGGTGGAAAAACTACTTCAAAGGAACATCTGGGAGAGAACAAGGTGATAAAAGAAATTTACTGCAAGCTTTCATGCAGAATAAAGAAAAAAAAAATGTTTAGACAGTTTAAATTCCTGTCTTGTTATAATTGTCAATGGCTTGTTCAGTTCTGCTTTTCTACTGAGTGAATGCTTTTTTTGTAGACGAGTGTTGTGACCATGTATTTATTCATTGGTAAATGTTAGATAATTTAAAAATGTAAGAGATCAGGGTTTTTCTGAATGCTTTGCATCTAGGTTTTTCTGTGATTGCCTCTTTGTTTAATGGCCTTTTTATTTCCTCTTTTATATATTTTTGGCACACAATGAACATTTGAATACTTACATCAGATATTTTCAATAATGCAGATATTATCTATCTTTTTCTTCCAAGTCAAGCAATGCTACTACTTTGATGAAAAATAATTATTCCTCTGAAAACTTCTTTCACATTTGACTAATTGAACAGGAATGAATTCTCATCAGGGAGCATTTAGCCTAAAACAGATAAGAGATGCCACCGATGACTTCAGTCCTGATAACAAGATTGGAGAAGGTGGTTTCGGTCCTGTCTATAAGGTATTAAAGCAAACATACAACAAATGCGTTAAAGCATTTATATTTCTGTTTCTTACTTTCTTATGAGCATTTGAAATTCTAAATATGCAACTGGAACATTGGAATGCAGGGTCAATTATCTGATGGTACTTGGGTTGCAGTCAAACAACTTTCATCAAAATCCCGTCAGGGAAACCGTGAATTTTTGAATGAGATAGGCATGATATCTTGTTTGCAGCACCCTAATCTTGTGAAGCTTTATGGATGTTGTGTTGAAGGGGATCAATTATTGTTGGTGTATGAGTACCTCGAAAATAATAGCCTTGCCCGTGCTTTATTTAGTAAGCTTTTCTTACTCTTTCTCTTCCCCTTTTTCTCTTTTAAATTTTGACAATGGTATATTAACATGAAATATGGTATGTTTTCACACAAGCTTCTCCTTTTTTTTTTTTCCTTCTTCTCTCGAGAGCAACTTAATATGAACTGGATGTTAAATATGCATAGTAAATTCAATTCTAACTTCTTTTTGCACATTTGATTCGTAGGCCATAAAAATCAGCTTAAACTTGATTGGCCAACAAGACTTGATATCTGTATTGGCATAGCAAAAGGTCTTGCATTTCTTCATGAAGAATCAATACTCAAGATTGTTCACCGAGATATCAAGGCTACTAATGTGTTACTGGATCAGAATTTAAACCCGAAAATATCTGATTTTGGGTTGGCTAGGCTCAATGAGGAGGAGAAGACCCATATCAGCACCCGAGTGGCTGGGACTATGTCAGTTGTCTCCCTTAATGATACAACTCTAACTATATTTTCTTGTTAATGAAAAATTACTAATTCTTTTTCCTCTTTTGCAGAGGATATATGGCACCGGAATATGCGTTATGGGGTTACCTAACTTACAAGGCAGATGTTTACAGTTTTGGAATTGTGGTCTTGGAAATTATCAGTGGAAAAAACAATAACAATTATTTGCCCAGTGATAATTGTGTTTGTCTTTTAGATTGGGTATGTACTATGTTGTAATGGCCTATCCTTGTTTCCACAAGGCTATGTTAGGACTTAGGATATTGAGAAGGGAAGAGAAGGTTTGATCTAGACATTTCTCTTTGTTTAGATTTGGTAAAATGCAAATACGCCCTTCATTTTAGGTCATTTGCAAACTCCCACTCAAGTCTGAAAAATCAGAAATTACCCCCTAAACTTTAATCCTTTAGCAGTTGGGAATTTCAGGAATTATATGGTTATGGCATTTCATTCCCATGCAAGGTTTTTTTTCCTAATATTTTAACCACCCTTATGTACTTTTAAAGCAATGGGGGATTGTCATGTGGCAAGGAAAACAAAAGGTTTAAAATGCTTAATATTGTAAGTTTAGGGAGCATTTCCGGATTTTAAAGTTGAAGTAGGTATTTGTGAATAACCTAAAGTTGAAGGGTTAAACTTGAATTTTTTTTTTCCCTGTAGATTAATCTCCTCAATCCCAACATCCCTTAAATAAACTGCTTATTCTTTCCATTATCATTTATTGCAGACATTTGCTATTCTCACTGTGCAAAATAAGCATAACTATTTTTCACATTGCAGGCATGTCATCTGCTAAGAACTAAAAACATGATAAAAATGGTTGATGAGAGGTTGGGGTCAGAGGTAAATCCCAAAGAAGCAGAAGTGATGGTGAAAGTGGCTCTCTTGTGCACTAATGAGTCGCCATCCCTAAGGCCGACAATGTCTGAGGTTGTGAACATGCTTGAAGGAAGGATGACCATTCCGGAGGTTAACCTAGAACCGTGTGCCGGTGAAGATTTAAGGTTTAGGGCCTTGAGGGACATTCATAGACACAGAGAGAGTCAGAGTGTGAGCACAAGCCAAACAGAAAATTCAACGGATAACCTTCTAAGCCCATCCTTGAAATCTGACATAGAATTACATGAGATACACTCAGAATCATAAGCACAGCATTGTGAGCTTTTGATCTTTCAGGACAAGAAATATGTACCTTCTATTTAACAGAAGGCTGAAGTTGACACTTTGCTAATTCTTTTGTATAAAATTTTAAAAATACACTAGGAAGGTGTGTATGAGGAGGAATTTCTATCTTTTTTATGTAGGATCTACACTTCAATATTTATTATTTTGTATAGTTTGTTGTATAAAAAAGAAAGCTATATAATGGATAACACCAATGCAAAATCTTTGCTTTATTAATGTTATAGAAGTTGTTTTACTACTGTTGGTTGGTGAACCAATGTTATTCTGTTTGCTGTTATCCATGAGAATAAAATACACCAAAGCAGAGGTCACTGAAAAATAATGCTGGACATGTATCTGTAGAGCAAGATTTGAGGCACACCCACTTTGCGAACTGGTTTAATTCTTTTATGGCTATTTTTAATTTAGTCTTTCATAATTTAATTAATTATTAATTTAGTTCTTCTATTTGATTTGTTATTAATTTAATTTTTGTTTGAATATTATTTAAATAAATAATAATTCTAAGAACTTAAATATTGTGTTGATTAGACAATGTTAAAGATTAACTATAATTTAATTTTTTTCTTTTTGTTCTTTGAATTAGGAAAAGTTATTGATTTGACAGAGTTTAATATTAGTGATTAGATGTAATGTTTTAATTAATTGAAAAAAAGAAAAAATTAAATCATATAAAGTCTTTAACGTTTAATTAATTAAAATTAATAATTATTTAAACAACCTTTTGATCAAATTGATAACAGTGTAGGGACTTGAAAAAAAAAATCTGAGGACCAAAATGATATTTTAGTCATTATTTTATCTTATATTACTTAAATTTTAATTGAAGCTATTATTGTTCAGTTAATGTTAGTATGTTTCTGCACTTCAGACAATAAAATTTTTGAAATGTTATTTTAGACATCGACTTTTTCGTTTTTAATAAAGAATGTATTACTTCAGCAAAGATTCTCATTTATTTTGAAAAAAAATTATACAAGCCGTTCCTTCTTTTTTTTTTTTTTTCTAAAGATCTAAAATGATTTTACACATCTGTTTTTCCTTTTTCCTTACTGTGACATGAAAATTATTTCCAGAAAGAGGAAAGTACCAAATAAAAAATAAAATTAATATTACAGTCTTTTAGATAGCTTTTCTTCATTATCTCAAATTTCTTTCATGAAGGCATCCTGCTGAGCCATCAGCCTACTGTATTCAGTCATTTAATCAGAATTACAAGTGGAATATGTGAGCTTGTCCATTTCAATAGCCTCCCTCACCTGCTTCTTAGAATTCTCCCTCATTCTTGCAATTAGATTTTCCAATGCCCTGGATGTAAACTTCTGAAGCTGATTATAATTTTCTGAATGATGATTTAGAACGTCAATTAATATCTTTTCCAGATAATTCCACACGTCAGCAACAAAAAGTATTGGCATAGATGAAATCCCACTCACTTTTGTCTGCAAGATACCAAGAAAAGCAGTCCGAGGCAAAAAGTTTGGAAGGCCGATCCATATGGCTTCTTCTAGCTCATTTATTTCATCCATGAGAAAATTTTGTTTGTGATTACTTTGAGTACATTCATTAAGTTGTGTTGAGTATTCATTCGGCTTCTCAACCAAGCGAGCTGTACAATGCATATTTTTCTGAACTGGGTACTCCTCAAATTCACCGCTGAGAAGAATTTTTTTAAGTGACTCCTTAACTATTCCAATTATATGCATGAAGGTAGTCATGGCGTCAGCAATGGATGTCAGGTTCTTCTGTAAATTATCCAACTCGGATAAATTAGATTTGAGCTCCTCATTGATCTTCTTGACAATATCAGGCAATGTTTTTCAAATAACTGAAGCTTGATGATCAAGAAGCTTCTGAGCCAAGACAGGAACACCAAAAGTAGATTTGTCTATTTTGGATAGGAGAGATGGTTCTCAAGGAGCCTAGTTTCTTCTACTCGAGCTTCTTCATAGGACTCATCCCCAATCCGATTTCTTACACTGACATATCCAAGTCCTATATTAACATCATCAGCAGTTACCAGCCAGCGTTCTCATACCAGTTCTATCTACACTCTGACATTCTAATGGATTCACAGGTAGGGAAATCAACGGTGGCTGAAAGAACATTCAATATGATACTCTCCTCTGGACTGATAAAATCCATAATTATATCTTTAACCTGGTCATAAATATTCTCAGGCTGTCCATGAACAGGATCCCTGGTTATACCTGGGCGATCCACCATAGTCAGATCAGGAACACCATCCTTCTTCACCAATAGAGTTAATGGGTTGTTGGAAATTCCTTTTCCATGGCCTGCAAGCTCTTCCGTGGCTATGTTTATGGCATCAGAGACTTGTGCTTCATCAGTTGAGACTGTCTTCCCATTGTACTCCAACACAAGCTCTGGCTTTGGATGTGGGTGGTTCTGGAGCCTCAAGACTAAGGGCTCCCTTGTGCAAATACCCTGCCCACGTGGCAAGCTGATTCCAGCAAGAGATTCAAAGACGCTAGACTTACCAGAAGATTGGCAAGGATAGTGCTATCCACCCCATCCCAAACTCAAAACTGTATATATATATGCACACAGAGAGGCAGAGCTAAAAAATTTTGATCAGGCCAAGATAATAAATTAGATATATAATATTTTTTTAAAAAAATATTAATTATTTTTATAAAAATATATATTATATTAAGATTAAATAAATGAATAATAATGCCGTGACATGCACAATTATTTTTATTTATGTAATGTTACAGCAATTATGGTATATACAAGTAAATAAATAATTATTAAAAAATTTATTATTCACTTTATTATTCTTTTTTAGATAAATAAATTTATTAAAAAAATTATTCTTCTCAATGATTAACTTTCTATGGATTATGTATAAATTACAGATTAAAAAAATTAAAATATATTGATAATTTGATAACAATAATAAAAAAAGTAATTTATCATACATATAAGTGAAAAATAAAAACTTGAGATTTTTAGATAAAAATCCTAAAGAACAAGTTAAAAATATTAAATAACAAAAAAAATATCCTTAAATTTAGAAAAAAAAATTAAATATCACATGATATGGAATAATAAAAAATAAAAATATCATAAAAAATGAGAGATGGTAGTAAATAACAATTTCTACTTTTTTATAATTTTTGTAACGACCCCCTAATCTACAATATACTATCCTCTATCTACCTAGCGGAAGCATTTGAGTTTTAGAAATAGTTATTCCTGATATGGAAACGTCAAGGAATCGCTACTAGTTGAACGTAATTCAAATAGACATTCCGTCGTCCATTCAGATTCTGTTCAACCTAAAATCACACGTAGCTATACTAATTATACATGCAACATCACACAAACTCTAAAATAATAAAACTATATTCCATACATACACATGTAATCCATTCATATAAATTCCATCTTAACTTAAACATTTATCACATTAAATGCTACTAAAAATTCGGCAGAGCCTCCCCTGTATTTCGAATGTATCCCAAAGTACAAACAATCATCCATTCAACAGTTTATATCCAGTTCAACAGCAAAAGAAAACATAATTACATAATCCAATACAATTATCCACAGCATATATATATACATCAAAATTCAAGCCTAGAACTACGCTACTCTTCTATCTATCATCAATGTCGTTGCCCAGCTAGTGCCTAGGCCCCTGTTCCTGTTCATCTGAGCAAACAACCTGGTGAGATATTGAAATCCCAGTAGAATAATTTACAATTCAATCATATAGTTTGAAAACTGGTTGATTACTTAGCGATGCAAGCACCGAAAACAACTTTCCGTATTCAAATCAAAATCCGTGAAATACCTTATCTTTAAAAACATTATTTAACATGGAAATCGCGGCAAGTTCTCAAAAATCATAAAAAATCTGTTTCTCTGAAAATCAGTAATCAAATCAAGTCAAATCCTATGCCCGGTGTATCTAAATCCGTATCAGCCACGAATCATCTGCGACCGTATCTAAAATCATCCAAGTGCACGTCATCTAGAGAAATTACATCTCTTATCATTGGGTGTGATCCATAACACCAATCACCCGAATCTCGCCTATGTTGTGAGTGCGATCCGTAACACCAATCACTCACTCAAGAACCGGTTGAGAATTAACATCTAAGGCGTCCCCTAGCATATGCACATACGCCAATTTTCATCCTCATATAGTCTATTCAAACTCACATCACACGGTCGGCTATTCCTCAGGGTTCTAGGGTATTACTCCTAAATCACAACATTTTCCCGTGTAGGCTATCCCCCCTTATACTCCTTGAACCTTTCTTAAGGTCGTCCTGATTTACTGCGTGATACTTAACGCAATGCAGGCTAAATCTGGTTAAAAATATATCTTTACAAAATCTCCTGCACTCGGGATACTTAACGGCTGTTCCATACCAACTATCAAGTACCCTACCTTAATTCAATCCGTCATAATGGCATCTAAACTCGATAGGCAAATCATGTAACATGCAAATGGTATTTCCAGCACACAGGTATGCAATTTAGTCCATCAAAAGTAGCACGTAAATCTATGTAATTAACCTAAAGCGTTCAAGTATCCACAAAGTTAATTCTAACGTTCGAGAAGCGTAAATTATCCTACCTGGTCTCCATTTGCTCCGAATGATCTGAAACTTCTCGTATCCTCAGATTTCAAGCCTAATCAATTACCTGGGCATTTAAATGAATATTTAAACTCGTTACATCATCAGTTTTACGGTCATAAGTCCGATTACACAATTTCCTAAGCTGGTTTATTTCCTAATCAATTTCGGCAGCCAATTCAATCAAAATACATTAGGTTTAGGTGAATTAGACCTTACCGGGGGTGCCAAATGATGGAAATCTATTCCGGGACAGTCTTGGGTGTCTTTCTAGCTTCTCCGGCAGTGGCGCACGGTGGCGCACGGTGGAAGGGTGCAGTTGGCCTCGAAAATTACACCATGGTGAAGCCCTCAAGATGGGGAGTCCGAATCTAGTGGTGGCGCAGCAGTTCACGACCGTTTTGATGGCATTTTTTGGCCTCGAAAGTCGACGCACGGTGGACAAAATTTTCCTCGATCTGGATGTGTCGGAGCTCCGTTCAGCGGCGACGAGCTGGAGGAGGAAGCTGGCAGCTCAACCTACATGCTGGTGGTGGTGGTGACGTCCAACGGTGGCTGACTGCAGAGATTACAACGGGTGAAACTTCATGCGATGGAGGAGAAAAAGCAGCATTTTTCTGCGACTCTAGTTACCGTTAGTGGCCGTGGGTGGCTGTTGGAGGTCGAGGGTGGCGAGGTGTGTTGATTGGTGGGTCAGGTGGTGGCCCATGGTGGCCCAAGTGGTGGCCCATGGCGGCCCAGGTGGTGGCGCACGGTGGAGGAAGGAAGAGAGAGAGGAGAGAGAAAGTGGAGTGAGGAGAGAGAGGGAAATGGTGAGGTTCCGAGAAATTTAAAGCTTCTGGGGGCAATTCTGACTTTTCCCGGACCAACCAGGGAAACTTCGGGATGTTTTCTTCCATCCGAACGTTGGCACGGGTTCCCATAAAGAGGTTTCGGCCTCCGTCTGAGAAACCGAAGTCTAGAACTCCATCTATCAGTATTTTATCGCCAGGCCACGTTTCTTTTTATCATATCGCATTTCTGACTCCTAAAAGCCTCTCGGTTTCAACCGTCGACCTCGAAAATTGTGTCAAATTTAGTTTAAATGAAATAAATATCAAAATTCAGTTTTTAATCTTTAAAACAATCTCGGTTATTACAATTTTAGTTTAACATAAAAGTATAAAGAGAAGTTTTTTTATTATTAAAATTTACTCTTCCTATTAAATTTATTGTGCTTGAATAATATTATGATCTTAAGAGTTTTTGTTTTTTAAAATTTATTGTTCTTAAAAAAATAAAATTGTTAAAAGAATATATTTATGAAAAATAAGTAAAAATCAATAATTTGATATAATATATTTTATCAACTATTAGTTATATTATCATGTTTTTTACATACATAAATTTTAATTTTTTAAAAAATCTTATAGAAATTTTATAATTATTTTAGGTAAGGCCATATATAAATATCACATAATTTGATTTAATGGTTGTAAGCTTTTATCGTATGCTTTTATATGAATTAATTTTGTATATCAAGTCTTAACATAAAGCAAAAATTATTTATTTTAAAATTTTTTAGGTAAACGAATTCAAGTGTAAGGATTTAATTTTTGGATAAGAATAAAGATAAATATTATTATTTTTTATCTTATTTTAGGTATGAAAAATTTTTCTCTAAATTTGAAAATAAAAACTATAATATTCTTAACTATTTTGGCACTGAAATTATTAATTAACTTGTAATTGATAACTATATTTTGACACACTGATATTTTACATTCTTCAGTATTCTCTAATACTTGCATATAAAGTTAGTATGGATATTAAATATTATAGTATTGGTTAAATTATTTTTGTGCTCTCAATAGTTTCATCTAATTTTTAATTATGTTTTTATAATTTAAAAATTTATAATTTTTTTGGCAAGTAAGATGGTAGTAAGGAAAGACACCCTCAAAACTACCAAATAGGAACCAGTAGTATGTTGGAAAGATAAAAAGAAATCAAATCTAAATCTAAAAGATTACTGCACAAACTTAAAAATTTATAATTTTATCCTTATAGTTTAAAAAATTTTTAATTTAGTTTCTATCCTTAAATTGTTGGCAATATTTTCATTAACTTTGTTGAATTGTTAATTATATATCATCTTGAGATTCTAAATATATATATTTCAAGCTAATTTATTCAAATTATTTATTATAACAAATTATATTTTATGTCATATACATAATATTTTAAAATCATTATTTTTTTATTTTTTGTTGATATAAATATTATATATTTAGATTGTTAAGATGATATATATTGACAATATTAACAAACTTTAATATAATTTTGACAAAAATTATATTTAACAATAGGAACTAGATTAAAAACTTCAAAAAAATATAAGCATCTAGTTGCAAAACTTTAAAAACTCTATGAACTCAACTAAAAATTGAGTGAGACTAATGATTATAAGAATAACCTATATTATTTGAATGTTTATGTTTGATATATTAATAAAATTTTGTTAAAATATGATACAATTAGTATTTTATAAAATTGATAAAGTTAAAAAGTTATAAATGTGCAAATTTTTAAATTTTTAAATTTTTGGTCACACGAAATACCTATAAAGTCCTAAGCATTGTAGATACATGTGCACTAAATAATTCATTTAATTTAGAACTTTTTTTTATTCCCAAATATATTTAATATCGATACTGAAAAATCATACCTAAGATTTGCATGCAATTTTTTAAGCGTTTTGTTATTTAGCTTTTTAAATTTTAATTAGTACACTTTTTTTATAATACCATTGTGCATATGTGTGTGTATGTGTGTGTATTTAAACATATTTTTACATTGTTAGATTTATAAATAATATATGTATTTGTTATATAATGAATAAATTTTTTTTAAAAGTTATTAAATAATATGTTCAACTGATAGATGTAAGACACTAATGAATTGAGTTATGATAAAACCAATTAACCTGTACTTTCTATATCAGATTGGTGTTGGTTAATGAGATGGTTAAACTTGGAAAGACACAGATAGACTAGTAGTAGGATAATTTCTCTCACCCAAAAAGATTACTTCATAATTTAAGTAGATGAAGAAACCAACAAAAACACACAATCCTTTTTATTTCGTTTCCCTCTACCCAATTCTTCTCCTGCTTCTGACTTTTCATCATCAGCTTCATTCAGTTTGTTATGTGACTTTTCATCTTCAGCTTCATTCAGTTTGTTATCTGACTCAGAACTGAGCTTCTCATTAATCTTCTTTACAATCTCAGGCAATGTTTTTGAAATAATTGAAGCTTGATACTGAACAAGCTTCTGAGCCAGCACAGGAACAGGATGGTCCTCAAATAGCCTAGCTTCCTCTGTTCGAGCTTCTTCATAAGATTTATCCCCAATTCGATTTCTCACAGACATATCCATAACCTGCTAATCTGTTCGATTCTTATTCTGGTCTAATTTCTAAAAGATTGGTAGTATTCATTAAGCTTCATGCAAAAGATTGGTACTGCTATTAACTGAGTTACCAAGGTGTGTTGCCTTGGTTTGTCTTGTCTATTTGTGCACCAATGTTGGGCCATACTTTCTCGGCTCTGTTTCGGCCCTTGGCTAGCTTCTGGGCATTTGTCTTGCTTTTGCATATGAATCAGTCCAAAAACAAAAGTCACTCATGATATTTTATACTCTCGTTTTGAACTCAATTCTGTGCCCGCCTCATCCTCCCTTCCTTATTTTTATTTGAAGTAAATTACAGTCTTCTTTATTTAAGGATGATAAAATTATATTCTCATCTTCTTTATTTTAAAAATTTATAATATTTTTTTTCAAAAGATTAAAAAATACATTTTACTCATTTTGACTAAAATATTTTTAATAACATTATTAAAATTTTTAAAATTTTAATTTATAATAAAAATATATTTTTTTTAAAAATATTATTTTATTTTTTATTTTGAACAAAAATTATTATTTTATTTTAAAATTTTTAAAAATAATTTTTTATATTAGATAAATATATATTTACTTATATAAATAATAAAGGCAGGTATTTTAATTAAAATAGGTAAAATTATAAAACTTTTTATCTCTAAAAAAAGGTAAGTATAATTTTTTAAAATATAAGAGAAATAAGTATATATATATATATATATATATATATATATATAATTAGTGTTAGATTTAGTGGCGAGAAGCATGTTGCCAGTAATATTACATTCAGCGGTGACGGGTCGCAACCAATAAACATGAAGTGGAAACAAGCTCATCTTGCCATTAAAAGAGTTTTATGGTGACAAATTACAACTATCAAAATAGGTTAGTGCTTACGTGCTGGCTTAAGACAGACTTGAACATATATTAAAATTGGTTTAGTTAAAAACATAGGTGGCTTGTTAAGAATTAAAAATAAAATAAAATTTAAAATTAATATAAATTACATTTAAATAAAGAAGAACATGTAAATTTATAGTAAAATGTTACTCAATAAAAAAATAAAATAAATTATACTTCTTTTTTACTAGAGATGTTAGAATTACATTCTTATCTCATCTATTTTAAAAATATACACTCTCATTTCTTAAAAGATAAAAGAAAATTATAATTTTACTTATTTTGATCAAAATGTCCTAAATGATAATATTAATGCTTTTAAATATAATTCATAAGAAAATATATTTTTAAAAATTAATATTTATTTTAAGTTAAAATAATAAATTGATTTTATTTTAAATATAAAAATAATTTTTTATATTGGTGAAAAACATATCTAATTATATAAATAACAAAGACAAAATTATTCTGATCAATATATAGGTAAAATTATAAAATTTTTAATTTTATAAGGACAATGTAAGTTCTTAAAATAAAGGAGAATAAAGTATTATTTACTCTTTACAATATAAATATTATTTTTTATCATAAAAAATAGTGTTTGTGTGGAGTTTAATTTTGGATACAATTAGAAATTAATTTAAGTTGAAAAAAGAATGAAATTTTTTCTTACCTTTTCTTATAATTTATTAAAATTATGTGGTTTTTTGACTGGGAAACACCGTTCTCAATGGTGTAGACCTTTGATCAAATATTTTTTCAAAATTCAGCTTATGCTTAATTCTATTATTTTTATATTTTTATACATTAAAACTAAAATTTATGTCTAAAAATACTAGTTAAATAATTTTATACTATTTTAAGTATTTTTTAAAGAAATTTTTTATTAGTTGACAAAGAATGCAAAAATAAAGAAGAATATATTAAGTTGTTGGTAGCGGTTTTTCATATACAGCAGCGGTTCTTGCCACTGCCGATGTGTATTAAATTAAATATAAAATAAACAAAAAGTTGACCTGCAACTCGTCAGAGCTCATTAACCATGAAAAAAAATTGATATATTTTAGGTAAATGTTTAATCAGAGGTTTTCATCGTTTTTAAAATATTGGGAACAGTGTTTCACAATCAAAAAACCAAATTTTTGTTTAGTATAAATAATAACTATTAAGGCTTGTAACCCAAAAATAAAAAATAAAGTAAAAAATTATTAATTTTTATTTTTAAAGATGGGACTTTAAATACTATATTTAAAAATTTTAAAGTAATTATTTTATTAATAGTTAGAGAGTTGAAAAAATAAGAGGAAAATGCATAATGGTATAATGAACAATAATTTAATTATCTATAAGAGAATTTATACATTTGTTTACTTTTTGTATGAATATTTTTTATCAAATTAAATTAAAATTAAAATTTCTAAAATACTGATTATCAAAAGCTTTAAAAATTAATTACCTTAATGTGTTGATGGTTATAACTTATCTTTTATTATAAAAAAAATTTAAGTATAACTTTTAGATATCAAATTTTCTATTATAAGATTAATATGTGTATGATTTATATAATTCATCTTTTTTATAATTAATTATTTTTAAAAAAATTTTCATACTTTATTTTAATTAAAAAATTTTAGAACAAAAATATAAATTATTCTGTATAAACATAATCTTTTATTATGTTATATAAATAATATATGATATGTCAAAAGTGTTTTTTCCCTTAAAATAGGATTTTGGATCCTTCCGTTAGGATTTTTTTGTTAGGCACTTACTTGGCATCTTTAGGGATGATTTTTTTTTACTGTTAAAGTTTTTTTAATATTATTACAACGAATATTACTGATGTTATAAATTTTGTTTAAATAATTAATTTAAAAAAATTTATAATAACAATAAGTTTTGTTGCAAGAAATTTTAGCAGCAAAAAAATCGCCGCTAAAAGTGCCAATCAGAGAGCACTGAGCAGAGAATCCGGACGCTTAAAATAGTAACCTGAGCGCTGAATTCCTGCTTAAAAACAGAAAACTTGAATCACCAGAACAGAAAATTTCCAAGCACGTGTCTTGCCCTCAATATCCCCAGATGTTCCTCTGCTCTTACCAACTGGCACCACTCCTCTGTAATTCTGCCACGTAAGCTCCCATGCATGTCTACGTGGAACCCAACCCAGCAATCACGTAACACGTGTCCTTCTGCCCGTCTTCTTCTCTTCTCTATAAGCCATCTCCACTCTCACTCAAAACAGAGTAAGTAATTACAGAGAGAGAGAGAGAGAAGGTTCCGACGGAAACAATGGCTTCCACTGACCAGTCACCAGGTCCGAATCCGGCGAAGGGTTCGGGACATATCCCCGGGGAGCCAACGTCGATGAAGAAGAAGGTGATCGACATGGGTACGGAGATATTGCAGTCGCTGAAACCGATCAAGCAGATGAGTCTTCATGGATGCAGCTTCGCCATTTACAGCCACGACATGTCCCGCCAGATCGAGGCCCACCATTACTGCTCACGCCTCAACCAGGACTTCGTCCAGTGTGCCGTCTACGATTCTGACGACTCCCAGGCCCGCCTGATCGGTCAGCAAAAACAACCTTTGTTCTTTTTTTTTTTTTTTTTTTTTTTTTTTGCTTTTTTCCTACGTTGCTATCTTGATTATGTATTTTTCGAGGTCATGTGTATTGTTGACATGAAAACTTTGTATGTTTAATTAAAATGTGCTTTTAATCTCTTTATTTTAGTGAAAATTATATTTTTGAGAAAAGAATATTTCTTTTAAACAAAATAACTTTAATGATAAAATTAATTTTTTAAAAATTATTTAACTTTTTTAGAAAACATATTTCAACAATTATTATTTTCAATATTATTTATTTTGAGTTAAAAATGATAACATTAATTTATTTTTAATTAAAAATTATTTTATATTAGTAAAAATATATTTAATTATATAAATAATAAATATAAAAATATTTTAATTAGAATAAATAAAATTTTATATTTTTTAATGAGTTTTACTAATTAATATTTTAAAGAAAGTTAATAAAATATTTAATAATTTATAATTTATAAAATAATTAATAAAAATAATAATATTTAATGTTAAAAAG
Organism: Senna siamea; assembly: GCA_031216115.1. Lineage (NCBI taxonomy): Eukaryota > Viridiplantae > Streptophyta > Magnoliopsida > Fabales > Fabaceae > Senna > Senna siamea. The sequence continues at coordinate 13,258,987 of CM062355.1, read as the reverse complement.
TTTTATCTATTAATTAAATGAAACTTTAATCAATACTCTAAAAATATTTGTTAGTAAAATTTTTTTTATCTCTTATAAAAGAAAAGTTTAATTTTTTATTTAAAAAACAAAAGAAAAGAAAAGAAAATACAATTTTACTTTTTATTTTATAAAAGTTTTATTTAGTTCTCTCTAAATCTAAATTAAGCGATCTGCCCTTATTTATTAAATTTTGTCTTTTATCTTGTCATATCATCTATCTTAAATTTAAAATTAAAAAAAATTGAATGAATGATATAACAAAAAACATAACGCTGAATCATATCATATTAAAATTTCTATGAAAGATTTTCCTTTTCAAATGAAAATATCTCATAATGAAACCTTACAAAGAGGTTTTTATATGTATACGTTATATTATTTAATTTATATATTAATTAATAATATTTAATTATTAATTTTTTTATTTTACTAAGCATGAAGTTTAAAATTAAAAAATTTGATTAAATTATATATATTAATCAAAATATAAATACTGTAGTACATTATATTTTCAATGAATTATCTTAGAGACTTAAATGTTCATACTTAATAATGGTGTACTAAATGAGTGAATGTTTGGAAATTGATTTTGGTATAATTTGAAGTGTTGTTGGGGCGTGACAGGTGTGGAGTACATCATTTCGGATAAGATATTTGAAACTCTCCCTCCGGAGGAACAGAGGCTTTGGCATTCCCATGCTCACGAGGTCTTACTTTGATCAATTACTACTACCATTAGATATATAGTTCTGCTTTTTTTTTTTTAATTTTATTTTCTACTCAAAATTAAAAGAGATAATTAATTAATTAATGGTGCAGATTAAATTAGGTCTATGGGTGAACCCCGGAGTTCCAGAGCTAGTAGGGAGGCCGGAGCTCCAAAATCTTGCCAAAAGTTATGGCAAGTTCTGGTGCACATGGCAAGCTGATAGAGGTATGCAAAACTATATTAAAGTGCTATAGTGATGGAGCTTAGGGAAATATAATTATTTTAAGACTGATGCAAAAACCTTCTGAAACTATTTTTTTTTTCAATTATAAAAAAATAACTTTTCTGAGCTTTAGATTTTATGAAAAAAATTTTAAATAATTTGATATTTTTATCATTTATTAGAATTATTTTTTTACACAAATTATAAAATTTGAATGAGTTTTAAATTAATTTTTATAATTGAATAACGTTATTTATAAAATATATTTCAGTCTTATTTTAAAATGTGTGAATTAAAAAAAATCAACCTTTGTCAATAAAAGAAAATTTTCTTATGTCAAAATGCATACACAGGAGATAGGCTTCCACTGGGTGCGCCAGCATTGATGATGTCTCCACAAGCAGTGAGCCCTGGGCTTGTAAAGGCAGAATTAGTGCAAAAGAGGGATGCCAAGTACAACATATCACCAGACAGCCTCAAGAGCTCAAGAATGGAGCTTGAGGAGCCAAAGATGATCAATCCTTTGGCAGATTACTGGAAGGAACATGGCAAAGGCTTCGTCATTGACTTTCAAGACACTGAGATGAAACCAAGGGGACCTTTTCCGTGATAAAACATATACATTATTATATTATATATAGTGTTGCGTTGTTTGTGTTCTTGAGTCAATAATATTTGTAGGGGGAATTAATTATATGCATGTGTGTTCTAATAGATTTGGTTGTGTGGCTTAGATTAATTATTGGATTAATAAAATTATGTTTGATTAAGTTGTTGTAGTTAATTAAAGGCATAAAATGTGTTTCATGTTTCATGAATCTCAATTGGGGATGATATCGCAAATTTAACATGTTTTACAAATGAAAAACAATTTTAGAAATAATTACGACAATTCTAACCAAAACCACAGCTCCAACTGGAGATGAGATGATGAGAAATAAGTAAAACCTTTCAGATTTGTCAAAATGAGAGATCATTGGTAGAAAAGACTTTCATCAAATGTACTGGGAAAATAATGCATAAAAAATGATTTATAAAGTAGAAATAATAATAATGGAGAATGGGCCTTTAATGCTGGAGTTGTAAGAAATTCTATGGGGTGGCCTGTTTAGTTGTCACAAAAAGAAAAGGTCAGACTTAAAACAATGAACTCATTTAATTTGTGTTTCTTTTTAGCTCAGTTCTGTTAAGCTTTAAGGCAGCCTAGGCTAGACCCAACAGGCTAGTACTTTTTTTTTAATTTTTTTTTAAAAATCTAATTTTAGAGAAAATGAAATAAGAATTTAAGAGAAATAAACATTAGTCTAAACACAATCCTTAATAGCGATACATTGAAAGACTAGGAGAGATATATAGTTAAAAAGAATAGTAATTAATTTTTTAAAATAAAAAATATTTTAGAATTTAGACATAAGAAAATATCAATTTATAATAATAGATTATATTTACGTTATAGCATAAGATCTCACGTTAATAATACAAATTTTCTTGCATTTACATAAACCTTGAAACTAATTATGATATTAGTAAATTAAATGCGTATAAGGATTTCAATATTTTGGTCAAATAAATATTACTTTTTTAAATAAAAAAAATCCTAGAAAACAATCATTACAAGAATTTTAAAATGAAATAGATATAATGGCACAAAAAAGTTGCTGGGAAGAAATCGGTATCAAAGTTTGACCAACAAAATCTAAGCACGTCAAATTTGATTCGCAGGCCATTTTTTTAAACAAAATGTAATATTTTAAAATTAATTTTTAATACAAATAAAAATATTTTTTTAATTTTTAAATTAGTTTAACAAATACAAATTAATTAAATTTATCATGATAAAATAATATGTCTAAATTGATGCATTTATTTTAAAAATTAGTATTAGGTGAAAATACCTTTTATATTTTTTAAATTTTATTCTTAAAATTTTTTTGCAGTTAATTTTGTTCATAAAATTTTTGTTTCATGACTTAACTTCATCTAAATTACTTATAGAAAATGATGATGTGGCATTTAATGTGTAATTTTAAAATATTGGACAAAAATGAAATGATGACTCACCAACTTTAGAGACATATTTGATAGTACACTCAAACTTTAAACACACATTTAACAATAAATCTTAAAAGTATAAATAAGATTTTGACAATATTCAAACATTAAATAAAAAAATATATTCTTATATTACAATATTTTCACTCTCATTTAATCACTATTAGACATGACAAAATTCTCCAATGACAACTTTAATAGATATTTCGTATACAACTTAAACAGTTTCAATGGAGGCTTTGCATTTTTGTCCAAATGCAGTGCCCCTTGAACATATTCAATGGAGCAAGTTTGAAGCATGTGTGACGTTTACGACTTCAATGACAGAACCTATAAATCAACACGACAAACATCACCATTGACTATGATGGGAGCCATAATTTGTAGAATCTCAATAGAGCCACTTTGTTTCGGCCACTAAATGAGGCACTAAAGCATAGAAGAGCACTCGTAGGAAACCAAACACTGATGCTTTGTTGCCCTCCGAATAGGAGATAGAGATTCTCTAGCCCGAGGCACCAACTCATAGTAGATAACTTATAGGAAGGCCATGTACTAACACTTTGTTGCCTTCCAAATGAAAAAAAGGAGATTCTCATGCCAGAGGCACTGACACATTGCATAGAACTCGTAGGAAGACCAAGCATTGATGCTTTGTTGCCCTCCGAATAAGAGATTGAGGTTCCCATGCTAGAAGCACTAACACATAACAAAGAACTCACAGAAAGACCATGTACTAATGCTTGGTTGTCCTCTAAATGGAAAAAGGATATTCTCATGCCAGAGGCACCAATGTGTAATAACCTGATTAAAAATAAAATATTTGGAATAATTTTTTTTTAAAATATCAAAATATTGTTGTGAAGTGATTAATTAAATTATTTTGAGTCCATGGCTTAAATTAGGAAATTTTTTGGAAGAAATTTTTATCTGCTTTAAGAAACTTAGCAGATAATTTTGGAAAGCTTATAATACCTTAAAGATTCTCAAATTCCTTCCATATTATCCCATATTCTTGCCTAAATCAAAAAATGCATTAACAATTTATCTAGGACAAAGTAAAAAAAGACCAAAATGCCCTTAGATGCCCTAAAATTCTAAAATTCCTTATTTTTCCCCATTTTCCTTTCCCTTTCTCTCTCCCCCCACGACTTCCCTCTCCTTCTGCCTTCACCATCATGCGCGGCTTCTTCCTCAACTTTGGATTGCTGCACTGCGGCCCCATCGAACCGTGCCACCTACGCTGCTCCTCGCTATCGAGCTTCTGCTATCATCCCCTATAGTTAGCGATCACCACAGCGGCTGAAAATTGGCGCCATTTCCTTTCGTTGGTCTAATTTTTGGCGTCCACAAACAGTGGCCAAATCGGCTCCTCCAACTGCACCGCCACCACCGACAGTTAGCCCAAGTTGTCCTCTTCCTCCACCAGTTGTCAACCAGCGAAGAATCGCCGCCACAAAACACAAACGAAGGAGAAAAGTTTCAGAGCATCGTCTGCATTTTGCCAAAAAATTGAGGTTAAACTGTCATTTTCTGCTAAACTGATCCTGGATCCATCATCGTCGTGCTTCAATCGGCATTTTGGAATAATTTTCACCGTCAGCCACTATCGTCGCCGTGCTCAATCGTGCACTGTTGCCGACAATAGCTAGAAAGAAGCGGGGATTAATTTCCAAGTTTTTGAAACTTTCAGTATAATTTAAAATATTCCAATTTAATGCTTTTCTATAGATTTTGATTCTGATTATGCTTTGATGAATAGGCAGAAGTAGAAAATAGGCATTTAATTGTAAAAAATTATAATTGAAAGGAAACTTGCATAAGACTTGAGTTTTTTAATCAGGAAACTAATTGTGAGAACAATCTCCGAGAAAAAAGGAGAACCTTGGTCTAAATAGGAACAAAGGGTAAAAGGTAGAGTAATTTACACTCTCCTTACTTTTAACTGATATTGTGAATTACAACTTTAAGTATGATTTGCGTTTAATGGGAATGAGTGTTGAAAATGATTGATTTACATGAGAAATATATATATGAGTATAAAAGTTGCTTGTATATTGAGAATGGTTATTGCATGTTTGCTAAATTTGGCTATTGGGATTATATGCCATAGGGACTAACTAATTTAGGGTGGATATTCAATAGCTAGTATAAGACGACCGTTGAATATCCTCTATGTAGACTATTTTATAAATTGATTTGTTTTATTTGAATTGGTCTGCATCTGTTGGAAATCATTCATTAAACCAGAACAACCCTATGAAAGGTTTAAGGAGTAAAAGGCAGATAACCTATACAGGGCGATGTTTTAGTTTAAGTATGATATTCTATAACCTTGAGTATTGGTCGACTATGTGTATGTATTACCATATAGACTGTATGAGGATGAGACTAGCAATGTGCACATACCAAGGGACGTCTTAGATGTTAGTTCTCACCTGATTCTTGAGTGGGTAATTAGTGTTATAGATCACACTCACAAAATAGGATGTTTTTTTCAAGTGATTGGTGTTATGGATCACACCCAACCAAAACTATGTTTTCAGATAAAACGGCATGCAACTTGAGATGAATGATCACATGAGATGTGTGATGGATGAATATATGAGAATTTTTAGGCATGATTTTAAGTATGATTTTTCATATTAATGATGTTATACTCATTATATTATTTTGTATTGATTTCCCATATCTAATTTGAATTTAAAAGTATTTAGTAATTCACATATGTTTAAAATGACTTGTGAGGAGACATTTTCTGTGCCTCGTCACAATTGAATATTCAACTATTTTGTAAGTATGTAATTGTAAATTGCTCTACTTAAATCTAATAATCTTATTAAGTTGTTTGATCATATGACCAAGAACAAGGGATGTCTAGGAGATAACTGGATAGAAGAGGGATGTCAGGACATCCTTAGAGAATTATAAAGCTGAGATGTGAATTTGAAATTAGGCTTGAATTTGAATATATGTATATATATTTCTGACTTAGGGTTGTATTGCTGAGATTGCTAAATTTTGTTAATATTTTGGGCTGTTGTATAAATGGAGGAATGTTCGATTTTTAGGAGAAACTTTCTCGAAATTTTGGTAGGGAATGTTTTGAAGAATAGATTTGTATAATGAATATGATGAATTGTGGTTTTATTGCTGATGTATGAATGGATTTAGTAGCAAGATATAGTATATCTCAATTATATTTGAATGATTGTTAGAATGTATATTCCAGAGTATAATATGATTTATAATGTGATAATAGAAATGCTGCACAAGATTTATGGTTGAGTAGAATTTGAATAGACTGTGAGAAGAGTCTATTTGGGTTACATTCAATCAGTGGCGATCTTCAGACGTTCCCTAACATGGAAAAAGTAAAAATTTTATTTAGAATATTGTATAGTTTTACTATTTTGATAGATAAATGTATAGTATGATTAAAGGGGTTGTTACACAATGCATATTAGAGAACTCATAGAAAGACTAAGCACTAATGCTTTTTTGCCCTCCAAATGGGAAATAGAGGTTATCATGCCAAAGGTAATGAAGATTAGTAGAGAATTCATATGACTCAATAGCTTATATGTTAATGATTCGTGTTAAACATGTGCAGTGATGCATGAGAGTTTAAAAGAAAAAAGTTTCTCCGAAATACTTTGCTCTTTGTTATGGGAAATTTCATTTAATCAATCCCCCCCTCATGATGACTTGGGTGTTTCTTGAACCATTGTCCAAATACTGATTATTGAACTTTATTGTTCATGCTCCCAAACCTATTACATTGGGTGCTCGAATCAACCAACTTATCACAACATTGGAATTTACACTCAACAAGCCCCTAAATGACACTAAGAATACCCTTAAGAGGTCCTACACACTATCATCCGCTACTATAAAAAAGTACAACGATAACCGCTTTGTCTCGGTGGAAGTCGTGTTTCCCAATGTTGTTTTTTGTTACCACCCCCACTATCATGATTAGAGACAATTAACTTGCCATACTGGAGAATTTGGCAATTAGCAATAGATTAGTGGAGGATTGACGCATAGTGTTAACTAGTAATGGGGCACATCTGGTGGTTCCTACATTTTATATATGAACCAACCAAAAGATAATATGTAGCATGACATGGATGATGTGAACCTATAAAGGAGTGTCACCTCATAGAGGAGTGTGACATGGATGTTGACTATTGACTTTGATCGTTAGTTGACTTATATCTTATATTAGTTAACCAAAAGAAGATATGTTGACTATTACATATCTTTTGAAGACAGATATTAGTTAACTTACAGGTTTAGTGTTTTAGTCTTGGTGATTGTAGATATTGGTAAATAGAATATGGTAATAGAATCAAAACAAAAATTTGTCAAGCTAGGAATATTTATTTCACTCTCATTAATCTTAAAAGGAAGGAAAAATATTTATTAGAACTCATTAATCTTAAAAGGAAGGAAAAATATTTATAAGAAAATTGTGATAAAAGACTAAATTGCAACTATTGTCACTTAAATTTTTATATACTAGAGATTTAGTTTATGGTTTAATTCTTCTGTATAATGTGCAGATATGGTTGTTTACATGAAGAAAAAGAAGTGGACAACACCTTTGGCCTGGATTTGTATAATTGTTATGGTTTATATGTAGCAAAATGCTTTGTTACTATTTCATAGTCCTTGGAATATTTCATTTGTATAATAAAGTTTTGGAAACATATATTTTATTACTTTCTCATTTATATTTTTTTTATAATTGGATATTTAGATAAAAAAATATCTTGGAGAATTAATTGTATTTCTCAATTTTGATTTACTTTGAAAAATTGAATAAATTGTTTGATTACAATATCTAAAAGAGCAACAGGCTTTTGAGAAAAAGAAGGAAAAAGACAAAAAGAAAGCATATGTCTGATCCATGTGGAGAGATAGTGGTGTTGGGAAAATGATGAGAAAAATAAAATTGAAGAAGCCAATCTTTATCTCATGGCCAAAGAAGATGATTAGATAAAAAATCAAGATTTATTATCTTCTTTTTATGATGAATTATTAGATACTTTTTAAGAATTACATGATGGGTTTTTAAAATTGCTAAGGCCCTAAGTCAATCAAATAAAAAAATTTAAACTTTATAAAATAAATTACTTACTTAGAAACGCTGCAATAACTTGGAAATTACAAAAACATGGTGTACCATGAAAGTAGCAAAAGGTTTGTATATTGGGCAAGATAAATGAAAATGATGGCTGGTGAGGGAAACATAATTATCCGCATAATTGAATTTTACAACCAAATGACAAAACAGAAAAGTAAGAAAAATTGTTACATGTGGAGAATAAAATATCAAGTCAGGCAAGTACTGTTATAAGTCAATTTTTTAGTTAATTTTCTCCCCTTCACATTAATTTTCTGGTACTTTTTCTTCTACTTTCTCAGCATTTTTACTTAAATAGTATCTTTAAATTAATAATTTTTTAATATACAATAAACAAAAATTATTTCTCATGATACAATACATTAGTTTTTTTAACTTTCTTTTTAAATTTCGCGGACCACCTGATACTGCACCTTCGCCATGGCTAAGATTTTTTTAAAAGTTTTTCCAAAGGCCTCTCTCTCTCTCTCTCTCTCTATATATATATATATATTTGTGTGTGTATATATATATATGTATATTATTTTAAAATATATTTTTTAAATATTTAAGATATTTACCATGTAATTTAAATATCTCTCTAAAAAAAGAGCAATTTACTATTATATAACATTTTTTTTGAAATTACAAAAATATTGATTTTCTATTATAAAAGGTGTTTTAGTTTCATAAAAAACCTATTTTTAAAAATATATATTTAGATAATATTTACATTTAGTCCCATAAAACAATTTCTTAAATAATTACTATTTTATAATATTCAATTACATATTTAATAATTTAAAAAATATATAAACTTGTTAAAGAATTTTGATATTTTTTTCTTAATTTTTAAATGCTTATAAAAATAAATAATTTAAAATTTTAGCAAGATATGAAATAGAAATTTGTTAACTTTTAGTCAAATAAAATTTTAAATTGAATTTTTTAAAATTGATTTAAACAAAATTAGCAACAACAATATCTGTTGGGAAATATAAAAAGTTTTTAGAAACGGATATATCCGCCGCTAAAAGATTTTTTGCAAAATCTTATTTTAAAAATATTATTTAAGTAAAAAAGCCTTGTCGGGAAACTTAGTTTTTCTCAGGCTCCATTTGTTTTGCAAATTTTCCGACCAAAAAAAAAAAATCTATTTTTGTTCCAGAAAAAGAAAGTTTTCTAATGATGCAAAATTTCCTTTTACGTATTTTTAAAATAAATTTTTACAAGAAAGCAAGGAAACTATTGCTATATTTTCTCCAATTAATTAATTACTATAGTCTTAATCCTTTCAGTGTCCAAAAGTTGCTAAGTATCTAAATTAACAAAATTCCATTATTAATTTTCTCAAAAATTTTCAAGTAATTAATTTTTTTTCACATGTTAAAAGATTGTCTAATTTATTTTGAACTTTTCTTGCCACTTGAATTTTTTTTCTTAATTTTATAAATTATTCTCAAATTTATTTTTCCTTTCTGCTCTTAAAAAAACAAAACAATAATTCTTTTTTTTATTTTTCTTTTTTTGGTACAAAGAAGGGATCTTGACTGGGCCACTCCACTCATGTCTTCAGAGAGAATGAATGACCAAAATATCCATCAGAATTCTTCTTGATAACCAAAAATCTCTAACAATTTTAAAAAATTATTTTTAGTTTTTAAAAATAAAAAAATAAAAAAATATTTTTAAATGATTTTTTTGATAAAAAAAAACTAAAATATATGTTCTGAGAATAAAAAATATAAAATAATTAAAAGATATTATGAACTATAATTTAATTTTTTTAATTAATAGCATATATAAAAATATATAAAAATAATATTAATATAAATTTTTATAATTAATTTTATAAAATAATTTTAAATAAATAAATAAATAAAACATCATTCAAAAACACCTTTTCGAATATCAAAAACAACATTTGAGACTTGTGTAAATTAACTAAAGTTCTTAAAACCTCACTTAAAGTTTTAAATCTCAACTTCTAATATGTCATTCAAGTTTAAATATCAAGTTATTGTATAGAGGTCTGAATTAAAGTTGGAATGTTGGTCTTAAGAGTATAATGGAGTAATTCTTAAGAAGAAAGGACGTTAACGTTAGAGAAAGTAACAATTATTGAACCTAATAATTATATTGGAATTTTTTTAATTTATAACTAAATAGAAAGGGGTATTGTTTGTGACAAATCTAGATGGGTAAACAAGAGGTATTATGTTAGGCTCAAAGTTTGGTAAACTTGCATGAAAATTAAATGTTGTTGGAGTCATTAGTGTGAATAGGTACACTAGAGGCATGAAAACCCCACTGGAGGTGATGAGAAGTCTCTTGTCAGCATGGAATTACTTGGTAGAATGCACCTTTTCCTTCTACATATTAACCCTTGATGAACCCTCTTCAATTTATCTCCTTCAACTTTCATCTCGATTTGAATCTTATATTTTGCACATATATTATTTTTTGTCAAGACAGAATATCATCCTTGATCACCTATGTTGAAAATATTTTAAATTTTAAAAATAATTTATCTTGATAAAGGATTTAAGCGAGCTTGTATACATGAAATTGAATTACTATAAAAAAATTTAAGAGATGCTTATTTTTTTAATGAATTTATTGTGTATACGGAAGGTTATTATTGGCTCTATGCTGATTATGTGACAATTTATGATTGATATTATTATTTTTATTTTAAAAAATGGAAGAAACTATTTTGAAAATATTGGTGTTACAGTTGTATTTGTAACCCTATGTGCGCCGAGATGAAAATCTCATCTAATAGAGGTCAGTTGATGCTAAATCCCGTGTGACCACACACATGCATGGAGTGTATGTATATTATATGTAAAGTTGGGGCTATGCAAGGGTTTGTGGTCGAATACTAGAGCTATGTGAATATATGGTGTTGAGGAGGGATGGAATGTAGGGTATATGAAACTATTTTATAAGATGTTCCTCTCATGTAAATTTAAAAAATTTTCTTTCATTTCTATACTTAAAATTTTAATATTCATTCAACTTTCATTTATCCTAAATTGTCATTCCGACTAAATTTCTTAAACCTTTTTATTTGACTTGTTTGTATACTTTGGGCAAATTTTTTTTTTTAAATTATGTTACTTAATTGGTCATTAAATTTGAGTGGATGTTTTTCTATTCTTATCTTATATTTCAACATAATTTTATGGTTTAGTATGTCATTAACTATAAACTCTTCATTTAAAATCTTAATCACTAATACATTATTATTGTTTCAATTTTTGCTATTATTATAGTTTTATTTGTTCACTGGGTGATTTTTCACTCACCTTTTTATCGTCTCTCTTTTCTAGGTAGCTAGGTAAAATCAGAGTACTTGTATGAGATGTCGCAGAGAAACTTTTCACGGTAGGATTGACATTGTTTCAATGGGTGTTATTATTTTGTAAACTTTGTTTAAATTTTAATTCTAGATATGACTCCTGTAATATAAAGAGCAGAGAGCTCTTATGTATATTTATTAAATATGGCTGTTTGTATAATTTTAGGAGAGTCTATTAAATATTTTGCAGTAGTTGGAGTGAAAATACCGATTTATGTTGTTGGTGGGGTGTGACAGTCTTTGAGGTGTTGGTGATTTATTAGGATTGCCATTTTGATTGAAGAGTAGTGTTTGTGTTTTGGGTTCAGTGTGGGTATTGGGAGTGTGGCGGATGAGAACAAAATCCTCTGCTTGTTTTGCTTATGAGAAGACGGTTTTGATGCAAAACCTGCTGAGCCAAAATCAGACACCGGATCGCATACTAAACTATGTTAATGAGGTGACTCGTGTGAGACTCATTTAAGTATGAATCTTTTTATGTGTGTAATTATGTATCTATTTCTATCTTCTTCTTCTTCTTATTATTATCGTTCTTGTTATTATTATATATTAGTTTATTAATCTTTTACTAACTATTTACATTTAACATTAATAAAGGAAATACAAAGCTTGGGCCAGGTGTGCAAAGCCCATTTAGCTTGGGCCCAAAACATGAAGAAGTCTACGCCGTATGTTCTATCATGTTATCATATTATAGTTGAGTGTGCTTAATGGGTTTTCTATTTTGATGTGGTTTATTCAGTACGTCCTCAGGTTAGGTGAAGGACTCAAGCTCAATGCATTAGTGGCTTCACTTCTTTGGATGTTCCTCCTCCTCATAACTAATTAGAGCATACCTATGGGTAATTCGAATTAGAAGCTGTTGTTTAGGCATATGATCTGATATCAAATTTTTCAATACAAAATCATCCTGAAGCTTGAACCTAGTGTGGCGATTGATTTTTCTCTTGTTACTTGTGTGTGTGTAAATAGGTCATAGGTGGTCACTTGGGATGTAAGATCTATTGTTGATCCTAGCAATACATGATTTATATTACTCTTTTAGTGCTGGCTGGCAGCTTGACTTCTTAGAGCAAGGTTTACGTTAATTAAATACAACTTTGATATTAGATTTTATAGGTAATAAAATAAATTATGTAAAAAATATTTAAAATGTTAAAAAAAATTGAGATGAATTTGTGACTTTTTTTCGTCTCAAATTTGAGATGGAATCATTCTCTTACACATTTGTGATAGGTTACCGTCTTAAATTCGTAACAAAATATTGTCACAAATTCTATCATCAATTTGAAACGGGTTACTGTCATAAATTTGTGATAAAAAAATTCTGCCACAAATTTCATCACAAATTTGTGATGGGTTATCGTCATAAACTTGTGACGGAAATATTTTGTCACAAATTCTGTCACAAACATAAACATTATTTGTGACGGATTTTTAAGTTACAAAAGCCTGTTTTTCTTCTAGTGAACAACATAGGTAATGGTCAGGGATTCCTTTATTGATCATCTTCATAGGCGCTTTTGAATCTGATTCCACATGAGTGAAACTCTTTGCTCCAAAGCACCTCCAAAGTCCAAACCATATACTTATAAATTACATAAGTATAGTATATGTTGCAAGGAATCTAGCAAAAGGTTTTTACTCTGTATAACGGCAATATTGGACATGATGGGTGTGGTGAAAGAAATAGGACTTTTCGCAGAATTGAACTTGTCCAATTAAAACTAGTGTTGGACAAAATATGACAATCTATCCTTGAATATCGTTGTCACCTTAATTTCTTGACTTTGGGGCTAATAATGGCATCTTATTTCATGTCATTGTTGGTAATAGGTGATACAAAGAAAGACTTGGTCAAAAAAAAAAAAAACGTGTGCTGAAATATAAAAAAAGTTTGTCGGTAGAGTGGAAAACGTGTGTAAAGTAGAAAGTAATGTTGAGCAACTCAAATAATTTGAAAAGCTAAATTATGATAAATCATAGTTTATTTTGCCCAAGGCCATCTATTATTTTGTGAATTAGCCTTTATAGTGAACTGAAAATTAGAAAACTAAATTTACGGGTTTTTGTAGATCAAGATTTTAGATCTCTACATTTAAAAAATAATGTAATTTTTTGTCTTTAGAAAAAAAAAAAACAAAAGACCTATACTGATAAAAATTTATTATAAATAAATTATAGATAAAATTTTTTTTATTTCTTTTTAAACGTAAACTTGGATAAATAAATTATTTTTTAAATACAAAGGTTCAGACTCAATCAAGATCTGTCCCAAGTCAGTTTTCGAGCATGAAGCTGTTCTGGGTGTTAGAAAAATTATTCAGTGAAGAGATAAAAAGAAGATAAGTTTAGAGGCATAAAAAAGTATTTTTGATTTTTTAAAAAAAGAGTTAATGCCTGTACACAATCTTAATTACAGGCATATATGGTTCTTCATGTCTACTCTCACATAAACAAACATGTCTATTTTAAAAATTATTTTGTTTAGATCTGGAAAAAAACAACTTAATGAAAGTCCCATCTATTTTAAATATATATTACAAACTACATAGATTTGAGAGATAGGCTTCACTATTTATTCTTCTAGAAAGAATTATTTCTTCTCAACGTCGGATTTCATACAAGTTCTATATTAGTTATTACAAAATAACTATTTTAAGACTGGGAATCTTTGACCCCTTCATACTGCTATGTATAATTTCTCTTCACTCTCTAAGAAACTAGTTTGTGGTTTGCAATTCTGAAGTTATAAATTCTTTCTACTGCTTTCAAGTCCAAAACAACAACCTTTTGCTTCTTTTCATTGATCTCCTTCCAAGAGCTAATCCATTATTTCTGTATTTTTCATTTTTGTTCATTTTTGATTTTTCATAAGTATTCTTCTACCAGAGATAATTCTATTCAACGCACTGCCAGGCACTAAATATGATACTTCTCTCAATGAGAATTTAAATTCTTCACCTTCTAAGAAATTAATTCTTTTTATTAGATTCAACTCTAGCCCGTTGGCATATTTTTGTTCATTGATTTGCTTCGCTAATCACAGATTCACAACACCAAATTACTACGGGGCTTTCATGGAAATTGCAAAACAGATTAGTGTCTACCCAGTTACTATTTGGCATCATCTTCACCATAATTATCTCGCTCCAATCAAAACCTTCATGGAAAGCCCGGAAACCAAAGTTGAGAATCAGGACAAAGCAATCACAGGAAGAATAAGGAAGACAATACACATGTCCTGCACTTTTAATGGTTCATTACTCTTGAAAACACCAATGGTAGATAATATCATGGAGGCATTAGTTGATCCTAATACTCACGCAATTGGAGTTTATGGGTCAAATGGTGAAACCAAAGACTCTCTACTTGAGAGAGTTCATAGAAGGGTTAAGAGAGACAATTTGTTTGATGTGGTTTTCACTGCAACCATAACAAAGAAACCAGATATAAAGAAGATTCAAAATGAAATTGCAGGCCAGTTAGGGCTTAGGTTGAATGAGAAATCTAAGAGTAAAAGAGCCATTGAACTTCTTCATAGGATAAAGAATGTGCATAAAATTCTTGTAATACTATGTGATCTTCAGAAGGGAATTGATTTGGGGAAGGTGGGAATCCCATTTGGCGCAAATCACAAAGGCTGCAAGTTATTGCTTACTTCTAAGAGTGAATATGTGCTGTCCAACCACATGCATACACAGAAAAATTTCATGGTCTGATTAATTCTCTTCATTTATGCAAGCTGAAGCCTTATTTTGAGAGTCTAATTTTCTATTTTAAAAGGGTTACTTTCAGTCTCTTCCCTTATTTTTCTCTGTTGTAGTATGTGTTCCTTTCTTACCAAATATGGTGTTATATTTTATGTATGTGCTTCTTTTATGCCAAAATAAAGTCAGTGTTCTTACTTTGTTTTTTTTGTTTTTTTGGTTTTGAGAAAAGCAAGGCAGAAAGGAAAAAGTAATGTGTCCAGATTGTCTGTACTTAAAAATTAGTACATTCTTCTGTAATAAAAGAAAAATAAAAAATTATTTCTTAATCTATTCAAGGTCGATTTATTATTATTATTTTTCTTTCTATCTTTTTTTATTACAAAAACTATTGTAGAGAATAAATACATATGATCCAAAATTAAAACAATCAAGTGAAATTAAATATATGAAAAATTAGGACATAATAATAAATTATGAAATATAGAAAAAATGAATTACCAATTTTAAATTTATATCGTAAATCTTAATTATGATATAATAAATTATGAAATATAAAATAATATATTACAAATTTTACTAATTTCTTATTTATAAAATAATTATAAATAATTATAAAAGTAATTACAAATTATGAATTACAAATTTTGTTATTATGATCATAATTATCAATCATATTCTTATTTATAAAATTGATTTGATTTTTGTAAAATTAACAAGTATGATTATAATAATAAATCTAATAAAGTAGAGTAATTAGAGTTTATGATATAATTAAGTCTATAAAATCAATTCTCAAAATTGACAAGGCCAAAAGTAGCATATAGGTAGGTTCAAATTTGACAAATCTTTTCAAGAAAGTGATTTTAGGTTGTCGAGTTTTAAAAAATGGCTTGTATATATTTGAGAGGATATATAAATATATATATATTTAAAAAATAGAGGTGATTTTAGTGATTAATAGTACGTGAGGGTACCGATGTCATCTTCAGAAAAAAAATATTTTTTAAAATTATATTTCTACGTTGTTTTAAAGAGAAGTTACAAATTTTTTATTTGTTATGGCAAGAGAATAGTAAAAATTTAAACATGTAAATAATTCATAATCATAAACAATTGATAAAGTCTTACTATCTAATCCAACTCTCTTACTTTATTCAAGTTTAAAACAGGTTATAAAGGACATAAAACTTAGCACAACAAAGATAGTACTAAAAACTAAAAAAAAAACTCAAAATTAATATTTTTTTTAAAAAATAAAAAAAATTTAATTTACAGTATAGTGTACTCACCATAGAATTATAGAGGGAACATTCTACTAATCAATTATAAGGACTAGCACCCTCGAAAGTCATGAAACATTATTTGTGTATGTTTTCTTGTGTTACAAAAGATAAAATAATTCTTTTTAGGAAAACAATTATTTATTTTTTACTTGCATTTTTCTAACATGTGAAATTGCTTTTAAATGAAAGCAAAATTGGTCTTTTAGTGTGAGAAAGAAGCAAAGACTTAAATTTTTTCTTGTAAAACATAATAAAAATAAAAAATAATAACTTTTTACTTAAAGATGCCCCTCTCAAAAATAAATTTAGTTGAAAACACTATAAAATCGCTAAAGACACTTGTGGCCTGTGGAGTGGTTTGGTCTATACTAAATTACTTGTCTATTGTAGTACTTAAATTTTTTTTTTTCAAAGAAAAACATTAATTATGAAATTATTCATTAGTGCTCTTGCTTTCTTTTTTTTTTTTTTTCATAAACTTATATAGTGCTCTTACAGTTGGAAAATTTTTGCAATAATTACTTTTACACATAGCAAAAGGTTTGTAAATACTAAAGGAACAAACTAATTAATGAAAATGACGGGTGGTGAGGGAAACATAAAAGTCAATTTTCCAAGTTAATTTTTCAAGTCAAGAATAAATCATAAATGTACTGTTACAAGTCAATTTTACAAGCTAATTTTCTCCTCTTCACCCTGCTAAACGTAGTTGTTTTTTCTTCTTCTTTCTTCGGATCCATTTATTTTAAAAATTTGTTGACATTAAAATTTTTGTGCTTGCTTTGTTAGAAATTTTAATTTGAAAAGTTTTTGATAATCTAAAAATTTCAAACAATTTTCAAACAATTTTTTTTAAAATTCTTTCAGCCAATAAAAGAAAAAGAAATTTTTTCCTAAAAGAGTAAGGAAATTATTTTTATTTTTCTAAACTAGCTACTGTTGGGTTAGATCTTTATAATCGATTTGGGCCAATCTGACTTACACCAATAGTACGTACTTACAGAAGTTTCTCTCAGCAGTGAGAGTCGTGGAGTTTTCCGTGCCTAGTGTGCAGCTACAAGAGAACTAGATCTGATCTGATCTTGTTCTCTCTGATTTGATTTGTAATGATTAGAATTTGTGATGATTGAGTTTAAGTGGATCTTGTGAGAAATTTCTATCTGATCATAATTGAGGAGGAACAGTGAAGAACGCTCCTGGATAAGATGAAAAGTGCCTCTACAGAACCACAGAGCGGATCGAATTTGTTTTTCTTCTAGCTAAATTGATTAATTGAAGTCAGAAGAATCTGACCCAGAGCGTCTGTTTTGGAGATTTGTGGTGGTTTTAATTTGAGGTGTTTTCTTTGAGATTCTTCTTTTCTATTAGAGCCTGAAAAAAAGAGGAATGAAGAGTGATTATGGAGGAAAAGGCAACACTATGGAGGAAAGGGACAAGGGTTTGACATTGGAGTGGGGAGAAATAGAGAATCAGAAGTTAGAAGCAAGAATGCTAGTTGGTAAGGTACTGGCTGGAAAATAACTAAATAAGAACATGGTAACATCTTAAGTAATTTAGTCTCTGAAAGCAAGACGTGTGTTTGCTATGAAAATATAATACATAAAGCTAAAGAAGTTAATTACGGTTTGACTAATTGTGAAATTAGGTCAAAATAAGGTCTGGTGTAAGAGAAAATGAAGTCTTAGAAAATTGTATATTTGGGTAATTTAACTCAAAGGACGGATAAGGAATTAAAAATAAAGTAATTAGAAATGGAACTTTGAAAAAAATAAAATATGAAAGTGGTACTTAAGGGAAAAGAATTTTTAGAATAGCTAAAATTCATTACTATCCTAGGGACCAATTAGTAATTATTTTTAAGTTTAGTTAACTGCATTTCCTCCACCAAGCAAAAGTCACGTATGACTTAAGAGGGAAGGAGGGTTTAAGGCTAATAACATATCTTCTCACCATTTAGTGAGAGAAGGAGAGAGTCTTAGTGAAAGGAAGCTAAGAAATCCTAGAAGGAGGAGCAAATATGAAGTAGAAACCACCCAACCAACTTTTTTAAACATTATCTTGCACAAATTAATTAGGTAATGAGGAGAAATCTTCCCTATCTCTTTGGGTGCAACAATCCACTTCTTCTCTTTAATGAAAATTCTAAGAAACTATGTTTCAAGCTAAGTTAGAGAATTTTAAACTTGCATTCTATGGTTTGTATGCTGCATATATGCTTGTGAGGTCTTACATGTGATTGTTTTGCTCTAAAAATGAAATCTAAAGAATGGGTTGCTTAATTTTCTTCTATGCATGAGTTCTATGGGTTTGAATTGATTTCTTGCACTAGAAAGTGTAGTTTTCATATATAATGATGTTTTGGAAGGAGAAAAGAGTGTAGAAATGTTTATAATGAAAGTCTTGAAGTTTTTTTGAAGGTTGGGAGGTCAAAAATGCATCAAAACCCATATTTCACGTTTTGGAACCCAGAAAATTGTGAAAAGCTAGTGTCTTTGCCTTGGCCAAAATGTTTTCTTGTCTCGGCGAACTCTTGCTGGGCTCTTTGTCGAGGCAAAATGCTTGCTGTACTCTTCACTGTGGCTAAAGGCACACTTCATCGCGATGAATAGCCTCTTTATGTGTGAATGTTTTATCTTTGTGTTTTTGCCTCTTTTCTTACTTTAGACATCATGTAAAGGCTAAGAAATCATCTCTAAACCATAGTAACATATTTAAGAAGTAATATGGGACCAAGGTTAAAGAAAAATAGCGAGAAAAGCAAAGTGAAATACTTTTATTGTATGCTCCAGTGCAGATAGGTTTTGAATTGTAGGACAAGTAGTTGATATGGGATGAATGTAAAAAATTCCATGGTTGGACCATAATTTTGGATGGTAAAACATCCATTCAAATTTAGAAAGTGTTGAGAAAATATCATGATGGTGGTCAATCCTAAGTTAGTTTACCCTGACGGCTTAAGAGTGACTTAATTAAGGTTGTACTTACCATAATTTGGAAACCTATCAGTCTAGTGTATAGAATAGAGTAAGTTGAAAATGATATCTAAGCATCATTGGCTCACCACAGAGATCGAGTAGAATGGACTTGTAGCTCACAAAGAGGTGCAATGATCTGATGAGAGGATATGAACTGTGACCCACAGAGAGGCACGATGATCTAATAAGGGTGTGACCCATCATAGAGTATGGTGACCTTATAATGATAAAAGGAAACTAAGGGACACTAGCAAATGTTTATTTGGATGAAACTCATATAATGTTTGCTTAAGAGGAAAGAATATTTGAAAAGAAGGAATATATGAAAGAGAAAGGAAACAAATAAAGAATGGGATAGAAGAGTCCCAAAAAATAAGTGTTTTCCTATATTAAGGCTATTTTCATGAATGTTATATGTCTACATTACTAGAAAAGTGAATATTATGATGATCATATCCATTGAGCATATCATGAATGTAAAATGTTTGATGCATAACGTTACATAGTATAAGCATGCTATAATATCTAGAATGATTTATATTGAAATGAACTAAATGTAAGAGTTTTTTGTGTTTTTCACAGTTGGTACCATTAATGATATTTTTGAACTTAATTTTCCTTGATTATTGAGATTTTATCTCACCTGTGTGTTAATGTGTCCGGATACCTAGATACACTGTTATTGTTGAGGTGGAGATTGAGGTAGTTCATGTACCCGATGTAGGGTACTATATACAGATCGGAGAGATCATAATTACACTGTGGATGTACCACCACCCTTTATGGGTTAGTGTGGTGAGGGGACTAATTTTTTTGGCACTCTACTACCTCTAGCTTGTTTTGGGAAAGCCATAGGGGGTTAGTGTATATTGTATGTGAGGGTGGTACTTACTTTTGGGACTTATGTATGTATAGATATTGTGAAATGCTAGTATCATTTCTCAAGGGTTTTACTAGTTTGACAGATGTATATGGATGCATAGTTTTTTATATATATCAAAGTATCCAACTTTTGTATCTACGTATCTTGAAGTTTTTATACTTTTGCTGCTATACACACACATACACACACACATACGAGTGAGAATCTCAAGTTCAACCCTAAACCTGAAACTGAATTATTTAAGGATTCTAGGTACTTAAGTTAAAATTGAACTTGGGTAGTTAAGTAAAGATATGTTAGTAGCATACTATCTCTGTTGGGCATGTATGTTTTGTAACTCTAGAGGTAAGGTGTTACATTGTTGGTATTAGAGCAATGGTTCTGATTTAGGCAGTATTCCTCATAAGAAGGTTAGAGTTAGACTGTGACTGATCTAGATAGTTTACCAATTTCTATCTGGCTTAATGTGAAGAATGGAGTTTAGGTTTGGGTAGTCGATATTTTATGGTATGCTTTGCTTTCTCTACAGGATATTATGTTATTGAGACTAATCACCTCAGTGATATCTATTTTGTGGAAGGAAACTATGGCATCGCATAGGAAGAATGCCGGGAATAATCCTAGGAATGAGGCCAATGATGATAGAGTGATGCAGACTTTACAGGGAATAGCGGAGGCCATGAGACATCAAGTTGATGCCACTGCCCAATTATTGCAATGTCTCTAGGAAGAAAGAATAATATGCCTCAACCTGAAGAAGCATAAGGGAACCAAAACCATAAGGCCTAGTTAGAATTTTAAAAGGCCAAGCTTAAGAACTTTAACGGAGAGTATGATCCTAACTTATCTGATGAGTGGAACAAGAGTATGGAGAAGATGTTTAAAGTCTTGGGAAATACCAATGAACAAAAGGTGGATTTTTCTACTTACATGTTAGAGGGTAAGGCTGAATATTGGTGGAAGGGAGTCTAGTAACTCCTAGAAGTACAGAATACCCTTTTTAACCTGGGAGAATTTCAAGATAGCCTTCTTTAAGAAGTATTTTCCTATAAGTGTGAGGAACGAGAGAGAAATTGAGTTTATGAAGTTAAAATAAAATGGGAGAAGTTTTGAGAAATTTCTAGCCCGATTCGAAAAACTATCTAAGTTATCTTCCTACTTTAGGTATCTCCCTGATGAATCTTGGAAATCCATGCACCTTGAGGCAGAGGCGAATTTGAAATGAATCTTGGAAATCCATGGGATTTTGAAATGAAGAAAGTTATTTCCTCACTGGAAATTTGAGATTTTGCCACCTTAGTGAAGAAGTGCTGAATAGTGGCAAAAATTCTAGAGGAAGAAGGCAGAAATAAGAAAACAATCCTGAATTTTGAAAAGAGGCTTAGAAACTTTTCACCTAGTAGAAACCCTAGATTTCCAAAGCCCGTTGAGGGAAAGAAACCAATGGTGACTCCCCCGACCCCTGCCCCTTGTCAAAATTGTGGGAAATACCATGGAAGTAGACCCTGAATGGTAGGCCAACCCGTGTGTTATAATTGTGTGAAGCCATGACACATAGCAAGGAATTACTCTCAAAATAAGAATCTATACGACGGGCCTAGACCCTAAACATAGGGCAGAGTATATACTCTGAAGGGCATAGAGGTAGAAGAATCTGATGATCTGCTTAGAGGTAAGTATGTATGATAGGTATCCAATCTTTAATTGCATTATTTGACTTTGGTGCATCTAATTCCTTTATATATGATAAGCTTGTGAAGGATCTAAACTTGCTTGTGACTTCCCTTCCATATGATTTAAATGTTTCCACCCTTGTTAGTGTTGAAAACAGATCCTTTCTTATTGATTTGATTTTCTTACCTATGTTTGATATGGATCTTATCTTTAGGATGAATTAGTTATTTGATAATGATTTGGTCCTAAATTGTAGTAATAAATCTGTTACTTTTATAGATTCCATAACCATGAGTAGGGATATTGAAGGAAAGAAATAGAAAGTGGGTTTTCAAGGATCTTTTGAAGTATAGCTAAAAATTGATCGGATCAAGATTGTAAGGGAATTTTTCTATGCTTTCCAAGTGAGGTGTCTAGTTTGCCACTTGAAAGGGAGATTGAATTTTTTGTTGAGTTCACTCCTGGTACAGGACCTATTTCTATAGCGCCCTATAGGAAGTCTCCATTAGAATTGAGGAAACTTAAAGCCCAAGTAGAGGATATCCTATTTAAGGGATTCATTAGACCTAGTGTTTCATCATGGGGAGCACCAGTTCTGTCTGTTTGTTAAGAAAAAAGACGATAGCCTGAAAATGTGTATTGATTATAGATAGTTAAACAAGGTGATTATGAAAAATAAATACCCATTCCCTAGGATAAATGACTTATTGGATCAATTTGGAGGAGCAATAATATTCTCCAAGATTGACCTAAGATTAATATACCATTCAATTAAGGTGAGAAAGGAGGAAATTTCTAAGATAACTTTGAGGACCAAGTACAAAAACTTTGAATTTAGAGTGATTCTGTTTGGCCTAAACTATGCTCTAGCTATTTTCATGGATTACATGAATCGTATCTTTAGAACCTACCTTAATAAATTCATCGTGGTGTTTATTAATGATATTCTTGTATATTCCAAGAATAGAAAAGAGCATGAAGAGCACCATAAGATTGTACTCCAAAGTTTGAGAGAAAAGTGGTTGTATGCCAAGCTAGAGAAATGTTATTTCTGGCTTGAGGAGGTGAAATTTTTTGGGCATCTTATAACCATGAATGAGGTAGCTGTAGATGCTAGCAAAACAAAAATAGTGATGAAGTGGGAGACTCTTAAGATGGTGACTAAGATTCATAGTTTCTTGGGTTTGGTGGGATACTGCCTTAGGTTTATCCAGGCTTCATGTTGATTACCTCTTGGAGTTGTGCAAGTTAATGTTCCTAGAAGTTAGCTTTGTTGCTTCTACTTCAAATATCTCAAGATTGACTAACCAAATCTCCTTCTTCTACTACTTCTCTCTCTACTCTTAAACTATCTCTCTCTCTCCTGAAGTGTTTTTGTGACACTTTTCTCATTTCCTATCCATGTTTAAACGTGGCTTTTTACTGGGGTAGAAATTGCAGTTAACTGAAATTTAAAAATAATTTATAATTGGTCCTTATGGTTAGAAATGAATTTTAACTATTCTAGAAAATTTCTTATCTCTCTATACCACTTTCAGATTTTAATTATTTCAAGGTTCTATTTCTGATTATCTTGTTTTAATTCCTTATTTGTCCTTTGGGTTAAATGATCTAAATGTACCATTTTCATAAAACTCTATTTTCTCTTAAATTGGACCTCATTTTAGCCTAGTTTTTCAGCCAATCTATCCATAACTAGCTTCTTTAACTCTCAGTATCACATGTACACTAAAAAATATCTCCATAAATTACATGTAGAGACTAAGATACTTAGAGGGATGTTACAAGTCTTGGAGAATCTAGAAAAATCAAAGAGTATAGTGGTATTGGGTTTAGGGATTTTAAGAGGTTTTAACCTTGCTCTCCTTGCTAAAAATTATGAATCCAGATTATTTTCTTGGTAAGGTTACTGAAGGGAATTTACTTTCCTAATGATGATTTTATGAAGGCAGTGAAAGGTCATAGGGCTTTATGGGGCTAGTAAAGTCTTTTGGAAGGGAGAAGTTTATTGGAGAGAGGGTTATCTTAGAGGATTGGGGATGGTCTTAGTGTTAAAATATAGGAGGATAAGTGGATTCCTGGACTGAAGGAATTGAAATTAAATTCTCAAAATACTAGATTAGATCAAATGGATAGGTTTGTCTCTAATCTGATGAATAATTGTGCTTGGGACCTCACTAGCTCAAATGGACAGATTTCTAAGGATAAGCATAATGCTATTTTGGTAATCCCTTTTCCTTTTAGAAGTTGGGCTAAAAGGAGATGTTAGGAATTATATAAGGATTAGATATATTCAGTGAAATGAAGATATCATCTTGCAAAGGAAATAGAAAGCAAAGAAAGCTCTACAAGCCCTAATAATTCCTACTCTCCCTTTAAATATTTGTGGAATGAGATATAGAAGCTAAATGTTCCCTATAAAGTGAGACATTTTCTTTAGAGGGCATGGTCAGAGGCATTACCAATAAAAGAAGCATTGTGGAAGAGGAAATGTAGTGATTCTGGTTGCATATATATGTTGGGAGATTTAGATGAAGAGATGCAGTAAGGTCTTTGAGGATGTAATTTCAGAACCTAGGTTTGTATGTTCTAATGCCATTAGGCTAGTTAATGAGTACTAGCAAGTGAACTCTCTATTTCCTAATGAAGATACATAGAAAATTAAGGAAATTAACCCAAGTTCCTTAACTTGGTGTCCCCCTTCGAATGGATGTTTAAAAATTAATATGGATGGGTCTTTCTATCCTAAAAATTTAAAAGCAAGAATTGGAGTAATAATTAGAGATACAAATGGAAAGATAATAGATGAAATAGCAGAGGTTAACTTAGCTTCATGTGTTGTAATGGATAAGACCATAGCTCTAAAAAGGGCCTTACTTTCGTGTAAGAGATATGAATAGGAGAATCTTGAGTTTGAATTAGACTCTATAAATTTGATTAGAGCCATTGAAGACAGATCTAATACAGTAGAGATTGGTGATGTTTGGATATCTTTTTGAGGTTTGACTCCCCAAGAACTCCTTTCAAAATTCCTCTTTTTCACTGATCCGAAGATAAGGCAACTATGCAACATATTGGCTTTCTAGAAATGTAGTAAAGAGATTAGTTTCATTGGGATGGGTTTCTATACCTCCAATCCCTTTAAGGAAAATTCTAGAATTTGATTTGGAGGATGCATATAGTTCTTCTGGTGTGAAGAAAGGAGTAGGTTAGGTGATTTTGTCTAAAATGGTTTAGTGGTATCTATAGTTGTTTTTTCATTTTTGTTTTCTTTTACGCATGTGTACATATATATATTTTGATGCATAAAAAAATACATATACACTAATCAAATGTATAAATACAAGCTATTATATATGTATGTTTCACATCATCAACTATCTAATTAGTTATAACCATTTTCTATCTTTTACATTTTTTTTCCATGTGATCAAAACAAAAGTTTTTCAAAGAAATATTTTCTAATGATATAAACAACAAATTTTTATTCTATACTATTATTTTTTAAGAAAGATTTTTTATAGAAAATTTTTTTCAATTCCTTTTTTAGCAAAAAAAAATGAACCAAAGCTAAAACTACAAATTAAATTAGATTTTTGAAAATAGAAGCTACAAAACAACCCTTAGTTTGTTTATTTATTTTCTTAGCTTACCTAAGGTGATTATCTATTACTATATTTCAATATTGACTCTCGAATTTTAATTGAAAAGTTGTAGAAATTTCTAATGCTATAAGTGAGAATGTACAGACTTCATATTATATAGAAGCAAACTTATCCAATTCCAAAAATTTTGATGGTTTAAATGGAGAAAGCCTATCCTAAATAACATCATGGAGACATTAGTTGATTCTAATACTCACATATAATTGGAGTTCATATGGCTCAAATTATGAAATTAAAGACAACCAACTTTTGAAAGTTCATAAAAGGGTTAATATAGATAATATGTTTGACGTGATTTTGAATATAATTATGAAAAATAAATGAAGCCAAATGTAAACAATGTTTTGTGTTCATTTAGGAGAAAGAAAAGGAAGGAGATAAAATTTGTAGTTTGATATTTTCTTTAGTTAATTATAAATTTTTACCTTTTTTTATTCTAATATGTTTTTTTGTTACATGGGAAACAAAACAAGACAAAGAGACCAAAACAAAGCTAGTTAGAGTGAGTCATTTTAGGAACCAAGATTCCCTAAATTTCATTCATGAAAAGGGAGGTACATTGGCTAGGAGGGGTCTCAAGCTATGTAACAAAGTTTAGAGCTACGTGTGCAAAGTTGGCCAAACTATTTGCCACTATGTTAGCTTCTTCAGAGGTGTGTGAGATTTTGATCGGCTACTCCTTGAGCATACTATTTCTGATCTTACTAAGGAGGTCCCCTATTGGGTGAGGTTGTCCTTCAAACTAATTTATAACTCAATAGTTGTGCTAGATTCAACTTCCACCTATATCCTTCTGTAACCCATTTTCTAATTTGATTCAAGGAAAATCATCAAAATCCCCTAAAAGTTTAGCTTTAACCATTTCACATCTTCTTAACTTTCAACAGAAACCTTCTATCCAATGACCATTTTCATTTATGAGAACACCACCACAACTTACAAATGTTCCCATATTCCAAATCAAACCATTAGAGTTATATTTCAACCTACCTTGTGAAGGAGTAACACATCCTATAAGAATCTCCCTTTTCAATCTCCAAATGAGTGGACCATCATTTTAGCTCTCAATGAGGGTATGTTTTGTCGTCCACCCATTTTCCTCTCCAAAAGTTTAACATCTCTCCAGCCCCCAGCCAATCTCTTATCTAGAAGAGGTCTTTAGTTTGTGCAATGTTATGAAAGAGGTTGTTTAATTTAATTATTTGATTTTTACTCATATTGTATAATCTATTCATTTGAAATCATAAGTTAATCTTGCGTTATTTGTTTGAACTTTTGCTATTTTTGTGGTTTTATCTACTCACTAGGTAATTTTTCACTCTCCCTTTCATTTCCTTCTTCCTTTTTAGATAGCTAGGTAAAGTTGAGTATTATATGAGACTTCCCAGAGATAATTCTATTGTGAGCCTGATATTACATCATTAGGCACTAATTTCAATTTTTGTGTTATTTGTGTAACACCCCACCTATAATGCCCGTAACACCCCCTTAGCCTATGGTTCTTTTTAGTTCTTTAAAAGATATAATATATATTATAATAGTAATGTGTTGCTATTACATATACCCAAGTAAATTTAAAACTTTTTACAAGTTAATTATCTGAGTAAGGTTCGGGTTGATTCTCTACTCGTGGGTTTACACTTAATCTCGCATCGTAATAACATAATATGATACATAAGTTACTCTGGCTATATATAAAAGCATCATGCGTAAATACTTCCATAATCAACATAGCATAACTATTGAGGCATGGAGACAATGTCCCTGTCACTCATGATCCCCATCCAAGTGTTCACTAATTAATCTAATCAATTTCTATGATCATACATATGCTATAGGCTATACATGAAATAAATTATGCTAACACTTCCAAAAATCATGAAGGCTAGCTCATTAAAGTAAAAGCCTAAGTAATTTAGCTGTGCTTTCTCAAAATACCCATGGAGGGTACCTCTCCTCAAGTTACCTCTATCTCCATCCGATACTTACACATTTGATATACGCCAACATTAATTTGAGAATTGAATCTCAATAGCAAGAAAATCTATTTTAAAATTTGCTGACTTGTTATACGAAAATACTCTACATTTCTCATCTCAAATTCAAAACATAACATGTACTATCAGGATGCCATGCGTGAATTATGTTGTCATGGTTTGTGCTTAGATGTATGCATGTACTTTAAAATGTGTGAAATTAAATCATCTTGGGATGTCATCTCAATCTCATTCTTTATCATAAAACTTTCATCTCATACATTCCATATGGTAACATCAACATATTCTTCTTTAAAAACATAAACAGGAATCAAACATATAATGAGAGCTATTGGAAGCGTCGCCTAACGACTGCCTCCATGTACCACTTCATACCCATACACATAACTTTGTGATTACTCAGCCACCATACATTTTTCTTTGTACTATCTGGAGCGTCCCCCAGTGGAACCAAGTATCATATGGTCACTGTCCTTACCGCATATCACTCCATATACAGTGGGAATTATTTCCCTTTCTACCCTATAAGGGATTGCGTGTGATGTGATCACTGCCTTTACTATAGATCATTCCATATACAGTAGGAATTACTTCCCTTTCTACCCTATAGGGGACTGGTTGTTTAACTCTTGGGATTATTTCCTAGTACGCTATTCACTATGGTATATACGAGGATGATTTAACTCACACCATAGTTATGCCTAACTCTAAGTACGTGTCCACTTTAATGGCCTTGAAAACTGCACTAACTTAGAGTTCACAATCATCATGGAATTTTCAAAACTATCTAAGTTCAAGTGGATGTTTAACCAACTTAATTCTAGGTACAACCATGGAATGCTCAATAGCTGTCCCATACTAACAATCGGTCACTTGATCATGAGCTTATCTATCTTAATGCATACCTTGGGAATACTTCCATTCTTTTTCCCTTCCATGGATTCCTTTCTTTTCCTTTCGCTATCACAAGGATCAGCATGCCCAATGTGATTTTTATAAGGACCCCAATGTCCAAGTAGGCCATAACTTGAATGCTACATGTTACCAGTACATCTCGAGTTTCAATCTTGTGTTTAGGTGAGGTTTATGGGCCAATTCTTTATCAAAATCAAGGCATAGAGTACTTTTATTTTCATTTTAGGCTAGCAGTCGACTGTCCCCTCATTGGAAGTTGGTTGCTAGTTATCTGTCTAAAATAGGAAGCCAACCTAAGAGCAGACAATCGACTATTATAGGCCAAGTAGTCGACTGGTAGTTCATTGTGATCCCGACAGTTGACTACTAAGGTCTAGCAATTGGGTGATGCATTTTGTCTAAAATGGGAAGCACACTCAAGAGCAGCCAGTCAACTATTGCAGGGCTGACAGTTAACTATTGTAGGCCTGACAGTCAACGGGTAGCTCACTGTGAGCCCGATAGTCGACTACTAAGGTCTATCAGTCGACTGATACGTTCTTAATACATTTTTTGGGTAACGAAGAACAAAATAGTCGACTTCTAGGGTCTGATAGTCGACTGCTAGTACTCTGTACTACGTAAAAACATCTGATATAACCAGATTTTTGGCCCTAAAACATAATCACAACTCATGCCAAAGGTTTATGAACCCAATGCTAACATCTGTACATCATTTACATCACTAAACAGCCCGTATTCTAGCTACGTTTCCCTAACATATAGATTGAACTTCATTTTCACACTTAAGGCAAAACTCAACTTTCATACATCATTTATAAGCATAACCAGTACACCCATTCAGCAAGCAATACCCAATAGACATTTAAATATAGAGAATGTAGGTTTTAACCCTAGTACAACTGAAAACATTCATAAACATCAATTTTCAATTAAGAGCAAACATTTCATAAAAAAGGGGGGTTTAGGTTTTGCTGCTACCTTGGATTTTCCTTGCAATGGACGTGTATTTGATTCTTAGATGACACTTCCCTAATTGTAAAACACTGATCTAGCTTCAAATTCGGCCTTCCTTTAAGCTAAATGCCTTCCTCTCCTACCCTAAGTCACCTACTCTCTCTCTCTACTCACCATTCTCCTTCTCTCTCTAAGTTTGCTGAATCTTGAGTAATATGAGGGTGTTTAGGGTTCAGCTAGGGTTTAAGAGTAGTTTATGTATTTTCATTTTGGTCATTGAGTCATTTTACAACCTTTGCTTGGCTGAAAATTTTCTTTTCAATTGGGTCCTTATTCACACTTTAGCTAAATTTTCATGTCTTGCAACTAATCCCTGCACTAATACAACTGTAATAACCCAAATAAAAACATAAAAATATTGTTGTGAAGTGATTAAGTAAATTATTCTTAGTCCATGGCTTAAATTAAGGAATATTTTGGAAGAAAATTTTATCTGACAAGAAAATTTTTATCTGCCTTTAGGAAATTAACAGATAATTTTAGAAGGCATATAATACCTTAAAAATTTCTAAATCCCTTCCATATTACTCCATATTCTTGCCTAAATCAGAAAATGCATCGTAAATTTATCTAGGGCAAATTGGTAAATTACTAAAATATCCCTAGATGCCCTAAAAGCCCCACATTCCTCATTTTCTTCCCATTTCTCTCCTCCTCCCTTGTGCATCTCTCTCATTTTTTCCCTCACCATCGTGCCACACTACCGTTGCCAAAACCACTGTGCTGCACCACTACCGGACCGCGCCACCTGCGCCGCTCATTACCGTCGATTTTTTGCTACCATCCCCTGCCATCGACGATCATCGCAGTGGCCAAAAATGGTGTTTTCCCCCTGTTTTGAATTCAAGCAGCTCCTTTGATCTCTATCGTGTGTCACCGTTTGGCCAGCGGTTAGCTGTGGATTTGGTGCTCTAGTTGACGATGAAGCTATCTGTGACCACCGTTGAGCTTCCCGCCGTTGTGAGCCGCTAGGAACAACACCTTTTCCATCTGTGACAGCATCTCCATTCAGCTTCCAAAACCACCTCTTCTGGCTACACCGCCACTACCGATAGCTAGCCCAGTTTGTCCTCTTCCTCCTTCAGCTGTCAACTGACGAAGAACCGCTGCCATATACTTCGATTGAGTTGAAAATTTCCTATCACATAGTCCCAAGTTTTGTCAAAAAATCACAGTTAAACCACATTTTTTGCTGAGCCGATTCTAGATCCATCATCCTCATGCTTCAGGCTATGCTTTGGAATAATTTTAGCAATTAGCCGATGACTGTCGCCGTGCTCTATCGTTCACCACCATGCTCTGCCATCAGTAGCTTGGAAAAAAGACCGGGATTAATTTCCAATTTCCAAAACTTTCGATATGAATTAAAATACTCTAAATTGATACTTCTCTGTGAATTTCAATTTCCAATGAGTCCTTGATGAATGGATGGAATTAGAAAATAGGAATTAAATTGTAAGGAATTATGATTGAATGGAAATCTGTGTAAGACTTAAATGGTTTCCTTAAGGAATGATTTTTGAGGACAGCCTCCAAGGGAAAAAAGGAAAACCATGGTTTGAATAAGAGCAAACGGTAAAAGGTAGAGTAATCTACACTCCCCTGACTTTTAACTGATGATTATGAGTTACTTTTTTAAGTATGATTTGCATATTGAATGGGAATGATTGCTGAAAATGATTGATTTACTTGAAATTTATATGTGAGTATAGAAAAGACTTACCTGTGTATTGAGTTACTCATAGCATGTTTGCTAGATTTGGCTATTGGGTTATATGCCATAGTAACGGACTAACTTAGGGTGGATATTCGATAGCTAGCATGGGATGGCTGTTGAATATCCCCTATGCAGATTGTTTTATAAATTGATTTATTTTATTTGAATTGTTCTGCATCTGTTGAAAATTATTCATTAAACTAGGACAAACCGATGAAAGGTTCAAGGAGTAAAGGCGAATAACTTATACAGGGCGATGTTTTGGTTTAAGTATGATATCTTATAGCCTTGAGTATTGGTCGACTATGTGTATGTATTACCATATAGACTATATGAGGATAAGACTAGCAATATGCACATACCGGGGGACACCCTGGATGTTAGTTCTTACTTGGTCCTTGAGTGGGTGATTGGTGTTAAGGATCATACTCACAAAATAGGAAGTTGTTTTTGGGTGATTGGTGTTACAGATCACACCCAACCAAGACCATGTTTTTAGATAAAATGACATGTAACTTGAGATGAATGATCACATGAGATGTGTGATAGATTAATATATAAGAATGTTTTAGGCATGATTTTAAGTATGATTTTTCATATTTATGATACTATACTTATGATATTGTTTTGCATTGATTTATCATGTTTATTATGAGTGTAACAGTATCTGGTAACTCACATGTGTTTAAACTAGTTTGTGGGGAGACATTTTCTGTGCCTTGTCACAGCTGAGTATTCAAATATTTTGTAAGTATTTAATTGTAAATTGCTTTACTGGGATCTAATAATCTCATGAAGTTGTTTGCTCAGATGACCAGGAACAAGGGATTCCTAGGAGATAGCTAGGCAGAAGAGGAATGTCAGGACATCCTTGGAGAATTATAAAGCTGTGATGTGGATTTAAAATTAGGCTTGAATTTATATAAATGAATATGTATTTCTGACTTTTGGTTATATTAATGAGATTGCTAGATTTAGATGTTGATTTGGGCTATTGTATAAATGGAGAAATGTCCTATTTTTAGGGAAAACTCTGCCGAATTTTTGGTAGGGAATGTTTTGGATAGTAGATTTGTATAATGGATATGATGAATTATGGTTTTATTTGTCGAGGTACAAATGAAATTAGTAGTATGACATAGTATATCTCAATTTTATTTGAATGATTGTTAGAATTTATATTCCAGAGTATGATATAGTTTATAATGTGATAATAGAAAGGTTGCACAGGATTTATGGTTTAGTGGAATTTAAATGGACTGTGAGAAGAGTCTATTTAGGTTACACTTAACCAGTAGCGACCCTCTGACATTCCTTAACATGGAAAAAGTTTAAAATTTATTTAGAATATTGTATGCTTCTGCTATTCTGATAGATAAATGTATAACATGATTAAGGGGATTGTTAGAACAACTATATGTAATTAATGCAACATACTCAAGCATTAAACTTCAATTAACAATTAATAAACATCTTGTAATCATTTTAGGAGTGGATGTTACATTTCTCCCCTCCTTTAAAATAATTTCATCCTTGAAATTAGAACGTACCTATTCAAACAACTCTGGTTAGGACTTCCTCATGTCTTCTTCCTTATCCCATGTTGCCTCCTAGGGAGATGACTGATCCCAAAACACCTTAACTAGAGGGATAACCTTGTTCCTTAATTGCTTGACCTCATTCCTAATGATTTGCAAAGGTTTTGGATGATAAGTTAAATTTTCTTTAAATGTATTGTACTGGCATCAATAATTTGTGATGGGTCACGGATATACTTTTAAAGTTGTGAGACATGAAAAAAATTATGAAGATTTGACAGAAATAGAGGTAAGGCTATTTGGTAGGCTGACTGACCAATTTTTTTCAAAATTTGAAATGGTCCTATAAATCTTGGATTTAACTTTCTGGACTTTATGGCTCTACCTATATCAATAACAGTCGATACCTTAAGGAAAATATGATCCCCTTTATTAAATTCCAGTGGTCTCCTTCTCTTTTCAGCATATTTCTTCTGCCTATCTTATGCCCTAGCCATTTTATCCCTTATCATCCTGATTTGGTTTTTAGTTTACTAAACCAACTCTGGTTCGAGCAATTGTCTTTCCTCTACCTTAAACCAACACAGAGGTGATTTACACTTCCTCCCATACAAAGCTTCATATAGTGCCATCCCTATGCTAGAATGGAAACTGTTGTTGTATGAGAATTCTATCAATGTTAGGCTTTGTTCCTAACTCTCCTTATTGTAATGCCCGTATCTAGTATTATAATTCCTCTGATGCAACTATATAGGTTCGGTACATTATTCTTATCCTTTTATTTAATTAACATCTGAGCAATTATACCATTCATTTATATTAAGTGAATTAGGTTCGAGATCTTTTGCTCAGATTTAAAAATTACATGCATAGCGGAATAAAAGAAATTCTATGCTACACAACAGAATTTAAACTTTTATACAATTCAATGATATAAGTCCAATAATGTCCATTAAATTACAGTAAACATGTATCAGGATATATGAAGTACCCATCCATAGGAAGTCAGGAGACAACAATCCTGTCACTTAAACCCCTTTACAAATTTCTAAGATGGACTGGTCCATCATATATCCATTCCCCGGTTCTTTCCCATTTACATCCCCTGTCTACTGCTAAAAGAATAATCCTAATTCTAAACTAAATATATCTGGACTAGGACCCAAAATAGGGTTACAAAAATTTTATTTAAACCAAAAAGAACTCGATCTCCTGGCCCAACTATGCGTCTGTATCTGATCATATTGGCAAAGTAATGAGAAACACAAGTTTCCCAGTAGCTTAACAATTTGGTTTGAAGACAACTAATAGGTATCAAGGTGCAAGCACCAAGATATTTAATTCTACATTCTTGGAATAAAAACATAGCATCGTGCTTAAACATGAATTGGCAAGCAATGTATGATCAATTTAAATGTCAATGTGATAATATTCTTTTCAAGTAAAGATCTTTGCATGCTATTAAACACGTTATTATAAAATTAACAAAAATATTTCAGCTTATCATTCTTATAATTTACTTTTATATAATAGTTGTGCATACTTGGGCACTTGTGGACACTTGGACACCTATATAAAAATAACTTATGCACACTTGGGCACTTGTGGACACTTGACCACCTTCATAAAAATCTCTTGTGCACACTTGGGCAATTGTTAACACTTGGCCACCTTTATAAAAAATCTCTTGAGCACACTTGGGTACTTGTGGACACTTGGCCACCTTTCTAGGGTTATTATGCAAACTTGGGCACTACGTAAACACTTGGCCACCTTCCTAGGGTCATTTTGCACACTTAGGCACTATGTGGACACTTGGCCACCTTCCTAGGGTCATTGTGCACACTTGGGCACTATGTGGACACTTGGCCACCTTCTTAGGGTCATTGTACACATTTGGGCACTATGTGAACACTTGG
Organism: Senna siamea; assembly: GCA_031216115.1. NCBI lineage: Eukaryota > Viridiplantae > Streptophyta > Magnoliopsida > Fabales > Fabaceae > Senna > Senna siamea. Next base: position 13,224,191 of record CM062355.1, on the reverse strand, counting down.
CCACCTTTATAATTCTTTAACCATTCTCAAGGAAAATTTTCCTTTTATTGAAAAATAGTACTAGTGTACATCTCTTTAAAATTCTAAATAATTTAAGAATATATGTCCCTTTCTTGGAGATTAATATTAATGTATACTTCTCATAAAAATTCTATTAATTTCATGAATGATTTCCCCTTTCTTTAGAAATTACTATAAATGTACATTTGTTGTAAAAATACTAATATTTTCAAAAATAATTTCTCCTGTCTTGAAAATAAATTTTTAATGTACATTTCTTATAAAAATTCTAATATTTCTAAGAATAATCTCTCATTTCTTGAAAATTAATTCTAATGTACAATTCTTATAAAAACTCTAATATTTTCAAGGATAATTTCTTCTTCTTTGGAAATTAATTTTCTTATATAATTCTATCAAGTTTAAGAATAATTCCCTTCCTTGAAAATAATAATAATATCCTTCCTTATAAAATTCTACTAGGTTAAGAACAATTTCCTTTCTTTCAATAATAAGTTCCCATATATTTTTTTTTTTGAAATCATATAATGGTGCATAGCTTATAGATTCCAAGAATAAATTTCATGGACTTGGCTTACGGAGATTTGTTAATTTGGCAATTCAATTTCATTCCTTTATTCTTTACTAACACCCTTAATGGTAGGGTTTCTTTCTCTTGTGGTCATCATGAATTTATCACCATGTAACCCTAATCCTTTTTCCAACAACATACTCACGCTATCTCATCCATCAACATTTCAATAAACTACACATGCTAGCTGACATACATACACTTTGGTCAAGAATGTAGGGAGACAATTTATGTTCCATAGAGAGTAAAAATAAACATGTTGGTTGCATAAACTAAGTATGGAACAAAAATATCAAATTGTTAACCTACCTCAAGGATAACTCGAAGGAAGTGATCTTGACCCTTCCTTTGATCTCCTTCTACACCTTGCTTCCTTTCTCTTTGACTAAATCTCCTCTTCTTCTTGGTACATTTCCAGACCATTTTTCAGCACCAATTGCATGGCATGCTCTCAGCCAAATAGAGAGATTAAAAGTTTCAAGAGGTTGTTCTCACAATTAGTTTCCTAATAAAATAATTCAAATCTTATGCGAGTTTTATTTTAATTTTTACTTTCCTACAATTAAATGCCTAATTTCCACTTCGGTCTAATCATTAAGGCCCATTTAATAAAAAATCTACAAGAAAAAATCACATTGGGGTATTTTAAATTGTACCAAAAGTTTTAGAAGCTCGAAATTTGATTCTTGCTACTTTTCAACAACTCTGGCAATAGCGCATGTCGAAGCACGATGGCTCACGGTAACGATAGTGATAGACAGTGGCTAGCGTTGAAAATTACTCCAAAATGTAGCCCGATGTTCGAGGATGCCAGATCCAGGGTCGGTTCGACAAAAATTGATGGTTTAATCATGATTTTTTGGTAAAAACATGACGTTGGTCCAGAAATGTTTCTCCTTCGTTCACGGCGCGTGGCGATGCCTCTTCACCGATTGGCAGCTGACGGAGAAAGTAGGCAGCTTAGGCTAGCTGTTGGTGGCGGTGGTGTGGTCAGACAGCACCAGACGGCAGAGATCGAAGCTGGTCTTTGAACTTGCGATGAAGGAGGAAATGTGGCTATTTTCAGCCGCTGTGGTGGCTGTCGATCGTTGTGGTGGCAAGCTGCGGCGTCGGGCTGAGCTGCTGAACTTTCTAGCAATGATGGGCGGCAGTAACTCGGTCGAACGACAGATGAGCGTGGTGAAGGTGGCGAATAGAGGTAATTTCATGGTAAGAGGGAAAGGAAAGGAAATTGAGCGGGAATGAGAGGGAAAAATGGAAAATTAAGGGAATTGGTTGGATTTTTAGGCATCTAGAGGAATTTTGGTCATTTCTCACTTTCTCTAGCCAAATTTCAGATGTATTTTTCAATCTGTGTAATAATGTAGGATCATATGGAAGGGATTTGGAAATCTTTTAAGGATTTTAAGCCTTCTAAAAATATCTGCTAAGTTCCTGAAGGCAGAACGAATTTTCTCCATCAAATAAGATTTCTATTCCAAAAAATTCTCAAATTTTAACTGCAAACTCAGAAAAATATTCTTAATTTAATTCCAACAAAATTTTAATTTATTTCATCCAATTCAATTTTTTTTAAATTGGGTTATTACATTCTCTCCCTTAAAATAATTTTGTCCCCAAAATTCATACCTGCAAACAATTTTGGATAACGTTGTCTCATCTCTTCCTTCTTCTCCCACGTCATCTCTTGAGATGCTACATCTTGCCAAAGTATCTTAACTAAAGGGATTACTTTGTTCCGGAGTTGCTTAGTCTTAATGTCAAGGATTTGGATAGGAGTAGATTCATAAGTCAAATTTTCCTTTAATATCATTGGTTGATTCCCTAATACATGCGCAGGATCTAGCACGTAGTTTCAGAGTTGCGAGATGTGGAATACGTCATACAAGTTTGACAAGTAAGGAGGTAAAGCAATTTGGTAGGCAACTGGACATACTCTTTGCAGGATTTAAAATGGTCCTAAGAATTTAGGATTCAATTTCTTTGTCCTTATCTGTCTACTAATACTTGTAGTTGGTGACACTCTCTGGAATACATGTCCTCTTTCTTTGAACTCTAATGGTCTCCTCTTATTTGCATAGGTTTCCTATCTATATTGGGCATTCTTCAACTTTTCCCTGATCATCTTGATTTGATCAGTAGTCTTTTGTACAATCTCTGGTCCCAACAGTGTACTCTCCCCCATTTCTACCTAACTTAAGGGCGATTTACAATTTCTCCTATATAGAGTAGCATATGGTGCCATACATATGGTAGAGTGATAACTATTATTATAAGAAAACTCTATCAGAGGTAAGTATTTATCCCAACCTCCTTTTTGTTCTAGCACACAAGCTCTTAACATATATTCCAAGGTTTGTATTGTTCTCTCATATTGTCTATCGGTCTAAGGATGATAGGCAGTGCTAAACTTAAGTTGGGTTCCTAATGCCTATTGTAAGGATTGCCAAAATCTCGAGGTAAAACTAGGGTCTCGATCTGATACTATACCTGATGGTACCCTGTGTAGTCTCACAATCTCCCTAAGGTAGGCTTGGGCTAGTTTCTCCATAGAATACCTAATCTTGATAGCTAGAAAGTGAGTAGACTTGGTTAATCTATCTACTATTACCTACATGAAATCATAACCAGCTGGTGTTCTAGGTAGTCCAACTACAAAATCAATGGTTATCTGATCCCATTTCTTCTCTGGTATCTCCAGTAGCCTTAATAATCCTACGAATCTTTGATGCTCTATCTTAACTTGCTGACAAGTAAGACAAACATTCACATATTTTGCGATGTCCTTTCGCATGTCCGACCACCAAAAATTCCTTTTTAAGTCTTGATACATCTTGAAAATACCTGGATGGATGGTATATTGGCTTCGATGAGCCTCTGCTAACACTTTCTCCTTTAGTTCCTGATGGTTTGGAATTACTATCCTTTTCTTAAACGCCAGTACTCAATCAGGGGCTAACTCAAAATTAGGTTGATTCAAATAAACCTCTAAGGATTCATCCTCTAATTGGCTTGTCTTACCTGTTCCCTCAAATCACAACTTATCTGAAAGTCACTCATGGCTAACCTATTTGGCGATGGAATTGCATTAAGAATCAGATCCCTAAAGTCCTTAAGTAATCTCATCTCATCTATCATAAAACAAGCTACTTGCAGGGGATTCTTACTCAATGCATTAGCTACAACATTTGTTTTCCTTGCATGATATTTTAACTCAAAGTTAAAGTCTTTCAAATAATCTAGCCACCTTCTCTGCCTCATATTCAACTTTCTCTGATCAAATAAAAACCTAAAGCTTTTACGATCACTATAAACCTCAATCTTGCCCCGTATAAATGGTGTCTCCAAATTTGTAAGGTAAAGACTACGGTAGCTGACTCTAAGTCATGGGTGGGATAGTTTTCCTCTGCAGGCTTTAATTACCTAGATGTATATGCTACTACCTTCCCAGCTTGCATTAACACGCATCCTAAACCATTCTTTGATGCGTTAATGTAAACCTAAAATGATTTGGTGGGGTTTGGTATAACTAACACTGGAGCAGTAGTCAATTTCTCCTTAAGAGTTTGGAAACTCTTCTTACATTTCTCGCTCCATCTAAATTCTATATCCTTCCTAGTTAACCGGGTTAATGGCAAAGTAATCTAAGAAAATCCTTATATGAACTTTCGATAATAACCTGCCAAACCCAAAAAGGTTATAATCTCCGTAACTGTGCTTGGCTGGTTCCAACTTAACACAGCCTCAATCTTTTTGGGATCTACCGAAATCCTTGCTGCACTCATTACATGAGCTAAGAACTTGACCAAGTCTAACTAGAATTCACATTTCTCGAATTTTGCATACAACTGCTTCTCCTTCGATATCTGCAACACCATCCCAAGATGTTGTGCATGCTCTTCGAGAGTCCTAGAATAGATCAAAATGTCATCTATGAATACCACCACAAACTGATCCAAGTAAGGTTAAAAAATCCTGTTCATGTAGCCCATAAATACCGCTGGGGCATTGGTCAAGCTGAATGACATCACTAAAAACTCATAGTGACCATATCGAGTGCTAAAAGCTGTCTTAGGGATATCCTCCTCCCTGACCCTAATCTGGTGATATCCTGACCTCAGATCTATCTTGGAGAACATAGTTTCTCCCTGTAGTTAGTCAAACAAGTCATCTATTTTGGGTAGGGCATATTTGTTCTTAATGGTCACTTTGTTCAGCTGACGGTAATCTATGCGTAATCTCATGCTTCTATCTTTATTTTTTCATAAATAGAACAAGAAATTCCCAAGGTGACACATTGGATCTAATAAACTCCTTTTTTAATAGGTCCTTAATTTGGACTTTCAATTCCCTTAATTCTATAAGTGCCATCCTATAGGGTGAAGTTGAGATCAGTTAGGTGTCAGGTACTAGATCAATGGTGAATTCAATTTCCTTATGTGGGGGTAACTTCTCTATCTCTAAGGGAAACACTATAGGAATGGCGTTAAGCCTCTCTTGGAGTTCTCCTTGTGAACAACTCAGAAAAATTACATTGACTTCACTAAGTCTATCACCCTTAAATGTAGATAGCCCAGCCCTTTAAAATTCAGTCTACTGACTAATAGTCTAGTCCCTTATTGGATCATTTTCAAGCTGAGTGTTCCCACTCTTATCTTTTCTTAGAATACACCATGATATCTTCCATAAATGCTACCACAAACTGATCCATGATATTGAACACATGTTCATCAGTTGGGACTACTTTAAACAATTGCCAAGATAAGCTAATCACCGGTAACTTTAACTTTTTGGCACAATCTTTTATCAGATCCTTAGACTGGTTGCTTCTCTATCTTTGAGGTTATAAACCCTTCCACCTATATTTAGCCTCTCCTTCTAGCTAATATACAGTAAAGGAGACTGTCTGTGGCTCAGCGCTACCCAGTACTTCAAACAACTCCTCCATCTTCTGTACCCATTCTTCTGCCTTCTTTGGGTTCACGCACCAATAAAGTAGGAGGTCTGGCTCTTTGGAATTCAGTCCAGCCTCCCTCGTCTTGAGTTCTCATCAGTTCAGCCCTATTCTAAGTATCTTCACTCCGATCAGTTTGGGCCTGACGGAGTGCTTCGGCTGTGATTGTAGCCTAGGCTCTCGTGGCTTTTGCTATTTATCTCATGGTCCACATAACCTCATTCAAGGAAGATTTCATGTTTTGGGCCTGTGATCTGCTTCTCTGTGTTGGTGCCATATCGTCACTCTACAAATAAAATATTACCGAGATGATCAGACTCAATAACAATTGATTAAGCAGGTAACATATAACACTAATAGGAGCTTCTATCTTCCCAAACCTAATACTCCATTCCTCAAGTTCAAAACAAAATACAAGCTAGTCAACCGCCTAAGTACAACCGACTAACCTGAACTAGTCTGTTCCTTGAGGAATTCTATCTTATTCCTAACCTAAGTAGCTGTGCTATGATACCACTTAATGTAATGCCCCTATATAGTATTACAATTCCATTGATGAAACCAGATAGGTTCGGTACATTATTCTTATCCTTTTATTTAATTAACGTCTGAGCAATTATACCATTCATTTCTATTAAGCGGATTAGGTTTGAGATCTTTTGCTTAGATTTAAAAATTACATGCATAGCAGAATAAAAGAAATTCTATGCTACATAGCAGAATTTAAACTTTCATACAATTCAATGATATAAGTCCAATAATGTCCATTACATTACAGTAAACACGTATCAGGATTTATGAAGTACCTGCCTACAGGAAGTTAGGAGACAACAATCTTGTAACTCAAACCCTTTTATAAATTTCTAAGATGGATCGGTCCTTCACATATCCCTTCCCTGGTTCTTTCACATTTACATCCCATGTCTACTGCTAAAAGAATAATCTTAATTCTAAACTAAATATATCTGGACTAGGAACCAAAATAAGGTTAAAAAAATTTTCTTTAAACCAAAAAGAACTCAATCTCCTGGCCCGGTTATGCGTCCGCATCTGATACATATTAGCATAATAATGAGAAACACAAGTTTTCCAATAGCTTAACAATTCGGTTTGAAAACAACTAATAGGTATCAGGGTGCAAGCACCAAAATATTTAATTCTACATTCTTGGAATAAAAACATAGCATCGTGCATAAACATGAATTGGCAAGCAATGTATGACCAATTTAAATGTCAATGTGATAATATTCTTTTCAAGTAAAAGATCTTTGCATGCTATTAAACATGTTATCATAAAATTAACAAAACCATTTCAGCTTATCATTCTTAAAATTTACTTTTATATAATAGTTGTGGACATTTGGCCACCTTTATAAAAATCTCTTGTGCACACTTAGGCACTTATGAACACTTGACCACCTTTCTAGGGTCATTGTGCACACTTGGGCACTACGTGGACACTTGGCCACCTTCCTAGGGTCATTATGCACATTTGGGCACCATGTGGACACTTGGCCACCTTTCTAGGGTCATTGTGCATACTTGGGCACTATGTGGACACTTAGCCACCTTCCTAGGGTCATTGTGCACACTTGGGCACTATGTGGACACTTGGCCACCTTCCTAGGGTCATTGTTCACATTTGGGCACTATGTGGACACTTGGCCACCTTTTTAGGGTCATTGTGCATACTTGGGTACTATGTGGGCACTTAGCCACCTTCCTAGGGTCATTGTGCACACTTGGGCACTATGTGGACACTTGGCCACCTTCCTAGGGTCATTGTTCACATTTAGGCATTATGTGGACACTTGACCACCTTTATAATTCTTTAACCATTCTCAAGGAAAATTTTCCTTTTATTGAAAAATAGTACTAGTGTACATCTCTTTAAAATTCTAAATAATTTAAGAATATATGTCCCTTTATTGGAGATTAATATTAATGTATACTTCTCATAAAAATTCTATTAATTTCATGAATGATTTACCCTTTCTTTAGAAATTACTATAAATGTACATTTGTTGTAAAAATACTAATATTTTCAAAAATAATTTCTCCTGTCTTGAAAATAAATTTTTAATGTACATTTCTTATAAAAATTCTAATATTTCTAAGAATAATCTCTCATTTCTTGAAAATTAATTCTAATGTACAATTCTTATAAAAACTCTAATATTTTCAAGGATAATTTCTCCTTCTTTGGAAATTAATTTTCTTATATAATTCTATCAAGTTTAAGAATAATTCCCTTCCTTGAAAATAATAATAATATCCTTCCTTATAAAATTCTACTAAGTCAAGAACAATTTCCTTTCTTTCAATAATAAATTCCCATATATTTTTTTAAAATCATATAATGGTGAATAGCTTATAGATTCCAAGAATAAATTTCATAGACTTGGCCTAGGGAGTTTTGTTAATTTGGCAATTCAATTTCATTCCTTTATTCTTTAATAACACCCATAATGGTAGGGTTTCTTTCTCTTGTGGTCATCATGAATTTATCACCGTGCAACCCTAATCCTTTTTCCAACCACATACTCGTGCTATCTCATCCATCAACATACATACATTTTGGTCAAGAATGTAGGGAGACAATTTATGTTCCATAGAGAGAAAAAATAAACATGTTGGTTGCATAAACTAAGCATGGAACACAAATCTCAAATTGTTAACCTACCTCAAGGATGACTAGAAGGAAGTGATCTTGGCCCTTCCTTTGATCTCCTTCTACAACTTGCTTCCTTTCTCTTTGAATAAATCTCCGTCTTCTTCTTGGTACATTTCCAGGCCTTTTTTTAACACCAATTGCATGGCATACTCTCGGCCAAATGGAGAGATTGAAAGTTTCGGTAGGTTGTTCTCACAATTAGATTCCTGATAAAATAATTCAAATCTTATGCAAGTTTCTTTCAATTTTTACTTTCCTACAATTAAATGCCTAATTTCCACTTATGTGTAATTATTAAGGCACATTTAGAAACAAAATCTACAAGAAAACATCAAATTGGGGTATTTTAAATTGTATCGAAAGTTTCGAAAGCTCAAAATTTGATTCCAGCTACTTTCCAGTAACTCTAGCACAGTGCATAGCTGAGCACAGCGGACAACGACTGGCATAAAAAATAACTCCAAAATGTAGCCTAAAGTTCGAGGATGCCAAATCCGAGGTCGGTTCAATGAAAAATGGCAGTTTAATCGTGATTTTTCGGTGAAAACATGACATTGGTCTGAAACTGTTTCTCCTCCGTTTATAGTGCGTGGTGATGGCTGTTCACCGGTTGGCAGCTGACAGAGGAAGCAGGCAGCTTGGGCTAGTTGTTGGTGGCGGCAGTGTGTCAGACGACATCGGATGGCAGAGATCGAAGCTGGTCTTCAAACTCACGACAAAGGAGGAAATGTGGCTGTTTTCGACCGCTGTGGTGGCTGTCGATTGTTGCGATGGCTTGCTGTGGCATTGAGCTGAGCTGTTGAACCTTTCGATAGTGACAGGTGGCAGTAACTCAGCTGGACAGTGGACGAGTGTGGTGAAGGTGGTGGATGGAGGTAATTTCGAGGTGAGAGGGAAAGGAAAGGAAATTGAGCGGCAATGAGAGGGAAAAATGAAAAATTCAAGTTATTGGTTGGCTTGTTAGGCATCTAGGGACATTTTGGTCATTTCTCACTTTATCCTAGCCAAATTTTGGATGTATTTTTCGATCTGGGCAAGAACATAGGATCATATGGAAGGGATTTGGAAATCTTTTAAGGATTTTTCCTTCCAAAAATATCTGCTAAGTTCTTGAAGGCAGAACGAATTTTCTCCGTTAGATAAGATTTCTATTTCAAAAAATTCTCAAATTTTGACTCTAAGCTCAGAAAAGTATTCTTAATTTAATTCTAACAAAATTTCAATTAATTTCATCCAATTCAATTTTTTTTAAATTAGGTTATTACATTTATGCTCTAAGGTACATGACCTAAGCATATCCTCTAAAGTCTAGATAGTCCTCTCTGTTTGTCCATTTGTTTGAGGATGATAAGCAGTACTCAGACTTAACCTAGTACCAAAATCTTCTTGGAAGGTTATCCAAAATTTAGAGGTAAATCTAGGGTCTCTATTCGAGACAATGTTAGTAAGGATCCCATGAAGTCTTACTATCTCTTGAATATATAAACAGGATAGTTTTTCCAAGGAGAAATTGATCTTAATGGGTAGGAAATGTGCAGACTTAGTTAATCGATCTACTATCACCCAAATAGCTTCATTTCCTAACTGAGTCCTAGGTAAACCTACTACAAAGTCCATGGAAATATTATTGTACTTCCACTCAAGGATATCAAGAGGTTGCAACAACCCATCAGGTTTTTGATATTTGATCTTCACTTGCTGACACACTAAGCATTTAGCAACATACTCAACGATGTGCTTTTTCATACCTGGCCACAAAAATCTTCCCTTTAAGTCTTAATACATCTTTGTGGCACTAGGATGAATAGTATAGTTGCTCCAATGGGCTTCCTATAGGATTTTCTCCCTCAGTTCCCCTAGACTCAAGATACAAACCCATTTCTAGAAGGTCATTAATCCATCTAATTCTTTATGGAATTCCTTTGGGTCCTTTAGGGACTTTAAGAATCCATCCTCCTTTTGGGCCTCTAAGATCTGAGTCCTAAGGTTGCTCTCAATTCTCAGTTCACTCATCTATATCATATCTGGTAAGACCAGAGTGGACAAACTCAGATTCTTAAATTTTTCAATGAAGGTCATCTTGCTCACTATCATTTGAGCTATATGGAGGGATTTCTTACTCAGGGCATCTGCCACCACATTGGCTTTGCTTGGATGGTATCTTAGTTGAAAATCATAATCCTTGATAAATTCCATCCATCTCCTCTGCCTTATGTTTAACTCCTTCTGGTTAAAGAGGTACTTGAGACTTTTGTGGTCTCTAAATACCTCAAACCTAGACCCATAAAGATAGTGTATCCAAATCTTCAAGGTAAACACTATGGCCACTAGTTCTAGGTTATGAGTAAGGTAAATACTCTCATGAGGCCTTAATTGCCCAGAAGCATAAGCCACTACTTTCCCTTCTTACATCAAGACACACCCCAGACCTTTCTTGGATGTATCACAATATAGCTTAAACTTACCCAAAGGATTTGGGATAACTAATACGAGTGCAATGGTTAATCTCTCCTTCAAGGTTTGGAAACTATGTTTGCATTTAGAATCCCACACAAATGGAACATCCTTTTAGGTTAGTTTGTTCATTGGCATCACTAATTATGAAAACCCTTGGATAAACTTTCTGTAGTAACTGGCTAATATAAGGAAACTGTAGATTTCAGTTACCGTTGTAGGTCTCTCCCAATAAACCACCGCTTCAGTCTTATTGGAATCTACTGCTACCCCATCCTTGGTAATCACATGGACTAGGAACCTTACTTCCTCTAACTAAAACTCACACTTCTCAAGCTTGGCATACAGCTGATTCTCACTAAGCACTTACAACAAAATCCTAAGGTGTTGTTCATGTTCTTGACTATTTATAGAATATACAAGAATATCATCAATGAACACTACTATGAACTGATCAAGGTAGGGTCTAAAGATGAGATTCATGTAATGTATGAAAATAGCTAGAGCATTTGTTAACCCAAATGGCATTACAAGAAATTCATAATGCCCATACCTAGTCTTAAAAGCGATCTTAGGAATATCCTCACTTCTTACTCTGATTTGATGGTACCCCGAACTCAAATCAATCTTAGAAAACACAATTGCTCCTCTTAATTGATTTAACAAGTCATCAATCTTAGGAAGTGGATATTTGTTTTTCATGGTCACTTTATTTAATTGTCTATAGTCTATACACATTCTAATACTTCCATCCTTTTTTCTCACAAATAACACTGTTGCTCCCTAAAATGAAGCATTGGGTCTAATGAATTGCTTTTCTAGAAGGTCTTTTATTTGAACCTTTAACTCACTTAGCTCTAGAGGAGACATGCTATATGGTGCTATAGAGATTAGTCCCACCCCGGGAACTAACTCTATAAAGAACTCTACTTCTCTTTCTAGGGAAGACTAGAGATCTGTTTGGGAAAGACATCCAAAAACTCTCTAACTACAAGGACAATATCTAGATTATGCTGACTCTCAACATCAAAAGAGCACAGAAAACATAGTCTTTGGATCTTTTCCTCAGTACCCCTATTCACAAGTACAATATCTATAAAAGTCATAAACTTCTCAAAATAATTTAGGACCACTTTATTAAAAGATAGCCAGTCCATCCCAAGAATAGCATCCAAATTAGTCAAAGGTAAACAAATAAGATCAATAATGAAAGATCTATTCTCAACAACAATAGGGCAGTTTAAACAAGTCAAGGAACTTAAAACTTGCTCTCTAGTAGGGATAGCAATAGTAATCTTATAAGGTAAATGGGATACACGTAAACTTAATTTCTTCACACATTCATATGAAATAAAAGATTGGGTAGTGCCAGAGTTAAACAGTACAACTAAAGACATTCCATTTATAAAATACTCACCCTTAACCAAATAATCAATTTTGGCTGCTTCCTTGCCCTTGAGGGTATAAACCCTCCCCCTGGTTAGAGACTTTGGAGCCTTAGTTGACTTCTTCCCTAGCGGCCATTCCTTGCTGAAGTGTCCCAGCCTACCGCACTTGTAGGAAACATTCTAACCTACCAAGCATGGCTTACTCCTATAGTTCTTCCTACATTTAGGGCTTCCTAACCATAGGCTTTTTCCGGGATTGGGCTTTACCAAGTTGGCTCTCCTTCCCTTTGGAAAAATCTGGCTGTGATTTCCTTTTAAGAGGGTTGAACTCTTTCTTCCCCTTCCCAATCTCCACTAGGCTCTTTGAAACTATGCGACACTTGTTAGCTAAGATGGCATAGTTCCTTATCTCTAATAGAGCCACAACGCTCCTCAATTCTGAATTCAACCCTACCTGTAAGTGCATGGCCTTCTATACTTCATCCTACCTCAACTGCAGATAGGAGAACTTAGATAGCCCCTCAAACTTTGCCAAGTAATCATCGAAGGATATGTTGCCCTATCTTATCTTTATGAATTCTATCTCCTTTCTCATTCCTTGTGCTCTGGGGGAAGCATTTCTACAAGAATACCTTCTTAAACAAATCCCAGGTGATTTGTACTTCTTGGGCCTCAATTAATTGCTTGTCCCCTTTCCACCAGTGCTTGGCCTCTCTAGCTAGAATGTAAGTGGAGAACTGAACCTTCTAGGCCTCTGTACTCCCCAAAATTGTAAATAGCTTTTCTATCTTTGCTAGCCACTCCTCTGCCAGCGTTGTCACCTCTAAAGGAAGGAGGTTTGGCTTTATAGAACTCAGACCACCCCTTGTAAGTCTGATCCCTCATTGGTTCATCCTCAAGGTTAGGGTTTCGATTCATATTCCAGTATTCCTACATCTAATAGAGTACCTCAACTGTAGTAGCTACCTATTGAGTGGCAACAACTACTTATTAGGTGGCAGCAACAACTTGTTCCTTCATAGCCTCTACCATTCTCATTAGGGTTTACATAACCCCAACTAAGTTTGCTTCACCATCTTTATCCCATGTACCATTTCTATTGGGATGTACCATACTTTACTCTACAAAATAGATATTACTGGGGTGATCAGTCTCAATAACAAAACATTTATAAGAGAATATATAGCTTCATAGGAAATACTATACATTCCCAAACTTAGCACTCCATTCCTCAAGTTAAAACATAGCACAAGTAGTGAACTCCCTAGGCTCAGCTAACTTACCTGTAGTAGTCTTTATCTTGAGGAATCTACCCTTACTACTAAGTCAGCTATGTGCTAACCGTGGTAGCTATACTTTGATACCAACTAATATGTAACACCCGTAACACCCCCTTTAGCCTATGGTTCCTTTTAGTTCTTTAAAAAATATAACATATATTATAATACCAGTGTGTTACTGTTACATCTACTCGAGTAAATTTAAAACTTTTTTCAAGTTAATTATCTGAGTGAGGTTCGGGTCGGTTCTTTACTCTCAGGTTTACACTCAATCTCGCAGCGGAATAACATAATATGATACATAAGTTACTCTGGCTATATATACAAGCATCATGCGTAAATACTTCTATAATCAACATAGCATAACTATTGAGGCATGGAGATAACATCCCTATCACTAATAATCCCCATCCAAGTGTTCACTAATTAATCTTGTCAATTTTTATGATCATACATATGCTATAGGCTATACATGAAATAAATTATGCTAACACTTCTAAAAATCATGAAGGCTAGCTCATTAAAGTAAAAGCCTATGCTATTTAGCTGTGCTCTCTCAAAATACCCATAGAGGGCACCACTCCTCAAGTTTCCTCCATCTTCAGCCAATACCTACACATCCGATACATGCCAATAATTATGTGAGAAATACTCTGTATTTCTCATCTCAAATTCAAAATATAACATGTACTATTGGGATGTAATGCTTGAATTATGCTGTCATGGTTTGTGCTTAAGTGTATGCATGTACTTTAAAATGTGTGAAATTAAATCATCCTAGGATGTCATATCAATCTCACGCTTTATCATGATACTTTCATCTCATACATTCCATATGGTAACATCAACATATTCTTCTTTAAAAACATGAACAGGAATCAAACATATAATGAGAGTTATTGGAAGCGTCGCCCAGCGATTGCCTCTACATACCACTTCAGACCCATATACAACTTTGTGACTATTCAGCCACCACACATTTTCTTTGTTTTATCTAGAGCGTTCCCCGGTGGATCCAAGTACCATGTGGTTGCTGCCTTTACTACAAATCACTCTGTATACAACAAGAATTATTTCCCTTTCTACCCCATAAGGGATTGCGAGTGATGTGGTCACTGCCTTTACCACAGATCATTCCATATAGAATGGGAATTACTTCCTTTTCTACCCCATAGGGGACTGCTTGTTTAACTCTTAGGATCATTTCCTAGTACGTAACATCCACTCCTAATGTGAATAAGAGACGTTTGTTAATTGTAAATTTAAATGCTTGGGTATGTTGCATTAATTGCATATAGTTGCATTAGTGTAGGGACTTAATTGAAAGAAAGAAAAGTTGAGTCAAAGTATGGCCAAGGACCTAATTGAAAAGGGAAAGTTTAGCTAGGCTAAAATCATAAATGAGCCAATGACTAGAATGTAAATAGGGAGAGCTAATTTTCAGAAACCCTAACCTTAACCCACATAACAAACTTTAGCCAATTTTTAGAGAGAGAGGGAAGAGGGCGAGTAGAGAGAGAAACGGGTGAGTTAAGGCAAAGCGGAGGAGATTTGCTAAAGGAAGAATAGATTTAAGGGTGGGAATTAGTCCTATAGAAAGAGAAGGACCATTCTAACACACTATACATGCACATTGCTCAAGAAATCAAGGTAGTAACTCAACCTAACCCTATTTTTGAAATTTTTACTTTTACTAAGAAATGCTATTTATGAATGATTTAAACTATTTTTGGGGTTTTAAACCTACATTCTATATGTTTTCCTACTTCTATTGGGTGCTGCTTACTGAAATGTTGTGCTTATTTGTGCTTGTAAATGATTGAAAGGATTAGGTTGTTGTTAATCTAGTGGAATATGCTAGTTTTCCTTGGATGCATAATTTTTGAGCATAAAGATGAGAAATGTTTAGAGAAAAGTGAGGTTTTGGCACAGAAACTAACCTCATACATTTTTAAACTTGAAATGGACTAATACTAGGTTGGGTAATCATGGAAACTTTTTTTTAGAACTGGAATAACACATGACAGTCGACTGGTAGCATGTAGTAGCCAACTATCATCTTCCTAAGAAACCTAGAAACGCATACTTAGGCATGGTAGCCGACTGGTAGCCTTATCATTCGACTATTGGGTTTGAGTTTTCTACATAGCAGTTGATTGGTAACCTTAGCAGCCGACTATCATGTTCTTCATTTTGCCTAAAAAGCATTTTAGAGAGCCACTAGTTGATTGCCAGCATTTCATCAATCAACCGATAGCCCACTGTGTTATGACCCAAGGATTCTAGAGAGCCACCAGTCGACTACCAGCCTTCTATCAGTCGATTGACAGCCCACTGCATGGCGAACAAGTATTATAGAGAGTGATTAGCCGATTGCCAACCTTCCAATAGTCGACTGATAACCCTCTGGCATGAGAAACATGATTCTTATCAAAGATTGAGCTTAGTAATCCTCTATAAAACTTTGCTTAAGGCTCACAACATAACCATCCCAGGAAACTATATACTTTTGGGTAATGTGCAAAGGATAAGGTCACGTGTCACTTGGATGAGAGGATCCTTGTGATAGTGACATAAAAGGGAGCGAAAAAACATCAGAAAGGAAAGAGTGAAGTATTCTAAGAATATGCATTGATGGTGGATAGGATTATGATTGAGTGACCGATTATCGGTATAGGGCGACCGTTAGGCATTCCACGGTTGTGCCATTAATAGGGATGGTCAAACATCCACTTGAGCATAAATGATTTTGAAAATGCCGTGATGGTGGCGAACTAAGTTAGTGTCATCTTTCAAAGGCCATTTAAGAAACATAGACTTAGGGCTAAGCATAACCATGAGTATGAGTATAACCTGAATCACCCTAATATATATGTTAGAGGATAACATACCGAGACTGTGATCCACCAAAAAAGGGTGGTGACTCCATAGCCTTATAATCCATGGAAGCAAAAAGTATAGGACCAGTTTTAGAGGTTTTACAATGATCTCATGAGTTATTGAGATTGTACGTTGGATCCAGCTAGGGGAAACCTCGGTAGTACTTTGTAGTAGAGTTATCGTAGTGGCACAGTAGTTACCAGGATAGCTCAATTACTGTAGGGGCATAGTTAGTTACCAGGATAGCTCATTCATGTATGTAGTGGTACATGGAGTTGTTTCTGGGTGACACTATCGATAGCTCGTATGTTATGATTATTTTTTGCTGCTTGTATGTAAAATCAAAAGGCATGTTTATTACCCTAGGAAAATGTTTTGTGATGAAAATGATGCTGAATAAACATCCCATGTTATGAAGTTAATATGTTTTATATGTACATGCATAAATATAAGCACATAACATGACTGTATGATACCTGCACTGCATCCCAATAGTCTGTACTATATTTTATGATGAGAGAGAATGTAGAGATTTTTCGTATAAGTACGGTGGTACAAGTCAGTGAGTTTCAAATAGGTTGCATTGCTACTGAGATTAATTTCTCACCCTAATGCTGACGTGTACCAGATTGTAGGACCTTGGCTAGAGGAGAAGGTATGCAGGAGAGGAGTACCCTTCATGAGGGTACCTGAAAATGTTTATTTTGGATAGTATAGGCACATGCTTAATTTGTACTAGTCCTTATAATTTTTGGAAAGGCTAGTAAAGAATATCTCTTGTATAGCTTATATTGACTTATTTGTATATGAATTGATTAAAATTTATGAGTAAGAAAATTTGATGGGGCATAAGTGGTAGGATTATTGCCTCCATACCCTAATAAGTTAAGTCAAAGTTAATGAATGAGTATTTATGTATGTTTTTGTATAGTATTTAGGATGAATTATGTATATGTAATTGATCTGATATTCTGTTGTGATGTTATGAGAGCTCAAGTGTAGAACCCAACCCAAATGGCACTCAATTAATAAACTTGGTAAAAAGTTTAAAATTTTCTCAGGTAAAAGTAATAGTAACACACCATTATTATGTTAATTGTATATGATACCCTTTTAAATAATTAAAAGGAGTCATAGGCTAAGGGGGTGTTACATTTAGTTGGTATTAATGCACGGCTACGACAGTTAGCACATTGACTCAATAATGATAAATGCTAATTTGGTAGTAAGAATAGATTCCTTAGGATAGAGATTATTACAGGTTAGTTAGCTAAGCCTAGGTAGTTGACTACTTGTGCTATATTTTGACTTGAGGAATAGAGTGCTAAGTTTTGGTAGATAGTATTCCCTGTGATGCCATATTTTCTCTTAAAATATTATGTTATTATAATGTTTGTTTTATGGAGTGAATTATGGCCTCACCTAGAAAGAATACTGAATCAAAGGAAGGGAGTGAGGCTAATTTGACTAGGGTAATACAGGCTATGATGGGAGTAGTTGAAGCTTTAAGGGAACTAGTTACTGCTACTACCCAAGTTCTCCTTAGACAGTTACAGGAAGGTGGAAATAACAATTACCCTACCCCTAAGCATAGTAGAGGAAGAAGCAGAGGCTGGGGAGGTAAGAGGCTAATGGTGAGGCAAGTTATCCCTGATGATTGCCCAAAATGTGGGAGAAACCACGGGGATAGACCATGTCTAATAGGATAGGACATTTGTTTTAAGTGTGGTCAGTTAGGACACTATATTAAGGATTGCCCACTATGGAAAAAGCTAGCTGAGACTTCTAAACCTCTAACCACAAGGAGAAACCATGATGAACCTTGTAGATTCCACCAAGGTATGTGTTACCAATGTAAGAAATCGAGATTTCAACAAGGTAAACATTGTAGATGTGGGAAGATTCATGGGAATAAGCCATGTTTATTGGGACAGAATGTTTGTTACAAGTGTGGTAAGCTAGGAAATTTCATCAAGAGGAGTCCATTGTGGAAGAAGCAAGTGGAACCCACTGAATCTCTAACTATTAGAAGAGTCAATACTCTCGAGGGTGAAAGGGTAGCTAACTCCAATGATCTTACTAGAGGTAAGTGTTTGCAATAAATCTTTAAATTTATTGATTAATTCTGATAGCTCTCATTCATTCATCTCTAATGAACTTGGGAAGCATCTAGGACTATCTATAACCTTTCTTACCTATAGTCTGACTGTCTCCATACAGGAGGAAGATCATGTTGTGGTGACATTAACTTGTTTGCATTATTCTACCATAATAGGGGACAAATCCTTTCTTGTTGGTTTTACTGTTTGCTTATGTCTGGCATGGGTAATGTTTTTGAGATGAGCTAACTATCTAAAATTGATGGAGCCCTAGACTATAACAATAAAGCTGGGAAGCCAATGTGGTGAACAGGAATATTGAGTGTAGAAATGATAGAATGAGGTTTATCTAATGTAGGGACACAACCTAAGATTAAGTATATCCCTATAGCAAGGATGTTTTCTATTTCGATGAGAAGTTCAGTTTATCACCCGAGAGGAAAGAAAAATTCTTGATTGAACGAGTTCCCAGAATGGGATCAATTCCTATAGTAAATTAGAGTATGTTCCCAATAAGCCTCAGGGAAGATAAAGCCATAGAGAAACCCTACACCTAAATAGTTTATCAGACTTAGTGCTTTAACCTAGGGAGATTAGCATATTGGTATTTAAGATTCATACAAGGATTTTCCAAATAGTGCATCCTATGACCAAGTTAACCTGGAAGGATGTTCCATTTGCATAGGATTTCAATGTGAACATAAATTTTTTCAAACCTTGAAGGAAAGGTTAACCACTGCACCTATGTTAATTATCCTAAGTCCTTTAGATAAGTTTGAGTTATACTGCGATGTATCTAAGAAAGGTCTAGGGTGCATCCTAATGCAAGAGGGGAAAGTAATGGCCTATGCTTGTAGATAATTAAGGCCCCATGAGCGTAATTACCCTACTCACGACTTAGAATTAGCAGCCATAGTGTTTGCCTTGAAAATTTAGAGGTACTATCTTTATGGGTCTAGATTTGAAGTATTTGGTGACCACAAAAGTCTCAAGTACTTCTTTGACCAGAATGAATTAAACAAGAGACAGAGGAGATGGATAATGTTTATTAAGGATTATGACTTTGACATGAGATACCATCCAGGCAAAGCCAACGTTGTGGTAGATGCTCTGAGTAGAAAATCCCTCCATATAGCTCAGATGATGGTAAGTGAGATGAATCTAATAGAAAATTTTAAAAATTTGAGCTTATCTGCATAGATGCTACCAAATAGAATCTGTTTCGGTAAATTATGGATTGAGAATGACCTTAGGACTTAGATCCCAGAGGCTTAACAAGAGGATGAATTCTTAAAGTCTCTAAAGGACCTAAAAGAATTCCATAAAGAGGTCGATGGATTAATGACCTTCTAGAGCAGGGTTTATGTCTCGAGTATAAGGGAATTGAGGGGGAAAATCTTAGAAGAAGCCTATAAGAGCAACTATATTGTTCATCCTAGTGCCACTAAGATGTATTAAGACCTGAAGGGCAGGTTTTGGTGGCCAGCATGAAAAAGCACATCACTGAGTATGTTGCTAAGTTTCTAGTGTGTCAGTAGGTGAAGATTGAACATCAGAAACTTGTTGGATCGTTGCAACCTCTCGATATCCCTGAATAGAAATGGGATAACATATCTATGGACTTTGTGATAGGTTTACCTAGGACACAGTCAAGAAATGATGCTATTTAGGTGATAGTAGATCGATTGACTAAGTCTGCATATTTCTTACCCATTAAGATTAATTTCTCCTAGGATAAGCTAACTCAATTGTACATTCAGGAGGTGGTGAGACTTCATGGGATCCCTACTAGCATTGTCTCAGATAGGGACCCTAGATTTTAGAGAACCTTTCAAGAATCTTTTGGTACCAAGTTAAGCTTGAGTACAACTTATCATCCTCAAACGGATGGATAAACAGAGAGGAATATCTAAACATTAGAGGATATGCTTAAGTCATATGCCTTGGAGCATAAAGGGAGTTGGGACCTAAGCCTAGCATTGATAGAATTCTCATACAATAATAGTTTCCATTCTAGCATAGGGATGGCACCCTATAAGGCTTTGTATGGAAGGAAATGTAGATCACCTTTGTGTTGGTTTGAAGTAAGGGAAAGACAAATGTTTGGACCAAAATTGGTTCAGCAAACTAAAGACTAAATTAGAATGATCAGGGATAAAATGGCTAGAGCTTAAGATAGAAAAAAGAAGTATACTGACAAGAGAAGGAGACCACTTAAATTCAATGAGAGGGATCAGTCATCTCCTCAAGAGCCAACCTGGGAGAAAGAAGAGGACATGAAGAAGTCCTACCCAGAACTATTTAAATAGGTACGTTTTAATTTCAAGGACGAAATTATTTTAAAGGAGGGGAGCAATGTAACATTCGCTCCTAATGTGATTAAGAGATGTTTGTTAATTGTAAATTTAAATGCTTGTGTAAGTTGCATTAATTGCATTTAGTTTCATTAGAGTAGGTACTTAATTGAAAGAAAGAAGAGCTCAGTCAAAGTGTGGCCAAGGACCCAATTGAAAAGTAAAAGTTTAGTTAGGCCAAAATCATAAATGAGCTGTGGACTAGAATGTAAATAGGGGGAGTTAATATTCAAAAACCCTAACCCAAACCCACATAACAGAACTTTAGCCATTTTCTAGAGAGAGAGAGAGGAGGGCAAGTAGAGAGAGAAAAGGGCGAGTTAAGGCAAAAGGGAGGAGATTTGCTAAAGGAAGAACAAATTTGAGGCTGGGAATTAGTCTTACAGCAAGAGCAGGACCATTCTAACACACTACATATGCACATTGCTTAGAAAATCAAGGTAGCAACTCAACCTAACCCCATTTTAAAATGTTTGATTTTATTGAGAAATACTATTTATGAACAATTTGAACTATGTTTGGGGTTTTAAACTGACATTCTATATGTTTTCCTACTTCTATTAGGTGCTGCTTGCTGAAATATTGTGCTTATTTGTGCTTGTAAGTGATTGGAAGGATTGGGTTGTTGTTCATCTAGTAGAATATACTTGTTTTCCTTGGATGTATAATGTTTAAGCATAATGATGAGAAATGTTTAGAGAAAAGTGAGGTTTTGGCATGGAAACTAAGCTTATATGTTTTTAAACTTGAAATGAACTGAAATCTGGGTAGGGTAATCATGAAAACATATTTTTAGAACTAGTACAGGACATAACAGTTGACTGGTAGCATGTGGTAGCCGACTGTTGTGTTCTTGAGAAACCCAGAAACGCATACTTAGGCATGGCAGCCAACTGGTAGCTCTATCAGTCGGCTGTTAGGTCTGAGTTTTGTACATAGCAGTCTACTGGTAACCTTAGCAACTGACTATCGTGTTTTTCATTTTACCTAGAAAGCATTCCAGAGAGCCACCAGTCGACTGCCAGCCTTCCATCAGTCGACTGATAACCCACTATGTTGCGACCCAATGATTCCAGAGAGCCATTAGTCGACTGCCAACCTTCCATCAGTGGACTGACAACCCACTGTGTTACGAAAAAGGATTTCAGAGAGTGATCAGCTGACTGCCAACCTTCTACTAGTCGACTAATAGCCCTCCAACATGAGAAACATGATTTTTATCAAAGATTGAGCTTAATAATCCTCATACCACTTTGCTTAAGGCTCATAATATAACTATCCCAAGAAACTTTTGGGTAATGGGCAAAGGATAAGGATACTTGGATGAGAGGATCCTTGCAATAGTGACACAAAAGGGAGCAAAAAAACATAAGAAAGGAAAGAGTGAAGTATTCTAAGCATATGCATTAGTGGTAGATAGGCTCATGATCGAGTGACTGATTGTCGGTATAGGATGGTTGTTGGGCATTCCACAGTTGTGCCATAAATAGGGATGGTCAAACATCTACTTGAGCATAGATGATTTTGAAAACATCGTGATGGTGGCGAACTCTAAGTTAGTGTTATCTTCCAAAGGCCATTTGAGAAGCACATTCATAGGGTTAAGCATAACTATAAGCATGAGCCGAATCACCCTAGTATATATGATAGAGGATAACATATCGAGAGTGTGATCCACCAATAGAGGGTAGTGACTCTATAGCCTCATGATCCACATAAGCGAAGAGGATATGTATAATTACCCATGTTTCCACTTGTTTTCATGTTATCCAAGCTTTTCCTTGGTACAAAGCAGTTTTGAAGCAAAAGGGACTAAAACCAAGTGCCTAAAGGCTCAAAGCACCTCAAAATGCACCTTTTAGCATGGCCACACATGAAGCCTTCTATAACACACCCTACCACACGTCCATGCTGCCTTAAAGCTTCTAGAGCATACCTCTCCACATGCCAAAGACATCTTATGCACCTTCGTACATGGTCAGAGCAGCAATATCTAACCAAGAAAGGACAAAAATCACATCGCCAATGAATTCCTTCTAAAATATGGCCTAAAACACGGCCATGCTCCCTACATGGCCTACCACACGACCATGCCACTTTCTAGGCTACCACACAACCATGTGGAAGCCTAGAGAGGTGCCTCCCTTGCCTAAAAATAAGAGAAAGCACAAGGAGGAGAGGAGGAATTCGAACGAGTTCAAGAGAGGGAAACCGAAAGCACTTGGAGTAGCTTAGAGTGTGACAATCCTTGCTAATCTTTGGATCTTAATGCTTTAATTCCCTTGTCTCTTCACAAAGGTTACAACCCTTAGAGATTCAATCAAGAATTGAAGGAATAGATTGGGAAGCATCAAGAGGCAACTAGGAGCATAATCAAGGAAGAGTTCAGAGTCAAGGCTATTCATCCAAAACTTGACCGATGAGGGTGTTTTTGTCTCTATTTTGTTCTTCTTCCTTTATTATATTTTTGTTGTTTTATTCATGAACATGAGTAGCTAGATTGGTAGAACCTAATTGAGGTTCTTAGACTATATTGATATTTTGATTTTAATATGATTGAGTTATAAATTAGTTTGTGTGATCTTCCTCTAGTTAAAGATTCATTTAGTCTTTACTACGAGACGTCATAGGAAAAACTATTTAGATTCCTCTCAAATACTCTAACCGATGATGTTGGAATTGGAAAACTAACTAGAGAGAATAGTTGATTTTTTCTCAGACCAAGAGGTTGACGACTGCTAGATTAGGAGGAATTCCTAATAGTAAGCACTAGTGCTAATCTAAACTTAACCATTGGACACAAATAGCCAATGGAAAGTATAGGTGTTAGAAATCCATTGAAACTAACCAGAATCTGGATTTGTTATACACAGGTAGCATAATCAATTTCATAACTCATTATCCTTTGTTTACATATCATCTAGTCTAAGACCCCAATAGGTTTGCTTTTCTAGAAACTTGATAATTCTCTATCTTAAAACTTGCCTCAGCTTCTCTCCATAGCCAAAGTAGTAATAGTTAGACTTAGTTTAATTAAATCACCATTTATTTTAGGCTAAATAACAACGAGTAAGTAGTAACTCTGAGCTTTCTCATTCCCGTGGGATATGACCTTGATACTCACCTTTGCATTAGACTACACTGACAGGTGCACTGTCTTAAGGTGTGGCTACATATAGTTCATTGGTAGCACATCATGACATAGTTAGTTACCAAGATAGCTCATTCCTGTATGTAGTGGTACATAGAGTTGTTGCTGGGCGATACTCCTGATAACTCGTATGTTATAACTATTTTCTCCTACTCATATGTACAATCAAAAGGCATTTTTATTACCCTAGGAAAATGTTTTGTGATGAAAATGATGCTGAATGAACATTCCATGTTATAAAGTTAATATGTTTTATATGTACATCCATAAATATTAGCACATGAAATGACTGTATGATACATCCACTGCATCTCAATAGTCTATACTATATTTTATGATGAGAGAGAAGGTAGAGATTTTTTATATACGTACGATGGTATAGGTTAGTGAGTTTCAAATAGGTTACATTGTTACTGAGATTAATTTCTCACCCTAGTGCTGGCATGTACCAGATGTGTAGGGCCTTGATTAGAGGAGAAGGTATTCAGGAGAGGAGTACCCTTCATGAGGGTACCCGAAAATGTTTATTTTGGATAGTATAGGCACATGCTTAATCTGTACTAGTCCTTATAATTTTTGGAAAGGATAGTAAAGAATATCTCTTGTATAGCCTATATTGACTTAGCTGTATATGAATTGATTAAAAGTTATGAGTAGGCGAATTTGATAGGCATGAGTGGCAGGGTTGTTGCCTCCATACACTAATGAGTTAAGTTAAAGTTAATGAATGAGTATTTATGTATGTTTATGTATAGTTACTTAGGATGAATTATGTATATGTAATTGATCCGATATTCCACTATGACGTTATGAGAGCCCGAGTGTAGAACCCAACTTAAATGGCACTTAATTAATAAACTTGGTAAAAAGTTTAAAATTGATATGTCTTATTTTACACAATTTTACCT
Source organism: Senna siamea (assembly GCA_031216115.1). Lineage (NCBI taxonomy): Eukaryota > Viridiplantae > Streptophyta > Magnoliopsida > Fabales > Fabaceae > Senna > Senna siamea. The sequence continues at coordinate 13,199,457 of CM062355.1, read as the reverse complement.
AATATTTTATGTCCATTTTATATGTATTTTTTGTGTATTTTTATTCTAGGAATCACCTAAATGTGTATTTTATTGCATTTCAGGATTTTTATCAATCTATCATCAGCAAACGAGACTTTTCTAGAGTTAAAAAGGCTATTTTGGGTCAGTTGGGCCATTTTCCTCTTATTGGGCCAAGCTAAAGCCCTTAATGGGCCTTTGGAGCATGAGCCCCAGGAAGGAGGCCGAGCAGCGTGCAAAAAGGAGATTTTTGGAAGCTTGGAATAGTGAATTTAGAGGAGGTTGGAACAGTAAAAAACACACACACCCTTCACGAAACCAGAGGGCAATCGAGGGACCCACGGCTCGCCTGACCGGTGCTCTGCGGCGGCGTGACCTCACCCAGGCAGCAGGAGATGACGGAGAACACACCACCACCACCCATTGTCGTCGGACAGCAGCAGAACGGCGAGAAAGACACGCAATCCGAGAGGAAAATTGCTCCACATCGTGGCGTTTTACGGCGTTTTCTAACCAACCCACCGCCCACCGACGCTTCCTGCAGCTTTAGGCAGCCTAGTCGCACCTTCCGACGAACCATCGACCGTTGTAACGCGACGGATTGCGCAACCCGAGATGAACCCGAGTGACGTGACCTGACCGTGTTTCGCGACCCATCCAGCGTCGCTTGTGTCGTAGGCCACCGAAAATCATCCCTCCGTCGTGCGGCGCCCCTCCTGCAACCTTCCGCCGCTGCTCCGATGGTTTTTGGAGCTATTTCCGATCGGGTATCCGTGACCCACGGCCCGACCCGATTGTGACCCATAGGATAGCTTCAAAATTGCAATTTCTGGTCATTTTTCAGCAACTTTCTGGCGACTATTCTGCACTGTTTGATCTATTTCTCAGGAGAAGAGGGACGTATATAATTTTTACATTGCTTTTCTCTCTGAATTATGGATTTTCTGAATTGTTGGATGATGCTTATGTGTAACTAAATTTGTAAAACCCGCTAAGGCCCCGAACTATGTTGGTAGCTTGAATTTACTTTCCGTGGATGGTTGAACATTGATTCTGTGATCTCCGTTACTGTTATGAATGACTGTGTATGTTTTTATTGGCAAGAAGTTGCACTAAAAGCTCTTTAGATTTCTCTTAATAATCGACAGATTTTAATTGAAATTGGACACCTAATTGTAGCGAACAATTTGTTATCGCTTAGAACTAAGGTTAATAAGTTGTTGGATTAAGAAGTAACGACTTTTAATAGTAGTGAATTGGATCGATAATGCTAATCTAAAATTAACCAGTAGGAAGAACCAGCCAGTGGTAGATTTTAGGTTTAAGAAATTCATTGAGACCGACAGAGAATTTGAATTTGCGTTAGAATTCACTCACAGGTAGCAGAATCAGATTCAGTCATCCATTATCTTTCGTATTTACCAACTAGTTTAGGTTCCTAGTGGGTTTGCTGTTCTGTCTCAACTAATTCATCTTCTTGTTAATTAGCGCTGACTAGTGATTATTGCATTTAGCTTAGTTTTTAGTTTGATTAGAATCGAAATTATTTTGAATTGGTAGGCTAAATAACAGAGAACAAGTAGTAGCTCTGGGCTTTCCCGTTCCTGAGGAATACGACCTTGATACTCACCATTACACTAGGCTGCATCGATAGGTTCACTGCCTTAGGTGTAGTTGCTAGATAGCATTGGCAGCAACCATCAAGTTTTTGGCGCCGTTGCCAGGGAACATTTTGGTGAAAACTAGAGTGAATTTGCTATCTGTTACTTTAGCCATTTTTATTTGTTCTGTTTTGTTTTTGTTTCTGGTTAGTGTGTCTTTCTCTGCGTTCAGCTATTAGTTTTTATTAGTTTCATTTTGTCCTTTGTTTATTTTATTTTATTTATTTGGATTATTTGTTTTATTATTTTAGTGGGTTTTTATTTGTTTCGTTATTGTTTCTGTTATTGAGTTTTATCTGTCTTGTTTTACTTTTTGTTTTGGTTTATTACTCTTTAATCTGATTGGTGGACTGTTTCACTGTTATTGGATTCAGGTAGTTTATGACCAGGAGTTCTAATCCTGTACTTGTAGACCCTCTATCCGATCCAGAACGACTGTTGTGGACTCATGCACACCGTCGTCAGGAGGAGGTGCCAGTTGAGATATTGGAGGAGGAACCAATTGAGATCCCTGATCCTACATCACCAAAGATGGCAGCTGCAAATAATAATGACGAAGCCAATAGAACGATGTACGAGTTCGCTAGACCTTCATTGGAAGGGACATAGACGTGTATTACTCGACCTACAATAGCAGCTAACAATTTTGAAATCAAGCCAAATGTGATTCAGATGGTGCAACAAACTATGCAATTTGGAGGGATGCCCAGCGAAGACCCTAATGCCCACATAGCTAACTTCTTGGAGATATGCGACACTTTCAAGATTAATGGAACCACTGATGACGCCATTCGGCTTAGATTGTTTCCATTTTCCTTGAGAGATAGAGCAAAGAGATGGCTGCAATCCCTACCACCTAACTCCATCACTACTTGGGAGACTTTGGCTGAAAAGTTTTTGTACAAATATTTTCCACGATTAAGGCGCAAAACTACGTAATGACATTTCTTATTTTGTGCAGATGGCTGATGAGAGTATGTATGATGCATGGGAGAGGTACAAGGACTTACTGAGGTGTTGCCCACATCATGGATTGCCTGTGTGGATGCAAGTGCAAACTTTCTATAGTGGTTTAAATACAGCCACAAGGCAAATAGTGGATGCGGCAGCAGGGGGTGCATTAAATAATAAAACCCCTGAACAGGCACAGAGTTTAATAGAGGAAATGTCCATGAACAACTATCAGTGGCAATCCTCAAGGGATAGGCTAGGACGATAGGGAGTGGTCAACCAGTCAGACTCTATATCAACCTTGGTAACTCAAGTGGAGCTTCTGGCTAAGAAGATTGACCAACTCCAGATGCCAGTGCATGCGATGCGGTCAGCTGCGAGTTCTGTGGTGGCCCGCATTATGGTGTCAATTGTAATGCGGGAGGTATGTTTGCTAACCCCTCTTCTTCATTTTCTTCTCACAGTGGTTCTTCTGATTTTGAACAGGTAGATTACATGGGGAACGCTCCGAGACAGCAGAACAATCCATATAGCACCACATACAACCCCGGGTGGAGGAATCATCCAAATTTTGGATGGAGAAACACTAATAACAAGGGTCCACTAGGTTTTCAGCGGTTGCACCAACAACAACCCCAAAGAAGAAGTCGCTTCCAAGTCAATTTCCTCAAGGGCAGGAGAAGAAGCCCAATCTGGAGGAATTGATGATGAAGTTTGTGTCCACTTCAGAGAGCAAATTCCACCAAACGGACACAGCACTTAGAAACTAACAAGCTTCCATTCAGAACTTAGAGAATCAGATAGGCCAGATTTCTAAGGTGTTGGCTGAAAGACAGCCAGGGACGCTCCCTAGCACCACCGAGTCTAATCCAAGGGAGCATTGCAAGGCTATCACTCTAAGATCAGGTAAGCAAGTAGCTAGTCCTTTACTTTTACCTACTGATAATCATAATGATGTGCAGGATACAAGTGTTAATAAGGACCAAGAGCCTGAGGTAACTAAGCTGGTGCAAGTTGAGGGCAAGAAGAGCCCCATAAGAGAGTACCAGCCACCTATTCCATACCCAGCTAGAATGAAGCAGGAGAAAGTAGATCAACAGTTTGGTAAGTTTCTTGATCTATTTAAATAGCTGAGGATTAACCTTCCTTTTGTTGAAGCCATTTCACAGATGCCTTGCTATGCAAATTTCTTGAAGGAAATACTGAGCAACAAGAGGAAACTAGAGGATTTGGGACTGGTGACATTGAATGAGGAGTGCTCAGCAATCTTACAAAACAAGCTACCTGTTAAGAGGCGTGATCCAGGGAGTTTTACCGTACCTTGTGTAATTGGTGATCTATCTGTTATGGATGCTTTAGCTGATTTAGGAGTTAGCATAAATTTGATGCCTACTAGCTTGTTTGATAGAATGGGATTGGGTGAGCCAAAACCTACTAGGATGAACATACAATTAGCTGATAGAACTGTTAAATATCCTAGAGGTATAGTTGAAGATGTCCTTGTAAAGGTTGATAAATTTATATTTCCTGTGGATTTTGTTGTGATGGATATGGAGGGTGAGAGTAGCATACCTTTGATTCTAGGTAGGCCTTTCCTTGCAACTTCTAGGGCTATTATAGATGTTTGTGATGGGAAATTGAAACTTAGAGTAGGGGATGAAACTGTTACCTTTGACTTAGCTACCTCTAAGAGACAATCTTTAGATCATGATGATACTATATATTCTGTGGATGTCTTGGATGATGTGGTTGAATCTGAATTGCAGGAATTTTTACTTGATGACCCTTTACAGGTGGCATTACAAGGAGAAGAGGATGAGTTGTCCAACGAGCAAGTGTTGGAACAACTAGCTCACTTGCTAGCTGTTGAGCCCAGCAACTTGATTGATTCTTTTGTTTCTCTTGACAGGTCAGAGGTGCAGAAGGTGAAACCTTCAATTGAGGACCCCCCAACCTTGGAATTGAAGGAGTTACCCAAGCACTTAAGCTATGCCTATTTGGATGAGGCAGAGAAGCTGCCAGTAATTATAGCAGCTGACCTGACACCTGAGGAGAGGGAGATGACTTTGACCTCTCTTAGGAAATACCCTAGGGCCTTTGCTTACAAGATGGCGGACATTCCTGGGATTAATCCTAGCTATTGTTCACACAAGATCCTGATGGAAGATAGCTATAGGCCAGTGGTGCAGCCACAGAGACGATTGAACCCAAACATGAAGGAAGTGGTGAAAAAAGAGGTAATTAAACTTCTTGATGCAGGTTTGATTTATCCTATCTCTGATAGCTCTTGGGTGAGTCCTGTGCAGGTTGTACCAAAGAAGGGTGGCATGACAGTGGACAAGAATGATAAGGATGAACTCATACCCACTAGGACGGTAACAGGTTTTCGGGTTTGCATTGATTATAGGAGACTCAATGATGCAACCCGGAAAGACCATTTTCCTCTTCCTTTCATTGACCAGATGCTTGAACGTTTGGCAGGTCATATGTTTTATTGCTTTCTTGATGGTTTTTCAGGTTACTTTCAGATTCCCATTGCACCTGAAGACCAAGAGAAGACCACCTTTACCTGCCCATATGGAACGTTGGCGTCAGAGGATGCCTTTTGGATTGTGCAACGCACCAGCCACTTTTCAGCAGTGCATGATGGCAATCTTCCATGACATGATTGAGGAGTCTATGGAGGTATTTATGGATGACTTCTCAGTTTTTGGTAACTCTTTCTCCTACTATTTGCTTAATTTAGAACGTATGCTTGCAAGATGTATAGAAGCAAACTTAGTTCTTAATTGGGAAAAATGTCCCTTTATGGTGAGAGAGGGGATTGTTCTTGGGCATAAGATATCACATGCAGGGATGGAAGTGGATAAGGCTAAGGTTGAGACCATATCAAAACTACCACCCCCTAGTTCGATTAAAGGTGTTAGAAGCTTCTTAGGGCATCTTTGGTTTTTATAGGAGATTTATTAGAGATTTCTCTAAGATTGCTAGGCCCTTAACTCAGTTGCTTGTCAAGGATGTACCTTTTGTTTTCGGTACTGATTGTCTGAATACATTTGAGTTACTAAAGGAACGACTAACCACAGCCCCTATTATGGTTTCACCTAAGTGGGGGCTGCCTTTTGAACTAATGTGTGATGCTAGTGACTTTGCAGTTGGAGCTGTGTTAGGTCAGAGGATTGATAAAAAGTTCCAGCCAATTTATTATGCTAGCAAGACCTTGACTGATGCCCAGGAGCACTATACCACTGCTGAAAAGGAATTACTTGCAGTAGTCTATGCTTTCGACAAGTTTCGATGCTATTTGGTGCTATCCAAAACCGTGGTTTACACAGATCATTCAACCTTGAAGTATTTGTTCGGTAAGCATGATGCTAAGCCTAGACTCATTAGATGGATTTTGCTCTTGCAGGAATTTGATATTGAGATCAAAGATAAGAAGGGTGCGGAGAACCTGGCTGCAGATCACCTATCAAGGTTAGAGAATCCAAACTGGGAGGCCTTAGATGAGAGAGCCATTGATGATAACTTCCCAGATGAGCATTTGGAGACGGTTCAGGTATGTACTGATTCCCCTTGGTTTTGTGATTATGCTAACTATTTAATGGCAAGGGTTTTACCAAAGGGTATGACTACCCAGTAAAAGAAGAAATTCTTTGCTGAGTTGAAATACTACATTTGGGAAGATTCTTTCTTGTTTCGTATCTGTGCAGACCAAGTAATCAGGCGATGCATACATGGGGAGGAAGTCCACCAAATCCTGAAGCACTGCCATGAAGGACCAACGGGAGGCCACCAGGCTGCAAACCACACTGCTAGGAAGGTGCTTGAAGTAGGGTTCTACTGGCCAACCATATTCTAGGATGCTAAAGCATATGTGCAGGTTTGTGATGCTTGTCAGAGGTCAGGTAACATCTCTGCCCGTGATGAAATGCCCCAACTTGAGAAAGTACTAAAACATTACGGGGTATCTCATAGGTTTTCAACACCCTATCACCCACAGACCAGTGAACAAGTAGAGGTAACTAATAGGGGTTTAAAGAGAATCTTAGAGAAAACCGTAGGGGTGAGTAGGAAGGATTGGGCACTCAAATTGGATGATGCATTATGGGCCTTTAGGACAGGTTACAGAACTTCTACTGGATTTACACCCTAAAGGCTAGTGTATGGAAAGACTTGTCATTTGCCTGTTGAATTGGAACATAGGGCACTTTGGGCCCTTAAAACATGCAATCTTGATGTTATTTCTGCAGGTAAAGAGAGTTATGGCAGTTGGATGAGTTAGAAGAATGGCGCCACCAAGCTTATGAAAATTCTTCCATTTACAAAGCTCAAACCAAGAAGTGGCATGATCAAAGGCTGCGTGGCTCTAAAGATTTTCAGGTTGGAGATAGGGTATTACTTTATAACTCACGTCTTCGTCTTTTTCCAGGAAAGCTTAAGAGTCGATGGTCAAGACCATTTGTGATCAAGCAAGTCTTTCCCTATGGCACAGTGGAATTGCATCATCCTGACAAGGGAGATTTCAAAGTCAATGGGCACAGACTAAAGCACTACTATGGAGACCCATTGGAGGTCGAGGAGCGAGTGCATATGGTGCTTTACCTGACAGAGTGATAGAAGGAGCGAGTCCAGCTAAACGACTAAAAAAAAAAAGTGTTTTTTTATTTATTTTATATGTGTTATTTTACTCTTGTCTATTTTCTTCTTTTTCATTTTGTTGAGGTACATTAAAACTTTTAGATTTTCTGTGCTTGTTGCTATGCTTTCTACTTTTATTTCTGTGGTATCCCCTTTGCCTGTACATTGAGGACAGTGTGATCCTCAGGTGTGGGGTGGTGTGCCTTTATTTTTATTATTTTGACTCATTTTCCCTCTACTAGTTCAGGACGCCGTATATTGACGCTATTTTTTGCTGACGTTGTTTTTGTGCTGACAGTATATCTAGGACAGGATACTTGATTTTTGCTTGATTCTATGCACTTAAGTCTTTGATTGTCTTTTGAGCATGTATGATTCAGTCATGAATGGGCAGACATTGTTTCTCATAGTTTATGTTAGAAAGCAGTTTTAATGCCTAATGTATTCTTGACCATGGCCAGGTCATATCCATGTTGCTTGATTTTCTTTCATATTGTTCAATTTTGATTTAGGATGTTGATAATGCAGTTTGCATGCACTGCTTGATTAGTAATTCATATGGAAATATTTGAGAATCATATGCAATTTAGCCACACTTCAAACGTGAGATTTGAGCCTAAGATAAGCATTTATCACAAATATGCTTTGAATTCTTTTTGTTGAGTGTGTATTTCACTTGATTGTGTCTCTAGAACTTGCTCTGTAATACTTGTTGAAGTTACATAAACTTTTGAATATCAGATGATTTGGGCAACTTAAATTTTACACCTCATTTTCCTTCCTCAGTTAGCCACTTTTGGGGCCTTCACTTTTTCTTCATCACTTACATTTTACACCTCATTCCTTTCTTCTCACTATCTTCTTTCTTCACCGCCTTTGCTGAAATTTGTGTGATTTATTCTTTGTACAGGGATTAAAATGCATTGCCTTAGTTTGCAATAGTGCACTAAGTTCTTTTTATCATTCTAGATGCTCCCTTCAATCCAAAAGTGTAAGCATGCAGGCTAATTATGAAAAATAAAAAATAAAAAATAAACAAAAAGAAAAAAAAAAGAAAGATAATAATAAGAGTAGCCTGTCTGTTGATTTTATTCTCTGAGCATCTCCAACTTTATTGAAAACTTAGTAAGAATTGTTATGTTTAGAATTTGTTGCATTTAATCCTTTAATCCTTCTTGATGCTTTAATTGCATGAATTTTCAGCATCTATGCCTCTTCTACCAAAAATTTCTTCCCTACCATCACTTTAGTCTCATTACAACCCTGTTAAGACCCCCCTTGATTTTGGTGTTCAATGTTTAGTAGTAGCGGAGATGAGATTTATGAGCAAGCATATAGTAGACATATTCTTGTGAAGTTGCTTGAGGGATTTGTGCCTTACCTGTATACACTTTGAGTGATTTGAGTAATCTCTTTGAGGCATTGATTCTTAAATAATTTCCATTGAATTGCTGGCTAAGTTGTGTATGCATCGTTATTATCTCCATTCTGCATCAAGGTTTTTGCAATTTGGTCGATAAATAAGTTTCACTGGGGATGTGTTAGGCATTATTAACTATGGACTAGGTTTGGACATTGAGAAATTGTTGCTGTTTGTTTGAGGACTGAGTTAATGTTTGCTTGAGGACAAGCAAAAGCTTAAGTGTGGGGTGATTGATATGTCTTATTTTACACAATTTTACCTAATATTTTATGTCCATTTTATATGTATTTGTTGTGTATTTTTATTATAGGAATCACCTAAATGTGTATTTTATTGCATTTCAAGCTTTTTATCAATCTATCATCAGCAAACGAGACTTTTTTAGAGTTAAAACGGCTATTTTGGGTCAGTTGGGCCATTTTCCTCTTATTAGGCCAAGCCAAAGCCCTTAATGGGCCTTTGGAGCATGAGCCCAAGGAAGGAGGCCGAGCAGCGTGCAAAAAGGAGATTTTTGGAAGCTTGGAACAGTGAATTTGGAGGAGGTTGGAACAGTAAAAAACACACACACCCTTCACGAAACCAGAGGGCAATCGAGGGACCCACGGCTCGCCTGACCGGTGCTCTGCGGTGGCGTGACCTCACCCAGGCAGCAGGAGACGACAGAGAACCCACCACCACCACCCATTGCCATCGGATAGCAGCAGAACGGCGAGAAAGATGCGCAATTCGAGAGGAAAAATTACTCCACATCGTGGCGTTTTGCGGCGTTTTTCAACCGACCCACCGCCCACCGACGCTTCCTGTAGCTTCAGGCAGCCTAGTCGCACCTTCCGACGAACCATCGGCTGCCGTAACGCGACGGATCGCGTAACCCGAGATGAACCCGAGTGACGTGACCTGACCGCAGCCATGACCCATCCAAAGCCGCCAGGTCGTAGGCCACCGAAAATCATCCCTCCGTCATGCGACGCCCCTCCTGCAACCTTCCGCCGCTGCTCCGATGGTTTTTAGAGCTATTTCAGGTCGGGTATCCGTGACCCACGACCCGACCCGATTGTGACCCATTGGACAACTTCAAAATTGCAATTTCTGGTTATTTTTCAACAACTTTTCGACGACTATTCTGCACTGTTTGATCTATTTCTCAGGAGAAGAGGGACGTATATAATTTTTACATTGCTTTTCTCTCTGAATTGTGGATTTTCTGAATTGTTGGATGATGCTTATGTGTAACTAAATTTGTAAAACCCGTTGGGTCCTGAACTATCTTGGTAGCTTGAATTTACTTTCCGTGGATGGTTGAACATTGATTCTGTGATCTCCGTTACTGTTATGAATGACTGTGTATGTTTTTTTTGGCAAGACGTTGCACTAAAAGTCTTTAGATTTCTCTTAATAATCGACAGATTTTAATTGAAATTGGACACCTAATTGTAGCGGACAATTTGTTATCGCTTAGAACTAAGGTTAATAAGTTGCTGGATTAAGAAGTAACGACTCTTAATAGTAGTGAATTGGATCGATAATGCTAATTTAAAATTAACCAGTAGGAAGAACCAGCCAGTGGTAGATTTTAGGTTTAAGAAATTCATTGAGACCGACAGAGAATTTGAATTTGCATTAGAATTCACTCACAGGTAGCAGAATCAGATTCAGTCATCCATTATCTTTCGTATTTACCAACTAGTTTAGGTTCCTAGTGGGTTTGTTGTTCTGTCTCAACTAACTCATCTTCTTGTTAATTAGCGCTGACTAGTGATTATTGCATTTAGCTTAGTTTTTAGTTTGATTAGAATCGAAATTATTTTGAATTGGTAGGCTAAATAACAGAGAACAAGTAGTAGCTCTGGGCTTTCCCGTTCCCGAGGAATACGACCTTGATACTCACCATTGCACTAGGCTGCATCGATAGGTTCACTGCCTTAGGTGTAGTTGCTAGATAGCATTGGCTGCACCATCAAAAATTTACTCGAGTAGAAGTAATATTAACACACCATTATTATGTTAATTATATATTATAACCTTTTAAATAATTAAAAGGAACTATAGGCTAAAAGGTGTTACATGGTATGCTATTCACTAAGGTATATACTAGGATGATTCGGCTCACACCATGGTTATGCCTAACTCTAGGTGCATGTCCACTTTAATGGCCTTGAAAACTACACTAGCTTAGAGTTTGCAACCATCACGGCATTTTCAAAATTATCCAAGTTCAAGTGGATGTTTAACCACCTTAATTTTAGGTACAACTGTGAAATGTCCAACAACTATCCCATATTGACAATCGATCACTCGATCATGAGCCTATTTATCCTAATGTATACCCTAGGAATACTCCGCTCCTTTTTCTCTTCCATGGATTCCTTTCTTTTCCTTTCACTATCACAAGGATCGCCATGTCTAATGTGATTTTCACAAGGACCCCAATGTCCAAGTAAGCCATAACTTGAATGCTACATGTTACCAGTACATCCTGGGTTGATCTTGTGTTTAGGTGAGGTTTATGAGCGAATTCTGTATCAAAATCAAGGCATAAAGTACCTTTCTTTTCATTTCAGGCTGGCAGTTAACTGTCCCCTTAGTGGCAGTCGGCTTCTAGCTCTCTGTCTAACACGGGAAGCCAACCCAAGAGCAGCCAGTCTACTGTTACAGGCCTAGTAGTCGACTAGTAGCTCACTGTGAGCCCGACAGTCGGCTGCTAAGGTTTGGCAGTTGGCTGATGTGTTCTATCTAAAATAGGAAGCCCACCCGAGAGCAGCCAGTCTACTATTATAGGCCTGGCAATCAACTAGTAGCTCACTGTGAGCCCGACAGTTGGTTGCTAAGGTCTGGCAGTCGGTTGATGCATTTTGGGCACATTTTTTGGGTACCGAAGAACATGGCAGTTGACTTCCAGGGTCTGGTAGTTGGTTGCTAATACTCTGTACTACGTAAAAAAAATCTGATATATCCAAATTTTTGGCCCCAAAACATAATCACAACTCATGCCAAAGGTTTATGAACCCAATGCTAACATCTATACATCATTTACATCATTAAACAGTCCGTATTCCAACTATGTTTTGTAACACCCCTTATCTTAACTTAACAACATCATAAGATAATCTGCCTAAGCATATAAATTAATCATTAATTATTATTTGATTAGGTTTGGGTTCTTTTTCTCAGGTGAATACACTTCTGCATAGCGAAAATAAAATATCATACATCATAATAGAATTTATAAAAAAATTTCATATTATATATAAACTGTTTAATACATAACCCAGGATATATGAAGTAACCATTCATAAGGAGTAAGGAGACAACAAGCCTATCACTCAACTCCTTTTACAAAATACTATTGATAGAAAGGTCCTTCACATATCCTATCTCAAGTGTCCTTCTCCCCTTATATACATCCCACAAATAGGAGTCCTAATTCTAACCCAAAAAAAAAAAACATACAGAATTAATACCAAAATAAAAGGGTGACAAGTACATATCTATGTCTGTTGTCTAAGTACACAGATCATTCAAGGGGAATTTCTATAATAGACATAATATAAATATCATTTAATATGGTAAAAGTCCTTAAGAAAGGAACTTATACCACGACCACTTCAATCTCCATGATAAGATAGTACCTAGGCATATGATACATACCAGTACAATAATGAGAAATAATTTCCCAGTAGCTAAACAAACCATTTTCTTTCAAACAACTGATACGTACCACTATACAAATATAGAAAAAATTTCTACATTGTATTTAGTTCAAAACTCTTTTCATTTAATTCTATGGGTATGTTATATGTTAAACATGTATGTATGCATCTATGAATATAATATATGCTACAAGTGATATCTTTAATGGAATATATAATAAGATGTCAATATTTCACATGCATTTACAACTCATATTTATAACACATTTATGTATCATGAACAATCACAATATCATACTCGGCTCAAAGCCATCTTTTGGGATCATACTTGCTGAACCACTAGGGTGACTCAATATAGTGTCGTGGAGTCTCACCACTAGGGTATCCTTCAATGTCATCAAGCTATTACCACTAGAGTGACTCAATATAGTGCTGTGGAGTCTCACTACTAAAGTATCATATAATGCTATTTCATACACCTCAAGGGGGATATAATAGTGCCATGCTCCACCCTTTATTAGTGACCTTTAGGAGGACATATAGTGTCGTGTTCCCTTCCTTTAGGTAACTTTTACTGTATTACTCATTATCTTTAAGGGAAGATATAATAGTGTCGTACTCTTACCCTTATGATAACATTCATAACTTTGACATATTCACCAAAAAAGGGCGATATCATAGTGTCGTGCTCCGCCCTTGTTTAGTGACTTATCATGTCTTTACCTTCACAATTGCAAGAGCATTTCAAGCCATTCAATTAAATTCACATGATTTTGAACATATTTCTATCAATGGCATAATGCATGTAACTTGCTACTAACATTGAGTCATCACATCATTTTCCCCATTTTTGCTTAACATAGGCCACTTTAATGTACATATTAGGCCACTTTCCATTAACACATAAATTTAGCCATTCAAGGAAAAATTAACATATCTCTTGGCCAAGGCAAGGAAAGAATGAAAAATTGACATTTACAACCCATTTGGTTCATTTCTAGTATTCTTTTTTATCATTTAGACATTATGGCAATATTTTCCATAATTATGCATAACCTTTTTCACACCTCAAAATAGGTAAGTGTACATTAAGCCTTTCTTTTACACACTTTTCTAGCTCATTTTTCATGCCAAATATGACAATGTACATAATCTTACAACTTCACATTCTCAAGCACACTTTTAAGGTGAAATGGTAAAACTTTAAAATGATACCTTTGCCAAAAACATAAAAATACCATAACTTTCTCTCTCCTCCTTTCTTAAGACTAAACTTATAAGATTTTCTAGTCATTTTTCAAATACATTTCAACACTAATAGCATGGACTCTCTCGGCCAAGAAGGGTAAGGTACACTTTCATGGTTGATGGTAAAGTTGGGAAATGGGAAAAGTGTCAAGACATTAGCCTAACCTAATTTTCTCTCTCTTACCATTTTATGGCAAGTTCTTTCACTCTTTTCAAACACATTTTCAAACCAATTTAGGCATCCTCACCATGACATGCTCTCAGCCAAAGGGAGAAAACCATGGAAATGGAGTTGTTTCACCAGTTTGCTTACAAGACAATCATATTCAAGTAGATCTCATGCAAAATCACCATTTTTTCACTCTTTAATACACCATTTCAGCCATGAAACAAATTAGGGTTTTTCAAGAGTTAGGTTCCAATCATGAAAAATTGCATTCTCTTATGTTTTCAAGCATTTCAACATGTCCATAGTCATAAACACAACAAGATTTCAGCATATGCAAAACCCATTCAAAGAAATCTTCCATAAGAATGTAGAGAGAGAAAAACCTAACCTTCTTGCAAGTTTAAGAACACTTTAATCAACCCATAAAACAAGAAAATAAGGGTTTAGGCATGTTTAGCTACCTTAAAAGTGCAAAATTAGTGAAATCTCTTGAAGTTTTGCTTGATTTTCCCTTCTCTTCTTCCCTCGGAAACTCTCGGCCACGCCCTCCTTTCCTGAAGAAGAAGACTTAATTTAATTGAAATTACCAAAATGTCCTTGCTGTGAAATGACCAAAAATGGTCAACCACTTCTATTTATCAAAAATGTCATCCACTCTCCTTAGAATTGTAATTTTGTGGAACTCCTATGGGCTAGGACAATTCTGCCCTTATGAATTTCAAAATTTTAGATTTGCCCTTAATCTTTTTGGGAAATTACCATTATGTCCTTAAGGAAATTACCATTTTACCCTTTATGTCCAAATGGCCAAATTAACCCTATTTTCACCCTTTTCGAGTTTAATGGGCCAAAACTACTTAAATAAAGTTTCATAAAACTTATTTTTATGAAATTACTAATTTATCCTTCTTTGAAAAATTACCATTTTGCCCCTAGGATAAAATTACCTTTTTGCCCTTTTATGACAAAAGTAGTTCTATCTTGATGAAAATGTCTATTCTATCTCTTTAATGAGCTACCCTTATCATCACATAAATAATAATAATAATAATAATAATAATAATAATAATAATAATAATAATAATAATGCCATGATAAAATACAAAGTATTAGAAGCGGATGTTATATGTTTCACCCAACACATAGGTTGAACTTCATTTTCACACTTAAGGCAAAACTTAACTTTATGACATCATTTACAAGCATAACTAGGACACCCATTTAGCAAGCAATACCTAATAGACATTTAAACATAGAGAATGCAAGTTTTAACCCCAATACAACTCAAAACATTCATAAACATCAATTTTCAGTTAAGAGCAAACATTTCATGAAATGAGGGTTTAGGTTTTGCTGCTAACTTAGATTTTCCTTACAATGGACGTGTATTTGATGCTTAAATGACTCTTTCCAAATTGTAAAACAATGCTCTAACTTTAAATCTGGCCTTCCTTCAAGCCAAATGCCTTCCTTTCCTGCCCTAAGTCACCCTCTCTCCCTATACGCACCCTTCTCCTTCTCTCTTTAAGTTTGTTGAAGCTTAAGTAATATGAGGGTGTTTAGGGTTCAGTTAGGGTTTAAGTGTAGTTTAGGTATTTGCATTTTTCTCTTTGAGTCATTTTACAACCTTTGCTTGGCTAAAATTTCCTTTTTCAATTGGGTCCCTAGTCACACTTTAGCTAAACTTTCATTTCTTGAAACTAAGTCCCTACACTAATGCAACTATATGCAATTAATGCAACATGCAAAAGCATTAAACTTAAATTAACAATTAACAAACATCTCATAATCATATTAGGAGAAAATGTTACACCACCCCTATAGGTGCTATCTATGTAACACCCACAAATCAATTATCATAAATTGATGATTTTAATGGATAAAATTATGGTGTTAATAAATTAATTTTTGGTAGCTAATAAATTTAAGAATTTGTTTAAGGAAGGAAATTTAATTTGCATAATTAAATTGCTAAATTGATTAGATTCAAAAGGCAAACTACCTAAGAAAAATATATATATATAGAATAATAAAATTAAAATTAATTTAACCCTTTGTTTCTTTTGGTATTTAGCCTAGGTATTAAGGAAGGAGTGAGGCAAGACATTACCATGAAGTCACATGCATGGAAGTGCGATGAATACAAAGAGGGAATGGAAATTTAATGTCCATGCATAGGAAACAAGGAGACCACACGTGAGGTTGAGAGAAAGAAAGGCATGCAAAATTCATAAATATATATATATACTACTCCATGTGAAGGAAAGGGGAAGCAAGGGGAAGGAAATTCTATTATATATATGCATGACCCCACGTGAAGGTGGAAAGGAGGAGTAGATGAAATAAAAAAAAAAGAAAAAGAAAAAGAAAAAGAGAGTGGTTATGGTGGGGTATCGTGCAACCTAAGGAGAAAAGAAAGAAAGAAAGAAAGAAGGGAAAAGTTAAAAACAAATCTCTCTTTCTTTCCTTTGGACGTCACATATGAGGGAAGTACCACACTTTGCATAAAAAAAAATTATATATGCCAAGGTTGCTTGTGAAAGTGGGAAATCTAAATTTTCAAGGGAAGGAAATGTCAAAGTTGCAAGCAAAAGGTACAAGTGCAGAATTTTTAGGAAAATGAAAATAAAATGTAATTAAAACCTTCATCAACCACATGCCACCTAAGCCAAGAAAGAGACAAGGGAGAAATTGAAATTTTGACCTTCATATTACCACACACACGTGAAGAGGAATGGCAACCCCATTCCCTTGTGCAAAAGAGGATATGTGCACAGCAAGATTGGACAAAGATGCACACCATATGTGAGGGAAGAAAAAAGGGAAAGAAAGTGAGGTGGCGTGAGGCAAGCAACCAAGGTGGAGTGTAAAGGAAGTAATCTTACATGTGGAATAAAAGAAAATACACCAAAAATAAATGAAGGACGAGGCTACACGTAAATTAGGGGACAAAAAGGAAAGGTTAAGAATTTTCCATGCACCCCACACATACACAAAAACATGAACCAAGAAGAGAAGCATTTGGTATAACCCATACACCACAAATCCATCTGGACGTGCACTCTAGCAAGGAAGAGAGAAGCACTTAAACCATACCCACACACACCACTTGGACAAAAAGGAAAATAAGAAGAAGAAGCAAGGAAGGAATCTAGCAAGGGAAGAGCAAGGAAGCAAGGTAGGTTGGCAATTTCCTTACTTTAGTTCCATAAGTTAGCATTTATTTTTCAAAATATTGTTTCCATGGAACTAGAGTAGTCTTCTTCATCCTTGATCCTAGGATAAAGCTTGATGTTGAATGCATGATAAACTTAGGTGTTGGCTAAGTTGAATAAAATCAATGAGGTTATGAAACATTCATATGGCTAAATAAATGTATGTGATGTTGAAATAAGATGGACTAAGTTAGTTTTGGAAATTATTGCCATGAACACCTAAGAGATTCCTTAATAATGCATACCATTATGAGAAATGTGAATGGGAGGGTTTATGGCAAATAATGATCATTAATAGGAGGGCATGATTATGTAAATTATTAAACTCTTAGGAGGAAATTTTATGAGTTTTAAATTTCAAGAAAAGTAGAATTATTGTGGCCATTGTTTGTATTTTTGGGAAGGAAATTTATGTGAGCTTAAATTTCAAGGAAAGTGGAAAATATTATAGCCCTTACTATTACTTTGAAGGAAAATTTTATATGAGATTAGATCCCAAGAAAAATAGAAAATATTGTGACCATCCTTAATAATATGGTGGAAAAATTTATGTAGGAATGAATTTTAAGACAATTAGAAATTTTTGTGTCCATAAGTAATATTCTAGGAGGGAAGATTTTATAAGAATATATTCAAAAAAAAATGGGAGATATCATTCCCATGATTAATATTTTGAGGAAATTTCTTAAGAATAAATTCAAAGAAAAATAGGAGAATATTAAGTCCATAAACAATATTATGAATGGAAATTTTATGGAATATTAAATTTTAAGGAAATTAGAAATATGATGTCCATAAACAATATTATGAAGGAAAGTCATGTAATATTAAATTCTAAAGAAAATAGAAAATATTATGTCCATAAATAAATTGGGATTTATGTAATATAACATTCCAAGGAAGATAGAAAAATATTATGTCCATAAATAATATTATGGATGGAGATTTATGTGATATAAGACTCCAAGGAAAAATAGAAAATACTATGTTCATAAATAATATTATGAAAGGAGATTTATTTAATATTAAATCCTAAGGAAAATGGAAAATGCTTTGTCCATAAATAATATTATGGATGAAAATTGACGTAAGATTAAATTCTAAGGAAAAATGCAAAATCGTAGGGAGGTTTCGAATTTATTCGAAAGCCTTACAAAAACGAAACCTTTCCTGGTTAATAAAAGGAAAAAAATATAGTGACACCGCACCTTGCGGGGTCTCGAGTATACACCAGAGGCTTAGGGAGTCGTGGCCGAAGGTGCTCTATGCCCATGACCTAGCGTTCACGATCGTACTGAGACCGTGGCTGAGTGTCTACGCATTACGAGGTGTGGCCAAAGGTGCTCCACATGAGTGGCCTAGGGAGGTGTGGCCAAAGGTGCTCTATACCCATGATCTAGTGTCCCAAGGATTTTATGTACGTGGATCGAGGGTTCACAATTTACGAGGTGTGGCCAAAAGTGCTCCACACGGGCAGCCTGGTGAGGCGCGGCCAAAAGTGCTCCGTGCTCGAGACCCAGTGCTCGTAAACACGCTATATACGTGGCCAAGTATTCACGAATTTCGAGGTGTGGAAGAAGGTGCTCCACACAGGTGACCTAGGGAGTTGTGGCCAAAGGTGCTCCACCCTTGGGACCTAGTGTTCATATAACATGTACGCACATGTTGACGACTTCGCGATGATAAATTAGTACTCTTAGGAAAATACTGGTCATGTGAAAAGAACTTTTACTATTGCCAACTACTAAATTTATCATGCAATAATTACCTATTTATTGATGTGTACTTTTCTCCTAAATCAAGGATGCAGTTTGAACATTTTTGGTGCTTGCACCCTGATACATGTTAGTCACTTTTAAAACTATAAATTGCTAGGCTACTGGGAAACTCGTGTTTCTCACACATGTGCTAATATGTATCAGATTCAAACGCGCAGCAGGGACTCGTGGTAGTAGTATCTTTTTGTTGAGAAGTCTTTTGTAAGCCCTTATTCTTTTGGATCCTAGAAGTACTCGGATGAAAATAGGACAGCTAAATTGACTGTATATATGAGTAGTTCGGGGAATACTGGGGAAAGCGGATGTGTGAAAGACCGGTCTGGTACTATTTGGTGCGGGAGTCTGAGTGGCAGGCCTGTTGTCTCCTGACTTCCGCAGGACAGGTACTTCACATATCCAGGGATTGATACATTAGTTGTAATGAATATTTTTTTATTAAACATGAATTATTGATGCTTTTGATAGACTGTATTTATATCGTGTAGCGTAGACTTTTATTAATCCGCTGTGCATGTGAGTTTTTATTTTTATTTGAGCATAAAAGATCCCAAACCTATTGCGTATGACATAATTCAATGGTTTAACTGCTCAGACAATAATTAAAAGGATAAGAATAATGTACCGAACCTATCTATTGCTATTGAAATGAACAACAAGACTAGATAAGGGCGTTACAATCTACAATAACCTATAGAGGTGGCGTGGTACTATCTTCTCACTTCATTTAACTACCCGAGTTCATTTTCAATAATTACCACTATTCTCTATTAGTTAAGTTTGGTTTGGGATTTAATCTCGGGTATCTGACTTATCACATTGCATCAGTGGAAGTGTAAAATTAACATATATAAATGTAAAGGTTTCATAGCATATAAAATTTAAGTATTTACATATACTAATTACCAAAAGGAATGGTGAGAGCTATAGAGGCACCAAATGTACCTCACGAAGACCACTAACCTTAGTGAGATAAAGCCTACATCTACTACATATATACATCACCATATATTATAAAAAAAAATTTCCCTCCTTAGGGCTGCCACAAAAAATATTAGCCCACCACTACCTTTTCAAAATACATATAAAAGGATATGGATTGAGGAAGGGAAACAGCGACATCAAGCTAGATATTTACATATATAGTCTTTCCTAAATATATGGACTCTACTAATACTCCATGTTCAGCCTACTAGGGGATCGATCAGCACCAATAAAATCATTTTTTCTACAAACAAAAAGTAACTAACACTTACCAGGGGACAATATCCATGTTCATCACTAGTAGAATCACAAATCTAGCCATTTGGACATCAATGCAAAGGTGAGATAAAATCTCAGTAATCAAGCAAACCAAGTTTAAAACAACCATTGAAGGTACCAACCATGAATTACACATAAAATCATGCATTATTGGTTTCAAATTCATTTCATTTATTGGATGTCATTCAATTTTATGGTATGCCATGTATTATGAAATGAATTGAAATGTCTACACAGATATCCTCATGGGTATGCTCAGCATATTTCTCATTAGAATACAATGATATGGGCATTCACATAAATATTGGTAGGGAATAACATATCATAGCAAGTTAAGAAGGCACACAATCAAATCATCATTAAATAAATACTAAGAGTTGGGGGACTTGTTGATCCACAATCCCTTGGAAAGGGATGCCTAAAGGAACACGCAAGTGGAAATTTGCCCCTCCCACTATTCATAACGTACCTTTTTCCCTAGCACCCATTGAATGAGTTTCGTTATGTGATTTTAGCCTTATATCCCTAGGGCATCCCCTAGTTTACCCAGTTAGCAACATTCATCATCTCATTGGATCACTATACCCCTTTATAGGCTAGATCATATCCACTTATTTTCTTGACAAGTCAATTTTGCTAAGGATCATCACCCTTCGATGGTGAATCCCTTCCTAGGTACATGATTTGCTAACATATATACTAAGATGATAAGTTGTAGGTCATGGTAGGTCTAACTCTAAGTAGGAAACTCTATGAACACCAGAGTTTACTAACTTAGGGTTAACTACCAACACGGTATTTTCACTAACAATTCAAGGATTAAATGGATGTTTTACTATCCCACTTTATTGTTCAACCGTGGGACTCTCGACAGTTATCCCATACTGACTATCGGTTAATCTGAAACCCCTTTATCCCTAATGCATATTATAGGAATACTTTTAGCTCTCATTTTTGTTATTTCCTCTCAATCTATTGTCCCACATTACCCTCATGTGTTCTGTTTCTTAGTTTGAGTGGACTTCTTTCCTTGTTACTGTGCCAAGTAAGGAATTAAGCCCATTTTTTCACTATACATGATAGGGCCAATCAGTTACTATAGGCCTAACAATCGAGAAAATCTAGTGTAACACCTCACCTCTATAGGTACAACACATAAAATCCCTATAGAGATGGTATGGTACTACATAACTTTACTTAACTACCGTAGTTTAATTTTAAATTAATTCCCCTGAATCTTTAATTAATTTAATTTCAAGCGTCGGGTTGCACTCAGGATTCTCACTTGTATGTATACATATATATATATATATATATTTGGTAGCAAAAGTATAAAAGCTCTAAGATATATTCAAATTTACAAGCTAGAGGTTCCTACATGCAACTTATCATACATATGAACATAGTTTCAAAATACTAGGTGAGAACATGAGAAATGATGTCAACTTTCCTCAAGACCACCTAACCCATTATTGGATAACTGTTACTATGATAAAGAGTTAACATACTGCTATATATATTTTAGGTTGCAAGTAGGTTCCTCCCTTTATTTGATATATATATATATACACATTAACCCTTTTTGGCCTTCCCCAAATAGACTAAGGGTAGTGAAACGCCAAAAAGGTAGGTCATCTCTTTCACTACACTAACTCACTGGGACCGATGGAGCATCTATAATCCATATCATAATCTCTCCAATCTGTATGTAGTACCCAATGCCAGTGACATGAACCACCTCTACCTCCACCTCAAACTTAATTGAATACCTAAGCATCTGGACACATCAATGCACATGTGAGATAAAATTTCAATAATCAAGTTAAAAATTACTATTAAAGGTATCAACTATGAAAAACACAGAAAAAATCTTGCATTCAAGTTCATATCAAATCATAAACATAAATACTTTGGATAATGTGCAACTACTATTCTATGTCATGTCAAGTAACAAAAGTACATCATTAAGTGGTCATCATTAAATATACTCATGCTTCACATCATAAAAGTACAATTATATGGACATTTAACATAATGGATAATGAAAATAACTTTCATATGGCTCTACTTGGCCAATAAATTCTTTCCTTTCTAGCAAACATTGTATGAATTCTTTCTTTCTTAATGGTTAGCTAGCTTTTACCTCTAGGGCATCCCCTAGTCTCTTTGAAAGACTATTCTACTACCGTGGAGATCACTGTGCCTCTATCTTGGGTCACATGTCATATCCATTCGCTGGATCACTACATCTATATCTTGGGTTATAGATCATGTCCACCCGTACTATGATGAGATGGGATAATTTTCCTTTAACTTAATACTCTCTACTATATACACTAGTTTGACAAATTCCCTGATCATGATTGATTTAACTCTAAGTAGGTAACTCTGTAGCCATTCGTGTAACATCTGCTCCTAACACTTGCATTTTATGATGACGTTGTTATTTTTAGTATTGTTAGTATTATCTATGGGATGCTAAGGATGAATCATCAAGGAGATAGAATGGACATTTTCATCAATATATAATCACTTTTGCTATAAAAAGAATGAAATTGAAAATTTGGTGAGGAAGGGTAAAATAGTAATTTTATCATAAAGGGGAAAATAAATTTTATTTTCCTATTTCATGAAATTATATTAAAGGACTTTCATCACTTTCATTTAAGAGAGAAGAAGAATCTAGTTATGTAAGTGATTATGTGCAATGGATGCCAAAAGGCAATGTTCCTTAAAAAGGGGCAATATCATAATTTCACCCTAAGGGCATATTAGTAATTTTACATAATGTAGAAAATTTAATTTTTACCCTAAATAATTTAAGAAAATGGAAATTAGAAATCCTTACCCATTTATGCTCAAAAGAAGAAAGAAAAAGGGTGAAATGATAATATTGGCATAAAGGGCAAAAAGGTAATTTTGCCTTAGGGGGAAAATTATAATTTTTTTAAAAGAAGGCTAAATTAGTAAATTCACAAAAATAAGTTTTGTGAAATCTTATTTAAGTGATTTTTATACCATAAAGCCGAAAAGGGTGAAAAATGAAGCTAAAATGGCCATCTAGACTTAAATGGCAAAATGACAATTTTCTTAGGGCTATATGTGCAAATTCTGAAAAGTTGAGGGACCATTCTATAATTTTGAAATTCTTAAAGGGCAGAAACATCCCTGCCCATGGAAATTGCACAAAATTACATTTCCAAGGAGAGTGAATGCCATTGATGAGAAAGAGAAGAAAAGAGATAAAATGGACATTTTAACACCAATGGCATTTTTGTAAATTACCTAAACCCTAAATTTCAGCCTTCTTCTTCTTCAAGATGTTATAATGGTCGAAGAAGAGTGGAGAAGAAGGGAGTGGCCGAATTGCTTCCTAGGCTTGGAGAAGAGGATTTTCAAACCAAAATAACTTGGAGATTCCACTTGTTTTGCATTTTCAAGGTAGCTAAACATGCTTATGCCATTCTTTTCTTGTTTTATGGTGTGTTTATGGTGTTTTTAATCTTGCAAGAAGGATAGCTTATTCTCTCTCCATTCTTATGATTGATTTGCTTGAATGGGTTTGAAATATGTTGAAAACTACTTGTGTTTATGGCTATAGACATGTTGAAATGCTTGAAAACTTAAGAGATAGCAAATTTTCATGAATGGAACCTTTGTCTTGAAAAACCCTAACTTGTACCAAGGCTGAAATGGCATTTTTATGAGTGAGAAAATTATGTTCTTGCATGGGATTTACATGAATATGGATGTATTGTAAGCAAGATGGTGAGATAACTTCATTTTCTTGCTTTTCCCTCTTTGGACGAATGCTAGGTCTTGGAATGGTGCTGAAATTTGGTTTAAAATGGTTTTAGAAAGAGCGAGAGAAAGTGTTATAAAATGGTAAGAGAGAGAAAATCTAATAAGATTAATGTTTAGGCACTTTTTCCATTTTCTAACTTCACCATTAACCAAAGAAATGTGATTACCTCATCTTGGCCAAATGGATGTATGGAATTGATACTGAAAATGCTCTTGAAAATGACCTAGAAACCATAAAAATTTAAGTCTAAGAAAGGAGGAGAGAGAAAATTATGGTAAATTTTATGGTTTAGGAATTTTACCAATTTAAAGTCTTACCATTTCACCTTGAAAGTGTGCATAAAAATGTAAAGTTGTGAGATTAGGTGTATTTCCATGTTTGGTATGACAAATGAACTAGAAAAATGTGAAAAAGGATGGCCTAAAGTGCACATACCTAATTTTGATGTGTGAGAAAGGGTCAGGCATAATTATGGGAATGGTTACCATAATTCTTAAATGGTGAGAATAATGCTAGAAATGAGCCAAATGAGTTAGAAATGCCAAGTTTTCATGATTTTCTTGCCTTAGCCGAGTGCTATATGAGATTTTCCTTAAATGGCTAAATGCATGCATAAATAGAAAATGGCCTAAGGTGCATTGAAAAAAGGGCCTATGCTAAGGGGAATGTTGAGAAAAGATGTAATGGTTAATTATGAATGATAACTTGCTTATGTTTTCCATGAATAGAAATGTGTTCAAAATCATGTGAATATGATGGAATGGCATAGAGATGCTCATGGCATTTGAGAAAGGCACAATTAAATGTTAAGGAGGAATGATCTGGTGAATACGTCAAAAAGCTAAAATGTTGAGGAGGAATGATCTAATGAATACCTCCCAAGAATGTTACCTTGTGGGGAATGATCTGGTGTATACTCCCAAGGAATTAAGTGCAGGAGGAATGATCTGATGTATACCTCCTAAGAACACAACCATGTGGGAAGGAATGATCTGGTGTATACCTTCCAAGAATAAAGCAATTATGAGATATTATGATTTGTATTGCATGAATGTGTTCTATGTGAGCATGATTAAAGTATGTAAATATTGAAAGCTTGTTATTCATTTCATCGATGATACAACATGTCACATATCTCATGTTTATGGATGCATACACACATGTTTCACATATATCATACCTATAGATCTGTATGAAAAGAATATTTGGAACTGAACTGAATGTAAAGCTATTTTTCTGTATTCGTATAGTGGTACATATAAACTATTTTAAAGAAAATGGTTTGTTTAGCTATTGGGAATATATTTCTCATTTCTGTGTTGATATGTATCAAATTCCTAGATACTATTTAATCATAGAGATCGAGCTGGAAATAGTGAAAGTTCCCTTTCTAGGGACTTTCCCTATCATAAAAGATATTTATGTTATATCTATCTTTGAATTTCCTCTAGAGTAGTTAGACACTTTAGTATGTATCTGTAGCCCTTTTATTTTGGTCTTGATTCTACATGTTCTTTTTGGGTTAGAATTGGGACTGTTATTTTTGGCTGTACATAGAGGAAGAAAAAAAAGGGGGCACTTACTGGGATGAAGATATATGAAGGATCTATTCATCCTCAGTATTTTGGCAAGGAGTTTGAGTGACAGGTTTGTTGTCTCCTTACTCCTTTCGGATGGATACTTCATATATCCTAGTAAATTTATACTGGATGATGTAATAGATAGTTCTTATATATAATATGAAAATTTTTATATATTCTGTTGTAATGTATGAAAATTTTATATTTCGCTGTACAAAAGTGTGTCACCTGAGCAAAAGAACCCAAACCTAATTGCATAATAAATTTATGATGGATTAAATGCTCAGGAAAAATTAATGTAATTAAATACTAAGAATAATGTAACCACTTATCTAAATAAGTATTATGGCATTGTTAAGATAAGATAAGGGGTGTTACAATTCGAGTACTAACTTAAGGTTAACCATTAACAAAATGTTTACTCGTGAATCTTTCTGAAAATTGAATGGCTATTTTTAGTTTAGAAAACATGGAATTCCCAGTGAACCATATTAATTCAGGTACTAACTTAGGGATAATTAATCACTTGTCATTCAACCTAGAACTTATCTGGACTAAACCATATAATAAGATTACTTACATTCTTTTCTTATAGTTATTTCCCTTCAAATTTATCCTATATTAATTTTCAAATACATTATCATAGGTTTGGGATGATTCCCTAGCCTTTACAAGCCATTTAGAGAAGAAAAGAGGCAAAATCCCAAGTTAAAACTTAAAGGCACAAAAAAAAGTAGTTCGCCGTGACAAATTAGTTCTGGGCACACAAGGGTATTTTGCCTACGACGAAGACATTTAAGGAAGAAAAGAGGTAAAATCCCAAAGAAAAGAGGCAAAATCCCAAGTTAAGGAACTAGTAAGATTTCACCGTGGCGAGAAGGCATTTTGTGTACAACAAAGACGTTAGTTCATTTGGGACCAACTTTAGACTCTATATTCTGTTTCCCAAAACATCACAATACAATAAAAATCGAGTTTTCATGAGCTAAAAATCAATCTCACATAAGAAGCATGTTCATGGAGGAAAATTTCATAACCCATACTCTTAATTCCATTTCAAGCATAGTTTGGTCTCCAATAATGCTCTACAAGCATATATCCATCAACTAAGTCAAAGAACGCAAGTTTTTAATCTCTCTAACTCACACATAACAAAGAGTTTTCATAGAGAAGAATGGGTTCTTGAACCTAAGAAAAAGGGAGAGATTTGTTTGATTACCTTGGAGATTTGTGCATTGATTTGGTTGTTTCTAATTAAGATTTAGTAGTTCTAACACTTATCTTCAAGTTCTAACTCAAATCTACACCTCATTCTTGCAAATTCCTACTTTCTCTCATTAAAAACCTCTCTTCCTCTCACTAGAAGGTGAATATGATGAAGTATGAAGGCTTCAAGTCCCTTCACCCTAAGTTATACGTAAGTTTACATGGGGAAGAAAATGCAGTTATCTGAAATTGAAAAATAATTGCTAATTTTCCTTAGGGTTAGAAATGAATTTTAGCTATCATAAAAAGTTTTTTCCCTTACTTGCTGATTTTATATTTAATTTCCTCAATGTTCCACTTCTGATTACTAAGTTTTTAATTCCTTATCTGTCCTTTGGGTTAAATTACCCAAATGTACCATTTTCATAAAATTTCATTTTCTCTTAAATCGGACCTCATTTCAGTTTAGTTTCATAGTCAATCAATTCATACTTACCTCTCTAGCTTTCTATATCACATTTTCATAGTAAACATGTCTCTTAACATTTAGAGCCTAAATTGCTTAGGAGGATATTATATCTAACACATGCGGCAACATAATCACATACATCCATATTTAGAAAATCAAGAACGTAAGTTTAACACTCCAAATACTTATCAGAACACAAAATTTGAATTTTGTACCAACGGTTTCATCATTTTCCATAAAACACAAAATGAGGGTGAAGGATTGCTTGATTACCTCAGACTTGATGCGTTAGTGTGTCTTATGAAGACTACATGTATGTCCTGGCATGATTCCAACTATTTTCCTTGAGCTTCTAGCCTCAAATCTATTCTTCCTTTCTTCTTCCTTTCTTCTTCCTTCCTTTCTATCTCTCTCTCTAAGTGTGTTTTTTAGACTCTTTCTCTCTTCTCAAAGCCTAAATATATGTTTCTTGGATTCTAGGAGAAGCTTCTTGGCAGTTATTTGAAAATAATTCCCAAATGGACCTTTGGGTCATTTTGCAATTTTGTAAAATATTGGGAAATCTTGCTTTATTATGCCATCTCTTATTTCTATTCCCCTTAGGGTTCTTTTTCTCTTATGTTTTCTACCTATATATGCCATTTTCCTAATGGGTTTAATTTCCCAAAAGTACCATTTATCTGTATACTTTAATTTCTCTTAAATTGGATCACATTTTGGTCAGGTTCTTTACAAAATTTCTCTATCATAGTTGTGCCTAGTCCTAAGTAATAGCCAACCTCAAGAACATACAAGATAATTCAGTTTAATTACAGACAAGTAGACTTAGTTGCTTAAGGAGGATGTTACAATCGAAACTCTAGAGTTAGCTCTATATTTATAGGCAAGATCGCCCACTCCTATTTAGGATATTTAGTGAGTTTTTTTTTTGGGTGTCGTAACCAAAAAATTAAAATAAGTCCTACTTTACTGTGCAATATAATGCATAGTGGTGAGTAGGGTCGATCTCACGAGGATTGTCTTGCTAAACATGTCTTCCATGTAAAAACCCAATATTTATTTTCCTTTAGGTAGTTAATTCAGTATAAAATAATTATCTTGAATAAATATTGTTTTTGAGATCTAAAATTTTTGGGAGTTTTGATTATTCTTAATAAAAAAATTTTAGGGCAAAGATTAATTTTAGATACCTAAAAATTTATATGTATTTTCCCTCATATTTTTCCTTTTCCTTTTCCATTTTTTCCTTTTTTCCTTTTTCTCTTTCCTCTCCTTTTTTCCTTCCCTACACGTCTTTTTTCCCCCATCCCATAACTTCCTTCCTTCCTTTACCATTTTTCCCTCTCTCAAACTCTCCTTTTCAAAGTCAATCACCACTAGCCACCACCATTGTCATCAGTCATCACTGAATTGTTGCTGCTTAGCCAAGAAGCAATACCTCTTTCTCTCTCCTAAGCTTCTCTCTCTCAACATTTTAACACCTAAATGATGATGGCGTGAAGATTAAACTCCATTTTTTGGTGAGTTGAAGCTTCCTTCTTCCTCTTAGTTAGATTTTGCTAGTTATAGGTTCTCACATTCGTGCCTTATTTTGCTTGGTGGTGGGTTATGTAAGGGTTTCAAATTAGGGATTCTTAGATGGTTAGCTCTAAGCTTCAATTGAGGTATTGAAGAAGTTCTTACACTCAATTAATTCTTGAATCTAGCCCCTAATAATAAATTTATAACTCAAATATTAATTTGATAAATTATAATGATAATTTAGGAAATTTAGATAATAATATGAGAAGGTAAGATTTTGTGGAATTAATTTTTTTGGATGAAATAGAGATTATAAAATAGAAATAAAATAAGTTAGCACTTGAATTTTAGAAATTCTATTTGACTTAGTGTTGGAACTTAGAAAGGAAAATAGAAAATTTGAATGAGGATATTTCAACATAGTTACTAAGAGACTTAGACTAAATGAGGGATGTTCATAAATTATTTGAAGTTGAGATTGATGTTTTGGTGCTACTTATAATTTTAGGAACATTAGTGGATGGACCCATTGTGAACGTCTACTTGGGGAATTATAGAGCTATTTGCTGTGCTTGGATTATCAATGAGTGGATAATGCTTAATATACATCCTTTTACTTCTCTATGCAATTTTGGTGAATTTTAGCCTATTATCTTAGTATGGGAAACAAATCAAGTTTCTAAGATTTATATATTCTTTATGCTCTGATGGATGAACTCTTTAAGGATTATTCATATTTTGATCATTAATTCTCCAGGAATGTTACTTATAATATGATAATATATTTAAACTTTAATTCCATTTTCAATCTGGTGGAATTATTATACTATGAGATATTTTTTGGTAATTTGGATATACTTGATGAGAATTACTAATTTGAGAAAATTTACCTTGATGTAAGTGATGGATTTTGAGATTTTAGTATTTTCAATAAATTTGACTCTGATAATGGAAATTTCAAGTGGATTAATGAATTTATATTCATATGTATTTAGAGTATTTTGAAGGGAAGTTGTCTGATACAGAACCTTGCAGACGTTAGCCCTTAGTGCACCTTGGATAACCTAACTAGCAAGTGTGTTTCTAGCCTCATCTGTCACCCAACACACATGGATTGGATATGTCTGAATGAATATAAGCAAAGTTCTCCTCTGAATTGTAATAAACTATAAGCTTTTTTGTGTTTAATTACCCTCAAGGGCTGCGTGCCCAATTTGTGGTTAGTTTACCCTTATAAGCTTTGTGCTCACTTCTGTTTTGTTTGGTTTTGTTGATGTATTTCTCTAATTGTATTTTAGATATATACATATATACATATATTGGGCTATTGTATAATTTAGAACATCCATATTTCAGGGGAGACTCTATCAAATTTTTGATGGAATTCTCTTATTATTTAGAAGTGGTAAATGTCAGAAATCATGTGCATTTGAATTATGTTATTAGGGTTACTGGATCAAGGGTTGATATTTAGCTCCGGTGTTGGTCATTGTTAGGTTCAATTATTTGATAGTTTTATACTTTATTTTTTTGTTTATTTTGATATTTTTAATTAAATATTGGTAATTTTTAAATAAATTTTATAATTAAATGCAATTTTGGTAGCTTAACACATTTTTTTATATTTTTATAATTTTTGGCAACAAAAAAAAATTGAGTGAGTATGCATAAAATGAATGAATGAATTAATTAATTAATTATAAATAAAAATAATAAAAATAATAAAATAAAAAATAAAATAAAAAATAAAAATGAATAAAAAAATCTAAAATTTGAAAGATGCGTTGGGCGGAGGCAATCTTTAATTCAATTTGTGAATCCCTTTCTTTCAAGCGTGTGCGTGAGGGACGGAGGGGATTTTGGCATTCTTTCCTTCAAGTGCAACAGGGGAGACGGAGGGCAATTTGGATTGGGATTTCATTTTTTTTCTTCCAGGGTGTGCGACAGAGGGGAGGAGATTTATTCTTTCTTTGAGAGGCCTTCTTCATCCACTGCCATCTTCATCAATCATCATCTTCTTCATTGAACGCGTAGGAGAGAAAAAGTCTAGCTAGGAGAGAGAAAATTTGAATAAGGGATTGAATCACTCGGTTTACTCATGAATTTTGTTTGTTTGATTTGTTTTATTTGTGTTCTGATAATTATGAGTGGCTATATCTAGCTGAGGATTTTTAATTTCATATTGTCTAGATTGTGAAATTAAAAATTGTGCTTAATATTTACATCTGCGTTCATTTTAGTTTCTAATTTCTGATTGTATATGTTAGTTAAGAATATATTGGTATATAAATTGTTCAGCCATCAATTTTATATAAGTATTTTTTTTCTGTTATTTGAATTCTTTGAATCCGTAATTGTTTAGGGAGTTTGATATGAGTAGCAAATTACATAGGATAAGTCATATGTTATACTTATTTTAGGTAATGAAACTAGAAATCAGTATATGTTAAAGCTAGACGTTCTGTTTTAATATATCCTATATTTGGTATATCTCTTTTGATCTTAATGCGGTCAATTAGATGAATTCAAATATATTATTTGGATCATCAAATTGATTAATGTAGATTAATGGACATTCCTTAATTTGCTATATTATGAAGGGATTTAGTAGTTAACAATGTTTAATTGTTAAGCTAAATTTATTATAGAATATGTGATAATATCAAATCAATGAGCAGTCAACGATGATATGAAATTGAACATCCCATAACTAGAGTTTACTTAGTTAGATTAAACTCTCTTTATAGTTATTTCTTTCTACTTTATTTTATTCTCATTAGTTTATTTTAATTATATTTTGTTTTTCAGTTCTAATTTTATTCTCTTTTTACAAAAACCCCCTTTTGTAATTAGTCACCTCTCGATTATTTTTTGTGGTTTGACATTCCAATTTGTGAAGATAACACTAAATGGAGATTTGCAAGAAATTAAAATAGAAAAGGGGTGATTTTAATGATCGAAAATCAAACAATAACAGTAAAGGATGTAAACAAACAACACAACGAAAATAACTCATAGGCGCAACTAATTTAATTATAATGAAAACAAATAAGAGAAGGATAGTAGGGGTTCATATCTTTCATAGTATTTATGAGTTGATCATTGGCTTAATAAATTTTAGTATTCTAACATGCTGGACACATTAATTATTTTGAATAGTTACCAAGTTTTTTCTAAATTTAGTGAACTAAGAAACATTCATTAGTCACCCTAATTCATTAGCAACATAAAACATGTATTTAGATTTAACTCATGAACAACATTACATTAGAAGATACACACCAACACATGCCAACAGAATTGAAATGTTCAACTCAGTTCAAATAAAAATTATATTTCCCATGATATAATAAAAAGCGTAACATACATCTCCATTACCTATTGGAAATTCAAATGAACAATTACAAATTCATAGGAAGCTACTAGCATTAGAAATAAGTCAATATATAGAGACGAGCCCTATCAACTACACATCTCCTTTTATTAAATGCATTTGATGTTTTTAATATAGGAAAATATTTTTTTAAAAAAAAACAAGACGTACATCAGCTCCAAAAAGAGTCTCCTAGCAGCACAAGTCTTCCACTTTACTTTTTTTTTTTGGGTCATTTTAGTTTAAAAGCATAATCAAGAAGCTGAATGGTTGTTTCTGGGGATCTTTCTCACCATTACACTCTACTGTAATTTCTCTTATTCTTCGACCCTGAGGAAATTAATTTGCAGTTTCCTAAGCTAAAACTATAAAACTGAATTGGAAATTGAAGCTACCGAAGGCAAACACTTTCTTCCTCCTACTGTGAATTCCAAAATAATTACTGTTGAAAAATGATTATAAAATATACATTTTAAATAAATACTAGAAATGTTGCAAATTTAAAATTAATGGCAATAGAATTGGAATTTACGTTGAAATGTATTAAGCATGGAATTGAAATAACCGATTGTACTTATAAAATGTTTTTAGTACAGTTAAATGGAGGCATACAATATATATAGTGGCTGGACAAAAAAAATGATTGGAGAAAAGAAAACAACCAAAAAGGCTTCATATTCTAGAGTAAAAAGAAAAAACATGTGTGTGATGTTGGTAGAGAAATGTGCAGGTCCTCTCAACTTTCTACAGAGTTTGTAGACAAACAAGTAAGTACTGAGATAATGTATCATAGAATTAACATTTCTGTGTACTCATTACATCAAGTGATATGACAAAATCAACTTGTAAGAGTTGTAAGTTATTTTAGAGAATGAGATTTTCATACTTCAATTTGATACCGCGAATTTTATTATTTTATTAATAATTTTTATTTTATTATTTTTTTGGTGTTTATTTTTTATTTTCTGGTTACTGCACCAACAATTACACTCCCTCTGTTATTGTATTTCCATTTTGTGCTTTAATTTGCAGATTCACTACAGGCTTCAGGTATTTCATGGGGACTATTCTAGCAATTGCAAGAATTATTATTACATACCCAGTTTCAGGACTTGCTGCTTTCTTCCATCATCTTCATCATTATCTCTTTCCAAGCAAAACTCCTATAGACAAGCCTCAAACCAAAGGTATGAACAGAAAAGTTGAAGGCATTTCTGGTGAAGAATGCCTTGTTAGAATATCTAATACTTTCAAAAAGGAAAGGATGATGTCCCATTCCAAAGATTTTGATGCTTTAGAATAGAGAAAGCCAATCCTCAATGAAATGATGGAGGCATTAGCTGATCCTAATACTCACATGATTGAAGTTTATGGCCTAAATCATGAAATTAAAGATGGCTTGCTTCCCAAAGTTGGTAGAAGGGTTGACAGAGACATGCGATTTGATACGGTTCTAAATATAGCTTTAACATATAAGCCACAAATGAAGATGATTCAAGAGATTGCAAGACAATTGGGGTTTTAACTTTAGGGTCTCTTTAAGTGAGAGAGAATAGAAGGAGAGAGGTGTAACGTGTGGATATTTTTTTTAATAAATTAAAAATATAATATAAATGAACTATAACTAAATTATATTATCCTATTCTAATAACTATGATCTATAAAAAATATTGTTTGTAATAATATTAGAAGATGGAAATCTGGTATGCCCTTCTGTACAAAATAAAAAAAAGATTGTTATAATAATCTAAAGGACAAATCGTCCATATTAGTTGCTGAAATTCTGATCTGTTTATAGCTGAAAATGTGCTTGTTGAGTTTGTGATTAAATTTTTATTTTAGAGAGAAACTTTGGAAAACAACCTTTTTTATTAAAGACAACATAAGACAAAATAAACAATAGAGAACTGGTCTACAAAATAGCAATGGGTTTGGGAATCGATTGAGTGTAGGAAAGGTGAAGTACCGTACAATACCCATCTAAAGATAGTTATCTTAAGACAAACGTACAAAACATTAATTAGTCTAAATTTACTTTGTTTACCCCATTTATAAATAGAAATTAAAAAGAAAGAAGTAATAAACCTAGATAATTGTTTAAACACACACAAAACAACATTGAATTTTTAAACTAAATCCAACTCTATAAATCAAAGCTCAATAAAAAAGAAAATACCACAATTAATTCAAATCAAAACAAAATAAAATGAAATATAAACATAAAATAGAAATGTGTGCTTAATAAAATATCTAGCATAACTTTCTATAGACCAATTTTATACCGTTGAATTCCACTAATAAAGAATCAATGAAGGAACTAAAAAAGAACTGTTAACATATTCCAACTTATCCTTACTCATTAATTTTATTGGCTAAGATTAATGAATTTGCAGGAATACAATTGCTAATCACACATAGGCAAACATAATCTACTTGAACAATTATAAGTTTCCTCTCACTCACTTTCTCAAGTTGAAAGTTTGGGTCTTCAGAAACATGTACAAATAGATTGAAAACACAACACCACAACATCACAGAACAATTACCTTATCACTAGAAAGTGACTCATTGGAGGCAAACAACAAACATGTGCAAATGGATTAGAAACAAACACAGTACTGTAACATCACAGAAACACACGGGAGTTTCTATAAATATTGTAATTGGCCATAAGACACACATAGAAAGACGCACACATAAACACATATAAAAAGCAAGGAAAAAGTTTGAGAAAGATCCCTAGGCAAAAAACTCT
Organism: Senna siamea; assembly: GCA_031216115.1. Classification (NCBI taxonomy): domain Eukaryota; kingdom Viridiplantae; phylum Streptophyta; class Magnoliopsida; order Fabales; family Fabaceae; genus Senna; species Senna siamea. The sequence goes on along the minus strand of CM062355.1, from coordinate 13,164,752 downwards.
CTTAGCACAACGTTGACAAGCAAGAAAAAAAAGGCAAATGAAGCAAAACAAAGACAAATCAAATAAGAAAAAGTAAATAAAAATATTTATAAGGTGGACTTGACTTTGGATAAGAGCCTAGGGCCTATGTATCCAATAATTGGAATCAAAATTCACATAGTTCGACACACAAAGGCATAGCAAAAGAAAGTGTAATTTTTTGTTAAGTGAGAAAGAAATAGATAACCAACATGATTTCACAAACAAAATGATTCAAAAGATTGGTTAGTGTGTTTTAGTTTGTAAATCCACATCATTCTCTTATTCATACTCTCTTTGTTTTCTATTTTCTCTTCATTTTCTATTTTTACCTTTTTTGAATTTTTGAAGTAAGAAAACACCTTAACACATCAAAATAAAGTTCAACAACACATTAACACCCGAAAAATACTTACCAACATTAAAAGGAGCTATGGAACCCCAAAACACCAAAACATGACCCACAAGACTAGACAGCATTTTAACATGCTTTCATATGCAAAACAAAACCTAATTACATGCTAGAAACCTTGGAAATACAGTGACAAATTTGGACAGCACTTAATCACCAAGAAAAAAAACTCAAAACACTTAAAGTAAGCTCCCAAATTACCAAAAAGATTGACAGAAACTGGACAGCATTTTATAACAATAAAACAACACCTAAAACAGCGTGGAAAAAGCTCTAAAAATGAGGACATGACCCACAAGAGTTGGACAGCATATAGCTAACCAGAACAACCCCTCCACACAAGTTTTACTTTAAAATCAAGCTCAAAATAAGATGTCAAACATACCCATAAATAAGGTGGACAACACGTACACAAAGCCTACATATTTATAATTCTAAACATACACCTTAGAACACTCTTGAAACAAGGGAGAAATAGAACAAAACAGAACCATATCCAATACCTAGGCACTTAGCAACATTTTTGCAAGCCAAATGAAGAGTGAAAATAGATTTAGCCTTCCATTACATACTGACACTCTTGAAACAAGGGAAAAAATAGAATAAAATAGGAAAAATATCTAACACCTGAACCTTTAGCAACATAATTGCAAGCCAAACAAAAATCAGGAACAACACTATCCACCTAGCATATTTAGCCCGCAACCATACACACGACGTATTTGTAAACTACATATAAAGAGCAACCAAAATAGAAACCAAAATTCCAACCCATTATCTAGAAATTTGAATGGCAATTTTATAAGCTAAAAATAAAATACAAAATAACATATGACAATAGAAACAACAATCACCATGACAAACCAAATTGCAACAGGGTATTCGGGAAGGAGAGAAATCTCAACACAATGGCAAGTATTCCATCAACAACAGTCATCGACCTAGGTGAAGGAGAAAAGAAAAGACAGAAATCAAAAAACCAAAAAGGGATGTGAGCATTACCTCTCTCAGCAAAAGTAAGAGCAACTTGCGAAGGTGATTTAGTGGTGCATCTAGAAGCAACGATGCAGCATCGTGACGCTCTTAGGTGCGATGCATTCTAGTATGGTGCAGCGTAGTGCTCATTATTCCTCGTCAATACAGTGGAGGCATTGCTGCCCGATGAAGGTTCTTCACTCACACTGCATTCTCCTCTAAGCTCGTCTCGTACACTCTCCCGGTCTCATTGGCTCACACTCACTCTAAAGCTCTCTCGAAGAAAAAACGTAGTGGCCTCTCCATATCGGTCCCTCCTCTTTATTTTATTTTTTGAGATTTTATAATAAGGTTTAGGAAGGGCATTTTGGGAATAAGAAAGAAAGGTACAAACTGGAAATAACAAAATAAAGGGCAAAGTGGGAAACAATCAATGATATGTCTTATTTTATACATATTTAATTTTCAGGCATTTTATCGAGTCATCATCAGCAAATAGAGTAATTTTGAGCTTGGACAGCTTTCAGAGCACCCAAAATAGGTCATTTGGGCCAATTTTGCTTATTGGGTCGAGCTAAAACCTTATTGGAACTTGGACGGGGCTGATTTGGGGGAACAAGGAGAGGACCCACGTGTTTTTTAGAAGGAGACTCGAGCAACGTGTATTAGAGACTCATGTGCATTTTCCATCGAGAGAAAGAGAGAGAGCTGAGAAATGCAATCCATCTAGGCGGCTTTGCACGGCGATGCGGCGATGTTTCGGTGTTAGGGGACGACAAGTGGGATACCGCCGTCCAAGCTAGCCATTGGAACGCACCAGAACGGTGGAGATCTATGAGAGAAGATGCGCAACCCGATTCATAACCTATCAATCTCCGCGGTATTTTCTAGCCGACCCACTGCCAGCAATCGTCCCTGCAACCTTCGACAGCTCATCCGCCACCTTCCCCCCGCTTGTCGGCCCCCGCAATGCCCCGAATCGTGAGATCTGTGATGAACCCGAGACCATGACCCATTCGTATTTGCAACTATTTTTGATGTTGTCCGTTCGGTTTGCAGCTAGAAACTGCCCCTCTATCGCTCGGCGCCTCGCCCGCGACCTTTCGCCTCAGCTCCAGCTGCCATTGTAGTCATTTTCCGTCGGGTACTCGAGAACTTGAGGATCTGACTCGTTTTCTAACCCGTGACCTGTGAAGCTTTTGGATAACTTTGGATTTGATTTTTCTGGCAGTTTTCTAGCCAGATTTCAGTGGTTTTCCATCGACCATTTTGTACAAAGACCATTAGGCATTTGAGAAGACAGGGCTTGCATAAATTTTTACTATTTTTATCTCCTATTTAATCAATTTTTTGATGGATTATCTGCTATTGAAATTAATTGTAAATATGTGTGGCTGAATTTGTAAAATTCATTGGGTTTCCTGACTGTGTTGGTATTCTGTTTAATCTGTATGGATATTGTTTTTGATGTTGTGATCTTCTTTGCGTTTATGCATATATTGTTTAAGTTTTCATTACGAGACATCATTGTGAATGCTAATTAGATTCCTTTTTGAGATCGAGAGATGATAATTGAAATTGGAACCTAATCGCAGAGAACAATTAATTTTTGCTTAGAGATGAGGTTAATTAATTACTGGATTAAGGAGTAACTATCCTTAATAGTAGTGGATTATATCGATAATGCTGATCTAAAATCAACCATTAGGAAGAACCAGCTAGTGGTAGGTTTGTAGGTTTAAGAAATTCATTAAGACCAACAGAGAATTTGAATTTAAATTAGAATCCATTCACAGGTAGCATAGTCAGATTCAGTAATCCATTATCCTTTGTGTGTTTACCAACTAGTGTAGGTTCCCTAATGGATTTACTTTTCTTGCCTCAGTATACTCTCTTTTGTTCCTTGTCATTGGTAGTTTATTATTTCACTTAATTAATTATTAGTTTAGTTTAAAAATCAATCACTTTAATTGCTATGCTAGATAACAGAGAACAAATAGTAACTCTAGGCTTTCTCGTTCTTAAGGAATATGACCTTGATACTGTAACCCCCCAATCCTACAATTCCTTTTAAAGTGATTTAAATAATATAAACAATATAGTATAAGATTGGTGAATTACTACTTCCTTTATCTGAGTCAATTTTTAGTTATTTATCAGGTGAATTAAAAAATATTATTAGTTTGGGCTACTACACTCGGGATCTCACACGTTACACAGTGGAAATTAAAACCTATTAGTTAAAATAACATACATGTGCATACATATATTCATATACATTAACATTCATTTACAGTGTATACATATCATTTATTAGACATATATCTATGGATATGTGAGAGTGTTAGCTAGCGGAAGGAGACAACAAGTCTGTCACTCATACCCATTTAACAAAAAGAGCTAGTGGATTCTTAGTTCACATATCCTAATACATATATACCCTTATCCTACACATCAAAACTATTCTCCTGATCATTTTACCAAAATATCACAAGGATTCAGGGTATGGGGCATACCAAAAACTTTTTATTCTAATACTTCATGTAATCAGGGTGGGGGAAGAACTTCCCATACATATATGATCCACAGTTCCTTAATAATAGGGAAATACCCCAAGAAGGGTATTTCAACTAACTCTATCTCTATCTCAAGAAGGATTTGGTATCTGATACAAACCAGTATTTTTATGAGAATAAATCTCAGTAGCATTAATAACCAATTTTCAAAATATCTAGTTTGTACCATCGTAAACTCATACGAAAATTCTATATTCTTTTCATAAAATAATACATCTATTGGGTTATCCTGTATAACATTTCATTTAATATTCATATTTGCATGCAGAAACTTAACTCATAGTATATATCTCATCAGTTCATTAAAACATATAGGTAACATAGCATCATTCATATGACTTTCATCATAACATAAAGAGCAATAAGGAAATAAGACCACTTCTTATTAGCCTCTGCCAATTATCATCATCATCATCATATAATTGCATAATAAGAGAAATCTGGAAGGGTAGCATGTGCACCACTCCATGTTTTTGCATATGTACTGTGGTAACTCTGACTGGCAGTCCTCAACTGCATATCATATTTTTGTACATTCTGGAGCGTCTTCCAGTGGATCCAAGTACCATAAGGTCCCCAAATCTGGGTTTCACATATTAAGTGCATACTGGGATCCTCAAAATGCTATTCATAAATATATATATGGGTGAATCAGTGCATATTATAATTCTATAAATTCTAAGTATGTGACTTTTCATTTACTTTAGCCATTAAGTTACTAACTTACAATTTACAACTATCACGATAATTGCGGAATGTCCAATCACTGTCCCATACCAGCAATTAGTCATTCAGATATGAACCTATCTACCATAAATACATATATTAAGAATACAATTTTCATCTCTCTTATGCATTCTTGCTGTTTTCTTTTAACTTTCATCACTTTCATGCTCTTTCTCATTTACATTCAAAGTATATGTTACCTTGCTTGTAATTTGAGTTTAATCTCTAGTTTGGATTTAGTTTTTGGGCTAGATATCATTCAAATATATCATTAAGTTCATATTTTCATCACAAAAAGGTGACAGTCGACTGGTATCACACTGCAAGTCGATTAATTGCATTCTAACTAAATTTTCAAAATTCCAAACAGAGAGCTATTAGACGACTGCTAGGTGCCGGCAGTTGACTACTAGCTTACTGTTAAGCTTGACATTTGACTGTTGGGTCGAGGCAGTCGGCTGCTATGTTCTTGGGCGTTTCTGGAAAAATAAAGAACACGACAGTCGACTTCTAGGTGCCCGGCAGTCGACTGTTAGCATTCTGCATAAGTTTATGGGTATATCAAGAACACGACACGATCATTGCACTGGCGATCATTATTGCATCTTGCTCTATTTTGTGAATAGCCATTGACCCAAAATTTCAATCCAAAAACTTGTTTCTAAACCCATTTTGAAATTGATGAACTCAAGATAAACTCTTTAGCAACATTTAACACAAGAAAACAGCCTAAAACATCATATAATCTTGTCCAAATCTGAGATTAAAACTCATTTTCATTCAAGCTAAAAAATCTATTTTTCAGAAACAATTTTTAGCATGCACAAGTATTTTCAATCGGTTAAAAATACCCAATAGTGATTAAAAATAATAAGAATGTAGTTTTAAATTCCTTTTTCTTTCAAACAAGTTCAATTTCACAAATTTCAGTAGTATGAATAGTAAACTTTGAAATAAAGGGATTGGGTTATTATGCTACCTTACTCTCTAGAATTTCAGAACTCAGGGTGCCAAATGAAGGGTCTGAAGGATTGGCCTATTTATAGGCAGTCTGGCTCTTTTGCAATTCTACTCCCAATTCCCAACCATTCGATCCAAAATGATAATTCTTCTAACTATATGTTAAATTATCATTTTGTTCTTAGCTCACTGGCGGGAAGCTTTCAAAATTCTATTGCTACAAGAAATCCTTTGGCTAAAATTGCGATTGTCATACCTAAAATTTTTCACTTTTCACTTTAGTCCTTTTCTTCATTCTAGTCAATTTTCTCACTCATTTCTAGTCCAATTCTTGCACTCATGCAACTATATGCAAGCTAACATAACATAAATGCAACACACACAAGAAATTAACTAAAATTAACAAACATCTCTCAAATTTTAGGAGCATATGTTACAAATACTCACCATTGTACTAGGCTGCATCGATAGATTCATTGCCTTAGGTGTAGTTGCATAAGTAGCATTGGCAACACATCAATCAAACTTAAAATATCTACTATTTTTTATACCCATTTATTTTGATCAATTTTTTTTTCTTTCTAATTAAAATTATAAAACTAAGATAAAGATTAAAACTATTTTATTTTGTTTTTTTTATTTCCTCTTTCCTCTTTTTAATTTTTAATTCTTTGTTTTATTTTTTTTAATAAAAATAAAAGTCTAAAGCATATTAGATTAATATTAAATTCATTTCTATTTATGTACTTTCATTGTTTAGTATTTTATTGTTGATTTTTTATTCATAAAAAGTGATAGAACAAAATATAGTGTTCACTAGTACCCTTTGCTATAAAGCACTGATTTACTAAGCGTTTGTTTTTTCCTTCTTGGAGCCTTTTTGAAAATGCCTAATATGGCATCCTTAAAGTGTTTAAAGTACTGTTATGAGTCATATGCTCTCCTATTAAGCATCTAGGCATGATTTATTACTTTTTGTGTCATATTCTACCTTAGTTTTTATTAGACATGCTTGAATGTTTTAGCGCTTCTTTCAAGGTTAATTTAAGTGTTGTCTTAATGTTTATATGTTCTCACTTTTTGTTAAGTATGTTCTGGAGTGTTAAAGCCTCTCTTGAGGTTAAAGCTTCAATTTTTTGGTGTCTTAGGTGTGTTGTCCAATGATACAAAGAAAAATTGCTATTGTTGCCTGAGTTTTTGTGCATTTTTTGATTTTAGTTTTGCATGTGAATTTAAGTTTTTTTAAAAAAACATTTTATCTGCTTAAGCTTTATAAAATTCCTTGCAATACTTGATTTTGTTGAGTCAAATGTGTTATATTTTGTCCTAATTTACTACTTCCATCTGAGCATAATGATATATGAATTTTTAAACCCTCTTTTGTTATGAATTTGAGCCATGTACTATCAAATCTTTTAATGGTGCTTTGAAACCTCTCTTGAGGCTAAAATTTGTACTGTTTTGATGTCTGTTTCTTGTGAATCATGTTTTGGTATTTTGAAGCTTTTTTTAAAGTGTCTTAGGTGTTATTTTGTTAATTATATTATGTTAAGTTTCTATAAGTCATATTCCTATGTTTGAGGTTGCTTTTAAAGTCAATTTAAGTACTATTTTTGATTCTATGTGCTGTTAAATTTTGCTGAGTATGTTTGGATGTTTTAGAGTCACTCTTAAAGTCAAAACTTGTGTTAATCTATTGTTATGTAATGTCCCAATTTGGTCATATATGCTTTGGTGTTTGAAAGTTTAAAGCAAATGTTATCTAGTGGTTCTTTTGTAATATCTTCCTTCAAGCACCTAAATTCATATTTTTGCAATTTAACTGAATTATCTTGCATGTGTTTGAAATTGATTGTTGGCTAGGACTACAACTAGTTGTGATAGAGAAAATGGTTGAAAAATCATACTAAAATGATGTCTAGATTGTGAGGAATGAAGGTTTAAGCATAAGTGGCACATTTAGGAGGTTAAACCCTTTGAAAATGTGGCATATTTAAGAAGAAAATGGAAGGGAAATGGAACCTTGAGAGGCATAGAAATGAGAGATGGTATAGTATGGGAAAATTTCTCATGGCTTTATGAAATTGCATAGTAGCCCAAAGGATCATTTGGTAAATAATTTCAAAATTAACTAAAAAAACCTTCTCTAACAAGTTACCAATGGTATAAATAGAGGGAGAGGAGAGAAACTCTCTCAGAACCTATAGAAAGAGAGAGAGAGAGAGAGAATGTTTTAGAGAGAAAAAGTGAAAGAAAGAAGAGGAGATTATAAGGAACTTATGGATTTAGTGGGAAATCTCTTAGAGAAATGTTGTAGAACAGTTTTGGACACTTTTAAATGCACTAATTAGCAAGCTTCAAGAGGTAATCAAGCATACCACCCTTTTTTCTATTAAATGAGTTTTTGACCCTTTTTACTTAGAACTTCATGATTTTGAGTTCTTGTGCTAACTTGGGGCCACAAAGTTGCATTTTGTAACACCCGCTCCTAACATTTGCATTTTATGATGATGTTATTATTATTATCATTATTAATATTATTCATGGGATGCTAAGGATAATTCATCAAGGAGACAGAATGGGCATTTTCATCAACATATAATCACTTTGGTCATAAAAGAATGAAATTGGAAATTTGGTAAGGAAGGGTAAAATAATAATTTTACCATGAAGGGAAAAATTAATTTAATTTTCTTATTTCATAAAATTACATTAAAGGACTTTCATCACTTCCATTTAAGAGAGAAGAAGGATCTAGTTATGTAAGTGATTATGTGCAATGGATGCCAAAAAGGCAATTTCCCCTAAAAAGGGCAAAACTGTAAATTTCATTCTAAGGGCATATTAGTAATTTTACATAATGTAGAAAAATCTAATTTTTATCTTGAATATTTCAAGGAAATAAAAATTAGAAATCCTTACCTATTTATGCTCAACAGAAGAAAGAAAAAGGGTGGAAATGATAACATTGGCATAAAGGGTAAAAAGGTAATTTTGCCTTAGGGGTAAAATTATAATTTTCCTAAAAGAAGGGTAGATTAGTAAATTCACAAAAATAAGTTTTATGAAATCTTATTTAAGTGATTTTTACACAATAAAGCTGAAAAGGGTGAAAATGGAGCTAAAATGGCCATTTGGACTTGAATGGCAAAATGGAAATTTTCGTAGGGGTATATTTGCAATTTCTGAAAAGTTGAGGGACCATTCTGAAATTTCAAAATTATTGAGGGGCAAAAACCTCCCAGACCATAGAAGTTGCACAAAATTACATTTCCAAGGAGGGAGAATGCCATTGTTGAAAAAGAGAAGAAAAAGGGATAAAATGGACATTTTAACACTAATGGCACTTTTGTAATTTACCTAAACCCTAATTTAAGTCATCTTCAACCTTAAGAGGGGAAAGAGGTCGTACAATAGAGGCAATAGAGAGTCTCGACCAAAATATACAAGGAGGAGAAGAAGAAGTGCAAAAACAAGGCAAAACACTTGGAAAATTCAACATTTCTTGCATTTTCAAGGTAGCTAAACATGCCTATGCCATTCTTTTCTTGTTTTATGGTGTGTTTAAAGTGTTCTTACTCTTGCAAGAAGGATGGTCTTTCTCTCTCTACATTCTTATGGTTGATTTGCTTTGAATGGGTTTGAAATATGTTGAAATCTACTTGTGCTTATAGCTATTGAAATGCTTGAAAACTTAAGAGATGGTAATTTTTCATGAATGGAACCTTTGTCTTGAAAAACCATAACTTGTACCAAGGCTGAAATGGTGCTTCTAAGAGTGAGAAAATGTTGTTCTTGTATAGGATTTACTTGAATATGGTTGTATTGTAAGCAAGATGGTGAGATAACCTCGTTTTCTTGTTTTTTCCTTCTTTGGCCGAATGCTAGGTCTTGTAATGGTGCTGAAATTTGGTTAAAAATGGTGATAAAAAGAGTGAGAGAAAGTGTTATGAAATGGTAAGAGAGAGAAAGTCTAGTTAGATTAATGTTTAGGCACTTTTTTCATTTTCTAATTTCATCATTAACCAAAAAAGTGAATTACTCACCTTGGCCGAATGGATGCATATAAATGGTGCTGATATTTCATGGGGAAAACAGCTAGAAAACTTTATAAGTTTATTTATAAGAAAGGTAGAGAGAGAAAGTTATGGTATTTTATGTTTCTAGCAAATGTACTATTTTAAAGCCTTACCATTTCACCTTAAAAGTGTGCATAAAAATGTGAAATTGTAAGATTATGTGCATTGTCACATTTGGCATGGAAAGTGAGCTAGAAAAATGGGAAAAAGGATGGCCTAAAGTGCACTTACCAAATTTTGAGGTGTGAGAAAGTGTTAGGCATAATTATGGGAATTGTTACCATAATGTTTAAATAGTAAGAAAAAGGCTAGAAATGAACCAAATGAGTTAGAAATGCCATTTTCTGATGTTTTCCTTACCTTGGCTGAATATTATGCAAAGTTTTCCCTAGAATGGCTAAACTTATATGTTGATTGAAAGTAGCCTAAGGTGCCATCTAAAATGGCTTATACTAAATGAAAAGAAGGGAAAATAATGAAATGGTCCAGAATGGATGATGAATAGTATACATTTTGCCATTGATAGAAATATGTCCAAAGTCATGTGAATATGATTGATTAGCATAGAAATGCTTATTGTACTTGTGAAAGGCAAGGTCAAAGCTAAAGGGAGGAATGATCTGGTGAATACCTCCAAAGACTATAATTTTGAGGAAGAATGATCTAGTGTAAACCTCCCAAGAATGATACCTTGTGGGGAATGATCTGGTGTATACTCCCAAGGAATTAAGTTTAGGAGGAATGATCTATTGTATACCTCCAGAGAATACAATCATGTGGAGGAATGATTTGGTGTATACCTCCCAAGAGTAAAGCATGTATGGGATATTATGATTTGTATTGCATGAATGTGTTCTATGTGCGAATAGTGAACAATGAAAGTTTGTTATTCATTCCATTGATGATATCACATGTTGCATATCTCATGTTTATAGATGCATACACATATATTTCACATATATCATACCCATAGATCTGTATGAAAAGACTATTTGGAACTGAACTAAATGTAGAGCTATTTTCTGTATTCGTACGGTGGTACATATCAGCTATTTTTAAAGAAAATGGTTTGTTTAGTTACTGGGAATATATTTCTCATTATTGTGCTAATATGTATCAGATGCATAGAACCTGGTAATGATGCTCTAGACTAGCAAATGTAAGAGTAGATAGAAATTAATAATGTAGCACTTTTAGTCCTAATTTCTGCCATCTGTATTCTGAAATAGAATTAGGACTACTATTCTTTTGGATAAAAGAGTTTGAGTGACAGGTTTTTTGTCTCCTTACTCCTTATGGAAGGGTATTTCATATATCCTAGTATATGTATACTGAATGATGTAATAGAAAGTTATTATACTTATATAATATGAAGTTTTATGAATTTCTCTGTGATTTATGAGATTTTATTTCTGCTGTGCAAAAGTATGTTTACCTGAGAAAAAGAACCTAAACCTAATTGCAAGCTCAGGCAACTTATTGAGATGAAAAGGTAAAGAATAATGTAACCACTTATCTGATTACAATATGTAATGTTGCTAAGTAAAGATAAGGGGTGTTACACATTTTGTTGGTTTAAGTATTCGATGTTGACATTTTGTCTATTGCATGTACATGATTTGGTTGGAATAAAGATGTTATCCATGTGTAGTTTTTCTCTTTCTTTTAGATGATAGAGTTGCTTAGTTAAGCTGGATTTTAACTTGTTGTCCCTCTGTTTTTGAGTTATTCTGCTCATACATGATTAGGGGTTAAGTTCAAGATTTTATTTCAAGTTAAAATATACATTTGGGGGTTATTTTTGAATCAAACAATAAACTAAAAAAATAGAATATAACATAGCAATAGACTTGCAGCCCCTTATAGTTGACTGTCACATTCTACAACTTTTCAAAAACTAGGTTAAGAACTTAATAGTTGACTGTCATGTTCTAAATTACCTAGAAACTCAACAACTTAGTAGCCAATGCTAGACTCCTAGCAGTTGACTGTCAGCTCTTAGTTCGAAGCCCTATTTTAGACAGATAGCTACAAACTAACTGCCAAACTTCTAATGGTTGATTAGGAGGCCTCTGTCATGAGCAATACAAAATGGACTTGATTCCTCACTAAGTGTAGCAAAGAGACGAAAAATCCAATCAAATTAAGAATTAGAATTCATGATTGTAATATGGGACAATGAGTTAAAAGGAAATAACAAAAAGAGAGTTAAAAGTATTCCTAGTATATATGTTACAGATACATATGTTCTAGATTGAATGATTCATAGTTGGTATGGGACGATCATTGGAATTTCTATGGTTAAACTAGACGACAGGATGGTAAAACATCCATACAATCCTAGAAATATTGTGAAAAAATCGTGTTGGTTGTTAACCCTATGTTAGTATACTCTAGTAGCAATAAAGTTGCTTACTTAGAGTTAGACATCATGACCTAAAACCTATCATCCTAATATAAATGTTAACAAATTACTTACAAAGTGATTCATCATATAAGGCAGTGATTCTTAGGTAGCATTAAATAGTCAAGAGAACAAGTGGATAGGATCGGGCCCTTAGAGAGGTGTATTGATCTAGTGAGAAGACATAATCAATCATGATGATGGTGATCCCAGGTTGGTACCCAGGTAAGCTAGGGGACTCCCTGGTGGGTATAGGGCTAGCGTTGTTTAACAATTTCATTCAATGAGTGTGAAGACAAAAAGTATGTTACGGTTAGTAGGAAAACTATTGCCACTGGTGTGTTCCTTTGGGTAGTACTTTCTTGGGGATTGTCAATTTACAGGTCTACCAACTCTTAATTTTTGGAAATGATTGGCTTGTGTGCCTATTTGAATTATTGAGATGTGTTATTCCTTTCCCATATTGTGAATTTTCATATTACTATATTCATTTGAGAAATATGTTGTTCATGCCCATAAGGATATATGTTTAAATTCCTTTCAGTGCATTATATGAGTACATAATATAGCATGACATCGTATAACATCTAATATATGTTTCAGTTTTGAGAACTTCATTCAGAATACATGATTTTTCATTTAATCATGGTTGGTACCTTTAACGGTAATTTTAAACTGGTTTGTTTGATTATTGAGATTTTTATGTCACTATGCTTTGATATTTCTAGATGACTAGATATGTGATTATGATAGAGATGAAGGTAGATATTGTCTATATGTCAGGGTTAGGATACTCCATCTTTGTAGATGAGGTGATATTATGGGTGGCAATAGGTCTTGTAGTTGGTTAGGGGCCGGATGAAGCAGTATAGTATTTTAGACATGTTTTGTATGTAAATAAATTAATGTAACTAGTTCCATTGTCCCTCTCTTGGTCTTATATACTTTGATAGGCTAATTTGGTTGATATTTTGTGTGGCAGTCATAAGAATGAAAGTTTTAGATGTATATGTATCTATATAAAATAACTCTATAAAAACTATCCACTAATAGGTTGATGGTTTTCATGAGATAGGTTGGCTGTCTCTAAAACTCTTGGCTTTCTTTTGATATATTCATGTACATAATTAATATATATATGTATGTATGTATGTATGTATGTATATGGCTTTGTATGTGTATGTCAGTTTTTAATGTATATGCTTATGTTAACACTAGTGATAGAAGTGAGATATTAAAGTGAAACCCCAAATCAAACTCAATTAATTAAGTATCTTGGTGAATATTAAACATAACCTCGGGTAGAGTTTTAAAATAATAAAATAGTAGTACACCACTCTACACTCGGGATTCTACACTTGGGATTCTCACACGTAACGTAGTAGAAATGATTGAAATAATACAGATATATATATACACACACACACACACACACACATTCGCATTCATATATATAATTCTTTTACAAATTACAGTTTCTGTGCAACAGACATATACCTATAGATATGTAAGAGTGTTAATTAAGGTAAGGAGAAAATAAACTTGTCACTCATACCCATTTAACAAAAAGCCTACTAGTGAAAACCTAGCTCACATATCTTAATACATATATGCTCTCATTTTATACAACAAAATCATCCTCCTGATCCTTCCCAAAAATGATAGTAAGGAATCAAGGTATTGGGCATGTCAAAAACTTGCTACACAGACCTTAGACCTCATGTAGTCAAGGTGTAGGAGGAACTTCTAACACAAAAATGATCCATTGTTCCTTAACAACTGGAAAGTATCCCAAGAAGGGTATCTCTACAATTTCTACTTCTATCTCCAACAGTACCTGGTATCTAGGAATCTAATACAAACTAGCATTTAATAAGAAAGATTTCTCAGTAGCAATAACAACTTATTTTTAAAACTTGCTGATATATACCATCGTACTTTTACGAAAATACACTACATTCTTTTTCTTTCTTTAAATAGTACATCATGTCGATTGGGATGCCATGCATGAATTATACAACTTTCATACTTATGAATGCAATTACAATTCATCACATATCCATCACACATGATATATCATATTACATTATAATGGTAACAGGGCTATAATCACATATAGACGAGCATAAACAAGGAAATCAGAGCATATTCTCTTGGCCTCTGCCAAATTATGATAATAACAAGAGAAATTAGGAGAGTCACCAAGCAAACAACTCCTCATTCTAACCTCACATACAAGTGAGTTTCTTGTAGTCTATGACTACTTATCCAATAGTCCGTAACTATAATTCTATGTAAATGCTTAAGCGTCCTCTAGTGGATCCAAGTATATCTAGCCTCAACACCTCTACGAGGGTCACTGCTCATCTCTCTGACAGATAATCACCTATCACCAACAGGGTCCTTACCCATCTCTTTGGTATTTTCTTCCCTGTATCACCAGTAAAATAGAGTCCCTGCCCAACTCTTTGTGATGTGTCTTATTTTATACATAATTGCTTAATGTGAATTATCCATTTTATGAGCATTTTATGTAATTTTATTCTAAAAATCACCTAAGTTTGCATCATTTTTATTTTCAGGCATTTTATCAAGTCATCATCAGCAAATGGAGTAATTTTTGAGCCTGAACAGCCTTCAGAGAACTCAAAATAGGCCATTTGGTCCAATTTTGCTTATTGGGCCTTGGATCAGGCTAATTGGGCCTTGGATCGAGCTGATTGGGAGAGAAAGGGGCAGACCCGTGCATGAAAGAGGATATCGTGCTTGGATCAGGGAGCAGATCTGAAACCCATTTTCCATCGCGATACCTGAGCATAATCGTGCGACTCGCGAGAGAGAGGGAGGTCGAGTAGCGACCCAGAGAGACTCCGCAGACGGTCCTCCTGTAACACCCCTTATCTTATCTTAACAACATCATAATACTTATTCAGATAAGTGGTTACATTATCTTTAGCTTTTAATTACATTAATTAATTTCTCTTGAGCATTTAATCTATCATAAATTTATTATGAAATTAGGTTCGGGTACTTTTGCTCAGGTAATTATCCTTTGGCACAGCGGAATATGTAAATATGTCATACATTACAACAGAATATATAAAAACTTTCATATATTATATATACAAACTATCTGTTACATCATTTGATATACATTCACTAGGATATATGAAATATCTATCCAAAGGAGTAAGGAGACAACAAACCTATCACTCAAACTCCTTTACAAAACACTAAGGATGAATAAATCCTTCATATATCTTCATTTTAGTAGTGCCCCTTTACTAAAGTGCCTAGCTACTCCATAGGGAATTCAAAGATAGATATAACGTAAACATCCTTTATAATTTGAAAGTTCCTAAAAAGGAAATTTCCACCATTGCCAGTTCGATCTCCATTATAAGACAGTATCTAGGCATCTTATACATATCAGTATAAAAATAAGAAATATATTCCCAGTAGCTAAACAAACCAATTTATTTAAAACAACTGATATATACCACTGTAATAATACAAAAAATTAACTCTACATTTAGTTTATTTTCGAACTCTTTTCATATAGACCCTGAGGTATGTATGACATGTAAAACTGGTGTGTATGCATCTATAGACATGAGATATGCAACAAATTATGTCATTCATAGGATGGATAACAAGCTTTCAATGCTTACACATCTTAATCATTTCAAAAAAGTCACATTCATACATTACAACTTATGGTCACACCAAAAATTCTTTACTTTGGAAAGGTATACACTAAATCATTCCCTTCCACATCATGATGTTCTTTGGAGGTTTACACCAGATCATTCCTCTTGTATTTTTTTCCTTGGGAGTATACATTAGATCATTCCCTACAAGGTAACTTACTATAGAGGATACATTAGATCATTCCTCCTCATAATTTTGGTCTCAAGAGGTATTCACCAGATCATTCCTTCTTGATCTTTAACTTTGGCATTCATAATTGCATTTAAGCATTTTCATGCTATTCAGTCACCTTCACATGAATTTAGACATCTTGCTATCGATGGCAAAATTTCATGCTATTTACTATTCATGCTTGACCATTACATCATTTTCCCTTTTGTCACTTAACATAGGCCAATTTTAATGGCACCTTCGGCTATTTTCAATTAACATAGAAATTTAGCCATTCTAGGGAAAATTATATAAGGCATTCGGCCAAGGCAAGGGAATCATGAGAAAATGGTATTTTTAACTCATTTGGTTCATTTCTAGCCTTTTTCTTACCATTTAAACATTATGGTAACAATTCCCATAATTATGCCTAACCCTTTATCACACCTAAAAATGAGGTGAGTACACTTTAGGCCATCCTTTCTCATATTTATCTAACTCCTCATTCATACCAAACACGACAATATACCTAACCTCACAACTTCACATGTTCATACACACTTTCCAGGTGAAATGGTCAAACTTTTTATTGGTAAAATGGCTAAAGCATAGTATTGCCATAACTTTCTATCTCTTCCTTTCTTGGAACTAAATTTATATGATTCCTAAGGCGTTATTCAAGGGTAATTTCAGCACCATTTATATGCAACCATTCGGCCAAGGTGAATAAAACACAATTTCTTGATTAATACTAAAGTTAGAAAATGAGAAAGATGCTTAAACATTAACCCACTTATATTCTCTCTTTCTTACCATTTCTTAACACTTTCTTACACTTTTTCTAGTACCTTTTTAACTAAATTCCAGCACCACCATAAACCCTAGCATTCGGCCAAAGAGAGAAAGTGAGCAAAATGAAGTTGTCTTATCATCTAGCTTGCCATATAACAATATTCATGCAAAAACCATACAAAAACATCATTTTCTCACACTACACAACACCATTTCAGCATTGGCATGGTTGGGGTTTTCTCAAAAACAAAGTTCCATCCATGAAAACATACTAACTCTTAAGTTTTCATGCATTCCAACAAGTCTATAATCATAAGAACTTGTAGTTTTCAACATATTTCACACCCACACAAGCAAATCAACCATGAGAGTGTAGAGAGAGAAAAGCCAGCTTTCTTACAAGATTAAAAACATCATAAACACACCATAAAATAAGAAAAGAATGGCATAGATATGTTTAGCTACCTTGGAAAGCCAATATAAGTGTAATTTCCAAGTTATTTTGATGAGAAATTCTTCTTCTCCTTTCCTATGAAGCAACTCAGCCTTTCTCTCCTTCTCAACTCTTCTTTGACACTTCTAGCACTTGGAGGAAGAAGAAGGCTGAAATTTAGGATTTAGGTTATTTACAAAAATGTCATTGGTGTTAAAATGTCCATTTTGTCCCTTTTTCTTCTCCTTTTTGTCAATGGCATTGTCTCTCCTTAAAAATGTAATTTCGTGCAACTTCCATGGGTTGGGACTTTTCTACCCCTCAATAATTTTGAAATTGCAGAGTGGTCCCTTAACTTTTTAAAATTTGCACATATGCCCCTAAGAAAATTGTCATTTTGCCATTTAAGTCCAAATGACCATTTTAGCTCCAATTTTCACCCTTTTCGGCTTCATGGTGTTAAAATCACTCAAACAAGATTTTATAAAACTTATGCCACTAAGGCAAAATTACCTTTTACCCTTTATGCCAAAGATATCATTTCCACCCTTTTTCTTTCTTTCTTTCTTTAAGCATAAGTGAGTAAGGATTTCTAATTTCTATTTTCCTAAAATACTTAAGGTAAAAATTAGATTTTCTACATTATGTAAAATCACTAATATGCCTTTAGGGTGAAATTACAACTTTGCCCTTCCTAAGGGAAATTGCCTTTAAATTGCCTTTTGACATCAAATGCAAGTGTTCTCTTACATAACTAGATTCTTCTTCTCTCTTAAATGAAATTAATGAGAATCCTTTTCTATAATTTCATGAAATAAAAGGATTAAACTAATTTTTCCCCTTCATGGTAAAATTACTATTTTACCCTTCCTTACCAAATTTCCAATTTCATTCTTTTATCACAAAAGTGATTATATAATAATAAAAATGTCCATTCAACTCCTTAATAAATCATCCTTAACACCCCACAAATAATACTAACAATAATAAAAAACAACGTCATCATAAAAATGTAAGTGTTTGGAGCAGATGTTACACCTCCATCGTCTTGGCTGTCCGCGACGTCCATTCTCTGCGTTTGTAACGCGAGTGGGAGAGAAACCCGCATGAAGATTCGGTTCGCGAACTGCATAAGGAGGCCCGATCTAGCTATTTTTGCACTGTTCGTCGCCATTTCGCTACACCTTGAGCTTGCCCGACTGCCACCTGTGCCGAATCGCAGCCCAAATCACCAAATATGCGACGAAGGTGATGCGACTCGAGAAAGACCCGTTTTGCCATTTTACAACCCAGCTCACATTTTTCATTAGGTTTTTTTCCATTTCTGCTATCTGTGTGCCATCCTCGGTGTTCCCCAACTGTCCACTGCCGTCCAAGCGACCGGAAGGGTGCAAATTCGTCGGCTACCCGAGAACTTGGGATCTGACCCGCGACTCTTGGAGCTTTTGGACAACTTTGGATTTGATTTTTTTGGCATTTTTCTTACAATTTTCTGGCGAGATTTTAGTGGTTTTTTGACGAATACTCTGTACAAAGACCATTGGGAAATTGAGAAGACAAGACTTGCATAAATTTTTATATTTTTATTTGCTGTTTAATTAATTGTCTAATGGATTATCTGCTATTGGAATTTTCTGCTGTTGTAAATATATGTGGTTGAATTTGTAAAGTTCATTGGGATTCCTAATTGTGTTGGATTGCTGTTTTAATTGCATGGATGTTGAATTTAGTTGTGTGATCTTCTTTATAGTTATGAGTGTATGTATTAGCTTTATTTATGAGACGTCATGATAATGCTAATTAGATTCCTTTTTGAGATTGACGGATAATGATTAGAATTGGAAAACTAATTGTAAGGAACAATTAATTATCACTTAGAGATAAGGTTAATTAATTGTTAGATTAAGAGTAGCTAAAAGTTATTTCTTAATAGTGGTGAATTAGACCAATAATGCTAATTTAAAATTTACCATTAGGAAGAACCAACCAGTGGTAGATTTTAGGTTTAAGAAATTCATTGAGACCAAAAAAGAATTTGAATTAGAATTAGAATTCACTCATAGGTAGCACATTCAAATTCAGTAATCCATTATCCTTTGTGTGTTTGCCAACCAGTGTAGGTTCCCTGATGGATTTGCTTTTCTTGCCTCTGTATATTTTCTTTTGTTCCTTGTCGCTGGTAGTTTATTGCACTTAGTTAATTATTAGGATTAGTTAAAAATCAATCACTTTGACTTTTAGGCTAGATAACAGAGAACAAGTAGTAACTCGGGGCTTTTTCATTCTTGAGGAATACGTCCTTGATACTCACCATTGCACTAGGATGCATCGATGCCTTAGGTGTAATTGCTTAGGTAACATTGGCAGCATCACACATCACTTTGGCAACTCCTCCTTTGTGTATATATGGGATTGTTGTCTTTTGCAGATTATTTCCTAAAACGCTATTCATAGGTATATAAATTAGGGTGATTCGACTTATACCATGGTTATGTATAACTTTAAGTATGTGACTCTTTTAAATTGGCTATAGGGGAGTTCACTATCTTAAAATTAATAACAATCATGGTGTTTTCAAAATCATTTAGTTTGACCATGGAATGTCTAACGGTCGTCCTATCTCGATATGAGCCTATCTACCACTACCCATACACTAGGAATACTTTCTCATTTCTCTTGTATTTCTCATGCTCATTCCTTTTTAATTCTCATATCATTCTTACTCTTTCTCTTTCATTCTCAACCCTAATGTTCCCCATTATACAAATCCAGGTTTATATCCCTTATTTGAGTGAAGTTTTGGGCTAATTCTGCTTTAAACTAGGTTATTGAAGTCATTTTCTAGAACATGGGCTGGTAAGTCAACTTCCCCTTACTTGGCAGTCAACTTTCCAATCTCTGTCCTACCAATTTTCTTAAACCCGAGGGCTACAAGTTGACTTCCATGGGCCCGATAGTCGACTGCTATGTTCTGGGCAATTTTCTGGAAAAGATGAGCACGACAGTCAACTTGCAAGGGCTGGCAGTCGACTGCTAGTGCTCGGCATGCATTTCTGGGCAACCGAAGAACACGACAGTTGAATTCCAAGAGCTGAGAATCAGCTGCTATGTTATACTCTATTTTTCAAACTTGTTGTTGACCCAGATTTTTGCCCAAGAACTTGTTAGTAACTCATTCCTGATAATCATCAACTCAATACCAGCATATAAGCATCATTTAACACATATAAACAGCTCAAACTACTGTTTAATTTCACTCAAATCTTAGATTTAACCTCATATTCATTAGTAGGTAAAAATCCATTTTTGATAATCTAATTTAAGCAAACATAAGTACATCCATGTAGTTTAAAATATCCAATAACATTGGTAATTTAGAATATGACCAAAAAAATTTTCATTTTGAGCCAAATGATTAGGAATTATGTGCCAGAATTATAATTTTTGAACCACCTATAAATAGGGCCAAACTTCAGAGGTCTCATTTTTACCTTAAACTTCAAAATTTTAGAGTGAGAAAGAGAGCCAAGCTAGAGAGATAAAGGGAGACAGTGAGAAGGAAGTTGTATTTCTAGTGCGAATAGTAGCAAAAGCTGATAGTAGAGGAAGCAAGGAAAACATCTGAGAATTTCAATCCAGCTTTATAACACAAAACAAGGTAGCAAACAATCTAATCCTCTCTATTTTGAAGTTATTTTTCATATATTGAAAATTGTGATTTTCATGTTGTTTAAACAAGGGAGGAGATTAAAACCTACATAACTTTCCTCACTAAACCTTTTTCATTTCATTTAGGTCCACGCTCACTTCTTTTCAGTTTAATTCCTCATTCTAATGCAACTGCATACAATATAATGTAACATACACAAGTATTTAACTTATTTAAAACTAGCAAACATCCCTTTATCCATAGGAGGAGTGGATGTTTCAAAAGGGAAGGAAATTTAGTAACCTTTTAAGTTTTTTGGTTTTCAAATTTTGAAAGGAAAAGAATTAGATAATTTTATGTTAATCCTCTTTGACATTTCTCTTTGTTAATTTTAATTACTCCAAATTGAGAAATTTTGGAATATTCAAACAAAGGAAAGAGAAACAATCACTTAAACTTTCTTCATTCTCCTTTCTTTTCACTTCAATTCTTTTCCTTTGCTTCCCTTCCCCATTATCAAACACACTCTTAGTGAGAAGTCTAAGGGTAAAAGAGCCAACGAATTGCGAGATAGGATAAAGAATGAGCAAAAAGTGCTTATTATAGTGTATGATTTATTCAAAGGAGTTGATTTGTGTAAGATAGGAATCCCATTGGGGCAGATCATGGAGGTTGCAAGGTTTTGCATGCTTCTACAAGTTTAGAGGTGTTTTCCAACCACATTCATGATTAGAAAATTCTCATGGTTTGATTATGTGCATTGAAAAAGGATTAAAGCTTGAGGCTTATGTTGAGAGTTTGAATTTCTATCTTGAATGACTTACTTTGTCTCTTCTTGGTTTAAAATTCTATTTGGATACCTCATGTGTGAGGTATTTCTCAATTGGGTCCTTACAATATTTTGTATGATTCTTTATAGAAAAAATTGTTATCGTTAAATTAAGTTCTTCTAATAGGTTTTTGGTCAATTTTAATGTCATCGGAGATGTAAGATGTGATAGGACTCTACTCAATGTTTATTGTGTAAAGCAGTTTGCTGTTGTTGGGGATAAGTAGCAGACTCATTAGCCCCCATTCATCGTAGTGGAAGACAATACCTTATCTCTAGACCAATCGTCCACCCATTGCTTTCCTCCTAGATTGTAACTGTTCCACTATTGTCGCCTGACATCTACTCGCTACTGATGTCGTACAAATCGTTATAGTACACGAGTTTATTTCCCTTTCCTTAATTAATTACCTCACCTTTTTACCGTTCTAAATACCAAGTGATTTGAGAGGATTAACCAATGACTATTCCAGACCTTTAAGAGATTACTCCAATAAATTTCCCAAGAGACCCCCATTCATCCTCTTGAGTAGTCGTGATCATTCATACAAAGTTAACAATTGTCATGCGTGACAATTTAATAATGCAAACCAAAAGAGAAAAAATGATTTAGTATGTTTTGATAGTATTTTTTTTTTAAAATTTCTTTTATTTGTATTGGTCATTCTCAACATTACTAAATAAAAAAACATAGTTTATTTGATATTTTACATGTAATGCATGTCAACATTTAATTAGTATCTTTATTTATCATATTAAATTTATGAATGACTAGTCAATGGGGGGATTTTATTAATAAAAAATATTCATCTGCGAAGGATTAAATTACAAAAGAACATTTATGTAGGGCTAAATTGAAAACTGTCGCATCAATGAGAGACTAAAATAAAGTTTTAGTTTTTTTATTCTGTCGAAGAATATATTATAGTTTGAGACAGTACCTTGCATTTCATTGTGAAGATCCCACTAAGCCCTCTTGAAATTTTCCACATTCAAACTTGACCAATTATGCGTGTGTTCTTTACGAAAATATTATCTTAGTATTGTCTAAGATCTAAAAATAAAAGGAAGTGCTTTAGTACTGAATTAAATTTTGGAAAGGGTAGTACAGATCCATTGCCTTCTAATAGTCTAGGGGAAGGGTTTGTATGATGGTCAAAATGAATGTGCGACACCTAAATTTTAAAATTATAGCATAACGCATGACAGAACACAAGATTTATGTGTCATTCTGTAGTTCCCGTTTTAGGATCCAAGAAGAAAAAATTTCATCCCTCAAGTCGTGTATGAGCGGATGGAAAAATCAAATTTTATGTACTCTTTAAATTATTAAATTCTCAAACTCAAACCTTTTTATCTAAAAAAATTTTAAATATTCAATTTTTTTATTATAATTCATCTACATATATAAATTCATGAAAGAAAACTTAAAAACTGCATCAGTTATATTATATAATCTCTAAATATAAAATTAATATAAAATATTAACTCTTTTATCGTTACAAAATTATTAAATAAAAAATTTTATATATAAATATTAAAAATAATTTTGTTGAGAGAATTGATGCAAATAATATAAGTTTTCTATATATGAGTGTTTTAATATAATAAATTATATAAAAGTGTTTATAGTATAAAAATAAATATTTAAATAATTTATATAAAACATGTGTACCAAACTTAGACATGAAATCCATAAACATCTTTAAGAATGTCTTTATTCTCAAACTTATTTATTTAATATTTAAACTAAGATTCAAGCCAACAAGTAAATTATATTCTATATTTGTAGGTCCTATCCCAAAGATCATAGAGCACAATTTCTATGCTTTCAATTTTCTTTCTTTTTTCATATTTTAATTTCAGATTGCTCAATAAGACAAACAGACATTTTTTCACTTTTAGCGTTTATTTTGTTTTTAAATTGTGTTTTGCCATGTCAAATGTGTCCTAGAGCCAAAAAAAAATTAATTTTTTTATTCCAACATGAATGGATATATGTTGATCTTGTGTGGCGAGTGTCCAGAAAGTATTTATAAAGTAGTGCACAATAGATAATAATATACATTAATCAAGTTCATAATTTTGGGAGTAAAGTACGTGATACTAAATAAACAACATGCAACACAACCCAGCAAAATAAATGTCACATGCCTAAAAATAAAAGAAGGGAAACTAACACCAAACTCAAAGAAAACATATCATCTAGTAAGTCAAACAACAAAAAATTTAATGCATATAATTTCTAACATTATCATTTAAATGTACGATAATTCTGTTGAAAATGCTATAGAGTCTCCCTTGAAATTTGAACATTTTTAAATTTATACAACAGTCTCAAAGGATATACAATGATTTTATTAGAGAGCTCTCCTCTCAACTAATTCAAAAATCAATATGATCATATGAAATAAATAAAAAAAAGTAGGGATCATGCTTGTTGTAATAACCCAACTTAAATTTATTTAAAAAATTAGGATAAAATATTTGGAAACCTTGAAATATTATTGGGAGGTGATTAAGGAAAATTTTCTAAGCTTGTAGTTAAAATTTAAAAATTTTTCAGAATTAAATTATATCTGATAGCGGAATTTTTATTTGCCTTGAGAAACTTTGCAAATAATTTTGAGAGGCTTGTGATAGTTTAAAAGTTTCCAAATCCCTGCCATATCATCCTAAATTCTTGCCTAAATCGGAAGACACATCCAAAATTTATATAGGACGAAGTGAGAAAGTACCAAAATGCCCTCAAGAAATTTAAAACCCATTTTTTCTCCATTTCTCTCAAATTCTCCTCCCTCTCCGTGCATCCTCTCTCCTTTCCCTCTCTCTCTCTCTCGCTTTCCCTTCATCGAAATTGCCACCTTTGTTCAACCACCAAACGGTCGCCGCACATCGCTCGTTGCCGTCGGAAGGTGCAGCAGCTCTGTCTGACATCACACCAAGCCGTCTACAGCTCGCCAGACCACCACAGTTGTAACAACCGAAAAAGTTTTAAAGGATAAAAATCAAACTTATAACCCTAATTCCTTTTAAACTGAGGCTGGCGCATATTTCGAGGATGAGGATTCGTAATAGAAGGTCGTTCGAAGTCAGAAACACGATCAAACAGAAGGAAATGCAATCCGGCGATCAGAAACTGACAGACGATGTTTCGTGCATCAATTCCACTGACGAAGGCCAAAACCTTCACATGGAAACACGTGCGGACATCTGGAAGGAAATTGACACCCTAAAGTATCCCCGGGTGGTCTGGGAAAAGTCAGAATCGCCCCCAAAGGCTTTAAATTTCTCGGATTCCCTCTATTTCTCTCAAATCTCTCTCTCTCCTCACCACACTTTCTCTCTCCTCTCTCTCCTCCTTCCTCCACCGTGCACCGCCACCACAACCACCATGGGCCGCCACTTGGCACACCAATCGATAGCCCTCGCTACCCACAACCTCCAGTGACCACCCACGGCCGCCAGCACCGCTGAAAAATGCCACTTTTCTCCTCCACCATGCGAAAATTTCGCCAGCTCAGATTGCCGCCATCTGTCACCGTTAGCCGTCACCGCCCCCACCACCGTGTAGCCTGAGCTGCCAGCTTCCTCCATTAGCTCGCCGACGTCGAACAGAGGCTGGACGTGCTCAAATCGAGGCAATCTCCGTCCACAGTGAGTGAATCTTCGTGGCCAAAAAATGCCATCCAAACGGTCGTGAACCACTGCGCCACCACCATATTCAGACTCCTGGACTTGCGGGCTTCACCGTGGTGTAATTTTTGAGGCAAACCGGACCCCTCCGCAGTGCGCCACCATACGCCGCCGTGCGCCACCATGCCGAAGTTTCTGGACATGCATCGGGAGAAACCGAGACCACCCTGAGACAGAATTCCATCATCCGATCACATTGGTAAGGTCCGATTTACCAAAAACTGATGATATCTGACTGAAATGACTGCCGAACATAATTAGGCAATAAATTGACCTAGGTATTAGGGCAATTGGACTTAGAATTTTTAAATGGATGATGTGACAAGCCTGAATATTTAATTTAATGTCCAGGAAATTAATTGGGCTCAGAAACAATTTTAAAGATAAGGTATTTCACTGTTTTCGAATTGATTTCGGGAAGATGATTTCGTTGTTCGCACCGCTAAGTATTCATCCAATTTTTGAAGTATATTTGAACTGTAAATTATTCTACTGGGATTTTATATCTCATCAGGTTGTTTACTCAGATGAACAGGGACAGGGACAGGGACAGGAACCTAGACGATAGCTGATGATGCCTTGGTGATAAATAGGAAAATGACTTAGCTTAGGCTTAAATCGTCTTGTATATATATTTTGATGACGTTGCTGTATATGGGTTTCTGTCATTTATGTTTTCTGTTATTGTTGGACTGGCTGTATAATTGTAAACAGGTGATTATTGTATTTTGGGTATGTTCGAAGTACAGAGGAAACTCTGCCGGATTTTTAGTAGGGTTTGCTGCTGTAAACTTATAAATTTAAGTTGGAATGTATATGAATGCATGATGTGAGGTATATACGAGTTTTAGATTTCATTCCAGAGTAATTTATAATGTATGTATGTATAATTAGTAGCTGCGTGTGAATTAGGGTTGAACGGAATCCGAATGGACAACGGGAAGTCTATTTGGGTTACGCTCAACCAGTAGCGATCCCCTGACATTCCCACATCGGGAATAACTATGTAAATCAACCCATATGCTTTCGCTAATCAGATAAGCATCGCGTATGTTGTATTAAGGGATCGTTAGACACTGAAAACGGCATTTTTCTCCTCCATTGTGATTCTGAAGTACTTCTTTGATTTAACCATTTCTGTGCTGTTCGATCATAGGTAATTGGTGCTTAAGCTGCTCAGCAACATCCCAGAGCTGTCGGTGACCTTAGCCACCACTGTCGCCATCGCCGGTCGCTAGAAAAAGTTAAGGAAGGTGCAGGGACTAAACTTTAAATTTCCAAAATCTTTGGTATACACTGAAAAACTCTGAATTAATCACTTTTTATGTAATTTCTAGCTTCGATAATGCCATTAGGGATGAATGGAAGAGTTAGATTGGAAAAGAATGATGAAATTCATAAATTTAAAAATAGGGACTAAATTGAAAAGTTTGAAAAAATTTTGTATGAAGTAGAATTGTAAAATTTGATGTATCCCTGTAATCCTTAACTTAATTACGACTCTTATGAATGCATGGAGTTGGAAAATGGAAGGAAATTCTTGGAAAAGTTTCGATTCAAGTTTAGGGACTAAACTAAAAAGACTGATATAGTTTGTTTAAGCAATGTAAACCATGTACATTCTGAAATTTTGAGTGAATTAAGTTTATTTAGCCTCCTAGAAGCATCATGGAGTGAATTGGATAATTTTATAGCTAAAAACCAACTTTGGGATAAATAAGGGACTAAAGTGCAAACTTATTATTTTTAGGCATTGAAAATAAGTTTTAATTCTGAACGTTGGTTATAAAAATGTACAGAGGTGACTTGAAGAATTAATTCAAGGAAAAGGAGAAGAATATTTAAGTTAAGTGAAGGAAATACCAATTAAGGTAGAGTAATCTACACCCCCTTTTATTTTGACGAATATTTAATGTGAATTGATTATTGTGATTGTGTTTACGAATATGTACTGGGAAATGTGTGTTGGATAAGATGAGTATAAGAAAATACCTGCATGTGTTTGAAATATATTTGGAAATTCTTTGCTGCTTGTTTTGATTAGACTATTGGAATTGTATACTTATAGTGCAGATGAAACTTGGGATGGATACTTGATAATTGGTATGGGACGAGTGTCAAGTATTCCATATTCAGACCTGCTTGTAAACTTCCATTCTTTGAACAGTGAAATAGTCTGTATATGTTAGGGTTTACCCGTTAAACCAATACACCCCTATGAAAGACTATAAGGAGTAAAGGAGGAGAGTCTATACGAGGGAATGGATTGGTTTAAGAGTAAAGCCCTATAATCCTAAGTATTAGTCACCTGTATGTATACGTTTCCTTATAGTTAGCATAGAGAAATGAGACCTATTGGTAATGTGCACATGGTGGGGATGCCCCTTTCGATATTAGGTTCTCAGTAACAAGGAGGACGATCTTGTGATAATCACCGGGATGACGATCCCCGTGATAGCAACAATCTCAATCACATGGAAGACGGTCCCCGTGATAGCAACAATCTCAGTTACATGGAAGACGGTCCCCGTGATAGCAACAATCTCAGTCACATGGAAGACGGTCCTGTGACAATCACCGGGAGGACGGTCCCCGTGATTTTAAAATGAGATTGGAAAACAATAGGTAATGAAATGTGAATTAATTTATGTGATTTTATACATATATGTACAGATGACTGAAATTCTTGCAGTAACGTAGTAGCGTTCTGCAATGGATCTGAAAATTTGGTTGCAGGCATTTGAAAAATGATGGTTTTTTGTAAATACTTATACTCTTTGATTGAGTGAATGATTTTTTATTTATAATTTTTGAATAGCCACTATATTTCCCATGTTTATTGATTTTTGATAAATGAAGCTTCAATTCACATGTTTTGTTTAATAAATGAGTTTGGGGAGAGGTTTTTCTATACCCGAACGGGGGTATAGCTGAACACTCAACTGTTTTGAATTAAATAAATTGTATATTACTCTACTGGGATTCAAGTCTCATTAAGTTGTGTGTTCAGACAATCAAGGGCATGATGGGGCTAGGAATTAGCTTGAAATTGGCTATGTTTACTGCGCAGAATTACAGAGAGATCAAGAAGCTATGACATAGCTTAGTGCATTAGTTGTAAATGTCTTAATGGCCTTAATATGATGTTTATTAATCACTTAATTTGTATTTGGAGATATTATATACTATAGTGGTAAATATTTGTGTTTTATATCCTGTAATTATTATCTCAAATGCAATGTATGAATGGTGGTTTAGATTTATATTCTAGAGTATGTGATGGTTGTATCATTTGGTGATTTAAGGTATTAGATTAGCTAGGCAAGTATGGGATTGAGTGAAATTTGAATAGGGACGACTATTTGCGTTATACTCAACCAGTAATGGCCCCGAACGATGCATATTTTGAAAGCAAAAAATTTTCATTGCATTTCACACTTTCTAAATTACATGCTATGATAAGGGGGTCGTTACACTTGTGAATAAAGGAGTTATCTAGAGTCAAAATATGAGTAAAAAGAAATCAAAATAGATTAAAATCCATGCAAAAAAGTGGGATCACCAAAATAAGACTGTATTGAATTATACAAAAGGAAACAAATTAGGTCGTACACTTCTATCTAAAATAAGATCAAATAAATGAATGAGTTTACCAATTCATTGATAAAATAATAAATACTATAACAAAAAAGGAACAAACTCAAATGCATTTATGGTTTTAGAGTAGAATGCTTCATATTAGTCTCAAAAAAATCTAACTACAACATATTTTAGATTAACTTCCTTTCATATACCTTAAAAGAATATATATATATATATATATCAAAAAATATATCTAGGAAAACACATCAATAAATCAAAAGAACATAAGTGAACACAAAGCTAATAAGAATATTAAACTAACTACAAAAATTAGAAAATAGCTCATGAGGGTAATTAAACATAAAAACTTGTAGCTTAACATAATTCAAATGACCATTTTGCTCATATTATTTTTACCGACACACAGGACTAGCAACACTCTTGTTAGTAAGGTTATCCAAGGTACACAAAGTGGTAATGAATATGGTCGTTAGCGACAGGATTATGTATCAAATAGATTCTCATATAAATACTTTTAATTGAAAATTTATATAAATTCACTAAAACACTTCATATTTTGAAACTGTAAAGTCAAATTTTTAGTAAATAATAAGTAATAAAAAAATTTCACCAACTAACAACAAAATACATAAGGTTGCATTCGGTATGATATGCACATACTTTCATTAATGAAAAAGACATTCCCCAATTCATAGAAGTTTCAAATAAATTGATTTATCTCAAGTCCAGATGACGAAAAATGTATATAAAACAATTTAATAACTAAATTTCAAGAGTACAACTGAGAGTATAATAGGCATTATCTATTCACTAGTAACCTATGCACAAAGAATATTCTTCACAATTATTCAATCAGACTTTAATGGTAAGTGCATCTTCTGAGGTTCTTAAAATTATGAGTACTATAAAAACATTATTCTCACCTTCAAATAACTTATCAATATCCTTTATTGGTAAAGGTGATATAACAACTTTCTATTTATTTTCATTTACCTTTTCAACTCTAAATTCAATTAAAATTTTTAAAGCTAAAGTTTTAACTTATTTTATTTTTATTTTTTATTTTTTATTTAATCCCAAAATTTATGTTTTGGTTAAAAAGGATGAATTTCAATTTTTTATGTCTTTGAAAAAATGAGCAAAAAATAGTATATAATTTACCCTGTTTTAAATATCACGACCTCCAACCTGCAAGAAAACAGGTCAAACAAGGTTTTCAACGATTTTGGATCCTCTGCTTGGCATTTTCTAGTAGGCGCCTGGCACCTTTAGCGGCGGTTTTTTTCGCTGCTAAAGTGTGTTTTAATATTATTGCAACGAATATTGCTGCTGTTGTAACTTTTGTTTAAATAATTAATTTTAAAAAAGTTATAGTAGCGATACTTTTTGTTGCGATAAATTTTAGCAGCGAAAAAACCGCCGCTAAAAGTGCCAAGCAGGTGCCCAACAAAAAGTGCCAAGCAGAGAATCTCCACTAGGATATTTCTATTATATTTATTTATGTTTCATAAGGCTAGAGGGAGACCTGGTCTAATTTGCCCCAAAAAAAAAAAACTTGGTCTAAGGGCGTAACATTTCATTCCAATTTCCAAGCGTTTCTCTTGAATCCAAAGCTGACTTATTCTTATTTCAGTGTAAAAGTCTGATGAAGAAGCTGCAAGACAACTTCTGAGAAAACTAGATAGTTTATGGTTTCCGATAATAACTATATACTGAATTGATTTCCAGGAAACACAGACCGTAAATATTTTCCAGAGGAAAAATCTTGTACTCTATTTATCAATTACCTTAATAAAATTACTCTCCTGTTCTTTCTCAACCCTTCGACTATTCCTTGTGGCTTATTATTATTAATTATTAATTATTGTTCATATTTTTAACTATAGGAAATGGGAGCTGCTCTAGCAACTTCCAGAATGACTATTGTGGCACTTTGGCGTCATTGTCTTCTTCGTAGCAGTTCCACACCAATTGAGGACCCTGACGATTATTATGCACCTTGTTGTATACCTCAAGCGCATACGTACAATTCCAAATATCCTACGAGAATGCAAATTCTAGATGATTTTATGAAGGCATTAACTGATTCTAATACTCACATAATTGGAGTGTATGGTTCAAATGATAACGTTGAAGACCGCTTGATTCCTAAAGTTCATAGAAGGATTGACAGAGATAAGGTATTTGATGTGGTTTTGACTGTAACTGTAACAAAGAAGCCTGATGTGAAGAAGATTCAAGATGAAATTGCAGGCCAATTGGGGTTCAACTTTAGTGAGAAATCTGAGGGTGAAAGAGCTTGTGAACTACTTGTTAGGATCAAAGAAAAACAGAAAATCCTTATTATACTCCTTAACCTTTACGAGGCCCTAGATTTGGGTAAGATAGGAATCCCATTTGGTGAACATCACAAAGGCTGCAAAATATGAATATCATGGAATTCAAACGTAGAGATAATTGTATCCAAGCAGATGCATACTGACACAGATTTCTATGTCAGATTATCTTAGTTGATCAAAGCTTAAGGCTGATGTTGAAAGTCTTCGAATTATATCTGTTTTGAAGGGCTTACGTTGTGTCTTCCTTACCATTTGTTTGTTTGTTTGTTTTTCTTTTTTTCATTGGGGAGTGTATTATATTTATATTAGTAGCATTTTCTCTCGTTCTGTAGTTTTGCTTAATTTTATAGAAAGAGTTGAAACACTTTGTCTTAACTCTGAAATAATTTATATATTGCTCTATAGGAATTTGTCCAATTAATATAGGTATATTAATTTACTGAAGATGGTAATAAAATGTCCATGCTTTCAATCGAGGGAAAAAATGGCCAGTGAATCTTAAATCCAAAACTCTAGGGTTTTGAGTTGCACACCGACGGGTTTTGCAGAATGATTTCGGCCAATTTGCCTGTCTTTAATACAATTAAATCACTATGTTTTAGGGGGACCATTCCTTTAAATTTTCGTTGACTTTCACCTTTCAGAATCAACTGCAGTAATGATGCAATGAGAGAGTCGTTCAATGCAAAGCACGAACAAGTACGGTCATAATAATATTAATAAAATGTTCATTAAAACCTAGCTCTTTGAGTGTATCTGAAGGAATCTCCAACTAATTTTGTCATAATCCTTCTCGAGGTCAATTTTAATTGCCATGTATCCTTTGCTCCACGTTTATTGCGCATTGTGTGTATAGCTTCCTGAACAATGATAATGTTATCATTGTTGTGGTTCCTAAAAATAAAACTACACTGGTTGGGAGAAATAATAAGAGGCATAATAGGTTTTAAACACATGGAAATAATTTTTTTCAATGGGTCTAAATTGATTAATATAACTAGGATTATCAATTTTAGGAATTAAAATCAGTAGAGCTTGATTAATATCCTTCATGTGCTCTGGATTAGAAAAGATGTTTTTCACTAGCATGCAAACCGAGCTTCCCACCACATTCCATTGAATGTGAAAGAAAATTTCTTGTAAACCATGTGGGTTATGGGATTTAAAATCCCCGAGGCTAAAGATAGCTCTCTTGATTTCCTCATTTGTTACTTGTCCCTGATTAATGTTGTTCCAATGGTTAGTATCAAGAGTAGGAAAATAATTAATTAAACATAAAGGACATTAGTTCATGTTTTCCTCAGTATATAAATTTCTAAAAAAGGACACAACCATGTTTTGACGTTCATCTCTATCTCCCACCCAGATGTCATCTGAGTTCAAGAGCTTGACAATTTTGTTCCTGTGTTTGCGTGTAATAGTTGAAGTACGGAAATATTTAGTATTTTTATCTCCATACTTTAACCATTTACAAAGGGAATTTTGGAACCAGAGCAGTTCTTCCTGATGCTGAATTCTATAATAATCCTATAAATGTTCTTGTTTCCTACTAGAGCAGCTTTCTAGAAATTTATCAATCCTCTTAGTCTTCTCAAGATTTTCCTTTCTTTGTAGAAGATATTCCCGAATTTCTTTTTGTTCCATTCCTTCACTGCACTTGTGAAATTATTGACATTCTCATTCCAATTTATGCTAGAATTCTAGTTATGTTGCATCAAAGTTGGGAAAGAGTCATCTTTGAGTCAAGCTTCCTGAAAATGAAAAGGTCTATTCACATAATTATTATTTTGAGAAGCATTAAAATTAATAAGAATAAGGTTTGTGATCCGATTTAAGTTTAAGGAGGTGAGACACATAGGCTTTTGTGAATTTTAGGTGCCATTCCAAATTAGAGAAAGCCAAGTCAATTCTTTCCTTGACCTATTGTCATTCCCAGGTGTACTTAGGACCTATATAACCCAAATTCATTAAACAAAAGTCACAAATACAACAATTAAAATTATTTATAAAATTCCAGTAAATATAAGCACTCCCTATTTTATCACTAGGTGATTGGTAGCTATTGAAGTCCCTTATCACCATCCAAGGTCCTCTAGTGCCATTGGCAATATCATGTAGGTCATTCCAAATAGCATTTCACAAATGGTTTTGGGTTTACCACAAACGACTGTGGCAAACCATTGATTTTGGTCATTCCGATGATTAATTTTAACATGATTAAGTGATTCTTGGTGTTAAGGACTTTGACATCAAAATTAATATCATTCCAAGTGAGCCAGATTCCACCTGTGAAGCCCTCCGTCTCCACTCGAATGGAACCTTTCAAGCTAATTTTTCTACTAACTGCATTAGCCTTCCTTCCACTGATTTTAGTTTCTAGCAAGGCAATAAAACTCACATTATGAACATAAATTAAATCATTAAGGTAGGGAAAGTTTTGGTACCTTCCCCTCTACAATTTCAAGAAATAAAAATCATAAAAAAGGAGAATAAGAAGAAGAGAAATCTATCACAAATTACTGTGATATACAATTGTTGCACCAAACATTGAGAGGACTTCCTCTCCATTATTTTTCAACCATTTTTCACCAATTTTGATAAGTTGTATTGATTTGGCAGGGTAAGGTTTCTTTTCTGATGAGGTGTGCTTCCTGTTTGCATTTCATCCGCATTGGGCTGCTTCACATTTGGGCTTGCTTTAGATGACCCATATTTTTTTGTTTTTGGGCTGTTTTCATAGACCTTGTTATTATTACAAGGCTAACCGGTTCCCTGATGGAGTGCTCATTTAATTTCCCTTTTCCTTTTAGATCCTTTTTCCCATTGACTTTCTCATGATCTTTTAGGCTCTCACATTTTTTCTTGAGCTCAATTCCTTCATGCATAGTGTTATCACATTTTACTCTTAATGTATTCTTTTTAGTGGCATTATTATGTGTCTTTATTCTTGGGTTTCTAGGAGTGTCATGCATGATAAATTCCATGTTTCTTGAGGGTTCCAAAATTGTAGGGATTTCCACTATTTTCGGGATGCTATCTTGATTGGTGTCATTGACCGATGTCACAATCTGGGTTTCCATTATTTCATCCACTAAATTCACAATTATATCAAAACGAGATCTTGTGTCATTAATTGTTGATTTCTCCACGTTTTCATTCTGTAATGACACGTCATCGCCGTTAATCTCACACGGCACCATGCTATTCTCCTTTATTCCCATGGTTCTCTTGTTTGTTTTCTTGGAAATCATCCAAGTCCTGAAGCCTCCTTATTCTCCTTCTGTTTGGACAGTGTTTGAAGATGATGGGGGTTTCTTCTTGGGGTTTTTCAGATCGATGTCTCTGCCTTTCTGTATTCAGGCTGCAATCTTCCTGTTAATGTCTATAACAACCACATGTGAAATAGACCATACGTAATACTTCATATTTGATGTGTCTTGTCTTCTTCCAAAGTGTGAACTTAGCTTGCAGCTATTTACTCATATCTACTTCCACACATATACGGGCAAATCTGCCTCTCTCCGCAACTAGTTCATTCTCTTGTGGGTGAAGAGTTTTCATCTATTTTTAAAGTTCTGCCAATTCTATTACCCAGCCTTTTCAAGAAAATCTGATCATAGTATTCAAAGGGTAGTCTAGGGATTCTTACCCAAAATACCATGTTGTTGAACTTATCCTCAAATGGGTCAAAATTCGGACACCATCTCTGAACAACTAAATAATGATAAAAAATAATCTAGGGCCCTCCATGCAAAGCATAAGTATAATCCCTACTGAGAGTAGAATGGACCAGGAAGTAGTCGTTGTCCATATTGGTGATTTTCATTCCACCTGTAGGGTTCCAAAGCCTTTGGATTTCGATTTTGTACCTATTTTCTTCCCCATTAGCTTCAAGATGAGCGAATCTCTCTAGGGTTGAGACCATGTTGTTTTATTTGTAATAACAGATATAGAGTGTATTTGGTAAAGGAAACATTGAGGAAATTATAACTGCAGAAGGCATTTTTATTCATATGTGAAACAACATATTTATAAGATAGAAGCAAAATAGATAAATAAAGCACTACAGATCATGCCTAAAAAATAGGAAACCACTAAATAGATCATGCCTAAAAAATAGGAAATAACTAATCAGATCATGCCTAAAGAAAAAGACTTAACAGATTGATCCTAACAGTCAATATGTCTTTTAATTTTAAAGAACTCAGCATATAATCTTCTGCAGTTTGTTACATGGTTCCAACAGTCACATCATCAACACTCCTCCTTGACTTTGGAACTGCAAACTCCAAGCTTTTGTCTCAAGTATTGAAATCTGGCTTTTAGAAGTGCCTTGGTCAGAATGTCAGCACTTTGGTTCTCTATTTTGTAGTGTAGTAACTTGACTTCTCCTTCCCTCTGAATTTCTCTTAGAAGAAAAAAATTTATCTTGAAATGCTTTGTTTTGCCATGAAACACCGGATCATTGGAAATTGAAATTGTAGACTAGTTGTCCACAAAAATCTATGTACTTTCTTCTTGCTCCATATGCAAATCTGTCATAATTTTCTTGATCCAAAGAGCCTGATTCACTACAGCAACAGCAACTACATATTCTACTTCTGTGGTTGATTGAGCTATAACATCTTGCTTTTTAGAGCACCAGGAAAAAACTCCAAAACCAAAAGAAAAATAGTAACTAGATTTGCTTCTCATGTCATCAATACAACCTGCCCAATCACTATCAGAGTATCCATGAAGGTTAAACTCATGAGTACGAGAGTACATCACACCATAGTCTACAATACCTTTAATATATCTAACAACTTGTTTAGCTGCTTGAAAATGAACTTCACTAGCACAATGCATGAACCTTGAAAGTATACTTATTGCAAACAAAATGTCAGGTCTGGTTGCAGTAAGATACAATAAGAAACCGATCAGACTTCTATAATGTTTTTCATCAACTTTTTCAGCTCCATCATCCTTGTTAAACTTCTCCTTTTGGTTCATTGGAGTTGTTGTGCTTTTGTAGTCTTCCATATAAAATTTTTTTAGTATTTCCCTTGCATGCTTCTTTTGGCAAATGAAAAGTCCACCATGATCCTGTTTCACCTCTATTCCTAAAAAGAAACTCATCAAGCTAAGGCTTGTCATTTCAACCTCTTTGAGCATTTCAACTTTAAACTTCTTTATAAGTTTCTCATCACTTCTTGTCACAAGCAAATTATCAACATAGATAGCAAAAATGATTAAATTTGCATAAAAAACTTCACATATAATGCAGCTTCACTTGGACTTTTGATAAATCCAAGATTTAGAAGATAATCATTTATCCTATTGTACCAGGCCCTTGGAGACTGTTTAAGACCATATATGGCCTTATTCAACTTGTAAACCTTTTCTTCCTCTCCTTTGATCAGAAACCCCTCAGGTTGCTCTACATAAATCTTCTCCTGCAAGTAACCATTTAGAAAGGCAGATTTTACATCTAAATGATAAACTTTCCACCCTTTATGTGCAATCAAGGCAAGCAACATTCTAATTGTATCAAGGCATTCAACCGGGGCAAATGTTTCTAAAAACCTACTCCAAACAGCTGAGCATAGCCTTGCACCACTAACCTTGCCTTGTATTTATTTATAAAACCATCTGAATTGAGTTTAGTTCTATAAACCCATTTGCTCCTATAGGTTGCTTGTTTTGAGGTCTGTCCACTAGTTCCCAAGTGTCATTTTTTTCAATCATTTTTAGCTCTTCCTTCATGGCATTTATCCACTTGTCATCTTTCTTAGCTTCTTCAAATGTTGTAGGTTCTAAGATAGCCACATTGCACCTTTGATAAATCTCAGATAAAGACCTTGTACCTTTGACAGGAATGTCATCGACATCATCCTCCAAAAATTGTGAGGTTTTTGGCAGCTGCTTGCTTGCTGGCTCCTCCCAACTCCATTGTTGATCTTCTATGAACTTGACATCTCTACTCACAAGAATTTTTCCACTTTGTATTTGAAAAATTTGGTAAGCTTTGGAAGTGTTGTTGTATCCAATGAAAACTCTAGGTTCTACCTTTTTATCAAGTTTGTCTCTTTTAACCTGTGGAATATAAGAAAAACAAACACAACCAAAGATTTTTAAATTTTGTAAGTCTAGTTTGTACCCAAACCAGCCTTCAAATGGAGTTTTTTTGTTCAAAACTCTGTTTTGAAGCCTATTTAACAAGAATACAGTAGTGTTTTCAACCTCTGCCTATAGCTTCTTTGGTAACTCCTTTTCATGCAGCATACACCTTATCATCTCCATGATGCTTCTATTTTTTCTCTCACTTACACCATTTTGTTGTCGGGTGTAAGGCATAGTGAGTTGGTGCTCAATGCCAGCTTCTTCACAAAACTTATGAAAAACATCATTTGTGTATTCCTTCCCATTGTTAGACTTTAGTATTTGTAACCTGCAACCACTTTGATTTTCCACCAATGCTTTATATTTCTAGAAAATACTAGTAACCTCAGTCTTGGATTTAAAGAAATAAATCCAACACTATCTTGTATAATCATCAATAAAAGTAATAAATATAAACTACCATTTAAAGATGATACTCTATGAGGTCCCCCCACATCTGTGTGAACCAATTGCAACCTTTGAGTTGCTCTCCAAGCTGTTCGAGGAAATGGTTTTCTGACTTGCTTTACATATTGGCAAGCTATACAATCTGCCAACTTGTCTTTAAGCATTGAGACACCTTTCACCAATGCATGTTTCTGCATGTATAACAGTCTTGAAAGATGGAAATGCCTACGTCTTTTGTGCCATAGTTCAACATTGGTGGTTGTTCTTGAAAAAGCTAATTACTCCTCCTCCATAAGATTTAGAGTATAGCTTTTAGCTCTCATTTTCACCTTAAATACGTCTTTACCTCTTGCATCTTTGATCAAGCACCAATTGTCTTCAAATATGAGTTTAGAGCCATTTTCTACAAGCTGTGCAACACTGAGAAAATTTTGGTCAATATCAAGCACATATAAGACATCAGAGATATGTTTTAGACCTGCCAAGCTTTCAATAGCAACAGTCCCTTTTCCTATGACTGAGATGAAGTCACCGTTTCCAACTTTTACTTTGGAAACGATGGTTTTGTCTAACTCTATAAAGAGATTCTAGTTGTAGTTCATGTGATTTGTGCAGCCACTGTCTATCAACCATGAGTCACTGGAACTATTGCTTGTAGCAAAGCATGTTGTAACAAAGAGTTGTTCATCTTCTTGTTCTTCCATAGTTACCTTCGCCTCCTTCGATTTAGACTTACAAATTCGCTCTACATTCTGCACTTGATATCCGTTCTCCACTAACATTTTCTTTGAGGATGGTTTATCTTCTTGCAATGTGGACATGGGGTAAAAGTCTCACCTTGATACTTGTTGGAGTCTTCTGACTTTTTGTTCTTCCATTTGCTGTTCTTGTTGTCTTTGCCACCTTTTAAATTTTGTGCTTTTGCATGAAAAGAACCTTGTACAACCTCATCATGTCTCATCATTCTTCTTTGCTCCTGGACCTGTAAAGCATTTATCAATTCTCCCAAGGTGATGGTTGACTGATCCTTTGACTCCTCTAATGCTGATATCATTGATTCATACTTTTCAAGTATAGTAACCAGAATTTTTTGCACTATTCGTTCATCTGGGAAGTCCCTTCCAAGAAGACACACTTTATTTGCTATACTCAACAGTCGGTCAGCATAGCTTTTGATTGTTTCTGTCTCCTTCATGCTCTGCATCTCGAATTCTCTTGCCAAGTTGAGCACTTGCATGCCTTTAGTTCTTTCACAACCATGATATTTCTTTTTAAGATAATCCCAAATCTCTTTGGTAGATTTAAAGTTCATAATTCTTGTAAAAATGATTTTTGACACAGCAGAAAAAAGATAATTTCTGGCCTTAGCCTTTTTTTGTCTTCCTTTCCTTGTGATTCTTCATTTGAGCCACTATTGGATTTGAAGGCAATTCAGGAACTTCATAGTTTTCTTCCACTGGTTCCCAAAGATCTAATGCTTCAAGATGACTGATCATTCTTACAGCCCATAACTCATATTCCTCACCATCAAAAATTGGTGGTGGACCTATTGTGTATGTATCTCCCTTCATTGGTGTTTCTCTCAACTCATAAATCCCTCAAAGATAATAGCTCTGATACCAATATGTTGTTTTATTTGTAACAGCAAATATAGAGTGTATTTGGTAAAGGAAACACTGAGGAAATTATAACTACAGAAGGAATTTTTATTCATATGTTAAACAACATATTTATAAGACACAAGCAAAATAGATAAATAAACCACTACAGATCATGCCTAAAAAAAAGGAAACCACTAAACAGATCATGCCTAAAAAAAAGGACTTAACAGATTGATCCTAACAGTCAACATGACTTTTAATTTTTAAAAAATC
Source organism: Senna siamea (assembly GCA_031216115.1). NCBI lineage: Eukaryota > Viridiplantae > Streptophyta > Magnoliopsida > Fabales > Fabaceae > Senna > Senna siamea. The sequence continues at coordinate 13,124,977 of CM062355.1, read as the reverse complement.
AGCATATAATCTTCTACAGTTTGTTACATGGTTCCAACAGTCACATCATCAATAAACCATTCTAGATGTTCCTCCTTAGTAGTATGGATGACAGAGTTCGTTGGATTTGTATCTTAACCATTCTCTTGGATAATGTCCTCCAAATCTTCTGTAGTATTAAAGAAAATGCAATCCCATTCATCATGGTCATTGCTCTTTGATGTAGGGTTACCTCCTGAGAAATTCAAAAGAGAGTCCTTATAAGAGAGAGTTTTAGCAGCTGCTTTGTTCCTTTGGATTGCTTTAATATTGTTATCTCCTGTTTCCTCTTCCATGACTAAAACTAGTTTAGGGTTTCCAAGTGGCACCACTTTTATCTTTTTATTACTCTAAGCAAGGATATCAGCTTCCTCATCTAAGATGTTCCCGTGCAGCATTCTAAGAGTTCATTTATTCTCTTAATCACTCTATTACCATTATAATGACATGTCAAGATGTTTCATAGTAATTAATTAGATATTAAATTTTGAAAGGAGATTAAATTCTTATTTTTTATTTTCAAGTACTAATTATGGCTGAAATATCAATTAAAAAATTCTCTTTGACACAATAGTATACAAGACGTATATCATATATCATTTTAAAGATGATTTAGAGGGGAATAAAAAGCCTTAAATTTTTATTTCACATAAACATGCCAAAATCATTTTTAATTCCTATAATCATATATGATTTCTTTGGTACCAATTGTAAGACCATAGATTCATATATAATGTATAAAACATTGAATAAAATCAAATAAGCGAAGAATGTGCACCTAATTAATTTTGCCATTATTAGTGATGCAAGACTTGTTCTAACATCGGGGGGCTAGGTATTCCTCTCTATATCCTTAAATCTAACTACTGTCTTTCAATGGGCTACACACATAGGATTTAGGGTTAAAGAAGGGACTTAATATAACACCCCAATATCATAGTCTTTCTCTTTAACTGCTTCTTGCATAAGCCATTACGCTACAAGACTAGTGTGTTACCTTCACTTTTATCCTTAATTATTACTTGAGTTTGATTTTTAATTACCATTTAATATTTGATTAGGTTTGGGTACTTTTACTCAGGTATTTTATTTATACAAATGCATAGCGGAAGATTAAATAATAGAACATACTAATAATAAGAATACAGTGGAAGGTAAACATCATATATATATATTCTTTAAATATTTACAATGTCAAACATATATTTATAGTAACTTTCACATATCCTAATATATATATGCCTTTACATGCTTATATACATCCAAAAATGACTTATCCTAATTCAAACCCAAAAATATACTAAGAATTAGGATGAAAAGGGCTACAATCTATATAGTTACATATTTATCAAAAAGAGGTACTACTCTTTGTTTACTATGGAGGAGGAACCTCTAGAATTTCCAATATTCATATCCCTTGTACAACAGTGAATGACCCTAAAAGGTTATTTCAACCATAGCTACTTTTATCTCCATTAATATGTGTATCTAGTCATCTGATACATACCAGGATAATAATGAGAAATAAATTCCTAGTAGCCAAACAATCTAATCTTTAAAACTCTGGTATGTACCACCATAGTGATACAAAAAAAATTTCTATATTCTTTACTTTAAAAATATAGTTTATGCTATTGGGATGCAATAAATAAATCATATATGTATGTATGGCATGTATTTATGAACAGGTATAAAATTAATAATTCATAGTTCATCATATGTAGCACTTACACAGTACTCAATCATCGTTTAAGTATCATGAGCATAATCACATTTCATTCATAAATGAACTTAATCACATTCCATTTATAATAATTAAAATCATAGTTTATTCATGAATAAGGAAAACAATCATCATTCATATTCATTGGCTGTTGCCATAATCACAGTAAGAGAAACATAAGAGTATCGAGAGAGTCACCCAATGAACTATTCCACGTACTACTACCTACATGAGTGAGTTAATTTTTCCATTCAATGTGACAATTTTGCCATCGATACTATCTGAGGCATCTCCCAATGGATCCAAGTACCCTTGAATGGTCCTTGCCATCTCAACAGATCATCCCTGACTAGCGAGATTTCTCCCTTTGGTCCTAAACGAGGCTGGTATAACCTTTCTAAATTAAGCTCACGGGATCACTATTATCTCAATAGGTCATTTCATCTTCGCCTTTTAAGCGGATCATGATGCTATGGAATCACCAACCCTTATCAGTGGATCAAATTTTCAGTACGCTATTTCTTATTTATAGACTAAGATGATTTGACTTGTACCTATGATTGTGATAACTTCTAAATAAATGTTCCTTTTTCATTAGCCATACTAAGTCACACTAACTTAGAATTTGTAATCATTACGGTGTTTTCACAATCCTTTATATCTGAGTGGATGTTTAATAATCCAAATTCCTGACAAAACCGTGGAATACACAACGACCATCCTATACCAACAATTGGTCACTCAGTTACAAGCCTATCTATCCTAAAACATATATGGGAAATACTTCCTCTTAGTTCTCTTCCTTTTTCTCTCATGTTTTCCTTTCTTTTCTTTCCTTCATGTTTCATGATACTTCTTGGAATATATATGTGTATATATATAAAATTTCTTTCTTTCATTTTAATGATACTTTTTTCATAAAACACACACACACACACACATACGTTCATATATACACATAATTATCCTTTTTTTAATATATATATATATATATATGAATACATCATTCCCTTCTTGTTGGAATACACTTTCAAGGTTAGAATTTCATGGCTATGGAAGGTAATTCATCAAGCATATCATCATAAACATCAATTCCTCTTTCTCTTGCTTATGGCTGAATGAAAACACACACACATAGACTTTATTCATGTAAAATTTTTCCTTTATGGTGTCCTTTAACTCTCAGCTAACATTCAAAAGGAGAGGGAATGGTGGAGTTTCAACCCTTTTCTTCCATTTCTCCTATTTCTATCAACATATAAGCATAAAAACATAATTTTCCATCCATATCCATGCCAATCATAACCTTACACAATCAATCCAACATAAGGGCTCACTCATGAAACATAGTGAACTCCATTTTCATCTTTCAATATTTCATTCAAAAAATCATTATAGCATTCATAAACACATCCATATAAACATTTAAGCAAAACCCAATAGAAATTTAAGCTTACAAGAATGTAGAGAGAGAAACCCTCACTATTCATGGAAATCATGAAATTGTTCATTCCATCCAAAGAGATCATAAGAGGGTTAGGATTGTTTAGCTACCTTGGAAAATAAAGAAATCTTGTTTTTGTCTAGCTTTTCCTTTAGTTTTTCCTTCTTCCTCTTCTTCTTTTTCTTCTTCTTTAATTAGTTTAGAGAAAAATGACCATTTTTCCCTTTATGCCAAAATGATTATTTTGCCCTCAATTTACCTTTTTATTTTCAAAAGTGTAGGGAGAAAGCCTTTAAGAAAATTTTCATGAAGCCTTTAGGTGAAATTACTATTTTACCCTTGAGGTAAAAATTATCATTTTACCCTTGGGTGAAATTACCATTTTGTCATTGGGTAAAAATTATCATTTTGTCCTCTAAAATATCTTTTTAAGGTAATCATGATTTTTAGATATTTTTCCTAAATATTTTTCCAAAGTAATAATTACTTTTCAGATATTTTCAATCATTAATATGCCTAGATATTTTCTAAGATAATCATGATACTTTAGATATTTTTAGAAAAATTTTCCCTTTCAATTTGGTCACTGTAACTTTCCTTTCAATTTAGTCCCTATTTGTTGTAGGAAAACCTCCTTTGAGGTAAATATTATCATTTTACCCTTGGATAAAATAATCATTTTGCCTTTGGGTAAAAATTACCATTTTGTCCTATAAAATATCTTTTTAAGGTTATCATGATTTTTAGATATTTTTCCTAAATATTTTTCCAAAATAATCATTACTTTTTAGATATTTTGAAATGTCATAATTATGCGTCATTAAAACGCCCAGATATTTTTTAAGGTAATCATGACGCTTTAGATATTTTTAGAAATTTTTTTCTATTCACTTTGGTCCCTATAACTTTTCTTTCAATTTAGTCCCCATTTACTTTAGGAAAACCTCTCTTGAGGTAAAAATTATCATTTTACCCTTGGGTCAAATTACCATTTTATCCTTGGGTAAAAATTACAATTTTGTCCTCTAAAATATCTTTTTAAGGTAACCATGATTTGTAGATATTTTTTCTAAATATTTTTTTGTTCTCGAAAAATTTATCAACATGTACATTTATAACCAAAAATCATGATTACCTTAAAAAGATATTTTATAACCAATTTAAGCCAATTTAAACATGTACATTTATAACCAAAAATTAAGATTTAACAATGTAAGGACCCCCTAATCCTACTATACATACTTCAAAGTGCTATACACTTCTTCAGGTACTGCCTGGTAGCCTTGGCATTCACTCTACTACCTAGTAATCTCCTATACATCCCCTGTTCCTGATCATCTGAGAAAACAACTTGATGAGATATAAAATCCCATCAGAGCAATTTACAGTTAAATACTTTCAAAAATAGTTGCATACTTAGCTGTGACTAAGCACAGGAATTTTCTCCCTAAAAATTCATTTCAACAACAAGTGAATTACTAAATGCAAAGCGAATCATGAGTATAGCATCAAAATCTATAAATCATACTTAAAATCATGCTTGAAAATCCTCATATAATAATCTATCACACATCTCATGTGATCAATCATCTCAATTACATGCTGTTTTATCTAAAAACATAGTTTTTGGTTGGGTGTGATTCGTAACACCAATCAGCTGAAAACAACGCCCTATTTTGTGAGTGTGATCTATAACACCAATCACCCACTCAAGTACAGTCGAGAGCCAACTTCCAGGGCATCCCCTGGCATGTGCACATTGCTAGTCTCATCCTCATACAGTTTATTTGGCAATATATACACATAGTCGACTAATACTCAAGGTTATAGGATACTATACTTAAACCACAACATCACCTCATATAGGCTATCCACCCTTTACTTCTTAAACCTTCCATAGGGTTGTCCTGGTTTAATGAATAATTCCCAACAAATGAAGACTAATTCAAATAAAACAATCAATTTATAACATAGTCTGCATAGGAAACATTCAACAGTCGTACCATACCAACTATTGAATGTCCACCCTAAGCTAGTCTGTCCCTATGGCATATAACCCAATAGCCAAATCTAGCAAACATGCAATGAGCATCTCATACACAAGAAAATCTTTTCTATACTCATATAAATTCTTAAGCAAATCATTCATGTTCAGCACTCATTCCCATTCAACACAAATTATACTTAAATCAGTAATTCACAACATCAATTAAAAGTCAGGGGAGTGTATATTACTCTACCTTTTACCATTTGCTCCTCTTTTGAACAGGGTTTTCCTCTTTTACGTTTGGGTTATCCTCACAAATCGTTTCCTGAGGCAAACAAATTCAAGTCTTACACTATTGCCCTTCTATCATGCACTTATGCAAGTCTTATCTTAAGGTTTCACTAAGGTTCTCCCTTATTTCCCTATGTTTCTTGCTATTTCTTGGGTTTTTTGTCACTTATCTCATGTAATTCTCATATAGGATGATGTTTGAACCTTAGTCAAATCAAAACTAGGGATTTTCAAGCTTAAACCATGTTTTAAAACCATTTCTTTGCATCAGGGGAGCTACTAGTCGATTTTCAGGAGCTGGCAATCGGCTGATTGCTTTTTAGAAGACTTAAAATTTCGCAAGATAGGGACCCGATAGTCGACTGCCACGCACTTGGCAGTCGACTGGGGCACCTCTGTATGCGTTTCTAGGCTTCACAATGGCTCGACAGTCGAATGGTGCATGCCTGGGAGTCGACTGCTAAGCTACTGTGTGCAATATTGTGCTTACAAAGAACACGATAGTCGACTTGTGCATGCTAGCAGTCGACTATTTTATTCTTTGACAGTCTAAAATTGCTAGTTTTTACCAAATACAGCCTAGATTACCAGTCCAAAACATCTAAAAATTATATAAGCTTAGTCCCTAAACATTATTTAGTAAAGCCCATAAATTTTTAAGTCCCAAAACATCAACCAATTTAGAGAATCTACATGCAACATGAGTGGAAGAAAAACATAACTCAAACATTCTGATTTAAGCCTCACCATTGCTAAATGGAAGTAGATAACCTTTGTATTTTAGTTCAAAAACCTATTTCTAACCTCAAACAAACCTTAGAATCAGCTTATCCAGTCTAAATCTCAAAAAATTAGGAAGGCCCTGTGTTTTCCTATTTTCATTTTCTTTCTCAGATCACAGTAGATTGGATGCATTTTAAGGAAGGAATTTATTTCTAAATGAGGTGTAAATGATTTCCTAAGACTTAGATGGAAGATTCTTACCACAAATCTGAGTTCGGAGGCTTCAATCTTGATTTCCTCAGCTTTTCCCTTTCCTCTCCTTTTGCTCGTGCGGTTCCCTTCCTTTCCAAACGTGGAAATGAGATGATATAGAGGGAAGGAAAACATATATGGCGGTCCACAAGGGTGGCACTGTTGAAGCCTCAGGGATTATCTTGCAATTAATGTAGATTTGCATTTTAGTCCCTTTATTCCATTTGAGTCCTTAGAAAAATTCTAAAATTATCTTAAAAATAGCGATTCACAAGAGTGGGCATTACAAACAACATACCTTACGATGTGATAAGTGGATATTACACTTAACAATTGAAGTCTTACAATGCTCTCCTATCATAGACTTTAATAACACATATGGCCTACACTATAGCAATCAACTAGATTTTTAATATAATATATGCTATAGGCCAATAGTGATCACTTAATTTTAGGCCTTTACTTTATTGGACATCCCTAAACCCTTTTATTTTAGAAGTCCCAAATATAACAATTTAAAGAATTAATATGAGCCTACATTTAAATAATTTTCTAATAGTAGTGATGATAAACTATCTCAAAACTGTGTCATAGATTGTTAGATGCCATATATTGCCAAATGAAATTATAAGATTCAATTCATAAACCAATCTAAATTTTCATAAAATTTAAGATGTAGATAAGGATTCAATTTTTTCTATAGCATAAATTTGTCATAGCTTTGGTTCCCTAAATTTTTTAACTCTTTTCTAAAAGGGACTAATTACTAAAGGAATGGTTATCTCTTGTAGAATATATCATGAACCCGTGTAAGAACTTAGTTCATTTAATTTAGTGTTCAACAATGGCACTATTGAGATACACTATCGACAAGCAGTTGACAAATTATACAGTGTGCCAAATTAAACAAAAATTTTTTTAGCAAAAAAAAAAGTAGAATACATCTTCAAGATGAGTTAAACATGGCTTGTTGTGCTCTAGCCAAATATATTGCTCAGGTATGAGATAACTATTTTAGTTTTAAGCTGACGAAAATTGAACAATATTATCTATGGACTCAGGGAACCCTCTGGCAACTAGACCTTCAAACCAAACCAAATAATTTTTCTTATCATGAATCACTTCTCAAACCTTTTCAAAGACCATATGTGCTTAAAGATCCCTCATTGGGTTCGATTACCAAGCATTAAAAACCTATCTTCTACAAACCTAGCTAAAATCCCACTTTATTGATTGGCACCCAAAAAGGCTGCAAGAATTGATGGTTTTCAACTAACCTTTTTCCAAGAATTATGGCAACTAGTGGGTGATTTAAGCATCAAAGAAATAAGTAATTGTTTTTCTATGACTAGTGTTCCTAAAAGCTGGAATAACACAATCATGTGCCTCATTATTAAGGTTGCAAACTCCTAAGAAATATTGCATGCCTTTATATAAGATTGTCTCCAAGATTATTGTTAATAGGTTGAAACCTTTAATCCCTACCCTTATCTCCTTCATCCAAGGGAAAGTATGGTTGGATGGCTATAAAGCTAAACTTAGAGAAGATCAATTGATCCTTTATTAGATCAACTCTGATGAAATTTAACTTCCTGAATAATTTAATTAATATCTTTTGGAGTTCTATATCCATAGTGAAATACTTTATTCTTATAAATAGAGGACACTCTAACCAAAAAACCCCTTTTAAAGGAATAAGGTAATGAGATCCCTTGTCCCCTTACCTCTTCATTCTCGAAAAATTTATCAACTCAAAGGTTGATCAAAAGAATTGGAGACTTTTAGGATTGAGAAATCTATTGTTCTCACACTTCTTGTTTGTGAATGGTGTTGTTTTGTTCTCTAGAATATACAATAAAATTGTTTAAGCTTTAAAAAGGGCCTTAAACCTCTTTCTTAACATTTATATCTTGAGCCAAAATGAACAAAAGTTTGCCATATGGTTCTTATTAAACATTGGTAGCAAAACCAAGGACATTGAAAATCAGCTTATCTTCAAGGTTTTAAACAACATGGGAATGTATTTGAGATTCCACATTCGATTCTCTTATAGGAAAAAAGACTTCAAAAGCATTATAGATAAGAATGTTAACAAAATGGAACACGTGAAAAGCAAAGTTTTTATCCCCAATAGCAAAATCTACCCTTATAAATTTAGTCACTTCTTCCATCTTAGCATATTACATGCAATGCCTCATCTTTCCTAAGAGTATATGTACATAAGGGAATTGATAGAGTTCATAAAAATTATCTTTAAGCTTCAAACTCTACTAAAAAGAAAAGTGCACCTTATTGGGTGGAAGAAAATTTCAAGACCAAAGAGGTAAGGAGGTTTGGGTAAGGGGAAAACACATGAAAGAAACATTGATCTTCTAACTAAGTTGTATTGGCAGGTTCATCGAGATGAAAAATCAATATAGGCTAAGGCTCTATAAACGAATTTAGAAAGCAAATTAGTGAGGAGTTCCCAATTTGATTGATGACTTCTAATAAGCAAAGAGTTAACACAAGGGACATATATGATTGGAAGATTATCAACTGATGACATTTATATGATTGGAATATGAGAACCTACATCTAAGGACCAATTAATAAAAAAAAAGGGAAACATAACAATTGGAGACTTTCTTGACAAAGAAGGAATTTATAGTTGGGATTGACTTTTCTTTGTTCTCCTTGAAGAAATTCAAATCAAACTTCATTCTCTCCCCACAAGCATAAACTCCTCAATTGAAGACAAATTGTCTTGGGAAGGAAATATCAAAGGAGAATTCAATACCAAATCAATATGCCTAGAAATATATGAAGAAGGATACCCTAATTGGAATCCCACTAGGATTTGGAAATGGCTTTGACACCTTCATTATCATATTAGACTAAAATTCATTATATGGAACCTGCTTCAAAAGGCCTCAAATAAGAGGGAATGACATTGACACAACTTGTCCCAATCCTTAAGGAAAGATCTATTATAAGGTGAAATAGGTATAGAAGAGAGTCAAACCAATTTGAAATTGAAATCCTTTTTTAACCTCCCTGATTGGGTGCAAGAAAACTCAAAAAGCTCATTGTCTTCCTTATTTAATATCCCTCAAGGTACCTTGTTCATTTACCTTCTATGGAATATTTGGTTAGCCAAAAATGAAGTGTTCAAAAATATCCCATGCTGCCCAAAATCAATTGTTAGAGTAGAAAAGGCAAGAGAAACAAGTTTAGTTATCTACATGAAGCACCCCATTCAATTAACATAATCAACCATATCCTTTTTGTTGGAGTCCTCTACTAAAAAATTGGTGTAAACTTAATATTGATGGGTCCTCTATAAGAACCTAAGGCACAAGTAATATTGTCGTAGGAGGAACTCTAAGAGATCTTAATCATGCTTGGATTTGAGGTTTTTCAAAGTATGTGAGAATAGGAAAGAATTTTTTACTTGAGTTATAAGTAATACTCATTAACAAGGTTGTCAAACTCGATATTTTAAGTAAACATGTGAAGGGGATAAACTTGACTCATAAAATTGTAGGAGTTTACATATGCCAATAAATGACTATATATACATATATAATATCCCTATTGTAATAAATATAAATTCAAATGTTTAAAATACTTAATATAAGTCCACTTAAATTATAAATTTTCATACATCTAACACTATGCATAAATTGATTCCAAGAAATAGGACAAAGAGGTATATAACTTCTCTCACACATAGATATGTCTAGACATAGCCACAAGATAAACTAGGATGTAAACACAAACTAGGATGAAAAGCTTCTTACAATACTATACCCTAAATTTTAAGTGTAATTAATAATTTGAAAATTTTCTTAGGGCACTCATAAATCTTATTAGTTATTTTTAGTGATAAAAAAAGGAAAGAAAAGAAAAGAAAGGAGAAAAGAGAAAGAAGGACTTGATTTAAAGGTTGTAGGGACTTGGTTGAAAAGAACCTTTCTTTTAGGGAGGCAAAAATATAATTTTTTCCAAACTAATTTATAGATAAAAATATTTTTCTCTCTCTCCTTAAGTGTTTTTCCCTTCTTCTTCTTCTTCGTTCTTGTATCTCTCTTTCCCTTACAAATCATTTCTTTTCTTCTCTCTACTCACTCTCTCATACCCCCTCCACCGGCCTCCACAATAGCTAGTTTTCACTGTTCACCTGCCACCTAGCTGCCATGGAGGAGGGATAGCAAGGTACCACTACATCTCCTCTCTTGTTTTTCTTTCTTCTTTGAGATCATGTAACATCCAGCTTCAAACACCTGGACCCTTTGGTGTGTAAATTAATTACACTTGCTTACATGTGTTTGAAATTAGTTGTTAGCTAAACTAAAGCTAATTAAGATAGAAAGATAGATTGCAAAATCAAACCTAAATAAGGTCCAATTTATAGGAAAGGAAGACTTGAACATAAGTGGTACATATAGAGGAATAAAACTGAATGGAAATGTGGTACATTTGGGTAGAAAAGAGCTAAGAGTGGTACAAAGGTAAAATGTGCCAATTATTTGGAAAAAATTCCTAAGGTAGCCAACGTATATGTTGGCTTAGAGGAGAGAGGGACACTTTAGATGACCTAAAGTTTGAGAGAGAAAGGGAAAAGTTAGAGAGAGTGGAAAGAGAGAGAAAGTGAAAGAATTATAGGAGGAGCTAAAGAGAATCCTAGTAAACTCAAGGGATCAACTTTTAATGTACAGATATGTTTGAAAGCAAGAGGTAATCAAGTAAATCAAAATCCTCTATTTCTCTTTCTTCTTGTAGAATATATCATGAACCCATGTAAGCACTTAGTTCATTTAATTTTTTGTTCAACAATAGCACTATTGAGATATACTATTGACACGCATTTGACAAATTGTACAGTGTGCCAGATTAAAAAAAAATATTTTTTGGCCAAAACATAAGTAGAATACATCTTCAAGATGAGTTAAACATGGCTTGTTGTGCTCTAGCCAAATATATTGCTCAGATATGAGATAACTATTTTAGTTTTAGGCTGATGAAAATTGAACAATATTCTCTATAGACTCAGGGAACCCTCTGGCAACTAGACCTTCAAACCAAACCAAATAATTTCTCTTATCATGAATCACTTCTCAAACCTTTTCAAAGACCATATGTGCTTAAAGATCCCTCATTGGGTTCTATTACCAAGCATTAAAAACGCGTCTAGATTCCTTGCTGGGCATTTCCCTGGTGGGCGGTGCTGGGTATTTTAGCAGCGGTTTTTTCCATTGCTAAAATTTTTTGTAACAAATATTATTGTCACTATAACTTTTGTTAAATTAATTATTTAAACAAAAGTTATAGCAGCAATAACATTCATTGCAATAATATTAAAATGCATTTTAGCGACGGATAAAACCGTCGCTAAAAAGCACAGCAGGGCACCCACTAGTGAGCGCCCAGCAGGGGATCCAAAAGCATTAAAAACCTATCTTCTACAAACCTAGCTAAAATCCCACTTTATTGATTGGCACCCAAAAAGGCTGCAAGAATTGATGGTTTTCAACTAACCTTTTTCCAAGAATTATGGCAACTAGTGGGTGATTTAAGCATCAAAGAAATAAGTAATTGTTTTTCTATGACTAGTGTTCCTAAAAGCTGGAATAACACAATCATGTGCCTCATTATTAAGGTTGCAAACTCCTAAGAAATATTGCATACCTTTATATAAGATTGTCTCCAAGATTATTGTTAATAGGTTGAAACCTTTAATCCCTACCCTTATCTCCTTCATCCAATGAGTGTTTGTCCCTAGGATGAAATGAAAAATGTTGACAATATTGTAATGGCCCAAGAGATCTCACATCCCATAATAAGAAGCGCAATGGAAAGTATGGTTTGATGGCTATAAAGCTAAACTTAGAGAAGATCAATTGATCCTTTATTAGATCAACTCTGATGAAATTTAACTTCCTAAATAATTTAATCAATATCTTTTGGAGTTCTATATCCGTAGTGAAATACTCTATTCTTATAAATAGAGGACACTCTAACCAAAAAACCCCTTTTAAAGGAATAAGGTAATGAGATCCCTTCTCCCCTTACCTCTTCATTCTCGAAAAATTTATCAACTCAAAGGTTGATCAAAAGAATTGGAGACTTTTAGGATTGAGAAATCTATTGTTCTCACACTTCTTGTTTGTGAATGGTGTTGTTTTGTTCTCTAGAATAGACAATAAAATTGTTGAAGCTTTAAAAAGAGCCCTAAACCTCTTTCTTAACATTTATATCTTGAGCAAAAATGAAAAAAAGTTTGCCATATGGTTCTCATTAAACATTGGTAGCAAAACCAAGGACATTGAAAATTAGCTTGGCTTCAAGGTTTTAAACAACCTGGGAATGTATTTGAGATTCCACATTCGATTCTCTTATAGGAAAAAATACTTCAAAAGCATCATAGATAAGAATGTTACCAAAATGGAACACGTGAAAAAGTTTGATGTTACTTCATAGATAAGATGTAAATCTCTCTTAAAATGTTGTTTGAATGTTGAAATAAGGATTTATGTTGCATTCTTGGTTTGATGTTGCTGGATGTATACTTGTATGTCTTTGCTTATGCTTGACTGGCATGAGATTAAAGGATTGAAAAATGGGTTTTTTCTTACCTCTCCACCATGTATGAAACTACTTCATTTGAGTTGGATAAGGCTTGAAAATGTGCTATTTTTTATGTATGTTCTTGATTTTAAAGCGAGGAAAAGGTCTATGGATTGATTTGTAATAAGTTCATATGATTTGGGGGTCAAAAAGAATAAGAAATAGTGTTTTAAAAAAGGGCAAGAGCAAGGAAGTCAACTGTTTGCCCATGGAAGTCAACTTTCATATTCTTGAAACACAAAAATTTGAAACCAGGGACAAGAAGTGAATTGTTGAGCCAAAAAAGTCAATTATTTACTTAAGGAAGTCGACTTGTAGCCTTTATTTGATGAAAAATGACCCCTTTTTGTAACGACCCCCATAATCATGCTATAAATTTATCTATCAGAATAGTGGAAGCATATAATATTCTAAATAAATTTTAAACTTTTCCCATGTTATGGAACGTCAGAGGGTTGCTATTGGTTGAGTGTAACCCACATAGACTTTTCTCATAGTCCATTCAAATTCCACTAAATCATAAATCCTGTGCAACATTTATATTATCACATTATAAACCATATCATACTCTGGAATATAAATTCTAACAATCATTCAGATATAATTGAGATATACTATGTCATACTACTAATTTCATTCGTACCTCGGCAAATAAAACCATAATTCATCATATCCATTATACAAATCTACTCGCTAAAACATTTTTTACTAAAAATTCGGTAGAGTTTCCCCTAAAAATAGGACATTTCTCCATTTATACAATATCCCAAATCAACATCTAAATCCATCAATCTCATCAGTATAACCAAAAGTCAGAAATACATATTCATATATACAAATTCAAGCCTAATTTCAAATCCACATCACAGCTTTATAATTCTCCAAGGATGTCCTGACATCCCTCTTCTGCCCAACTATCTCCTAAGCATCCCCTATTCCTAGTCATCTGAGAAAACAACTTCATGAGATTATTAGATCCCAGTACAAAAATTTACAATTAAATACTTACAAAATAGTTGAATACTCAGCTATGACGAGGCACAGAAAATGTCTCCCTACAAATCAGTTTAAACACATGTGAATTAACATATACTTTTAAACTCATAATAAACATGGGAAATCAATGCAAAACAATATCATGAGTATAACATCATTAATATGAAAAATCATACTTCAAATCATGCCTGAACATTCTTATATTAATTTTTCACACATCTCATGTGATCATTCATCTCAAGTTGCATGCCGTTTTATCTGAAAATATGATTTTGGTTAGATGTGGTCCATAACACCAATCACCCGAAAATAATGTCCTATTTTGTGAGTGTGATCCATAACACTAATCAACCATTCAAGGACTAGTGAGAGCCAACATCCAGGGTGTCCCCTTGTATGTGCACATTGCTAGTCTCATCCTCATACAATCTATATCATACTTAAACCAAAACATCACCCTGTATAGGTTATCTACCCTTACTCCTTAAACATTTCATAGGGTTGTCCTAGTTTGATGAATAATTCCCAATTGTAACGCCCCCATCTAGTCTTATTGAACACTCTGATATATACAGATAGGTTTGGTACATTATCTTTATCCTTTATTTAATTAGTGTCTGAGCAATTATACCATTAAATTAATTTGAGTGAATTAGGTTCGGAATCTTTTGCTCAGATTAAAACTCATATGCACAGTGGAATAGATAAAAATATACTAACTACACAGCAGAATTAAAGCATCCATGTAATCAAATTAAATACATAATCAATAGTGTCCATTACATTTCTATAAGCACGTCTCAGGATATACGAAGTACCCGTCCATAGAAAGTCAAGAGACAATAATCCTGTCACTCAGACCCCTTTAAGAATTTCAAAGATGGACCAGTCCTTCAAATATCCTATGGATGTTGCCTAAAAAAATAACCCTAGTTTTCAACCAAATAAATTTAAACTAGGACTCAAAAATAGGGGATTACAAGGTTTCCTCAAACTAAAAAGAAACTCCTATCTCCTTGCGCTGCTAAGCGTCTGTATCTTATACACATTAGCATAATAATGAGAAACACAGGTTTCTCAGTAGTTTAACAATTTGAGTTCTAAAATAACTAATATGTATCAGGGTGCAACACCAAAACAATTTCATTTTACATTCTTGATATTACAACATAAGATTACCCATAAATGATATCAGGCAAGCATTATGTGATAATGTAGACGTTAACATAAAAATCAGACATTCTCTTTCAATGAAACATATCTAAATGAGATTATTCATGTTATCACAACATTATGCAATTTAATTATGTATTAGCTCTTACATTTTTCAATCTGGGTTAATTGAGCGCCTGGGGTGTTATGTGGACACTAGGCCACTTTTATGAAATCACCGTGAGCCCTAGTTCATAGGCATGGAGCACCTTTGGCCACACCTCGCTAGGTCGCCCGTGTAGATCACCTCTGGCCACATATCGTAAATCATGGTCACTCGGCCTCATACATTGCGTAATCACAAACACTAGGTTATTGGCATAGAGCACCTTTGGGCATACCTCACTGGGTCACCCGTGTGGATCACCTCTGTCTACACATTGTAAATCGTGTTCCCATATAGGTTTTCCCCTATCTGTTGCATTTCTTTTCTTTTATTTTTTTCAAGGTACGATATATATTATCACCTTTAGCTATAGTTCTTATTTTCCTAGCTTAATTTAACTTTAGTTCCATGATTTTAGCCAGCGAATGACAATAACATCAAGAATGTAAAGTTACAATAATGTCCCATCAAAGCTACCAAACAGACATATATAGAAGCAATCGTGGGACATTATTTTTCAAAATTGTCAAACTACCTGGAGAACAACTAGAAAAAGCTGGTTTTGGCCTCCCTTCGATCTCCTTCTTCACCTCGCTTCCTTTAAATTCCTATTTCCCTACAGTAATGCCAAGTTTTTGCTTCTGTTCAGTCATTAAGGAATAGTCAGCACAAAAACTACAAGAAAACATTAAATTAGGGCATTTTAAATTATACCAAAGGCTCCGGGGGATCGAGATCTCAATTCTGTGATTTTCTAGCAGCTCTGGCGACGGCAGACAACAACGCATAGTGGTTGACGCCAGCTGAAGTCAACAAATACACTAGAATGTAGCCCATAACTCTAGGAGGTCGGATCTGGGGTCTGTTTGGTGAGACAGTCGTTTGGATGGCATTTTTCGGCAGAGAAGTTTGATGCATGACGGATAATTTTTCCTTCGTTCTGGGCGCATGGCGGCGGCATTCACCAGTTGAAAGCTGTCGAAGAAAGTTGGCAGCTTAGGATTTCCAGCGGTGGTGGTGGTGTCGCTAGATGGCGTTAAACAGCGAAGATCATGACAGCGAAAGAAAACACGATGGGAAGGAAAAATGGCCATTTTCCAGCGACTGTGGAGGTTGTCGGTCGCTGTGGTTACTTACTATGGCGTCGGGCTGAGCTGGGGAACCTTTCACCAGCAATAGGAGGCTGTAAGTCAGCTAGACAGTGGCCAGGTATGGTGAAGGTGGTGGATGTGGTTGTGTGCATGGGAGAGGAGAGAGAGAGAGTGAGAAAATTCATATGAGAGGGAAAAATGAGAGAAAATGAGAGGGGTTTGGGTATTTAAGGCCCTTAGGGGCATTTTAGTTTTTTCCCTTTCGTCGTAGCTAATTTTTGAACGTATCTCTCCGATCTAAGCAAGATTTAAGATAATATAGAGAGAGAATTTGGAAATTTTCAAATGATCGCATGCGTCACAAAATTATCTGCCAAATTTCCTTCGACAGGTCAAAATCTCACTATCAGATATAATTTAACTTCGAAAAAAATTCTCTAATTTTTGATAAAGGTTCAGAAAATTTCCTTAATTCAATTTCAACAAAACTCGAAATTCATTTTACCAAATTTAATTTATTTCAAAAAAATTGGGTTGTTACACCAACAGATGCAGACCAATTCAAATAAAATAAATCAATTTATAAAATAGTCTGCATAGGGTATATTCAACGGCCATCCCATACCAGTTATTGAATATCCACCCTAATTTAGTCTGTTACTTTGGCATATAAACCAATAGTGAAATCTAGCAAACATGCAACGAGTAACTCAATACATAGGCAAGTCTTTGCTATATGCATATAAATCTCAAGTAAATCAATCATTTTTAGCAATCATTCCCATCAATATGCAAATCATACTTAAAATAGTAACTCACTATCATCTGTTAAAAGTTAGGGGAGTGTAGATTACTCTACCTTTTACCATTTGCTCCTATTCAGACTAGGGTTTTCCTTTTTCCTTAGAGGCTATCCTCAAAAATAGTTTCCTGAGTAAACCACTCAAGTCTTACACAGATTTCCATTCAATCATAATTCATTAAAATTTAATTCCTATTTTCTAATTCCATCCATTCATCAACGACTCATTGGAAATTGAAATTTATAGAAAAGTATCCAGTTGGAGTATTTTAATTCATACAGAAAGTTTTACAAATTTGAAAATGATCTCGGTCCTTTTCCAAGCTGCTGACGATAGAGCACGAAGCATAAGGATGACGGATCCAAAAACTATACAGTAAAAAATGATGATTTAATTGTGATTTTTTGGTGAAACGTAGGACTATACGATAGGACATTTCTTCTTCGATCAGAGTGCGTGGCGACGCTTCTTTGCTGATTGACAGTTGATGGAGGAAGAGGATAACCTAGGCTAGTAGTTAGAGGTGGCAATGTAGCCAGAGAAGGTAGTTTTGCAGCTAAATAGAGACGCAATCACAGATGGAAAAGACATCATTTTCGGCGGCTCACAACGGCAGGAAGCTCGGCGGTGGTCACAGATAGCTTCGCTATCAATTGGAGCACCAAACCACGGCTATAGGCGGCTACACAGCGACAGAAGACAAAGATTAAAGGCACAATTTTCACTTTGTGAAGGAAGGGAAAATCGCATTGTGTGGCTGCTGTGGTGACTGTTGATGGTAAAGGATGGCAGCAGACGCTCGATGGCGATGAGCGGCGCAGTTTGGCGATGGTGTGACGTGATGCAGGCGAAGACGGGTGGTGGTCCAAAGGAATAAGTTATGCATTTTGAGAGGGAAGAGAGAGGGAGTTGCAAAGGAGAAGGAAAAATGGGAAGAAAAGAAGGAAATTTGGGATTTAAGGGCATCTAGGGCATTTTGGTCTTTTCTCACTTTACTTTAGAAAAATTTTGGATGCATTTTCTGATTTAGGCAAGAATATGGGATAATATGGAAGGAATTTGGGAATTTTTAAGGTATCATAAACCTTCCAAAATTATCTGCTAAGTTCCTCAAGGTAGATAAAAATTTTCTTGTCAAATAAAATTTTCTTCTGAAAAATTCCTTAATTTAAGCCATGGACTCAGAATAATTTACTTAATCACTTCACAACAATATTTTGATGTTTTCAAAAAAAATTTTATCCTAGTTATTTAATTTTTTAATTTTTTAATTGAGTTATTACATTCTCTCCCCCTTAAAAGAATTTTATCTTCAAAATTCATGCCTGTAAACAATTCTGGATAACGTTGTCTCATCACGTCCTCCTTTTCCTAAGTCATCTCTTGAGATGTTACATCTTGCCTAAATACCTTAACCAAAGGGATTACTTTATTCTGAAGTTGCTTAGTCTTAAAATCAAGAATTTAGATAAGAGTATATTCATAAGTCAAATTTTCCTTTAATATTATGGGCTGATTCCCCAATACATGCATGGGATCTAAGACATATTTTCATAGTTGTGAGACGTGGAATACATCATACAAGTTTGACAGGTAGGGATGTAAAGTAATTTGGTAGGCAATTGGACTAACTCTTTGTAAGATTTGGAATGGTCCTAAGAATCGGGGACTCAATTTCTTTGTCCTTATCTGTTTACCAATACCCGTAATGGGTGACACTCTTAGGAATACATATTCTCTCTCATTGAACTCTAAGGATCTTCTCCTCTTATTTGCATAGGTTTCTTATCTCTGTTGGGTAACCCTTATCTTTTCCCTAATCATCTTGTTCTAATTAGTAGTCTCTTGTACAATCTCTGGTCCTAACAGAGTACTCTCCCCTATCTCTACCCAACTTAAGGGTAATTTACAACTTCTCCCATATAGAGCAGCATAAAGTGCCATACCTATGGTAAAGTGATAACTGTTGTTATAAGCAAACTCTGACAGAGGTAGGTATTTATCCCAACTTCCCTTTTGTTCTAGCACACAAGGCCTCAACATGTCTTTCAAGGTTTGGATTATTCTCTCATACTGTCCATCGGTCTAAGGAGAGATGCTAAACTTAAGTTGGGTTCCTAATGCCTGCTATAGGGATTGCTAAAATCTCGAGATAAACCTAGGGTCTCAGTCCGATACTATACCCGATGGTACCCTGTGCAATCTCACAATCTCCCTAAGGTAGACTTGGGCTAATTTCTCATGGAATAGCTAATCTTGATAGGTAGGAAGTGAGAAAACTTGGTTAATCTATCCACTATTATCCAAATGGAATCATAACTAGCTGGTGTTCTAGGTAGTCCAACTACAAAATCCATGGTTACCTGATCCCATTTCCTCTCTATTATCTCCAGTGGCCTTAATAATCTTGTGGATCTTTGATACTCTATCTTAACTTGCTGACAAGTAAGACAAGCATTCACATATTTTACGATGTCCTTTCGCATACCCCAACCACCAAAAATTTCTTTTTAAGTCTTGGTACATCTTGGAAATACCTGGATGAATGGTATAACGGCTTCAATGAGCCTCTGCTAACTTTCTCCCTTAGTTCTTGATGGTTTGGAATTACTATCCTTTTTTTAAACATCAGAACTCCATCAGGGGTTAACCCAAAATCAGGTTGGTTTACATAGATTCCTAATGATTCATTCTCTAGTTAGGCTTGTCTAATCCGATCCCTCAAATCACAACTTATTAGAAAGTCACTCATCACTAATCTCTTCGAAAATGAAATTACATTGAGGTTGAGATTCCTAAAGTCCTCAAGTAATCTCATCTCATCCACCATCAAACTGGCTACTTGTAATGAATTCTTTCTTAATGCATCAGCTACTACATTCACTTTCCTTGCATGGTACTTTAACTCAAAGTTAAAGTCCTTCAGATACTCTACCCACCTTTTCTGCCTCATATTCAACTCTTTCTGATCAAATAAATACCTAAGGCTCTTGTGATCACTAAAAACCTCAAACACAGCCCTGTACTGATAGTGTCTCCAAATCTTTAGGGCAAATACCATGGTAGCTAAGCGACTACTCTCCTATCTTACATTAAAATTCATCCTAAACCTTTCATTGAAGCATCTGTACAGACCGTAAATGGCTTTAAGGGTTTTGGGATTACTAAAACTAGAGTGGTGGTCAACTTTTCTTTAAGGGATTGGAAACTATGCTCATAACGCTCGCTCCATTCAAAATCAACAACCTTCTTATTTAGCCAGGTTAATGGCAGGGCTATCTGAGAAAATCCTTGTATAAACTTCCTATAATAACCTGCCAAACCCAAAAAACTCATAACCTCAGTGATCGTTCTTGGCTGACCCCAATCTAATACTGCTTCAATCTTCTTAGGGTCCACTGAAATTACTTCCCTATTTACCAAATGACATAAGAAATTCACTTCCTCCAGCCAAAACTCACATTTCTCTAACTTAGCATACAATCATTTTTCCTCCAATATCTGTAGTACCATGCTAAGATGTTGTGCATGTTCTTCGTGAGTCTTGGAATAGACTAAGATATCATCTATTAATACCACTACTAATTGGTCTAAGTAGGGTTTAAAAATCCTTTTCATGTGATCCATAAAGATAACAGGTGCATTGGTCAGTCCAAAAGGCATCACTAGAAACTCATAGTGACCATACCTAGTGCTAAAAGCTATCTTAGGGATATCCTCATCCCTAACCCTGATCTGGTGGTATCCTGACCTTAAGTTTATTTTAGAGAATACTATTACACCTTGTAACTGATCAAATAGGTTATTTATTTTAGGTAATGGGTACTTACACTTGATGGTCACCTTATTCAACTGTCGGTAATCGATACATAACCTCAAATTCCCATCTTTCTTCTTTAAGAATAAGAAAGGAGCTCCCCACGGTGACACACTTAGCCTAATGAATCCTTTCTCCAGTAGATCTTCTATCTAGATCTTTAGTTCCCTTAATTCCACTGGGGCCATTCTATATAGGGTCATTGCTGTTGGGCATGTACCTAGAATCAAGTCAATGGTGAACTCTATCTCTCTTGGTGGGGGTAACCAGCTTATCTCTAAGGAAACACCTTCGAAAAATCACTAACAAAGGGAATTTGGTTTAGTCTTTCTTGCAATTCTACTTGAGAAAGGTTTAAAGAGATGTCATCTACCTCACATGCTCTATCAATCGCACCTACTGGTGTGGTATCCAAATAGAAAATTGTCTTTTCAGAATAGTTTAACAAAACCCAAATCTTAGATAACCAGTCCATTCCTAGAATGATGTCAATCCCAGTCAAAGGTAAACACACCAGGTCTATAATAAACAAGGATTCATCAATGGTAAGGGGGCAGTTCAAGTAGATTTGTGGGGATATAGTTGTCTCTCCTAAAGGTGTGGAAATATGTAAATCAAATGGCATGGTTTGTAAAGGTAAGTTTAATTTTTCCACGCATGCATTAGATATGAAAGAGTGCGTAGCACCCGAATCAAACAATATTATTAAAGGAAAATTACAAATCTTACCTCTACCCTACATTAATCCAGGCTACTTGTCGACATTTGCTCCATCCAGAGTAAAAACTTTCCTCGAAGCCTATAATCTTTGGCCACTAGGATTCTACTGATTGCCACCGATTGGGCAATATTTGGCGTAGTGCCTTGTACCTCTACACTTGTAGCATCGTACTGGTGTTTGATGCCAACAGGGTTAATTTAGATGCCTAGTCCCACATTTTAGGCAAATAGCAGCATCAGAGCGTCAGTTGCTACTAGACAACCCTTGATGAGGTTTGAAGTTCCTACCCTTCACTGTCAAGTTCTTGGCTAGTTGCTTTTATCTACTAGTAAATCTCTAGTTAGCATTCTGCTTTTCCTCCAGGCCTTTGTTGAGGATTTGACACTTATTCACCAACACTGAGAAGTCTTGTACCTCTAATAGGCCTATATGATTCCTCATATGTAAATCTAGGCCTACCACTAGTTGGGCTGACTTCCAAGCCTCATCAGGCTGTAGCCTTAGATAGGTGGAATATCTGGATAGTTCTTCAAATTTCGTGAAATAATCTTCAAACAGTCTCCCTCATTGTCTAAGTTACAGGAACTCTGTCTCCTTAGCTTGCTTGAAACTTTTTGGCAAATATTTCTCTAGGAAGATCCCTTTGAAAGATTCCCAGGTGATGGGGATGTCTCAATCCTCTATTAGTTGTTTGGCTCCATTTCACCAATTCTCAGCCTCTCCCTTGAGTATGTATGTTGCATAAGTCACCTTCTGTTCATCGGTGCTATGTAACAGTCTGAATATCTTTTCTATTTCCTTGACCCATTCTTCAACTATTGTGGGCTCACATGCACCCGAGAACGTGCACGACCCTGCCCTTTAGAACTCTAACTAGCCCTGGTACATTGAGTTGTTATTCCTATTATTTCTATCATCCTGATTCTGACGATTCTTTTGGTACTGTTGCATGACATTAGCACTTATGGTAGCTTGTTCCCTCATAGCCTCTGCTATAATCCTTATAGAGTCCATCATATCTCTCATCTCAATGTCATCCTCCATGTTTCTGTTTCCTCGACCTCTTCTGGTAGTACCTATCCTTGTGTTTGCCATAGATTACTGATACAAAAAGGAAACAGTTAGTTTTTAGCAACAACATTTAACTATGGTAACACAGTCATTCCTAATATCTCAATTGTAGATTAAATCCAATATATTCCAGAGTCAAATTAATTTCAAGTCCTAAAGCTGCAAACCTGGAAAAACCCAAAACCAAGCTTTGATACCACTCTTATAACAACCCCCCTAATCATGCTATACATTTATCTATCAGAATAGTAGAAGCATACAATATTCTAAATAAATTTTGAACTTTTCCCATGTTAGGGAACGTTAGAGGGTCATTATTGGTTAAGTATAACCCAAATAAACTCTCCTCAGAGTCCATTCAAATTTCACTCAACCATAATTTCTGTGTAGCATTCTACTATCACATTATAAACTATATTATACTCTGGAATATAAATTCTAACAATCATTCAGATATAATTGAGATATACTATGTCATACTACAAATTTCATTCGTACCTCGGCAAATAAAACCATAATTCATCATATCCATTATACAAATCTACTCTCTAAAACATTCCTTACCAAAAATTCGGCAGAGTTTTCACTAAAAATAGGAGATTTCTCCATCTATACAATAACCCAAAACAATATCTAAATCCAGCAATCTCATCAATATAACCAAAAGTAAGAAATATATATTCATATATACAAATTCAAGCCTAATTCAAATCCACATCACAACTTTATAATTCTCCAAGGATGTCCTAAAATCCCTCTTCTACCTAGCTATCTCCTAGGCATCCCCTGTTCTTGGTCATCTGAGCAAACAACTTCATGAGATTATTAGATCCCAGTAGAGCAATTTACAATTACATACTTACAAAATAGTTGAATACTTAGCTATGATGAGGCACAGAAAATTTCTCCCTACAAATCAGTTTAAACACATGTGAATTACCAGATACTTTTAAACTCATAATAAACATAAGAAATCAATGCAAAACAATATCATGAGTATAACATCATTAATCTGAAAAATCATACTTAAAATCATGCCTGAAAAATTCTCATATATTAATCTATCACACATCTCATGTGATCATTCATCTTAAGTTACATTTTTTTTATCTAAAATGGTTTTGGTTGGGTGTGATCAGGAACACCAATCACCTAAAAACAACGTCCTATTTTGTAAGTGTGATTCATAACACCAATCTTCCATTCAAGGACTTGTGAGAACCAACATCTAGGATGTCCCCCAGTATATGCACATTGCTAGTCTCATCCTCATACAGTCTATATGGCAATACTTACACATAGTCAACCAATTCTCAAGGTTATAAGATATCATACTTAAACCAAAACATTACCTCATATAGGTTATTCACCTTACTCCTTAAACCTTTCATAGTGCTATCCTGGTTTAATGAATAATTCCTAACAAATGCAAACCAATTCAAATAAAACAAATCAATTTATAAAATAGTCTGCATAGGGGATATTCAACGGTCGTCCCACACCAGCTATTGAATATCCACCCTAAGTTAGTCTGTTACTATGGCATATAACCCAATAGCCAAATCTAGCAAACATGCAATGAGTAACTCAATACACAGGCAAGTATTTTCTATACTCATATATAAATCTCAAGTAAATCAGTCATTTTTAGCAATCATTCCCATTCAATATGCAAATCATACTTGAAACAATAACTCACAATCATCAGTTAAAAGTCAGGGGAGTGTAGATTACTTTACCTTTTACCGTTTTCTCCTATTCAAACCAGGGTTTTCCTTTTTCTTGGAGGCTGTCCTCAAGAATCATCTCCTAAGGAAACCATTTAGGTCTTACACAGATTTTCGTTCAATCATAATTCCTTACAATTTAATTCCTATTTTCTAATTCCATCCATTCATTAAGGACTTATTGGAAATTGAAATCCACAGGAAAGTATCAAGTTGGAGTATTTTAATTCATACCGTAAGTTTTGGAAATTTGAAATTGATCTCAGTATCTTTCAAAGCTATTGACAGTGGAGCATGATGGCACATGGTGGCATACGGCAGTGTACGATGGTGATCAGCGGTTAACGGCCAAAATTGGTTTAAAACAAGGCTAAAGTTCCAGTTAAATTAAGCAGGTAGAACACATTAGAGTAGTATGGGATTACTAAATGAGAAGACATGGTGGAATTACTAAAGTTCCAGTTAACAATAAACGAGAGCTAAAGTATTCTTAACTATATGAACTAGAATTAAATAGATTATGGATTAGATGACCGATAGTTGATAATATGAGCATGGAAGGCAAGATGCATAAAGGAATGAAGGGTGTGCTGATTCTAGATCTAGAACTAATTACAAGATCAAGAGATAAAAAGTTCAAGGAATCACTCTAGATTTATGTGGGAAAATTATTAGAGCATGTGGAGGATCAAGATTTCGTGATGACCCTTGAGACCATACATACTTAATTGGGATCCAATTTATCCCAATGGCTCAATATATGTCTAGTTAATTATATTAGGCCTGAAAATGTTTAGTTAATTTTTTTAAGTGTGAAATTGGGCCTAAGTAACTTTAGTGGGCTATTTTATTTTACCATAAGAGATTTAATCTTTTTATTTTGGGCTTAAGTATAAGTTATGAGATAGGCCCATTAGTTTCTTTTAAACATAATCTATTGTTTGGGCTTTAGTTATAGATTATTAGAAGGGCCTAATTTTTCTTTTAGGGTTTTCTCTCTCTTGGAGTATAAATACTCCTTTTTCTCTCTTGTGAAGGGATTTTGAATTTTGAATAAAAGAAATTTGAGTTATCTTCTTGGCTTGGCTAAAAGGAGAATCCATAAGGGAGGATTTCTTGTCTTCTTTTATTGCATCAAGAATCAATTATAATCAAGGTAATCACTTGTGATGAATTCATTCTTGATTTTAAATCAACTTACCA
This sequence comes from Senna siamea, assembly GCA_031216115.1. Classification (NCBI taxonomy): domain Eukaryota; kingdom Viridiplantae; phylum Streptophyta; class Magnoliopsida; order Fabales; family Fabaceae; genus Senna; species Senna siamea. The sequence continues at coordinate 13,099,183 of CM062355.1, read as the reverse complement.
TTTGTGTTTCCAATTGCAATTGGCATTTGGGGGTTCAATAGGTCAGGAGTTTTATTCCTTCTACTCTATCTATCCATATTATTTGTTGGGGTATTAGGTTCTTATAACCTAGTTTTTTTGCATCATTTGGTATCAGAACATATTTTAGTGAGAAGTTGAGTTAACCCATTCTAATTTACTCCACTTATGATAAAGAGTTCTATGCTTTGATAAGGGCTCTTGAGGTATGGGAACATTATTTACTGCCTAAAGAGTTTGTCATTCATAGTGGTCACCAATCACTAAAGTACTTGAAGGGCCAAGGAAAATTGAGCAAGAGGCATGAAAAGTGGGTGAAATATCTGGAATCATTTCCTTATTTGATAAAATACAAGTAAGGGAAAGATAATGTTATGGCTGATGCACTTTCATGAAGGTATGATTTAATTTTTATGCTTAGTTCTAAATTAGTTGAATTTGAGCATTTAAAAGAACTTTACACCAATGATTCTAATTTTTCTAATTTGTTGATGTATGTGAACATGCTACATTTAACAAGATCTAAATAGTCCTATCACAAAGTCCATGGTGATTTTATCCCAATTCCACCTAGCAATATCTAATGCCTATAACATGCTAGCTAGCTTTTGGTGTTATATTTTACTTGTTGACATACCAGACACTTAGCAACAAACTTTGCTATTTCCCTTTTCATTATTGGCCACTACTATCTATATTTTAAATCTTGACATATCTTAGTGGTACCAAGATGGACGGTGTAACTAATCTTGTGACTTTCTTCTAGGATTCTAGTCCTTAAGTTTTTGCTATCAGGGACATAAATCTTATCTCGATACTGTAATACCCTAGTTGAGATTTTGCTGAGTTCCTTCATGTTCTTTAGTGATTATAGGAATTTATCCTCTAATTGGGCTTTAAGAATCTAATCCTTAAGGTCACAGTTTATTTTAAGTCATTTAAACAAATTTAGTCAAGCAGTACCTGTAATGACCCCTCTTTATATACATACATCAGAGTAAATTGGAAGAGGGAAATTCTCTTTAAAATTTTTCTTTTTCCTCCTGGGTACTAAGTGGGCTGTTACTAGTTGAGTGTAACCCAAATAGTTTTTTCTATTAGTCCATTCAAATTCCACTCAACCACCTCTTATGCATAGCATACCTAATACCACAATTTATACAATCATATACTCTGGAATATAAAATTCTAAAACATCTATTTATGAACAACTGAGACATAATTTATAGTGATACTACTAAACTTAACTTTCCATTAGCTAATCACACCTCAACATAGTTATCCCCATTATAGAATTTCACATCCTATGGCATTCATTAAAACAACTATATAAGTATTCATTACATATACATTCTATGGCTTACATGCCATTCTGAATTCCCTGTCTATAATTTTCAAAATTTACAAGTTCTTCTAGGTTACCTTGCATCTCCAATACACATCTCAAGCCCAAGTAATTTCTAGGCATATCCTAGCCCTAATCATCTGAACAAATAACTTAATGAGATACAATTATCCCAATAGAGTAATTTACAATTTACAAGTTCATAAAACAGTTGAAAGTTTAGCTGTACCCTTTTTGGTACAAAAAACCTCTCCCCTGTATTATATCAACATACAAGTGAATTGCAATTCCATATTATTTTTTCATCAAACACATGGAAATTTAACATATTTCATCAAAGCTATAGTTCATAACATTCATATCAAAGTCATAAGAATATAGTGTAACACCCTAATCTCATAGTCATTCCCTTTTATAAAAGAATATTATTTATAGTATAAATCTTTTATAAAAGAATATTATTTTTTTATCAAACACATGGAATGTTATGTTCACTTTTATCCTTATTAAGTACCTGAGTTTAATATTTAACTTTCATTAAATATTGGATTAGGTTTGGGTTCCTTTAATTAGGTAGTTAACATTACACAGTGGAAGTCTACACAATAAACTTTACTAATAACATAACAGAAGTTAAAACATCATTCATATATATATATATGTTCCTTGTACATAAGTTTAATTTCACACATAGGGTAAGGAGGCAACAAGTCTTCCACTCAAGCCCCTTTTTACTTTAATTCCTATTAATGGATAGTTCTCCCACGTATCCAAATATATATGTATGTCCTTTTCTCTGCTATACACATCCATAATTATGAGAATTGCATTCTCAGTAGCTAGACAATCTTTTTCTTTTTGAATGTAATGTGACAGTTCATAATCAAAGTTACTAGTCAAGGAGTCTCAATATCATGATTTTAAAATATATTCAATCATAAATACATTTTCATTAATAATTACATTTCCAATCATAAATAGGGAAAACATATTTAAACATTCATAATGAAAACATTGCCAGTCATAAGGAAAACTATTATCAGTCATTGGCTAAAAGCCATAGTCAATGAAAAAGGAACTTAAGAGTATTAGGAGCGCCACCCAGTGGGCTACTCTACATACCACTACATCCATGAGTGAGTTAATTTTATTTCCAGTTCCAGTCTTGTGACATTTCTGCCACTGGTACTATTTGAGGCATCCCTCAGTGGATCCAAGTACCTATTACAGTCAATGGTCACTATAATATAGACAGATCATTCCCCAATCAATGGTCACTGTCATATAGGCAGATCGTTCCCCAGTCGATGGGATTTCTCCATATAGCCAGTCTAAAACTAACTCACAGGATCACTGTCAAAAGATAGATCCTTTCCTTTTCTCTTTAGGCAGATCATAGTGCTATAGAATCACCACCACTTTTCTAGTGGATCAATTTCTCATTACTCTATTTCCTACATATAGACTAGGATGATTCGGCTTGTACCCATGATTATGCTAAATTCTAAGTAAATGTCCCCTTTTTAATTTGGCCATTTTTAGGTTACAGTTAGAATTTGCCATCATCACTAATTTTTACATACTTTGTGGAATTCTTAATTGTCATCCCATACCAACAACTGGTCATTCGGTTACAAGCCTATCTATCCTAGAACATACATTGGAAATCTAAGCTCTCTTTCTTTCCAGTCTAAGTTTTCCTTTTCATTCTATGTTTTCCTTTTGTTCTTTTCATTTCTAATTTCTTTTCCTTTCATTCTTTTTCATGATACTAAGCCTTTATGAAATTATAACCATTATGTGTAAGTAAATCCTTTCATGATTAAATTTTATGGATATGAAAGAATATAACTTCTCTTATAGACAATTCATTATTTAAATTGCCAAACTTCCATACTTTAACCACTCACTTTCCTTCCCTTGAAATTGGTTAGTATAATATTTTTAATATTATCCTTTACAATTACCTTGCAAAAATTTAAACGATTTCAAGGAGAAGGCAAGGGTGGTCTCGATCAAAAGGAGAAAGTAAGGGAAAAGTAAGATTTTTATGCTATATATTCCCTTCCTTTCATCCTTTCAATCATACAAGTATAATTATATCACTTTTTCTTCCATTTCCATACAATTTCCATTTTAACTATATTACACATTAAGAGCTTTTGGTGAAATATTCATTCATTCTTTTACCATTTCTATTTTTATTTTCACCATGCAAGATATCTATGTATACATACAATCATCCTCTTTTCACAATAAACATGTATGAATACATAGATATAAATTTCTCTCTTGTTGGCAAACACATTTCATATGAGGACTTCAAGGTTATGATAACCATTTATTAAAGAAACCATCAATTTCATTATTTTTCTTTTTTTCTTTTGTCTAGACCGAAATCATAGCATATACATATAAATATATAAACAACTTTTTCACAATTTCCTTTCTATACTCTTGGCTAAGACACCAAGAAAAGGAAATGGGAGTGTTTCATCATAATATTAATTTCCTTTGTCTCTTACTCTTACAGCCAAGAAATTCACAATATATAAATGGGTTAAAATTTAAACAAAACCTCTTTTTCCAAACTAATACATACTCTCGGCCAAAAGTAAGAGAAAAGGGAAATAGAGTGACTTCCATCCAATCTTTTCTTTTATCTCATTTTCATTGATAAATAAACATAAAAACACTATTTATTAACCATAACCATGACAATCCACATATTACGTATTCAAATGCCATAAGAGAAAGCTTTATGAAGATGGTGAAGAAAATTCACAATTTCATCAAAAACCATTAAATCAATCCATTCAACACTCATAAACACATCCATACAACATCTCAAGCATAACCCAATAGATTTTCAAGCCTAAAAGAATGTAGAGAACAAAACCCCAAATTCATAGCGGCCATGGAAAATTCTTTAAACACATGAAAAACACCATGACCCATGAAATAAAGGGTGTAGAATTGTCTAACTACCTTGATTTGCCAATGAAAATGCCTTTTCCTTGAATTTTCCTTCACTTTATCTCTTCCTCCTTCTTCCTCCTTCTTCCTCCTTCTTTCTTCAAGCTTTTGGCTTTCTCTCCTTCTCCCTCACGTTGGTTTTGCATCCTTTGGAGAAGAAGAAAACGTGTGATATAAAGTGGGTGCAAAAATGACCATTTTGCCCTTGGTGGCAAAATAACCAATTTATCCCTTCAATTTTCATCAAATAGTCGTGGGATTAGTGGGAGGGCATTATTAGAATTTTACAAAATTTTTCTTGTCAAAATGAGCATTTTAGCCCTAGTGCAAAATTACTATTTTACCCTTTAGGGTAAAAAGACTATTTTACCTCTCACTTTCCTTCATAATTTCAAAAAGTGCTATGGGAGGGACTCCATGAGAATTGTCATGATAAAATAACCATTTTACCTCTAAGGTAAAAATTACTATTTTACCCTTGGGTGAAATTACCATTTTCCCTTGGGTAAAAATTATCCGTTTTAACCTCGAATATTTTTCTAAAGTCATCATGACTTTCAGATATTTCCTAACATAATTATTATGCATCATAAATGCACTAAGATATTTTTTCGACATAATAATGATGTGTCATAAATGCAGGAGATATTTTAGAGGCGTAATGATTCTATTTCATCTTGTAGTGAAACTTTTATATTCTTCACTTTAGTCCCTAACTTTCTTTTTTAGTTTGATCCCTGTCTCATTTTCAAAAATTTAAGGCAATTTAATTACATCTTGTGGGCATTAAACTGTTAAATTTTATAAATTTAAAACGCACTAGAAGATAATAAAAATATAGATATTACATATAGGACCATTGTTCAAGTCAAAAAATCATTTTTATAGTGCCTATAATAATATTTCAAACCTCCTTTGCATAACAATACCCATGTTATTGCAAAAATATCATAAATTTGCATATTTTCAAAAATAATATGCATACCATCACAACATTCTAAAAATATACTCTCTTTTGCATGTTGTTTTCCAATCTCAAGCTATCATCACACTTCTTTTTATCTATGTGACTGAGATTGTTGTTTTCATAGGGATTGTACTCTCTGTGATTATCACACTTCCTTTTATCCATGTGACTAAGAATCTAACTTTCATGGTGTCCCCTGTAACATCCGCTCTATTCATATTCAAGAGATGTTTGTTTATTTTAATGAATTGAATGTTTGTGTTTGTTGCATTAAATTACATATAGATGCATTAGAATGAGAGTTTTAGGTGAAGAGAAAGAATAGGGACTAAATTGAAAAGAAAAAGATAAAGTGAGGATGGATGTGAAAATTTTTTGAAACTTTAGGGCAATAGTCTGTAATTTTAGCCAAAATATTTACTGTAGCAATAGAATTTTGAAAACTTCCCACTAGTGAGCTAGGGACCAAATGGTAATTTAATATATAGTTGGTAGAATTATCATTTTGGCCCGAATGGTCAGGAATTGGGAGCATAATTGCAAAGGGGTAGATCATCTATAAATAGGTGAATCCCTCAGAACCCTTCAATTGCATCTTGAATTCTGAAATTCTATAGAGAGAGAGTGACTGAGTAGAGAGAGAAATTGAAGAAGCAAGGAAGTGAATCCCGTTTCTAGCAAGATTTCAAGTCAGAATAGTGATTAGGAAGGCATTTACAACATTAATCAACATCCAAAAATCATTTAAACATAGATTAAGGTAGCATAAGAACCCAATCCCTTTATTTCAGATTTTACTGCTTACATGATTGAAATTTGTGAAATTGAACTTGTTTGAAAGAAAAAGGGATTAAAAACTACATTATTATTGTTTTTAATTACTATTAGGTATTTTTAACCAATTGAAGATACTTTTGCATGCTTAAAATTGCTTCTGAAAAATAGGTTTGTCACCTTGAATAGAAATGAGTTTGAATCTCAGATTTGGACAAGATTATATGATGTTTTGGGCTATTTTCTTGTGTTAAATGTTTTTGAGAAGTTTATCTTAAGTTCATCAATTTCAAAATAGGTTTTAAAACAAGTTTTTGGATTGAAAATCTAGGTCAACGACAATTCATAAAACACAGCAAGAAGACTTCAAGAGCTAATCGCCACAAGGCAAATAGCTTGATTGTCAGCTCTTAATGTGCCCAAAAACATATAAAGGATGCTAGCAGTCGACTGTCGGGCACTTAGAAGTCAACTGCAGTGTTCTTTGTTTTTCTAGAAATACCCAAGAATAGAGCAGCTAACTGCCCTGACCCAACAATTGACTGTAAGGCCTAACATTAAGCTAGCGACCAACTTCTAGGCACCTAGCAGTTGACTAATAGCTTTCTGTTTGAAATTTTGAGATTTAGATAGAATGCAATCTGTAGCATGGTACCAGTCGACTGCCACTTTTTGTAATGGAATGATGAACTTAATTACATTTTGAATGATATCTAGCCCAAAAACTTAATCCAAACTAGAGATTGAGCTTAAATTATAAGCAAGGTAACAAATACTCTGAATGTAAATGAGAAAGAGCATGAAAGTGATGAAATTTAAAAAGGAAAAAGAAAGAATGCATAAGAGAAATGAGAATTGTATTCTTAATATATGTATCTGTGGTAGATAGGTTCATATCTGAATGACTGATTGTTGGTATGGGACAGTGATTGGACATTCCAAGAGTATCGTGATAGTTGTAAATTGTAAGTTAGTGACTTAATGGCCAATATAAATAAAAATTCACATACTTAGAATTTACAAAACTATAATATGCACCGATTCACCTATATATATATTTATGAATAGAATTTTAGGGATCCCAGTAAGTACTTAATGTGTGGAATCAAAATCTAGGGACTATATTGTACTTGGATCTACTAGAAATGCTTTAGAATGTACACAAATATGATATGCAGTCGAGGACTACCAATGGGCATAGTTGTTAGAGTACATATTCGAAAGTAAGGAGTGGTACACATGATGACCCTCCGGATTTCTCTTATATTATGCAATTATATGATGATATTTGGAAGAGGCTAACGAGAAGTGCTCTTATTTTCTTATTGCTCTTTATTTTATAATGAAAGTTATGTGAATGATGTTATGTTACCTGTATGTTCTGATAAATTTGTGATATATATATTATAAGCAAAGCATATAGAGTAAGTAATGCATGCAAGTATGAATGTTAAATGAAATGTTATACAAGATAACCAAATAGATGTATTATTTTTATGAAAAAGAGTGTAGAATTTTCGTATGAGTTTATGGTGGTACAAACTAGCTATTTTGAAAACTGGTTATTAATGCTATAGGGATTTATTATCATAAAAATGCTGATTTTTATTAGATATCTAGATTCCAGATAGTGTTGGAAGTGGAGGTGGAAGTGGTGGAGATACACTTCCTAGGGTATTTTCCTGTTATTCATGAAGTGTGGGTCGTGTATATATATGAAGTTCCTCCCACTCCTTGAGTATGTAAAGAGTTAGGAAAGTTTTAGGATGCCTAATACCCTAAATCCTTATGGTATTTTGGTAAAAGGATTAGGAGAATAGTTTTGATGTATAGGATAAGGGCATATATGTATTAGGATATGTGAGCTATGAATCCACTAGCTATTTTTGTTAAATTGGTATGAGTGACAGGCTTGTTATCTCCTTACCCTAGCTAACACTCTCACATATTCATAGATATATGTTTAATGAATGATATGTATATACTATACATGAATTTAGATGTATATATATATGTGTATGTTTTATGTAAATTAAATTAATGTATTTTTCGCTGCATAATGTGTGAGATCCTGAGTGTAGTAGCCCAGACCAATAATGTTAATTATTTCATTTGATAAATATTTAAAATTTGACTTGGGTAAAGGAAGTAGTAATTCACCAATCTTATAGTACATTGTTTATATTATTTTAATCACTTAAAAAGGAACTATAGGATTGGGGGGGTTACATCCCCCAGCATGTGCACATCACTAGTCTCATCCTTTTTCCTGACTATACAGCAAAATATGCAAATAGGTGATAAATACTTAGGGTTATAGGATTTTACACTTAAACCAAAACATCTTCCCCATCTAGACTATCCTCCCTTTACTCCTTAGAGTCTTTGATAGGGTTGTATTGGTTTAAAGAGTAATCCCTAACAAATACAGACCATTAAAGATGAAAACAATTACATTTTAAAAAATAGTTTGCATAAGGAACACTTAATGACCATCCCATACTAGCCATTAAATGTCCACCCCAAATTTTGTTGGCCCTCTAAGCATACAACCTAATAGCCAAATCAAAAAAAGCAACAAAAGGTTCATTTCATGCTTTTCAACATGTACAGGCAAATTCTCTATTCTCAAATGAAAATATTTCTAGTTCACAAATAGTTTTATCAAATGTTTCCCACTCCATAAAATAATTTCGTTTCATATCAAACAATTCACAATATTATTTCAAAATAAGAGAGTATAGATTACTCTACTTTAACCATTTGTTCCTCTCTTGATCAAGGTCTTCCTCTTTCCTTTTTGACTTGATCTCACAAGTCACTTCCTGAGAAATAACTTAAATTTTACACCAGTCCTTCTCAAATATGCATCTATAGCAATATGCTTTCTATGCAACCTAGTTTTAGAGTTTTGCTATAAGATAACTCCCTTATTTCCTTTTTATCTTAATGTCAGTCATTGCCCAACATATGCAATTCTCATGTACCATCATTTTGAGCCTCATTCCAACCAATACTAGGGGTTTCCAAGCTCATTCCTCATTTAAAAGTCATTTTTCATGTTAAAGGGCCATTAGTCGGTTGTCATGAAGTAAGTAGTCAGTTGATTGCTCTCTAGAGGGTTGCTAGTCGACTGTCGTGAAGCTACCAGTCAGTTGGTGGCTCTTTGGAATCCTATAATTTGCAAGATTATAGTCTACCAGTTGACTAATAGAAGGCTATCAGTCAACTGCTAGGTAGAAATTTGGACCCGATAATCGATTGATAAGGCTACCAGACGACTGTTATGTCTCTGTGTGAATTTCTGGGTTTATCAAGAACTTAACAGTCTACTAGTACATGCCATCAGTCAACTGCTATGTTCTACTATAGTTTAAAAATTTAGATTTTCATAATTATCCAGTCCAAATTCCACTAATATTAAATTTAAAAGGTTTGAGCTTAGTTTCTAACCATTCCCCCCAAATTCTAACCATTCTCATGCTCAAACATCAATTATACAAGCTAATTTACACTTTTAAATCAAGTAAATAGTAAAACCTATTCTCTAAATCTAAAATCAGCCTAAAAACATTGAATTGAAGCTAAGGACTCCAACGTTATGGTTCAGAAAACTTTTCTTAACTCCAAGCAACCTAAAAATTATCATTTTGCACCAAAAAACTAGAAATTCCTAAAGAAAAGAAGATTTCTCCATTTTTGCTCAACCTAAGCATTTTAGAAGATTTGATGGGTAGTAGGAAGAGTATGCTACTTCTAAAGGGAAGTTCTTATGTTTCTATACGTGTAAGTGAAGATTTGTTACCTGGAATCTAGCTGCTTAATGCTTCCAATTTGGTTTCCTTCTCCTTTCCCTTTTGCTCGTTTTCCTTCCTTTCTCTTTAAAGTTTCTGCCCTTTCTTTTCGTATAGAGGGAAGAGGCATATTAAAGGAAGGAAAAGAGTGCAGCAGCTGAAACTTCAGGGACCTCCTAAAAATATGGAAATTACACTTAAATCCTTTGGGCTTCATAAATCTCATGTTGGTCACTTAATAACTATTTTCCATTCACTTTTAGCCTCATGATAGTTATTCATTCTAGTCCTTGCATGAAGAAAATTCTAAGATTATCCTTTCCAAGCTTTACTTTAGGATTTGGTTACTTATTTCATTTACATCATACCAATTTATCCTTGATAATAAATTTTAAGGAAGTGGATATTACAATCCTCTCCCCTATAAAAGAACTTTGTCCTCAAAATTCATACTTGTAAAGAATTCCAGATAATGTTGCCTCATTTCGTCCTCTTTCTCCCACATCATCTCCTGGGTTGCTACATCTTGCCAAAGTACCTTAACCAAAGGAATTACTTTATTTCGAAGTTGCTTAGTTTCAAAATCTAGGATCTTAACAAGTGTAGACTCATAAGTTATATTTTCCTTTAATACTATGGGTTGATTTCCCAATACATGCATGGGATCTCAAATATAGTTTTAGAGTTGAGACATGAAAGACATCATGAAAATTCAAAAGATAGGGAGGTAAGGCCATTTGGTAGGCAACTGGACTAACTCTTTTTAGGATTTGGAATGGTCCTAAGAATCATGGACTTAATTTTCTTGTCTTTATTTATCTACCAATACTTTGGTAGGTGACACTCTCAAAATGACATGGTCTTCCTCATTGAATTCCAGAGGTCTTCTCCTCCTATTTACATAGTTTTCCTATCTCTACTGGGCAACTCTCATCTTTTCTCAGATTATCTTTATTCGATCAGTAGTTTTTTATACGATCTCTAATCCCAACAATGTTCTCTCCCTCATCTCTACCCAACTTAAGGGTGACTTACAACTCCTCCCATATAAAGTAGCATATGGTGCCATACCTATAATAGAGTGATAACTATTATTGTATGCAAACTCTACTGAATGTAGGTACCTATCCCAACTTTCCTTCTGTTCTAGCACACATGCTCTGAACATGTCCTCTAAGTTTTGTATTATTCTCTTAGACTGTCTATCAGTCTAAGGATGATAAGCAATGCTAAATTTTAGTTAGGTTCCTAATGCTCTTCGCAAGGTTTGCCAATACCTGGATGTGAACCTAGGGTCTTGGTTTGACACTATGCCAGATGGTACTCTATGTAATCTTATGATTTCCTTAAGGTATAGTTAGGCTAGCTTTTGAAAAGAGTAGTTGATCTTATTAGGTAAGAAATAAGCAGATTTAGTTAATCTGTCCATTATCACCTATATAAAATCATAACCGGTTGAGGTTCTAGGTAATCCTACCATAAAATCCATAGTTATCTGATCCCAATTCCTTTCTAGTATCTCAAGTGGTCTCATTAACCCAGCAAGTTTTTGATGATCTATCTTTACCTGCTAACAAGTAAGACAAGCATTCACATACCTTACGATCTCCTTCTTCATACCTGACCACTAAAAGTTTCTTTTCAACTCTTGATACATCTTAGAAACACTTAGGTGAATAGTGTAGTGGATATAGTGTGCCTCTGCTAACAATTTCTCTCTTAGCTCCTAATGGTTGGAATCACTATTCGGTTCCTAAACATCAATACCCCATTAATGGGTGACTCAAAATTTGGTTAGTTTGCATGGATCCCTAGAGACTTATCCTCTTGCTAGGCCTTTTTAACTTGTTCTCTCAGTTCACAACTAATATGAAAGTCACTCATTACTAAGTTATTTGGGGGTGAAATTATATTGAGACTAAGATCCCTAAAGTCTTCAAGAAATTTCATCTCATTTACTATAAGATGAGCTACCTGCAATGACTTTTTACTTAATGCATTGGCTACAACATTAGCTTTCCTTGTATGATATTTTAACTCAAAATGAAAATCCTTTAAATACTCTACCTACCTTCTCTGCCTTATATTTAATTCTTTCAAATCAAATAAGTACCTAAAGCTCTTATGATCATTGTAAACCTTGAATTTAGCCCGATATAGGTAATGTCTCTAAATTTTTAGGGCAAAAACCACAGCAACTAATTCCAAATCATGAGTGGGATAGTTCTCTTCTGTAGGTTTAAGCTGTCTAGATGCATAAATAACCACTTTCCTTGCCTACATTAACACGCATCCTAAAACCTTCTCTGATGCATTGGTGTACACCTCAAATGGTTCTATAAGGTTTAGGATTATCAACACTAGAGAGGTAGTCAACTTCTCCTTTAATGTTTGAAAACTACGCTCACATTGTTCACTCTACTTAAAGTCAACACCCTTTCTAGTCATTCAGGTTAATGGTAAGGCTATTTTAGAGAATCCTAGTATAAATTTTTTATAATAACCCGCCAAACCCAGAAAACTTCTAATCTCTGTGACCCTTTTTGGCTGATTCCATTTCAGTACAGCTTCAATTTTTGTAAGATCCACTGAAATCCCCTTTTCATTCACCACATGACCTAAAAATTTGACTTTAAACAAAACTCACATTTTTTCAACTTAGCATAAAATTGCTTTTCCCTTAACATCTGTAATACCATTCCAAGATGTTGTACATGATCTTCATGAGTCTTAGAATAGATCAAAATATCATCTATGAAAACCACCACAGATTGATCCAAGTAGGGTCGAAAGACTCTATTTATATAGTACATAAAGACAAAAGGAGCATTGGTTAGTCCAAATGGCATCACCAAAAACTCATAGTGGGCATATCTACTACTAAACACTATTTTAAGAATATCTTCCTTCTTAACCCTAATTTGGTGGTATCCTAACCTCAAATATATCTTAGAAAATATAGTGGCCCCTTGTAGTTGATCAAACAAATAGTCTATTTTGGGTAAAGGATACTTATTCTTGATAGTTACCTTGTTCAATTGTCGGTAATATATACATAACCCTATGCTCCCATCCTTCTTTTTCATAAATAAGACAGGAGCTCCCCATGGCAACAGACTAGGCTTAATAAATCCTTTTTCCAACATGTCCTCTACCTAAACTTTTAACTCCTTCAATTCTATTGGGAGCCATCCTGTAGGGTGTCATTGATATTAGGCTTGCACCAAGAAGCAAGTATATGGTGAATTCAATCTTTCTCGGTGGGGTTAACTTGACTATCTCTAAAGGAAATACCTCTGGAAAGTCTCTTACGACAAGAATTGAGCTAAGCCTCTCTTGGAATTCCACTTGGGAAAAGTTAAGGAAAATATCATTTATTTCACACACTTTGTCACTTCTACCCATCAGTAAGGCATCCAAATAAGTAATGGTCTTTTCAAAACAATTTAAAAGAATTCGATTCCTAGCCAACTAATCCATTCCAAAAATGACATCGATCCCAGTCAGGGTTAGACATATAAGATCCACAATAAATAGGTGGTCATCAATAGAAATAGGATAATTCAAACAACTTTGAGGAGATATTGTAGATTCTCCCAAGGGTGTGGAAATATGCAAATCATACAGCATGGTTTGAGAAGGCAAGTTTATTTTTCCAACACATGTATTACATATATAAGAGTGCATAGCACCCAAATCAAACAATATTATTAAGGAAAAATTATAGATCTTACCTTTACCCTGCATCAGTATGGGTGATTTCTCAACATTGGCCCAATCTATAACACTCTTACCTTTACATTACAACATCACAAATTGTAATAAGATAAGTATGTCACATTTATCTTTACCATATTATTTTATATTCTGCCTAAGTGTTATATCCATCAATATTTAATTAATTGATTAGGTTTGGGCGCCTTTGCTCAGGTTATCATTCTTTTGCATAGCGAAAGTAAAATTTCATACATTATAGTGGAATTGGTAAAAACATTGCATATATATATTTTTACACTATTTGATACATAAACCAGAATATGTGAAGTATTCATTCATAAGGGTAAGGAAGCAACAAACCTGTCACTCAAACCCTTTTTTTCAAAAAGAATCCTAGTAATGGATAGACCATCACACATCCTATTTCAATTATATGCCCTTTTTCCTTTATATACAATCAAAAAGAATAGTAGTCCTAATTCTATCCTAAAAAGAACATATATAGAATTAGGACCAAAGGGCTACAGTTACATAATGGTATCTACTTTCTAAGCTTGTGCATCTGTTGTAGGAATTTCAAATATTGCCATTATATAAAGGTCCTTTAGAATTGCAAACGTCCTTAAGAAAGGAACCTCTACCACTACTACCTCAATTTACATTACCACACAATATCTAGGAATCTAATACATACTAGTACAATAATGAGAAATAATTTTCTAGTAGCTAAACAAACCATAAATTTTCAAATTAATTGGCATGCACCACTGTTTAGATACAGAAAATATTTCTACATTCCATTCTCTTCAAAATACATTCATCCATTTTGTTCTATGGGTAAGCTTTATATGAAACACAAAAATGTGCATTTATGAATATAAGAATACTAGTTAATAAGGCCACATTTATACATGTAAAACATAACATCTGTAAACATTTTTAGTCATCACTTAAGTATGTGAGCACCTTTGGTTAGCACTTAAGTGTGTACACATTTTCAATCATTTCATAAGTATATGAGCACCTTCAGTCACTACTTAAGTGTGTGAACACCTTTGGTTACTTTTCAATTATGTGAGCACCTTTGGTCACATTTCAAATTTTACCTTTCTATACACATCTTTTCTCCATTTCCTCTTGATAGTGGCCCATTTAAAATACATTTTAAGTGCTTTTCAACTAATACATGAATTTGGCCATCAAGGGAAAATTGGAGGAATGGTCTCAATCAAGGTGAGAAAAGAGTGGAAGCTAGGGATTTTTATGATATTTCTTCCCTTTCTTCCATCCATTCCACCTTTTAAGCATAATGGCATATTTCCCTTTCATTACTCATGACACTTTCTCATATTCAAAATGTGTATCTACATGTTTAGTCTTTCATATACTTCATTTTCATAGCTCATTTTTCATGCCAAACATATAGTTACACATATTCCTTCATCTTCACATTTTAAGCACATTTTCAAGGTTAAATGGAATAACTAGGAAATGGTAAATTTGCTAATTCATCAACATAACATAATTTTTTCTCTCTTTCTTACTCATGACCGAATACATTCACAAATTTTTAGGCATTTTTCAAGTAAACATTTTCAACAATAATCCTAGGTGCTTTCGTCCAAGAGAGAAAGTGAGAGAAAATTGAAAATTTTAAGTCTTTAGCTTACATGGCTTCCATTTTTGAGATAGTCTCATGTAAAATCATCATTTTCCCTCAAATACATAGAATACCTAGCCAATTCTTCAAACTTGGTTAAATATTCTTCAAAGGGCCAGCCCCTCTGCTTAAGTTGTAGGAATTCCGTTTCCTTTGCCTGCCTTATGTTTTAGGGGAAATATTTTTTCAAGAAGATCCTCTTGAAAGACTTCCAAGTTAATGGGATGCCCTTACTTTCCATAAGTTGTTTGGCCATGCTCCACTAATTTTCTGCCTCATCCTTCAACATATATGCTGCATATGTAATCCTCTATTCATCAGTGTTATGCAGTAGTTCAAATATCTTCTCCATCTCTTTTAACCATCCTTCTACCACCAATGGTTTGTAGGTGCCCCTGAATGCAAGTGGTTCGGCTTTCTAAAATTCTAGCCAACCCTGGTACATATGATTATCATTTCGATTATTCCCCTCATTAGGATTTTAGTGGTTCTCCTGGTGTAATATCCACTTTTCACGTCCTTAAGCATGTTATTAAATCTTAAAATTATTAATTACATACTTAAATGTCTAAGTTTAATTTACCCTAGGATTCCAAAGATGTGATAGGGACTAAATTGAAAGAAAAGTCAAGGGACTAAAGCGAAAAGATAAAAGTTTCCTAAAATATCTAAACATCCTTAACCTTTGGCACACTAATCGAGGTGATTTATGAAGCATCATCATTATGTTGGAAAATATCTTCGTGCATTTATGATGCATAATCATGACGTCTCAAATATATCTAAAATGCAATGATTACGCTAGAAAATATCTGAAAAAAATATCTAAAAGTCATGATAACTTTAGAAACATATCCTAAGGACAATTTTTACCCAAGGGTAAAATGGTAAATTCACCTAAGGGTAAAATAGTAATTTTACCACAAGCGTAAAAATAGTAATTTCACTTAGAAAATTCATGACAATTTTCCTCAAGAACATCTCTCTACACTTTTTGAAATTATGAAGTCAAGTAAGGGATAAATTAGTCATTTTGGCATAAAGGCAAAATGGTAATTTTTACCTTAAGGGAAAAATAGTCATTTTAGGAAATGTCATGACAATTTTCAAGATGTCTATCTCCCTCCTATTTTTGGAATTTTAAAGGAAAATGCAGGGTAAAATGGTTATTTTTTTGTCCCCTATAACATAACCAACTTTCTCCATTGAAAGGGAAAGAAGGTGACGGGCAAGGAGAGAATGGCATGACTGAGAGGAAGAAGAGAAGAAGAAGAAGGGAGAAGAAGGAAAGTGAAGGAAACTCCAAGGAGAAAGCACTTTTATTGGCAAATCAAGGTAGCTAAACAATCCTACACCCTTTATTTCATGGTTTATGGTGTCTTTTGCTTGTTTGAGAAATTTCCATGGCTGTCATTAATAGTAAGGTTTCTCTCTCAACATTCTTTTAGGCTTGAAAATCTATATTGGGTTGTGCTTGTGTTGTTGTATGGATGTGTTGATGAGTGTTGAATGGATTGATTGAATGATTTGTGGCAAATTTGTGATTCTTGGTTAATCATGTTTATGAAGCCCTCTTATTGGATTTGATTATGTAATGTTGGATTTGTCATGGTTATGGTGAGGAAATGGTGATTTTATGCTTGTTTATTGATGAAAATGGGGGAAAGGAAAGAATTAGTTAGAAACCACATGAATTCCCTTTCTCTTCCACTTTGGCCGAGAATATGAGGCATTCTTGTGAAGATTTTGTTAAATTTTAGCCTATATACATTGTAGGTGTCTCGGCCATAAGCAAGGAAGAGAGAGGGAATTGGTCTTTTGATGAAACTCTCCCATTTTCCCCTTTCTTGTGTCTTAACCAATAGCATAAAGAGGGGTTTTGCATGGAAATTGTTCACAATTGTGAGTCATGGTTTCGGTCAAGGCAAGAGAGAAAGAGGTAAAGATGTATTTGATAGTTTGCTTGATGAATGGTCTACCATAACCATGAAGTCCTAATCTAGAATGTGTTTGCCAAAAAGAAGGAAAGGGTATGTCTATGTATTCATATATGTCTCTTGTGAACAAAAGGTTCTTATATGTGTGCACAGATATATTGGAAGTGAAATGCAATGGAAATGGTGAAAGAATGGTTGATAGTTCACCTAGAACCCTTGATGTGTAATGGTATACAATGTGAAAATTGCATGGAAATGGAAGGAAATTATGTAATTGTACTTTTATAATGATAAGGGTAGAAGATAGGGAATGTATAGTATGAAATTCTTATTTCTCCCTTACTCTCTTCCCTTAGCCAAGACCCTTGCATTGCTTCCTGTTGAAATAGGTTAAATTTTTAGTAATGAGATTACAAAGAATAATGTTAAAGTTATTATGTCAACCAATTTCAAGGGGGGGATGTGAATGGTTAAGGCAAGGATTTGGCAATGTATGTTGTAAATTGCCTAAATAGAATGTATGGCCTTTCATATCCACACAATTACATTATGAAAGTATTAGCAAACACATAAGGGTTATTTTAAATGAGAGGGTAGTATCATGATAGATGAAAGAAAGGAAAGATATGAAAGGTACAAATGGAAAGGAAAACATAAAATAGAAAGGAAAACTTAGACTAGAAAGGAAGAGAACTTAGAGGAAGTATTTCCAATGTATGTTCTAGGATAGATAGGCTTGTAACCGAATGACCAATTATTAGTATGGGACAAGAGTTGGGCATTCCACAAAAGTGTAGGAATATAGTGATGATTGCAAATTCTAAGTTAGTGTAACCTAAGATGGCCAGTAAAAAGGGGACATTTACTTGGAATTTAGCATAATTATGAGTACAAGCCAAATCATCCTAGTCTATATATGGGAAATAACATACTAGGAATGTGATCCTCTAGAAAAGTGGTGGTGATTCTATAGCAGCATAATCTGCCCAAATGTGGAGAGGAAATGATCTGTTTAAATGATAGTGATCCTATGAGCTTAATTTTAGACTAGCTATAGGGAGAAATCTCATTAACTGGGGAATGATTTGTCTATGTGACAGTGACCATTGATTGGAATAGGTACTTGGATCCATTGAGGGATGCCTCAGATAGTACTAGTGGCAGAATTGTCACATGACTGGGACTGGAAATAAAATTATCTCACTCATATACGTAGTAGTATATAGAGTAGTCCACTAAGTGACTTTCCCAATACTCTTAAGTTTCTCTTTCATTGACTGTGGCCTTGAGCCAATGACTGATAAATGTTTTCCTTGTGAGTAGTAAATGTTTTCCTTTTGAATGATGAATATGTTTTCCCTATTTATGGTTGGAAATGTTTTCTAATCATGATACTGAAATGGCATATGAGGTGAATGTTTATGGTAAAATACCTTACTGCAAATTCATAAATGCATGTCATACACACTTATGAAATGTACATGTGCATCCCAATAAAAGCAAATGTGATTTAAATAGAGAATGTAAGACTATTTTTTATATCACTACGGTGGTCCATGCCAGGATTTTTAAAAGAGAGAGGATTATCTAGCTACTAAGAATCTATTTCTCATAAATATATCTGGTATGTATCAGATGACACATTACATGATATGGCTTGAGATAGATGTGGCACTGGTAGAAATTCCTTGGCTTAGTTCCTTCGCGGTTGTATAGAATATCTATATAGTTACTATAATGGAAGTCCCTCCTCTTTAGAGGAGGTGGGAATGATGATTTCTTTTTGGGAAATGATGTAAATAGTAGAATGTGGCCCTCTTGTCCTAATTCACTTATCTTTTTGGGAATAGAATCAGGATAAGTCATTTTTTGGATGTACATAGTGACAGGGGCATATATATCCGGATATGTGGAAGTGTTATCCATTAGTAGGCATTTTGTAAAAGGGTCTGAGTGGCAGGTTTGTTGCCTCCTTACCCTAAGAATTTGTATGAACTCCATATATCTAGAAATATATGTTTGACAATGTAAACGATAAATGAATGAAGATTAAATTTCCGCTGCGTTGTTATAAAAGTAATGTTTTATTTATTTAGTCTTCCGCTATGCAACGTATAAATAGAATACTGAGTAATGGATCCCAAGCCTAATCAAATATTAAATGAAAATTTATATTTTACTCAGGTAATAATAAAGGACAAAGGTAAAGATAACATGCCAATCTTGCAGCTAAACATTTTACTAAAGAAAATAATTACAAGTAAAGCTACATGATTGGGGTGTTATACTAGTGCTTCTCAAATATGCATCTATAGCACAATGCTTTCTATGTAACCTAGACTTAGGGTTTTACTGTAGGATAACTCTCCTCTTTCCTTTCCTATATTAATGTCACTTATCACCTAACATATGCAATTCTCATGTACGATGACATTTTGAGCCTCATTCCAACTAATACTAGGGGTTTCCAAGCTCATTCCTCTTTGTAAAAGTCATATTTCATGTTGGAAGGCCATCAGTCGACTACCATAAAGCAAGCAGTCAGCTGATTGCTCTTTGGAGGGCTTTTAGTCGACTGTCATGGAGCTAGCAGTCGACTAGTAACTTTCTAGAACCTGGGACTTCATAAGACCGTAGGCTACCAGTCGATTGATAGAAGGCTATCGGTCAACTGCTAGGCAAAAATTTAGACCCGATAGTCGATTGATAAGTCTACTAGTCGACTGTTACGTCTCTATGTGAATTTTTGGGTTTGTCGAGAATACGACTGTAATACCTCTATATAGTATTATCATTAATTTTGATATAAACAGATAGGTTCGATACATTATCTTTATCCTTATTTAATTAAAGTTTGAGCAGTTATACCATTGAATTATATTAAGCAGATTAGGTTCGGGATCTTTAGCTCAGATCAAATAAACTTACATGCATAGCAAAATAAAAGAAATTCTATGCTACACAGTAAAATTTAAACTTTCATACAATTCAATGAAATAAGTTCCATAATGTCCATTATACTATAGTAACATGTATCAGGATATGCGAAGCACCCATCTATAGGAAGTCAGGAGACAACAATCCTATCACTCAGACTCCCTTTACAATTTCCAAGACGGACCTATCCTTCTCCTATCCTTTCCCCTGTTTCTTTCCTAATTACATCTCAGGTCCACTGCCAAAAGAATAATCCTAGATCTAAACTATGTCTAAACTAGGGCCAAAAATATGGGGTTACAAAAATTTTCTTTAACCCAAAAAGGATTCGATCTCCTAGCCTGGCTATGCGTCCGCATCTGACACATATTAGCATATAATGAGAAATGCAAGTTCCCCAATAGCTTAACAACTCAGGTTTTAAACCAACTAATATGTATCAGGGTGCAAGCACTAAAATAATTAATTCTACATTCTTGGAATAAAATACAACATAATTAATAATTATAAATTGGCAAGCAATATATGGTCCATTAAAATGTCAATAGGATGGAACTAATATATTGTCAAATAAAACATGCTGTGACATACATTACCATACATTAACAAATTATTTAGGCTTATCATTCTTAAATTTTCTTTGTATTTTAACTGTGCGCACTTGGGCACTTGGGGACACTTGGCCACCCTTAAAACTCTTTGTGCACACTTGGGCACATGTGGACACTTGGCCACCTTTAATACTCTTTGTGCACGCTTGGGCACATGTGGACACTCGAACATCTTTAATAGTCATTGTGCACACTTGGCCACCTTCCTAGGGTCATTGTGCACACTTGGGCACTAAGTGGGCACTTGGCCACCTTTAACATTTCTTTAATTATCCAGGAAAAATTTTCTTTTCTTAAGAATCATTATTAGTGTACATCCCCTTTAAAATTCTAATAACTTCAAGGATAAAATTCCTTTTTCTTGTAAATTATCATTAATGTACTTCATTTGCAAATGCTATTAATTTCAAGGATAATTTTCTCTTTCTTGTAGTTTAATGTAAATATACATTTCTTATAGGAAATTCAATTTTTAAGGAATAATTTTTATTTTTCTTAGAAATAATTTCTAAGATATATTTCTTATAAAATTCTAATAATTTCAAGAATAATTCTTTTTTCTTGGAATTAATTCCAATGTACATTTTCTTTCTAAAAATTCTAATACTTCCCATAATAATGTTTTCTTCTTGGAAATTAATTCCAATGTACATTTCCTTCTAAAAATTCCAATAACTTCAATAATAATTTCCTTTTCTTGGAAATTAATTCCAATGTACATTTTCTTTCTAAAAATTCTAATAACTTCAATAATAATTTCCTTTTTCTTGGAATTAATTTTAATGTACATTTTCTTTCTAAAAATTCTAATAATTTTCATAATAATTTCTTCTTTCTCGAAGACCAAATCTTTATGTATATTTCTTATGAAATTCCATTATTCCTAAAAATAAATTCTTCCTTTCTTGAATGATAACAATAGTATAAATTTTTATGGAAGTCTACCAACTTTAAGAAGAATTTTTGCTTAATGGAAAATCTTTAACTTCATCATAACAATTTTTCAACATCCATTAGGCATCAAATCCCTTTACATATACAATCCTCATTTCATCACATCAACTTAACATACAAGCTTAGCCAATAAAGGATGCATTTTATCAAGAATGTAGGACAATAACATCATGCTCCATGGAAGACTTATGCAAAACATGGTAGTTACTAAAACATGGAACATGAGTTTGTTGGAATTGTTAACCTACCTTGCTTCCCTTACTCCTTCCCTTTTTGATCACTTTTGCTTCTTCCTTCTCAAGCTTTGATGTTTCTCCCCCTTTCTCTCTTTTTCACGTGTGTATGTGTAGTTTTATATATGGCAAGGTCTCTCTTTCTTTTCTCCCTTCTTTCCTCTTCACTTCACGTGTGGTTGGTTGTAAAAATTCAAATTTTCAATTCCCTCTTGTCTCTTTCTTAAGTGGAATGTCATGCATAAAGTTATTCTAATTTCCTTATGATTTATGCCACTCACACCCTCTTTTCCTTCTTCCTTCACGTGTGAGCATGGCATGAATTTCTCATTCAAGAAGTTCCCACTCTTTTGAATTTTGCTTAGGTGGCATATCATTAAAAAAATAAAACAAATTTAAGTCTCTCTTCCCTCATTCACGCCACATTTCCCCTTTCCTTGTTAGTTATTATTGAATATCATTCTTGTCTAATGGTCTTTATGGGTGGCTCTTAATGCATACCTACCCCCTTTCATTTCTTGACTCATTCATCCCAAACTCACGCTGCACATGTCTTTTTCCTTCATGAAAACTCTGCACTCTTTATATTTGTGTACATATATATATTCTTGCACTATTCATCCCAAACTCACGTTGCACATGTCTTTTTCCTTCATGAAAACTCTGCACTCTTTATATTTGTGTACATATATATATTCTTGCACTACTTGTACTTGCAAGTACACTTTGCCTTTGCTTGCACTCTTGGTAATTCCCTTCCTTGCAAGTTTACGTTATCTATTCTTACAAGCAACTAAATTCACATGTTACATAAAAAAAATTCTGCACCTTGTGTCTTCTCTTCTTAACCAAAATTTTCTACCTCCATGTGCTTCCCATGTGCAACAATCTACTAAAATAATTCTGCACCTATTTGGTTTTGCTTGATGCCTTCATTTGTGGTTAATAAATTCCCTCCATGCATACTTACATAATAAAATTTTGCACTTAGTTGGTTTTGCTTGCTGCCTTGGTATTTCTTTTCCTTGTAAGTTTAGATTACCTACTTTCACAAGCAACTAATTTATATGCTTCATAAAAAAATTTTGCACGTTTATTTAATTTTTTCCCCTAATTCACATGTTCCATCTCTCTTTTTCTATTCTCTCTTTTCCTTCCAAATACACATACACTATCCCTTGCATGCAAGGTGGAAATTCAACTTCTCTTCCTTCTTTGCATTATCCATTGGTCCCACACAAAATGCATGAAATTTCTTTCCTCCCTAGTTCACGTGTGACTTGGAGTTCCCATGCATAAAATATAATTTCCATTCCTTTCTTTCATGTAGGATACATGCAAGGCACACACATGCATATATTTAAATTGTTGCATCCTATATTGCTTCTCTCTTGGTACTTAGGCTAGGTAACTCAAAAGGAAAATAAAGAATTAAATTGAGCACCAAATTTTCATGCAAGCTTACCTTTTAATATAACCATTTTGGCCCATTAAATTAGGTAAGCAAATTTGCCCCTCATTAAGTTAATTCATCTAATTAATTATGAAGCAAGCAATCCATACTAATCATTAAATGTCACAATTAATTCCATCCATTCAATTAGAGGACATTAATTTAGACTAATTAAAATTATGGGGTGTTATAACGACAGTCAATTAGTACATGCTATCAGTCCGCTGTTATGTTCTGTGACAGTTTAAAATTTTAGATTTTTATAATTATCCACTCTAAATTCCACTACTTTTTAAATTTAAAAGGTATAATGATGTGCTGCCAAAGATCTATATGTAGCCATACCTTAAGACAGTGCACCTTTCAGTGTAGCCTAGCTCAATGGCCAGTATCAAGGTCGTATCTCATGGGAACAAGAAAGCCCAAAGTTACTACTTACTCGTTGTTATTTAGCCTAAGAAGAATAATGGTTTATCTAAACTAAATCTAACTACTACTATTGAGCGATGGAGAGAAAGTAAGGCAAGTGTTAAGATAGAAAATTATTAAGTTTCTAAAAAAGCAAACCCATTGGGGTCTTAGATTAGATGATATGTAAACAAAAGATAATGAGTTATGAAATTGATTGTGCTACCTATGTAAAACAAATCCAGTTTTCTGGTTGGTTTCAATGGATTTCTAAAACCTATACCTTCCATTGGCTATTTGTGTCCAATGGTTAATTTTATATCAACATTAGTGCTTATTAGGAGTTTCTCCTAATCCAGCAGTGGGTAAAGTATTTGAGAGGAATCTAAATAGTTTTTACTATGACGTCTTGTAGTAAAGACAAAATGAATCTTTAACTAGAGGAAGATCACACAAACTAATTTATAACTCAATCATATTAAAATTAAAATATCAATCTAGTCTAAGAACCCCAATTAGGTTCTACCAATATAGCTACTCATGTTCATAGATAAAACAAGAAGAAGTATAATAAGGGAAAAAGAACAAAATGGAAACAAAAACATCCTCATCTGTCGAGTTTTGGATGACTAGTTTGGATTCTAAACTCCTTTCTTGATTATACTTCTAGTTGCCTCTTAATGCTTCCCAATCTCTTCCTTCAACTCTTGATTGACTCTCTACGGCTTGTAACCTTTATGGGGAGGCAAGAGAATTGAAGTATTAGGCTTCAAAGATTAGCAAGGATTGTCACACTCTAAGCTACTCCAAGTGCTCTTGGTTTTCCTCTCCTTGGATGCCTTCTCTCCTTGCGCCTTCTCCTATTTATAGGCAAGGGAGGCACCTCTCTAGGCTTCCACACGGCTGTGTGGCAAGCTAGACAGTGGCATGGACATGTGGTAGGGTGTGTTCTAGAAGACCTCATGTGTGGCCTTGCTAAAAGGTGTATTTTGATGTGTTTTGAGCCTTTAAACACTTGGTTTTAGTTCATTTTAATTCAAAATTGCTTTATACTTAGGAAAACCTTGGATAACATGAAAACAAGTTGAAACATTGGTAATTATACATAAAACACATAAAATATATTCCTAAAGTAAGTGGAATTTAGCAGATAAATATGTATAATTATGTGCTTATCATAATACCACACACTTAAGCTTTTGCCTGTCCTTAAGCAAACTTTCATTTAATTCATAAGAAACAATAATAGCTTTTCATGGTTGATACATACTCGACAGTCTTATGTAACTTGATGCTAGATGAATCTTACACCATAATTCTTGTTGTTGCAAGCCCTTCACTAGTAACAGAGATAGTTAGATTGAATGAATTTCCTCAACAAGCAATTCATTGTTTGATTAGGAACCAGTACCTCACAGAGATCACTCAATGTTACTCAGAAGAGTATATAGGTGAAGTGAAATGTCTCAAGTAATTTCATAGTACCATGCCTTCCATATGCTTGCTTATAAATCTCATCTCCACTACTTGCAAAAATTTGAATATCATGATCAAAAGGTCTTGACAGGATTATAATGGGGCTTGAGGTAGAGGTAGGTGAAAAATTTAGGAGAAAAGGGCACATATATGTTGAAAATGCATGTGGTCCTAGGGAGATTTCAAGGATTAAATGTGGTAGACACAGATTTCACTAATATTTTTGTCTTAGAGAATACGCTTTCCCAAGAGAGTATAGAGACTGCTTTGATAATTATAATTTTTCTCTTACTTTATTTTTCCTTTCCTTTTCTTCTTTTCTTCCTTTCTTTTTTTTTATTCTTTATTTTTTTTAGTCTTGTAGTTTTTATAATATTTAGTCTTGGATTGAGGGGGGTAACTCTAAATAAAGGGTAGACTCAGTGAATCCTTATCTATTGAGATAATGTATTTTAATCTAGTTATGAAGCACAAACCACAAAAATTTCAACATATAGGATGGCAAAGGAAGACTTGTTGGAAGAAATGGAATATGGGTTGTAAAGGTGTGTATTATGAAGAAAATGTCAAGGCTCAAAAATGGTCAACTAAAGGAAACACATTGGGTAGGCTTTTTGGCTAGTAGTGGTGTATCCTAAGTTGCCCAAATCATGTTTAATATCCAAGAATTCATGTAACTTTGACAAGTATTACAAAGTAAGTTCTAAAGACTGATGTGCTACTACCAATGCAACTACACCTAAGGCAGTGAACCTATCAATATAGTCTAGTGCAATAGTGAGTACCAAGGTCATATCCCATGGGAACGGGAAAGCCTAAAGTTACTACTTGTTCTCTGTTATCTAGCCTAACAATTAAAGTGATTGATTTTTAACTCAACTAATAATTAATTAAATGCAATAAACAATAACCAGCTACAAGGAACAAAAGAGAATATATCGAGGTAAGAAAAGCAAACCCACTAGGGACGTGTACTAGTTGGCAAACACATGAAGGGTAATGAAATATTGAATCTAATGATGCTATCTGTGAGTGAATTTTAAGTTAAATTCAAATTCTCTGTCGGTTTCAATGAATTTCTTAAACCTATAAACCTACCACTGGCTGGTTCTTCCTAATGGTTGATTTTAGATCAACATTATCGATCTAATTCATTACTATTAACAACTACTACTTCTTAATCCAACAATTAATTAACCTCATTTCTAAGCAAAAATTAACTAATCTCTGCGATTAGGTTCCAATTTCAATTATCATCTCTTGATCTCAAAAAGAAATCTAATTAGCATTCACAACGATGTCTCATGATGAAAACTTAAACAATACTTGTATAATCGCAAAGAAGATCACAACGTCAAAATCAATATCTATACAAATCAAAACAGAATACCAACACAGTCAAGAACCCCAATGGATTTTACAAATTTAGCCACCAATAACAACAGACAATTGCAACAGCAGATAATCCATTAGACAATCAATTATATAGGAGATAAAAATAGTAAAAATGATGTGTAATGCCCCTATCTAGTCTTGTTGTTCATTAATATCAATAGATAGGTTCGATACATTATTCTTATCCTTTTAATTATTGTCTGAGCCGTTAAACCATTCAATTTATGTTAAACGAATTATGTTTTGGATCTTTTGCTCAGATAAAAATAAAACTTACATGTACAGCGGAATAATGAAATTCTACACTACATGATGAATATATAGTCTTTCATATGAATCAAATAATACAAGCCTGGTAATAATCATTACATAATGATGTACATGTCCCCGGATATATGAAGTACCCGTCCCACAGAAGTCAGGAGACAACAGGCCTGCCACTTAGACTCTCGCACAAAATAGTGATGGACTGATCCTTACATATCCGTCTTGCCCAGTTTCCCTAGAACCACTTGTATATACAATCAAATTAGCTGTCCTATTCTAATTCGAGTACATCTAGGATCCAAAAATGAGGTTACAAAAACCTCACTTGATCAAAAGGTACTGCCACCACGTGTCCCTGCTACGCGTTCGTATCTAATACATATTAGCACATAGATGAGAAACACAAGTTTCCCAGTAGTTTATCAATTCATAGTTTAAAAGAAACTAATATATACCAGGGTGTAAGCACCAAAACATTCAACCTACATCCTTGATTTAGGAGTAAAATACATAACTGTAAACAGGCAATTAAGGCATGATAAATTTAGTAGTTAGCAACAGTTAGAGATCTTTTTCACATGACCAGTGTTCTCTTAAGCGTACCAGTTTCTTATTACAAAGTTATCAGAATGTACATACATGTTATGTGAACACTAGATCCCACCTCTCTAGGTCACCCATGTGGAGCACCTTCGGCTATACCTCATAATTCGTCGACACTCGGCCATGTATATAGCTTGATTACAAGCACCAAGTCCTGGGCATGGAGCACCTTCGGCCGCGCCTCGCTAGGCCGCCCATGTGGAGCACCTTTGACCACACCTCGAAAATTGTGGGCACTCAGCCCATGTTCATGAAATCCTCGAGACACTAGATCACGGGTATGGAATACCTTTGACCACAACTTCCTAGTTCGCTCTGTGGAGCACCTCTGGCTCCACCTCGTAATGCATGGACACTCGGCTATGGTTTTAGCGTGATCGCGGAAGCTAGGTCTCGGGCATAGAGCACCTTTGGCCACGCCTCGCTAGGCCGTTGGTAGACATTCGGAACCCCGCAGGGCGTGGTGTCACCCTACCTATCCCTTTCAGATATCTAGGGAAAAGTTTCATTTTCTCAAGCTTTCGAATAAATTCAAAAGCTTCCACACTATTTTTCTTTTTCCTGGGGAGTTGGATCTGGGTTTCCTTTTTAAAATACTGGTAATGGCCATGACATTCAATTTTTCTTGGAATTTAATTCTCACCTAAGTTTCCCTTCAAAATTAATCATGGATACAATATTTTCTATTCTTCTTGGAATTTAATATGGATATAATATTTCCTATTACTCATTTCATAAATTTCCTTCCAAAATTATTATTAATGGACATAATATTTCCTATTATTTCTTTCATAAATTTCCTTCCAAAGTTATTATTAATGGGCATAATATTTTCTATTTATTCTTCCATAAATTTACTTCCAAAAATATGATTAATGGACCTAATATTTTTCTATTTATTCCTATATAAATTTCCTTCCAAAAATATTATTAATGGGTATAATATTTTCTATTTATTCTTTCATAAATTTACTTCCAAAAATATTATTAATTGACCTAATATTTTTCTATTTATTCCTATATAAATTTTCTTCCAAAAATATTATTAATGGGCATAATATTTTCTATTTGTTCTTACATAAATTTCCTTCCAAGAATATTATAAGTTTCCTAATAATTTCCTTGGCTTGGGAATTAATTCTAATATATGTATTTTCTTTCCAAAAATTCCAATCACTCTCATCATGATTCCTCCCTTTACTTGGAAATTAAGTTCCTTGTATGTTCTTCTAAAAATTCTAATAACTCTCAATACCAATCTAGTCATTTAATTTCATAATCACATGCATCAATATTGTTCAATAATCCCATTAATATCATCATGGACCTAACAAGCTCCACACAATATTAAGAGTAGTAGAACCAACTAATTAAACCATGAAATAAATTCCTACATCTAAGTCTTATCATGGCCTTAAGGAAACATTAATTTAGAAATTATTGTTAGCCACCTTCTATCCTTATCATGCATGCTCATTAAATTTTTCTTCTAAATCAAGAATGTGGATGAATGCTCTAGTTCAATGAAAATAAAATTTGAAACAAGTATACCACATCATGGAACCAAAATAATTGAATTTCTAGCCTACCTTTATGGTGAGCTTAAAAGAATTGATCTTGGCCCTTCCTTGGTTTCCTTCTACTCCTTATTTCCTTACTATTTTCTTCCTTGGCTGAGCTGCTCTTCTCTTCTTCTCTCTTTTTTTTTCTTTTCTCTCACTTTAGAAGAAATTGTCGTTGTGTGCATGTGGGTTCCCTACCTTTTCAACCAAAAGTGGGATGCTCTACTCTTTTTCCCCCCACTTCTTAATCATCATGTTGTATTTTATTTATTTTCTCTTCCTTTTGCTTTCATACGTGTCCTTAGGTGCAACCCAACTTAATGGGAAAACTTGTAGTGGTGGATTATCCACTTGACCAAGTTAGAGGAAAGAGAGAAAAATGAAATCCTACACCTTCCTTTTAGCTACTCGGCCACATCCTTCATTTACACGGTACCTCTCTCTCCCTTATGGCCTTATCGAATGGTGTCTTCTATGGTGGAATGGTAGGGCACATTAGCTTCATGCACTAGTACGATTCCCCCTTTATGGCACGTACACCCCCATTTCACGAAAGAGCCAGTGTCCTAGGCATGTAGTTTAACATTTGGTGACATCAAAATAAAGGAAAAGGAATGCAAGGGATGCACGCCAAAGGTACGATCACAAAATCTACATGCTTTAGTAACATTGTTAAATCTTTATGCTAGCTTATCCTTTGGTGGCATCAAGGGAAGGGAGAGATGCATCCAAGCTACTTCTTACGCAAGGTCTCTCATGTCACTCAGCCACCTTAATTAGGAGAAATCTAAAGGAAACAATGAGATGCACGTTGGCTAAAAATCCAACCATTTGCACGCATAATCATTGTACCCTTTCTCCTTTCTCTCCTTCCCATTCCTTCGTGTCCACCTGGCCGTGTAACAGTAGATATATATATGTATGCTAAAATTCTGCACATTAGTTTAATTCTTGCTCACTTCCATATCCTCCTCTCAACCTTTATCCATGTTTGCTTGCTTATGGTCTTCAATTGCTATTCGTCCTCCACCCCTCCAAGGATTTCTAATCGTATCACTATATATTCATATTCCCAAAATTTTGCATCATTTTGTTGCATGTATGTTTATTATAAATTAAATTTCTCTTGCTTGCCATCTTGGCCTTGCCTTTCCTTGCAAGTTTATCTTTCCCATTTCCACAAGCAACCTTGGTTTCTCTTTTTCTCTTTCTCTTTTCTTTTTCTTTTCTTTTTTTATTCTCTCTTTTCCTCCCTCATTCACATTACTTTCCTCGCGTGTGGATGTGTTTCTTATTTTCTTCACACCATGTGCATAATTCTTTGCCAACTTTCCCTTCAACGTCACGTGTAATGCATGCAAGATTCACACACATGCACCTTGCACCCTATCCCCTCTCACGTAAAATCCAAGCAAGCCACACAGATATGTTTATTTATTTTACAAGCCTCACATGTGGCATTAATATTTCCCTGTATAAAATTTAATGGTCCTTCCTTTGGTACTTAGGCTAGATACAAAAGAAACAAGGGGTTAACTTAAGCATCAATTTTCTTAGGTAATTTCCCTTTTGAATCTAAACAATTTAGCCATTTAATTATGCAAGTGAAATTTTCCTTCCTTAAGCCAATTCTTTATTAGCTATAAGAAATTAATTTATTAACACCATGAATTAAAATCATTAATTTAAGCTACTTAAATTAGGGATGTTATATTATGCACACCCCTATCTTCTCAAATGCCCAATAGTATCTGCACGGAATGGTCGCCGGAAAACCATTGAAATCTCAGTGAAAAACTACCAAAAAATTGCCAGAAAAATACAATCCAAATCTGTCCAAAAACGGATCGTTGGTCGGGTTGCAAAATACGTTGAATCTTTAGTTCTCGGGTACCCGATGGAAAATGGCTGAAACGTTGACCGAAGATGAGGTGGAAGGTCGCGGACAAGGCAACGAGTGATAGAGGAGTGATTTTCAGTGGTAGCTTAGACGGACGGTGTCAGACGGGTCGCGAATCACTCCTGCATCGTGTCTTAGGTTTGTCTCAAATCTTCTGATCTGGGGCGTTGCAGTGACCGGTGAGCTAAGGGAAGGTCATGGTTGAGTTGCCTAAATTTATGGGGATGACCACGAACGATGTGTTGGCCGAAGAATACCGTGGAGAAGCTGCGATGTAGATAGATCGTGAATTAGGTCATGCGAATTGCTCGCCAAAACTCCATGATTTTACAATATTCTGGTGGCTCAAGCTGACATCGTTGTCCCGTTCATTGTCCCCCATCACTGGTACGCTGTCGCTCTGCCATGAAGCTCTAGTTGGAAGCTTCAAAATCTCTGGCCTTCTCCCTTTTTCGTGCATGTGCACACGGGTCTGGTTTGGGTCTGCTTCACTATTTCAAGCCTCCTTCTTTTCTTCCTCATGCGGGTTGCTCATTTTAGCATGGTCCACCCAATTTGAAGGCCCAATAAAGGCATTAGCTTAGCCCAATAAATAAAATTAGCCTAAATGGTCCATATTGGGTGCTCTAAAGACTTTCCAGGCTTAAAATTGCTTCGTTTATTGATGATGACTTGATACAATGCCTAAAAATAAAAATAATGCAAACTTAGGTGATTTCTAGAATAAAATTACATAAAATGGACAATTAACATCAAGCAAATATGTATAAAATAGGACACATCAGAGACATAGTAAAATGAAGTGCACCCTCAACAAGAAAAATGTGAAGCATGTTTGTAATGAATGCTCTCTTAGCTCAAATCCTCACATTTATTGGGTGTGGTTTTATAGGTTCCTAAAATTTTCAATAAAATTTCCATTTAAGTAATGCATGCATGTCTTCATATCCATATTATCAGCTACGAGTGTATGCAATGTAGAACATGGTGCAAGATGTGGGAGCATCTAAGTTCCATAAAACTATCTTTCAATATGAGCTATGAAATGCATTTGTTGTCTGATATGGATTGAAAATAAGAGTTTGACTTTTGACTTACAAGATTGTGAGTGTGTGTTTTATATTCATGTTATAACTCAACTATAAAGCAATGTTGAAGAAAATGACAATTACTAATATGATATACTTCGGAATGCATATTGGATAGCATCTTATTGTGATACACTTATTTGAAATTTGAACTGTGATGAAAAAAAAATAAGAACAAAGCAAAGCAATAAAAAAAACTAAAAAGCAAACTGCAAGAAATTTTTGAAATTTTTTTTTGTGTAATAAAGCAAAGAAAAACAAAATTGAAATAAGATTGAGGTGAACTAAAATAAACAAAACTAAATTGAAATTGAAATAAACTAAAATAGACTGAAAGGAGTCACCCCAAACTTGAGAAAGACACTATCCTCAGTGTATAACAAAATGGGGAGGACTCATTGACAAACTGAAAGTATAAAATGAGATGAAAGAGAATGTTACTAATTTACTATGCTAGTGGATTCTTAGGAGATGGTGGCAGAAGATCCTCAAATTAGATGTCCAGGTTGTCTAAGTCAGCAAAGGATGGTGGTAGTGCATCAACTAGCCTCTGGATCTGATAAGTCATCTAATGCGACTTCTAAATATGACTCTCTAATCCAGCTGAGATCTGTCTGAGAGTGCTTTGGATAGTATCCTAGCGTTACCTGATTTCTTGTTGAAAAAATCTGAATTCAGTAAGATGCTGTTGCTGAATTTCTACTAACTTAGTTAATTAATCAACTGAGTTCCTGAGGTTTTTGGGCCTAGGGACCTCTGTTGCTATAGAAGATGGTGGACCATTTGTTCTTGCAGGTTGTGCATCATTTCTTGTAGCGTCTCTAGGTTATGCCACGGGCTTTTGGCTTACCAATATATAAACTAGACCATTGTGGCCACAAGAGGTGTATATCATTTGCATATTCATCATTTACCTTAGACCTACTGGCTGTATGCGTCCTACTAGAGTGAGGTCATTTACTCAATCATCTAGGACTCCTATCTTCCTTGCTAGCCGAGTGATGTATAGGCCAAAGCATATTGTACTCTTCTTGACATATTCTATGAAAGTAGAGATTTGGTTTGCTAAAATGAAACTAAGATCCACTTTCTTATGTTAATGCATGGCCCATAGAAGGAACAAGTCTATCTGGGTGACTACTCCGAAGTATCTCCTGTACCTATAATAGTATAAACTAAGATGGAATGAAGGTATCTTAAGCCATTAGGGAGGCTGGTGGCATTAGAGCTGCTCGAGTTGTACCGGTTAGGTCTGAGTGCTATCTAATTCCACATTATATAGAAGGGAGCTGTTAGAGCGTAGAGGAATCCTTTGTACTCATTTCCATGTAATTCCTCTATTGTCCATAGGCCTAAATGCCTTCCAAAGTGAGGTATGGACATAGAGAAATATACTCCCCCTAAGCGGAATGAAATAGTGTCTAGCTCAGTCCACTCAACTATATGCTTCTTTGGTGAGAAAGTGATACAAAACTCAAAGGTCAACTCCCTATACGTAGGTTCGTTAATGGTGAATATCCTTGCAAAGGGTAGTGGATCTAGGAGTTCATAGATTTCATCAGTTAATCTTACTGCTAAGATGTCTTTCAGGTTGATCCAGGGTCTGACTCCTATCATCTTGAAGCAAAAGATTTAGTACTTCTCCTCTTGCTCTGCTTTACAGAATGCCAGAAATCTATGTTATAGGGGAGGAGAAGGGTTTTCTTCAGGGGTCCCTCTTTTTCTTGATGTAACACTGTAGGATGAGGAACTAGACATGGTCTTGGAATGAAGAACAATTATGATTGAGAGTTGCTCTTAGGGTGGCCAAAAATTCACACAAAGGATTAAAAGAATTTAGAGCTTATTATTTCATGTGGGAGAGTGTAACACCCCATAATTTAATTGGCCTAAATTAATATTCGTTAATTAATTGGATGCAATTGCTTGTGTGATTTTGGTATTTAAATTAATTATGCTCTAAAATTACAAAATATTGGATTTTAAATCACCTCTCTATTTTAGCCAAATTAGATGCTTAATTTAATTCTCTAATTCTCCTTTTGAGTCACCTAGCCTAAGTGCCAAGAGAAAAGTAAGAGAGGATGCAACATTTAAACATATGTGCATGTGTATGTGCATGCAAGTGGGAAAGGTTAAGCATGCATAGGAAAGGAAGGAATTTAAACATATGCATGTGTGTGCCATGCATGCACCCTACGTGAGAAAAGGGAATGGAAATTCTATTTTATGCATGAAAATTCAAGCCTCACGTGAAGTTGCAAAGGAAAGAAGGTTAGCATCCATTAAATAAATATAGATACGCATATGCATTAGGTGGAGTGTAATGGAAGTAAGGGAGAGTGGCATATCATGAAGCAAGGAGTGCATAATTTTTATTGCATAAAAAATTATATATGCATGTGTGGGTGTACATGTGCAAGTTGGGAAGAGAGGCAGAATTTATTTAAATAAACCAAAGAAAGTGCAAAATTTTTAATTGAAACATGCACATGAGGGCACACGTGAGGTATGGAAATTTTTTGTAATCTATAAATTTAGTTGTTTGTGAAAGTAGATAACCTAAACTTGCAAGGAAAAGAATTACCAAGATTGCAAGCAAAGGAAAAGTGTACTTGCAAGTACACTTAGTGCAAGAAAATATACATATATATAAATAAATAGGGTGCAGAATTTTCTTGTAAGAAAATGACAGAATGAATTATTTAAGATTGCTAATCAAGGAGGAGGATACATGTGCAATTGGGAGAAGGGATGCCACAATTGGATATATATTTAATATTGAGCATATATGCATATCATATGCACAATTAGTGGAGTAAAAGGAAAGCAAGAGTGCAGAATTTTTTTACAAATATAGTTGCTTGTGGGAGGGGGCTAACGTGCAAGAGAAGGGATCACCAAATTGCAAGTGAAGAGGGAGGTCAACCATGTAGCCGTGTGTGTAGGTGAGAGTGGCGTGAATTGTGAAGAAAGGAAAGAGAGCCACATGGGAAAAATAAGGTTCACGTGAAGGAAGAAAAGAGACAAAAGGGAATTAAAAATTATATTTTATGCATGCAACAAACCACACGTGGGAGGAGAGTAGAAGTTAAAATTTCCATCTTTTTACATGCATGTAACCCACTCCCACATGGCAAGAAGAGAGATAGAGAAATGAAATTGAAATTTTAGTCTCACAAGAGGCATGCACACATGAAGGGAAAGAAAACAAAAAGGAGTGGAGAGTTTCATTTTTCTTATGCATGAAACACACCTACATGTGAAAATAGAGAAGAAGAGAGAAAGAAAAGAAGAGAGAAAGAAGGAAGAGGGAGGACGTGAGTTGAAGAAGAAGTGAAGACATCAAGAGGGAAGTTGATCAAGAACGGAAATAAAGGATCAAGAGGAAGCTAAGCACACTACCCTAGTAGACTAAAGAAGTAGGTTAGCAATTCATAAATTTTAGTTCCATGATTTAGTATGCATGTATGATGATTTTGCTTCCATGGAACTTAAACTCTTGTCTACATTCTTGAATTAGGAAGGACACTTGACTAGGCTTGCATGATAAATATAGGAGGTGTTGATGCTTAAAAAAAAATTTTAATAATGTGTTTCCTTAAATCATGAAAGAGCCTAGAATAAGAGAACATGTTAATAGCATGTTTTGTTGAGTTATAACTCGTAGCATTGAAATAGACTCATGATTCCCATGAAGAAAATTATTGTTAGTAAGTGTAACATGTACAAGAAAGGAAACTTTGACCCAAATTAATGTGGAAAATATTATGGTTCATAATAAGGTTACACATGATTATGGAAAAATATTTGACTGGATTCATGAGAAATATTGATATTAAGAATTTAAGACATTATGATGACCATTGTTGGAAAAAAATTATGGTTAGTAATGTTGAATAATGTTGCTAGGGACAAATCATGGTTAATAATGATAAACATTATTGTTATGGAAAAGTAATTACCCCATTTCAATAATATGATTTAAAGAATGGAAAGTATAAAATTTAAATGATAAAATATGAAATTCTCTTGAATTTTCCTAAGGCCAAAATCATGGAAATTGTCCCCTGAAAAAAAAAATATTAAGGTTTTATAATTGAAACATATTATTCAAAATGGAGAATTAGATTGATTTAGGAAAAATTTTTCATAAATAAATATGAAAAAAGGGTAATGTGGGCCAATAGAAAAAAAGAAAAGAAAAGAAAGGCAACTAACATAGGAAAA
This sequence comes from Senna siamea, assembly GCA_031216115.1. Lineage (NCBI taxonomy): Eukaryota > Viridiplantae > Streptophyta > Magnoliopsida > Fabales > Fabaceae > Senna > Senna siamea. The sequence continues at coordinate 13,062,878 of CM062355.1, read as the reverse complement.
AAAACATAGAAAGTGTTCACGAATTACGAGGTGTAGCCAAAGGTGCTCCATATCGATGACCTAGTGAGGCTTGACCAAAGGTGCTCCATGCCCATAACCCAGCGTTCATGATGAATTCATATACGTGGACAAGTGTCCATGAATTACGAGGTGTGGCCAAAGGTGCTCCACACGGGTGGCCTAACGAGGTATGGTCGTAGGTGCTCCATGCCCATGACCTAGTGCTCACGACTACTATATATATGTGGTCGAGTGTCCATGATTTACAAGGTGTAGCCGAAGGTGCTTCACACGAGGGACCTAGAGAGGTGTTGTTGAAGGTGCTCCATACCTGTGACCTTGTGTCCATAGTGATCTCACAAAGGTGGCTTAGTGGCCCCGTAACACCCTAGAGCGGGTAATTAATCCATAAAGGTAAAAGTAGGAATTTAATGCATAAGAACTTTGTTTAATTCCACAATAACCCATGTAATTTTACGATAATATATGTCACTTGAAAAGGGGTTATCTGATTTTCTATTGCCCTCTAAATTTATCATATAGTACTTTCCTGTTTACATTTATGAATAACATTATGCTTTAATACCAAGAATGTAGATTAAATGTTTTAGTGCTTACACCTTGGTATATATTAGTTGATTTTTTTTAAACCCTGAATTGTTAAGCTATTGGGAAACTTGTGTTTCTCATCTATGTGCTAATATGTATCAGATATGGACGTGTAGCAGGGCCGCGAGTTAGCAATTCTTTTTTATTAAGTAATATTTTTGTAATCCCTATTTTGGGTCCTAGATATATTAGATTTAGAATAGGACAATTATTTAGGGGTATAAATGGGGAATGGATATGTGAAGGACCGATCTATCCTTACTTTGTACGAGAGTTTGAGTGACAGACCTATTATCTTCTAACTTCCGAGGGACGGGTACTTCATATATCCAGGGACATGTTTATCAATATGTAATGGACATTATTAGACTTGTACTATTTGATTCACATGGAAGTCTATATTTTCGCAGTGTAGTATAGTATTTCTTTATTCCATTATGCATGTAAGTTTTTAAGCTGAGCAAAAAGACCCAAACCTAATCTGCTTAATATAAATGAATGGTATAATTGCTCAGACATTAATTAAATAAAAGGATAAGAATAATGTACCAAACCTATCTAGTTGTATTAGAGGAATTGTAATACTAGATAGGGGCATTACAGAGAGTGTCATGGCTAGGCCTTTATATAGGCAAAGGAAACCGTGCCCTCCTAGGAGAAGGATTCCACATGTGAAGAGGGGGAAGGGATAAGCTTTTGAAATTAAATTTGAATAAGCCATATCTTTTGAAGAAGAAAAAAAAATTATAAGGATTCTTGATAACTCTTTTTGAATTGATCATGCTCTTTTGAAAATGTTTGAAAGATCCTAAGGATAAGTTAATTTATTATATGTTTAAAATTTTGACGATCATATTATCCTTAAGAATTTGTGGATAATTCAAAGGATAATTAAAGCTTTTGAAAGAATTGAAACAATTTAAAAGAGCTTATAATTTTGAAAATTAGGAATAAGGCAATATTCAAAGAAGTGCAAAATTTAATTCGAAGGCCTTTCATACCATTTTTGAAAATTTATGGATAAAGCAAATTTGAAATTGTTTGAAAGAATTAAGATAATTCAAAGAAGCTTTATAATTGAAATCTTGATGATAAGCCTTTGATTTTTTTTGATTTTAGAAATTTAAAAGAATTCAAATTGCCTTATTTTTCAAAAGTTATGGCTTATTTTTTGAAAGTTTAAAAGAATTCAAAATCCCTTCATCCTAATTTAAAATCTTTGAAGACCAAAATTACTCTTTAAGGGAAAATTTTCAATTTTTCAAAAAGTATAAGATAATTAGGAAATCAATTCATTTTTTTAAAAACTTAAGACTTTTATTTAAAAAAAAAAAAAAGAAATTTCAAGATTTTGAAAGGCTTGAAAATCTTTAAAATTCAAAATTTCTTTCATGAAATCTATGAAATTAAATTCCAAAAGGTTATCTCTTGTGATAGGCTGTCATAATCTTAGTGATAGGTTATCATGCGAGTTTGATCTTTGAGTGATAGCTTATCATTGATAAGTTATCGCTTGAAACCATGATAGCTTATCATTTGAAATCATGCTAGCTTATCACTTGCACGATAGGTTATCATGAATCTTTTAATCCTAGCTATTCCCCTTTCAACTGGAGTCCTTGGGGAACACTTTCTTTGTTTCTCCAAGTAAGTTGGGAAATTTTATTAGTATGCGAGCTGAATAAGATAAAACTAAAAGCAAAATAAGAATTTTTTTTTTCTAAGTCCGCTAATTGAACTCATTTATTTATTAAGTCATGAAGGAAGATTACTTGGTCCTCAAGATGGTCTCTATGATAATGCTTGAGACGATGCCCATTTACCTTAAAAAAATTCCCTTGAAAATTTACTAATCTATGTACTCAATGCAAGAAGAAAAGGTGTATATATGTACATGTATGTATGTATATGTAAAGGAGTGGTTTAAGTTTTGTCTAGTTCTAGTGGAAACGAGAGAGGCGAGGGAATCTTGTAAACAAGTGCCTTGAGATAGTCTCTGAGAGAGGCCAAAATTGTATCCCCTTTAGAAGGGATTAGGTCATCTGTGATAATCATTTGTAGTTTGTCCATTTGGCATAGATGAGTGCATCTTGAGTGCTTAGGTGATTCTTTTAATTTCAGCACTTGGGGATCCTCAATTGAGGCTTTCACCTTATGTACCTCTAACCTATCAAAAGAAAGAGAGGGTCAGTATAACTACTAAGCTCAATAGCTAAGAAAGTTGCTAGTTGTTCCAACACTTGCTCGTTGGACAACTCTTCCTCATTTTCTTGCAATGCTATTTGTGATGGGTTATTAAGCAAGAATTCCTAAAGTTCTGACTTAATAACATCGTCTAAAACATCTATAGAATAAATAGGATCATCATGATCTAAGGAATGTCTTGAAGAAGTAGCTAAGTCAGTATCAACCTTCTTTTGCTTTAGTCTAGCAGGGTATGGAAAAGGTGACCGATACTCTATTATAAGACTCTTGTCCTCCACTTTCAATGGCCTACTTACCTTAGGCTCTAGCTCTTTACTGACTGGCACATCCTGTACAATAATGTTATCATCAGTCAATAGCAAAGGGTCAGATACTTGCTTACTAGATGTCAGAGTGATAGCATTGTATTGCTCTCTTGGATTAGACTCTATAGTTCTGGGGAGCATCTCTGGCTGTGTTTCAGCTAATATCTTAAACATCTGGCCTAATTGGTATTCTATGTTCTGAATAGAGGCCTGTTGATCTTTAAGGATTGTGTTCGTCTATTGGAAACTACTCTCTAAAGTGGACGTAGTCTTCATGATCATTTCTTCCAAATCGGATTCATTCTCTTGCAATTGAGAAAATTGATTCGGAGCAAATTATTGTTAGGGTTGCTGCTGGTGCAAGCAATGAAAACTTGGTGAACCTTGGGTATTATTATTCCATCTAATATTTGGATAGTTACTCTACCCAGAGTCATATGTATTTATGTATAGATTGTTCTGCTGACTTGGGGAATTCCTCGTATAATCGACCTGTTCGAAATTAGCAGAATCAATGTAAGGATAAAAGGAATTGAAAGTGTTAGCAAACATACCCCCTGCATTACAGTGTCCACTATAGTGTGGGCCACCACAAAATTCACAGCAAAACTATGATGCTTGCTTTGGCATCTGGAGTTTGATAATCTTATTGGACAGAAGATTACTTTGAGCTATCAGAAGCTCCCTTTGGGCTTTCAAGAATGATGTATAGTTCATGGTTACAAACTACCAAATTGGCAAAACAACCTAAGAAGTGCATAAAAGAAGAAGGAAGGAAAGAAAGTGAATAAAAATAAAATAAAAATAAAATAAAACAAGTAAGAGTGGCTAAAGTAACAATTCAAAAATTCACTTTAGTTTTCATAACTATGTCCCCAGTAACGGCGCCCAAAACTTGATGTGCTACCAATGATCTATATGTAGCCACACCTTAAGGCAGTGCACCTATCTGTATAGCCTAGTGTAACACCCTCTATCCTATGATTCCTTTTAGATATTTTAAAAACTATAATATGAAAATAATTATCAGAGTGTTGGTGTTACAATCACTTCTACCCGAGTAAATTTTAAACTTTTTACTAAGTGATTAATTGAGTGCTATTTGGGTTGGTCTCTACTCTTGGGTTCTCTCAACATCGCAGCAGAATAAATATATATACATAGAATACACCTAGATTAACTATACATAAACATGCATTCTTAAGTAAATATAGTTAATTAGTGATTGGGTATAGAGGCAACAATCCTGCCACTCATAACCTTATCAATTAGTCTATTTATCAATCCAGCCTAATTCCTATACAGATAAGTTAGAATAGGTTATACAAACTAATCCTACACTAGCCTTTCTCAAAATACCATAAGGCTAGCTCCATTCTACCATGTACTTAAGTTATTCAAATTAAACAGTCCACATACCTGGAATGGACACTTCTTCATACTTTACCTTCTTCTCTAGCCTAAGAGGACCTACACATCTGATACATGCCAACACTAACATGAGAATTGAATCTCAGAAGTAATGCAGCCTATTATGAAATCCATTGACCTGTGCCATCGTGCTCGCATAGAAAACTCTACATTCTTTCAAAAAATATATCACATACTATTAGGATGCAATGAGTGTAGCATTTAATCATGTTATGTACTCATATGTATGCATATTCATCAAAGCATGTCATCTTTAAAACATGGGAAGTGCATTCATCATCATTCTCATTATAAAATAGTTCTTATAAAACATATGTGGGATAGTAGACATGTCATCATTTCATTTCTATAACATGTGAGTAGTACATAAAACACCCTAAGAGTAATCGGGAGAGTCGCCCAGCAATAACTCCATGCACCACTGTTTATATAAATAACGCATGTCTATCTAGCCATGCTTTACTTTTGTACATTCTGAGGCATCCCCCAGTGGATCCAAGTACCTTAATAGTCCCCGCCCCTTTCAGCAGATCATCCTTGACCAGCGGGATTCCTCCCTTTCGTCCTAAACGGGGCTAGTATACTTTAATGGGATCATCATCATCTCTACCCGGATCATTTTCTCTTTGCTTTTGGGTAGATCATAACGCTATGGAATCACCACCATTTATTCGAGGTGGATCACACTCTCGATATGCTATTCTCTACATATACTCTAAGGTGAATCGGCCCATGCTCATGGTTATGCTTAACTCTAAGTATGTGTTTCTCATATGGCCTTTAGGAGATGACACTGACTTAAAGTTCACAACCATCACAGTGTTTTCAAAATCATCTACATTTAAGTGGATGTTTAACCATCCCAATTTATGGCATAACTGTGGAATGCTAAACGACCGTCCCATACTGATAATCAGTCACTCGATCATAAGCTTATCCACCCTAAGGCATACACTGAGAATACTTTCTTTCCCTTTTTTTGTTTTTTGCTCTCTCTTTCTTTCACTATCCCAAGGATTTCATTACCTAAAACTCCTAGTTTCCTTGCTTACCTATGTTGTGAGCCCGTAATTAAGTTATTATGAAGGATTACTAAGCTCAATTGCCATTAAAAACCTTATTTCGTAAGTTGGAGGGCTGCCAGTTAACTATTGGAAGGCTAGCAGTCGACTGGTGGCTCTCTGTATTCCTCAAGTGTCACACAGTAAGCAACTAGCTGGTGGCTTTCTAGAATGCGTCCTGAGCAAAATAAGAGCACGACAGTTGACTGCTAGGATGACCAGTCAACTGCTTAGTGGAAACCCGAGCCCAACAGTCAATACTAAGAATCTGGCAGTCGGCTGCTAAGCCTCTTTCTGTACTTTTGGGTTTCCAAGAATGCGACAGTCAACTACCCTATACTTAGCAGTTGGCTGTTATGCTTTGCTATAGTTTAGAAAATATAATTTTGGTAATACCTAGTCCAAAATGCATTCCATTTTCAATTCTAAACACATGAACTTAATCTCCATACAACAAACTTTGCTTCCCATTAAACATTTCTCATCCATTTGCTCAAACATGGTACATTCAAGGAAGACTAGTCTACATCTCTAGATGAACACAACCAGCCCTTCCAATCCATTACAAGCACATATATGAGCATACATTCAGCAACACAACATCCCATAGAAATAGAAAAGCATATAGAATGTTGGTTTAATGCTAATCTCAATTCAAACATTTAGAAATTCATATTTTTTAGCAACATTAACATTTCAGAAAAGAGAGGGGTTTAGGATGAATTACTACTTTGATTATTGGCAAAATGTGTGTTTGATGTGTTTGAAATGATCCTCCCTTGCTATTGGATTAATTCCTAGCCTCAAATTTTCTCCTTCCTCAGTAAAATTCCCTCCTCAAGCCTTAGCTCACCCCTTTCTCTCTCTAGCTGCCCCCTTAAGCTTCTATCTCTAAAATCTGGTATGATGGAATTGTGTGGGGGTTTTGGCTGCAACTAGGGTTTAAGGGATTTTAGGAAATTTTTTGTTTGGTTGTTGAGCCATTTTGCACTCTTAGACTCCCTCATCTTTTCCCTTTTCAATTGAGTCCCTAACCACCTCTTAATAAACCTTCATTTAATTCCTTTCAATTTAGTCCCTAGGTTAATGCAACTGTATGCACTAATGTAACATACACAAACATTAAACATCAAATTAACAATTATTAAGCATCTCTTTAATCATAATTGGAGCGGATGTTATATTCTACCCTCCTTTAAAAAAATTTCATCCTCAAAATTAAAACTTACCTATTCGAATAATTCTGGGTAGGACTTCCTCATGTCCTCTTCCTTCTCCCATGTTGCCTTTTGTGGAGATGACTAATCCCAAAAAACCTTAACTAGAGGGATGACCTTGTTTCTCAATTGCTTGACCTCATTTTTTATGATTCTCAATGGTTTTGGATGGTAAGTTAAATTTTCTTTTAATTGCACTGTGCTGGCATCAAGAATGTGGGATGGGTCATAGATGTAATTCTGAAGTTGTGAGACATAGAAAACATCATGTAGGTTCGATAAGAACGAGGGTAAAGCTATTTGGTATGCTGATTGACCAACCTTTCTTAGGATTTGGAATGGCCTAATATACCTTAGATTTAATTTTCTGGACTTAATGGCTCTGCCTATACCAATAACAGGAGATACCCTGAGGAAAACATGATCCCCTTCATTGAATTCCAATGGTATCCTCTTTTTGTCAGCATACTTCTTTTGTCTATCTTGGGCTCTAGCTATTTTATCCCTGATCATCCTGACTTGGTCTATAGTTTGTTGAACCAACTCCAGTTCAAGTGATTGTCTTTCCCTTACCTCATACCAACATAGAGGTAATCTACACTTTCTCCCATATAAGGCTTCATAAGGTGCCATCCCTATGCTAGAATGGAAACTGTTACTATATGAGAATTCTATCAATGCTAGGCTTTAATCCCAACTTCCTTTATGCTCTAAGGCATATGACCTAAGCATATCCTCTAAAGTCTGAATGGTTCTCTTAGTTTGTCTATCTTTTTGAGGATGATATGCGGTACTCAGACTCAACCTAGTACCAAAGGCTTCTTAGAAGGCTCTCTAGAATATAAATGTGAATCTAGGATCTCCATCTGAAACAATGCTAATAGGGATTCCATAGAGTCTCACTATCTCTTGGATATACAATTGTGCTAACTTATCCATGGAGAAATTAATCTTAATGGGTAAGAAATGAGCAAACTTAGTCAATCAGTCTACTATCACCCAAATAACATCATTTCCTAATTGAGTCCTAGGTAAACCTACTACAAATTCTGATGTTCAATTTTCACCTGCTGACACACTAAGCACTTATCAACATACTCAGTGATGTGCTGTTTCATGCCTGGCCACCAAAATCTTCCCTTCAAGTTAGTACATCTTAGTGGCACTAGGATGAATAGTGTAGTCACTCTTATGGGCTTTCTCTAAAATTTTCTCTCTAATTCCCCCTAGACTTGGGACATAAACCCTATTCTGGAAGGTTATTACTCCATCAGCCTTCTTATGGAATTCCTTGGGGTCCTTTAAGGACTTTAGGAACTCATCCTCTTGTTGGGCCTCTAGGATTTGAGTCTTAAGATTATTCTCAATCCATAATTCTCATAGACATATTCTATCTGGTAGTCTAATTGTAGATAAGCTCAAGTTCCTAAAATCCTCAATTAAAGTCATTTCACTCACCATCATTTGAGCTGTGTGAAGGGATTTTCTACTCAAGGCATATGCCACTACATTGGCTTTTCCTGGATGGTATTTTAACTCAAAATCATAATCCTTAATGAACTCCATCCATCTCCTCTATCTCATGTTCAGCTCTTTCTGATCAAAGAGGTATTTAAGACTCTTGTGGTCACTAAATATCTCAAACCTAGACCCATACAGATAATGCCTCTAAATTTTCAAGGCAAAAACTATAGCTACTAGCTCTAGGTCATAAATAGGGTAGTTATTCTCATGGGGTCTCAACTACCTAGAAGCATAGGCCACTACCTTTCTCTCTTGCATTAAGACACATCCCAGACCTTTCTTAGATGTATCACAATACAACTCAAACCTTTCCAAAGGATTTGGGATAACTAGTACAAGTGAAGTGGTTAACCTTTCCTTCAAGGTTTGGAAACTATGCTCACATTCAGAATCCCACCTAAATGGAACATCCTTCCTAGTCAGCTTAGTCATAGGCATCGCTATCTAAGAAAACCCTTGGATAAACCTTCTATAGTAACTAGCTAATTCAAGGAAACTACGAATTTCAGTCACTGTTGTAGGCCTTTCCCAATGAGCCACATCTTCAGTCTTACTGGGATCTACTACTACCCAATCCTGGGAAATCACATGCCCTAGGAATCTCACCTCATTTAACCAAAACCCACATTTCTCTAGTTTTGCATATAGCTGCCTCTCCATAAGCACTTGCAACATAATCCTAAGGTGTTGTTCATACTCTTGCCTATTTCTAGAATATACAAGAATATCATCAATGAACACTACCACGAACTAATCAAGGTAGGGTCTAAAGATGCGATTCATGTAATCTATGAAAATAGCTAGAGCATTCATTAGACCAAATGACATCACAAGAAATTCGTAATTCCTATACCTAGTCCTAAAAGCGATGTTAGGTATATCATCACTTTTTGTATTAACCCAATTCTTTTAAATAAATTAAATTGGGTAAAATAAATTTAAATTTTCTTGGAATCAAATTAAGCATATTTTTCTGATCTTTCAATTAAAATTTGAGAATTTTTTGGAATAAAAATCTTATTTGATGGAGAAAATTCGATCTGGCTTCAAGAATTTAGCAGATATATTGGAAGGCCTAGAATCTTCAAAAGATTTCCAAATCCCTACCATATGGGCTTATATTCTTGCCTAAATCGAAGAATGCATCCGAAATTTACCCTGGGACAAAGCGGGAAAAAGACTAAAATGCCCCTAGAGGCTACAAAATGCCAAAACCCCATTATTTTCTCTCATTTTTCCTTTCCTTTCTCTCTCCTTCGCATAATTTCTCTCTCTTCCCCCTCACCTTTACACGCCACCCTCCACTGCCAGAATCGCCGTGTTGCACCACCACTGAACCCTACCACCTGTACAACTCATCGTTGTTGACCTCCAACTGCCATTCCCGACCATCAACGGCCACCACAACGGTCGAAAATAGCCGCATTTTCCTCCGTTGCAATTTTGAAGGCCAACTTCGATCTCTGTCGTTCGATGCCATTTGACCACACCGTCATCACCATCAGCTAGCCTGAGCAGCTAGCTTCCTTCACCAACTGCCAGTCGGTTAAGAGACACCGCCACGCATTGTGAACGAAGGAAAAATAGTTCAGACCATCGCTACCTTTTTCATCAAAAAACTACTGTTAAATTATCGTGTTTCGCCGAACAGACCCTAAATCCGGCATCCTCGAGTTGCGGGTTGCATTTTGGAGTAATTTTTGACCCTAGCCATTATCCGCCACTGTGCATCGCCATGCTCTACCGTGCGTCGTTGCCGGAGTTGCTGGAAAGTGGCAAGAATCAAATTTTGAGTTTTTGAAACTTTTAGTACAATTTAAAATACCCCAATTTGATGTTTTCCTGTAGATTTTGTTTCTGAATGTGCCTTAATGATTAGACCAAAATGGAAATTAGGCATTTAATTGTAGGAAAGTAAAAATTGAAAGAAAACTCGCATAAGATTTGAAATATTTTATCAGGAAACTAATTGTGAGAACAACCTCCCGAAACTTTCTATCTCTCCATTTGGTCAAGAGCATGCCATGCATTTTGTGCTGAAAAAGGGCCTAGAAATGTACCAAGAAGAAGAAGGAGATTTAGTCAAAGAGAAAGGAAGCAAGGTGTAGAAGGAGATCAAAGGAAGGGACAAGATCACTTCCTTTTAGTCATCCTTAAGGTAGGTTAACAATTTAATACTTTGTGCTATGCTTTAATTTATGTAACCAACATGTTTTACAAGCTTTCTATGGAACAAAATTGTCTCTCAATATTCTTGACAATCTGTATGTATGTTGGCTAAGCATGTGTGGTTAGTTGAAATGTTGGTGGATGAGATGGCATGCATATTGTGTTGGAAAAGAATTAGGATTGATGGTGTTAATTTCATGATGACCATAAAGGAGAGAAACCCTACCATTTAAGAATGTTAGTAAGGAATAAAATAAGGAAATTGATTTGTTAATTTAACCAATCTCCCTAGGCCAAGTCTATGAAATTTATTCTTGGAATCTATAAGCTATGCACCAATATATATTTTCAAAAAAATATATGGGAATTTATTATTGGAAGAAAGGAAATTGTTTTTGAATTAGTAAAATTTTATAAGAAAGGATATTATTATTATTTTCAAGGAAGGGAATTATTCTTGAAATTGATAAAATTATATAAGAAAATTTATTTTCAAGAGAGGAGAAATTATCCTTGAAAATATTAAAGTTTTTGTAAGAAATGTACAATGGAATTAATTTCCAAGAAAGGAGAAATTATTCTTGAAAATACTAGAATTTTTATAAGAATTGTACGTTAGAGTTAAATTCCAAGAAAAGAGAAATTATTCTCGAAAATATTAGTATTTTCACAAGAAATGTACATTTATAGTAATTTCCAAAGAAAGGGGAAATCATTCATGAAATTAATAGAATTTTTATGAGAAGTGTACATTAGTATTCATTTCCAAGAAAGGGACATTCATTCTTAAATTATTTAGAATTTTAAAGAAATGTACACAAGTACTATTTTTCAATAAAAGGAAAATTTCCCTTGAGAATTGTTAAGCAATTATAAAGGTGGCCGAGTGTCTATATAGTGCCCAAGTGTCCACAATGACCCTAGAAAGGTGGCCGAGTGTCCACGTAGTGCCCAAGTGTGCACAATGACCCTAGAAAGGTGGCCTAGTGTCCACAAGTGCCCAAGTGTGCATAAGAGATTTTATAAAGGTATCCAAGTGTCCACAAGTGCCTAAGTGTGCACAAGAGATTTTTTATAAAGGTGGTCAAGTGTCCACAAGTGCCCAAGTGTGCACAAGAGATTTTTATAAAGGTGGCCAAGTGACCACAAGTGCCCAAGTGTGCATAACTATTATATAAAAGTAAATTTAAGAATGATAAGATGAAATGGTACTATTAATTTTATGATAACTGTTTAATAGCATGCAAAGATATTTTACTTGAAAATAATATTATCACATTGACATTTAAATTGATCATACATTGCTTGCTATGTTTTTATTCCAAGAATGTAGAATTAAATATTTTGGTGCTTGCACCCTGATACATATTAGTTGTTTTCAAACTAAATTGTTAAGATATTGGGAAACTTGTGTTTCTCATTACTATGCTAATATGTATGAGATGCAGACGTATACCCGGGCTGGGAGATTGAGTTCTTTTTTGGTTTAAAGAAAATTTTTGTAACCCTATTTTAGGTCCCAGTCCAGATATACTTAGTTTAGAATTAGGATTATTCTTCTGGCAATAGATATGGGATGTAAATGGGAAAGAATCGGGGAAGGGATATGTGAAGGATTAGAAATTTAAAAAAGGGGTCTGAGTGACAGGATTGTTGTCTCCTGACTTCTTGTGGAAGGGCACTTCATATATCCTGATACATGTTTACTGTAATCTAATGGACATTATTGGATTTATATCATTGAATTGTATGAAAGTTTAAATTTCATTGTGTAGCATAGAATTTATTTTATTCCGCTGTACATGTAAGTTTTAAATATGATCAAAAGATCTCGAACCTAATATACTTAATATAAATGAATGATATAATTACTCAGACGTTAATTAAATAAAATGATAAGAATAATGTATCGAACCTATCTGGTTGCATCAGAGAACTTGTATTACTAGATATGGGCGTTACACTTCTCACCCTAATCTGATGGTATCCGGACCTCAGATCAATCTTAGTAAACACAACTGCTCCTTTTAGCTGATCTAACAAATCATCAATCCTAGGGAGGGGATACTTATTTTTCACTATCACTTTATTCAATTGCCTGTAATCTATGCGTATTCTTATACTTCCATCCTTTTTCTTCACAAATAAGACTGGAGCTGCCCATGATGAATCACTGGGCTTAATGAACTATTTTTCTAGAAGGTCTTCTATCTGAACCTTGAGTTCATTGAGCTCTAAGGGAGACATCCTACATGGTGCTATAGAGATTGGTCCTGCCCCGAGAACTAACTTTATAGAGAACTTTACCTTTCTTTTTGGTGGAAGAATAAAAATCTCCTTGGGAAAGACATTAGGAAATTCTCTAACTACTGAGATACTATCAAGCTTATGCTGACTCTCAATCTCTGAAGAACATAGAAAACAAATATTTGGATCTTTTCCTCAATACCCATATTCACAGGTATGGTATCCATAAAAGTCACAGACTTCTCATAACAATTTAAAACCACTTTATTAAAAGATAGCCAATCTATTCCTAAGATAACATCTAAATCCACCAAAGGCAGAAAAATAAGGTCAACAGCAAAAGGTTTACTTTCAACAATGATAGGGCAATTTAAACAAGTCATGGAAATTAAAATATGTTTTCCAGTTGCAGTAGAAATAGACAAGTTATATGGGAGTTTAGTCACAGGTAGGCTCAACTTTTCCACACATTCATGAGAAATAAAGGATTGAGTAGCTCCAGAATCATACAGTACAATTAAAGGAATATCATTTATAAAAAACTGACCTTTTATAGAATCATCAAATTGGTCCACCTCTTTGCCCTTGAGGGTGTAAACTCTCCCTCTAGTTAGAGGCTTAGGGGCCTCAGTTGGTTTCTTCCACAATAGGCACTCCTTGCTAAAGTGTCCTGGCTTGCCACACTTGTAGCAGAAATTTTGTCCAAGAAAACAGGCCTTATTCCCATGTCTCTTTTTGCACTTGGAGTAGTTATCTGGAGTAGTTTGCCCACCCATGGGCTTCTTTCCAGTCTGACTCTTTTTCCCCATAGCAGGGTCTTGTTGCATTCTCTTAAGGGGGTTATAGCCCTGCCTCCCCTTAGTAGCCTCTGTTAGGCCTCCCTCCACTATGCGACACTTGTTTGCTAACAGATCATAATTCTTTATCCTTATAAGGGCCACAACCTTTTTCAATTCTTAGTTCAATCCTGCTTGTAAGTGTATGGCCTTCCATGCCTCATCTTATTTCACTTGCAAGTAAGAGGAAAACTTAGATAACTCCTCAAACTTTGCTAGGTAGTCATCAAAGGACATGTTGCCTTGTCTTGTCTTCATAAATTCTACTTCCTTATCATTCCTTATGTTCTGAGTGAAGTACTTTTCCAAAAATACCTCTTTGAAGGAATCCCAGATAATCTGGACTCCTTGGGCCTCCATTAGTTGCTTGCCCCTTTTCCACCAGTGTTCAGCCTCTCTAGCTAGCATGTAGATGGAGAATTACACCTTTTGGGCATTCGTGTTTCCCAACACTGCAAACAAGTTCTCCATGTTAGCTAACCACTCTTCAGCAAGTTTTGGGTTAAACTCACCCCTAAAGGTCAGAGGTTTAGCTTTCTGGAACTCATACCATCCCTTGTAGGTCTAATCCCTCACTAGTTCTCCCTTAGGGATAGGGTTTCTATTTGCATTCCTATCCTCCTGCATTTGTCTCAGCACTTCAGCAGTGGTAGCTGCCTATTGTGTGGTAGCAATAGCCTATTGGGTGGCAGCAACAGCCTATTCACTCATGGCCTCCACCATCCCCATCAAGGTCTGCATCACCCTAGCCATATTTGCTTCTCTATCCTTATCCATTGTACCATTTCTCCTAGGAGGCACCATATTTTACTCTACCAAACAGATATTACTAAGGTGATAAGTCTCAATAACAGACATTTATAAGAGAAGATATGGCTCCACAAGAAATACTGTACATCAAACTTAGTACTCCATTCCTCAAGTTAAAACAAAGTACAAGTAGCCAACTGCCATGGCTCAGCTAACTAACCTGCAATAGTCTTTATCTTGAGGAATCTACCCATACTACCTAATTAGAACTTATCACTACCGAGTTAGCTATGTGCCAACCGTGGTAGCCATGATCTGATACTAACCAATGTAACACCCTTTATCCTATGATTCCTTTTAGATATTTTAAAAACTATAATATGAAAATAATTATCAGAGTATTGGTGTTACAATCACTTCTACCCGAGTAAATTTTAAACTGTTTACCAAGTTATTAATTGAGTGCCATTTAGGTTAGTCTCTATCCTTGAGATCTCACAACATCGCAGAATAAATATATATACATAAAATACACTTGGATTAACTATACATAAACATGCATTCTTAATTAAATATATTCAATTAGCGATTGGGTATAAAGGTAACAATCCTGCCACTCATAACCCTATAAATTAGTCTATTTATCAATCCAGCCTAATTCCTATACAGATAAGTTAGAATAGGCTATATCAACTAATCCTACACTAGCCTTTCTAAAAATATCATGAAGGCTAGCTCCATTCTACCATGTACTTAAGCTATTCAAATTAAATAGTTCTCATGCTCAAAATGGATAATTCTTCATACTTTACCTTCTTCTCCAGCCCAGGAGGACCTACACATCTGATACATGCCAACACTAACATGAGAAATGAATCTCAGTAGTAATGCAACTTGTTACAAAATCCATTAACCTGTACCATAGTGCTCGCATGGAAAACTTTACATTCTTGCATAAAACATATCACATACTATTGGGATGCAATGAGTGTAGCAATTAATCTTGTCATGGACTCATATGTATGCATATTCATCAAAACATGTCATCTTTAAAACATGGGAAGTGTATTCGTCATCATTCTCATCTAAAAAATTTCTTATAAAACATATATGGGATAGTAGACATGCCATCATTTCATTTCTATAACGTGAGCAGTACATAAAAAACCTTAAGAGTAATTGAGAGAGTCGCCCAACAATAACACTATGTACCACTATCTTTATGAATGAGTGCATGTCTATCTAGCCATGCCTTAACTTTTGTACATTCTAAGGCGTCCCCCAGTGGATCCAAATACCTTAATGGTCCCCGCCCCTTTTCAGGAAATCATCCCTAACCAACGGGATTCCTCCCTTTCATCACAAACGAGGTTGGTATACTCTCATAGGATCACTGTCAACTATACTCAGATCATTTTCTCTCTACTTTTAGGCAAATCATAATACTGTAGAATCACCACCATTCCTTTGAGGTGGATCACACTCCCGGTACACTATTCTCTACATATAATCTAAGGTGAATTGGCCTATGCCTATAGTTGTGCTTAAATCTAAGTCTGTGTTTCTCATATGGCCTTCGGGAGATGACACTAACTTAAAGTTTGCAACCATCACGGTGTTTTCGAAATCATCTACATTCAATTGGATGTTTAACCATCCCAATTTATAACATAATCATAGAATGCCTAATGGCCGTCCCATACCGACAATCAGTCACTCGATCATGAGCCTATTTACCCTAAGGCATACACTGAGAATACTTTCCTCTTTCCCTTTTTGTGTTTTTTGCTCTCTCTTTCTTTAACTATCCCAAGGCTTTCATCACCGAAAATTTCTAGTTTCCTTGCTTACCTATGTTGTGAGCTCGTAATTAAGTTAGTATGAAGGATTACTAAGCTCAATTGTCATTAAACACTTCATTTTGCAAGTTGGAGGGCTGCCAGTCGACTGTTGAAAGGTTAGCAGTTGTTTGGTGGCTCTCTGTATTCCTTGATTGCCAGATAGTAAGCTAGCTAACAGCCAACTGGTGGCTTTTTAGAATGCCTCCTGGGCAAAATAAGAGCAAGACGGTCGATTGCTAGGATGGCTAGTCGACTTCTTAGTGCGAACCCAGGCCTGACAGTTGACTACTAGGAATCTGGCAGTCGACTGCTAAGCCTCTATCTACACTTTTGGGTTTCTAGGAACACGATAGTTAACTGCCTTATACTTAACAGTCGGTTACTATGCTTTGTTATAGTTCAAAAAACATAATTTTGATAATACCTAGTCCAGAATGCATTCCATTTTCAATTCTAAACACATGAGCTTAATTTCCATACAATAAACTTTGCTTCCTATTAAACATTTCTCATCCATTAGCTCAAACATGGTACATTCAAGGAAGACTAGTCTATATCTCTAGATGAAATAGCAAGCACATATATGAGCATACATTCAACAAAACAACATTCTATAGAAATAAAAAGTATACAAAATGTAGGTTTAACTCCAATCTCAGTTTAAACATTTAGAAATTCATATTTTTTAGCAACATTAACATTTCAGAAAAGAGAGGGGTTTAGGATGAATTGCTACTTTGATTCTTGGCAAAATGTGTGTTTGATGTGTTTGAAATGATCCTCCCTTGCTATTAGACTGATTCCTAGTCTCAAATCTGCTCCTTCCTTAGTAAAATTCCCTCCTTAAGCCCTAGCTCACCCCTTTCTCTCTTTAACTGCCCCTTAAGCTTTTCTCTCTAAAATTTGGTATGATGAAAGTGTGTGGGGGTTTTAGCTGCACCTAGGGTTTAAGGGATTTTGGGAAATTTGCTATTTGGCCATTGAGCCATTTTGCACTCTTAGACTCCCTCATCTTTTCCCTTTTCAATTAAGTCCTTAACAACCTTTTACTAAACCTTCATTTAATTCCTTTCAATTTAGTCCCTAGGCTAATGCAACTATATGCACTAATGCAACATACATAAGCATTAAACTTCAAATTAACAATTATCAAAAATCTCTTTAATCATAATTAGAGCAGATGTTACACTTAGCTTAATAGCTAGTATCAAGGTCGTATCCCATAGGAACAGGAAAGCCTAGAGTTACTACTTACTCATTGTTATTTAGCCTAAGAAGAATAGTGGTTTATCTAAACTAAATCTAACTACTACTTTTGAGCGACAAAGAGAAAGTGAGGAAAGTGTTAAGATAGAGAATTATCAAGTTTCTAGAAAAGCAAACCCATTAGGGTCTTAGACTTGATGATATGTAAACAAAAGATAATGAGCTATTGAATTGATTGTGCTACTTGTGTAAAACAAATTCAGATTTCTGGTTGGTTTCAATGGATTTCTAAAACCTATACCTTCTATTAGCTATTTGTGTCCAATGGTCAAGTTTAGATCAACATTAGTGCCTATTAGGAGTTTCTCCTATTTCAGTAGTTATCAACTCCTTGGTCTGAGCAAAGATCAACTGTTCTCTATAATTAGTTTTCCAATTCCAAACATTATCGGGTAGAGTATTAGAGAGGAATCTAAATAGTTTTTCCTATGACGACTTGCGGTAAAGACTAAATGAATCTTTAAGTAGAGGAAGACCACACAAACTAATTTATAACTTAATCATATTAAAATTAGAATATCAATATAGTCTAAGAACCCCAATTGGGTTATACCAATCTAGCTACTTGTGTTCATGAATAAAACAACAAGAAGTATAATAAGGGAAGAAGAACAAAATGAAAAAAAAAAATCCTCATCTGTCGTGTTTTGAATGACTAGTTTGTATTTTGGACTCCTTTCTTGATTATGCTTCTAGTTCCCTCTTAATGCTTCCCAATCTCTTCCTTCAACTCTTGATTGATTCTAAATAGCTTGTGACCTTTGTGGGGAGGGAAGGGAATTGAAGTATTAGGCTTCAAAGATTAGCAAGGATTGTCACACTCCAAGCTACTCCAAGTGCTCTCGATTTTCCTCTCCTTGGATGCCTTTAAGTGATGCCTTCTCTCCTTGCGCCTTCTCCTATTTATAGGCAAGGCAGTCGCCTCTTTGGGCTTCCACATGGCCATGTGGCAGCCTAGACAGTGGCATGGCCGTGTGGTAGGGTGTGTTCTAGAAGACTTCATCTGTGGCCATGCTAAAAGGTGCATTTTGAGGTGCTTTAAGCCTTTAAACACTTGGTTTTGGTTCATTTTGCTTCAAAATTGCTTTATACCTGGGAAAAGCTTGGATAACATGAAAACAAGTTGAAACATGGGTAATTATATATAAAACACATAATATCCCTAAAGTGAGTGAAATTTAGTAGATAAATATGTATAATTATGTGCTTATCATATGAGCTTAGTTTCTAACCATTCCCCCTTAAATTTTAACCATTTTCATGCTCAAACATCAATCATACAAGCCAATTTACACTTTAAAATATGGTTAATAGTAAAACCTATTCTCCAAATATAAAATCAGCCTATAAAACACTGAATTGAAGGTAAAGACTCCACATTATGGTTTAGAAACCTTTTCTTAACTCCAAGCAACCTAAAAGTCATCCTTTCACACCAGAAAACTAGAAATTCCTGAAGAAAAGAAGATTTCTCCATTTTTGCTCATCCTAAGCATTTCAATAGATTTGATGCATTGTAGGAAGAGTATGCTACTTCTAAAGGGAAGCTAAGATGTTTCTATATGTGTAGGTGAAGATTTATTACCTGGAATCCAGCTTCTTGATACTTTCAATTTGGTTTCCTTCTCCTTTCTCTTCTGTTCGTTTTCCTTTCATCCTTTCTCTCTTGAAGTTTCTACCCTTTCTTTTGGTCTGGAAGGAAGAGGCATATTAAAGGAAGCAAAAGAATGCAGCAACTGAAACTTCAAGGACCTCCTAGCAAATATGGAAATTGTACTTAAATCCTTTAGGCTTCAAAAATCTCATGTGAGGCACTTAATAACTATTTTCCATTCACTTTTGGCCCTATAATAGTTATTCATTCTAGTCCTTACATGAAAAAATTCTAAGATTATCCTTTCCAAGCTTTACTTTAGGATTTGGTTACTTATTTCATTTACATTATACCAATTTATCCTCAATAATAAATTTTAAGGAAGCGAATATTACAATCCTCTCCCCCTTAAAAGAATTTTCTCCTAAAAATTCATACTTGTAAATAATTCTGGATAGTGTTGCCTCATTTCGTCCTCCTTCTCCTATGTCATCTCCTGGGTTGCTACATCTTGCCAAAGTACCTTGACCAAAGGAATTACTTTATTTTGAAGTTGCTTAGTTTCAAAATCTAGGATCTTAACAGGGGTAGTATCATAATTTTAATTTTCTTTTAATACTATAGGTTAATTTCCCAATAAATGTGTGGGATCTAGAATATATTTTCAAAATTGCGAGACATAGAAGACATCATGTACCTTCCATTTTGCCACTTCGCTAAGTCTATATATTTAAATGCTTTATTCTTCCTTCTTTCCTTTCCCACTTGTCTTATCCGTGTGGGTATATATATATATCTCTTTAAAAACATACATCTTCATCAATTGCACGTGCATATGTTTAATTTGCCATACTCTCCTCTCCCTAGAAATTCAACTAACTAAAAAGGAAAAATTAATCAGAACCTCAATTTTATGCAATGTTATTCTATAGCACATTTATTCTAACCATTAAGTTACACAAGCAATTGATCACACTATATGGCAACTCATCTAATTAATTAAAGGGACATTAATTTAAATCTAACCACGAGCATATAGGGTGTTACACTGATCATATTATATGATGTTGTTAAGTTAAGATAAGGGGTGTTACAGTTCTACTAACCCTTATGTTTCTCTTGCTATGTCAGAGGTCCAGAAGGTGAGACCTTCAATTAAGAACCCCCTAGACTTAGAATTGAAGGAATTGCCTAAATACACCTATCTGGATGGGGCAAAGAAGCTGTCTGTGATTAGAGTAGCTTACTTGACACCTGATCATAGGGATATGACTCTAATCTCTCTTAGGAAATACCCTAATGCTAATGCCTACAAGACTGTAGACATTCCTGGGGTTAAATCTAGCTATTTGTATAAGATTGTGACTGAGTCCAGCTAAAGACTTGAATACAAAGAAGCAATCAATTTTCATTTACTTTTACTTTCGTCTTTTCTGTCAATTTATTTCTGATGTCCTTTAAGACTATTGGATTTTTCTGGTGATTTATGCATTTTATGTCTTTATTTTGTGATGTCCCCTTTGCTGCACACTGAGGATAGTGTGTTCTTCAAGTGTGGGGTAGGCATCTTTTGATTTGCCTTTATTTTTTCTAGGTGGTGCTTGTCTTTTTTTATTATATTATTTTTTTAATATCTGCATTTTCTAATTTCAGGTATGTTTTAAATTCTTAAATTAGTACTTTCATGCCTGAATAATTGTAATTAAATTGTCTTAATTTCCTATGGACAAAGAACGAACTAAACTGAAAGAAAAGAAAAAGAACCAAAGTGAAAAGGAGAAAAGTTTATTACAATAATAAGCGTCATAATGAATTTACATGCAAATCAAGATACATTTATTACGTGTAATTATGATGCTGGAAAATATTTAGATATTTTTAAAAAATAATGAATACTTTAGAAAATATCTAGAGAAAATATATAAAAGTAATGATTACCTTTAGAAAATATGTAAGGGTAAAATAGTAATTTACCACAAGGGGTAAAATGGTAATTTACCAAAAAGGATAAAATTGTCATTTTGGAAAAAAGGAAAATTTTATAATTGCAAGCAAATCCCACCTTTCATCTCATGGCTTTTCTGATCAAAATGGAAGGGTATTTTAGTCATTTTGCCTCAAGGGAAAAATCAACATTTGCCATTTTCTTTCCCATTTTAGCAAAAACCGATGTGAAGCATAGGTGAGGGAGAAAACATGAAGTTGAAGAAGCTTGAAGGAAGAGTTCAAGTGAAGGAAACAACCGAGAAAGTCTATTTCCATTGAAAAACTAAGGTAGTTAGACAATCCCTTACTATTATTTTCATGGAATAAAGTGTCTTTCAAGATTTTATCCTTCATTAATGACTGCCATGAATATTAGCAAAAATTTTCTACATTCTTGTCTTGTTTGATTTTCTATTGGAAAAGTGTTTAAAGTGTTGTATGGATGCATTTTTAAGTGTTTTTTGAATGGATTAAAGTGTGGTGATGAATTTGAGAAATTTCTTTCCATTTTCATGAAAGTAATCTTCTAATGTGTGGATTGTCATGAAATAAATGGGTAAAAGATGTTTTGTGACTTTTTTATGATGAAAATGGATAAATAGCATGATTGGTTGAAAACTAGAAAATTTTTCCTAAAGTCCCTTACTTGGCCGAGAAAGCTTAGGAGAGTGGAAAGGAAATATTTGTTTGTAATTGATGATGATGATGGTTCAGTCATGAGGAAAGAGGAAGGGAAAGTGACTTTGCAATAAAAATTATATTGGTTTCTCTTTCTTTTTTTTTTTGACCGAGAATGCAAGTATGAGTGGAGAAAGAATTTTACAATCATTGCTATAATAATAACAACATTTCCACTCGATGAGGAAGATGGGAGGGAAAAGGGAAAGTAATGTTTTAATAATATGATATTGCTTATTTTGTTCCTTCCTCATTGACTGAAGACTATGTAAAAAGAAAGTCTTATTGATTTTCCTTTTCCCCTCATTTGGCTGAGAATGCTACAAAGGGAGAAAGAGAAATTGTATATTTAATTTTATTTTAATGCCACATATGTTCAGTAACATGGAAGAAGAAGGAAAAATATTATGTAAATGAAATTATGTTATCTTTTCCTCTTTCTTCCACTTGACCAAGAAATCACTATAATAGGATACAAGAAAAATTCAATTTTCCTAGCTCTTAGTTTCAAGTAATGGGAATTAGGAAAATTTATACTTTATATAATTTATCCTATTTTATTCATTTTGGGTATTTTGACCTAGACATAAAGGCATTTCCATTTGAATTTTGTTGTGTTTATTTTGATCTTGGCCAAAATATATTGAAAAGGAGAAAGAAGATATTAAGAAATTACCGATTATATAAATTATTATTTTCATGACATCCTTGTATTAAAAATGTGTAGTTGTAAAAGGGAAGGATAAATGTTTATATTTATATAGCTATGTATGCATTTATGTAAATTATTTTGAGAGAAAAGACATTTAGAAATGCATACATAACTATAACGAAATGATTAATATGAAAAGTACAATATCATGATAGATTTATAGAATAAAGAAGGGAAACAAAGAAAAAATAAAGGAAAATGCACAAGGAAAGGAAAACATAAATTATCAATGAGGAGAACTTAAAGGAAGTATTTCTAGTATATGTTATAGGATAGATAGGTTTGTAACTGAATAATTGACTGTCGTATGGGATGAAAATTAGTTATTCCATAAAATATGGAATTATAATGATGATTGCAAATTCAAAGTTAGTGTAACCTATAATGGCTAATAAAAAGGGGCCATTTACTTAGAATTTAGCATAACCATAGGTACAAGTCAAATCATCCTAGTTCATATATTAGAGATAGTGTATTGGGAATATGATCTACTGGAAAGGGGTGGTGATTCCATAGCATCATGATCTGCCCAAAAGCGGAGAGGAAATGATATGTCTATAGGAAATAGTGATCCCATGAGCTTAATTTTCAACATGCTATTAATCTGCCCAAAAGGTATTATTTATTATATAGAGGTACTTGGATCCACTGGGGTACACCTTAAATTATACCAGTGACATTTGTCACACCACAAATATAGAGAAAATTATCTCACCCATGTACGTAGTAGTACATGGATAAGTTCACCTAGTGGCTGTCCAGATACTCTTAAGTGTTTTTATCATTGTATGTGGCTTTTAGCCAATGACATATGCCTATCTTCCTTATGTATTATGATTATTTTCCTATAAATATTGATGTTGTTTCCCTATACAAGACTAACATGTCTTATTTTCATGATACTATAAGGATATCTATATGGTGAACTTACATGATATACTAATGTAGTTTTTACTCTAAAATGCATGCCATACACATTGATGAATTATATTTTGAATTCCAATAGAAATAAATGTATTTGAAAATAAAGAATGTAGAATGGTTTTTCGTATCAAAACGGTGGTCATACCAGTGTTTTAAAAGAAAATAGAATGTCTGACTACTGAGAATTTATTTCTCATTATAATAATTGGTGTGTATCAGATGACAAGATATCTAATTTGGCTTGAGGTTGACATAGCATTGGTGGAAATACCTTGGTTGGGCCCCTTCACCTATGTGTAGAACATATATGTAGTACATGTAATGTAGGTTCCTCCTATATAGAGGATCCATACTATTTATCTTTTGACAATAGATGTAAATAGCTAGAATATATCCCTCTCGTCCTGATTTCATATATGTTGTGAGAAAAAGTCAGGATGAGTCATTTTTGGTTGTACATAATAATAAGGGCATATATGTTTGGATATGTGAAAGTAATGGTAGATGATGAAGATTTTGTAAGGGGTTTGAGTGGTAGGTTTGTTGCCTCCTTACCCTAGAATATTGTAAACATTTAACATATCCAAAAATATATGTATGACGCTGTATCTGTTGTATGGCAATATATGAATGAGGTCAGTTTTCATTGCGATACAAATAAGTAAGAAACTTAAGCACCGAGTCCTAAACCTAATGCAATATAAATTAAAAAGTTAATAATTTTACTCAGGTTATAAGTAAGGACAAAGATAAATATAATATCCCAATCTTTTGGCAAATGAATTATTGAGTAATTATTCATATAAAAAGTTATAAGATTAAGGTGTTATAATTTTTGACTCTTTTTCTTTTGTTAAGCTTTGGATAACATTATATTGATATTACGTTCTGCTGATGCTATAATAATACTGATGTTAGAGATATGATAAGATACTTGATTTGATGCACTTAAGTTTTTGTTTGTCTTTTGAGCATTTATGATTTAGTTTATGAATTAATAGGAATTTTTTCTCTTAGTGTATGTTGGAAAGTAGTTAATTATGTCCAATGCATATTTGATCACAGCTGGATCATACCAGTGTTGCCTAATTTTTCAAATTGCTCAATTTTGATCTAGGATGTTAATAGTACAAATTACATGCACTACTTGATTGATGATTCATATGAAAATTTTTTAGAACCATATGTAACTTTGCCACACTTTAAATGTGAAATTTGAGCCTATCTTGAGCATTCATTAAAATGATGCTCTTGATTTTTTTTATTTGAGTGTGCATTTTGCTTGAATTATGCTTCTAGAACTTGCTTTGTAATGCTTATTAAGGTTACATTACTTTTTGAATACCATGATATGACTTGGGCAACTTAGGATACACTACACTTTGCCAAAAAGTCTACCCCTTATGTTTCCCTTACTTGGTCACTATTGAACCTTGACATGTTCTTCACTATTTATACTTTTTGACCTTATTTTTTTTCCTTACATTGTCTTCTTTTTCACCTTATAAGTTGGAATTTGTGTGATATGCTCTTTATATTTGGATTAAAGTGCAAGGTCCTAATTAATGATTGTTCATTAAATCTTTTTCTTCATTTTAGATTCTCCCTTCAATTCAAAGTTATAAATTTGGATGACTACTATAACAGCCCAATCATATAGCCAACTTGTATAAACAATTTCTTTAATAAAACATTTGGCTACAGGATTGGCATGCTATCCTTACTTTCGTCCTTAATTTTAATGATGTCTACTGCCAATGCCACCTAAGCAACTACACCTAAGGCAGTGAACCTATCAATGTATCCTAGTGCAATGGTGAGTATCAAGGTCGTATTCCTCAGGAACGGAAAAGCCCTGAGTTACTACTTGTTCTCTATTATCTAGCCTAAAAGTCAGAGTGATTGGTTTTTAACTAATATTAATAATTAACTAAATGCAATAAGCAATAATTAGTGACAAGGAACGAAATAAAATATACGAAGGCAGGAAATACAAATCCATCAGGGAACCTACATTGGTTGGCAAACAAATAAAAGATAATGGATTACTGAATTTGACTATGCTACCTGTGAGTGAATTCTAATTCAAATTCAAATTCTCTGTCAGTCTCAATGAATTTCTTAAATCTAAAATCTACCACTAGCTGGTTCTTCCTAATGGTAAATTTTAAATTAGCATTATCGGTCTAATCCAATACTATTAAGGATAGCTACACTTTAATCCAGCAATTAATTAACCTCATCTCTAAGCGAAAATTAATTGTTCCCTGTGATTAGGTTCCAATTTCAATTATCATCTCTTGATCTCAAAAAGAAATATAATTAGCATTCACAATGACATCTCACAATGAAAGCTTAAACAGTACATGCATAACCACAAAGAAGATCACAACATTAAAATTAATATCCATACAGATTAAACAAAATACTAACATAGTTAGGGACCCTAATGGAGTTTACAATTTCAGCCACACATATTTACAGACAGCAGACAATCCATTAGAAAATTCATCAGACAATCAATTATATAGGAGATAAAAGTAGTGAAAATTATGAACTCCCCTATCTTCTCAAATGCCTAATAGTTACTGCACGAATTGGTCACCAGAAAACCACCAAAATCTCGCCAGAAAACTGCCAAAAAAAAAACTGGAAAAATAAACTCCAAAGCTGTCCAGAAAAATGGGTCGCAGGTTGAGGGTCAACTGGGTCAGATCCTGAGTTCTCGAGGACCCGATGGATCTGCACCCTTTCAGTCACCTAAACGGCAGCAAACAACTGGGGGACACTGAGGACGGCTCACAGACAGTGAAATAGATGAAAACTAGACAAAAAATGCAAATGGGTCACAAAACGCAATCTGATTGCGCCTCTCGGGTCCATCATAGATCTCATGATCCGAGGCTTTGTGGCAGCTAGCGAGCTGGTGGAAGGTGGCTGGTATGTCATTGAAGGTTGTAGGGATGGTTACTAGTGGTGGGTCAGCCAAAAAACGCTTGGAGGAGTTGAAATGTGGATGAGTCAAGCAACCAGGTCGTGCGGGTTTCTGACTAAAGCTCCGCGATTTTGTAGCGTTTCGGTGGCTGAAGGCGAAGGCGGTGTCCCGCCACCACGGAGCTCCAGTTGGACCTTCAAAATAGCGCGTTGCACACATAGGTTCCTTCCTTTGCGCATGGGTCGCTCGGTTTGGTATTGTTTAATCAAATCAAAATGCGCTGCTCAGGTTTTCTTCATGCGATCCGGGTCTTCAGGTATACACACTGGTCTCCCTCAAAAAATGGGTGGATCCACTCCTTTTTGCCCCAAATCATCCCAGTCCAAGGCCCAATAAGCAAAATTGGCCTAAATGGCCTATTTTCAGTGCTATAAAGGCTATCCAGGCTCAAACATTACTCTGTTTGCTGATAAAGATTTGATAAAATGCTTGAAAATAAAAATAAAGTAAACTTAGGTGATTTTAAGAATAAAATTACATAAAATGCTCATAAAATGCTCATAAAATGGACAATTAACATCAGAAAAATATGTATAAAATAGGACTCATCAAATCACCCTATACTTAAGTTTTTGCTTGTCCTCAAGAAAACACTAACTCAATTCTCAAACAAACAGTAATAATTTCTCAAAAATCATATCTAAAACACCTTTAATGATGCCTAACACATCCCAAGTGAAACTTAATCATAAGTCAAATTGCACAACCTTAACACAGGATGAAAATAATAACAACGTATATACAACTTAACTTGCAATTCAATAACAAAAATTTAAGAACCAAAGATTCACAGGGATCACTCAAATCACTCAAGGTGTACAAGGGTAAAGCACATATCCCTTAAGCTGTTTTGCAAGAATCTACCTACCATATACTTGCTCAAAAATCTTATCTCTACTACTGCGAAAAATTGAATACCAAGATCAAAGGGTCTTGAGAAGGTTGTAATGTGGCTAAGGTAAAGGTGAGGAAAGAATTTTGGAAGAGGTGCTAGATATGCTAGAAGTCATGAAATTTCAATATGGTGAAGACTCATAGGAATAAAAGCAACAAAGTGCTAAACACAGAAATTTCCACTAAGTTTCAATGAAATAAGAGATGCTCAAAGAATAACATATCCAATAAATAAGATAACGAAGACTGCTTTTCAAAAATATTTACTATTATTTTTTTGGTTGTCTTTTTGTCTTTTTTTCCTTTTTTTAATATATTTTTATAGTCTTGCTAAAAAACAGCTTTGGATTGAAGGGAGCATCTGAAGAAAATACTTGGTGGATTGTTACTAATCAAGACAGTGCATTTAATCCAAATATAAAGAGTAAATCACACAATTTCCAACATATAAGGTTAAAAAAAATGATGTAGAGAAAAGTAATGAGGTGTAAAGGTGCAAAAAGTGAAGTAAATGTCAAAGCTTAAAAGTGGCCAACTAAGGAAAACACAGAGGGTAGGATTTTTGGCTAAAAGAAGTGTATCCTAAGTTGCCCAAATCATCTCTTGACATTCCAAAGTTCATGCAACTTCAACAAGCATTGCAGAGCAAGTTCTAAAGGCAAAATCAAGTAAAATGCACACTCGAACAAGAAATTCAAAAGTATACTTGTAATGAATACTCAAAATAGGCTCAAAGCTCACATTTAAAGTGTGGTACAATTGCATATGGTTCTAAAAAAATTTCAGCTGAATTGTAAGTTAAGAAGTGCATGTAATTTGCATTATCAACATCCTGAATCAAAATTTTCACAATTAGAAAAGTAATTAAATATCACCTGTATAACCCAACCGGGGTGACCGGTATAACTCGATCGAGATAATGCATTAAAAATCACTAATTGTTTTCCAAGATGAATGAAGGGAAACAGTTTTTGCCAATTCATAAACTGAATTATAAATGCTTTGAAGACAAACAAAACTTAAGTGCATATAGTCAAGCAAAATCAAGTATCCTGTCCTATATCTACGATCAACACAAATATAACATCAGCAAAAAGTAGCATCAATATGCAGCATCCTAAACTAGCAGAGGAAAAAGGAGTCAAAATAATAGAAGCACACCACTCCACACTTGAGGATTACACTATCCTCAGTGTATAGCCAAAGGGTATCCCAAAAGAAAAGAAACAAAAAAATCAACAACATATACCCACCCCATACTTAAGGGTTATACTACCCTCAATGTACAGTTGGGTTGGTATCCCAAATTAAAAACATCAAGCAAAAAATAAATAGAAAATTCAAAAATCTTAAGGTTATGATTAGTAGAAAATAAAATGAAATAAAATAAAATAAAAATTTCTTAAGTTTTATCTCACTCTGGTGGAAACGGGATAAGAGGAGGAATCTTGAAAATAAGTGGCCTAAGGTGGTCTCTAAGAGAGGCTGAAGTTATATCCCCTTCAATAGGGATCAGGTAACCTTCTCTAATCACTAACAACTTCTCTGCTCCATTCAGATACGAGTGTCGTAAGTGCTTAGGCAATTCTTGAAATTTTAGGACCAGGGGGTCCTCAACTGAAGTTCCATCCTTTTGAACTTCTGACCTATCAAAAGAAACAAAAGGGTCAGTAAAGATGTAGGGCTCAATAGCCAGCAAATCAGCTAGTTGTTCCAACACTTACTCATTGGATAACTCCTCCTCATCTCTGTGCAATGCTACCTGCAAAGGGTTATTAAGTAAGAATTCTGGTAGTTCAGACTCAATAACGTCATCTAAGACATCTATAGGCTAAACAGGATCATCATGATCTAAAGAGTGTCTTAAAGAAGTTGCTGAATTAGAATAAACCTCTTCCTGCTTCAGACTAGCAGGGTATGGAATAGGTGAGCTATATTCCCTCATAGGACTCTTGTCCTCCATTTACACTGGGCATTTACTTTAGGCTCTGACTCTCTACTGACTGGCACATCCTGTTCAATAGTATAATCATCAGTCAATAGCTAAAGGGTCAAAGACTTGCTTACCAAATATCGTAGTGATAGCATTGCAATGCTCCCGTGGTTTGGACTCTATAGTGCTAGGGAGCGTCTCTGGCTATGTTTCAGCCAACATCTTAAAAATCTAGCCTGCTTGATACTCTAGGTTTTGAATGGAGGCCTGTTGATTTCTAAGGATTGTGTCCGTCTACTAGAACCAGCTCTCTAAAGTAGACACAGAATTCACGATCATTTCCTCCAAATTGGATTCACTTTCTTGCCCTTGAGGAAATTGATCTAGAGCAGTTTGTTGTTGGGGTTGCTGTTGGCACCACCATTGAAAATTAGGTGAACCCTGGTTAGTATTGTTTCTCCAGTTGAAATCTGGATATCTCATCCACCCAGTGTTGTATGTATTGCTACAAGGATTGTTTTGCTGACTTGGGGCATTCCCCATATAATCGACCGGTTCAAAATCATTACAAATAATGTGAGAAGAAAATGAAGAAGAGGAGTCAGCAAACATACCTCCCACATTACAATTAACACCATAATATGGGCCACCATAAAACTCACAGCCAAACTATGCGGCTTGCTCTGGCATCAGGCATTGATAAATTTGCTTGGCCAGAAGCTCACTTTGCATTTGAGCTGCCAAGACTGATAAAGAATCTATGGTTATAAATTACCTAAAACCAGTGACAACAAAATAGCCTAACAACCAGATTAAAGACTACTAAATCAAAACAAAAATAAAACAAAATAAATAAAAACTAGTGATAGAAAAAAAAACAAAACAAATAGAACAAAACAAACAACTAACTAGAAACAAAAACAAAATAAAACAAATAAAAGTGGCTAAAGTAACAAATAGAAATTTCATTCTAGTTTTCACAAAAAGTCCCCGATAATGGCGCCAAAAACTTGATGTGTGCTGCCAATGCTACCTAAGCAAGTACACCTAAGGTAGTGAACCTATCGATGTAGCCTAGCACAATGGTGAGTATCAAGGTCGTATTCCTCGGCAACGGGAAAGGCCATAGTTACTACTTGTTCTCTATTATCTAGCCTAAATGTTAGAGTGATTGATTTTTAACTAATACTAATAACTAACTAAATGCAATAAACAATAATCAGTGACAAGGAATGAAAGAAAATATACAAAGGAAGGAAATGCAAATCCATCAGGAACCTACACTGGTTCGCAAACAAATTAAAGATAATGGATTACTGAATTTGACTATGCTACCTAGAGTGAATTCTAACTCAAATTCAAATTCTCTATCGGTCTCAATGAATTTCTTAAACCTAAAATCTACCACTAGCTGGTTCTTCCTAATGGTAAATTTTAAATCAGCATTATCATTCTAATCCACTACTATTAAGGATAACTACACTTTAATCCAGTAATTAATTAATCTCATCTTTAAGCGAAAGTTAATTGTTATCTACAATTAGGTTCCAATCTCAATTATCATCTCTCGATCTCAAAAAGAAATCTAATTAGCATTCACAACGACGTCTCGCAATGAAAACATAAACAGTACATGCATAACCGCAAAGAAGATCACAACGTCAAAATTAATATCCATACAGATTAAACAAAATACCAACATAGTTAGGGACCCCAATGGAGTTTACAATTTTAGCCACACATATTTACAAACAACAAACAATCCAACAGCAAACAATCCATCAGAAAATTCATCAGCCAATCAATTATAAAAGAGATAAAAACAGTGAAAATTATGAGCGTCCTTGTCTTCTCAAATGCCCAATGGTTACAACATAGATTGGTTGCTGGAAAACCACCAAAATCTCACTAGAAAATTGCCAAAAAAATGCTAAAAAAATAAACTCTAAAGCTATCTAAAAAAATGGGTCACAAGTCAAAGGTCAACTGGGTTAGATCTCGAGTTCTCGGGTACCTAACGGATCTACACCCTTATGGTCACTAAACAGCGGTGGACAACTGGGGGACACCAAGAATGGCTCATGAATGGTGAAACAGACGAAAATTGGATGGAAAACATGAACGGGTCATGAAACATAATCGGATTGCACCTCTCGGGTCTGTCATAGATCTCGCGATTTGAGGCTTTGCAGCAACCGGCGAGCTGGCGGAAGGTGGCTGGTATGTTGTTGAAGGTTGCAAGGATGGTTGCTGGTGGTGGGTTTGCCGAAAAATGTGCAGAGGAGCTGAAATGTGGACGGGTCGAGCAACCAGGTCGCGCGGGTTTTCGGCTAAAGCTCTATGATTTTACAGTGTTTCAGTGGCTAAAGGTGATGACGATGTCTTGCTCATCGTTCCCTGTCACCAGCCCATGGTTGCGTCGTTGCGGAGCTCCAGTTGGACCTTCAAAATTGCACACTACACACATGGGTGCCTTCCTTCACGCATGGGTCACTTGGTTTGGTATTGTTCAATCTGATCAAAACGCACTGCTCGGGTTTTCTTCATGTGGTCCGGGTCTCCAAGTTGGGTCTTTGGGTCTGCACACGAGTCTCTATCAAAATTGGGAGGATCTACTCCTTTTTGCCCCAAATCAGCTCGGTTCAAGGCCTAATAAGCAAAGTTGGCCCAAATGGCCTATTTTAAGTGCTCTGAAGGCTGTCCAGGCTTAAACATTGCTCCATTTGTTGATGAAGACTTGATAAAATGCCTAAAAATAAAAATAAAGCAAATTTAGGTGGTTTTAAGATAAAATTACATAAAATGCTCACAAAATGGACAATTAACATCAGGCAAACATGTATAAAATAAGGCTCATCATTTAATCTAAGTAAAATTTTTATTTTTCCAATTTTATTCATTTATTAATTGAATAAGGTTTGAGATTATTTACTCGGTATTACATTCATATAATACACAACGAAAAAACTAAATAAATAATCAAATTTAGTTACAACGTCCTAAATAAAACTTGCATATATTTGCATTTGCTACATATTTACAATAAATACAATGTCATTTAATACATATATTTCAGGATATGTATGCTACTGCTACTATTAGGGTAAAGAGGCAACAAGTCTACCACTCAGACCCTTTAACAAAATTTCCTACTAATGGATATCTTTTACATATCCCAACATATATGCTCATTTCTTATATACATCTAAATAGCTTTTATTCAAATCCCTCTACTAAGGAGGGAGTTTCTTAACATTACTACATATACAGCTTAGATCCCCATAAATGAACCGAAAAGGGAATCTCTACGTATGCCATCTCAACTCCAAGCCATACCATAAACCTTGGCATTTGATACATGCCAGATACAAATGTGAGAAATAATTTCTCAATAGCTTTCAACCTTATCTTTTTAAATTAATCTGACATGTAGCCCCATATTGATATGAAAAATAGTTCTACATTCTTTATTAAAATTTTCTCTCTTATTATATGGGATTAAATAAATAATTTTCCTTAATATGAACAGTATACATATATGAATATATAATCTAACAGTGTATTATGACAATTCTGATCATTCACTTGACACATTTTTTCAGTATCATGATTATATGTAACATTTGCTAAACATTAATAAATATAGGGAAACTATTCATCAATCATAGGAAAACAGATATCAGTCATAAGGAAAACTATAAATAATATGTGGCTAAAAGCCAAATCTCTGAGAAAGAAAGACTTAAGAGTATCGGGAGAGTTACCCAGTGAACTACTCCACATACCATTACTTACATGAATGAGATAATTTTATTTTCTATGTGATAATTCTATCACTGGTATTATTTGAGGTGTCCCTCAGTGGATTCGAGTACCATGTGGTCACTGCCCTTACCGCAGATTATCCCATATACAACGGGAGTTTCTTCCCTTTCTACCCTATACGGGATTGCTTTAACCTTTAAAATTAAACTCACAGGATCACTGCTAACTGCACAAATCATTTTCTCTTCGCTTTTTAGGCAGATCATGATGCTATGAAATCACTACCCCTTACCAATGGATCATATTCCTAGTACGCTATCTCCTATATATAATCTAGGATGACTTAGCCTGTACCCATGATTACGCTAAATTCTAAGTAAATGTCACCTTTTATTTAGCCATCTAGGTTACACTCACTTAGAATTTTGCAATCATTATGGTATTTTTCTAAAATATTTATTCCGATTGGATGTTTTACCATCTATATTTATGATAAAACTATGGAATGCCCAACAGCCATCCCATACCTACAACTGGTCACTCGGTTACAAGCTAGTCTGTAACAACCGAAAAGATTGAAAGAGTTTTAAAGGATTTTAAAAGATAAAATTTGATTTTTAACCCTAACCCCTTTTAAACGAAGCCTGGCATGACTTTCGATGATAGTGATTCGAAACATAAGGTTGTTCGAAGCCAGAAACACGATCAAACAGGAAGAAATGCAATCCGGCGATCAAAAACTAATGGAAGAAGTTTCGTGCGTCGATTTCATTGACGGAGGCCAAAAATTTTGCATGGAAATGCGTTTCAACGTCTGAAAGGATGCCGACACCCTAAAGTATCCTCGGGTGGTCTGGGAAAAGTCAGAATCGTCCCTG
Source organism: Senna siamea (assembly GCA_031216115.1). NCBI lineage: Eukaryota > Viridiplantae > Streptophyta > Magnoliopsida > Fabales > Fabaceae > Senna > Senna siamea. The sequence continues at coordinate 13,029,058 of CM062355.1, read as the reverse complement.
GAGGCTTTAAATTACATGAATTCCCTCAATTTCTCTCATTTCTCTCTCTCTCTTCTCTCTTTTCTCTCTCCTCCTTCCTCCACCGTGAACGGCCGCTACAGCCACCGTGGGCCGCCACCAAGGACACTAACCGATAGCCCTCACTGCCCACAACCTCCAGCAACCAACCACGGCCACCAACGGCCGCCGGAGCCACCGAAAAAATGTCGTTTTCCCCCCTAATCGCGCGAAAACTTCTCCAGCTCAGATCGCCGCCGTCCGTCACCGTTGACTGTCACCGCCCCCACCACCGTGTAGCCTGAGCTGCCAGCTTCCTCCAGTAGCTCACCGCCGTCGAAAGGAGGCCGGACAAGCTCGGATCGAGGGAAACTCCGTCCGCCGTGCGAGAATCTTCATGGCCAAAAAACGCCACCCAAACGGCCGTGAACCGCCGCGCCACCATCGTATTCGGACTCTTGGACTTGCGAGCTTCACCGTGGTGTGATTTTCGAGACAAACTGCACCCCTCCGCTATGTGCCACCGTACGCCGCCGTGTGCCGCTGTGTGCCATCGTGCCGGAGCTTCTAGACGTGCATCGGGAGAAACCGAGACCACCGTGACGCAGAATTCCATCATCCGGTCACATTGGTAAGGTCCGATTTCCCAAAAACTAATGGTATATGATTGAAATGGCTGCCGAACATAATTAGGCAATAAATTGACCTAGGTTTTAGCGTAACCGGATTTAAGATCGAAAAACGGATGATGTGATGAGCCTGAATATTTAATTTTTTATCCAGGAAATTAATCGGGCTCAGAAACTGAGACTGCGTGAAATTCTGAAGTGATTTGGAGTGACAGGAGACCAGGTAGGATAATTTATACTTCCCGAACCCTAGAATTGATTTAGTGAATACCTGAATGATTTAGATGACTTACATGGATTTGCGTTCTACTTTCGATGGGATAAACTGCATGGCTGTGTGCTGAAAACCCTAATTGCATGTTAGACACCTTGTTTATCGAGTTTAGATGCCTTTAGGACGGATTTACTTAGGGTTGGGTACTTGATAGCCGGTATGGGACGGCCGTTAAGTATTCCTAGTACAGGGAACTTTTAAACGAGATTATTTTCATCAGATTTAGCCTGTACTGAGTTAGGGATTATGCGTTAAACCAGGATGACCCTAAGAAAGGTTTAAGGAGTATAAGGGGGGATAACCTACACGGGGAAACGTTGTGATTTAGGCGTAATACCCTATAACCCTGAGGAATAGCCGACCGAGTGCATGTGAGTTCGAATAGACTGTATGAGGATGAGAATTGGCATTTGTGCACATGCTAGGGGACGCCCTAGATGTTGATTCTCACCCGGTCCTTGAGTGAGTGATTGGTGTTATGGATCACACTCACAATATAGGCTTGATTCGGGTGATTGGTGTTACGGATCACACCCAACGATAAGAGAGGTATTCTCTCTAGACTACGTGCAATTAGATGATGATTTAAATTTGGTTACAGCGGATTTGTAGCCAAAGTGGATTGAGATACATCGGGCATGGGATTTTATTTGATTTTTTTTGATTAATTTTCAAAGAAATGGATTTTTATGATTTCGAAGAATTGCCACGATTTCCATGTAACTAAATGATTTTTAAAGATAAGGTATTTCACTGTTTTTGAACCGATTTCGAGAAGATGATTTCGGTGTTCGCACCGCTGGGTATTCAACCAGTTTTTGAATGATATTTGAATTGTGAATTATTCTACTGGGATTCATATCTCATTAGGTTGTTTACTCAGATGAACGAGGCGAGGGCGGGAACCAGACGATAGTCGAGGCTGACTTGAGGATAGACCGGAGGATGATTTAGCTTAGGCTTGAATCGTTTGTACATATACTCTGATGACGTTGTTGTTTATTGGGTTTTGTCTCTTATGTTTTCTGTATGGATTGGACTGAATGTACATGTAATATTTCAGATAGTGTATATGGATTGTAGTGATGAATTGACGTTGCTGTATATGGATTTATGTTAATTATGTTTATTCTTTGTTGTTAAATTGTTTGTTTGATTGTAAACAGGTGATTTTGTACTTTGGATATGATCGAAATACAGAGAAAACTCTGCCGAATTTTCGGTAGGGTTTACCGATGTAAACTTGGGAAATTCAGTTAGAATGTATGTGAATGCTTGACAGTATATGTATATGAGTTTTGGATGTTGAGTTTAATGATTGTACGCCGTATGTATGGACTTTAGTTTCATTCCAGAGTTATTGATGATGTATGTATGTGTATTTAGTTAGCTGCGTGTGAATCAGGGTTGAACGGAATCTGAATGGACAATGGGAAGTCTATTTGGGTTACGCTCAACCAGTAGCGATCCCCTGACATTCCCACATAGGGAATAATTATGTAAACTAACCCATATGCTTCCGCTAATCAGATAAGCATCGCGTATGACGTATTAGGGGGTCGTTACATAGTCTATTCTAGAACATATACTGGAAATACTTCCTCTAAGTTTCTTTCTTACATCTCTATGTTTTCCTTTCCTTATCTATGTTTCCCTCTTTCTTTCTTTAACTTGTCATGATACTATACTTTCATAAACTATGACCCTCATAACAATCTCATGGACAAATTGCATAGAAATAAGGGTGTTATCTCAGCCAAGCGAAGAAAATAAGGGAAAATTGGTAATTTCTCAATTCAATTTCCCAATTTCCCAATTTCTACTCTAGCCCTTTTTATAAACATAATTCTATAATTTCCCTTATATTTCTATACAAATTTTCATGCCATATTTTTTCATTTCACATTTAGGGTCCTAAGGTGAACATTTGCACTTTTTTTTGCCATCCATCTCCATTTCATTCTTTATTTATCTATACATACCTAAAAGTATTTCTATTTTCATAACATACTTATAGGTATGTATACACACAGTTTTCCCCATTCTCAATATACATTAAAATTGCTAGGATAACATGATTTTGAATTTTTCATTAAAAAAATCCATTAACACAAGGATTTTCCATTTTTCCATATCTTTGGCCAATATCTATAAAACATCTTTGTAAATAATTTTCCAAAGCAATCCATCATGTTCTTGGTCAAAGATTTTAATATAGAGAAAACGGAATAACTTAAACATTAAGTTCCTTTTTCTTTTATTGTTAGCCAAATTTGCCAAGGGAAATTTTTGGCAAGATTTTCATAATATTTCGCCTTGTTAATTACCATTAAGCTTTGGCCAAGTGAAGGAAAAAGGAAAATTAATACTTAAATATCAAATGGAAAATCTATTCCTCTCTTTTAGCCATAATTAATAATGATACAATTTCCATGCAAATTTAATCACATCCTTTTCTTGCCTATCAGCACACCATTTTGGCCAAGGAGATAAATTTAAGGAAAACACATCATCCTATCAAAATATAAGTTTTCTTTTCCATGACCAAGGTGCTAGCATGTTAAATGGCAAGATTAACTAAATTTAGCATAATTTTTCCTTCCAAATGTAACTATGCTTTCAGTCAAAGGTGGGGGGAGAAGAAACCACTTTTGTTTCATTTAAAACTCATTTTTTATTTCCCCTTTCATCTTTGGCCGAATTCACATAGAAAAGAAATGGAAATTTTCATCACCATTTCCTTTCCATCATGAGATAAAGCCACGACCAATAATAGGAAAATTAAGAGATTTCATAGTTTTCACCTAATCTCTTCATTTATCTCATCTTCATCATAAATAAGTCATGAATCATTATTTACGCAACAAAATGATGTTCATCCAAGCATCATATTATCATCATTCAAAATAGGGGAATAATTCATGAAAATGGAGTTAAAATTGAAAAATTGTCATAAACGCCTTAGAGCTTCTAACTAACACTCACATATGCGTCCATTCATCATTTTAGACAAATCCAATTAGAAATATTTTCATTTCATGAATGTAGAGAGAGAGGTGGCACTATTGATGGTAGCTATGGATAACACTAACAAGCTTAAAAACCACCATGAATCAAGAAATAAATCATGGGAGAATGTAAAGCTACCTTGACTTGTCAATAAAAGTGGTTTTATCTTGGAGTTTCCTTCCCTCTTTCACCTTCTTCTCCTTCCTTCTTCCTTCATAGTGTAGCTACATTTTTCTCCTTCCCCTGCTTCACGTCGTGGTGCTAGCCTGGAGAAGGAAGAGGATGTGTATTTTAAATAAAAGGTAAAAGATTATTTACAATTTTTACTTTACTCTTTACTTTTCCATCCTTTTTTCTTCATTTTTGCTTCACAAACTTGATAAATGATACAATATAAATTTCATAAATATTTTTATGATAAAATGACAATTTTATCCCTAAGGTGTAAATTACAATTTTACCCTTATTGTAAAATTACCATTTTTCCCTTTTTTCCAAAATGGCTATTTCACCCTATTATTAGCTTCCAAAATTTTAGAAAAATTGGAAGATTATTCTTAAGGAAATTTATCATCATTTCCTAAGTAAAATGACAATTTTACCCTTGTGGTAAAATTACTATTTTACCCCTGGGTGAAATCACTATTTTACCCTTGGGTAAAGATTATCCATTTTACCCCCATATATTTTTCTATAGTCATGATGACTTCCATATATTTTACTGGCATAATCATTATGCTTTCAGATATTTTCTTGGCATCATAATGAAGTATCATAAATGTGCTAGATATTTTAGAGGCGTAAAGATTATATTTCATCCTTTTATGAAACCTTTATTTCTTTCACTTTAGTCCCTAATGTAACATCCGCTCCATTTATGATTAAAGAGATGTTTGATAATTGTTAATTTAATGTTTAATATTTGTGTATGTTGCATTAGTGCATAGTTGCATTAGCCTAGGGATTAAATTGAAAGGAAATACCTGAAGGTTTAGCAAGAGGTGGCTAGGGACTCAATTGAAAAGGGAAAAGATGAGGGAGTCTAAGAGTGCAAAATGGCTCAAGGACCAAACAGGAAATTCCCCAAAATCCCTTAAACCCTAGCTACAGCTAAAGCCCCCACACACTTCCACCATACCAAATTTTAGAGAGATAACCTGAAGGGGGCGAATAAAGAGAGAAAAAGGCAAACTAGGGTAAGAAAAGAGATATTTTGCTGAAGGAAGGGCATATTTTAGGCTAGGAATCGGTCTTTCAACAAGGGAGGATTATTTCTAACACATTCAACACACACTTGTAAGGAATCAAGGTAGCAATCCATCCTAAACCCCTTTCTTTTCTGAAATGTTTACTATTGTTGGAAAATATAAATTTCTAAAGGTTTGAACTAAGATTAGGGTTCAACCTACATTCTGTATGCTTTTCTATTTCTTTGGGATGCTGTGTTGCTGAATGTATGCTTATATATGTACTTGTAACGGATTGGAAGGGTTGGGTTGTGTTCATTTAGAGATATAGACTAGTTTTCCTTGAATGTACCATGTTTGAGCTAATGGATCAGAAATGTTTAATGAGAAGGAAGGTTTGTCTTATGAAAACTAAGCTCATGTGTTTAGAATTGAAAATGGAATGCATTATGGACTGGGTACTATCAAAAATCATGTTTTCTGAATTGCACCAGAATATAATAGCCGACTATTATGTATGGGACAATCGACTATCGTGTTCCTGGAAACCCAGAAGTATAGATAGAGGCTTAGCAGTCGACTATCGGGCCTGGGTTTGCACTAAGCATTCAACTAGCCATCCTCGAAGTCGACTATTGTGCCCTTGGAAACCCAGAAGTGCAGACAGAGGCTTAGTAGCCGACTACCAGATTCCTAGTGGTCAACTATTGGGCCTGGGTTTACACTGAGCAGTCGACTGACCCTCCTCACAGTCAACTTTTGTGCTCTAATTTTTACCCAGGATGCATTCCAGTAAGCCACTAGCTAGCTACCAGCTTAGCACTCGAGGAATACAGAGAGCCACCAGCTGACTGCTAGCCTTCCAAAAGTTGAGTGGTAGCCCTTTAGCCTACGAAATGAGGTTTTTAATGGCAATTGAGCTTAGTAATTCTTCATACTAACTTAATTAAGGGCTCACAACATAGGTAAGTAATGAAAATAGGAGTTTTGGGTGATGAAACCCTTGGGATAGTGAAAGAAAGAGAGAGAGAAGAAAACACAAAAAGGGAAAGAGGAAAGTATTCTCAATGTATGCCTTAAGGTAGATAGACTCATAATCGAGTGACCGATTTTCGGTATAGGACAGCCTTTGGGCATTCCATGGTTGTGCCATAAATTGGGATGGTTAAACATCCACATGAAATTAGATGATTTTGAAAAAACTGTGATGGTTGCGAACTTTAAGTTAGTGTCATCTCCCAAAGGCCATATGAGAAAGACATACTTAGAGTTAAGCATAACCATGGGCATGGGCTAATTCACCCTAGAGTATATGTAGAGAGTAGTGTACTGGGAGTGTGATCCACCTTGAAGGAATGGTGGTGATTCCATAGTATTATGATACACCCCAAAGCAGAAAGGAAATGATCCGGGTAGAGTTGACAGTGATCCCATAAGAGTATACTAACCTCGTTTGGGATAAAAGAGAGGAATCCCGCTGGTTAGGGATAATCTGCCAAGAAAGAGGCAGGGACCACTTCAGTACTTGTATCCACTGGGGGATGCCTCAGAATGTACAAAACTTAAAGCATGGTTAAATGGACATGAACTCATTCATATAGACAGTGGTGCATGGAGTTATTGCTAAGTGACTCTCCCGATTACTCTTAGGGTGTTTTATGTACTACTCATATGTTATAAAAGTGAAATGATGGCATTTTTACTATCAACATATGTTTTATAAGAAATGTTTTATGATGAGAATGATGATAAATGCACTTCCTATGTTCTAACGATGATATGTTTTGATAAATATGCAAATTTATGAGTATATAACATGATCAAATGCTACATGCACTACATCCCAATAGCATGTGGTATGTTTTATAAAAAAATGTAGAGTTTTCCATGCAAGCATGGTGGTACAGTTCAATAGATTTCATAACAGGTTGTATTGCTACTGAGATTCATTTTTCATGTTAGTGTTGGCATGTATAAGATGTGTAGGTCCTCTTAGGCTAGAGAAGAAGGTAAAGTATGAAGAAGTGTCCATTTTGGGTATATAGATTGTTTAATTTGAATAGCTTAAGTACATGGTAGAATAGAGCTAGCCTTCATGATATTTTGAGAAAGGCTAGTGTAGGATTATTTTGTATAGCCTATTCTAACTTATCTGTGTAAGAATTAGGCTAGATTGATGAATAAACTAATTGATGGGTTTATGAGTGGCAGGATTGTTGCCTCCATACCCAATCGTTAATTGACTATATTTAATTAAGAATGCATATTTATGTATAGTTAATCTAGGTATGTTCTATGTATATATGTTTATTTTGCTGCAATGTTAAGAGAACCCAAGAGTAAAGAACAACCCAAATGGCACTCAATTAATCAACTTTGTAAAAATTTTAAAATTTACTCAAGTAAAAGTGATAGTAACATACCATTAATATGATAATTATATACATTAAACCTTAAAACACTTAATAGGAACCATAGGTTAATGGGGGTGTTACACCTAACTTTTTCTTTCAATTTAGTCCATTCCCTCATTTTTGAAATTCCTAAGGTAATTTCACTCAAATCTTCAGTTAGAGAACTGTTAAATTCATAAATTTAAAACATATATGAACTTATAAAAATGTGGTTATTACAATTGCAATTTAAAAAAAAAGTGAAAAAAAAGAAAAAAAATATCAAAGTAATCTTTATGCTCTTCTCTTTAGATATGTTACTCTTTAAGCATCCCATATTTCATTGAGAACTTGGTGGAAATCTTATTTATTTAGCACTTTTATGCATTTAATCCTGTAAGTGATGCTGAGATTGCATGAATTTCTAGCATATCTATCACCTCTACCTAAAAACTCTCCTACCTTTACCTCAACCCCATTACAACCTTGTCAAGACCCTTTGATCTTGGTGTTCAATTTTTTTGCAGTAGTGGAGATGAGATTTATGAGTAAGAATATGGTTAGTAGGTTCTTATGAAATTTCTTGAAGGATTTGTACACTACTTATAGACACTTTGAGTGATTTGAGTGATCCCTGTGAGGCATGGGTTCCTAAACATTTGATATGGAATTTTTTGTTAAGTTGTGCATGTATTGTTATTATTTACATTATGTGTCAAGGTTTTGTAATTTGAGTTATGATTAAGCTTCACTTGAGATGTTCTAAGAATTATTAACTGTGGACTGCATATAGATTTTTGAGAGACTATTGCTGTTTGTCTGATGACTGAGTTAGTATTTGTTTGAGGACAAGCAAATGCTTAAGTGTGGGGTGATTTGATGTGCCTTATTTTACACATATTTTCTTGATGTTAATTATCCATTTTATGAGCATTTGATGTGTCTTTACTCCAAGAATCACCTAAGTTTGTATCCTTTTTCATTTCAGGAGCTTTACCAAATCATCATCAACATGAGCTACATACCCATGTTGAGAGCTACACACCCATGTTGAAAGGTACAATGCCATAGTGAAGGAAATGAAGTTGGACACGGCTATGTTCATTCCTACATAGCATTGTTGAGGAAAATAAAGTAGGCATGGCCATGCTAACCTTGGCACGGTCAGTTTTGGCTTCTTTTCTATAGGCACGACCATGTTTGCCTTGAGCATAGTCGTGTTGGGAGTTTGAGCATGAAACTTGGCCTGTTTATGTAAAAAAGGGCATTTTTACCTTCCATATAGACGTGGTTGCCATATACACAGGCGTGTTTGAGTTTGGCTATAAAAGGAAGCTGACAGCGTAATATCTGCATTTTTCCAATTTCAGGTATGTCTTAAATTCCTAAATTAGTATTTTTATGCCTGAATAATTGTAATTAAATTGTTTTAATTTTCTATGAACAAAGGAGGGACTAAACTGAAAGAAAAGAAAAAGGAACAAAGTGAAAAGGAGAAAAGTTTATTAAAATAATAAGCGTCATTATTACTTGTACACAAATCGAGGTACATTTATTATGTGTAATCATGGCGCTGAAAAAATATTTAGATATTTTTAAAAAATAATGATTACTTTGAAAAATATTTAGAGAAAATATCTAAAAAGTAATGATTACCTTTAGAAAATATCTAGGGTAAAATAGTAATTTATCATAAGGGTAAAATGGTAATTTTACCAAAGGGTAAAATTTTCATTTTGAAGGAAGGAAAATTGTGAAATTCCAATAAAATATTCTCCTTCATCTCATGATATTTTCATTAAAATTGGAAGGATATTTTGGTTATTTTTCCACCAAGGGCAAAATGGTCATTTTGGGCCAAAATATATGCCACGTCCCTTTCTTCTTCCTCCTTAGCAAACCGATTTGGAGAATTGGAGGAGAGGAAGCCGTGAAGTGAAGGAAATTGGAAGAAGCTTACAAGTGAAGGAAAAGAAGCAACCAAAGTGATCTCCATTGCTAACTTGAGGTAGATAGACATTCCTATGCTATTATTTTCATGGATTAACTTCTTTTTCAAGCTTTTCTCTTCCATTAATGGCTGCCATGAATAGTAGAAAAATTTTCTACATTCTTGTTTTGTTTGATTTTCTCTTGGAAACATGTTTAAAGTTGTATGGATGCATTTTTAGGTGTTTTTGGAATGGATTGAAGTAGTATGATGATTGTGAGAAAATCCCTTCCATTTTCATGAAGAATTTAATTTTCCCTGGATATAAACTTTTAATGCTTGGATAGTTATGGAAAAAATGGGTAAATGATGTTTTTATGCATAAAATACGATGGAAATGAGATGGGTAGCCTTAATTGGTGGAAACAATAAAAGTTCCTAACTTTCCCTTGCTTAGCTGAGAGGAAATATAGGAAATTGAGAAAGAGAAATTTGTTATGAATAATGAACAAGGGTGTTTTGATTTTGCCATTTTCTCTCTGATCATCTTAATTTGATCTGTTGTCTGTTATACTAACTCAAAACCTAACAATTGCCTCTCACCCACTTCATACCAACATAATGGTAACCTACACTTTCTCCCATTTAGGGCTTCATAGGGTGTCATACCTATGCAAGAGTGGAAACTATTGTTGTAAGAAAATTCAATCAATGGTAGACTCTTTTCCTAGTTTCCTTGATACTCTAGAACACAAGCCTTCAGCATATCCTCTAAGTTCTGAATGGTTCTCTCCGTTTGTCCATCTGTTTGACGATGATATGCCATATTGAAACTTATCCTAGTTCCAAAGGCTTCTTGCAAGGGTCTCCAAAACCTAGAGGTGAATTTGGGATCCCTATCCAAGATGATGCTAGTAGGTACCCCATGAAGTCTCACTATCTCCTGAATATACAGTTGTGCTAGTCTATCTAAGGAGTAGTTGATCTTAATGGGTAGGAAATGAACGGACTTAGTTAACCTATCCACTATTACCCAAATAGCATCATTCCCTGATTGGGTTCTAGGTAGACCTACCATGAAATCCATTAAAATTTTGTCCCACTTCCACTCAGGAATGTCTAAGGGTTGTAATAACCCATCAGGTTTTTGATGCTCAATCTTGACCTGCTGACACACTAGACACCTAGCTACATACTCTGCTATATGCTTCTTCATTCTTGGCCACCAGAATTTCTCCTTCAAGTCCTGATACATCTTAGTGACTCCAGGATAAACAGTGTACTTGCTTTGGTAAGCTTCCTCTAAAATCTTATCTCTCAGTTCTCCTGTCTTAGGAACATACATCCTATTCTGGAAAGTTAACATTCCATCTACCTCCCTTATAAACTCTATTGAATCCTTTAGAGATTCTAGGAATTCATCTTCCTTGTGGGCTTTTAAGATTTGGGCCCTAAGGGTGTACTCAATCCTTAACTCACTCAAGCAGATCTTATTAGGTAACACTAGAGTGGACAACGTCATGTTCTTAAATTTCTCTATTAAGTCCATTTCACTCACCATCAGTCGGGTTACATGGAGGGACTTCCAACTTAATGCATTTGCCACAATGTTTGCCTTTCCTGGATGGTACTTTAATTCAAAATTATAATCTTTAATGAATTCCATCCACCTCCTTTGCCTCATGTTCAACTCCTTTTGGTCAAAGTGGTACTTGAGACTTTTATAGTCACTAAATACCTCAAACCTAGACCCATAGAGGTCGTGTCTCTAAATCTTCAAGGCAAAGACTATGGCTGCTAACACTAGGTTATGGATAGGATAGTTCCTCTCATGTAATCTTAACTACCTAGAGGCATAGGCTACTACTCTTTCCTCTTGCATCAGGACACATCTTAACCCTTTCCTGGATGCATCGCAGTATAACTTAAATTTTTCCAACGGGTCTGAGATAATTAAATCGGGTGCAATGGTCAACTTCTCCTTCAAGGTTTGGAAGCTTTGTTCTCACTTTGTGTCCCACACAAACGAAACATCCTTCCGGGTTAGCTTGGTCATAGGCATCGCTATTTGTGAAAAACTCTGAATAAACCATCTATATTATCTTGCTAAACCCAGAAAACTCATGATTTCAATCACAGTGATGGGTCTTTCCCAGTTTACTACTGCTTCAGTCTTACTAGGGTCTACTGACACTCCCTTATCAGAAATCACATATCCTAGGAACTTGACTTCTTCCAACCAAAACTCGTACTTCTCTAACTTAGCATATAGTTGTTTCTCCCTAAGTATTTGCTGCACTATCCTTAGGTGTTGTTCATGCTCCTGTCTATTCTTGGAATACACTAATATGTCATTAATTAACACTACTACGAACTGATCGAGGTAGGGTCTAAAAATTTGGTTCATGTAGTCTATGAAAATAGCTAAAGCGTTTGTTAGGCCAAAGGGCATCACAAGAAATTCATAATGCCCATACCTAGTCCTAAAGGTAGTCTTAGGTATGTCTTCCTTCCAGAACCTAATTTAATTATACCCTGATCTCAAATCAATCTTAGAAAAGATAGTGGCCCCTCTTAGTTGGTCTAATAGGTCATCAATCCTAGGGAGAGGATACTTATTCTTTATAGTCACCTTATTCAGCTACCGATAGTCTATACACATCCTTATAATCCCATCCTTCTTCTTGACAAACAGTATAGGTGCTCCCCATGATAATACACTGGGTCTAATGAATTATTTTTCTAAGAGGTCCTCTATCTGCTCCTTTAACTCACTTGATTCCATCGGGGACATCCTATAAGGTGATATGGAAATCGGTCCTACCCTAAGGACTAGGTCTATGAAGAACTCTATCTCTCTCTCGGGTGGGAGACTAGTAATCTCTTCTGAAAACACATATGGGAATTCATTTACTACAGGAATGGTTTCTAGCTTTTGCTGACTTTCCACCTCTGAGGAACATAAGAAACCCATTCTTTGGTTTTTCCTCTCTATCCCCATATTTACTGGTCTGTTGTCTATGAAAGTCATAGACTTAGCTAAATAATCCAAGACAATATTGTTTGAAGAGAGTTAGTCCATACCAAGGATGACATCTAGTTCAACCATGGGTAAGCAGATAAAGTCTACAAGGAAGGCTCTATTTTTGACCACAGTGGAATAATTCAAGAAAATAAAGGAAGTAGACATATGTTCGTCAGTGGGTACTACTATAGAAAGCTCATAAGGTAGGGTGGTTGTGGGTAGTTTCAATCTTTGAACACAGTCTACTGAAATAAAGGAATGAGTGGCACTAGAATCATACAATACAATTAAAGGAACATTATTAAGAAAGCATGTACCTTTCATCAAATCCTCGGACTGGGCCATATCTTTACCTTTCAGGGTATTCACCCTTCCCTTGGTAAGGGGTCTTGTGGGTTCCTCCAGCTTCTTCAGGGTTGGATAAACTCAGGAGATATGCCTTAGCTTCCTACATCGGTAACATACATTCTGTCTCATTAGGCACGATCTATCTCCATGGTTTTGCCTACACTTTAAGCAGGTAGTTTGGGTAGTTTGAGCATTCATCGGCCTCTTCCTGGTCTGATTCTTCGGGAACTTTCCATTACGGCCCCTAATGGGTTCTTCCTCTTAAGAAAACCTGCTTCCTACCTCCCCTTCTTAAGAGTGGCTAAGGATCGGGAGGCTATTCTGCACTTGTTAACCAATGTCGGGTAGTCCCTGATCTTTTGTGCTGCCACCTCATTATACAGCTCCAGGTTTAAGCTGTTCTCCAAATGCATGGCCATCCATGCCCTGTTCGGTCTCCACCTCAGGTATGAAAAGAACTTGGACAACTCTTCAAACCTAGACAGATATTCTTCAAATGAATGGCCACCCTATTTGATCTGCATAAACTCACCTTCCTTAGCATTCCTCTCGCTCTGAGGGAAGTACTTCTCCAGGAATGCATCTCTGAAACTTTCCTAAGAGATTTGGGTCCCCTAGTCTTCCATCAGTTGCTTCATCCCTTTCCACCAATATTTTGCCTCCCTTTCCAGCTGGTAGGCGGCGAAGGAGACTTTCTGCGGCTCTGCGCTTCCTAGTACCTCAAATATCTCTTCCATCTTTTGTATCCATTCCTTCGCCTTTTTCTAATTCATTATCCCAGTAAAGACAGGAGGCCTGGCTATTGAAACTCGGTCCAGCCTCCACTAACTTGAGTTCGTGTTTATTCGGCCCCATTCTGCGTATCTTCACTTTGATAGTTCTATACCTGATGAAGCGCTTCGGCTATGACCGCAGCCTGGGTCCTCATAGCTTCTGCCATATCCCTTATGGTCTACATAACTTCATTCAAATCTATTTTTGTGCTTTGGGCTAGTGGTTTACCTCTCCATGTCGGTGTTATACTGCCAATCTACAAAACAAGTATTACCGAGTTGATTAGGCTCAATAACAGATTATTAAGCAGATAACGTATAACACCAACAGGAGCTTCTATCTTCCCAAACCTAATGTTCCATTGCCTAAGTTCAAAACAAAATACAAGCTAGCCAACTGCCTAGGTATAGCTAACTAACCCGAACTAGTCCCTTACTTGAGGAATCATACCCCGTTCCTAACCTAGGTAGCTGTGCTCTGATACCAACTTAATGTAATGCCCTTATGTAGTATTAAAATTTCCCTAATGTAAATAGATAAGTTCGATACATTATTCTGATCCTTTTATTATTAAGTCTAAGCAGTTTTACCATTAAGTTTCATTAAAGCGGATTAGGTTCGGGATCTTTGCTTAGATTAAATCTCATATGCACAGCGGAATTTAAAAAGCTATACTACACAGCGAAAATTTAAAACTTTTATATTACAACTGATAAATGTCCAATAATGTCTATTACATCCTTTGAAATCATGTACCAAGATATATGAAGTACCCATCCATCAGGAGTCAGGAGACAATAATCTTGTCACTCAGACCCCTTTACAAATAACGAGAATGAATCAGTCCTTCACATATGCTTTCCCCAACAATTACTCGTTTCCTTTTTATATACATAGCTCAATGATCATCCTAATTCTAATCCAAAATATATCGAGCATTATGATCCAAAATAAGAGGTTACAAAATTTTGTTTTTAACCAAAAAGAACTTTTATCTTGCTAGCACTGCTAAGCGTCCGTATCTGATACATATTAGCATATAGATGAGAAACACAAGTTTCCCAGTAGCCTAACAATTCAAGGTTTAAAAATCAACTAATATGTATCAGGGTGCAAGCACCAAAATGTTTACTTCTACATTCTTGGTATAAGAGAACATAGCATTATTCATAAATACAAATTGGCAATCATTGTATAATTATTGGAAATTTCAATGTGGTATGATAATATTCCTTTCAAATAAAACATTTTTTGTATGCTATAAAACATGTTATCACAAAATGAACAAAATTTATTTATGCTTATCATTATTAAAGCTTACCTTTATACATTAATTGTGCACACTTGGGCACTATGTGGACACTTGGCCACCTTTATAAATTTTCTGGTGCACACTTGGGCACTTGTGGACACTTGGCCAACTTTATAAAATCTTTGTGCACACTTGGGCACTTATGGACACTTGGGCACCTTTATAAAGTCTTTGTGCAAACTTGGGCACTTGTGTACACTTGGCCACCATTATAAAATCTCTTATGCACACTTGGGCACTTGTGAACACTTGGCCACCTTTATAAAATCATTGTGCATACTTAGGCACTTGTAGACACTTGGCCACCTTTTATAAAATCATTGTGCACACTTGGGCACTTGTGGACACTTGGCCACCTTTATAAAATTCTAATAAGTTTCAAGGGTAATTTTCCTTTCCTTGAAAAATAATAATAATATACATCTCTTATAAAATTCTAATAAGCTTCAAGAATAAATTTTCCTTTCTTGGAAAAATAATAATAATATATGTCTCTTATAAAATTTTAAGAAGCTTCAAGAGTGAATTTCTCATTCTTGGAAATTAATAATAATCTAATTCTCTTATAAAATTCTAACAAGTCTCAAGGGTGAATTTCCCACTCTTGGAAGTTAATAATAATTTAATTCTCTTGTAAAATTTTAACAAGTCTCAAGGTGAATTTCCACTCTTGGAAATTAATAATAATCTAATTCTTTTGTAAAATTCTAACAAGTCTCAAGGTGAATTTCCCACTCTTGGAAATTAATAATAATCTAATTCTTTTGTAAAATTCTAACAAGTCTCAAGGTGAATTTCATGAGCTTGCCCTAAGGAAATTGACTATTTTGATATTCGAATTTCCCTCTTTTGTTCTTAACTAACATCATTAAAATGGTATGGTCCCTTTCATCCATAGTCATTTTTCACCAATCACAATTAAAAATTTTAACATCTATTTTGTGTAAACTTCCCTCTTCCACTCGGCCAAAAGGGAATTTTTTTTATATGGAGGAAGCATGGTTTTCAAAGGCATCCATCCATTTCAATCATATTCAATCATAGTTCATCATGAAAATAACATTATCTAACCTTAATCCTTCCACAACAACAATATTCATGTCATCACATCAACCAACATCCTAATCAATCACACATGCTTAGCCAACATAACATGCATTTTATCAAGAATGTAGGGAAGAAAATCATGTTCCATGGAAAGCTTGTAAAAGCATGATGATTTCATATGCTAAAGCATGGAACAAAATCTTAAAAATTGTTAACCTACCTTGATGGTGGACTAAGGGGAGTGTCTTAGCTCTTCCTTTGAATTTTTCCCCTTGTTCCTTAGCTTCTTGTCCCTTTCTTGTTTTCAGTTAGCTTAGCCTTCTTTCCTCATAACTTTTCTTTGTGCTCTCCAAACTCATGCTCCCCTCTCTCACTTTTTCTTATTCTTTTTGGCCATGTGTGTGGGTGCTTCATCTATCCCCTTTTCATTTTCTATTCGGGTAATAAGGCTACATATTTTTCTCACTTTTCATTAGAATCATTTCCTAACTACACGTGCACTTTTCCATGTACAGCCACCTTTATTTTTCCTTAATGTTATATTGGGGCTGCACTAAGTGTACTTTAGGTACACCCTTTGCTTACATTCTCACCTTAACCCCTTTGTCACACCACCTCTCACCTACATACACGACTATATGTCTTGGCAAGGCTCATGTGTTTTTCTTTATGCATTCCTATCTTCTTCATGCGTATCACACCAAGGAAGGAGAAAAATGAATTCATGCAAGCCACCTCCCTCATGCAAGCCATCTATGCATGTTTCCTTTTATTTTCTCCCTAGTTCACGTGATGCTTAAGTGGTGGCTGCACTCCATTTTCTTTTCTATCCTTAATTATTGTTGCTTACTTGTCATAGGTATACTTTTAAGTACACCTTACTTCCCTTGCACTCTTAGGTTAACCACTTGGGCAAGTTAATGGAAAGGAGGGAAGTCACATTTTTATTCCTATGGCTGCACGTGTAGTCTTACTTCCCATTGCTTCCCCCTTTGTAATTTCACTCAATCATATTTTTAAGGAGGAGGGAAATCACACTGCACTTTCTTTTTCTTTAATATTATTTCATGGATGCACCTTCCCTCTTCTCCTCACTGTACCACATGCTTATGGACATTCCCCTTTACTTCATGCAAGACCAAAGTATCATGCACATAGAAGTATTAAATTATTTACTTTCTCCATGTATGTTTAGAAAAATTATGCACCCTTTTTTCCTTTGTCCATTCGGTCACATTTGAAGGGAGGAGTTCACACCCTTTCATCCCCATGCAAGACTATAACTCCTTTCTTTCTTCTTTTAGGCATGTGGAAGGCAACACAAGGGAGGGGAGAGAAGTGTGTTTCTCATGCCAAGTGCAACTTCCACGCAAGCCTCCTCCAAACACTACACTTCTCTTATTCCAAGCAATCTCATCCTTCTCCCAAATTCACGTGTGTTTTCATATGTATATTTAATAGCTATTTAATAGCCGTGTGGTTTATGTATTTCTCGAAAAAATTTGTGCACTCCTTGCTTAACTATTTTCCTTTCTTATTTATATATTTTATAACCTCACTCCCCATTACATGTGTGCATTCCTATGTACATTGAATTGCTATACATTCCTTACATTTCTATAGGTTCCTAGCCATGTGGTCATATATATTTAAATACTACACTTCCTCCCTTTCTTAATTGCACGTATAGGTATTTTTTTTTTAGCTTGCTTTCCTTCTTGGCAATTAAGCTAAGTGAAAGGAATAATAGGGACTTAAATTAAACACCTAAATTTTTATGCGATATTATCCTTTAGCACACACATGCCTTTTTTTTCTAGCCATTGAATTATGCAAGCAATTCACCACACTTTATGGTAACTCATCTAATTAATTATGAAACATTTAATTTGTAACTAATCAAGAGAATATGGGGTGTTACAAACTTAGCATGTGAGTGAAGTTTTAAAAGATTTACATTGGTTCCTTTTCTACCTTAGCCGAGAAGTTTTGTGAAAGTAGAAAGGAAATTTTGTTTGTATTAGATGATGATGATGGCCGGTCATGAGGGAAGAGAAAATGGAAGTGACTTTGCAATTAAAAACTTTATTGGGTTCTCTTTTATCTTACATTAACCGAGAATGCAAGTGTGAATGGAGAGAAGATTTTACAATTATTAATTTAATGAGAAAGGCCACTTTCATTTAGTGAAGAGGTGAGAGAGAGAAATGGAGAGTAATATTCCATTTAATTAAATTGGATTTCCTTCTTCCACTGAGAAACTATTATGGTTGAAAAGGAAAGTTTGCAAAAGTGATGTGTAATGCCCTATCTAGTATTACCATTGATGTCTGCTGCCAATGCTACCTAAGCAACTACACCTAAGGCAATGAACCTATGGATGCAGCCTAGTGCAATGGTGAGTATCAAAGTTGTATTCCTCGAGAACGAGAAAGCCCAGAGTTACTACTTGTTCTCTGTTATCTAGCTTAAAAGTGAAGGTGATTGGTTTCTAACTAATCCTAATAATTAACTAAGTACAATAAACTATTAGCGACAAGGAACAGAAGAAAATATACGGAGGTAAGAAATGCAAATCCATTAGGGAACCTACACTGGTTGGCAAACACATAAAAGATAATGGATTATTGAATCTAACTATTCTACCTATGAGTGAATTCTAATTCAAATTCAAATTCTCTGTCAGTCTCAATGAATTTCTTAAATCTAAATTCTACCACTGGCTCGTTCTTCCTAATGGTAAATTTTAAATCATTATTATCGGTCTAATCCACTATTATTAAGGATAGCTACTCCTTAATCTAGCAATTAATTAACCTCATCTCTAAGCAAAAAGTAATTATTCTCTGCAATTAGGTTCCAATTTCAATTATCATCTCTCAATCTCAAAAAGAAATCTAATTAGCATTCACAACGACATCTCGTAATGAAAACTTAAACAGCACATGCATAACTGCAAAGAAGCTCACAAAATCAAAATCAATATCCATATAGATTAAACAGAATACTAACACAGTCAAAGACCCTAATGGAGTTTACAATTTTAGCCACACATATTTACAACAGCACACAATTCTAATAGCAAATAATCCATAAAAAAAAATCCATCAGATAGTCAATTATACAGGGGATAAAAATAGTAAAAATTATGCACGTCTCTATCTTCTCAAATGCCTAATGGTTACTGCATGGATTGGTCGCCAAAAAACCATCAAAATGTCGCTAGAAAAATGCTAGAAAACCTCTAAAAAAATACAGCTCAAATCTATCCAGAAAAAAGGGTCGCGGGTCAACTGGGTCAGATCTGAGTTCTTGGGTACCCGACAGAAAATGATAGCGATGGTGGCTGGAGTTGAGGCGGAGGGTCACGGGGGAGGCACTAAGTGAAGGAGGGCTGATTTTTGGTGGTAGCTCAGATGGACAGTGGCAGAATTAGCTCTAAACGCAACAGGATTGTGAATCGAGTTCGTCCTTGGATCTTGCGATCCGTGGTGTTTTGACAGCCAGTGAGCTGAAGGAAGGTGGTAGAGGATTTGCTGGAGGTTGCAGGGGTGACGGTGGCCTGTAGATCGGCCAAAAAAATGCCACGAAGTAGCTCAAACTCGGACAGGTCGCACGGCTTCACTCGCTGATCTCCACCTGCTGGCGTGTTCTGGTGGCTAGCTTGGATGGTGATGTCCTGCTCATCGTCCCCTAACACCGAAACGTCACCGCACCAGCTTGGAAAGTTGCCCAGATGGATCGCCTAATCTCCCTCTCTCTTGGTTCGCTTATGTCTCATGATGGGTTCTCTAATCCAATTCTGTTTTACGCTTTACTGTTCTTATCCAATCCAAAAATGTGCGGGTCACATCTACTCTTCATTAGACGCGGGTCTCCCTTCTTTTTCACTATTCCAGCCTGGTCCAAGGCCCAATAAGAAAAATTGGCTCAAATGGCCTATTTTGAGTGCTCTAAAAGCTGTCCAAGCTCCAAATTGCTTTGTTTATTGATGATGACTTGATAAAATGCCTGAAAATGAAAAATGATGTAACTTAGGTGATTTTTAGAATTAAATTACATAAAATATTCATAAAATAGACAATTCACATCAAGCAATTATGTATAAAATAAGACTCATCAAATCACCCCACTCTTAAGCTTTTGCTTGTCCTTAAGAAAACATTAACTCAGTCTTTAAACAAACAGCAATAGTTCCTCAAAAATCATATCTAAACCACATTTAATGATACCTAACACATCCTAAGTGAAACTCAATCATAAATCAAATTGCACAACCTTAACACAGGATGGAAATACTAACAACGCATACACAACTTAACCTGCAATTCAATAACAAAAATTTAAGAATCAAATCTCCATAAGGATCACTTAAATCACTCAAAGTGTATGATGCGTGCTGCCAATGCTATCTAGCAACAACACCTAAGGCAGTGAACCTATCGATGCAACCTAGTGCAATGGTGAGTATCAAGGTCGTATTCCTTGGGAACGGGAAAGCCCAGAGTTACTACTTGTTCTCTATTATCTAGCCTAGCAATTAAAATGATTAATTTTTTTTTATCTAAACTAACGTCTAACTATAAGCAATAATAAACTAACAGCGACAAGAAATAGAAGAAAATACACGGAGGCAAGAAATGCAAATCCATCAGGGAACCTACACTGGTTGGCAAACACACGAAGGATAATGGATTACTAAATTTAACTATGTTACCTGTGAGTGAATTCCAATGCAAATTCAAATTCTCTGTCGATCTCAATGAATTTCTTAAACTTAAAATCCACCACTGGCTGGTTCTTCCTAATGGAAAATTTTAAATCAGCATTATCTATCTAATTCACCACTATTAAGAGTCATTACTTCTTAATCCAACAATTTATTAACCTTAGTTCTAAGCGATAACAAATTGTCCATTACAGTTAGTTTTCCAATTCCAATTATCATCTGTCGATCTCAAAAAGGAATCTAATTAACATTACCACGACGTCTCGTAAATAACGCTAACATATACATTCATAATTGTAACGGGGATCACACATTAAATTCAACATCCATGCAAATTTAAACAGCAATCCAACACAGTTAGGGATCCCAATGAATTTTTACAAATCTAGCCACACATATTTACAGACAGCACACAATCCGACAGCAGATAATCCATAAGATAGTTAATTAAACAGCAATTAAAAATAATAAAAATTTATGCAATCCTGTCTTTTCAATTGTTCGATGATTACTGCACGAATTGGTCACCGGAAAACTGCTAGAAAAATGCCTTAAAAATCAAGTACAATGCTGTCCAACAAAGCGGGTCAAACGGGTCGGGTCAGAAACGGGTCAGATCGTGGGTCACAGATACCCGAACGAAAATAGCTCCAAAGACCACCGGAGCAGCGGTGCAAGGTTACAGGAGGGACGCCACACGACGAAGGGATGAATTTTGGTGGCCTACGACGCAAGCGACGCTGGGCGGGTCGCAAAACGCTGTCGGGTCGCGTCACTCGGGTCCGTCTCGGGTTGCGCGATCCATCGCGTTACGGCGGCTGATGGTCCGTCGGAAGGTGCGACTAGGCTGCCTGAAGCTGCAGGAGGCGACGACGAGCAGTGGAACGGCCGAGAAACGCGTGGAGAAGCTCGAACTCAATTGGGTTCCCAAACGGGTCGCGTCTCTCTCTCGCGGATCTCCACCGCGCTGGACGCCGAGAACGAGCACCGTAGAAGGCCGAGACGGTGGTGGCTCGGTTAGGTCTCTCACACGATTGGGTTGCTGGGTGGTTTGCGAGATGGGTGTGGGTCGCGTGATGGGTGTGGGTCGCGTTCTCTCTTCTCCTCCTCCTCCACGATGGAGCTCTCTTCTTTTCCTTTCTTTTTCTTTCTTTTTTTTTTTACTGTTTTCTCTTTCCTTTTTATTCCCCTCTTCCAAGCTTCCAAATTCTCCTTTTTGCACGCTGCTCGGCCTCCTCTCTTGGGCTCATGCCCCAAAGGCCCATTAAGGGCTTTGGCTTGGCCCAATAAGAGAAAAATGGCCCAACTGACCCAAAATAGCTGCTTTAACTCCAGAAAAGTCTCGTTTGCTGATGATAGATTGATAAAAAGCCTGAAATGCAATAAAATACACATTTAGGTGATTCCTAGAATAAAAATACACAACAAATACATATAAAATGGACATAAAATATTAGGTAAAATTGTGTAAAAGAAGACATATCAGTGTATAAAGGTAAAACACAAATCCCTCAAGCTATTTCACAAGAATATGCCTACTATATGCTTGCTCATAAATCTTATCTCTGCTACTACGAAAAATTGAATATCAAGATCAAATGGTCTTGACAAGGTTGTAATGTAGTTAAGGTAAAGGTGAGGAAAGATTTTGGGAGGAGGTGCTAGATATGCTAGAAGTCATGCAATTTTAGTATGGTGAAGACTCAAAGAAGCAGCAAAGTGCTAAACATAGAAATTTCCACCAAGTTTTCAATGAAGTAGGAGATGCTCAAAGAATAACATATCCAATAAACAAGATAATGAAGACTGCTTTTCAAAAATATTTACTATTACTTTTTTTTGTCTTTTTGTCTTTTTTGTCTTTTATATATTTTTTCAGTCTTTTTAATAAACAGCTTTGGATTAAAGGGAGCATTTGAAGAAAATACTTGGTGGATTGTTACCAATCAAGACAGTGCATTTAATCCAAATATAAAGAGTAAATCACACAATTTCCAACATATAAGGTGAAAAAGAAAGTGATGTAGAGAAAAGTAATGTGAGGTGTAAAGGTGCAAAAAGTGAAGGAAATGTCAATGCTCAAAAGTGGCTAACTTAGGGAAACACAGAGGGTAGGCTTTTTGGCAAAAAGAAGTGTATCCTAAGTTGCCCAAATCATCTCTTAATATTCAAAAATTCATGCAACTTCAACAAGCATTACATAGCAAGTTCTAGAGGTAAAATCAAGTAAAATACACACTCAAATGAACAAGCCAAGAGCATACTTGTAATGAATGCTCAAAATAGGCTCAAATCTCATATTTGGAGTGTGGTAAAATTGCATATGGCTCTAAAAAAAATTTCAACTGAATTGAAAGTTAAGAAGTGCATGCAATTTGCATTATTAACATCCTGAATCAAAATTTTCACAAGTTGAAAAATAATTAAGTACCACCTGTATAACCCCAACCAGGGTGACCGGTATAACCCGACCGAGAAGATGCATTAAACATCACTAATTGTTTTCCAACATGAATTAAGGGAAACAATTTCTATCAATTCGTAAACTGAATTATAAATGCTTCAAAGACAAACAAAACTCAATTGCATATAGTCAAGCAAAATCAAGTATCATGTCCTATATCTACAATCATCACAAATACAGCATCAACAAAAAGTTGCATCAATATGTAGCATCCTGAACTAGCAGAGAAAAAAGGAGTCAAAATAATAGAAGCACACCAAGTCACCCCACACTTAAGCTTTTGCTTGTCTTTAAGCAAACATTAACTCAGTCTTTAAACAAACAACAATAGTTCCTCAAAAATCATATCTAAACCACATTTAATGATCCCTAACACATCCCAAGTGAAACTCAATCATAAATCAAATTACACAACCTGAACACAAGATGGAAATAATAACAACGCATACATAACTTAACCTGCAATTCAATAACAAAAATTTCATAACCAAATCTCCATAGGGATCACTCAAATCACTCAAAGTGTATAAAGGT
This sequence comes from Senna siamea, assembly GCA_031216115.1. Classification (NCBI taxonomy): domain Eukaryota; kingdom Viridiplantae; phylum Streptophyta; class Magnoliopsida; order Fabales; family Fabaceae; genus Senna; species Senna siamea. The sequence continues at coordinate 13,005,406 of CM062355.1, read as the reverse complement.
AAAACACAAATCCCTCAAGCTATTTCACAAGAATATGCCTACTATATGCTTGCTCATAAATCTTATCTCTGCTACTACGAAAAATTGAATATCAAGATCAACAAGTCTTGACAAGGTTGTAATGTAGTTAAGGTAAAGGTGAGGAAAGATTTTGGGAGGAGGTGCTAGATATGCTAGAAGTCATGCAATTTTAGTATGGTGAAGACTCAAAGAAGCAGCAAAGTGCTAAACATAGAAATTTCCACCAAGTTTTCAATGAAGTAGGAGATGCTCAAAGAATAACATATCCAATAAACAAGATAATGAAGACTGCTTTTCAAAAATATTTACTATTACTTTTTTTTGTCTTTTTGTCTTTTTTTTTCTTTTATATATTTTTGCAATCTTGCTAATAAACAGCTTTGGATTGAAGGGAGCATCTGAAGAAAATACTTGGTGGATTGTTACCAATCAAGACAGTGCATTTAATCCAAATATAAAGAGTAAATCACACAATTTCCAACATATAAGGTGAAAAAGAAAGCGATGTAGAGAAAAGTAATGCGAGGTGTACAGGTGCAAAAAGTGAAGGAAATGTCAATGCTCAAAAGTGGCCAACTAAGGGAAACACAGAGGGTAGGCTTTTTGGCAAAAAGAAGTGTATGCTAAGTTGCCCAAATCATCTCTTAATATTCAAAAATTCATGCAACTTCAACAAGCATTACATAGCAAGTTCTAGAGGTAAAATCAAGCAAAATGCACACTCAAATGAAAAAGTCAAGAGCATACTTGTAATGAATGCTCAAAATAGGCTCAAATCTCACATTTGGAGTGTGGTAAAATTGCATATGACTCTAAAAAAAATTTCAACTGAGTTGTAAGTTCAGCAATGCATGCAATTTGCATTATCAACATCCTGAATCAAAATTTTCACAAGTTGAAAAATAATTAAGTTCCACCTGTATAAACCGACTGGGGTGACCGGTATAACCCGACTAAGATGATACAGTAAACATCACTAATTTTTTTCCAACATGAATTAAGGGAAACAATTTCTGTCAATTCATAAACTAAATTATAAATGCTTCGAAGACAAACAAAACTTAATTGCATATAGTCAAGAAAAATCAAGTATCCTGTCCTATATCTACTATTAGCACAAATACAGCATTAGCAAAAAGTAGCATCAATACGCAGCATCCTGCACTAGCAGAGGAAAAAGGAGTCAAAATAATAGAAGCACACCACCCCACACTTAAGGATTGGACTGTCCTCATTATACAGCCAAAGGGTATCCCAAAAGAAAAGAAACAAAAAAATCAACAACATATACCCACCCCACACTTGAGGCTTATACTACCCTCAGTGTACAGTCAAGTTGGTATCCCAAGTTAAAAACATAAAGCAAAAATAAACAGAAAATTCAAAATTCTCAAAGTTATAATTAGCTGAAAATAAAATAAAATAAAATTTCTTAAGTTTTTTCCTGCTCTGGTGGAAATGGGATAGGCGGAGGAATCTTGAAGACAAGTGCCCTGAGGTGGTCTTTGAGAGATGCCAAAATTATATCCCCTACAGTAGGGATTAGGTTAGCTTTTATAATCATTTGTAGCTTCTCTACCTCATACAACTGAATGCAGCTTAGTGCTTCCGTGATTCTTTCAATTTCAAGATTGGGGGTCCTCTATCAAAGGTTTCACCTTTTACACTTCTGACCTATCAAAAGAAACAAAACGGTCAGTATAGTTGCTAAGCTTAATAAAATTACTGGACTCAGTAGCCAACAATTTAGCTAGTTGTTCCAACCTTGCTTTTTGAACAACTCTTCCTCATCTCCCTGCAATGCTACCTGCAAAGGGTTATTAAGCAAGAATTCCTTAAATTCAAACTCAATAACATTATCTAAGACATCTACAAGACAAATAGGATCATCATGATCTAAAGAGTGTCTTAAAGAAGATGCTGAGTTAGAATAAACCTTTTCCTGCTTTATACTAGCAGGGTATGGAATAGGTGGGCTATATTCCCTCATAGGACTCTTGTCCTCCATTTTCACTAGCCCACTTATCTTAGGCTCTAACTCTTTATTAACTGGAAAATCTTGTTCAATAGTATAGTCATCAGTCAATAGTAAAGGGTAAGATACTTGTTTACCAGGTATCAGATGATAGCATCGTAGTTCTCCCTTGGTTTAGACTCTGTGGTGCTGGGGAGCATCTCTGGCTGTGTTTTAGCCAACATCTTAAAAATCTGGCCTACTTGGTATTCTAGGTTTTGAATGGAGACTTGCTGATTTTTAAGGGTTGTGTCCTTATTAGACACAAATTTCATAAGCATTTCCTCAAGACTAGACTCCTTCTGTACTTGAGGAAATTGATCATGATTGATTTGTTGTTGGAGTTGTAATGACCCCCTAATACAACATACACAATCCTTTATCTGTCTAGAAGAAGCATATGGGTCTTTGAAATGGTTATTCCCGATATGGGAATGCTAGGGGATCGCTACAGGTTCAGCGTAACCCAAATAGACTTCCTATTGTCCATTCGGATTCTGTTCAACCCTAATTCACATGCAACTATACTAATTATACATACATACATCATAAATTAATCTGGAATGAAAACTAATATCCATACATACGGCATACAATCACTTAATGCGAATTCCAGCTTAATTACATAGGTTACAGCGGTAAACCCTACCAAAAATCTGGCAGAGTCTCCCCTGTAATTCGAGCATATCCCAAGTACAACAGTCATCCAATTTATACATATACAGCCAGTCCAATAACAACAGAAAGCAAAAATTTCTGAAAACCAATATACATCATCATCAGTAAAAATATATACAATGCCATTCAAGCCTAGACTAAGCTGCTCTTCTGTCTATCATCAAAGCATCGCCTAGCTAACGTCTACGTCCCTGTCCCTGTTCCTATTCATCTGAGTAAACAACCTGGTGAGATATAAAATCCCAGTAGAATAATTTACAATTCCAAAATACAGTTTGAAATCTAGTTGAATACTCAGCGGTGCAAGCACCCAAAATAACTTCCCGAAATCAATTCAAAATATGTGAAATACCTTATCTTTAAAATCAATTTATCACATGGAAATCGCGGCAAATACTCATAATCATAAAAATACATTTCTTTGAAAATCAGTCATAGAAATCAGGTCAAATCCCATGCCCAGTGTATCTAAATCCATCTTGGCCACAAGTCCTCTGCGACCAAATCTAAAATCGTCCAATTGCACGTCATCTAGAGAGATTACCTCTCTTATCGTTGGGTGTGATTCGTAACACCAATCACCCGAATCTTGCCTATATTGTGAGTGTGATTCGTAACACCAATCACCCACTCAAGGACTGGGTGAGAATCAACATCTAGGGCGTCCCCTAGCATGTGCACATATGCCAATTCCCATCCACATACAGTCTATTCGAACTCACATGCACACGGTCGGCTATTCCTCAGGGTTCTAGGGTATTATGCCTAAATCAAAACATTTCCCCACGTAAGCTATCCCCCCTTATACTCCTCAAACCTTTCTTAGGGTCATCCTGATTTATCGCTTGACCCTAACACAGTACAGGCTAAATCTGGTAAAAATAATATCATTTAAAAACTCCCTGTACTCGGGATACTTAACGGCCGTCCCATATCGGCTATCAAGTACCCTACCCTAGGTAAATCTGTCCTAAGGGCATCTAAACTCGATAAACAAAACATCTAACATGCAATTGGGATATCCAGCACACAGGCATGCAATTTAGTCCATCGAAAGTAGCACATAAATCTATGCAATTAAATCCAATCGTTCAGGTATTCACTAGGTCAAATCTAGAACTCGTGAAGTGTAAATAATCCTACCTGGTTTCCTGTTGCTCCAAATCAATTCAAAACTTTAAGAAATCCCAGATTTCGAGCTAATTTAATTCCCTGGACATTTACATGAATATTTAAACTCGTCATGTCATCCGTTTTATGATTCTAAGTCTGATTACCCTATTTCCTAGGTCAATTTATTTCCTATTCGCGTTCGGCAGCTAATTTAATCAAATTCCATCAGTTTTAGGCAAATCGAACCTTACCAGTGTTGTCGGATAATGGAAATCTGTCCCAGGGTGGTCTCGGTGTCTCCCGGTGTATATCCAAATTCTTCGGCATGACGGCGCACGGTGGCATACAGCGACGCACAGCGAAGGGGTGCGGTTGGCCTTAAAATTTACACCATGATGAAGCTCGTAAGACGAGGAGTCTGAATATGGTGGTGGCATGGCGATTCACAGCCGTTTGGATGATGTTTTTTAGCCTCGAAGTTTTAAGCACGGTGGATGGAAAATGCCTCGATCCCGGTGCGTCAGACCTCCATTCAACGTCAGCTAAATGTTGGAGGAAGCTGGCAGCTCAGGCTACACACTGGTGGTGGCAGTGACGGCCAATGGTGGCTAACGGTGGCAATCTCAGCTGGCGAAGTTTCCACGCGACAGAGGAGAAAAATGCCATTTTCTGGCAGCACCGGTAGCCGTTGGTGGCTGCTGGAGGTCGAGGGTAGCGAGGGGAGTTGATTGGTATGCCAGGTGGTGGTTCACGGTGGCTCAGGTGGCGGTGCTCAGTGGAGGAGAGAAGAGAGAGAGAAGAGAGAAAATGAAGTGAGGAGAGAGAGGGAATTATGACCTCAAAATTTGTGCTATACTTAATTTACATGAATTTAGCATCAAAATTCAATTTTTATCTTTTCAAAACATTTCCAATTGTTACATTCTTCCCCCCTTAAAAGAAATTTTGTCCCCAAAATTCATACCTGTGAACAGCTCTGGGTATTGTTGCCTCATCTCTTCTTCTTTCTCCCACGTCATCTCCTGCGATGCTACATCTTGCCAAAGTACCTTAACTAAAGGGATTATTTTTCTGCGGAGTTGCTTAGTCTTAAAGTCAAGGATTTGTACAGGAGTAGATTCATAAGTCAAATTTTCCTTTAATATTATCGGTTGATTCCCTAATACATGCGCAGGATCTGGGACATATTTACGAAGTTAGGAGACATGAAAAACGTCATGTAGGTTGGACAAATAGGGAGGTAAGGCAATTTGGTAGGCAACGGGAACGACTTTTTGTAAGATTTGGAATGGTCCTAGGAATCTAGGGCTTAGTTTCTTAGTCCTTACCTGTCTACCGATACCAGTGCTGGGGGACACTCTTAGAAATACGTGCTCTCTCTTATTAAATTCTAAAGGCCTTCTTCTCTTGTTTGCATATGATTCTTGCCTCTGCTGGGTAACTCTCATCTTTTCCCTGATCATTTTAATTTGATGAGTGGTTTCTTGTACAATCTCGGGTCCCAACAGTGCACTCTCCCCCATTTCTACCCAACTTAAGGGTGACTTACAACTTATCCCATACAGAGCCTCATAAGATGCCATATCGATGGTAGAGTGATAACTATTATTGGATGCAAACTCTATCAACGACAGGTATTTATCCCAACTTCCTTTCTGCTCTAGCACACAAGCCCTCAATATATCTTCTAGGGTCTGAATAGTCCTCTCAGACTGCCCATCAATCTGAGGATGGTAGGCTGTGCTAAATTTAAGCTGGGCTCCTAAGGCTTACTGTAGGGATTGGCAGAATCTCGAAGTAAACCTAGGGTCTCGATCAGATACTATACCTAACGGTATTCCATGCAATCTCACGATCTCCCTAAGGTATACTTGGGCTAATTTCTCCATTGAGTAATGCATCTTAACAGGAAAAAAGTGAGTATATTTGGTCAGTCTATCAACTATCACCAAAATGGCATCAAATCTTGCTGGTGTTCTAGGTAATCCTACCACAAAATCCATATTTATTTGATCCCATTTTCTTTCTGGTATCTCTAATGGTTTTAGTAGCCCTGCGGGTTTCTGATGTTCTATCTTAACCTATTGACAAGTCAATTAGGCATTCACGTAGTTCATGATATCCTTCAGCATACCGGGCCACCAAAAATTCCTCTTTAAGTCTTGATACATCTTGGAAATACCTAGGTGAATAGTGTAATGGCTTCTATGGGCCTCTGCTAACACTTTTTCCTTCAGCTCTTAATGGTTCGGAATCACTACCCTCTTTCTAAACATTAAGACTCCATCAAGTGCTAGTCTAAAATCGGGTTGGTCTACGTATACTTCCAAGGATTCATCCTCAAGTTGGGCTTGTCTAATCAGTTTTCTCAACTCGCAGGTTATCAAAAAGTCACTCATCACTAATCTCTGTGGAAACGAGATTACGTTGAGGCTGAGATTCCTAAAATCCTCAAGTAACCTCATTTCACCAATCATTAAGCTAGCTAGTTGTAGTAACTTTTGGCTTAATGCATCTGCCACAACATTCTCTTTCCCTGCATGATATTTCAATTCAAAATCAAAATCTTTCAGGTATTCTACCCACCTACACTGCCTCATGTTCAATTCTTTTTGATCAAAAAAATACCTAAGGCTCTTATGATCACTATACACTTTAAATACTGCGCCATATAGGTAATGTATCCAATTCTTTAGGGCAAACACAACGATAGCTAATTCTAAGTCATGGGTGGGGTAGTTTTCCTCTGTAGGTTTCAATTATCACAATGCATAAGCCACAACTTTCCCATACTGCATCAAGACGCAACCCAGGCCTCTCAGGGATGCATCTGTATATACGGTAAAGGGTTCTAGGAGTTTCAGAATAATTAGTACAGGAGCGGTGGTCAATTTCTCTTTCAAAGTTTCAAAACTATTCTCACACTGGTTGCTCCATTCAAATTTTACCCCTTTCTGAGTCAACTGGGTTAATGGCAAGGCTAACTGAGAAAATCCTTGAATGAATTTCCTATAATAGCCGGCCAAACCCAGGAAACTCCTAATCTCGGTGATCGTCCTAGGTCGACCCCAATCTAACACTGCTTCAATTTTCTTTGGGTCTACCGCTATTCCTTCCCCATTTACCACGTGTCCTAAAAATTTCACTTCTTCTAACCAAAACTCACATTTCTCTATCTTGGCATACAATTGCTTCTCTTTCAGTATCTGTAGCAGCGTGCTAAGATGCTGGGCATGCTCTTCGTGAGTCTTGGAATAGACTAAGATATCATCAATGAATACCACTACAAACTAATCTAAATAGGGTATGAAGATTCTGTTCATGTAATCCATAAAAATAGCGGGTGCGTTTGTTAATCCAAACGGCATCACTAGAAACTCGTAGTGGCCGTATCTTGTTCTAAACGTTGTCTTAGAGATATCCTCCTCTCTAACCCTAATCTGGTGGTATCCTGATCTTAAGTCTATCTTAGAAAACACAGTCGCACCTTGCAACTAATCAAACAAGTCATCAATACGTGGTAATGGGTATTTATTCTTAATGGTTACCTTGTTTAATTGCCGGTAATCGATACACAATCTCAAACTCCCGTCTTTCTTCTTTACGAATAAGACCAGAGCTCCCCATGGCAATACACTTGGCCTAATGAACCCCTTCTCCAACATATCCTTAATTTAGACCTTTAATTCGCTTAATTCCACTAAAGCCACGTGATATGGAGTCATGGCTATTGGGCCCGTACCCAGAATCAGGTCAATGGTGAACTCTATCTCCCTCGGTGGTGGCAATTTACTTACTTCCAAAGGAAATACCTCTGGAAAGTCACTAGCGATTGGGATTTGGCTTAGCCTATCCTGCAACTCTACCTCAGAGAGATTGAGGGACATATCACCTATCTCACAAGCCCTGTCACTCCCTTGCACAGGCATGTTATCCAGCTAAGTGATTGTCCTCTCAGAATAATTCAACAAGACCCGATTCCTAGTTAACCAATCCATTCCTAAAATAATGTCGATTCTAGTCAATGGTATACACACTAGGTCCACAATGAACAAAGTATCCTTAATGGTTAAAGGGCAGTTTAGGCAGATACAGGGGGACATAGTGGCTTCTCCCAAGGGTGTGGATATGTATAGGTCACAGGGCAGGGTTTGAACAGGTAGTTTTATTCTCTCTACGCATGCATCAGTAATAAAGGAGTGCGTAGCACCTAATCAAAAAATAATATCAAAGAAAAATTGTAGATTTTACCTCTACCCTGCATCAAGCCCGAAGACCTGTCGACATTAGCTGCATCTAGAGTAAAAACTCTCACTGGAGCCTGTGGTCTTCGGCTACCGGATGTCAGCTGGTTCCTGGTGGAAGGGCAGTATCTAGCCATATGTCCTGTACCTCCACACCTGTAACACTAAAGTGGACTCTGATGCCAGCAAGGCTGGTTCGGATTTCTAGTTCCACACTTCGGACAGGGTGCATTATCAGGTCATCTTTCACTGCTGCTAGAAGCCCCTAGTTGTCGTTTAAACATACCGCCTCTCACATTAAGATTTCTGGTTACTGGTCTTGGCTGGTTCCCTATTCTCTGGGTCATATTCTGAGCTTGTCTCTGTTCCAGATTCCTACTCAAGATTCGGCACTTGTTTACTAGCGTGGCGAAGTCTCTAATCTCCAGTGTGGCTAGCTGAGTCTTCATGGGTAAGTCTAGGCCTTCTTCTAATTGCTTTGCCTTCCAGGCCTCGTCATAGTGCATTCGCAAGTAGGTGGAGTATCGTGATAATTCTTCAAATTGTTTCAAATACTCCTCAAATGGCCTGCCTCCCTGTGTGAGCTTCAGAAAATGTGCTTATTTTGATTGTTTGATGCTCTCAGGGATGTACTGCTCCATAAAGACTCTTTTGAAAAACTCCTAAGTGACCGGGATACCTCTACTTTCCATTAATTGCTGGGCACCAGTTCACCAGAGTTTTGCTTCGCCTTTCAACATGTATGTTGCATATGTAACCTTTTGCTCGTCGTCATACTGCAACAATCTGAAAATCTTTTCAATATCTTTCACCCAGGCTTCTACCGCAGTTAGATCAGAGGCACCTGTAAATGAGGATAGACCTGCTCTCTGAAACTCGATCCATCCCTAATACAATGGGTTAACATACGGGGTGGCTCCATCATTTCTGGTTTGCCTGTCTTCCTGCTGTCTCATCACATTGGCACTAGTAGTGGCTTGATCTCTCATAGCATCAACCATCAATCGAATGGATTCCATCATGTCTCGCATGTTGACATTAGTCTCCATGCTGCCACTACCTGAAGAACCCTGGTCCCTGTGCCTTAGCCTTCCTCTAGGCCTGCGAGTGCCATCCCTGCTAGATTCTGCCATATTTATCTGACACAGAAGACAAACAGATCAGTCATAATAGCAATAGTTATCAGAAAGGCATTAAATTCATTCTGTTACTTATCGGTTCGAGATTAGGTCCTAACATTCCAAAGTTAAATCAATCAAAACCCTAAAGCTGCAAGCCCGAGGATTCACAATCCCTAACCCACTAAACCAGACAACCGACAAACTGGGCTCTGATACCATAATTGTAATGGCCTCCTAATATAACATACACAATCCTTTATCTGTTTAGCGGAAGCATATGGGTCTTTGAAATGATTATTCCCGATGTGGTAATGCCAGGGGATCGCTACAAGTTGAGCCTAACCCAAATAGACTTCCCATTGTCCATTCGGATTCTGTTCAACCCTAATTCACATACAGCTATACTAATTATACATACATACATCATAAATTACTCTGGAATGAAAACTAATATCCATACATACGGCATACAATCACTTAATGCGAATTCCAGCTTAATTACATAGGGTACAACGGTAAACCCTACCAAAAATCCAGCAGAGTCTCCCCTGTAATTTGGACATATCCCAAGTACAACAGTCATCCAATTTATACATATACAGCCAGTCCAATAACAACAGAAAGCAGAAATTTCTGAAAACCAATATACATCATCATCAGTAAAAATATATACAATGTCATTCAAGCCTAGACTAAGCTGCTTTTCTGTCTATCATCAAAGCATCGCCCAGCTAACGTCTAAGTCCCTGTCCCTGTTCCTGTTCATCTGAGTAAACAACCTGGTGAGATATAAAATTCCAGTAGAATAATTTACAATTCCAAAAATACAGTTCCAAATCTAGTTGAATACTCAGCGGTGCAAGCACCGAAAATAACTTCCCGAAATCAGTTCAAAATCTGTGAAATACCTTATCTTTAAAATCAATTTATCACATGGAAATTGCGGCAAATACTCATAATCATAAAAATCCATTTATTTGAAAATCAGTCATAGAAATCAGGTCAAATCCCATGCCCAGTGTATCTAAATCAATCTTGGCCATAAGTCCTCTGCTATGAAATCTAAAATCGCCCAATTGCACATCATCTAGAGAGATTACCTCTCTTATCATTGGGTGTGATCCGTAACACCAATCACTCGAATCTCGCCTATATTGTGATTATGATCCGTAACACCAATCACCCATTGAAGGACCGGGTGAGAATCAAATCTAGGGCGTCCCCTAGCAAGTGCACATATGCCAATTCTCATCCTCATACAATCAATTCGAACTCACATGCACACGGTCGGCTATTCCTCAGATTTCTAGGGTATTACGCCTAAATCACAACATTTCCCCGTGTAGGCTATCCCCCCTTATACTCCTTAAACCTTTCTTAGGGTCATCCTGATTTATCGCGTGATCCCTAACACAGTACAGGCTAAATCTGGTAAAAATAATATCATTTAAAAACTCCCTGTACTCGGGATACTTAACGGCTGTCCTATACCGGCTATCAAGTACCCTACCCTAAGTAAATCGGTCCTAAGGACATATAAACTCGATAAACAAAAAATGTAATATGCAATTGGGATATCCAGCACACAGGCATGCAATTTAGTCCATCGAAAGCAATACGTAAATCCATGCAATTAAATCTAATCGTTCAGGTATTCACTAGGTCAAATCTAGAACTCGGGAAGCGTAAATCATCCTACCTGGTCTCCTGTTGCTCCAAATCAATTCAGAACTTCACGAAATCTCAGATTTCGAGCCAATTTAATTCCCTGGATATTTACACGAATATTTAAACTCACCACGTCATCCATTTTACGATTCTAAGTCCGATTACCCTATTTCCTAGGTCAATTTATTTCCTATTCGCGTTCGGCAGCTAATTCAATCAAATTCTATCAGTTTTAGGCAAATTGGACCTTACCAGTGTTGTCAGATAATGGAAATCTGTCTCGTGGTGGTCTCTGTGTCTCCTGGTGTATATCCAGATTCTCTGGCATGGTGGCGCACGGCAGAAGGGTGCGGTTGGCCTCAAAATTTACACCACGTTGAAGCCTACAAGACGAGGAGTCCGAATATGGTGGTGGCACGGCGGTTCACGACCGTTTGGACGACATTTTTTGGCCCCGAAGTTTTACGCATGGCAGACGAAAAATGCCTCGATCCGGGTGTGTCAGACCTCTATTCAACGTCGGCAAGCTGGTTGAGGAAGCTGGCAGCTCAGGCTACACACTAGTGGTGGCAGTGACGTCTAACAGTGGCTGATGGTGGCGATCTTAGCGGCGCTGGCGGCCGTTGGTGGCTGTGGGTGGCTGTTGGAGGTCGAGGGTGGCGAGGAAAGTCGATTGGTATGCCAAGTGGTGGCTCACAGTGGCTCAGGTGGCTGCGCGCGGTGAAGGAGAGAAGAGAGAGAAGAGAGAGAAAATGAAGTGAGGAAGGAGAGGGAATTGTGACAAATGGTAGGGTTTCAGGAAATTTAAAGCTTTCGGGGGCGATTCTGACTTTTCTCGGGTCACCCGGGGAAACTTCAGGATGTCGGCTTCCATCCAGATGTTAGCATGAGTTCCCATGCAAAGCTTTTTGTTTTCATCAATGAAATTGAAGTACGAAACTTCATCTGTCAGTTTCTAATTGCCAGAACACGTTTCTTTTCATTCAATTGTGTTTCTGACTCCAAATCGCTTTTCAATTTCAACCATCGACCTCAAAATTTGTGCCATACTTAATTTACATGAATTTATCATCAAAATTTGATTTTTATCTTTTTAAAACATTTCCAGTTGTTACAGGAGTTGCTATTGGTGTAGCCATTGAAAATCTTGTGGACTCTGGGTAGCGTTGTTTCTCCAGTTGAAATCTGGATTGCTCATCCACCTAGAGTTGTATGTATTGCTGCAAGGATCATTTTGCTGACTTGGAGCATTTCCCATATAATTGACCTGTTTGAAAAAGTAGAAATAGTGTGAGAAGAAAATGAAGAAGAGGAGTTAGCAAACATACCTCCCGCGTTACAATTGACATCGTAATGTGGGCTACCACAGAAATCACAACCAACTTGTGCTGCCTGTTCTGGCATCAGGGATTGATAAATTTTCTTGATCAGAAGCTCTATTTCTATTTGAGTAGCCAAGACTGATAAAGAATCCTTGGTTATAAATTGCCGAAACCAACAACAGCAAAATAGTCCAACAACCAAATCAAAGACTAATAAATAAAAATAAAAATAAAACAAAATAGAGAAAAACCAACAAAAAAAAACAAAAACAAAACAAATAAAACGAAACAAACAACTTACTAGAAACAAAAACAAAATAAATAGATAAAAGTGGCTAAAGTAACAAATAGCAATTTCTCTCTAGTTTTCACAAACAATCTCCAACAACGGTGCCAAAAACTTGATGTCTACTGCCAATGCTACCTAAGCAATTACACCTAAGGCAGTGAACCTATCGATGTAGCCTAGTGCAATGGTGAGTATCAAGGTTATATTTCTCGAGAATGGGAAAGCCCAGAGTTACTACTTGTTCTCTGTTATCTAGCTTAAAAGTCAAGGTGATTGGTTTCTAACTAATCTGAATAATTAACTAAGTACAATAAACTATCAACGACAAGGAACATAAGAAAATATACAGAGGCAAGAAATGAAAATCCATCAAGGAATCTACACTAGTTGGAAAACACATAAAAGATAATGGATTATTGAATCTGACTATGCTACCTATGAGTGAATTCTAATTCTAATTCAAATTCTCTGCCAGTCTCAATGAATTTCTTAAATCTAAATTCTACCACTGGCTCGTTCTTCCTAATGGTAAATTTTAAATCAGCATTATCAGTCTAATCCACTACTATTAAGGATAGCTACTCCTTAATCCAGCAATTAATTAACCTCATCTCTAAGTGAAAATTAATTGTTCTTTGCAATTAGGTTCCAATTTCAATTAACATCTCTGGATCTCAAAAAGAAATATAATTAGCATTCACAATGACGTCTCATAATGAAAACTTAAACAACAAATGCATAACCGCAAAGAAGATCACAATGTCAAAATCAATATCCATACAGATTAAATAGAATACCAACACAGTCAAGAACCCAAATGGAGTTTACAATTCTAGCCACACATATATACAACAGCACACAATTCCAACAAACTGTCAATTATATAGGAGATAAAAATAGTAAAAATTATGCACGTCCCTGTCTTCTCAAATGCCTAATGCTTACTGCATGGATTGGTCGCCAGAAAACCACCAAAATCTCACCAGAAAAATGCTAGAAAACCTCTAGAAAAATACAGCTCAAATATGTCCAAAAAAATAGGTTACGGGTTAACTGGGTCAGATTCGAGTGCTCAAGTACCCAACAAAAAATGACAGCAATGATGGTCGGAGCTGAGGTGGAGGGTTGCAGGGGAGGCACTGAGTGACAGAGGGTCGATTTTCGATGGTAGATCTAAATGTAACCAGATCGCGAATTGGGTCCATTCACAGATCTCGCGATATGGGGTGTTTTGGTGGCTGGTGAGGTGAGGGAAGGTGGTGGAGGAGTTGCTGGAGGTTGTCGGGGTGACGACGGCTGGTAGATCAGCAAAAAAGGCCATGGAGTAGCTCAAACTCAGACAGGTCACTCTCTTGTGGATCTTTATTGTGCTGGCGCATTCCGGTGGTTGGCTTGGACGACGGTGACCTGCTCGTTGTCCCTTGACATCGGAACATTGTCGCGCCACTATGGAAAGCCACCTAGATGGATCGCCCGATCTCCCTCTCTCTTGGTTCGGGTATGTGTCGCGATGGGTTCTCCAATCTGGTTCTATTTCATGCTTTACTATTCCTATCCAATCCAAAAATGCGTGGGTTGGGTCTGCTCTTCATTTGACGTGGGTCTCCTTTCTTTTTCCCTGTTCTAGCCAGGTCCAAGGCCCAATAAGCAAAATTGGCCTAAATTTCCTATTTTGAGTGCTCTGAAAGCTGCCCAAGCTCCAAATTGCTCTGTTTACTGATGATGACTTGATAAAATGCTGAAAAAGAAAAATGATGCAGCTTAGGTGATTTTTAGAATAAAATTATATAAAATGCTCATAAAGTAGACAATTCACATCAAGCAATTATGTATAAAATAAGACTCATCAACCATTAAATCTAGCATAAATGGATAGGTTTTTTACATTATCCTTATCCTTATTTAATGAATGTCTGAGCAGTTATGCCATTAAATTGTATTAAGTAGATTAGGTTCGGGATCTCTTGCTCAGATTAAAACTCATATGCACAGTTGATGTTGTGCTGCCAATGCTACCTAAGCAACTACACCTAAGGCAGTGAACCTATTGATACAGCCTAGCGTGATGGTGAGTATCAAGGTCGTATCCCACGAGAATGGGAAATTCTAGAGTTACTACTTGTTTTCTGTTATCTAGGCTACAATTCAAGGTGATTAGGTTCTAATTAAACTAATAACTAGTCAACGATAATTGGCAGGAAGAGGGATTAATCAAGGCAAAAAAGAAAACCCAATGGGAACCTAAACTAGTTGGTGAACACGAAAGATAATGGATGACTGAATTTGATTATGCTACATGTGAGTGAAATCTAATTCTAATTCAAATTCTCTGTCGGTCTCAATGAATTTATTAAACCTAAAATCTACCACTGGCTGGTTCTTCCTAATAGTTGATTTTAGATCAGCATTATCGATCTAATTCACTATTATTAAAAGTCGTTACTTCTTAATCCAAAAATTTATTAACCTTAGTTCTAAGCGATAACAAATTGTCCATTACAATTAGGTGTCCAATTTCAATTAAAATCTGTTGATTATTAAAAGAAATCTAAAAAGTTTCCATTACAACATCTTGTCAATGAAAACATAAACATTCATTCATAACAGTAATGGAGATCACACAAACACTATTTAATCATCCACGCAAATTAAACTCAGGATAGCAACATAGTTCAGAACCCAACGGTTTTTACAAGTTTAGTTATACATAAACATCATCCAACAGTTCAGAAAATCCACAATTCAGAGAAATAACAATGTAAAAATTATATACGTCCCTCTTCACTCGAACAACATATGGAACAATGCAAAATAGTCATCGAAAAGTTGTCGAAAAAGGCCAGAGAGATTAAATTCAAATCTGTCTAATGGGTCACAATCGGGTCGAGTCGCGGGTCATGGGTACCCGATGAAAAATGGCTCCACAGATCACCGAAGATGTAGCAGAAGGTTACAGGAGAGGCACCGCACAATGGATGGACGATTTCTTATGGCAACTCGGGTAGACATCGTTAGATGGGTCGCGAATTGCTCCTGGATCTAAGCTCTTGAGTCCGTCTCAAGTCAACTATTTTGGGTGGCCAGTGAGCTTCAAGGAGGTTGTGGATGAGTTGCGAAAAAGGTTGGGTCAGGTCTCACGGGTCGCGTGCGATAAAGGCCACAAACAGCTACAATTGGTGGCTCAGGTCAACGGTGGTGTCCTGCTCATCATCCCTAGGTCACCGAAAGTCTACTCTCTGCCGCTACTGGTCAGAAGTCACGGCCCCTTCTCGGTCGCGCGTTCTCTCTCGTGTGCTCGCTGCTGCTTGAGTTCTCTTCCAAAGTTCACTATTTTCTTCTCTGAATTGCATGCTACCCTCGGTCTCTTCACACAGTCCTCTTTAATCAAGCCCGGTCCATACACTTTCAAGGCCCAATAAGGGCAATAATTCAGCCCAATAAATAAAATTGGCCAAGATAGCCCATTTTGAGTGCTCTAAAGACTTTTCAAGCCCAAAATTAGTCTATTTGCTGATGAGGACTCAATAAAATGCCTGAAATGCATTAAGATACAAATTTAATTGATTCTTAGGATAAAAGTACACAAAATACATATAAAATGGACAAAAAATATTAGGTAAAATTGTGTAAAATAAGACATATCAATCACCCAACACTTAAGTCTTTACTTGTCCTCAAGCAAACACTAACTCAGTCCTCAAACAAATAGCAAAAATTTCTCAAAGTCCATACCTAGTCCATAGTTAATAATGCCTAACACATCCCCTGCGAAACTTAATCATAGATCAAATTGCAAAACCTTGACACAAAATGGAGATAATAACAATGCATACACAACTTAGCCACCAATTCAATGTCAATTATTTAAGAATCAATGCCTCTCAGAGATTTCACAGATCACTCAAAGTGTATACTGGTAAGATACAAATCAAGCAACTTCACAGGAATATGCCTACTATATGCTTGCTCATAAATCTCATCTTCGCTACTACTTAAAATTTGAATACCAAAATCAAGAGGTCTTAAACGGGGTTGTAATGAGGTTAAGGTGAAGGTAGGGAACAAATTTTTTTGGCAAAAGTTACATATATGCAAAAATTTCATGCAATCTAAGCATCATGAAGGATTAAAGGATTAAATGCAACAAATGCAAAACATAACAATTTTTACTAAGTATTCAATGAAGTTGGTGATGCTCAGAGAATACAATATCAATAGACAGACTACTCTTATTATTATCTCCTCTTTTTTCTCATTTTTTTATTTCACTTTTTTTTTTGTATGTAGTCTGCATGCTTGCTCTTTTAGATTGAAGGGAGCATCTAGAATGATAACCAATTATGCAAATACATTTTAATCCCTGTACAAAGAAAAAATCACACAAATTTCAGCAAATGGGGTGACGAAAAAAGACAATGAATAAAAGAAAATACGAGGTGTAAAATGTAAGTGAAGAAGGAAAAGTCAAGGACCAACAGTGGCTAACTAAGGAAGATACATGTGGTAGGCTTTTGGCCAAAAATAGTGCATCCTAAGTTACCCAAACCATCTGGTATTCAAAAGTTCATGTAACTTCAACAAGTATTTTAGAGCAAGTTCTAGAGACACAATCAAGTAAAATACATACTCAACAAAAAGAATTCAGAGTATATTTATAATGAATGCTTATTTTAGGCTCAAATCTCACATTTGAAGTGTGGCTAAATTGCATATAATTCTGAAATATTTCCTTATGAATTAACATTCAAGTAGTGCATGCAAACTGCATTATCAACATCTTAAATCAAAATTAAACAATTTGAGAAATAATCAAGCAACACCGATATGACCCGACCGTGGTCAAAAATGCATTAGACATTAATATTGCTTTCTAACATGCACTATGAGAAACAATTTCTGCCTATTCATAACTGAATCATACATGTTCAAAAGACAATCAAAGACAAGCATATAGAATCAATCATAAATCAAGTATATCCAGTATCTTATCCTACATCCTCTATCAGCATAGATACAGTATACAACCATCCGCAACTAACTCAAGAGAGAGAGCCAAAATAATAGAAAAGAGTCTAAATGATCAAAATAATGGCAATGGATACCCACCCCACACTTGAGGAACACACTGTCCTCAGTGTACAACAAAAAGGTATCACTAAATGAAAACGTAAAGCAGAAATAAATAGCAAATCCAATAGTCTTAAAGTACATCATAAGAATGAGAAAGACAAAAATAAAAGGACATAAATAAAAATAAAAAGGAAAAGATTGCTTTTTTTTGTCAGAGTCTTTTAGCTGGACTCATTCCCTTGATCATTCTTTCAAGAAAAACACCATATGCACTCTTTCCTCGACCTCCAATGGGTCTCCATAATAGTTCTTGAGATGCTGCCCATTCACTTTGAAATCTCCTTGGTCAAGGTGATGCACTTCAACTGTGCCACAGGGAAAGACCTGCTTGACCACAAATGGTCCTAACTATCGACTCCTAAGCTTTCTTGGAAAAAGATGAAAACGTGAGTTATAAAGTAATACTCTATCTCCAACCTGAAAATATTTAGAGCTACGCAGCCTCTAGTCATGCCACTTCTTAGTTCAAGCTTTGTAAAGGGAAGAGTTTCCATAAGCTGGTGAATGACAAGTCTTTCCTCCAGAATCTCTCTTTACCTGCAAAACTAACATCAAAATTACATGTTTTAAGAGCCCACAATGCCTTATGTTCTAATTCAATAGGTAAATGACAAGTCTTTCCATATACTAGCCTATATGGTGTAAATCCAATAGAAGTTTTGTAGGCTGTCCTAAAGGCCCACAATGCATCATCCAATTTGGATGCCCAATCTTTCCTACTCACCCTTATAGTTTTCTTTAAGATTCTCTTTAAACCCCTATTAGTTACCTCTACTTACCCACTGGTTTGCGGGTGATAGGGTGTTGAAAACCTGTGAGATACCTCGTAATGTTTAAGTACTTTCTCAAATTGGGAGCTACAGAAATAGATCCCTCTATCACTAATTAGGCCCTAGGTGTACCAAACCTAGCAAACAATTTTTTTAGGAACTTAGTCACTACCTTAACATCATTAGTGGGGAAGGCTTGAGCCTTTAGCCACTTAGAGAAATATTGTAACATCCGCTTCAATTATTATTAAAGAGATGTTTGATAATTGTTAATTTGATGCTTAATGCTTGTGTATGTTGCATTAGTGCATATAATTGCATTATTATAGGGACCAACTTGAAAGAATTACAATTCCTTAGTTGAGAGTGAGGCAAAAGACCTAAGTGAAAAGGGAAATTGTGCTGAGACAAAATGTGTAAAGTAAACCAAGGACCAAAGAGTAATTTCCTAAACTTTCCCTTAAACCCTAGCTGCAGCCAAAACTCCCACACACTTTCAACCTTCAGATTTTAGAGAGAGAAGCAAAAAGGGCGAGTAGAGAGAGAAAGGGATAAGTTAGGGCAAAGAAGGGAGATTTTGGTGAAGGAAAGGGCTGATTGAAGCTAGAAATTAGTTCTGTAGCAAGGGGGATCATTCCTGACACATCAAGCACACACATTTCGTAAGAATCAAGGTAGCCATCCATCCTAAACCCTATTTTTGAAATATGCAGAAAAATTGCTGATAAATGTGATTTTTAAATGTTTCAAGTTATGTCTAGGGTTAAACCTACATTTTATATGTTTTTCTATTTCTATAGGATGTTGTGTTGCTGAATGTATGCTCATATATGTGCTTGTAATGGATTAGAAGGGCTGGGTTGTGTTCATTTAGAGATATAGACTAGATTTCCTTGAATGCACCATGTTTAAGCTGATGAATGAGAAATGTTTAATGAAAAGTAAAGTTGGTTGTATGGGAATTAAGCTTATATGTTTAGAATTGAAAATAGAATGTATTATGGACTGGGTATTATCAAAATCATATTTTTTGAACTGCAGCAGAGCATAGGAGCCGACTGCTAACTAAGGGCAGTCGACTGCCATGTTCCTGGAAAATCCAGAAGTGTAGACAGAGGCTTAGCAGTCGACTGCCAGATACCTAGTAGTCGACAGTCAGGCTCAGGTCTGCACTAAGCAGTCGACTGGTCATCCTCACAATCGACTGTCGTGTTCTTGGAAACCCGTATGCATGAGGCTTGGTAGCCGATCGCTAGGTTCCTAGCAATGATCATTGGGCCCAGGTTTGCACTAAGTAGTCGACTGACAGTTTCAGCAGTTGACTGTTGCGCTCATATTTTTACCCAGAATGCATTCCAGAAAGCCACCAGCCGACTACCTACTGATTATTACCAGAGGATTACAGAGAGTCACTAGCCGACTGCTAGCTTTCCAATAGTCAACTGGCAGCCCTCTAACTTGCGAAATGAGGTTTTTAATGGCAATTGAGCTTAGTAATTCTTTATACTAACTTAATTAAGGGCTCACAACATAGGTAGACAAGGAAACTAGGAGTTTTGGGTGATGATACCCGTGGATAGTGACAGAAAGAAAGAGTAGAAAATACAAAGAAAGGAAGAGGAAAGTATTCTCCATGTATACCTTAGGGTAGATAGGCTCATGATCAAGTGACCAATTGACGGTATGGGATGGCCGTTGGGCATTCCACGGTTGTGCCATAAATTGGGATGGTTAAACATCCACTTGAACTTAAATGATTTCAAAAACACCGTGATGGTTGCGAACTTTAAGTTAGTTTCATCTATCAAAGGCCATATGAGTAACACATACTTAGATTTAAGCATAACTATGACCATGGGCCGATTCACCCCATAGTATATGTAGAGAATAGTGTACCGAGAGTGTGATCCATTGAAAAGAGATGGTGATTCCATAGTATTATGATTTTCCAAAATGTAGAGAGGAATTAATCTGGGTAGAGTTGACGGTGATCCCATGAGAGTATAATACCTCTTTTTGGGACAAAAGGGAGGAATCTCGCTGGTTAGGGACGATCTGCTTGAAAGGGGCAAGGACCATTAAGGTACTTGGATCCACTGGGGGACGCCTCAGAATATGCAAAAAGTTAAGGCATGGCTAAATAGACATGTGCTCATTCATATAGACAGTGGTGCGTGGAGTTGTTGCTAGGCGGCTCTCTCGATTACTCTTAAGGTGTTTTATGTATTGCTCATAAGTTATGGAAATGAAATGATGTTATGTTTACTATCCCACATATATTTTATAAGAAATTCTTTACGATGAGAATGGTGATGAATACACTTCCCATGTTTTAAATGCACATGCATACATATGAGTATATAACATGATTAAGTGCCAAACTCATTGCATTCCATAGTATGTTATATGTTTTATGAAAGAATGTAGAGGTTTTTCATGCAAGCACAGTGGTACAGGGCAATAGATTTCATAACTGGTTGTATTGCTACTGAGATTCATTTCTCACGATTGTGTTGACGTGTACCAGATGTGTAGGTCCCCTTGGGCTGGAGAAAGGAGGTAAGGTATGAAGAAGTGTCCAATTTGGGCACACAAACAGTTTAGTTTGGATAGCATAAGTACATGTTAGGATTGAGCTAGCCCTCATGATATTTTGAGAAAGGCTCATGTAGGATTATTTTGTATAGCCTATTATAACTTATTTGTATATGAATTAGGCTAGATTGATGAATAGACTATTTAATGGGGTTATGAGTGGCAGGATTGTTGCCTCCATGCCCATAATTAATTGATTATATTTAATTAAGAATGCATGTCTATATATAGTAATTCAGGTGTATGCTATATGTATTTATTTTGTTGCGATATTAAAAGAACCCGAGAGTAGAGACCAAACCCAAATGCACTCAATAAATCAACTTGGTAAAAAGTTTAAAATTTTCTTGGGTAAAGGTAATAGTAACACCAACACTCTGATAATTATTTTCATACTATAGCTTTTAAATATTAAAAAGGAACCGTAGGATAGAGGGTGTTACATTTGTTGGTATCAGAGTATGGCTGCCACAGTTAGCACATAGCTGACTCAGTAGCGGTAAATGCTAACTAGGTAGTATGGGTAGGTTCCTCAGGATAGAGACTATTACAGGTTAGTTAGCTAAGCCTAGGTAGTTGACTACTTATGCTATTTTTTTGACTTGAGGAATGAAGTGTTAGGTTGGGATGTACAGTATTTCCTATAGAGCCATATATTCTCTTATAAATGTTTGTAATTGAGACTGATCACCTCAGTAATATCTATTTTGTAGAGTGAAGTATGTCGCCTCCTAGGAGAAATAGTACAAGGGATAAGGATGGAAAAGCAAATTTGGTTGAGGTAATGCAGACCATGACGGGAATGGTGGAGGCCATGAGGGAACAGGCCGCTACTGCCACCCAATAGGCTGTTGCTGCCACATAACAGGCGGCTACCACTGCTAAAGTGTTAAGACAAATATAAGAGGATAGGAATGCAAATAAAAACCCTATACTTTAGGGAGAACCAGTGAGGGATCAAACCTACAAGGGATGGTCTGAGTTTCAGAAAGCCAAACCTCCAACCTTTAGGGGTGAGTTTAACCCGAAGCTTACTGAAGAATGGCTGACTCAAATGGAGAAGATGTTTGCATTAATGGGAAATACGGATGCCCAGAAGGCATATTTCTCCACCTACATGCTAGCTGGGGAGGCTGAGCACTGGTGGAAAAAGGCCAAGCAGTTAATGGAGGCCCAAGAAGTCTAAATCACATGGAACTCTTTTAAGGAGGTGTTTTTGGAGAAGTACTTCTCTCAAAATGTAAGGAATGATAAGAAAGTGGAGTTTATGAAGTTAAGACAGGGCAACATGTCCTTTAATGAGTACCTGGCTAAGTTTGAGGAGCTATCTAAGTTTTCCTCTTACTTGCAAGTTAGGCAAGATGAAGTATGAAAGGCTATACACTTACAGGCTAGGATGAATCAGGAGTTGAAAAATGTTGTCGCTCCAATGGAGATAAAGAACTATGCCTTGTTAGCGAATAAGTGTCGCATAGTGGCAAAGGGCCTAACAGAGGCTGGTAAGGGGAAAAGGGAGTATACCCCCTTAAGAGAAAGATGCCACAGGACTCTGGTAAAGTGGTACGGACTGGCAAGGAGCCCATAGGTGGGCAAACTACTGTACGTAACTGCCTCAAGTGTAGGAAGAGTCATGAGAATAAGCCCTGTTTGGTGGGACAGAACGTCTGCTACAAGTGTGGCAAGCCAGGAAACTTTAGTAGGGAGTGCCCATTGTGGAAGAAACCAGCTGAGGTCCCTAAGCCTCTAATTAGAGGGAGAATCTCCACCCTCAAGGGCAAAGAGGAGGACCGATCCAATGATTCTATAAAAGGTTAGTATTTCATAAATGATATTCCTTTAATTGTACTATATGATTCTGGCGCTACTCATTCCTTTGTTTCCTATGAATGTGTGGAAAAATTAAGTTTACATGTAACCAAACTCCCATATGACTTGTCTATTTCTACTGCGGCTGGAAAACATATCTTGACTTCCTTGACTTGTTTAAATTGCCTTATCATTGTTGAAAGTAAATCTTTTACTATTGACCTTATTTGTCTGCCTTTGGTGTATTTAGATGTTATCTTAGGAATGGATTAGCTATCTTTTAATAAAGTGGTTTTAAATTGTTTTGAGAAGTTTGTGACTTTTATGGATACTATAGTTGTGAATAGGGGTACTGAGGAAAAGATCCAAAGATTATGTTTTTTGTGTTCTTTTGAGGTCGAGAGTCAGCATAAGCTTGATTTATCCCTGTAGTTAGAGAGTTTTCTGATGTCTTTCCAAAGGAGATCTTTAGTCTTCCACCAGAGAGAGAAGTGGAATTCTCTATAGAGTTAGTTCCTAGGGCGGGACCGATCTCTATAGCACCATATAGGATGTCTCCCTTAGAGCTCAGTGAACTCAAGGTTCAAATAGAAGATCTCCTACAGAAGCAATTCATTAGGCCCAGTGCTTCATCATGGAGAACACCGGTGTTGTTTGTGAAGAAAAAGGATGGAAGTATGAGAATGTGCATAGACTATAGGCAATTGAATAAAGTAACCATGAAAAAAAAATACCCACTCCCTAGGATTGATGACTTATTAGATCAATTAAGAAGAGCAACTATGTTTAGTAAGATCGATCTGAGGTCGGGGTACCATCAAATCAGAGTAAGAAGTGAGGATGTACCTAAGACTGCCTTTAGGACTAGGTATGGGCATTACGAATTCCTTGTGATGCCATTTAGTCTAACGAATGCTCCAGCTATTTTCATGGATTACATGAATCGCATCTTTAGGCCCTACCTTGACCAGTTTATGGTAATGTTCATTGATGATATTCTTTTATATTTTAGAAATAGGGAAGAGCATGAACAACACCTTATAATTTTGTTGCAAGTGCTTAGGGAGAGGCATCTGTATGCAAAACTAGAGAAATGTGAGTTTTGGTTAAATGAGGTAAAGTTTATAGGGCATGTGATCACCCAGGATGGGTCGCAGTAGATCCCAGTAAGACTGAAGCTGTGGTTCATTAGGAGAGACCTACAATAGTGACTGAAATTCGTAGTTTCCTTGGATTAGCCAGTTACTATAGGAGGTTTATCCAAGGGTTTTCATAGATAGCAATGCCTATGACTAAGTTAACTCAGAAGGATGTTCCATTTAGATGGAACTCTGAATGTGAGCATAGTTTCCAAACCTTGAAGGAAAGGTTAACCACAGAACCTGTGCTAGTTATCCCAAATCCTTTAGAAAAATTTGAGCTGTATTGCGATACATCCAAGAAAGGTCTGGGATGTGTCTTAATGCAAGAGGGAAAGGTAGTGGCTTATGCTTTTAGACAGTTAAGGCCTCATGAGTGTAACTACCCTACTCATGACCTAGAACTAGTAGCCATAGTTTTTGCTTTAAAAATTTGGAGGCATTACCTTTATGGGTCTAGGTTTAAGGTATTTAGTGACCACAAAAGTCTCAAGTACCTTTTTGATCAGAAGGAGCTGAACATGAGACAGAGAAGATAGATGGAGTTTATTAAGGATTATGATTTTGAGCTGAAATACCATCCAAGTAAAGCCAATGTGGTGGCGAATTCCTTGAGTAGGAAATCCCTTCACATAGCTCGGATGATGGTGAGTGAGATGACTTTAATTGAGAATTTTAGGAACTTGAGCTTATCTGCAATCAGACTACTAAATAGGATATGTCTAGGAGAATTACGGATTGAGAGTGATCTTAAGACTTAGATCCTAGAGGCCCAACAGGAGGATGAGTTCCTAAATTCCCTAAAGGACCCAAAGGAATTCTATAAGGAGGCTGAGGAAGTAATGACCTTCCAGAATGGGGTTTATGTCCTGAGTCTAGGGGGAATCAAAGAGAGCATTTTAGAGGAAGCCTATAAGAGCAACTATACTATTCATCCTGGTGCCACTAAGATGTACTAAGACTTGAAGGGGAGGTTTTGGTGGCCAGGTATGAAAAAGCACATCGCTGAGTATGTTGCTAAGTGTTTAGTGTGTCAGCAGGTGAAGATTGAACATCAGAAACCTGCTGGGTTGTTGCAACTTCTAGATATACCTAAATGGAACTGGGATAAAATCTCTGTGGATTTTGTAGTGAGATTGCCAAGGACACAGGAAATGATGCTATTTGGGTGATAGTAGATCGATTAACTAAGTATGCTCATTTCCTTCCCATTAAGATTAATTTCTCTATGGACAGGTTAGCTCGTTTGTACATCCAGGAGATAGTGAGACTGCATAGAGTCTCTATTAGCATTGTCTCATATAGAGATCCTAGATTTACCTCTAGATTTTTGAGAGCTTTCCAAGAAGCCTTCAGCACTAAGCTAAGCTTGAGTACCACATATCATCCTCAAACTAATAGAAAAACTAAGAGAACCATTCAGACTTTAGAGGATATACTTAGGTCGTGTGCCTTAGAGCATAAGGGAAGTTGGGATCAAAGCCTAGCATTGATACAATTCTCATACAATAACAGTTTCCATTCTAGTATAGGGATGACACCTTATGAAGCCTTATATGGGAGAAAGTGTAGATCACCTCTGTATTGGCATGAGGTAGGGGAAAGACAATTGCTCGGACTAGAGTTGGTTCAACAAACTACAGATCAAATCAGGATGATCAGGGATAAAATGGCTAGAGCCCAAGATAGGCAAAAGAAGTATGCTGACAAAATAAGGAGACCACTGGAATTCAATGAAGGGGATCATGTTTTCCTCAGTGTATCTCCTGTTACTAGTATAAGTAAAGCCATTAAGTCCAGAAAATTGAATCCAAGGTATATTGGGCCATTCCAAATCCTAAGAAAGGTTGGACAATTAGCATACCAAATAGCTTTACCCCCGTTCTTATCAAACCTCTATGATGTTTTCCATATCTCACAATTTCAAAAGTATATCCATGACCCATCCCACATTCTTGATGCCAGTACAGTAAAGTTAAAAGAAAATTTAACTTATCATCCAAAGCCCTTGAGAATCATCGGGAATGAGGTCAAGCAATTGAGGAATAAGGTCATCCCTCTGGTTAAGGTTTTATGGGATCAGTCTTTTCCACAAGAGGCGACATGGGAGAAGGAAGAAGACATGAGGAAGTTCTACCCTAAACTATTCAAATAGGTACATTTTAATTTCGAGGACAAAATTATTTTAAAGGAGGGGAGAATGTAACATCCACTATAATTATTATTAAAGAGATGTTTGATAATTGTTAATTTGATGCTTAATGCTTGTATATGTTGCATTAGTTCATATAGTTGCATTAGCATAGGGACTAACTTGAAAGAATTACAATTCCTTAGTTGAGAGTAAGGCCATTGACCTAAGTGAAAAGGGAAATTGTGCTGAGACAAAATGTGTAAAGTAAACCAAGGATCAAAGAGCAATTTTCCAAACTTTCCCTAAAGCCCTAGCTGTAGCCAAAACTCCCACACATTTCTAAACCTTCAAATTTTAGAGAGAGAAGCAGAAGGGGCGAGTAGAGAGAGAAAAGGGCAAGTTAGGGCAAATAAGGGAGATTTTGGTGAAGGAAAGGGCTGATTGAAGCTAGAAATTAGTTCTGCAGCAAGGGGGGATCATTCCTAACACATCAAATACACACATTTTGTAAGAATCAAGGTAGCAATCCATCATAAACCCCATTTTTGAAATATGTAGAAAACTTGTTGATAAATGTGATTTTTAAATGTTTCAAGTTATGTCTAGGGTTAAACCTACATTCTGTATATTTTTCTATTTTTATGGGATGTTGTGTTGCTGAATGTATGCTCATATATGTGCTTATAATGGATTGAAAGGGCTAGGTTGTGTTCATCTAGAGATATAGACTAGATTTCCTTGAATGTACCATGTTTGAGCTAATGAACAAGAAATGTTTAATGAAAAGTAAAGTTGGTTGTATGGGAATTAAGCTCATATGTTTAGAATTGAAAATAGAATATATTCTGGATTGGGTATTTTCCAAATCATATTTTTTGAACTACAGCAGAGCATAGCAGCTGACTGCTAAGTAAGGGCAGTCGGCTGTCGTGTTCCTAGAAAACCCAGAAGTGTAGACAGAGGCTTAGCGGTCGACTGTTAGATACTTAGCAGTCGACTGTCGGGCCTGGGTCTGCGCTAAGCAGTCGACTGGTCATCCTTGCAATCTACTGTCGTGTTCTTGGAAACCTAGAAGTGCAGACAGAGGCTTAGCAGACAACTGCTAGGTTCCTAGCAATCGACTATCGAGCCCAAGTTTGCACAGAGCAGTCAACTGGCATTCTTAGCAGTTGATTGTCGTGCTCATATTTTTACCCATAACGTATTCCAGAAAGCCACCAGTCAGCTGCCTACTTATTGGCACCAGAGGATTACATAGGCCACCAGCTGAATGCTAGCCTTCTAACAGTCGACTTGCAGCTCTCTAACTTGTGAAATGAGGTTTTTAGTGGCAATTGAGCTTAGTATTCTTTATACTAACCTAATTAAGGGCTCACAATATAGGTAGGCAAGGAAAATAGGAGTTTTGGGTGATGTTACCCTTGGGATAGTGAAAGAAAGAGAGAGTATAAAACACAAAGAGGGAAAGAGAAAAGTATTCTCCGTGTATGCTTTAGGTTAGATAGGCTCATGATCGAGTGACCGATTGTCGGTATGGGATGGTCATTGGGCATTCCACGGTTGTGCCATAAATTAGAATGGTTAAACATCCACTTGAACTTAGATGATTTCAAAAACATCGTGATGGTTGCGAACTTTAAGTTAGTGTCATCTCCCAAAGGTCATATGAGAAACACATACTTAGAGTTAAGCATAACCATGACCATGGGACGATTTACCCCATAATATATGTAGAGAATAGCATACCGAGAGTGTGATCCATCGAAAAAGGATGGTGATTCCATAGTATTATGATCCACCCAAAAGCGAAGAGGAAATGATCCAGGTAGAGTTAAAGGTGATCCCATGAGAGTATACCCGCCCCGTTTGGGAAGAAAGGGAGGAATCCCGCTGGTCAGGGATGATCTGCTGGAAAGGGGCAGGGACCATTAAGGTACTTGGATCCATTGGGGCACGCCTCAGAATGTACAAAAAGTTATGGCATGGCTAAATAGACATGTGCTTATTCATATAGACAGTAGTCCATAGAGTTGTTGCTAGGCGGCTCTCCCGATTACTTTTAAGGTGTTTTATGTACTGCTCACATGTTATGGAAATGAAATGATGTTATGTTTACTATCCCACATATGTTTTATAAGAAATGCTTTACGATGAGAATGGTGATGAATACACTTCCCATGTTTTAAAGTTGATATGTTTTAAATGCACATGCATATATATGAGTATATAAAATGATTAAGTGCCACACTCATTGCACCCCATAGTATGTTATATGTTTTATGAAAGAGTGTAGAGGTTTTTCGTGCGAGCACGGTGGTATAGGTCAATGGATTTCGTAACTGGTTATATTGCTACTGAGATTCATTTCTCACGATAGTGTTGACGTGTACCAGATGTGTAGGTCCCCTTGGGTTGGAGAAAGAAGGTAAGGTATGAAGAAGTGTCCAATCTGGGAACACAAATTGTTTAGTTTGGATAGCATAAGTACATGTTAGGATTGAGCTAGCCCTCATGATATTTTGAGAAAGGCTCATGTAGGATTATTTTGTATAGCCTATTCTAACTTATCTGTATATGAATTAGTCTGGATTGATGAATAGACTATTTAATAGGGTTATGAGTGACAGGATTGTTGCCTCCTTGTCCATAGTTAATTGATTATATTTAATTAAGAATGCATGTATATGTATAAATAATTCAGGTGTATGCTATATGTATTTATTTCGCTGCGATATTGAGAGAACCCAAGAGTAGAGACCAACCCCAAATGCACTCAATAAATCAACTTGGTAAAAAGTTTAAAATTTGCTCGGGTAGAGGTAATAGTAACACCAACACTCTAATAATTATTTTCATACTATAGCTTTTAAATATCAAAAAGGAACCGTAGAATAGAGGGTGTTATAAATACTCAACAGCTACCAAAATATACTTATTACCAAATGAGGAAGGAAAATGGCCCATAAAGTCAATACCCCAAACATCAAAAGTTTCAACTACTTGTATACTTGTTTAGGGCATTTCATCATGGGCTGAGATATTACCTGACCTCTGACAAGCATCGCAAACCTAGACATATGCTCTAGCATCCTGGAATATGGTTGGCCAATAGAACCCTGCCTCCAGCACCTTCCTAACAGTGTGGTTTGTAGCCTGGTGGCCTCTCATTGGTCCTTTATGGTAGTGCTTCAGGATTTAGTGGATTTCTTCCCCAGATACACATCGTCTGATTACCTGGTCTACACAAATGCGAAACAAAAAAGGATCTTCCCAAATGTAATATTTTAACTTAGAAACGAATTTCTTATTTTGTTGAGTAGTCATACTCTTTGGTAAAACCCTGGCTACCAGATAGTTAGCATAATCACAAAACCAAGGGGAATCAGTACATACCTAAACTGCCTCCAAATGCTCATCTGGGAAGTTATCCTCAATGGCCCTCTCATCTAAGGCCTTCAAGTTTGGATTCTCCAACCTTGATAGGTGATCTACAGCCAAGTTCTATGCACCCTTCTTATCTCTGACCTCTATATCAAATTCCTGCAAGAGCAAAATCCATCTAATGAGTTTAGGCTTAGCATCATGCTTACCAAACAAATAGCTTAAAGCTGAATGATTCATGTAAACCACGGTCTTGGATAGCACCAAATAGCATCAAAATTTGTCGAAAGCATAAACCACTGCAAGCAACTCCTTTTCAGTAGTGGTGTAATGCTCTTAGGCATCCATCAAGGTCTTGCTAGCATAATATATGGGTTGAAAATTCTTGTTAATCCTCTATCCTAAAACAGCTCTAACTACATAGTCACTAGCATCACACATTAGCTTAAAAGGTAGCCCCCAATTAGGTGAAACCATGATCGTTCCTTCAATAACTCAAATGCCTGTAAACAATTATCATAAAAAACAAAAGGTACATCTTTTACAAGAAATTGAGTCAAAGGCCTAGCAATCTTAGAGAAGTGTCTAATAAATCTCTGATAAAAACCAGCATGCCCTAAGAAACTCCTAACAGCCTTAACAGAACTAGGGCATGGTAGTTTTGATATAGTCTTAACCTTAGCCTTATCTACCTCCATCCCTGCATGTGATATCTTATGACCAAGAACATTCCCCTCTATCACTATAAAGTGACACTTTTCCCAATTAAGAACTAAGTTTACTTCTATACATCATGCAAGCATATGCTCTAAATTAAGCAAACAATGAGAGAAAGAGTTACCAAAAACTGAGAAGTCATCTATCAATACCTCTATAAACTCCTCAATCATGTCATGGAATATTGCCATCATACACCGCTGAAAAGTGGCTAGTGCGTTGCACAGTCCAAAAGGCATCCTCTTGTAAGCAAACTTCCCATATGGGTTAGTAAAGGTGGTCTTCTCTTGGTTTTCAAGTGCAATGGGAATCTAAAAATAACCTAAAAATCCATCAAGAAAGCAATCAAACATATGACCTGTTAAACGTTCAAGCATTTGGTCAATGAAAGGAAGAGGAAAATAGTCTTTCCGGGTTGCATCATTGAGCCTCCTATAATCATTGCAAACCCAAAAACCTGTGTTCTAGTGGGTATCAGCTCATCTTTCTCATTTTTGACAACTGTCATGCCACCCTTCTTAGGTACAACCTGCACAAGACTCACCCAAGAGCTATCAGAAATAGGATAAATCAAACTTGTATCAAGAAGTTTAATTACCTCTTTTTTCACCACTTCCTTCATGTTTGGGTTCAACTGTCTCTGTGGCTGCACCACTGGCCTATAGCTATCCTCCATCAGGATCTTATGTGAATAGTAGCTAGGATTAATCCCAAGAATGTTCGCCATCTTGTAAGTGAAGGCCCTAGGGTATTTCCTAAGAGAGGTTAAAGTTATCTCCCTCTCTTCAGGTGTCAAGTCAGCTACTATGATTACTGACAAATTCTCCACCTCATCCAGATAGGCGTAGCTTAAGTTTTTAGGTAATTCCTTCAATTCCAAGGTCGAGGGGTCCTTAATTGAAGGTTTCACCTTCTGCACCTCTGACATGTCAAGAGAAAAAAAAGGGTCAGTAGAGTTGCTGGGCTCGATATCCAGCAAATGAGCTAGTTGTTCCAACACTTACTTGTTGGATAACTCATCCTCATCTTCTTGTCTGTAAAGGGTCAACAAGTAAAAATTCCTGAAATTCAGACTCAACCACATCATCCAAGAAATCCACAAAATATACAGTATCATCATGATCTAAGGATTGTCTCTTCGATGTAGCTAAGTTAAAAGTAACAGTCTCATCCCTTACTCTAAGTTTCAACTTCCCATCTATAATAGCCCTAGATGTTGTAAGAAAAGGCCTAATTATAATCAAGGGTACGCTACTCTCACCCTCCATATCCATCACAACAAAATCAATAGGAAAAATGAATTTATCAACCTTTACAAGTACATCTTTAACTATACCTCTAGGATATTTAACAATTCTGTCAGCCAATTGTATATTCATCCTAATAGGTTTTGGCTCACTCAATCCTAGTCTATCAAACAAGCTAGTAGGCATCAAGTTTATTTTATCTCCTAAATCAGCTAAAGCATCCATGACAGATAGTTCGCCAATTACATAAGGTACAGTAAAACTCCCTGGATCACACCTCCTAACAGGCAGCTTGTTTTGTAGGATTGCTGAGCACTCCTGATTCAGTGTCACCAGCCCCAAGTCCTCTATTTTCCTCTTGTTGCTCAGTATTTCCTTCAAGAACATCACATAACGAGGCATCTTCAAAATGGCTTCAACAAAAGAAAGGTTAATCCTAAGCTGTTTAAATAGATCAAGAAACTTACCAAACTGTTGATTAACCTTCTCCTGCTTCAGTTTAGCAGGGTATGGAATGGGTGGCTGGTGCTCTCTTAAAGGGCTCTTCTTACCATCAACTTGCACCGACTTAGTTACCTCATGCTCTAAGTCCTTACTGACAGTTGCATCCTGCACATCAGTATTATCATCATCAGGTAAAAGTAAAAGACCAAATACTTGCTTGCCTGATCTCAGAGTAATAGCCTTGCAATGCTTCCTTGGATCAGACTCTGTGGTGTTGGGGAGCGTCCCTGGCTGTCTCTCAGCCAACACCTTAGAAATCTGGCCTATCTAGTTCTTTAAGTTTTGGATGGAGGCTTGCTAGTTTCTAAGTGCTGTGTCCGTTTGCTGGAACTTGCTCTCAGCCAACACAAACTTCATGATCAATTCCTCCAGATTAGGGTTCTTTTCCTGCCCTTGAGGAAATTGATTTTGAGCAGCTTGCTGCTGGTGCAACTACTGAAAACCTGGTGGACCCTGGTTATTAGTGTTTCTCCATCCAAAATTTGGATGATTCCTCCACCCAGGGTTGTACGTGTTGCTGTATAGGTTTTTTTGCTGTCTTGGAGCATTCCCTATGTAATCTACCTATTCAAAATCAAAAGAATCACTGTGAGAAGAAAATGAAGACAAGGGGTTAGTAAAAATATATCTTGCATTACAACTGACACTATAATGTAGGCCACCACAGAACTCACAGCTTGACTGTGCTGCCTGCACTGGCATTTAGAGTTGGTCAATCTTCTTGGCTAGAAGCTCCACCTGAGCTGCCAAGCTTGATATAGAGTTTGACAGGTTGACCACTCCCTGACATCCTAGCCTATCCCTTGAGGATTGCCACTAATAGTTGTTTATGGCCATTTCCTCTACTAAATTCTATGTCTGTTCAAGGGTTTTATTGTTTAATGCACCCCTTGCTGCCACATCCACCATCTGCCTTGTGGCTATATTTAAACCACTATAAAAAGTCTGCACTGCATCCACACAGGCAATCCATGATGCGGGCAACACCTCAGCAAGTCTTTGTATCTCTCCTATGCATCATACATGCTCTCATCAACCATCTGCATAAAAGAAGAGATGTCGTTACGCATTTTTGTAGTCTTAGATGGTGGAAAATATTTGTACAAAATCTTTTTAGCCAAAGTATCCCAAGTAGTGATGGAGTTAGGTGGTAGGGATTGCAGCCATCTCTTTGCTCTGTCTCTCAAGGAAAATGGAAAAAATTTAAGCCTAATGGCATCATCGGTAGTTCCATTAATCTTGAAGGTGTCACATATCTCCAAGAAATTGGCTATGTGAGCATTAGGGTCATCGCTAGGCATCCCTCCAAATTGTACAATTTGCTGCATCATCTGGATCACATTTGGCTTGATCTTAAAATTGTTAGCTACTATTGTAGGCCGAGTAATGCACGTCTATATCCCTTCCAATGAAGGTCTAGCGAACTCGTACATCGCTCGGTTGGCATTATCATTGTTATTTGTAGCTGCCATCTTTGGTGATGTAGGGTCAGGGATCTCAAATGGTTCCTCCTCTAATACCTCAACTGGCACCTTCTCCTGACGACAGTGTGCATGAGTCCACAATAGTCGTTCTGGATCAGACAAAGGGTCTATAGGTATAGGATTGGAACTCCTAGTCATAAACTATCTGAATCCAATAATAGTGAAACAGCCTACCAACTCGATCAAAGAGTCATAAACCAAAAGAAAAAGTAAAATAGGACAACTAAAAACCAACGACAAAAATAAAAACAAAACAACTAAAAACCCACTAAAATAGAAAAATAATTAATCTAAAAATAAAATAAAATAAACAAGAGAGAAAATGAAATTAACAAAAGCTAACAATTGAATGAAGAGAAAGACACAAATAACCAGAAACAAAAATAAAATAAAAAGAAAAAAGTGGCTAAAGTAACAAATAGCAAATTCACTCTAGTTTTCACAAACAGATCCTCGGCAATGGCGCCAAAAACTTGATGCTGTGCTACCAATGCTACCTAAGCAACTACACTTAAGGCAGTGAACCTATTGATGTAGCCTAGAGTAATGGTCAGTATCAAGGTCGTATCCCATAGGAACGAGAAAGCCTAGAGTTACTACTTGTTTTCTGTTATCTAGCCTACAATTCAAGGTGATTGGTTTCTAATTAAACTAATAACTAAACTGAATGCAATAATAACTAGTCAACGATATTTGGCAGGAAGAGGAATTAATCAAGGCAGAAAAGCAATCCCAATGGGAACCTAAACTAGTAGGTGAACACAAAAGATAATGGATGACTGAATCTGATTATGCTACATGTTAGTGAAATCTAATTCAAATTCAAATTCTC
The DNA here is from genome assembly GCA_031216115.1 of Senna siamea. NCBI lineage: Eukaryota > Viridiplantae > Streptophyta > Magnoliopsida > Fabales > Fabaceae > Senna > Senna siamea. The sequence goes on along the minus strand of CM062355.1, from coordinate 12,971,197 downwards.
TGTCGGTCTCAATGAATTTCTTAAACCTAAAATCTACCACTGGCTAGTTCTTCCTAATGGTTGATTTTAGATCAATATTATCGGTGTAATTCACTACTATTAAGAGTCGTTACTTCTTAATCTAGCAATTTATTAACCTTAGTTCTAAGCGATAACAAATTTTCCATTACAATTAGGTGTCCAATTTCAATTAAAATATGTCGATTATTAAAAGAAATCTAAAGAGTTTCCATTACAACATCTTGTCAATGAAAACATAAACATTCATTCATAACAGTAATGAAGATCACACAACCACTATTCAATCATCCACGCAAATTAAACTTAGGATACCAACATAGTTTAGAACCAAATGGGTTTTACAAGTTTAGTTACACATAAACATCATCCAACAGTCCAGAAAATCCATAATTCAGAGAAATAACAATGTAAAAATTATATACGTCCCTCTTCTCTCGAACGACTGATAGAACGGTGCAAAATAGTCACTGAAAAGTTACTGCAAAAGGGCCAGAGAGATTAAATTCAAATCTATCTAGCGGGTCACAACTGGGTCAGGTCGCGAGTCGCAGGTACCTAACGAAAAATGGCTCCACAGACGATCGGAGATGCGGCAGAAGGTTGCAAGAAATGCACCGTATGACGAAGGGACGATTTCTTGTGGTAGCTCGGGCCGACAGCGTCAGATAGATCGTGAATCGCTCCTAGATCTAAGCTCTCAGGTCCATCTCGGGTTAACCGTTCTGGGACGATACGGTGGCTGTGAGCTTCGAGGAGGTTGTGGATGAGTTTCATGATGTCATAGAGGCGGCCACGGGAGGTGGTTTGGCCAAAAAATGTCATAGAATGGCGCGTTCTCTCTCGAGTCACGAACTAGGTTAGGTTGGGTCTCACAAGTCACGCACAATAAAGACCACGAAAAGCTACGATTTGTGGCTCAGGTCAACGACAGTGTCTCGCTCGTCGTCCCCAGGTCACCGAAAGTTCACTTGCCATCGCTACTGGTCGAAAGTCACAGCCCCTTCTCGGTGCTGCTACTCGAGTTCTCTTCTAAAGTTCACTATTTTTTTCTCTGAACTGCACGCTACCCCTAGTCTCTTCACACGGTCCTCTTCAATCAAGCCCAATCCGCACACTTTCAAGGCCCAATAAGGGCAATAGTTCAACCCAATAAATAAAATTGGCCCAGATAGCCCATTTTGAGTGCTCTAAAGACTTTTCAAGCCCAAAATTAGTCCATTTGCTGATGAGGACTCAATAAAATGCCTGAAATGAAATAAGATACAAATTTAATTGATTCTTAGGATAAAAATACACAAAATACATATAAAATGGACAAAAAATATTAGGTAAAATTGTGTAAAATAAGACATATCAATCACCTCACACTTAAGTCTTTGCTTATCCTCAAGCAAACACTTACTCAATCCTCAAACAAACAGCAAAACTTTCTCAAAGTCCATACTTAGTCCACAATTAATAATGCCTAACACATCCCCCGGGATACCCTATATACATCTCATGTATACAGTCAAAATAAATGTCCTATTTTAAATCAGATATATTTAGGACCCAAAATAGGGGTTACAAAAAAATCTCTCTTAAACCAAAATGGAACTGCTACCTCTTGGCCCTGCTATGCATCCGTATCTTATACATATTAGCATATGGATGAGAAACACATGTTTCCCAGTAGCTTAACAATTCAGGTTTTAGAAAATGGCTAATATGTATCGGGGTGCAAGCACCAAAACATTTTATTCTACATTCTTGATATTAAAGCATAACATTATTCATAAATACAATCAGACAAGCACTGCATGATAAACTAGAGGTCAATGGAAAATTAGATGACTCTTTTTCAAATGACACATATTCTCTTAAAATTACATGTGTTATTGTGGAACCAATAGAGTGCTTATGCATTTAATTCTTACTCTTACCGTTATGGATTAACTGAACGCTCTTAGGGTATTACATGGACACTAGGCCACCTTTATGAGATCATCGTGGACTCTAGGTCACGGGTATGGAGCACCTTCGACCACACCTTACTAGGTTACTTGTGTTGAGAACCTTCGGCCATACCTCGTAAATCGTGGACACTCAGCCACGAGTACAGAGTCATCATGAGCACTAGGTCACGGGTATGGAGCACCTTCGGCCACGCCTCACTAGGTCACCCATATAGAGCACCTCTAGCCACACCTCATAATTTGTGGACACTCGGCCACGTATATAGATTCATAGTGAACTTTAGGTCACGAGCCTGGAGCACCTTTGACCACACCTCACTAGGTCACCCGTGTGGAGCACCTCTAGCCACACCTCATAATTCATGGACACTTTGGCCACATTTTGTTTCATAGTTGTGTACTTTCCTATGCTTTCCTTTGTTAGTTGCACTTCCCTTTTTCTATCAGTATACAATACCTCTTTGTCATATTTATTTATGACAATTTTTGCCTAAATTCATTTAATTCTCCATTCTTAGATAACATATTTCTCTTATAAAATTTTACTAAATTTTCAATAAAGAATTTCCATGATTTTGGGCCCTAAGTAAATTCAATGGAATTTCATGTTTTATCATTTAATTCTTTTCTCTTTCCATTTAAATAATACCTTTAAAATTCTTAAAATTAACACACCATTAATTAGCCAAATTTCTTAATAATGGTGATCATTAATTATCCATCATTTCCATGACACCAATATCCATCATTGCTAACCATAATTTTTTTTCTATGACAACATTCACCATTAATTAGCCATAGTTTTCTCATGACAATGGTCATTATTAACTAGCCTTAAAATTTTGAATAATAATATTCATCATTAATCTAGCCAACCATTTCCCATAATCACATGCATCATTATTATTAATCATAAATTTCCCCCATTATATTGGTTTAAAGTCTCCTTTCTTACATATGTTACATTTACTAACATTAATTTCATCATGGAAATCATAATTTTATTCCATATTAAGAGTCATAAGCCAAAAAACACATGCCATTACCATGTTCCCTTGTTCTAGGCTCTTTCATGATTTAAGAAAATAATATTACTAATTTTCAAGCATTAATCCTCTCATGTATTTATCATGCAAGCTATTCAAAGGTCACTCTTCCTTCAAGAATGTAGACAAGTATTCAAGTTCCATGGAAAAAAAATCATCATACATGTATGCTAAATCATGGAACTAGAATTAAAGCATTGTTAACCTACCTCAAAGATGCACTAAGATAGAGTGATCTTAGCCCTTCCTTGATCCCTCTCTTGCCTTGTGTATGTTGCCAATTTGGCTAGTCCTCCCTTTCTTTGCTTTCATATGCATATTTAATAACTATTTATTCCTTGCATCTCCAATTGTTCCTAGCCATGTGATTTATGTATTTCTTGTAAAAAAATTTGCACTTGTACCTTCTTACTTGCAAATTTGGCCATCAAGGATGCTACACCTTTCTTCTCTCTCCCTTTCTTTTTCACTTGGGTAATGGACACACTGCCTTCCTCTTTCCCTCGTTTTATCATAGCTGCAAGTGCTCTTTTAGGTACTCTCCACCTTGCTTACTCTCTTTACTTTCCCACTTGCTCACACCAAGGAAGAGAGGAAGGGAAGTTACAAAATCTCCTTCATTACATAAGGTACACGGCTGGCAATTACACGATTGGGAATAAAATTGGTTTTTCCCTTGTAACTCATCACTTAATGGCATCAAAAAGGAGGGGAGTTCGTGCAACCTCCTCATGCAAGAACACGGTCATGCAAGGCTTAAGTTAGCTATCCTTCTCGCGTATATTGAAGATGATATAAGGGGAGGGGAAGGAAACTTGTGTTGTACATTTCCTCCTTCTTTCTTCCATTTCTCCCCACTAACGGTACTGCTTGTTCCCACTTATCTTGGTCACATGCCTATCTAGGAGTGTGTTCATTCACACCATTCTGCACCCTTATCCCATCGTACCACCATGTATATTTTATTCTAGGAAAATTCTGCATTCACCTTACTTTAGTCTTCCCCACTGAGTGCATAAGTAATATATATATGGATTTTCTTTCCCTTCTTAATGCATGTGTGTCCTTATGTGTAAACTTATTTACCATATATATTTGCCACTTGTCTTTGCCTCTTCCTCCTTATCGTACACACATATAAAAGTTTTAAATTGTTTTATTCTTCCTTCAAAGACCTTGTCGTGCACGAATGGATATATATATATATATTCAATACTACATATATACTCAATTGTGGCATCCCTTCTTCCAATTGCATAGGTATCTTCCTTGCCATGCATATTTAAAAATTATACACTTATTGGGTTACTTGTTACATGCATATATATATAATTAATTAATTCCCATCCTTTTTCCTATTGTCCCTTGGTCTCATGCAACATACCTATGCTAGTATCTTTTCTTCCTTGTTCACGTGTGTAAGCTTTCTTAGAGTCTAGCCATGTGTATATATTTGTTGCACTTTCCTTTTTTTTTTTAATTTTTCACATGCCCCATTCATGCATAAGAAGGATATTATTTTCCACTCCCTTCTCTCACGTATGATGTATGCATGGCACACACATGCATATATATTTAAATTGTTGCATCCTATATTGCTTCTCTCTTGGCACTTAGGCTAGGTGACTCAAAAGGAGAAATAGAGAATTAAATTAAGAACCTAATTTGGCTAAAATGGAAAGGTAATTTAAAGTCCAATCTCTTACAAATTGAGAGCATACTTAATTTAAATACCAAAATCACACAAGTAAATATATAGGCTAATTAAATTATGGGGTGTTACATGATGAACATGACTTGGTGATGAAGAAAAGAAGAAAGGAAGAGACATGTTCTAATTGCTTTCTTTTTTCTTTTCTTTTCTTTTCATTCTTTAATGTAATCGAGAGATAAAATGAAGAAATTGCAAAATATGATTTTTATAGTGAAGGCTCGGTCAAGAAGCAAGTAAAGTGGCTTTCAAATACAAAATTGAGTTTTCTTTCTTTAGTTTAGCTAAAAGAAAAATTGATGAGAAGAAACTTTGCAAACATATTTTTAATAATGAAGATTTCCTTCATTCGGTGAAAGCAATAGGAAGAATGAATTTTTATTCTTTGTCTTAGCTTCTTTCTTTTCTTTTCTTCCTTTTGTTTAACTGAAAAGTCAAAGGAAGGAATTGTAAAAGTAATATGATTGGTTTCTTGTCCAGCTTAGCCGAAAATGATGTGTAAAAGAGTGGAAAAAATGAAGTTTTATTGGTATGTGGTTTAATAATAAGGAAAGAAAAGGGAGAGTGAAAGAATTGAAATTAGGATAGTGAAAGTATGTGAAATTGTCTTTTTTTTCTATATAGACGAGAAGTTATGACATTAGAATAAAAGAGAAATTGCTAAAATTTTATTAAATTATGTTGCTACATCTTGGTTCTAAATAAAGGGAAACAAAAATATTATGCTTTGTGAAATTATTTTAATTTCCTTATATTAAGTATTTTGGCTGAGACACAAAGGTTTTCTTATAAATTTTATTGTCATATTTATTTTAATCTTAGTCAAAATATACTAAGAAAGAGAAAGAAAAGTCATTTAACTTTTTCAAGTTATATTACTGACTTTTGGTTTCAAGTAAAAGAAGAAAAAAAGAAAAGAGAGAATAATAAGGAATTACCCATTATTTAAATTATTAGTTTCATGATATCCTTGCATTAAAAATATGTAATTGAAAAATGGAAGGGTAAATGTCATATGTGTATAAATAAGTATACATTATTAGAGAGAAAGAAGGGAAACAAAGAAAAGATAAAGGAAAATGTACAAAGAAAGGAAAACATAGATTATCAATGAGGAGAACTTAAAGGAAGTATTTATAGTATATGTTCTAGGATAAATAGGTTTGTAACTGACTAATTGACTGTTGGTATAGAACGATAGTTAGTTATTCCATAAAATATGGAATTACAATGATGATTGCAAATTCCAAGTTAGTGTAACCTAAAATGGCTAATAAAAAGGGGACATTTTCTTAGGATTTAACATAATCATGGGTACAAACCAAATCATCCTAGGTCATATATTAGAGATAGTGTACTAGGAATATGATCCACTGGAAAGGGGTGGTGATTCCATAGCACCATGATATGCCCAAAAGCAGAGAGGAACTGATCTATCTATAGGAAACAGTGATCCCGTGAGCTTAATTTCAACATGTTATTAATATTCTTAGAAGGCAGTAATTATGATATATAGAGGTACTTGGATCCACTGGGAGACGCCTCAGATTGTACCAGTGACATTAGTCACACCACAGATATAGAGAAAATTATCTCACTCATGTACGTAGTAGTACATGGACAAGTTCACCTAGTGGCTGTCCCGATACTCCTAAGTATCTCTATTACTGTATGTGGCTTAGCCAATGACTTATGCCTATTTTTCTTATGTATTATGATTGTTTTCTTGTAAAAAATGATGTTATTTCCCTATGCAAGATTAACATGTTTTATGTTCATGATACTATGAGGATATCTATATAATGAATTTACATGATACATTGATATAGCTTCCAATATGAAATTGCATGCCATACATAGTAATGAATTATCTCATTCCAATAGAAATACATGTATATGAAAATAAAGAATGTAGAATGGTTTTTTGTATCACTACGTGGTACATGCCAATGTTATTTTTTAAAAGAAAATGGAATTCTAGCTACTGAGAAATTATTTCTCACTATAATAATTGTTGTGTATCAGATTGCAAGGTACTTAATTTGGCTGGAAGTTGACATTGCGTTAGTAAAGATACCATGGTTGGGTCCTTTCACGTATGTCCAGAACATCTACGTACTGTTTGTTATTAAGGTTCCTCCTGCATAGAGGAGTCAGGCTATATATATCTTTTGTTATTAGATGTAGATAAATAAAATGTAGCCTCTCATCCTGATTGCATATATGTTTTGAGAAAAATCAAGGTGAGTCATTTTTGGATGTAAATACTCAAGAGGGCATATATGTCTGGATATGTTAAAGTAGTAGTTAATAGACCTTTTGATCAGGGTTTGAGTAGCAAGTTTGTTGCCTCCTTACCCTGAAGTATTGTAAATACTTAACAAATCCAGAAATATATGTATGACGTTGTATCTATTATATGAACATATGAATGATATTTTTTGTAATAGTCCAGCTACCCACTTGCAGATATTGTTCACTTTGGGCCTTGCCCTCGCAATTTTGTTTGTCCCCCCTCCTCTCTCGGTCCCAGACCTCAACGTTTCGAGGGAAAATATGTCTACAAGGGAAAGGTATCCACACCATTATAAGGCATGCTTCGTTCTCCTTTTTGACCGATGTGGGACTTTACAATCCACCCCCTAACAGAGCCTAGGGTCCCTGCTAGCACACCGATCTGGGTCCCTGCTCTGATACCATCTTTAACAGTCCAGCTACCACTTGTAGATATTGTTTGCTTTGGGCCCAGCCCTCATGATTTTGTTTCTCCTTCCTCCTCTCTTGGTCCTAAACCTCAAGGTTTTGAGGGAAAACGCATCTACAAGGGAAAGGTATCCACACCCTTATAAGGCATTCTTCATTCTCCTTTCCAACTGATATAGGACTTTACATTTTTGGTATATAAATGTTTTTAATATTTAGTTTCCCCTGTGATGTATTTAAGTAAGAAACCTGAGTATCAAGTCTCAATGACTTCTAGATATTTTACCAGCATAATCATTACGCTTTCAGATATTTTCCTGGCATTATAATGACGTATTATAAATGCATGAGATATTTTAGAGGCGTAATGATTCTATTTCGTACTTTTTTGAAAATTTATTTCCTTCACTTTAGTCCCTAATGTTTTCTTTCAATTTAGTCCCTTCCATCATCTTAAAGATCTTTAGGCCAATTTCATTAAAATCTTTAGACATAAAATTGCCAAATTCATAAATTTAAAGCATAGGTGAAATCAAGAAAAATACAGATATTACACAAAGGGAAAACCATGTAATTTCCTCAAACTATAAATGCTTCCCCCTCTTTATCCATGACCAAGACAATAGGATGTTACTTAGGCAAAATCTCAGCATCATCTCCCTTCTTACAAAGGGGCACATTCACGGCTAAAAGGGGAGAAAAGGGAATTCAACTAGTTTTCATGCAAACATCTCATTCATCCCATTTTCATCACTAATTAGCTATAAAACATCATTTTCCCAACAAAATCATGACAAACTAAGCATTATACAATCACCATTCAAGAATTGGTTTTTTCATGGAAATGGAGACAAAATTGGAAACTAGTCATAAAAACTTTAACAATTTCAATCAACACTCAAATATAGATCCATACAAAATTCTAAACAAATCCCAATGGATTTTTAAGCATTTCATGAATGCAGAGAGATTTTGGGTACTGTTTATGGCAACCATGGAAAAATTCTAAAAGCTGAAAAACTATCATGAAACATGAAATAACTGATGGGAGGATGTAGAGCTACCTTGGTTTGGCAATGGAAGTGGACTTATCTTGAGCTTTCCTTCTCTTTTCCCTTTTCTTCTCCTCAGTCGAACCTACTCTTCTCCTCTCACTCCCATGTCGTTCTCCCTTGGCCAAATGAAGAAGATGTGAGATTTAAATTTGGGTGGCAAAAGACCATTTTGCCCCTAATGACAAAAGAACACTTTAACCTTCACTTTTCCCTTCATTTTTGCTTCACAATTTTGGAAAAAGGCATAATATAAATTCCATAAATATTTTCATGATGAAAGGATAATTTTACCCTAAGATGTAAAATTACAAATTTACCCTTAGTATAAAATTATCATTTTGCCCTTTTAGTTAAAAAAATTATTTTACCCCTTTTCTTGTTTCCATAATTTTCAAAAATATAAGGGAATATTCTTGTTTACTATTTTACTCTTAGGTGAAATTACCATTTTACCCTTGGATAAAAATTGTCCATTTTTCTCTCGAATATTTTTCTAAAGTCATTATGACTTCTAGATATTTTTTAGGTAAAATCATTATGTTTCGGATATTTTTCCGGCATCATAATGACATATCATAAATGCGCGAGATATTTTAGAGGCGTAAGGATTACATTTTCGTCTTTCAGTGAAACCTTTCTTCTTTTCGCTGTAGTCCCTAAACTTTCTTTCAATATGGTCCCTTTTTCCCTTAAAAATTTTAAGGCAAATCCAATACGATCCTTTGGGCATGAAACTACTAATTTATAAATTTAAAACATACTTGAAGATAGGAAAAATGCGGATGTTACAAAGACATTCAAATCACAAGGAAGAGAGGTTACATGTAAGTTTAAATCCTTCATTAACTTATCAAAAATAGAGGAGTAAGATACACCAGAGTCAAATAATGAAAGCAAAAATTGGTCACTTATCATACACTTACCCTTAAGTATATCAAAAAAATTTCTCACCTTCTTCCCTTTCAAAGTGTACACTCTACCCTGAGTCTGAGGTCTAGGCCTGCCATTTGGTTTCCTACTCTGGAAGCAATTCTTGGCGATGTGCCCTGACTTACCAAAACTATAGGATACATTTTTGCCTACCAAGCAAGTTCTACCTCTATGATTTCTCCCACATTTTAGGCAAGGAATAGGGATCAATGGAGCTATCAATGGTTTCTTCCCCTCATTAGTCTTTTGAAACATAAAATTTCAGTTAGGTGGGAAGTTATAAGGTCTTTTCCTAAAATTCTGAATTTGTCTCTTCCCTTTTCCTCCCTCTCTTAGATTTTGGGGTTATAATCCTGCATTTATTGACTATGATGGCATAATTTTTAATATCTAGTGAGGAAATCACTTACTTCATTTCATAGTCCAGCCTTGCCTCTAAGTGCATGGATTTCCAAGCTTCGTCTAAGATAGGAGGAAAACTTAGATATTTCCTAAAATTGAGCGATGTACTCCTTAAAAGGTCGCCCATTCTATTTCAACTGCATGAACTCAACCTCTCTCTCATTTCTCACACTCATAGGAAAGTACTTTTCAAATAAGGCAATTTTAAAATTCTTCCAAGTTAAAGGAATATCTTGCGCCCTTAGTGTTAGGCTCCCTTCCACCAATACTTAGCTTCAGCCTTGAGCATATAGGTGGCAAATTGCCCTTTCTACTCATCAGTGTTGCCCAACACACTAAATAATTTCTCCATCCCCTTCACCCATTCATCAGCTGCCTTAAGATCATATTCTCCTTGAAAGTTCTAGGTTTAGATTTTTGAAAATTAGACTAAGCTTTTTACCTTGATTTCCTTTTGGGTCTACTTGAGGCATAAGGTTTCTCTTTTCTTGGAGTTGCTGTAACATCTGCTCTTTTCATATTCAAGAGATGTTTGTTTATTTTAATGAATTAAATGTTTGTGTTTGTTGCATTAAATTGCATATAGATGCATTAGAATGAGAGTTTTAGGTGAAGAGAAAGAATAAAGACTAAATTGAAAGGAAAAAGATGAAGTGAGCATGGATGTGAGAATTTCCAAAATTTCAAGGCAACAGACCATAATTTTAGCCAAAAGATTTACTGTAGCAATAGAATTTTAAAACTTCCCGCTAGTGAGTTAGGGACAAAATGACATATAGTTGGAGGCTGAATGGTCTAGAATTAGGAGCAGAGTTACAAAAGGCCGGATTGCTTATAAATAGGCCAACCCTTCAGACACTTCATTATGCTTCCTGAAATCTAAACTTTAGAAAGAGAAAGGATGAGATAGAGAGAGAAATAGAAGGAATTGTGAGCGAACAACACTGTTAATCGGATTTAAACATTCCAGAAGCTAGGGAAACTTACTAGAACACTTCCTAATCATCAAACAATGATTATAATAAATCAACAAAAAGGTAGCAAATCACCAGTCTCCCTTATTTTTGAAATTGACTATTCATGGCTAGAAATTTTGAGTTTTCATAATTTTGAACTTAAAGGTGATTAAAACCTAGATTCTTAGTGTTTTTTTGTAACGCCCCTATCTAGTATTACTCTTAATTATGATATAAATAGATAGGTTCGGTACATTGTCTTTATCCTTTATTTAATTAATGTTTGAGCAATTATACCATTAAATTAATTTAAGCAAATTAGGTTCGGGATCTTTTGCTCAGATTAAAACTTACATGCACAGTAGAATAACAAAAATTCTATAATACACAGCGAAAGATTAAACTTTCATACAATTCAAATAATAAGAGTCCAATAATGTCCATTATGTAACAACCGAAGGGATTTTAAAAGATAAAACCTAATTTTCAACGTTAATTCCAATCAAACGAAGCCTGGCATGACTTTCGAGGATAGTGATTCGAAACGGAAGGTTCTTTGAAGTCAGAAACACGATCAAACGGAAGGAAACGTAATCTGGCAATCAAAAATTGACAGATGATGTTTCGTGCATCAATTCCACTGACGGAGGCCAAAACCTTTGCATGGAAATATGTGCCAACATCTGGAAGGATGCCGACACCCTAAAGTATCCTCGGGTGGTCCGAGAAAAGTCAGAATCGCCCCCGGAGGCTTTAAATTTCTCGAATTCCCTCCATTTCTCTCATATCTCTCTCTCTCCTCACCATATTTTCTCTCTCTTCTCTCTCCTCCTTCCTCCACTGTGAACCGCCACTACAGCCATTGTGGGCCGCCACCCAGCATACTAATCGACAGCCCTCACCACCCACAACCTCCAGCAACCACCCACGGCCACCAACGGCCGCCAGCTTCGCCAAAAAATGCCACTTTTCTCCTCCACCGTGCGAAAACTTCACCAGATCAGATCGCCGCTGTCCGTCGCCGTTGACCATCACCGCCCCCACCACCGTGTAGCCCGAGCTGCTAGCTTCCTCCAGTAGCTCTCCGAAGTCGAACAGAGACCGGACGTGACCGGATCGAGGCAATCTTCGTCCGCCGTGCCTCAACTTTCGTGGCTAGAAAATGCCATCCAAATGGCCGTGAACTGCCGCGCCACCACCATATTCGGACTCCTGGACTTACGAGCTTCACCGTGGTGTAATTTTCAAGGCAACCGCACTCCTCCGCCGCGGCGCCACCGTATCTTTGCGGTGTCTTGCAGTACCGCCGCCGTGCCGGAGTTTCTGTACGTGCATCAGGAGAAACTAAACCACCTCGAGACAGAATTCCATCATTCGAGCACATTGGTAATTTTTGATTTCCCAAAAACTGATGATATTTGATTGAAATAGCTGCCGAATGTAATTAGGCAATAAATTGACCTAGGTATTAGGGTAACCAGACTTAGGATCGAAAAACGGATGACATGACAAGCCTGAATATTTAATTTAATGTCCAGGAAATTAATTGGGCTAAGAAATCGAGATTTCGTGAAGTTCTGAAGCAATTTGGAGCGATAGGAGACCAGGTAGGATATTTTATGCTTCCCGAACCCTAGATTTGATTTAGTGGATACCTGAATGATTTAGATGACTTACATAGATTTACGTGTTGCCTTCGATGGAATAAATTGCATGCCTGTGTGCTAAAAACCCTAATTGCATGTTAGACGTTTGTTTATCGAGTTTAGATGCCCTTAAGACGGATTTACTTAGGGTAGGGTACTTGATAGCCGGTATGGGACGGTTGTTAAGTATCCCGAGTACAGGGAGCTTTTAATTGACATTGTTTTTACTTGATTTATCCTGTACTGCGTTAGGGATTACGCGTTAAACCAGGACGACCCTAAGAAAGGTTTAAGGAGTATAAGGGGGGATAGCCTACACGGGGAAACGTTGTGATTTAGGCGTAATACCCTTGAACCCTGAGGAATAGTTGACCGTGTGCATGTGAGTTCGAATAGACTGTATGAGGATGAGAATTGGCGTATGTGCACATGCTAGGGGACGCCCTAGATGTTGATTCTCACCCGGTCCTTGAGTGAGTGATTGGTGTTATGGATCACACTTACAATATAGGCTTGATTCGGGTGATTGGTGTTATAGATCACACCCAACAATAAGAGAGGTATTCTCTCTAGACGACGTGCAATTAGATGATGATTTAGACTTGGTTACAGCAGATTTGTGACCAACGTGGACTTAGATACACCGGGCATGGGATTTTACTTGATTTTGATAATTGATTTTAAAAAGAAATGGAGTTTATGATTTCGATTAATTGCCGCAATTTCGATGTAATTAAATGATTTTTAAAGATAAGGTAATTCACTGTTTTCGAACTGATTTCGAGAAGATGATTTCGGTGTATGCACCGATGGGTATTCAACCAGTTTTCGAATGATATTTGAATTGTAAATTATTATACTGGGATTTTATATCTCATTAAGTTGTTTACTCAGATGAACAGGGACAAGGACAGGAACGCAGACGATAGCCGATGATGCCGTGGTGATAAACAGGAGAATGACTTAGCTTCGGCTTGAATCGTTTGTATATATACTTTGATGACATTGCTGTTTATTGGGTTTTGACTTTTATATTTTCTGTATGGATTGGATTGATTGTACATGTATAAATCAGGTGTTGTATGTTGACTGTAGTGATGGGATTGACGTTGTTGTATATGGATTCTGTTAATTATGTTTATGTTGTTGATGGACTGGCTGTATGATTGTAAACAAGTTATTTTGTACTTTGGATATGATTGAAATATAGAGGAAACTCTGCTAGATTTTTGGTAGGGTTTACTGCTGTAAACTTGGGAAATTCAGTTGGAATATATGTGAGTGCATGATGTGATGTATATGTGAGTTTTAGATTTCATTCCAGAGTAATTTATGATGTATGTAAGTATGATTAGTTTAGCTGCGTGTGGATTAGGGTTAAATGGAATTCGAATGGACAACAGAAATTCTATTTGGGTTACGCTCAACCAGTAGCGATCCCCTGCCATTCCCACATCGGGAATAACTAATTGAACCAACCCATATGCTTCCGCTAATCAGATAAGCATTACGTATGTCATATTAAGGGGTCGTTACAATTATGGTATCAGAGCCAGGTTTGTCGGATCATCTGGTTTAGTGGGTTAGGGACTTGAATCTTCGAGCTTGTAGCTTTAGGGTTGATTGATTTAACTCTGGAATGATAGGACCTGATTTTGAATCGATAATGAATGAAATGAATTTAATGCATTTCTGTTAACTGTTGCTGTATAACCGATCTGTTTATTTTCTGTGTCAGATAAGTATGGCAGAATCTAGCAGGGATGCCACCTACAGGCCCAGAGGAAGGCCAAGGCACAGGAATCAGGGTGCTTCGGGTAGTGGTAGCATGGAGACTGATGTCGACATGCGTGATATGATGGAATCCATCCGATTAATGGCTAATGCGATGAGAGATCAGGCCACTACCAGTGCTAATGTAATGAGACAGCAGCAGGAAGACAGACAGACGAGAAATGACAGAGCCACTCAACATGCAAACCCACTATATCAGGGATGGATTGAGTTTTAGAGAGCAGGTCCATCTCCATTTGTAGGTGCCTCCGATCCAGCTGTTGTGGAAGCTTGGGTGAAAGAAATTGAAAAGATTTTTAGATTGTTGCAGTGCAACGACGAGCAGAAGGTCACATATGCAACATACATGTTGAAAGGTGAAGCATAACTCTGGTGGACAGATGCCTAGCAACTGATGGAGAGCCGAGGCATTCCATTTACTTGGGAATCTTTCAAGAGAGTCTTTATGGATCAATATATCCCTGAGAGCATAAAACAATCAAAGGAAGCACAGTTTCTGAAGCTCACACAGGGAGGCAAGCCATTTGACGAGTATTTGAAACATTTTGAAGAATTATCACGATACTCCACCTACCTGCGAATGCATTATGACGAGGCTTAAAAAGCGAAGCAACTAGAAGAAGGCCTAGATTTACCCATGAAGACTTAGTTAGCTACCCTGGAGATTCGAGACTTCGCCACGCTGGTAAACAAATGCCGGATCCTGAGCAAGATCTAGAACAGAGACAAGCTCAGAATATGACATAGAGAATAGGGAACCGGCCCAAACAAGCACCCAGAAACCTTAATGTGAGAAGCGGTATGTTTAAACCGCAACCAGGGGCTTCTAGTAGCAGTGGGAGGCAACCTGATAATGCTCCTTGTCTAAAGTGTGGCACCAGACATCCAAATCAGCCCTGCTGGCATCAGACTCCACTTCAATGTTACAGATGTGGAGGTACGGGACACATGGACAGATACTGCCCCTCTACCGGGAACCAGCCAACATCCGATAGCCGGAGACCACAGGCTCCAGGGAGAGTTTTTACTATGAATGCTGCCAATGTCGACAGGTCTTCGGGCTTAATGCAGGGTAGAGGTAAAATTTATAATTTTTCTTTAATAGTATTGTTTGATTCGGGTGCTATGCACTCATTTATTGCTAATTCATGAGTAGAAAGAATAAGATTACCTGTTCAAACCCTGCCCTGTGACCTATAAATATCCACACCCTTGGGAGAAGCCACTATGTCCCCACGAATATGCCTAAATTACCCCTTAACCATTGAAGATACTTTATTCCTTATGGACCTAGTGTGTATACCATTGTCAGGGATCGACATTATTTTGGGAATGGATTGGTTGACTAGGAATCGGGTCTTGTTAAATTGTTCCGAAGGGACAATTACTTATTTGGATAACGTGCTTGTGCGAGGGAGTGACCGGGTTTGTGAGATAGGTGATATGTCCCTTAATCTCTCTGAGGTAGAGTTGCAGGATAGACTAAGTCAAATCTCAATCGTTAGTGACTTTCCGGAGGTATTTCCTTTGGAAATAAGTAAACTGGCACCACCTAGGGAGATAGAGTTCACCATTGACTTGATTCCGGGCGCGGGTCCCATAACCATGACCCCATATGTATGGCCCCTACAGAATTAAGAGAATTAAAGGTCCAAATCGAAGATATGTTAGAGAAGGGGTTTATTAGGCCAAGTGTATCGCCATGGGGAGCTCCGATCTTATTCGTAAAGAAGAAAGATGGGAGTTTAAGACTGTGTATTAATTACCAACAATTGAATAAGGTAACCATTAAGAACAAATACCCATTGCCACGTATTGATGATTTGTTTGATCAGTTACAAGGCGCGACTGTATTTTCTAAGATTGATTTAAGATCAGGATACCACCAGATTAGGGTTAGAGAGGAGGACATTCCTAAGACAGCGTTCAGGACAAGATACGGCCATTACGAGTTTTTAGTGATGCCGTTTGGATTGACGAATGCACCCGCTATTTTTATGGATTATATGAACAAGATTTTCAGACCTTATTTAGATCAATTTGTCGTGGTATTCATCGATGATATCTTAGTCTATTCCAAGAATCATGAAGAACATGCCCAGCATCTTAGCATTGTGCTACAGATACTAGAAGAGAAGCAGTTGTATGCAAAGCTAGAGAAATGTGAGTTTTGGTTAGAAGAAGTGAAATTCTTAGGACACGTGGTAAATGGGGAAGGGATAGCGGGCGACCTAAAGAAAATTGAAGCAGTATTAGATTGGGAACGACCTAGAACGGTCACCGAGATTAGGAGTTTCCTGGGTTTGGCCGGCTATTATTGAAAATTCATTCAAGGATTTTCTCAGATAGCTGTGCCATTAACCCGGTTGACTCGGAAAGGGGTAAATTTTGAATGGAGCGAATAGTGTGAGACTAGTTTTCAAATTCTGAAAGAGAAATTAACCACTACTCCTGTATTAATTATTCCGAAACGCCTAGAACCCTTTACTGTATACACAGATGCATCTTTGAGAGGCCTAGGTTATGTTTTAATGCAGGATGGGAAAGTTGTGGCTTATGCATCGCGACAATTGAAACCTGCAGAAGAGAACTACCCCACCCATGACTTAGAATTAGCTGCTGTCGTGTTTGCCCTAAAGATTTGGAGACATTACCTGTATGGCGCTGTGTTTGAGGTATATAGTGATCATAAGAGCCTTAGGTATTTGTTTGATCAGAAGGAATTAAACATGAGGCTGCGTAGGTGGGTAGAATATCTGAAAGACTTTGATTATGAATTGAAATATCATGCAGGAAAAGCGAATGTCGTGGCTGATGCATTGAGCCGAAAGTCACTACAAGTAGCTAGTTTAATGATTGGTGAGATGAGGTTACCTGAGGATTTTGAGAATCTTAGCCTCAACGTAATCTCGTTTCTGCAAAGATTAGTGATGAGTGACTTTTTGATAACCTGCGAATTGAGAGAATTAATTAGACAAGCCCAACTTGAGGATGAATCCTTGGAGGTATACGTAGATCAACCCGATTTTGGACTAGCACCTGATGGAGTTTTAATGTTTAGGAAGAGGGTAGTGATTTCGAACCATCAGGAGCTAAAGGAAAAAGTGTTAGCAGAAGCCCATAGAAGCCATTACACTATTCACCCCCAATATTTCCAAGATGTATCAGGATTTAAAGAGGAATTTTTAGTGGCCCGGTATGCGGAAGGATATCATGAACTACGTGAATGCCTGTCTGACTTGTCAACAGGTTAAAATAGAACACCAGAAACCCGCAGGGCTACTAAAACCATTGGAGATACCAGAGAGAAAATGGGATCAGATAACTATGGATTTCGTGGTAGGTTTACCTAGAACACCAGCAGGATTTGATGCCATTTGGGTGATAGTGGATAGGTTGACCAAGTCTACGCACTTTCTAACTGTCAAGGTGCGTTACTCCATGGAGAAATTAGCCGAAGTATACCTTAGGGAAATCGTGAGATTACATGGAATATCGTCAGGTATTGTATCTGATCGAGACCCTAGGTTTACTTCGAGATTCTGGCAATCCCTACAACAAGCCTTAGGGACCCAACTTAAATTTAGCATAGCCTATCATCCTCAGACTGACGGGCAGTCTGAGAGGACTATTCAAACCCTAGAAGACATGTTAAGGGCTTGTGTGCTTGAGCAGAAAGGAAGTTAGGATAAACACCTGCCGTTGATAAAGTTTGCATACAACAACAGTTATCACTCTACCATCGGTATGGCACCGTATGAGGCTCTATATGGGAGGAGTTGTAAGTCACCTTTAAGTTGGGTAGAAATGGGGGAGAGTGCATTGTTGGGACCCGAAATGGTACAAGAAACCACTGATCAAATTAAAATGATTAGGAAAAAGATGAGAATTGCCCAACAGAGGCAAGAATCCTATGCCAGCAAGAGAAGAAGGCCTTTGGAATTTAACGAGGGAGATCACGTATTTCTGAGAGTGTCCCCTACCACGGGTATCGGTAGACAGGTAAGGGCCAAGAAATTAAGCCCTAGATTCCTAGGACCATTCCAAATTTTACAAAGAGTCGGTCCCGTTGCCTACCAAATTGCCTTACCTCCCTATTTGTCCAACTTACATAATGTTTTCCATGTCTCCCAACTTCGTAAATATGTCCCAGATCCTGCGCATGTATTAGGGAATCAACCGATAATATTAAAGGAAAATTTGACTTATGAATCTACTCCTGTTCAAATCCTTGACTTTAAGACTAAGCAACTTCGAAGTAAAATAATCCCTTTAGTTAAGGTACTTTGGCAGGATGTGGCATCGCAGGAGATGACGAGGGAGAAAGAAGACGAGATGAGGCAAAGATGCCTAGAACTATTTACATATATGAATTTTGGGGACAAAATTTCTTTTAAAGGGGGGAGAATGTAACAACCGAAGGGATTTTAAAAGATAAAACCTAATTTTCAACGTTAATTCCAATCAAACGAAGCCTGACACGACTTTCGAGGATAGTGATTCGAAACAGAAGATTGCTTGAAGTCAGAAACACGATCAAACAGAAGGAAACACAATCCGACAATAAGAAACTGACAAAAAATGTTTCGTGCGTCAATTCCACTGACGGAGGGCAAAACCTTTGCATAGAAATACGTGCCAATATCTGGAAGGATGCCGACACCCTAAAGTATCCTCGGGTGGTCCAGGAAAAGTCGAAATCGCCCCCGGAGGCTTTAAATTTCTCGAATTCCCTCTATTTCTCTCATATCTCTCTCTCTCCTCACTATATTTTCTCTCTCTTCTCTCTCCTCCTTCCTCCACCGTGAACCACTGCTACAGCCACCGTGGGCTGCCACCCAGCATACCAATCGACAGCCCTCACCACCCACAACCTTCAGCAACCACCCACGGCCACCAACGGCCGCCAGCTTTGCCAGAAAATGCCATTTTTCTCCTCTACCGTGTGAAAACTTCATCAGCTCAGATCACCACCGTCTGTCACCGTTAACCGTCACTGCCCCCACCACCGTGTAGCCCGAGTTGCCAGCTTCCTCCAGTAGCTCACCGACGTCGAACGGAGACCGAACGCACCCAGATCGAGGCAATCTCTGTCTGCCGTGCGTTAACTTTCGTGCCTAGAAAATGCCATCCAAACGACCGTGAACCGCCGCGCCACCACCATATTCAGACTCCTAGACTTGCGGGCTTCACCGTGGTGTAATTTTGGAGGCAAATTGCAAACCTCTATCGTGCGCCACCGTACGCCGCCGTGTGCCGATGTGCGCCGCTGTGCCGGAGTTTTTGGACGTGCATCGAGAGAAACCGAGACCACCTCGAGATAGAATTCCATCATCTGAGAACATTGGTAAGGTCCGATTTCCCAAAAACTGATGATATTTGATTGAAATAGCTGCCGAACGTAATTAGGAAATAAATTGACCTAGGTATTAGGGTAACCGGACTTAGGACCAAAAAATGGATGACGTGACAAGCCTGAATATTTAATTTAATTTCCAGGAAATTAATTGGGCTCACAAATTGAGTTTTCGTGAAGTTCTGAAGCAATTTGGAGTGATAGGAGACCAGGTAGGATAATTTACGCTTCCTGAACCCTAGATTTGACTTAGTGGATACCTAAATGATTTAGATGATTTGCTTGGATTTGCGTGCTGCCTTCGATGGAATAAATTGCATGCCTGTGTGATGAAAACCCTAATTGCATGTTAGACGTTTGTTTATTGAGTTTAGATACCCTTAGGACGGATTTACTTAGGGTAGGGTACTTGATAGCCGGTATGGGACGGTTGTTAAGTATCCCGAGTACAGTGAGCTTTTAATTGACATTTTTTTTACTTGATTTAGCCTGTACTGCGTTAGGGATTACGCGTTAAACCAGGACGACCCTAAGAAAGGTTTAAGGAGTATAAGGGGGGATAGCCTACACGGGGAAACATTGTAATTTAGGCGTAATACCATAGAACCCTGAGGAATAGCCGACCGTGTGCATGTATGTTTGAATAGACTGTATGAGGATGAGAATTGGCGTATATGCACATGTTAGGGGATGCCCTAGATGTTGATTCTCACCCGGTCCTTGAGTGAGTGATTGGTGTTACGGATCACACTCACAATATAGGCTTGATTCGGGTGATTGGTGTTACGGATCACACCCAATGATAAGAGAGGTATTCTCTCTAGACGACGTGCAATTAGATGATGATTTAGACTTGGTTACAGCAGATTTGTGACCAACGTGGACTTAGATACACCGGGCATGGGATTTTACTTGATTTTGATGATTGATTTTAAAAAGAAATGGAGTTTATGATTTTGATTAATTGCCGCGATTTTTATGTAATTAAATGATTTTTAAAGATAAGGTAATTCACTATTTTCGAACTAATTTCGGGAAGATGATTTCGGTGTTTGCACCGCTGGGTATTTAACCAGTTTTTGAATGATATTTGAATTGTAAATTATTCTACTGGGATTTTATATCTCATTAGGTTGTTTACTCAGATGAACAGGGACAAGGACAGGAACCCAAACGATAGCCGATGATGCCGTCGTGATAAACAGGAGAATGACTTAGCTTAGGCTTGAATCGTTTGTATATATACTTTAATGACATTGCTGTTTATTGGGTTCTGACTTTTTTGTTTTCTGTATGGATTGGATTGATTGTACATGTATAAATCAGGTGTTGTATGTTGACTGTAGTGATGGGATTGACGTTGCTGTATATGGATTGTGTTAATTATGTTTATGTTGTTGATGGACTGGCTGTATGATTGTAAACAGGTGATTTTGTACTTTGGATATGATCAAAATACAGAGGAAACTCTGCCAAATTTTCGGTAGGGTTTACCGCTGTAAACTTGGGAAATTCAGTTGGAATATATGTGAGTGCATGATGTGATGTATATGTGAGTTTTAGATTTCATTCCAGAGTAATTTATGATGTATGTAAGTATGATTAGTTTAGCTGCGTGTGGATTAGGGTTGAACGGAATTCGAATGGACAAAGGAAAGTCTATTTGGGTTACGCTCAACCAGTAGCGATCCCCTGCCATTCCCACATCGGGAATAACTAATTGAACCAACCCATATGCTTCCGCTAATCAGATAAGCATTACGTATGTCGTATTAGGGGGTCATTACACATTACATCACAGTAAGCATATATCAGGATATGCGAAGCACCCGTCCATAGAAAGTCAGGTGACAACAATCCTGTCAGTTAGACTCCTTTTACAAATTTCTAGGATAGACCGGTCCTTCACCTATCCCTTCCCTTATTCTTTCCTAACTACATCTCAGGGTTACTGCTAAAAGAATAATCCTAGCTTTATCTAAACTAGGACCCAAAAATAGGGGTTACAAAAATTTTCTTTAACCCAAAAAGAACTTCTATCTCCCTGCCCTGATAAGCGTCCGTATCTGATACATATTAGCATAATAATGAGAAACACAAGTTTCCCAGTAGATTAACAATTTTGATTTTTAAAACAGCTAATATGTATTAGAGTGCAAGAACCAAAATATTTAACTCTACATTCTTGAAATTAAAATATAGTGTTCATAAATATAAACTGGCAAGCAATGTATGATCAATTTAAATGTCAATAAGATAAAGATAATATTCTTGCAAGTAAGACATCTAGCACATTATAAAACACACTATCATGAAATTACCAAAAACATTTACGCTTATCATTCTTAAAACATATTTAATATAAAAGTTGTGCACACTCGGGCACTCGTGGACACTTGGCCACCTTTAAAATTCTTTGTGCACACTTGGGCACTTTGTGGACACTTGGCCGCCTTCCTAGGGTCATTGTGCACATTCGGGCACTACATGGACACTGGGCCACCACTTAGGGTAATTGTGCACACTTAGGCACTCTGTGGACACTTGGCCACCTTCCTAGGGTCATTGTGGACACTGGGGTACTACGTGGACACTGGGGCACTACGTGGACACTGGGCCACCGCCTAGGGTAATTGTGCACACTCGGGCACTCTGTGGACACTTGGCCACCTTCCTAGGGTTATTGTGCACACTTGAGCACTACTTGGACACTGGGCTACCTTTCTAGGATCATTGTGCACACTTAGGCACTACGTGGACACTGGGCCACCACCTAGGGTAATTGTGCACACTTGGGCACTCTATGGACACTTGGCCACCTTTATGATTCTTTAACAATTCTCGAGGGAACTTTTCCTTTTATTAAATCATAATACTAGTGTACATCTCCTTAAAATTCAAAAATTTTGAGAATAAATGTCCCTTTCTTTGAAATTAATATCGATGTACACTTCTCATAAAAAAATTCTATTAATTTCATGAAGAATTTCCCCTTTCTTTGGAAATTACTTTAAATGTACGTTTCTTATGAAAGTACTAATATTTTTTAGAATACTTTCGCTTTTCTTGAAATTTAACTCTAGGGTACAATCCTTATAAAAATTTTAGTATTTTCAAAAATAATTTCTCCTAGCTTGAAAATAAATTTTAACGTGCATTTCTTATAAGAATTCTAATAAATCCTAGACTAATTTCCCTTTCTTGAAAATTAATATCGATGCACATATCTTATAGAATGTTAATAAACTCAAGAATAAATTTCTCTTTTCTTAAAAATTACATTGATGTGCATCTCTTATAAACTTCAAGAATAAATTTCCTTATTTTTTTGAAAAATAATACTAAGGTGCATCGCTTGTAAATTACCAGAATAAATTCCATGGACTTGGCCTAGGGAGATTTATTAATTGGGAAATTCCATTTTCTTCCTTCATTCTTTACTAACAGCCATAAATGGTAGGGTTTCCTTCCTTAAGCTTGAATTTAACACCATGCAACGCTATTCTTTTTCTCTTTCTTTTTTTTTTCAACAACATACTCATGCTATCTCATCTATCGACATTTCAATAAACCACATAAGCCAGCTAACAGACTTATATTTTTTCAAGAATACAGGTATACCATTATGTTCCTAAGAAAACTTGCAAAGCATGTTGGTTGCATCAATTAAAACATGGAACATAATCTCAAATTGTTAACCTACCTTGAGGATGAATAGAAGGAAGTGATCTTGGCCTTTCCTTTGATCTCCTTTTACACCTTGCTTCCTTTAATTCTTACTTCCCTACAATAAATGTCAAATTTTCACTTCGGTCCAATCATTAAGGAACAGTCGGACACAAAATCCATAGGAAAACATCAAATTAGGGTATTTAAATTATACCAGAGGTTTCAGAAGATCGAGATCTAATTTCTATGATTTTCCAGCAGTTCTGGCGATGGTGCACGACGACGCATGGAAGTTGTGGTCGAAAAGTACACCAAAATGTAGCCCATAACTCGAGGATGCTGGATCCAATGTCTATTCGATGAAACATGATCGTTTAGATGGCATTTTTTGGCAACGAAGGCGATGAATGACGAAATTGTTTTCCCCTGCTCTGGGCACGAGGCAGTGGCGCTCTATCAGCTAGAAGCTAGTGGAAGAAGCTGGCATCTCAGGCTTCCCAATGGTAGTGGCGGTGTGGCCGAACGACGTTAGATGGCAAAGACGTGGCCTTGAAATCTTAACAGAAAGGAAAAATGCCATTTTTTGGCGGCTGTGGTAACCGACAGCCACTGCAATGGCTTGCCGTGACATCGGGCTGAGCTATTGAACCTTCCAATAGTGACAGATGGCATTGCAGTGGCTGGTTGTTGAGTGGACGATGGTGGTAATTTTTAGAGGAAAAGAGAGCATGGGAAAAGAGTGAAAATGGGGGGGAAATGGAGAATAATGGGTTTTAAATCTCCTGAGGGCATTTTGGTCTTTTCACACTTTGCCCTAGATAAATTTCAAATGTATTTTCTGATTTAGGCATGACTTTAGGACGATATGGAAGGAATTTGGAAATTTTCAAACTAGCTCAAGCTTCTCAAAATTATCTACAAAGTTTCTCAAGGCAGATCAAAATCCCACTATCAGATATAATTTAATTCCAAAAAATTTTCAAATTTTAGCTAAAAGCTCAGAAAATTTTCCTTAATTCAATTTCAACAAAATCAAAATTTATTTTAAAAATCGGGTTGTTATATTTTTTGATTGCTATTGGATGTTTTAAACTACTTGAATATACTTGTGAATGCATGAATGCAAATATGAAAAATGGATTTTTCATGGTTTTTAAGAAAGAGTTTAAATCCAAGATTTGAGCATGAGTAATCGGTGGTTTGGGCTATTTTTGTGTGGTAAATAAAGCTCCTATGCTATTATTGAGTTTTTAATCATCAAAACCCTTTTAAAAATATGTTCTTGGGCTAAAATAATTGGTCAATGGCAAGTTTTAAAATAGAGCATAATGTAGCAGTTGACTTGTAGCCCTTACTAGTCGACTGTCATGCTCTTGAGTTGCCCAGAAAGATGTCCAGAATGCTAGCAGCCAATTGCCAGGGAGTCAATTGCCGTGTTCTTATTTTTTAGAAATTAGCCTATAATAGATCATTCGACTGTCGGGGTCCTGGAAGTTGACTGGTTACTCTCTGTTTGAAATATTTTTAGGATAGTAAGCTGGCAGTCAATAGCCAAGAGGCTGGAAGTCAACTTGTAGCTCTTTGTTTTGGGAAATTTGACTCAATAACCTATTTTAATCCACAATTAGCCTAATACTTTACTCAAATATAGGATTTAATCTTGAATTGTAATGGGTAACATGAAAAATGATAATGTTTGAGAAATTATGAGAAAGAGAAGAGAAACAAGAGATTTTAATTGAGCATGAACCTTAAATGGGAATGACTGCAAATGGTTGATTCACGAGAATAGCTATAAATGGTTATATCGCGAGAATAGCTGCAATTGGTTGTACTTCAAGAATAGCCTTGGCTTTAATCCAAGAAAAGTCATAGATGATTAACCATGAGAATTATTGTAGACAGCTGACCACGAGAATTATTGCAAACGGTTAACCATCAGAATTATTGCAGACGAATAGCCATAAGAATCTTTACAGACGGTGAAAACTACAAGAATAATTACAGGTGGTCATAGGCCACAAGAGAACTCATTTATGAATGGAAATTTTTGAAAGAGTTATTTTATGATGCTTTTGACTATGGCAATATGAAATTGCAAGATTTCTTTGTTTATGCTCTATACTAATATAAGAATATGATTTGTATAATCCATGTACATTATTCCAATAGCATAATATTTTAAACTATTATGAAAAAGAATGTGGTGGATTTTTGTATCTGTACGGTGGTACAAGTAGCTATTTTTAAATATAGGTGATTATTGCTATTGAGAAATATTTCTCATTAAAGTTAGTTTGTATCAAATTTCTAGGTACCAGGTGCTGTTGGAGGTAGAGATAGAGGTAGTAGAGGTACCTTTTCTAGGGTATTTTCCTGTGATACTGGACTATGGGTCCTATTTGTATTTGAATTACCACCCACCCCCTGACTGTATGCATAACTAGGAATATATGGTAGGTTTTTGACATGCCCATACCTTGAATCCTTATTAATATTTTGGAAGGATCAGGAGGACAATTTTGATGTAGAAAGAGAAAGAGGGAATATATGTCTTAAGATATGTGAGGTAGCATTTTTTTAAAAAGGGTATGAGTGGCAGGTTTGTTGTCTCTTTACCCTTGATTAACACACTCACATATCTCTAGGTATATGTCTAGCACACACTACTGTTTATGGATGTATAAATATTATGTAAAGTTAAATATGAATGTAAATATATCTATATCTATTTATCTCATTTAAATTACTTTATTTATTTTTGCTTTGTAACGTATGAGAACCCGAGTGTAGTAACCCAAACTAGTGGCACTAAATTATTTAACTTAGAAAAAGTTAAAAATGTGCTCGGGTAGAGGTAGTAGTAAACTCATCAATCCTATATTATATCACCTTATATTATTTAATCACCTAAAAGGAATATAGGGTTGGGGTGTTACAGTTACTGCAATAGTTGAGTAATGGTGTCAGCCTGAAGTCTCATGGCTTCCACCATGGACCTTGAAAATTCTATAGAATTCTCACCCTATTTTCCTCATCCCTAGTAGTGTTTCCAACATTCCACCTAAGGGATGCCATTTTTTTACTTTACAAAATAGATGATATGAGGTGATCATTCTTAATAAATCAGTACTTCTAGAGAAAACAAGGCATACTACAGAATACTGGTAACCCAAACCTAAATCTCAATTCCTCACTTCAAGATAGGATATAAACTAGTAAACTATTCAGCTTAGCTACATAGCTTACATCTAACTCTCCTATGAGGAACACTACCTAAATCAGAACCAGGTTCTAATACCAACAATGTAACATCCCATCTCTATAAGCCCTTATATAGTCTAGCCTATAGAGATAGTATGATACTAACTCATCTTTCTGTTTAACTACTCAAGTTCAATTTTAGTTTATTACCTAGGATCCATTTACTAATTCAGTTAAAGGTTTAAGTTTCACTCTGGTAACTCACTCATATGCACAATGCACATGAGAGCTCACCTAAAAGAGCTTGCCTACAAGAGTTCGCCCATATGGCTCACTTATGAAAGCTTTGCCCATAGGGATTCATCTATGAGAACTTCCTAAGACCTACCATGAGTTCATCTCTCAGGGTTAGTTCCAATGAATTACTCTCAGAAGGCTCACCCTAAGATTGGCCTCAGAAATCTAAGTAATTGATTAGCCTTTATAGGTTCACCAACAGGGTTCATACCATGGCTCTCCTCTTGGTCTGTCACTTAGGCCTTCCTAATGGGTCATCATCCATTAGGGTTTACTTAGTGGAACTCGCCTCAAAGGAGTTCATCCTGGAAAAGCTCACCTCTAAAGTCATTGCCCACCATCCTAAAGAACACACCAACTTCTGCTATGTTACCTAATTTTCTGATACACATATCCTAAATCTAGAATCACTCCAAAACATTTAGTTTCTCATGCTTTTAATTCATGAATAAATTTATAGAATCTTTTCCTACACTTAGGCTAACATCATACTTAAATTCAAGTTTTCATGAAGAGTCATTTTGCTATTAATTAAAGTTCAATCTTATTTACTAATCAATCCTTGGAAGAAATTGTAAATTTAAGAAGTTTACAAAAGTTCTTCCCTTCATGTACCACCTTTTATCTTTATTTTTTTACTAACTCTTTGAGCTTTATTAACCCAAATGTGTCTTTTACTAAAATGCTCCCTTTCTCTAAAAGATATTTTTAATATTTTATATTTTAATTTAAAATTATCAATTTAATTCACTTTAAAATAAAAATTAATATTTTATATTAATAAAATATATACTTAATACTCGTTATATCAATATAATGATATTGTAATTAAAATGAGTGAATTATAAATTTCTTAGAATAGAAGAATATAAGTTATTCTATTTTTAAATATCACCATCACAACACATGTAAGAAAATAGGTCGAACTAGCAAGTAAAGGTTTTCAACTAAGATATTTATACAAGAGTACTTGGTCTATTAGTGTAGCATTTCATTATTCCAAGCGTTTCTCTTAGGGAGTGTTTGGAAGGAGGATTTTCAAAGAGAAGGGAAGGTAAGGGAAAGAAATGTAATAACGTTTCCCTTGTTTGTTTTTTAAAATTTTAGATGGGAAGGAATTGATGGATTTTAGGTTAATCTTCACACTACAAAAAAATTGAGCTTCAGTGGTGACAAATGTCACCACCGAAAGTATAAAAGTTGCCACAGAAAAGGGACAAAAATTGCCACAGATTTTCAAACTCACGAATAAAAAAGTCGACACAGATGGAATCCTCTGTAGCGACAATTATTGTCACCGCAGATGCCCCTTTTTGTGGCGACAATTATTGTCGCCACAGATGCCACTTTCTATGGCGACAAGAATTGTCGCCACTGAAGCCTATTTTTGTGGCAACTTTTATTGTTGCCACAAATTTGTCACCATAGAAGATCCTAAATGATTGTAATTCAATTTTGCCACATTACATTACAAATAAATAGAGAAATATTACATAGTAGAATTATGAAACAAAATAACATTACATTGACAAATAAATAGTGTTACATTTGTTACCATATTGTAGTCAATAATTTACAATAATTACATAATTAACAGTAGTTACAAAGCTAAAACATATTTCTTGCATTCATCATTGGTTCCTCCTTCCTGATGTTTGTCCCTACTTAAAATATAAACATTAAGGATAAGATAAAAATAAAAAGAAATACACATAAAAACTTATAATCATTGAAACATTATAGCACCTAATCATGGCATATGAGCAACCAAATCCACCTTAAAACTTATGAGATAACAATCAAAACAACGTCAAGAACAAATACACAACAGGAGCAAGATACTATTGACATTCATATAATGAGAAGATAGTAATCACAATCCCAAAACCAAGCAAAAAATTAGACAGCAAGCAAAGGTTGGGACAAGATACTAATCACAATCCCAAAACCAAGCAAAAATTTAGACAGCAAGAAAAGGTTGGGACAAGATACTAATCACAGCCCAAAACCAAGCAAAAATTTAGACAGCAACCAAAGGTTGGGACAAGTTACTAATCACAATTCCAAAACCAAGCTAATCGCTCAACACCAAAATGACAACACAGTATCATCAAACTATCAGATTGCATCAACAATACAATTAAATTTTAGCCCATTATCATCAACAAATCAATGTAACAAGGGAACAGAATAACTAAAATTCATGGTTACCTGTTGAAATCTTGACATTATTACATCCAACTGTGCTTGGATCCTCCGATCAATCTCAACTTACATTTTACATTCAACCTCAGTTTGCATCTGACATTGAAGCTCAGCACGCTCCTCCTAGAGCTTCCTATTAAGTTCAGCTTGCATCTGAGATTTTTCTCAGCACGCTCCTCCTGGAGCTTCCTATCAAGTTTAGCTTGCATCTGCTCACGTACACTTTCAATTGCAGATGACATGCTGGCTTCCATACTTATTTGTTGCTGAGATTTCCTAGTGGATGGCTTCTTTCCATAGACTTTTCCACAAACAAATCCTGACCTTTCTCCAAGAACTGATGCCAAAATCTCATCTCTGATCAATGGGTTCTCAGTTTCCTGTTGCTGAGACATAACCTCTTAAATGTGTGCCTACATTATTAATGCAAACAATGATAATAGGCACAAGAAATGATATTTAAAATTTAAAAGATAATTTAAATTTTTAACATACATGAATTTCTTGTGATTTTGGATCGGACCACACAACTTCTCCTTCTTTTGTTCTACGAGTGTGTTAGAGCTACCATACTCGATCAACCAATGCCTTTTCTCCAGTCTCAGGATTCCTCTACAAGAAAAACAAGTATTTATTGTACCATGGTTAAGTAATTAAATAATTAAAGTTACTTACCGTAGATTCTTCAATATCAGAAAATGATCGAGGGCCACATGTATGTCGTGTTATTTGTTGTACCCTATTTTTTTTGTTTCTTTCACTAGCAACCTACAATAATGAAACTCTCATAGTTTAAACAACTAAATAAAAACTCTTATAATTTAAATAATTTAAAAAATATATAATTCCACATTACCTTGAATTCTTTTGAACCATAATGTGCTACCAACCACTCCCAATCTTTAGGTGTAACATCAATTGGTCGATTGGCCAATCTCTCTTCATCGTTGTTGAAGTGGTTGTAATGTTTGTGCAAATGGGTCTTCCATGCTCTGAATAGCCACTGCACAGTGGTGATGACAAATTTTTCCATTGCTAGTTGTCTTCTGTCATCGCCAATCTCAAACTTTTCCTGAAATATAAACAAATTTTTACTTATAAAGAAAGACAAAAAAGTATGCAATTATATGCCTATTTGTAACTTATTACCTTCACTTTCAACCACATTGCTTGTCCATATGTAGCAAAAATGTTCTGCCACCTACCAGCTCTGAAGGAGACAGTCTGCTTAACTATAAATCTGCAGTAGTTGGCTATATCTCTAGCCTCAGGGCCCACAGCTCTCTTAATATCATTAGGGATATCAATTTTAATCTTGCTGCCAAATTTTATTTTCATATCCACTGCAATTGACTTATATTTTCCTCTTCCAGTCTTAGAGGTGCAAGAAGCTATAAATGACAAGAAAAACGGTTAATCTTGCTTCTACATATTATTGAATAATATGCATAAAGGTAAATTAACCTGAACTACTTAAATTCCTTGATCCTTGGACCGGTAGAGATTCCTCATTTAGCTGTTGACTTGACTTCATTCAGGTGAGCATTGTGTTGTGGGATTCTATCGACATGTGGTGGTGACAATCGTAGACTTGAACTCACTTCTCTTTGGTTGTCAAGTATTCCTCGACGTGCACCAGCTTTTACAATCCTTCCACCTCGACCTCGCATAAGAATTGACATCTTCCGCAATGTTGTATTTAAGAAATAAAGTTAAAAATAATAAAATACATATATTATTAGATTATACATAAGAATGTAAAAAAATTTTTTTTATCTATATAACAACGTTTAATTAGTCTTCAGAATCCTCGGTGTCTTGTGTGTCGTCATATATTAAATCTTTTTCCTCACTTTCTTCACTTACACTTGAGTCTATAGAATTGTCATCAATGAAATCCAGGTCAGTAGAAGTACGCATATTTGTTTATGCTTCATCGCTTTCTTGATTGATGGATTGTGGTTCAACATCTATTTGTTCAAAAGTAACTACAATCTCATTTTGCACTTCATTTTTTGTTGTAACATTTAATTTCTCAGCCTCAATTTGCTGATACGCTTCTTTATCGAGCAACACAAGGTCACCATCATTGCCATCATATTGCGGCATGCTGAATAGGTCTCGAGGATTTGTCTTCACAATAATTAACCAACCTTGATCAATCATATCATCTAAGTAGAACACTTGTTCAGCTTGAGATGCCAAGACAAATGGCTCATTTGTATTCAAAGAACCTCGAGTATTAACACTTATAAATCCATATTTGTCTACTTTATATCCTCTTCCTAAATGAGCAACATCCCACCAATGACACTTGAAAAGGTACACCTTTCTATCTCCGACATATGAAAATTCATAAACATCTTCTAACACACCATAGTATTCCTTCTCAAGGTTTGAATCATCACCCTTTACAAGAACTCCACTATTTTGCGTTTTTCTTCTTGAAGCACGATCTTTTGTGTGAAATCTATATCCATTCACCATAAACATTGAATATATATGCACCTGTTGAAAAATACCTATAGCCAAACTTATAATCTCTTCACTTATAAATTGTTGTGTAGATCGATTTAAAACCTGCACAAATAAAGAGCCATTAATCATTACTCAAAAACTAAATTATCCTCTCAGATATAATGCATTAGGCTTTAAGTTGATATAAACTAATACATGTGTGCGAAACCAGTCTCGAAATTCCATGCTTCCCCTCTCGTCTTTCGGTGATATCTGTAACTCCAGCTCCTTTTGGTACTCCCTACATATTACAAGAGAAGAGATTAAACTTACTTGATACATATTTCTTCAAAATTTTTGATATTAGAGAAGTAGTTGAACTTACTCCATAAATGACCAAACTTTCTCACAATTTTGAAGGACATACATACACACTTGGTTAAACTCTGAATGAGGAAGAGTAATTATTTTGTAACCCCCTATTGGTTGACCACTTTCTTCAAAGATAGACATCTCACAATCCTTATGGGGTCCATCATCATTCCTAGCTAGTTTATTAAACTTCGTTGGGATTTTCTTCAGGTATCGCGAGTAAAAGGTTAGACATTCTTCAGCCAAGTATCCTTCTGCAATTGATCCTTTAGAACGAGCCTTATTACGAATATATGATTTCAGCGTTCGTAAATACCTACATTCATAAAATAAAATTAATATAATAACGTTATTAAAGGAATATATTATTAATTATCTAGTACCTTAAATCTATTACCTCTCAATAGGATACATCTACCGATATTGCACGGGTCCACCAAGCTTTGTCTCTCTAGCTAAGTGAATGGGTAAGTGGACCATGATATCAAAAAATGCTGGTGGAAATATAGTTTCCATTTTGCATAAAGTTATTGCAATTTGGGTCTCCAATTTATCAAGATCTTCAATTGTCAAGAACTTGCAACAAAGATTTCTAAAAAACTTACCTAATTCTACAATTGGTTCATAAACTTCCTTAGGTAAAATGCCACGAACCGCAATTGGAAATATATACTGCAACAAGACATGGTGGTCATGACACTTCAATCCAAATATTTTCCTTTCACGAACATTGACGCAACGTGAAAAGTTTGAGGAAAATGCATCAGGAACCCTCAAATTAGACAGAAAGTTGCAAACTTTTAACTTCTCATCCGAAGACAACGCATAGTATGCTGCAGGTAACAAGACATTTCTTCCATCTTCAATTGGATGCAACCTTTGCCTTATACCTAAATCCACTAAATTATACCGACTCTTTAATGTATCCTTTGTCTTTCCATAAATATTCATAACTGTTGACACAATATTGTCAGATAAATTTCTCTCAATGTGCATGAAATCAAGATTGTCTTATCATTAAATTTTTCCAATAAGGCAGTTAGAAGAATATACTCTTCTTCATCCAGTTACAAGAATTACCTAGTTGGTCACGCTTCTTTTTCTGACCTTTCCCAAACATCACGTTTCTTAATTTTTTTGATTGATAAAGTGCTTCATCACCAGTTAATGGAGTAGGCGCCACGGCATTTTCTACTTTTCCATCAAATGCCCTTCGATTTCGATGCCATGGATGAGTAGCATGTAAGAAACGATGATGGCCAATGTAACATAGCTTGTTCTGTAAAGAAACACAATGGGTGTCCTTATGGCAACAAGGACATGCAAGCTTACCTTTAGTTGACCATCCAGAAAGGTTTCCGTATGCTGGGAAGTCATTAATTGTCCACATCACAGCTGCCCATAACACAAAATTAGATTGTATGTAGGCATCATAAGTCTCTACCCCTACTTCCCATAACTCTTCCAAATCTTCAATCATTGGTTACAAATAAACATCTATATCATTGCTTGGACACTTAGGGCCTAGAATTAAGAGTGTCATCACAAAGTATGGGTCTTTCATGCAATTCCAAGGTGGAAGATTATATGGAACAAGAACAACAGGCCAAATACTATTATTAGCACTCATATTTCCAAAAGGTTGAAACCCATCACTTGCAAAGCCCAATCGAACATTTCTAGGATGATTAGAGAAGTTAGGGTATTGTTGGTCGAAAGATTTCCAAGACAAAGAGTTAGAAGGATGTCTTAAAATGCCATCATCGACTCGTTTCTCCTTATGCCACCTTATTTGTTTAGCTGTGTGTTTTACCATGAACAACCTTTGCAATCTAGGTTTAATTGGGAAATGATGCAAGACTTTGTTTGCTACTTTCTTCCCTTGGTGTTCACTTGACTTCCACCTAGGCTTCTTACATACAAGACACAAATTTGCATTAGCATGCTCTCCCCAATATAAGATACAATCATTTTCACATGCACCTATTTTCTTGTAATCCAACCCTAAATCTCTAATAATCTTTTTGGTTTCATAGTATGAATCAGGTATAGCCGCCCCATCGGGAAGAAATTCTTTAAATAAGCTAAGAATCGCACCTAAAGATTTATTGGTCCAATGGTTAAGACACTTCAAGTGAAGTAACTTAACTATAAAAGATAACTTTGACACTTTACTACATCCGGGATGAAGTTCAGTCTCTGCACCTTTTAGTAAATCAAAGAACTTTTTTTCCTACACATTTGGTTCTTCATTGTTCTCATAAACACGATTTACTTCCTCTATATTTACAAATCCATAAGCATCATGTATCATCTCGTTAATATCATCCATCACACCACTGTCATCTTCCCTTTGACAATCATTTCTAGGACTATGGGTTGTTACAATGAATTCTCCATGTAAGTCCCACACTTTGTAACTATCCCAAAATCCTTTTTTCAATAATTCAAATCTCACCATATGTCTAAGCTTAAACTTTGTATTTCTACACCCCTTGCATGGACATCGGATTAAAGTTTTGACGCCTAGCTGATTATATGCCCATTCAAGGAATTCATCTATTCCTCTTGCATATGTTGGATCCGCTTTATTTTTTATATGTACCCAACTTTTATCCATTCCTTTGTCTTACATATATACATGTGAGTAAGTTTTCCCAAATTCTCACAAAAGATTCGAGGATCACACTTTAAAAGAGTCAGAAAAGGAGTAAGCCAAACTAACACACCCTTAATGCAAATTAATTTTAAAAAAATCACTTTGCAAAATATCAATAATGTATCCAAATATATCATAATCCATTAGAAATTACACACATTCTCACCCTAGAAATTCCCAATAGACCAACGCGAATTTTGCAATAAAATTAAAAAAAGAGATTATAAATAAATGTTATTCTTGTTTTCAATTAGCAGTGATATTTGGTAACTGTAAGTCATAGCAGTCTTTAATATTGTAATGATAAGCATTAGTTATATTCATCAAAACACAATAAAAAATATCATTTAGGATTAAATAATATTTGAATTTTATACCATTAAGGTATTTAAATCAAAATAAATAAAATTATAAATTTTTTAATCTAGTAAGAGACCAAGAAGAGTGTAACATTACAAAAAAAATGAGAGTATAATTTATTCTATATTTTTTTCTCTTAACTTGATAATTTGTTTTTCACTGTTAGTATATTTGAAAGTATTTTTTTTTCTGTCTCTTTTTTTTGTTGTTGTAGTACTTCTTTGTTGAGTTTAAGAAGCATACTTCCTTTAATGGTTTAAGAAAAAAATTACTCTTATATATTATCCCTTTTTATATATAACTGAACACATTCAATAATATTGACTTTTTATCACATATATAGCATAATTTAATTGGGAGGAAAGAATAAAAAATATTCAAATTTATGTTGAACCGAGACAGAAAAACAAAAGTTTGAAGGTGTAACTATTGAACAGAGACATTTTTTGTATATGATCAAAGACACCAGAAATTGGTAGCAGTTCAAATGAGACACATTTGATATATAACATCACCTTTAAATAATTAGAATCAGTATATATATATGCGAAAATGAAGGTCGGCAGTTTCATCACCTTGGTTGGTAGGAGGAGTCGATTACAGCACCCATATTCACTATTAATCACAAGGTGGGAAGAGAAATCTTACCTTGAGTTGCGATAAAGGCTGGCGGCGATGGATGCAAACCCACGAGAGAGCACGATGACGGCGAACGATGCGATGGATGCAAACCCAGGATGGAGCATGCACGGATGGAGCGACGTTGAAGAAAAACTCACAATGGACGCTAGAGGAAGAAGACCCAAGCAAGAATGGTAGTGAACGACACCAATGATGGCAACGGACACTGGATCAGAGCAGAGGCGAGCTGGACGAAGTTCTCTGGCAAATATCCCCAATCTGGCGCAACAATATGCAGAGTGAAATTTAATTGGCACTTTTTTTAATTGCTAATTTTATATTATATATAAAATATTGAAGTATATAAATCAAGGGTTGCTGTGGTGTAATGGTCACTTGGCTTACAACACATGCCAAGGACCCATGCTCGAGTTACGCTAGTGCACTTTCTGTGAAATTTAATAGCATTTTTTTTAATTTCTAATTTTATATTATATATAAAATATTGAAGTATAGAAATCAAGGGTTGCTGTGGCGTAATGGTCACTTGGCTTGCAACACATGCCAAGGACCCGTGCTCGAGCTGCGTTGGTGCACTTTCTGTGAAATTTAATAGCCTTTTTTTTAATTGCTAATTTTATATTATATATAAAATATTGAAGTATAGAAATCAAGGGTTGCTGTGGCGTAATGGTCACTTGGCTTGCAACACATGCCAAGGACCCATGCTCGAGCTGTGCTGGTGCACTTTCTGTGAAATTTAATAGCCTTTTTTTTAATTGCTAATTTTATATTATATATAAAATATTGAAGTATAGAAATCAAGGGTTTCTGTGGTGTAATTGTCACTTGGCTTGCAACACATGCTAAGGGCCCGTGCTTGAGCTGCACTGGTGCACTTTCTGTGAAATTTAATAGCCTTTTTTTTAATTGCTAATTTTATATTATATATAAAATATTGAAGTATAGAAATCAAGGGTTGCTGTGGCGTAATGGTCACTTGGCTTGCAACACATGCCAAGGACCCATGCTTGAGCTGCGTTGGTGTACTTTCTGTGAAATTTAATAGCCTTTTTTTTTATTTCTAATTTTATATTATATATAAAATATTGAAGTATAGAAATCAAGTGTTGCTGTGGCATAATGGTCACTTGGCTTACAACACCGCCAAGGACCCGTGCTCGAGCTGTGCAGGTGCATTTTCAAACAAGTTTTTATTCTTTTGTTTCTAGTGCATCAGTGGCGACAGGAAAAAGTCGCCACCGAAGGTATTCCGCGGCGCCAAGAATTGTCGTCATTGACTAGGTCCAGTGGCGAAAAAAAAAAAGTTGCCACTGGAAAGTTTAAGTGGCGATCATCTGTCGCCACTGAAGACATTTGGTGGCGATTTTTTAATTATTGCCACTGAATATCTTCAATGGCGATAGTTTTTGGCGCTGCAAAAAATCATTAGTGGCGACACATATTGTCGCCACTGAAAATAGGCTTTTAGTGGCAACAAATTTGGTTGCCACTAAAAAGTCACCACCGAATGTCTTTTTTTTTTGTAGTGTCATTAACCCTTCCTTTTTGTTAATTTTAATTAGCCCAAATTGGGGTAGTTTAGAGGATCTAAACAAGGGAAGGAGAAACTACCACTTAACCTTCCCTTTCCTCCCTTTTGCTTTTCCTTCAATCCCTCTCCTCCCCTTCCCCTCTTTATTACCAAACACACCCTGAATTAATCTAAAGCACCATGACTTATTCTTCTTTAGTTGAAAGTATAATATTGAAGAAGCCTTAAGAAAACTTCTTAGGAAATTAAACTAGTCAGTTCGTTGTTTAGATGCATAACTTCATTATAAATTGAAATGAATTCCTAGACCACCCATATAAAATTTCAAAAAAATCCTATACTTGCTACCCTGCTCTTTCTAGACACTTCGCACAATTCCTAGTGCCTTATTAATATTTTTTACTATAGGAAATGGGAGTTGTTCTTTGCAGCAATTCCTCACCAATTAAGAACCTTGACGATTATTATGCACCTTGTTTTATATCTCAAGCGTATACATATAATTCCAAATATCCTACGAGAATGGCAGTTCCAAATTAGTTTAAAGAGAAATTAACTTATCTTAATACTCACATAATTGGAGTGGATGGATCAAAGGATGACATTGAAGATCACTTCATTCCTAAAGATTGTAGAAGAATTGATAGGGATAAGGTATTTGATCTAGTTTTAATAGTGACTATAACAAAGAAGGCTGATGTGTGAAGAAATTCAAGATGAGATTGCAAGCCAATTGTGTTTCAACTTCATTAAGAAATATGAGGGTAAAATGTTAGAGTAATGGTGGACTTATTAGTATTTAGATTGGTTTGATAAATGGAGTGGAGGAAGGTTAGTGAAAAGAGTAGGAGACTCAAATGGAGGAAAAATTTAGGAGGGAAGGCTGTTATTATATTTATTGACTAATTACTATTTGGCTTAACACAAAAATGTAAGACCCATCCCCTATTTATAGGATTGGAGAGATATAGTCTCTCATTTAATGTAACTCTCAATTAGTACTTCTTAAAATTAATACATTTTCCAATTACTTTTTTCTTACAACTATTTAGATATTTCTAGATGATGGACTTAAGGGTACAAGTGGGCCTAAGACATGTGTAACATCCGCTCCAATTATGATTAAAGAGATGTTTAATAATTGTTAATTTAATGTTTAAATGCTTGTGTATGTTGCATTAGTTCATATAGTTACATTAGCCTAAGGACAAAATTGAAAG
The DNA here is from genome assembly GCA_031216115.1 of Senna siamea. Classification (NCBI taxonomy): domain Eukaryota; kingdom Viridiplantae; phylum Streptophyta; class Magnoliopsida; order Fabales; family Fabaceae; genus Senna; species Senna siamea. The sequence continues at coordinate 12,933,003 of CM062355.1, read as the reverse complement.
GAAACACATGAAGGTTTAGCAAGAGGTGGTTAGGGACTTAATTGAAAATGAAAAAGTAAGTGAGGCCAAGGTTGCAAAGTAGCTCAAGGACTAAAATGCAATAGCCTAAACTATCCTTAAACCCTAGCTGAAGCTCTAAACCCCACACACTTCTATCCTTTAGCATTTATAGAGAGAGAAGCAGAAGGGGCGAGTAGAGAGAGAAAAGGGTGAGCTAAGGCAAGAAAGGAGACATTTTGTTGGAGGAAGAACAAATTTGAGGCTAGAAATCAGTCCTACAGCAAGGGGATAGTCTTCCTAACACATTTTACACATACATTTGCAGGAAATAAAAGGTAGTAATCCATCCTAAGCCCCTATCTTTTCTAAAAATTCTAATGTTGCTAGAAATATGAATTTCTAAATGTTTGAACTGAGATTGGGGTTAAACCTACATTTTTTATGCTCTTCTATTTCTATGGGATGCTTTGTTGCTGAAATGTATGCTCATATATGTGCTTGTAATTTATTAGAAGGGCTGTGTTGTGTTCATCTAGAGATATAGACTAGTTTTCCTTGAATGTACCATGTTTGAGCCAATGGGTGAGAAATGTTTAATAAGAAGTAAAGTTTGTTGTATAGAAATTAAGCTCATGTGTTTAGAATTGAAAATGGAATGCATTCTGGACTAGGTATTATCAAAATTATGTTTTATGAAGTGTAGCGGAGCATAATAGTTGAATGTTAAGTATGGCCTAGTTAATTGTCGTGTTCCTGGAAAACCTAAAAGTATACAAAGAGGCTTAGCAGCCGACTGCCAAATCCCTAACAGTCAACGGTCAGGCCTAGGTTTGCACTAAGCAGTCGACTGGTAATCCTCGCAGTCGATTGTTGTGCTCTTATTTTTGCCCAAAACACATTCCAGTAAGCCACTAGCCAGTTGCTAGTGCTAGCTTACTATCTAGCACTCGAGGAATATAGAGAGCCACCAGCCGACTGCTAGCCTTCCAGTAGTCGACTGGTAGCTCTCTGGCTTGCAAAATAAGGTTTTTAATGGCAATTCAGCTTAGTAATTCTTCATACGAACTTAATTAATGGTTGAAAACATAGGTAAGCAAGGAAACTAGGAGTTTTAGGTGATGAGACCTTTGGGATAGTGAAATAAAAAGAAAGTAGAAAACACAAAAAGGGAAAGAGGAAAGTATTCTCAGTGTATGCCTTAGGGTAGATAGGCTTATGATTGAGTGACCGATTATCAATATGGGACAGCTGTTGGGCATTCTACGGTTGTGCCATAAATTGGGATGGTTCAACACTCACTTGAACTTAGATGATTTTGAAAACACCGTGATGGTTGTGAACTTTAAGTTAGTGTCATCTCCCAAAGGCTATATGAGAAACGCATACTTAGAGTTAAGCATAACCATAGGCATGGGCTGATTCACCCTGGAGTATATGTAGAGAATAACGTATCGGGAGTGTGATCCACCTCGAAAGAATGGTGGTGATTCCATAGTACTACGATCTGCCCAAAAGCGGAGAGGAAATGATCCAAGTAGAGTTGATGGTGATCTCATGAGTTTATACCAGCCCCATTTGGGACGAAAGGGAGGAATCCTGCTAGTTAGGGATGATCTGCCTGAAAGGGGCAGGGACCATTAAGGTACTTGGATCCACTGGTAGATGCCTCAGAATGTACAAAATTTAAGGAATGGCTAAATAGACATGCGCTCATTCATATAGACATTGGTGTGTGGAGTTGTTGTTGAGCGACTCTCCCAATTACTCTTAGAGTGTTTTATGTACTGCTCACATGTTATGGAAATGAAATGATGACATGTTTCCTAGCCCACATGTGTTTCATAAGAAATGTTTTATGATGAGAATGATGATGAATGAACTTCCCATGTTCTAAAGATGATATGTTTTGATGAATATGCAAATGTATGAGTATATAACATGATTAAATGCTTCATGCACTACATCCCAAAAGTATGTGATATGTTTTATGAAAGAATGTAGAGTTTTTTTTGCAAGCACGGTGGTACAGGTAAATGGATTTCGTAACAAGTTGTATTGCTACTAAGATTCATTTCTCACGATAATGTTGGCATGTACTAGATGTGTAGGTCCCATTGGGCTGGAGTAAGAGGTAAATTAGGAAGAAGTGTCCATTTCAAGCATACCGAATGTTTAATTTGAATAGCTTAAGTGCATGGTAGAATAGAGCTAGCCCTCATGATATTTTGAGAAGGGCTATTGTAGGATTATTTTTGTATAGCCTATTCTAACTTATCTGTATAGGAATTATGCTGGATTGATGAATAGACTAATCGATGGGCTTGTGAGTGGCAGGATTGTTGCCTCCATGCCCAGTAGTTATTTAACTATATCTAATTGAGAATGCATATTTATGTATAGTTAATCCAGGTACATGTTATGTATTTGTTCTGCTGTGATGTTGCGAAAACCTGAGAGTAAAGACTAACCCAAAGGGCACTCAATTAATCAACTTGGTAAAAAGTTTAAAATTTACTCAGGTAGAGGTGATAGTAACACACCATTATTATGAGAATTATATACATTATACCTTTAAACACTTAAAAGGAACTATAGGCTAATGGGGGTGTTACAACATGAACAAATTTGGGCCAAAATCAAGTTTATTTAATTTCTAACATACCCCCTTAAACTTGATTTTGTGACTCTAAGCATACTTTTTATTCTTTCACAATCTCTTTGCTTAAGTGGCTTGGTAAGGATGTGGGCAACTTGATCTTCTGACTTTGCATACTTCACTTGAATCTCCTTCCTTGCAATGCATTCTCTTATATAGTGATATCATGTGATAATGTGCTTAAGTCAATCATGAAATACTGGATTCTTTACAAGTTCAAGAGCAGATTTATTGTCAACATAAATTTTTGTGCATGTTCTTGAAATGTGTAGTTCATTTAATAGATTTCTAAGCCAAATGGCATGGCAAACACATGAATTCAAAAAAAGATATTCATCTTCACATGTTGAAAGCGTGACAATAGGCTACTTCTTAGAGCTCCAAGTGAATGTTGTCTCTCCCATGTAGAACAAAAATCCAGTTGTGCTTTTGCGACCATCCAATTCACCAGCCTAATCACTATCACTATAGCCAATGATATTGAAGATATTGGAGGATGAATAATGTAGAAAAAATTTAATAACCCCCTTAATGTATCGAAGAATTCTCTTTGCTACCTTCAAGTGTGTTTTCGTTGGTGCTTCCATATTATCTTGGTGTTTCCTATTGTAGCAAATATTTTGTTGAAACCTAAAAGGCACATGTTTTTTATTCTATCAAAAAATTTATTAGAAGGGCCCAATCATAATAGGCCCAATTTAGGATGCTAAACTATGAGGATGCTCAAAGAATTAAATCATATTAAATGTTGATATACTGGTTCTTAAATGTTGATATTCTACTTCTTAAATATCCAAGAATTACTAAAGAATAAAATCGATAGCTTATTTATTAAAGAATGCAAATATCTCTCATAATTACATTCCTAATCGAGCCAAAAGGAAAAATGAAATGTGGCATTTATTATTTTATAGGCAAACATTGTTAAGAAATTAAAAAGAATAAAGAACTTTTCATCTAATCCTCTTTACAAGCAACCAAAAAGGAAATAGGCTCCCGCAAGCACAGATTTCTTCTTGATCCTCTCTTTAAGATTGTTAATCATTAATGCCTTGAAGAAAATGTGCTTTAATTAGTTGGAGCGTGGGAGTCAACTTTGTAACACCCGCTCCTAATACTTTGCATTTTATAATGGCATTGTTGTTATTATTATTATTAGTATTATTTATGCGACGCTAAGGATGGTTCATCGAAGAAATTGAAAGGACATTTTCATCAAGATGGAATCACTTTTTTCATAAAAGAGCGAAATTAGAAATCTGGTAAAGAAGGGAAAAATAGTAATTTTACCATAAGGGGAAAATTAATATTATTTTCTTATTTCATGAAATTGCATTTAAGGACTTTCGTTATTTTCATTTAAGAGAGAAGAAGAATTGAATGTGTGAAGAGATTATGTCCACTTTGATGGCAAAATGGCAATTCTCCCTAAAAACGGAAAAATCGTAATTTTACCCAAGGGCATTTTTGTAATTTTACATAAGATAGAAAATTTTAATTATTACCTAAATACTCCATAGAAACTGAATTTAGAAGTCTTTACCCATTTATTTTCAAGAGGGGAAAGAATAAGGTTAAATACAATGGTATTGACATAAAGGGTAAAAAGGTAACTTTACAAAAGAAGGATAAATTAATAATTTCACAAAAATAAGTTTTAGGAAACTTTATTTAAGTGATTTTTGCCAATTATAGTCGAAAAGGGTGAAAAATGGGGTTAAAATGGCCATTTGGACATAAAGGGTAAAATAATAATTTCTTTAAGGATATATTGGTAATTTTCTAAAAAGATGAGGGACAATTATGGAATTTTAAAATTCTTAAGGGCAGAAACATCCCAGCCTATGAAAGTTTTACAAAATTACATTCCTAATAAGAGTGTATGTCATTCTTGAAAAGGAAAAGTAGTAAGGGTAAATTGGTCATTTCACACCAAGAGCATTTTGGTAATTTTACCAAAACCATAATTTAAGTCTTCTTCTTCCTTTAGGAGAATAAGAAGTCAAAGAGGAGAAGAAGAGAGGGTGCTGTCCAAAACACATCCAAGCTTGGAGAAGAAGGATTTCAAGGCAAAACAACTAGAAGATTACATTAATCTTGCATTTTTAAGGTAGCTAAACATGCATAAACCCTTCTTTTCTTGTTTTATGGTTTGATTAAAGTGTTCTTAAGCTTGTAAGAAGGATGGGTTTCTCTCTCTACATTCTTATGGAAGATTTACTTGAATGGGGGTTATGTATGATGAAATCTTGTTGTGTTTATGGCTATGGATATGTTGAAATGCTTGATAACATAAGAGGTAGAAATTTCTCAAGATTGGAACCTAACTCTTGAAAAACCCTAATGTATACCATGGCTGAAATGTTGTGTATTAGGGTGAGAAAATGGTGATTTTGCATGAGATCTATGTTTTTATGATTGTATTGCAAGCAAAATGGTGAAAACACTTCATTTCCATGCTTATTTCTCTTTAGCCGAATGGTTGTCATGGTGAGGGTGCTGAAATTTGCTTGAAAATGTGTCCAAAAGTAGTGAGAGAACTTGCTATAAAATGGTAAGAGAGAGAGAGTGTAACATCCGCTCCTAAAATTTTGAGAGATGTTTGTTAATTTTAATTACTTGCTTGTGTATGTTGCATTTATGTTATATTAGCTTGCATATAGTTGCATGAGTGCAAGAAGTGGACTAGAAATGAGTGAAAAATTTGACTAGAATGAAGAAAAAGACTAAACTGAAAAGTGAAAGAATTTGGGTATGACAATTGTAATTTTGGCCAAAAGATTTACTGTAGCAACAGAATTTTGAAAGCTTCCTGCCAGTGAGCTAAGGACAAAATGGTAATTTAACATATAGTTGGAAGAATTATCATTTTGGAACGAATGGTTGGGAATTAAGAGCAAAATTGCAAAATGCCGGACCGCCTATAAATAGGCCAATCCTTCAGACCCTTTAATTGCTTCCTGAAATTCTGAATTTTAGAGAGAGAAAGTATGGACGAGCAAGAGAGAGAAGCTGAAGGAAAAAGGCGGTAATCTCATTTCTAGCAAAATTTAAGGTCAGAAAAGAGATTAGGACGACATCTACAACATTAAACAACATCCAAACGTTGTTTAAACGTGGATTAAGGTAGCATAATAACCTAATCCCTTTATTTCAGAGTTTACTGTTCATATTACTAAAATTTGTGAAATTGAACTTGTTTAAAAGAAAAAGGGATTTCAAACTACATTCTTATTGTTTTTAATCACTATTGGGTGTTTTTAACCGATTGAAAATACTTGTGCATGCTTAAAATGATTTCTGAAAAATGGGTTTTTCATCTTGAAAAAAAATGAGTTTTAATCTCAAATTTGGACAGGATTACATGATGTTTTGGGCTATTTTCTTGTGTTAAATGTTGTTAAGGAATTTATCTTGAGTTCATAAATTTTAAAATGGATTTAGAAACAAGTTTTTGGATTGAAATTTTGGGTCAATGGCAATTTACAAAACAGAGCAAGATACAATAGCCGATTGCCCCGGTGCAGCAGTCGACTGTCGTGCTCTTGAGATGCCCAGAATCATATACAGAATGCTAGCAGTTGATTACCGGGCACCTGGAAGTCGACTGTCGCGTTCTTCATTTTTCCAAAAATGCCCAAGAATAGAGCAGCCAACTGCCTCGACCCAAGAATGATCGTCAGTTCTATAGTAAGCTAGCAATGACCGCAGACCTAGCAAATGATCGCGCCTCTATTTGGAATTTTGAAAATTTAGACATAATGCAATCAGTCGACTTGCAGCATGATACCAGTCAACTGCCACCTTTTGTGATGAAAAGATGAACATAATGATGTATTTGAATGATATCTAGTCCAAAAACTAAATTCAAACTAGAGATTAAACTCAAATTATAAGCAAGGTAACATATACTTTGAATGTGAACAAGAAAGAGCATGGAAGTGATGAAAGTTAAAAGGAAAGAGCAAGAATGCATAAGAGAAATGAAAATTGTATTCTTAATATATGTATTTGTGGTAGATAGGTTCATATTTGAATGACTGATTGCTGGTATGGGACAGTGATCGGACATTCCACGATTATCGTGATAGTTGTGAATTGTAAGTTAGTGACTTAATGGCCAATGTAAATGAAAAGTCACATACTTATAATTTACAAAACTATAGTATGCACCGATTCACCCATATATATATGTTTATGAATATCATTTTAAGGACCCCAGTATGTACTTAATGTGTGGGACCCAGAGTTGGGAACCTTATGGTACTTGGATCCACTGGAGGACGCTCCAGAATGTACGCAATGTTATATACAGTCAAGGACTAACAGGCATAAGTTGCCACGATCGAGGGCTGCCAGGCATAAGTTGCCAGAGTACATATTCAAAAGTATGGAGTGGAGCATATGTTGCCCCTCCAGATTTCTCTTATTATACAATCATATGATGATGATTGGCATAGGCCAATGAGAAGTTCTTTTATTTTCATTATTGCTCTTTATTTTATGATGAAAGTTATATGAATGATGCTATGTTACCAATATGTTTTGATGAGTTTATGTGATGTATACTATGAGCTGAATATATATATTAAGCAATGCATACAAGTATGAATGTTAAATGAAATATTATACAGGATCACCCAATAGATGTATTGTTTTGTGAGAAAGAATGTAGAATTTTCGTATGAGTTTACGGTGGTACAAACTGGCTGTTTTGAAAAATGGTTATTAATGCTACTGGGATTTATTCTCATAAAAATGTTGGTTTGTATAAGATGCCTAGGTTCCAGATAGTACTAGAAGTGGAGGTGGAAGTGGTAGATATACCCTTCCTAGGGTATTTTCCAGTTATTCATGAAGTGTGGGTTGTGTATATATGGGAAGTTTCTCCCACACCTTGAGGATGTAATGTTCTAGGAAAGTTTTTGATATGCCTCATACCCTGAATCCTTGTGATATTTTGGTAAAAGGATCAAGAGAATAGTTTCGATGTATAGGATAAGGACATATATGTATTAAGATATGTGAGCTAGGAATCCACTAGCTATTTTCGATGTATGCACATTTATGTTATTTTAACTAATATGTTTTTATTTCCGCTGCGTAACGTGTGAGATCCCGAGTATAGTAGCCCAAACCAATAATACTAATTATGTCATTTGGTAAACAATTAAGAATTGACTCGGGTAAGGGAAGTAGTAATTCACCAATCTTATAGTATATAGTTTATATTATTTAATTAACTTAAAAGGAACTGTAGGATTAAGGGGTTATAGAGAGAATTTGGTTAGGATAATGTCTTGACACTTTTCCCATTTTCTAACTTCATCATTAACCAAAGAAGTTTGATTTACCCACCTTGGTTGAATGGACCCATGTAAATGGTGATGAAATTTCATTGGAAAATGGCTAGAAAACCTTATAAGAATAATCTTAAGAAAGGAGGAGAGAGAAAGTTATGGTATTTTTATATTTTTAGCAAAAGTATCATTTTAAAGTTTTACCATTTCACCTAAAAAGTGTGCTTAAAAATGTGAAGTTGTAAGATTATATGCATTGTCACATTTGGCATGTAAAATGAGCTAGAAAAGTATGAAAAGGAAGGCTTAAAGTGCACTTACCTAATTTTGAGGTGTGAGAAAGTGTTATGTATAATTATGGAAATTGTTACCATAATGTTCAAATGATAGAAATAATGCTAGAAATGAACCAAATGGATTAGAAATGCCAATTCTTCATGCTTTTCTTGCCTTGAACGAATGCTATGTAAATTTTTCCTTAAATGGATAAATTTATGTATTAATAGAAAGTAGCCTAAGGTGCATTTCAAAATGGCCTATGCTATGTGAAATGTTTAATTATGGTTGATAAATTGCTTGCATTTTTGCCATTGATAGAAATATGTTCAAAATCATATGAATATGATTGAATGGCATAGGAATGCTTATTGCATTTGAGAAAGGCAAGACTAAAACCCTGAGGAGGAATGATCTAATGTATACCTCCAAAGAATGATACCTTGTAAGGAATGATCTGGTGTACACTCCCAAGGAATTAAACTTTAAGGAGGAATAATCTGGTGTATACCACCAAAGAATAGAACCCAGTGGAGGAATGATTTGGTGTATACCTCGAAAGAATAAAACATTGAGGAGATATTATGATTATTTATGATGCATGAATGTGTTATAAGTGTAAATTGTTAATGTATATGAACATTGAAATCTTACCATATATTCCATTAATGTTATCACATGCTGCATATCTCATGTTCAAAGATGCATACACACATGTTTCACATATGACATGCCCATAGAATTATATGAAAAGAATTTTGGAATTGAATAGAATGTAAAAGTATTTTTTGTATTTCTACAGTGGTACATATCAGTTATTTCAAGGAAATGGTTTGTTTAGCTATTGGGAATATATTTCTCGTTATTATACTGATATGTATTAGATGCCTAGATATTGTCTAATCTTGGAGATCGAGAAAGCAACAATGGAAGTCCTCTTCTTAGGGACTTTCACCATACTGAAAGATATATATATTATGTCTATTATAGAACTTCCTCAGAGTGAACTGAGCACTTTAGTTATGTACTTGTAGCCCTTCATTTTGATTTTAATTCTATATGTTCATTTTGGGTTAAAATTAGGATTATTGTTTTTGGTTGTATATAAAAAAGGGAAAGAGGGCAATTACGGGGGAAAGGATATCTAAAGAACCTATTCATCCATAGTATTTTGTAAGAGGAGTTTGAGTGACAGGCTTGTTGTCTCCTTACTCCTTATGGATGAGTACTTCATATATCCTGGTATATGTATATAGAATGATGTAACAGACAGTTACCATATGTATAATATGAAAGTTTTACAAATTCTGCTATGATGTATGAAAGTTTATTTCCACTGTGCAAAATTATGTTTACCTAAGTAAAAGGACCCACACCTAATTATATATAAAATTACTGATGGCTTAAATGTAACACCCTATAACTTTAATTATTCTAAATTAATATTCATTAAATTGGATGGAATTATTGATGTCATTTAATGATTAGGTATAAATTAAATACCTTATAATTAATTAGATAAGTTAGCATAAAGTGGAGAGAATTTTTCTTGCATAATTCAATGGCTCAAAATGAGTATGCTAAAAGACAATCTTGCATAAATTAGGTGCTTAATTTAATTATTTCTCCCAGCCTAACTGCCAAGAGAAAAGAAAACCCAAAATGTACCTAAAATCTACACGAGCAAAGGGGAAGGAGTGTATGGCAATTGCAAAACTCACATGTGAAATTGAGGGAGCATGTGAATTTTTAAAAAGCATAAATATATATATGTGTTGACCTACACGGCCGAAATGAGAAGGGAGAAGAGGGATAGTATTCCCTTAGCTTTAATTTCAAATGGCCAATGGGTAATGGGAGAATAGCAAGGGATAAAAGGCTGCACTTGATGACATGTGGGATTATGAAAATATAAATAAAAAAGGGAAAATAATTAAGCATGGAGTGGAGAAAATTTGTACCAATTTTTTTAGTTACATGGCTAGGGAAGGAACAACGTCCCCTCCCTTGAATTGCTTCCAATGTGGAAAGAAAGGCAATTCACGTGCGTGTGTGTCTTGCATGCATCCTACGTAAGAGGAGTGATTTAGGTACAAGGGAGGAATAAAATATAGGATTAATGCATGCAACAAGTAAAGCACAAGAAAAGAGAAAAGTGCAGAATTTTGGAGTGTACAACACGGCTAGAAGGAAGATAAAGCATGAAAATGTAGTTGCTTGTGGGGGAAAACTAACGTGCAAAGAGAGGAAATGGGAAGGGAAAGAATTTAAATATAAATATGCATGTGCAGCCGATGGATAAGAGAAAGAGAGAGATGTGCATGAATGATCTCCCTCCTTTCCTTCCCTTGACTTTCTCCTCAAGACAACCAAGTAATCATAAATAGATGGATGAAATAAATATATAAAAGTATGCTGCAAGTTAAATTAAAGGGTGCAAATTTTAATTAAAATAAAATACAAATGGGAATGCATATGGGAGCGTGAATGGGCAGCACTTAAAGGAAAGGAATTAAAAGATAAAGAATGAAGAAAAAAAAGGATGGTGACATGAATAAGGGAGTAAGGCAGCTTGCAATGCGTGACTCTCTTCCCCTCTCCCTCTTGTATGATCTAGTGGCTAATCTAGGCTTTCAAGGAAGTACAAATTGTACTCTTATAGCAATTAAATAACACTAATTAAAGAAAAGGAAAGTGCAGTGTGATTTCCCTCCCCCTTCAAACACGACTGAGTGAAATTACAAGGGAGGAAGCAATTGGAAAGCACACATGCAGCCATAGGAATAAAAAAAAATGTGAATTTCCTTCCCTCCTTTCCAATGACATGCCCAAGAGGTTAACCTAAGGATGCAAGAGAAGTAAAGTGTACTTAAAGGTACACATGTGACAAGAACACATTGAAAATAATAATTAAAGAGCAAGAAGAGAAGTAGCATCCATTTAACCAAGTGACAATGTGCATAAGGGAGGGTGTGTAGTGTGAAAATTGGAATAAGAAACACTAAAATTACAAGGAGGGTGGGTTATACTAGGGGGACACGTAAAGACATAAGGGAAACTAATTAAATAATAATAATGAAAATAGGGATGGAAAGTAATAATCCCTTCTAGTTAATTGCCACGCACACAAGAGAGAAGGGAGGGAGGGGGACTCGGCAAAGAAAGGACAAGAGAAAGAAAGAAAAGAGAGAGCACTTGACACTTTAAAGCAAAGCACACACACAGGAAGGAGCATAAAAAAGGAGAAAGAGTGGCATGAGTAAGGAAAAAGCAAGGGTAAAAAGTCAAAGGGAGAGCTTGACCGAAAAAGGAAAAGAGCAAAGGAAGCAAGGTAGATTAACAATTCCTTAATTTTAGTTCCATGATCTAGTGTATATGTATGAGGATTTTTCTTTCATGGAACTTAAATACTTGTCTACATTCTTAAATTAGGAGTCACACTTGACTAAGCTTGCATGATAAATATAGAGGGGAAATTGATGCTTAAAAATTAATAATGTTATTTTCTTAAATCATGAAAGAGCCTAGAACAAGAAAGCATGGTAATGGCATGTGTTGTTTGGTTTATAACTCTTAGCATTAGAATAGACTTGTGTTTTCCATAATAAAAGTATTGTTAGTAAATGTAACATATGTAAGAAAGGAAACTCTAACCCAAAGTAATGTGGGAAAAATTATGGTTAGTAATAATGATACACATGATTTTGGGAAAATATTTGACTATATTAATGATGAATATTGTCATTAGGAATTAAGGCTAGTGAAATATGACTATTGTTATGGGGAAATTATGGCTAATTAATGGGGAATGTTGTCATGGAAAAATCATGGTTAGCAATGAGGTATATTGGTGTTATGAAAAATTATGGATAATTAATGATGAACATGTTAGGAAAATTTGGCTATTAAATGATGTACTAAGTATAAGAGAGAAATTCTCCCATTTTAAAGGTATTATTTAAAGAATGGAAGGAGTAAAAATTTAATGATAAAACATGAAATTCACTTAAGTTTCCTTAGGCCCAAAATCATGAAAATGTTCCTGTTGAAAATTTAGTAAAATTTGATAAGAGAAATATATTATTTAATAATGGAGAATTAAATTAATGTAGACAAAAATTGTCATAAATAAATATTACAAGAGGTATTGTATGTCGATAGAAAATGGGAAACGTAACTAACAAGGGAAAACCTAGGAAGGTACACAATTATAAAAAGAAATATGGCCAAGTGTTCATGAATTACGAGGTGTGGCCAAAGATGCTCCACACAAGTGACCTAGTGAGGTATGGCCAAAGGTGTTCCATACCCATGACCTAATGTTCACAATGAATCTATATACGTGGCCAAGCGTTTATGAATTACGAGGTGTGGCCAAAGGTGCTCCACATAGGTGACCTAGTGAGGTGTGGCCAAAAGTGCTTCATGCCCGTGACCTAGTATTCACGATGAATCTATATATATGGCCGAGCATCTAAGAATTACAAGGTGTGGCCAAGGGTGCTCCACACAGGTGATCTAGTGAGGTGTGGCCGAAGATGCACCATGCCTGTGACCTAGCATTCATGATGAATCTTTATACATGGCCGAGCATCCACGAATTTCAAGGTGTGGCCGAAGGTTCTCCACATGAGTAACCTAGTGAGGTGTGGCTGAACGTGCTCTATACCCGTGACCTAGTGTTCACAATGATTACATAACGGTGGCCTAGTGTCCACGTAACACCCCAAGGCATTCAATTAATCCATTATGGTAAGTGTAAAGATTTTGATACATAAGCACTCTGTTAAATTCCGCACTAACACATGAAATTTTATAAGAATATATTCCACTTGAAAATGGGATATTTGATTTGCACATTAACCTCTAAATTTATCATGCAGTGCTTGCCTGTTTGTATTTATGAATAATGTTATATCTTAATATCAAGGGTGTAGAATAAAATGTTTTGGTGCTTGCACCTTAATACATATTAGTTGGTTTCTAAACCCTGAATTGTTAAGTTACTGGGAAACTTATGTTTCTCATCTATGTGCTAATATGTATCAGATAAGGATGTGTAGCAGGGCCGAGAGGTAGCAGTTCTTTTTTGATTTAGGTGAGATTTTTTTTGTAACCCCTATTTTGGGTTCTAGTCTAGATATATTGGATTTAGATTAGGACTATTCTTTTGATTGCAGATATGAGATGTACATGGGTTATTCTTGGGGACGGATATGTGAAGGACCGGACTATCCATAGTATTTTGTAAATAGGTCTGAGTGACAGGATTGTTGTCTTCTAACTTCCTATGGATGGGTTCTTTATATATCCTGGTACATGTTTACAGAATGTAATTGATATTATTGGACATGTATTCATTTAAATTACATGAAGGTTTTAATTTTCGTTGTGTAGTTTAGTATTTCTTTTATTCCGCTGTGCATAAGAGTTTTTAATCTGAGTAAAAGATCCTGAACCTAACCCACTTAATATGACTTAATGGTATAACTGCTTAGACATTAGTTAAATAAAAGGATAAGAATAATGTACCAAACTTATCTATTGCATCGGAGGAATAGTAATACTAGATAGGGGTGTTACATTAAATGCTTGGGCAAATTAATAAGATAAATGGCTAAGAATAATGTAACCACTTATCTGAACATGTTATATGACATTGTTAAGATAAGATAAAAGGTGTTACAAACTTACTAATTGAAGGAGATTTCTAAAAGGACTAAAATATAATGAGACTAAAAAATGGAATCATTAATATTCAAAGTTAATCACAAGATCCTGAAAATGGAAACAAGCTTTCTCATTCATTATCTCTTAATCATGCAAAGACCTTAAGGAAAACATGCTTAGAACAACTAGAGGATATCAATTACAACATATCATGCTAGAATCAAGATAAAGATTCAAAATTAGGGTGAGCTCTCCAATGGTCTTCTCTTAGACACATATAAAAGGATCCTCTCTATCAACAATGTGGCTAAGAATAGAAAATCTGAAAAATAAATATCCAAATCCATCAACTTTTACTATGTTAAAACTAATATTATCCTCTTAGTGAGTTAGCATAATGAATTTACAAGTCCTTTTAGCTGAAAATATTCTAATTTGTTTTTTGTGTATTTCTTTATGTTGGTGTAAAGTAGTCCAACTTAAAAGCATTTTGTAAGGTTGATCCTTAGGAGAGCTAAGGTTAAGGTGATGCTTTATATTAAACTTAGAAAGTGAGTGTGTTTTTAGTTCTTGTTTCTTTGTGTTAGTTTAAGGTAGTCCTAGGTAAAAGTCTTGTAATTTTGATCCTCATAGGAGCCAAGGTTAAAAGGATACTTTATATCAAACTTAGAAAGTGAGCATGTAACTAGGTTCCTGTACTTTTAATTGTAAAAGCATTCGTGCTAATTCCTGTGTGAGGGTTACTCAGTTGTGAGGTGATTACCCTAATTTTTATAGAAACTCTCTTGTTTTGTGTTCAAGGAGAGGATGTAGCCATGTAGGTGTAACATTCGCTCCAATTATGATTAAAGAGATGTTTGATAATTTTTAATTTGATGTTTAATGCTTGTGTATGTTGCATTGGTGCATATAGTTGCATTAGTATAGGGACCAACTTAAAAGAATTACAATTCCTTAGTTGAAAGTGAGGCTAAGGACCTAAGTGAAAAGGGAAAATATATGGAGACTAAAATTACAAAGTGGCCAGGGATTAGAATGTAATTTTCTAACTTTCTCATAAACCCTAGCTGTAGCCAAAACTCCCACACACTTCCACCATACCAGATTTTAGAGACAGAAGCTGAAGGAGGCGACTAGAGAAAGAAAAGGGTAAGCTAGGGCTTGAGGAGGGAATTCTACTGAGGAAGGAGTAGAATTGAGGCTAGGAATCAACCCAATAGCAAGGGAGGATCATTTCTAACACATTAAACACACACATTTTGCAGGAATCAAGGTAGCAATCTACCCTAAACCCCATTTTTGAAATATATAGAAAACTTGCTGATAAATGTAATTTTTAAATGTTTTAAGTTATTTCTGGGGTTAAACCTACATTCTATATGATTTTTTATTTCTATGGGATGTTATGTTGCTAAATGTATGCTCATATATGTGCTTGCAATTGATTAGAAGGGCTGGGTTATGTTCATCTAGAGATATAGACTAGTTTTCCTTGAATGTACCATGTTTGAGCTAATGGATGAGAAATGTTTAATGAAAAGTAAGGTTTGTTGTATGGGAATTAAGCTCACATGTTTAGAATTAAAAATAGAATGCATTCTGGACTGGGTATTCTCAAAATTATTTTTCTGAACTACAGCAGAGCATAGTAGCCAACTGCTAAGTAGGGGTAGTCAACTGCCATGTTCCTAGAAAACCCAGAAGTGTAGACAAAGACTTAGCAGTGGACTGCTAGATACCTAACAGTCGATTGTCAGGCTCAGGTCTACACTAAGCAGTCGAGTGGCCATCCTCGCAGTTGACTGCCGTGTTCTTGGAAACCCAAAAGTGCAGATAGAGGCTTAGCAGCCGACTGCCAAATTCCTAATAGTCGACTGTCTAGCCCAGGTTTGCACTAGGTAGTTGACTGGCTATCTTAGCAATCGACTGTTGTGTTCATATTTTTACCCATAACGCATTCCAGAAAGTCACTAGCTAGCTGCCAGCATGTTGGCAACTGATTGCTAGCTTGCTATCTGGCACCAGAGGATTACAGAGAGCCACCAGCCGATTGCTAGCCTTCCAGCAGTCGACTGGCAGCCCTCCAACTTGTGAAATAAGGTTTTTAATGACAATGGAGCTTAGTAATTCCTCATACTAACTTAATTAAGGGCTCACAACATAGGTAAGCAAGGAAACTAGGAGTTTTGGGTGATGATACCCTTGGGATAGTGAAAGAAAGAGAGAGTAGAAAAAATAAAGAGGGAAAGAGAAAAGTATTCTCAGTGTATGCCTTAGGGTAGATAGGCTCATGATCGAGTGACCGATTATCGGTATAAGATGACCATTGAGCATTCCACGGTTATGCCATAACTTGGGATGGTTAAACATCCAATTGAACTTGATGATTTCAAAAATACCATGATGGTTACAAACTTTAAGTTATTGTCATCTCCCAAAGGCCATATGAGAAACACATACTTAGAGTTAAGCATAACCATGACCATAGGTTGATTTACACCATAGAATATGTAGAGAATAGCATACCGGGAGTGTGATCCATCAGAAAGCGATGGTGATTCCATAGTATTATAATCCACCCAAAATCAGAGAGGAAATGGTCTAGGTAGAGTTGACGGTGATCCCATGAGAGAATACCAGCCCCGTTTTGGACGAAAGGGAGGAATCCCACTAGTCAGGGATAATCTACCAAAAAGAGGCAGGGACCATTAAGGTACTTGGATCCACTGGTAGATGCCTCAGAATGTAAAAAAGTTAAGGCATGGCTAAATAGACATGCGCTCATTCATATAGACAATGGTGCGTGGAGTTGTTGCTGGGTGACTCTCCCGATTACTCTTATGGTGTTTTATGTACTTCTCGCATGTTATGGAAATGAAATGATGTTATGTTTACTATCCCACATGTGTTTTTTAAGAAATGTTTTATGATGAGAGTGATGATGAATACACTTCCCATATTTTAAAGTTGATATATTTTAAATGCACATGCATACATATGAGTACATAACATGATCAAATGGTACACTGATTGCATCCCAATAGTATGTGATATGATTTATGAAAAAATGTAGAGTTTTTCGTGTGAGCACAGTGGTACAGGTCAATGGATTTTGTAACTGGTTGTATTGCTACTAAGATTCATTTCTCACAATAGTGCTGGCATGTACCAAATGTGTAGTTTCCCTTGGGCTGGAGACGAAGGTAAAGTATGAAGAAGTGTCCAATTTGGGCACACAGACTGTTTAGTTTGCATAGTACAAGTACATGGTAGGGTTGAGCTAGCCTCCATGATATTTTGAGAAGGGCTAGCGTAGGATTATTTTGTATAGCCTGTTATAACTTATCTGTATATGAATTAGGCTGGATTGATGAATAGACTAATTAATGGGGTTATGAGTGGCAGGATTGTTGCCTCTATGCCCAATAGTAAATTGATTATATTTAATTAAGAATGCATGTCATTGTATAGTTAATTCAGGTGTATGCTATATGTATTTATTCTGCTGTGATGTTGAAAGAACCCAAGAGTAGAGACCAACCTAAATGGTAGTTAATTAATCAACTTGGTAAAAAAGTTAAAATTTATTCGGGTAGAAGTGATAGTAACACTAACGCTCTAATAATTATTTTCATATTATAGTTTTTTAAAATAACTAAAAGGAACCGTAGGATAGAGGATGTTACAATAGGGATCTAGAAACTAGATCCTGAACCTCTATAAATTGTTGGGTCACTTTTTACTTCCTTAAATTCATTTTCCTATTAAACTATTTTCTGAAAGGAAGCTTATTATAAAAGGAACCTTGCTTAAAAGGAACCTAAGTTTTAAAAAAATAAAAAGTTTCTTACCACTACCTAATTCAAGCCCCCTTCTTGGGTAGATTTCTAGCTAATACTTCCAATCAAACTCTTGAATAGAGTAGCATCCACTAATATCTCCATTTTTAAGATCATCCACATACAAGAAAACAAACAACATATCTCTATTTTTATTTATTTTCACATATAAAGTGTGCTCATGTGGGAATTTCAAAAAGCCATTTTCTTGAAAATATTTATCAGTTCTACTATTTCAAGCTCGTGATGCTTGCTTCAAGCCATATAAGGCTTTTTAATTTCAAGAATTTATCTTCTTGGCCTTTTATAATGTAACCTATTGGTTTTTTCAATATAAACTTCTTCTAATGTTCCATTCAAAAAGGATGATTTAACATTTGATAAATTTTCCATTTTCGTTGAGTATCCATAAAAATTATTAATCTTATTATTTCTAATCAAGCAACAAGAACAAACTCTTCATTTTAATCTCTTCCATATCCTTTTGTTTCAAGTCTTGCTTTATATCTCTCGACTTTGCTTTAGCATTATTTTTTTCCTTGTAAATCCATTTGACTCCAATGGCCTTTCAACCTCGTGGAAGTGTAGCTAGCTCCTAAGTATTGTTCTTGACAATGGCCTTGATTTTGTCATCCATAGATTGTTGCCACTCTTTTCTTTGAACTGCATCTTCATACCCTATAGGTTCATAACCATAAAATAGATAGAACATAGGTCATTAAAATTTTATGTTACCTCATAAATCTCTTGGAGGATTTTCATGCATGGAGTTCTTTCAATTGAGCTTGCAGACAAGTCTTGATTAGATGATAGAGATGGAGGTGTTGATGAAGGCAGGTTTGTAATACCCATTCGGAAAAATTTTAATGGTGACAATGATTTTTTTTTTTTTGGATTTTCTTGTAAGGATTTAAAATAAAGCTTGAAATTTGGGGAAAATTTAAGGGAAAAGGGTTGAAGTAGAGTTTCCTTTTAATTGCAAGCTAGTCCCTGAGGCTCCAATAGTGCAGCACACGTGGACCACCCTATATGTTTCCTTTCCCTCTATGTAAGCTTATTTCAACATTTAGGGAGAAAAGAAATTAATCGGGAAAAAGGAGAGAAAGGGGAAAAGCTGAGGAAATCAAGAGTGAAGCTTCTGAACTCGGATTTAAGGTAAGAATCCTCTAACTGGGAATTAGAAAACCTCTTCTGCATCACTTAGTAATAGATTTCTACTGCAAAGTGCCTCAAATTTGTCAAAATCTGAGAGAGGAAATGAAATAGGAAAATTTGAGTATTTTTGGATTTCTAGATTTCTAGAGTAGATAAACTGATTCTGAGGTTTTCTTGAGTTTAGGAAGTGATTTTCGCACTGAGATGCATGATTTATAGCTTTCATTTGTTTATTTCTAGGCTTGATTAAATTTTTCATGTTAGGATTGTGTTTTACTCAATTTTCATGTGGATTCTCTAATTTAGTTGATGTTTTGGACTTAAAAACTCATGGGTTTTGCACAAAAATAATTAGGGACTAAACTTATGTAATTTTTATTTGTTATGGACTAAAAATCTAGGCTGAGATTTGATGAAAACTAGTATTTTTAAACTATTGAAGAACAAGGCAATCGATTGCCAGCATGCATCAATCGACTGTCGTGTTCTTCACAAACCTTGAAAAGCATACAGTAGCTTAGCAGTCAATTGTTAGGCATGCACAAGTCGACTATCGAGCCATTGTAAATCCTAGAATCACACATAGAGGTGCACCAGTCGATTGCCAGGCATACGAAAATCAACTATCGGGCCACTGTCTTGTGGAATTCAACCTTCCAGAGAGCAATAAACTGACTGCCAGCCCCTAGCAGTTGACTAGTAGCTCTTCTGATGGAAAGTGGTTTTTAAAACATGAATTGAGCTTGGAAACCCTTGGTTTTGATTTGAATAAAATTCAAACATCATCCTACATGATATGAGTGATGGAAAACAAAGAAATAACAAGGAAAAATGGAAAATTAGGAGAAAAATTTAATGAAACTTTAGGACCTATTTTTTCATAAATACACATTGATAAGAATTAAAATATAAACCTTACCTATTGCCTCAAGAAACAAATTGTGAAGGCAATCCAAAGGTAAAAGAGGAAAACCCTAGTCAAAAGAGGAGCAAACGGTAAAGGTAGAGTAATCTACACTCCCTTGATTTTTATTAATATTGTGAATTACTCTTTTGAATGAAATCCTTAGGTTGAAATGGGAAATGAATGCTGAAACTGAATTGATAAGTATGAGATTTTTATATGAGTATAGAATTATTGCCTGAGTGTATTGAGATTATCGTTGCATGTTTGCTAGATTTGGCTATTGGGTTATATGCCATAGGAACAGACTAACTTAGGGTGGACATTCAATAGCTGGTATGGGATGGTCGTTGAATGTCCCTTATGCGAACTACTTTATAAACTTAATCATTTTATCTGAATTGGTCTACATCTATTGGGGGTTACTCATTAAACTAAGGCAACCCTATGAAAGACTTAAGGAGTAAGGGTGGATGGTTTATACGGGGCGACGTTTTAGTTTAAGTGTAATGTCCCACAACCTTGGTATTGGTCGACTATGTGTATGTATTGTCATATAGACTGTATAAGGATGAGACTAACATGTGCACATGACGAGGGATGCCCTGGAAGTTAGTTCTCGCCTGTCCTTGAGTGGGTTATTAGTGTTACGGATCACACTCACAAAATTAGGACATTGTTTTCAGGTGATTGGTATTACAGATCACACCTAACTAAAACTTATGATTTTTGATAAAATAGCATGCAATTGAGAAGATGATCACATGAGATTTGTGATAGATAAATATATGTATGAGATTTACAAGCATGATTTAAAAGTATGATTTTTACAGATTTAAGATACTATACTTATGTTATTTTTGAATTGATTTCCTATGTTTATTTTGAATGGAAAGTATTTAGTAATTCACATGTATTTGAACTAATTTTAGGGAGACGATTTCTATACTTGATACAGCTGAGCATACGACTATTTTAAAAGTATTTAACTATAAATTGCTCTACTGGGATTACATATCTCATTAAGTTGTTTGTTCAGATGACCAAAAACAAGGGATGCCTAGGAGATAGCTGGGCATAAGAGAGATGCCAAGGCTATAAGGCAATGCTAGAAGAAGCATATAGTACTGAGCTGGATTTGTAGTAGGCTTAAGATTATGTATATATATTTAATGATGAATGTCTTGGATATGGAATTGTATAATGAACCTAATGAATTGTGTTTTAATTGCTAATGTATGTATGGACTGAGTATTATAGCATAGTATATCTCAATTATCTCTGAATGGCTGTTAGAATTTATATTTCCAAGTAGTATGTGACAGTATATTGTGATATTAGAAATGCTGCACAGGATAAGTGGTTGAGTGGAATTTGAATAGACTGTGAGAAGAGTCTATTTGGGTTACACTTAATCAGTAGCGACCCTCTGATGTTCCCAAATCTGAGAAAGTGAAAAATTTATTGTGATTTTTATGCTTTCTCTAAGATATACTATGTGATACGTAAAGTAGGATAAGGGGGTCGTTACAGGGCTTATGATGTCTTGAGCTTCTTCACTTGATTCTTAGAAGAAAGGATTGAGTCATGATCTTTATTTCCCTTCTTACTATAATTCCACATTTCTTCTTCATTGAACTCAACATCTCTACTATATGATGTCTTGAACTTCTTCACTTGATTCTTAGAAGAAAGGATTGAGTCAGAATCTTTATTTCCCTTCTTACTCTAATTTCCACATTTCTTCTTCATTGAACTCAACATCTCTACTAATGAAAATCTTCCTTATGATTGGACTATAAATCTTTTAGCCTTTTGATCTATTGTCATATCCAATGAACACAAAATTCTTTCTTTTTTCATCAAGCTTCAAACACCTTTGATCAAGTACATGAACATAAGCATTTCTCCCAAATACTCAAAGATGAGAGATATTTGGCTTTCTCCCACTCAATACTTCTTAAGGAGTCTTGCCATCAAGACTTTTAGTAGAGAAGTAATTGGAAATATAAAAAACACAATCAACTGCTTCTGTCCAAAAGTTTTTAGGAATCTTCTTGATTTTTAGCATACTACAAGCCATTTCAAGTATAGTTATATTTTTTCTTTCAACCAGACCATTTTGTTATGGTGATTGAGGCATCATTAAAGGATGATGAATCCCATTTGCAAAATGCACTTAATTATTTTAATGTGAATTTTCCTCCTCTATTGGTCTTTAATGCTTTAATTTTGTAATTACTTTCCTTTTCAACAAGGACTTTGAATTTCTTAAATGCTCTAAATGGTTCATATTTTGCTTTTAGAAAATATACCCATGTTTTCCTTAAGAAGTCATCAATAAAGAGCAAGAAATAATTTTTCATACCATAAGAGCTTACAGTTATAGCTCCACACAAGTCAACATAGATAAGTTGTAGAGGCTCCTTAGCTATTGTTGTTATTTCCTTTAGAAAAGCTTTTCTAGAATGCTTTCCAAGAAGACATCCATCACAATTGATTGTGATGGTTTATTGTGACCATGCTCTTGCTTGACAATCAAAATTTAGATTACGAAGCCTTAAGTTTTAAAGGCAATTATTGTCTTTGAAAAATTCCTTTAAGCACTTTGCATTGTCATTTTGAATTTCAATTAAGAATAATCTATTCTTGACCATTGGCACTATGGCTATTAATAATCCTTCTTGATTTCTCAAAAAAATAATATGATTTTTCATGTGTATATCATATCCTTTTTCCAGTAATTGCCCTAAGCTCAAAATATTGCCTTTTAAATTTGGCACAAATAGACATTAGAAATAAATTGATGATTTCCACATTAAGGAGAATTAGGATTTTACCTTTTCCTTGAACAGGTATCTTGGAATCATCACCAAAAAGTGACGTTTCCATTGATTTGTTCAAGTTCCACGAACAAACTTCTTTCACCTTTCATATGAATGCTTGTGTCAGTTTCAAGATACCACATGCTATTCTTTGAGCCACAATTCTCCTTGTGGTTAATCATCAACAAGGTGAGCTCTACATCCTCCTTTATTTATACAACATTAGCTTTCTCCTCCCCATGGTTAGCATTTCTACAATTGAAAGAACCATGGCCAAATTTGTCACAGTTGTAGCATTGGATTTGAGATTTTTCATACCTTTGATTCTTTCACCTTTTCCATGCACTCTTTGAAAACTTTGATTTCCTTCTTCATGATTATTCTAGCCACCTCTTTCACTTCTTCCTTGACCTTGATCACGTCCACGCCATTTTCCTTCTCTATGATTGCCTTTCTTCTATTTGATAGTAGCATTCTACTAGAGAGAGTACTTGCTCTAATAGTTCTTCCACGTTCTTCTTCTTTAGCCTTTCTTCATGTTCTTGTGATGACCCTATGAGCTGATAAAAAATCATAGAGTCTATATCTTTTGATTCTTCGATTTTAAAAATAATGTACTCAAAACTTATAGTTAGAGATCAAAGAATCTTCTCTATCAATCGTGTATCAATCAAAGCTTCTCCATTTCTTTTCATTTCATTAACAACAGCTAAGACATGAGTGAAGTACTCGAAGATAGACTTAGACTCCTTCATAAGAAGAGATTCAAACTCACCTTAAAGAGTTTGTAAACGTACCTTCTTTACTTTATCAATGCCTTTGTAAACATTTTGAAGAATCTCTTGCACCTCCTTAGAGGTGGTCACAGTTACAACCTTTTCAAACATGGTGTAACACACGACCCATACAAGTGCTATACATATATTATTAACCCAAAGGAGTAGTGTGTTACTATCTTGTCACTTCATTTAACTACCCATGTTCATTTTTAATAGTTACCAAGATCCTTTATTAATTGAGTTATTTTGGAGTTTCTCTTGGTTATCTCACTCGTTTAATTAACGACAGCAAATACATAATAAAATTAACATACACATGAAATATATGTGTGTGTGCTTTATTTACAACCTATCCTCAAATTAAAAAGGTAAGAGCTTCAGAGATAGTAAGAATACCTCACGAAGACCACTAACCCATAATGGGATAATCATACGATCAACATCTATACAAGGTAATATACTTACATAGCAAAAGGAACTCCCACTCAACAACTACACATCATATACTAATCTCTTTAGCTATCAAAAAATATAACGAGCTAAGGGTGATAGTGAGAATATACAAAAGAAACTAACTCTACTACTAACTCCTTAATCCACTCGGGGCATCAGAGGTCCGATAACAATCCATACAAAAATGTTCTTGATAATTAGGAAATATCCCAGGATGAGGATCTCCAACAATTCTGCCTCCACCTCTAACACTACAATGTACCTAGACATCTAGAAACATCAACGTACTAGTGAAATAAAATCCCATTAATCAAGCAAACCAAGTTAGAAAAGTTATCGTTGAAGGTACCATATATGAATTACATGGAATGTAATATCCGCCCTTAACATTTTAAGTTATGTTGTTAATTAATAACTATTTTTTATTGCATATCTAAATGTCTATGTTTATGCCACCTTAAGATTGCATGTAAGTGACAAGGACTAAATTGAAAGAATGTTGCAGGACTAAAGTGAAAAGAAAAAAGTTTCTAAAAATATCTAAAGCGCCATGATTGCTTTAGAAAATATCTAAGGCATAATAATGATGCATATTAATGACGTTGAAAAAGTAACAATTACTTTAGAAAATATTTGGGAAAATATCCTAAAAGTTATGATTACCCTAGGAAAATATCTCAAGGACAAAATGGTAATTTTTCCTAAAGGGTAAAATGATAATTTATCACAAGGGAAAATGGTAATTTTGCCATAAGGGTAAAATGTACATCACTTAAATAATTCATGAAATTACATGGAATGGCAAACTCCACTTAGAATTCGAAAAAGAGAGAAAATAGGGGTAAAATGGTTATTTTTACACTAAGGGCAATTTGGTAATTTTCCAATAAAGGGTTAAAATTCTATTTCTTTCATGAAAGAAAAAGAAGCACGAGAAAGAGAAAAAGGAGAGAAAGCCATGAGGAAGAAGAAGGGAGGAAGGAGAAGGAAAAGCCAAGGGTTCAACACAAAAACCCCATATTTCTTGCACACTCAAGGTAGCTAAACAATCCTAGTCCTCCTATTTCAAGTTTTATGGATTCTTTTGCTTGGATGAAAAATCTATGGTTTTCATGTGAAAGATGGTTTCTCTCTATACATTCTTTTATGATGAATTTGCTATTGGGTATTGATTGTATGATTGTTTTGGATGTATTCATGAATTTTTTTAATATTATTGAAATGAAAATTGTGAAGGAAAAGAATACAGTTCATCTTATGTTATGATGATACCTTTTGTTGTTTAATGATTTAAAGTGTAGAGACTAGTATGGAAATGGAAGGAAATTTGTGTATTTATGCATATATGATGGAAAAGATGGAAGAAAGGGAAGCAAAGGCATTAAAATCCCTATCTTCCCTCATTTTCCTATCTTGGCCGAGACCTACCCCTTTTTCACTTATGTTGGTTGAGACTTGGTAGTTTAATTGTGAAGGAAATATGTTAAATATTAATGTTAGCCAATTTCAAGAGAAAAAGGGAAATTAATGGTTATGGCAAGAGGTTTTAATGATGTATGTTGTGAGTTATATGAAAGGGATGAACAACCTTCCATATCCATACAATTCAATCTTGAAAGTGTTATCAAACAAGAAAGGGTGATATTTTATTAATGTGAGGAAGGTATCATGAAAACTAAAGGAAGGAAGGGAAAACATCAAAAGAAAAGAAAGGAGAAAAACCTTAGGATAGATAGAATTGTGAACAAGTGACCAATTGTCGATATAGGACGGTCGTTGCGCATTCCACAATTGTTTCATAAATTTGGATGGTAAAACATCCACTCGAATATAAGAAATTTAGAAAACAATGTGATGGTTGCAAATTCTAAGTTAGTGTAACTTAATAAGGCCAATAAGGGGATATTTACTTAGAATTTAACATAACCATATGCGCAAGTCCAATCATCCTAAAGTATATGTATAGAATAGCGTACCGAGAATGTGATCCACTGATAAGGGGTAGTGATTCCATAGCATCATGATCTATCCTAAAAGCATGGAGGAAATGATCTGTGTGAGCTTGACAGTGATTTCGTGAGCTTAATTTAAAATGTTATACCAACCCTATTTAGGACGAAAGGGAATAATCCCACTGGTTAGGATCTGTCTAAGAGACAAGGTCTATTAAGGTTATGCCAGCCCTGTTTAGGATGAAAGGGAATAATCCCACTGGTTAGGATCTGTCTAAGAGACAGGGTCCATTGAGGTTATACCAGCCTCGTTTGGGAAGAAAGAGAATAATCTCGCTAGTTATGATCTATTTAAGAGATAGGGTCCATTGAGGGGTATTTAGATCCACTGGGGGATGCCTTAGATAGTACGAGTGGCAAAATTGTCACATATGAGGTTAAATTAACTCACTAATGCAAGTAGTGGTATGTGGAGTAGTTCACTGGATGACTATCCCGATACTCTTGTGTTTCTCTTATGAGGAAAATGGCATTAGCCACAATATTATGAATATTTTTCCATAATTTTATGATCTTGATGATCTTGTGATGATGAATGGAAATATGTATATGTTCATAATACCTATGTGGTGATTTCATTATGTGATGATTTTATCATGTAATGATGTTAGGAAATGAGACTATGGATGGTGAACCACCTTTACATTAAATTATGTTTAAGCATTCATAAATACATGCCATATATATATATATTACTCATACATGATATCCTAATAAAACATGTTGCATTTTTAAAGAAAAGAATGTAGAATGTTTTTTGGATTAGTACTGTGATACATGCCAAAGGTTTTTCACAAGAATGGATTGTTTGGCTACTGGGAATTTATTTCTTATAATTATCCTAGTATGTATCAGATGACTAGGTATACCATCTGGCTAGAGATAGAAGTATCTCTAGTGGAAATACCATTTCTAGGGCCATTTACGGTACTACAAGGGGATATGGGTGTTGGCTTTCCTAGAAGTTCCTCCTTCTCAGTGAAATGAAGACAAGTTATACTTTTGAGTAGTTATGTAATTATGTAGGTTGTAGCCCTTTATCATAATTCTTGATATGTTTTTGGAATTGAATTAGAATAAACCATTTTCGGATGTATATATAATGGAAGGGTATATATGTATTAGGATATGTGAAAGTTATATCTAGTAGTAGGAAAATTTTGAGATGGTTTTGAGTGGCAGGTTTGTTGCCTCATTACCCTAAGAGACTGACTAAACTTCATATATCCATAAATATATGTCTGACATTGTAAACACATGAGAAATGTATATATTAATGATGTTTTATCGTCCGTTGTGTTATTATTATTAATTTTTGCTATATAGTCTTTCACTGTGCAATGTATGAATTAGAAATACCTGAGTAAAGAAACCCAAACGTAATTAATTATTAAACTACAATTGGAATCACACTCAGGTAAAAGTAAGGATAACATGCCAGTCTTATAGCAAGATGGTTTAGAAAATAAATAGTTAATGGAAATGGCTATAAGATTGGGGTGTTATACGAAAAACCTTTGCATTCTTGACATAGTTTTCAAAACATGTTTATATAATTGGATGCTATGAAAGGTTATGCCATGCTATGTACTATGAAAGGGCACATAGTAATATGGACATTCATATGCATGGGCAAGGGATAACATATAAAAATAATTCATATGGGCATACTTGCATTCTCTTATCATAAATCGAGAGCTAAGGGTGTAACATTTTCCCCTATTCCTATGAGACATGTTTATTAATTTTAATTAATTGCTTGTGTATGTTGCATTAGACTAAATATAGTTGCATATAGTGGCATTAGTGCCAGAATTGGACTAGAAAAAGGATGAGAGAATTGATTAGAAAGAGGAGAGGGACTAAAATGAAAATTGGAAAATTTTAGGTAAGAGAATTTCAATTTTTGCCAAAAGAAGTATTGTAGCCAACTGATTTTTAGAATTTTCCCAACAATGGTTCAATGACAAAATGTTAATTATATATATAGTTTGAAACTTACCATTTTGAAGCCGAATGATTGGAGATTAAGATTAAAATTTGTAAGTTTGGGTCACCTATATATAAGGCTGGAAGTAGAGTTCCTCATTACCTAAAATTTGGAACCATTTCTGGAGAAAGGAAGAATAATTGGGTAGAGAGAGAAAGTGAGTGAGAAGAAGAAGAATCTTCACTTTCCATAAGAGTTGAATTCAGAGAAGTGTCTAGCAAGGCATCCAATACATTAAGCAACATTCAAACAAGCATTTGAGGTAGCAAAATAACCAATCCTTTTTTATTTTTGAAGTTACTATTCATATAACTGAATTTGATGATTTTGAAGTTGTTTGAAGGAAAAAGGGATTTAAAACTACATTCTTAATGTTTTTACTTTCTATCCCGTTTTTAATTGGTTGAAGATACTTATTCATGCTTGAAATTGATTTTAAAAAGTGGGTTTTTCTACTTGAAAAAAAATGACGTTTAATCCCATATTTGAGTGAGATTAAATGGTGTTTTGGACTATTTTTATGTGGAAAATGATGCATGGAAGTTTATCCTGAGTTCATGAAATTCAAAATGGCTTCACAAACAAATTTTTGGATAAAAATTCTCAGTTAATGGCAAGTTTTAAAACAGAGAATAACATAGCAACCGACTGGTGGTCTTGAGCAGTCGACTGTTGCATTCTTAAGTTTCCCAAAAATTTATACAGAGTTTGAGTAGTCAACTGTTAGCCTCTATAAGTCGACTGCTATTTTCAAAATTTTCTAGAAAATTCATTCGATGAACAATGGATGTTCATCCTTTTCCTAAAAATTTTTCCAGAAAGCCAATAACCGACTGCCACGTGCAAACAGTAGAATGTTAGACCTAACAGTAAGCTACCAGCCAATTGCTAGCCCTGTAGCAATTTACTGATAGCTCTCGAATTTTAATTTTGAAAATTACATAGAATGTTACCAGTCGACTGTCAACAGGGTATCAGCTGACTGCCAGCTTTTGTGAATGAACTATAAACTCAATGACATAGTTGAAAGGTAATTGGCCCAAAACCCCAATTCAAGTAACGTATTTAAACCTAGAATATCAAAAGGTAACAAGTATGTTGAATTTAAATGAAAAAGAACAAGATTATGATGAAATTAATAAGGAAAGAACAAGAATGCATAAGAAAAATGAGAAATTGTAGTCTTAGTATATGTATTAGTGGTAGATAGGTTCATAAATAAATGACTGATTGCTGGTATGGGACGGTGATTAGATGTTCCATGATTATCGTTATAGTTATAAATTCTAAGTTAGTGACTTAATGGCCAAGTTAAATAAAAAGTCACATACTTAGGATTTTGCATAACTATAGTATGTACCGAATCACCCTATGTATATACTTGTAAATAGCATTTTGAGGACCCCAATATGTACTAAATGTGTAGTCCCAATGTGGGGACTTTATGGTACTTGGATCCACTAGAGGACACTCCAGAATGTACACAAATGTGATGTTGTAGTCGAGGACTGCCAATGGGCATATGTTGCCAAAATTTACAAGTACATATTTGAAAGTATGGACTGGCTCGCTCGACAACCCTCTTAATTTCTCTTATTATTGTTATTACATGATGATTATCATGATGATGGCAAAGGCCAATGAGAAAGGCTCTTAATTCTTTACTACTCTTTATATGTAGTTATGTAAATGAAATTATGTTACCTATATGGTTTGATTATTTTATGAGATATATGCCCTGTGTGGTACATATAGAGTAAGTAATGCATGCAATTATGAGTATCAAATGTAATTTATGAAAGGTAACCTAATAGATATAACAATTGTATAACGATAAGAAGAATATAGCATTTTTCGTAAAGGATTATGATGGTACAAACTAACTATTTTATAAACTGGTTATTATTGTTACTGAGATTTATTCTCATTAAAAATGCTGGTTTGTATCAGATGCCTAGGTACCAGATAATGATAGAAGTGGAGCTAGAGTTAGTGGACATACCCTTCCTGCAGTATTTCCCAGTTGTCAAGGAACTATGGATCATATATGTATGGAAAGTTCCTCCTACACCTTGAATGT
Source organism: Senna siamea (assembly GCA_031216115.1). Taxonomy (NCBI): domain Eukaryota; kingdom Viridiplantae; phylum Streptophyta; class Magnoliopsida; order Fabales; family Fabaceae; genus Senna; species Senna siamea. The sequence goes on along the minus strand of CM062355.1, from coordinate 12,903,064 downwards.
GTAAGGTTTTAGAGACGTTTTAACATGCCTGATGCCCTGAATTCTTGTTAAATTTTTAGAAAGGATCAGGAGGATAGATTTTTTATGTATAAGAGAAAGGCAAATATGTATTAGGATATGTGAGCTAGGAATTCACTAGCAATTTTGTTAAATGGGTATGAGTGATAGGTTTGTTGTCTCCTTACCTTAGTTAACATACTCACATATATATATCTAATGGATGACACATATGAATATTGTAAACAAATGTGAATGTATCTATAAATATATAGGTATTTCATTTTATTAATTCACTTTTTTTTTCGCCGTGTAGTAGCCCAGACTAATAGTACTTAATTATTTCACTTGGTAAAAGTTTAAAATCTGACTCGGGTAAAAGAAGTAGTAATTCACTAAACTTATAGTATTATTGTATTAATTAAATAACTAAAATCTAAAATTGACTATATGATTAAGGGGTTACACTTATTTGGTATAAGAGCACTACTACCACGGCTAGTGAGCACTGGCTTAGTAGTGAAAGGTAGATTCCTCATGATAGAGACTAATACAAGGTAGTTAGCTGAGCCATAGTAGTTAATTATCTTGTATGGTGTTTTGACTTAAGGAATGAAGTACTAGGTTTGGGTAGACAGTATCTCTTATTAATGCCATATGATCTCTTATGAATATTATGTCATTGAGACTGATTACCTCGATAATGTTTGTTTTGTAGAGTGAAATATGGCCCCACCTAAGAAGAATATTGGAAACGAAAAGGAGAATGAGGGTAGCTTGACTGGGGTTATGCAGACTCTGGTGGGAATAGTAAAAGCCATGAGGTAATAAGCTGTTGTTGCCACCCAATAGGTTGCTGCCACTACTCAACAAGCTGCCACTATTTCTGAAGCATTTAGACAATTCTAGGAGAATAAACCTATAAATCACAATCCAAACCCTGAGGTTAAAAAATTAGGAAACCAAGCTTATAATGGTTGGCCTAAATTTCAAAGAAATAAACCTCCTTTCTTTAGGGGTAAGTTTAACCCACAAGCAGTTGAAGAATGGCTTTGAGAGATGGAGAAACGGTTTGAAGTCCTAGGGAACACTGATGAACAAAAAGTATTGTTCGCCACCTATATGCTCATTGGAGAGCCAGAATATTGGTGGAAAAGGGCTAGAAAATTATTGAAAGCCTAAGGAACCCAGATTACCTAAGAATTATTTAAAAGAGTGTACCTAGAATAAACTCATCCTTGAGAATGTGATGAACCGGAAAGAAATTGGTAGTATGACTTTTGAGGACTACTTAGCTAGATTTGAAAATTTTTCTAAGTTCTCTCCTTATTTGGCACTTCACCCAAATGAGGCATGGAAAGCCATGCATCTAGAAGTTGGGTTACGATCGGAGCTAAAGAATGCTATTGCTCTGTTTGAAATTAAAAACTTCACTATGCTAGTAAACAAGTGTCACATAGTTTCTTAGAACCTAGTCGACACAGAAAAAGAAATACAGAGAACGTCTTCAAGAGGAAACAACCTGGATCCTTTAGAGGAAGACACAATAGGAATGAAGGAAACCAGAAGGGGAAAAAGCCCATGGTGAGGTAGGCAGTACCCAATACTTGTTCAAAATATAGGAAGAATCATAATGGACCTTGAAGATTCCAATCGAGGGTATGTTATAAATGTGGAAAATTGAACCACTATATCAAAGATTACCCTGAGTGGAAAAAGTAAACTGAGCCTACTAAACCTTCTACAATGGGAAGAGTTTACACTCTCAAGGATAAAGAAGTGGTCTAGTCTGATGATCTGATGAAAGGTAAATGTTTAATAAATGGTGTATCTTTAATTATACTGTATGATTCTGGCACCACTCATTCTTTCATTTCTTTATAATGTGTGGAAAGATTGAATTTACCTTTATCTAAACTACCCTATGAGCTATCTATTTCCATTGCCGTAGGAAAGCGGGTATTAACTTCTTTGGCCTGCTTGAACTATTCCCTTGTTAAAAATAAACCTTTTGTTGTTGACCTTATTTGTTTACCTTTGGTGGGATTGGATATTATTTTTGGGATGGATTGGTTTTTCGTAAATTATGTAGTCTTGGATTGTTCTAAGAAGTCTATGACTTTTGTAGATGTCATACTTGTAAATAGGAAAACTAAGGAAGAGATCTAAAGAATAAGTTTTTCATGTGCTTCTGAGATGGAATTTTAGCATGAACTTAATATTATTCCTGTAGTTTATGAATTATCATATGTCTTTCCTGATAAAATTTCAAGTCTTTTACCTGAGAGAGAGATAGAATTTTCTATAGAGATGATTCCTGGTGCAGGACCAATTTCTGTAGCGCCTTATAGAATGTCTCTCTTAGAGTTGAATGAACTGAAGATACAAATAGAAGATCTCTTATGATGAAAGTTTATTAGGCCCAGTGCTTCACCTTGGGGAGCACTGGTCTTCTTTGTAAAGAAGAAAGATGGAAGTTTGAGATTGTGTATAGAATATATGCAATTGAATAGGATAACAGTAAAGAATAAATACCCACTCCCTAGAATAGATGATCAGTTGGAATAGTTGAGAAGGGCTACTGTGTTTTCAAAAGTTGATTTGATGTCAAGGTACCATCAAATCAGGGTGAGAATAGAAGACATACCTAAGACAACCTTTAGAACTAGATATGGCCATTATGAATTTCTTGTAATGCCATTTGGATTAACAAATGCTCTAGCTATCTTTATAGATTACATGAATCGTATCTTTAGATCTTACCTTGATCAGTTCGTGGTAGTGTTTATTGATGACACTCTTGTGTATTCTAAAAGTAGTGAAGAGCATGAACACCATCTTAAGATTGTATTACAATTGCTTAGAGAAAAGCAATTGTATGCTAAACTTGAGAAGTGTGAGTTCTAGCTGAAAGAGGTGAAATTCTTAAGCCATGTAATTTGAAAAGATGGAGTAGTAGTAGACCCCGATAAGATAGAAGTAGTGATTGGTTAGGAGAGACCCACAATAGTGATTGAGATCTGTAGTTTCCTTGGATTAACTAGTTACTATTGGAGATTTATTCAAGGATTTTTGGAAATAGTGTTGCCTTAGAATAAATTAACTAGGAAAGATGTTCCATTTGTGTGGAATCCCAAATGTGAACATAGTTTCCAAGTGTTAAAAGAACAATTGACTACGGCACCTATTCTGACTATTCTTGACCTATTAGGAAATTTTTAATTATATTGTGATGCATCCAAGAAGGGCCTAGGATGTGTCTTAATACAAAATGGAAGATTAGTAGCATACACCTCTAGACAATTAAGATCTCATGAGGAAAATTACCTTACCCATGACTTTGTATTAGCAGCTATAGTGTTTGCCTTGAAAATATGGAGACACTATTTGTATGGGTTAAGATATGAGGTATTTAGTGACCATAAAAGTCTTAAATATCTATTTGACCAAAAAGAATTAAACGTAAGGCAAAGAAGATGGATGAAATTTTTAAAGGATTATGATTTTGAGTTAAAGTACCATCTAGGGAAGACCAATGTAATGGCTGATGCTCTGAGTAGGAAATCCCTTCATGTAGATCACTGATGGTGAATGAAATGAGCTAATAGAGAAATTTAGAAATATGAGTCTATCCACATTGGTGCTACCAGATAGGGTATATCTGAGTGAATTAAAAATTGAGAACAATTTTAAAACTCATATTAGAGGGTCAAAGGGAAAACGAGTTCTTAAAGTCCCTAAAGGACCTAAGAGAATTCAAGAAAGGTATCAATGGGGTAATGACCTTCCAAGATAGGATCTATGTTCTAAATTTAGGAGGAATGAGGGATATAATTCTAGAAGAAGCCCATAAGAGCAACTATACTATTTATCTTGGTACCATAAAGATATATCAAGATTTGAAAAAGAGGTTTTGGTAGCCAGGTATACAGAAGCATATAGCTGAGTATGTTGCTCGATATTTAGTATGATAGCAGGTAAATATTGAACATCAGAAGCCTGCAAGATTACTACAACCTCTTAAAATCCCTAAATGGAAATGGGATAAGATTTCTATAGATTGTGTAGTTAGTTTACATAGAACTCAATAAGGGAATGATACAATTTGGGTGATTGTGGACAGATTAACTAAATATGCACATTTCCTGCCTATCAAAATAAATTTTTCATTAAATAAGTTAGCCCAATTATATATACAAGAAATAGTGAGACTCAATGGAGTTCCCACTAATATAGTATCTATTATAAATCATAGGTTTACTTATAGATTCTAGATAGTCTTGCAGGAGGCTTTTGGTACTAAACTTAGTTTCAATACTACTTATCATCCACAAACTAATGGGCAGACTGAGAGAGCTATTCAAACTTTAGAAGACATGCTTAGGGCATGTACATTAAAGCAAAAGGGGAATTGCGATAGAAATTTACCCCTAATAAAATTTACTTATAATAATAGTTTCTACTCCAGAATAGGGATGGCTCCTTATAAAGCCTTGTATGGAAAAAAACGTAGGTCACCCTTTTGTTGGTTTGAGGTGGGGGAGAGACAACTACTAGGGCCCAAATTTGTTCAACAAACCACATATCAAATTAAGATGATCAAAGAAAAGATGGCTAAGGCCTAAGGTAGGTAGAAAAGTTATGCTGATAAGAAGAGAAGGCCACTAGAATTTATTGAAGGGAATCATGTTTTCCTTAAAGTCTCCCCTATTACCGATATTGGCAGGGCTATTAAGTCTAGGAAGTTAAACCCAAAATACATTGGACCTTTTCAAATTCTGAAAAAGATCGGTCTATCTGCTTATCAAATTACTTTGCCCCTATTTCTATCCAATCTTCATAATGTATTTCATATTTCTCAACTTTGAAAATATCTTCCCAATCCTTCACATATTCTTAATGCTAGTATGGTACAATTGAAGGATAATTTGACTTATAGACTAAGACCATTGAAGATTATTGACATTGAGACCAAAAATTGAGAAATAGGACTATTCCCATAGTAAAGATATTATAGGATCAGTCATTACCATAAGAGGCAACCTAGGAAAAAGAAGAGGAGATGAGAAGAAAAATTCTAAAAATTCTTATGTAGGTATGTATAAATTTTAAGGACGAAATTTCTTAAAAGAAGGGGAGAAATGTAACATCAGCCCCTATTTCTATGAGAGATGTTTGTTAATTTTAATTAATTATTTTTATATGTTGCATTAGCATATAGTTGCAAATAGTGGCATTAGTGCCATAATTGGACTAGAAAAAGGATGAGAGAATTGATTAGAAAGAGAAGAGGGACTAAAATGAAAAGTGGAAAAGTTTAGGTAAGAGAATATTAATTTTTGCCAAAAGAAGTACTGTAGCCAACTGATTTTTGGAATTCTCCCACCAATGGTTTAAGGACAAAATGGTAATTATATATATAGTTTGAAACTTACCATTTTGAAGCCAAATGATCAGAGATTAGGATCAAAATTTGTAAGTTTGGGTCACCTATATATAAGGCTGGAAGCAAAGTTCCTCATTACCCAAAATTTCAAACCTTTCTAGAGAAAGAAAGAGTAGTCGAGTAGAGAGAGAATGTGAGCGAGAAGAAGAAGAATCTTCACTTTCCACAAGAGTTGAATTTAGAGAAGTGTCTAGGAAGGAATCCAATACATTAAGCAGCATCTAAACAAGCATTTGAGGTAACTAAATAACCAATCCTTTTATATTTTTGAAGTTACTGTTCATAAAACTTAATTTGATGATTTTGTTGTTTGAAGGAAAAAGGGATTTAAAACTACATTCTTAATGTTTTTACTTACTATTAGGTGTTTTTAATTAGCTGAAGATACTTATGCATGCTTGAAATTGATTTTTCTACTTGAACAAAAATGAGGTTTAATCCCATATTTGAGTGAGATTAAACGGTGTTTTAGACTATTTTTATATGGAAAATGATGCTTGGAAGTTTATCTTAAGTTCATGAATTTCAAAATGTCTTTACAAATAAATTTTTGGAACAATGCATGTTCATCCTTTTCCTAAAATTTTTTTCAGAAGGCCAACATTCGACTGCCATGTCCAAACAGTCGACTGTCGGGCCCAACATTAAACTAGCAATCGACTGCCAGCCCTATAGTAGTCAATTGATAGCTCTCATATTTGAATTTTGAAAATTTGACAGAATGCTACCAGTTGGCTATCAGCAGGGTATCAGCCAACTGCCAGCTTCTATGAATGAACTATTAACTCAATGACATATTTGAAAGGTAATTAGTCCAAAACCCCAATTCAAGTAAGGGATTTAAACCTAAAATATGAGAAAGGTAACATGTATGTTGAATTTAAATGAAAAAGAGCAAGAGTATGATGAAATTGATGAGGAAAGAGCAAGAATGCATAAGAGAAATGAGAAATTGTATTCTTAGTATATGTATTAGCGGTAGATAGGTTCATAACTGAATGACTGATTGCTGGTATGGGACGTTGATTAAACATTCTGCAATTATCGTGATAGTTGTAAATTATAAGTTAATGACTTAATGGCCATGTTAAATAAAAAGTTACATACTTAGGATTTTAAATAACTATAGTCTGCACTGAATCACCCTAACGTATATGCTTGTGAATAGAATTTTGAGGACCCCGGTATGTACTAAAAGTGTAATCTCAATGTAGGGACTTTATGGTACTTGGATCCACTAGAGGACACTCCAGAATGTACACAAATGTGATGTTGCAGTCAAGGACTGCCAATGGGCATATGTTACCAAAAGTTAAGTACATATTTGAAAGTATAGAGTGGCTTGCTTGACGACCCTCCTGATTTCTCTTATTATTGTTATTACATTGTGATTATCATGATGATGGTGAAGGCCAATGAGAAAGTCTTTTAATTCCTTACTGCTCTTTATATGATGTTATGTAAATAAAATTATGTTACCTATATGATTTGATTATTTTATGAGATATATACTCTATGTGGACATATAGAGTAAGTAATGCATGCAATTATGAGTATCAAATGTAATTTATGAAAGGTAAATCAATAGATATATCAATTGTATAACGATAAGAAGAATGTAGCATTTTTTGTGAAGGATTACGATAGTACAAACTAGCTGTTTTATAAACTGGTTACTATTGTTACTGAGATTTATTCTCATTAAAAATGCTGGTTTGTATCAGATGCCAAGGTACCAGATAATGATGGAAGTGGAGATATAGTTGGTGGAGATAGCCTTCCTAAGGTATTTCCCAATTGTCAAGGAACTATGGATCATATATGTATGGGAAGTTCCTCCTACACCTTGAATGTGTAAGGTTTTAGAGACATTTTGACATGCCTGATGCCCTGAATACTTGTTAAATTTTTGGAAAGGATCAGGAGGATAGATTTTTTATGAATAAGAGAATGGCATATATGTATTAGGATATGTGAGCTAGGAATTCACTAGCAATTTTGTTAAATGGGTATGAGTAACAGGCTTGTTGTTTCTTTACCCTAATTAACACACTCGCATATCCATGGGTATATGTAATACCCAGCTCCTCGAAATTTGTAATGATTATGATAACGTTGAAATTTCACATAAGGATTTAAAAATGAAGTAAAGGAAGTGGGATTATAATAGGAGGACTAAAGTGTAAATTATATAAAAGCTAGCAAGTCCTAATAATGCAACTGCCCAAACCTTTTTATCCCTCCATACAGACACCCAGGCGGGAACTCTAAGAGAGCAAGGAAGAAAGGGAACGCTCGGGCAGAGAAGAAAAGAGAAGGGAAGGAAGTGAAAATCCTCTTTTAGCCAGACTTGAGGTAAGAATCTTCCATCCATGACTTAGAAAGTATTTTGAGCATCATCTAAGAAAAGATTTTTTCCTTGGGATTCATCAAATCTGCTGAAATTTGTGGGAGAAAGTGAAAAATAGGAAAATAGGGCATTTTTGAATTTTTGATTATTTTGAGTAGGAGAAACTAAGTTGAGGTTTGCTTGAGGTTAGGAAATGATTTCCAAACTGAAATGCTAGGATTATTTACTTCCATTTAGCGATTTCAAGGTTTAAAACCTGATTTTTGTAAGTTAGGTTTTTCTTTCACTCGGTTTGTATGTTGGATTTTTTGAATGATTGATGTTTTGGACAAAAAAATTTATAGGCTTTACACAGAAATGGTTAGGGACTAAGCTTATGCATTTTAAAGTTGTTAAGGACTGGAAATCTGACTAAAATCTCGAGAAAATTGGCATTCCTAGACTATCAAAGAATAGAACAATCAACTGCCAGCATGCACCAGTCGACTTTTGTGTTCTTAGCAAGCCCAGAAGCATACCCAAAGGCAGGGCAGTCAATTGATAGCCTTATACCAGTCAACTGTCGAGCCACTATAAGCCTAGAACTTGTAAACAGAAGCACAGAAATTGACTACCAAGTATGAATCAATCGATTTTCTAGCCCCTGTCTCACAGAATTCAGGACTCCAGAGAGCCACTAGAAAACTGCCAGCCTCGCGATAGTCGACTAGTAGCCTTCTAGAGAGCAATCAACCGACTGCTAACTCCCTAGCATCTGACTAGTAGCCTCCTAATGCAAAGAATGACTTTTAAAACATGAATTAAGCTTGGAAACCCTTATTTTTTATTTGAATAAGATTCAAAATATCATCATACATGAGAATGACATGTGACAAGTGATGGAAAATATAGAAATATGAAGGAAAAGGGAAATTGGGGAAAAACTCATAGGGAAACACTAAGTCCTAGTTGCATAAGTGCATAATTGAAAGGAAATTTGTGTGAAACTTGAGTTATTTCCCCAGGGAATGACTTGTAAGGACAATCCAAAGGTAATAGAGGAAAATCTTAGTCAAAGAGGAGCAAACGATAAAGATAGAGTAATCTACACTCCCTTATTTTAGAATAATGTGGTTAATTACTTGATGTAAATGGGATTTTTGTATTGAAATAGGAAATATGTGACAAGTTTGATTTGATAACTATAAAGTTTCTCTATGAATATAGAAATATTGCCTGTATAGAGATACTCTTTGCTGCTTGATGAAATTGGCTATTGGGTTATATGCTCATAGGGACAGATGAAACTTGTGGTAGACATTCAATAGCTGGTATAGGATGATTGTTAAATGTTCCTTATGTAGACTGCTTTATGAATCTATCTATTTTATATCAAACTAGTCTATATTTATCAGGGGTTACTCATTAAACCAAGACAACCCTATGAAAGAATTAAGGAGTAAGGGTGGATGGTCTATACTTGGTGACATTTTGGTTTAAGTGTAATGTCTTATAACCCTTGGTATTAGTGGACTATGTGTATGTATTTGCTGTATAGTCGAGAAAGAGGATGAGACTAGTAGTGTGCACATGCCGAGGGACGCCCTGGAAGTTGGTACTCACCTGTCCTTGAGTGGGTGATTAGTGTGACGGATCACGCTCACAAAATAAGACAATGTTTTCAGGTGATTGGTGTTACGGATGACACCCAACTCTTTTTTAGTGATTGGTTTTATAGATCACACCCAAGAAAAACCAATATATTTTTATAAAATGGCATGAATTGAGCTGGTAATCACATGATAGGTGATTGTGCATTAACATGGATTTGTAATGCAAAAGGAATGTTACAAGCATTATTGAAAACAATGGTTTTCTGTTGAATTGATATAATACTCATATAAATTTATCTAATTTCCCATATTTTTTGATTTAAAAGTGTTTGGTGATTCACATATGTGTTAAAACTGAATTTTGGGTAGACAGTTTTTGTGCTAGAGTCACAGCTAGACTTGTAACTATTTTTATGATTTGTACTAACTATAAATTGCTCTACTGGGATTTATATATCTCATTAAGTTGCTTATTCAAATGACCAGGAACAGGATATTCTTAAGAGTTAGTTAGGCATGAGGGGAATGTCATGGCGACAATGGGATGCTAGAAGAATTGTACCATGTCAAGCTGGTTTTAATTTTAGGCCAGAGATTTGTAATTATATATGTATATAATACTAATTTTTATGGTCATGTGGATGAATGTGGGAAAGTCTGTAATTAGTTGTAAATCATATCTCAAATAATGTGAATGAATGTTTTAGACTATTATATTTCAGAGTATTGTTTTGATTATGGTATTAGTTATGCTGCACAGGGAAGGTGGTTGAGTGGGATTTGAATGGACTGATGAGAGAGTCTATTTGGATTACACTTAACTAGTAACAACCCCTTAGAATTCCCAAAACAGAAAAAAGAAAAAATTTTATGGTTCTTTACACTTCCGCATAAAGCATACTATGTTGTATATAGGCTGTAGAAAAGGGGGTTGTTATAGTATATGTCTAATGGATAGCATGTATGAATATTGTAAACGAATGTGAATGTATCTATAAATATATATGTATTTCATCTTATTAATTCATTTTATTTTTCGCCACATAACGTGTGAGGACCTGAGTGTAGTAGCACAAAAAAATAGTACTAAATTATTTCACATGGTAAAAATTTAAAATTTGACTCGGGTAAAGGAATTAGTAATTCACTAATCTTATAGTATTATTATATTAATTAAATAACTAAAATCTAAAAATGACTATAAGATTGGAGGGTTATAAAGGGACTTACCGATCGACAATCCTCAGAAAAGGCTGCCCAACAGAACACACTAATGATAGTTGATCCATCCCAATAACCATAATGTAGCTCTTGTAAAACCCAGTTCCCTGGAAATGCTTTTGATGGCAATAATGTGGGAATTATTATTATAATTCAAATGAAATAAGGAAGTTGAAATTTTAGTATAAGGGACTAAAATGCAAATTTTTGTTAATTGCAAGATGGTCCCTGAGGCTCCAACAGTACCACCCTAGTGAACCCCCCTATATGTTTTCTTTCCCTCCATATCAGCTCATTTCCAAGTTTGGGAAGGAAAAGAACCACACGAGAAAGAGGAGAAAAAGGGGAGAAGAGAAGGAAATCAAGATTGAAGCCTGTGAACTTGAAATTGAGGTAAGAATCCTCTACCTAGGATTTAGAAAACCTTTTCTGCATCATTTAGTAATAGGTTTTTGCTGCAAATCGCCCTAAATCTACCAAACTTAGAAAGAGAAAGTAAAAATAGGGCATTTCAAATTTTTTTGTGATTTTGGTTAGATAAACTGATTTAGATGCTTGTTGAGGTTAGGAATAGATTTCTAAATCAAATTGCTGAGATAATCTACTTCCACTTAGCCATTTCGAAGCTTAAATCAAAATTTTCTGAGTTAGGTTTTCCTTCCACTCATTTTGCATGTGGATTCTCTAATTTGAGTGATGTTTTAGACCTAGAAATTTACGGGTTTTGTGCAAAAATAAGTAGGGACTAAGCTAATGTAAAATTGTGATGATACGGACTAGTAATTTGGGCTACATTAGGTGAAAACCAACATTTCGGGACTGTCAAAGAATAAAACAGTCAACTGCCAACATGCACCAGTCGACTGTCTTGTTCTTCAGAAAACTAGAATTTAACTCAGCAACTTAGCAGTTGACTGCCAAGCATGCACTAGTCGACTATCGAGCTACTATAAAGCCCAGAGTTACACAAAAAGGTGCGCCAGTCAACTACCAAGCATGCAGCAGTCGACTTTCGAGTCCCTTCCAGAGAGCAATCAGCCGACTGCCAACTCCTAGCAGTCGACTGGTAGTTCCCCTTATGCAAGGCAATGATTTTAAAACATGATTTGAGCTTGGAAAACTCTAGTTTTGATTTGAATAAGGTTCAAACATCATTCTATAGGGGAATTACATGAGAAGAGTGAAAGAAAACCAACGAAATAGTAAGGAGAAGTGGGAATTTAGAGAACCTTAGTGAAACCTTAAGATATAGAATTGCATAAAGTGCATAATTGGAAGGATATAGCTTGAGATTTGAGTTGTTTGCCTCAGGGAATGATTTGTGAGGACAACTTAAAGGTATAAGAGGAAAATCCTGTTCAAAAGAGGAGCAAACGGTAAAAAGGTAGAGTAATCTATACTCCTATAACCTTTAAATGATATTGTGAATTACTGTTTTTAGAATTGATTGTGTATTGGCTGGGAATGATTACTGAACATGATTGATTTATTTAAGTTTTTCATATGAGTATAGAAAAGATTTGCCTGTGAATGAGATGCTCTTTGCATGTTTGCTAGTTTGGCTATTGGGTTATATGCCATAGGGACAAACTAGCTTAGGGTAGATATTCAATAGCTGGTATGGGACGGCCATTGAATATCCCCTATGCAGGTCGTTTATAAATTGATTGTTTTAATTGAATTAGTCTACATTTGTTAGGGATTATACATTAAACCAAGACAACCCTATGGAAGATTTAAGGAGTAAAGGGTGGATAGCCTATACAGGGTGAAGTTGTAGTTTAAGTATAGTATCTCATGACCTTGAGTATTAGTCGACTATGTGTATGTATTGCCATATAGAATATATGAGGATAAGACTAGCAATGTGCACATGCTGGGGGATGCCCTGGAAGTTGGCTCTCGCCTGTCCTTGAGCGGGTGATTGGTGTTACGGATCACACCCAAACAAAACCATGTTTTTGATAAAATGGCATGCAATTGAGATGATTGATCACATGAGATGTGTGATAGAATTAAGCATGAGAATTCTGGGCATGATTTTAATGTATGATTTTCAGAATTTCTATGTTATAGTTATGATTTGTTTTACATTTATTTCCCATGTTTCTTATGAGTTTAAAGGAAATTAGTAATTCACTTGTTTTTGAAATGAATTGTAGGGAGATGTTTTCTTTGCTTAGTCACAGTTGAGTATGCAACTATTTTTGAAAGTATTTAACTGTAAATTACTCTACTGGGATTTATAAAATGTCATAAATATGTTTGCTCAGAAGATCAGGAATAGGGGATGCCTAGGAGGTAGCTAGGCAGGAGAGTGAATGCCAAGGCTGCCCGGCAAACCAAAAGAATTGTATAGCACTAAGCTAGAGCTATAATAGGTTGGAGGTCTTATGTATATATTAATGATGAATGTTTTGGATTTTAGAGCTGTATGATAATTATGATAGATTGTAATGTAAAATATAAATGTATGAATGAATTCAATATTTATGGTTTAGTATATCTTAATTATGTTTGGAATGGCTATTAAAATTTATATTTCAGAGTAGCATGTGATAATATAATGTGACACTAGAAATGCTGCACAAGATAGGTGATTAAGTGGAATCTGAATGGACAGAAAGGAAGACTATTTAGGTTACACTCAACTGGTAGCAGCCCTCTGACGTTCCCTAATTTGGAAAAGTGAAAATTACTATAGACTTCTTTGCTTCCGCTAGTAAATACTCTGATATATGTAAAGTAGGATAAGAGAGACATTACAAAGGTGGTATCAGAGCTCGATTTATGAGTTCACCTTGTTGTGGTTGAGGATTTAGGTTGATTTGCAATTAACCAGGTTTACAGCATTAGGATTTGAAATTTGTTTAACTCTGGAATATATAAGATCATGATCAACAATTGAGATATTAGGAATAACTATGTGGCCATAGTTAGATGCTAGTACTAAGACTAATGATTTCCCTTTTGTATCAGTAACTTATGGAAAATTCTCGAGAGGCACATTTGGAAGGTATAGGGAAAGTAGTAGTAGGAATGATGACATGAGGGAGATGATGGACTCGTTTCGAATGATGGCAGATGCAATGAGAGAGCAGGCTGCCACAAGTGTCAATGTGATGAGATAGTACCAAGAGGAGCATCGGAACCATGATGATAGAAATAATCGGAGTAATAATTCAATGTACCAAGGCTGGATTGAGTTCCAAAGAGTAGAACCACCAAAGTTCTTAGGCACATGTGAGCCGATGGCCGTGGAAGGATGGTTGAAGGAGAGGGAGAAGATTTTCCAACTATTGCATAGTACAGATGAACAAAGGGTTACTTATGCAACATATATGCTAAAGGGAGAGGCCCAGCAATGATGGAGTGGGGCCAAACAACTCATGGAAAGTAGAGGCACTTCACTCACATGGGAATCTTTCAAGAGGATTTTCCTAGAGAAATATTTCCCTAAGAGTGAGAGGCAAGCTAAGGAGACTGAATTCCTGCAGCTTAGATAATAAGGCAGACCATTTGAAGAATACCTAGCCAAGTTTGAAGAGCTGGCTAGATACTCCACCTACTTAAGGTTGCACTATGATGAAGCTTGGAAATCAAGCCAACTAGAGGCAGGGTTAGACTTACAATTGAAAATGTAGATAGCCCCGATAGGGATAAGGGACTTTGCAATGCAGGTAAACAAATGTCGAATCCTTAGTAAGCATCTGGAGGAAAGGCAGAACATGAGTTAAAGAACTAGAGTCCGCCATAAACAACCCACTAAGAATCTGAACGTAAAGGGTGGAAATTTCAAACCACAAAAAGGGTCATCAAGCAGAAATAGACATCCTGAGACTGCTAACTACCCGAAGTGTGGAACAAAGCATGGGAATCAACCTTGTTGGCATCAAGCACCGATAAGATGCTACAAATGTGGAGGCATGGGACTCTATGAAAAGTATTATCTAACCGGTGGAAACCAGCAAAATCCAGGTGGCCAAGACCGTGGGCTTCAGGGAGAGTCTTTACTCTAGACAAAGCCAATGTCGATAAGTCGCTCGAATTAATACAGGGTAGAGGTAAGATTTACAATTTTTCCTTGATAGTATTGTTTGATTTGGGTGTTATGCACTCTTTCATATCTGATACATGTGTGGGAAAACTGAACTTACCTTTGCAAACCATGCCTTTTGACTTGTGTATTTCCACACCTTTAGGAGAAACAACTATATCCCCACAAACATGCCTAAACTGTCCACTTTCCATAGATGATGCCTTATTCATTGTGGACCTTGTATGTTTGCCTTTAACTGGGATCAATGTCATTCTAGGGATGGACTAGTTATCTAGGAATTGAGTTCTGTTAAACTGTTCTGAAAAGACTATCTCTTATTTTGATACCTTACTAGTAGGTGGGAGTGACAAGGCATGTGAAATAAGTGATATCTCCCATAACCTCACTTAGGTAGAATTACAAGAAAGGCTATGGTGATTGATTTTCCAGAGGTGTTTCCCTTGGGTATAAGCAGGTTACCCCTACCTACAGAGATAGAATTCACTATAGATCTGATATTGGGTATAGGCCTGATAGCTATGACCCCATATAAAATGGCTCCAGTAGAATTGAGGGAATTGAAGGTCCAAATAGAGGACTTATTGGAGAAGGGATTTATCAGGCGAAGTTTGTCACCCTAGGGAGCTCCTGTCCTATTTGTAAAGAAGAAAGATGGGGGTATGAGACTATGTATAGACTATCACCAATTAAACAAAGTGACCATTAAGAATAAGTACCCATTGCCCCAAATTAATGACCTATTCGACCAGTTGCAAGGTGCAACAATATTCTCCAAAATAGACTTAAGATTAAGATACGACCAGATTAGGGTTAGGAATGAAGATATCCCTAAAACATCATTTAGTACCCAGTATGGTCATTATGATTTTTTAGTGATGCCGTTTGGATTGACCAATGCCCCTGCTATCCTCATGGATTATGTGAACAGGATCTTTAGACCTTACTTAGACCAATTTGTAGTGGTATTCATAGATAACATTTTAGTCTATTCCAAGACTCACGAAGAGCATGCACAACATCTTAGCACGATGCTACAGATGTTGGTAGAAAAGCAATTGTATGCTAAGCTAGAGAAGTGTGAGTTTTGGTTGGAGGAAGTGAAAATTTTAGGTCATGTGGTAAATGGGGAAGGAATTTTGGTAGACCTTAATAAAATAAAAGCTGTATTATATTAGGGTTAGTCGAGGACAGTCATTGAAGTTAGGAGTTTTCTGGGTTTGACAGGTTATTATAAGAAGTTCATACAAGGATTTTCCCAGATAGCTTTGCTATTAACCTGGCTGACTAGGAAGGGAGTCGAGTTTGAATGGAATAAGCAATGTGAGCATAGTTTCCAAAAACTTGAAGGAGAAATTAACTACTGCTTCAGTGCTCATAATTCCAAAACCCCTAGAGCTATTTACAATCTATACTGATGCATCAAGAAAAGGCTTAGAATGTGTCCTAATGCAAGATCGAAGAGTAGTTACTTATGCATCTAGACAATTAAAACCTATAGAAGAAAACTATCCTACCCACGATTTGGAATTAGCTGTTGTAGTATTTGCTCTGAAGATTTGGAGACATTATTTGTACGGGGTTGTATTTGAAGTTTTTAGTGATCATAAGAGCCTTAGGTACTTATTTGATCAGAAGGAATTAAATATGAGGCAGAGAAGGTGGGTAGATTATCTGAAGGACTTTAACTTTGAGTTAAAGTACCATGCAGGAAAAGCCAATGTGGTGGCTGATGCATTAAGTAAGAAATCCTTGCAAATAGCCAGTTTGATGATGGATGAGATGAGATTACTTGAGGACTTTAGGAATCTCAGCCTCAATGTAATTTCATTCCTAAAGAGACTGGTGATGAGTGACTTCCTGATAGACTATGACTTGAGGGAGCAGATTAGACAAGCTCAACTAGAAGATGAATTATTGGGTGTCTATATGAACCAACCTAATTTTGGGCTAGCCCTGATAGAGTGTTAATGTTCAGAAGTAGGATAGTAATCCCAAACCATTAGGAACTAAGGGAGAAACAGTTAGCATAGGCCCATCGAAGCCACTATACCATTCATCCAGGTATTTCTAAAATGTACCAAGACTTAAAAGGAAATTTTTGGTGGTCAGGTATGCGAAAGGACATCACAAAATATGTGAATGCTTATCTTACTTATCAGCAAGTTAAGATAGAGCATTAAAGACCCGTAGTATTATTAAGACCACTAGAGATACCAGAAAGGAAATGGGGTCAAGTAACCATGGACTTTGTTGTTGGACTACCTAGAACACCTGCTGGTTACCACTCCATTGGGGTAATAGTGGATAGGTTGACCAAATCTACTCATTTCTTGCCTATCAAGATTAGAAATTCTATAGAAAAGCTAGCTTAAGTATACTTGAAGGAGATTGTGAGGTTACAAAGAGTGCCATAGGGAATAGTATCAGATCGAGACCCTAGGTTTACCTTAAGATTTTGGCAATCCCTACAGAAAACACTAGGAACCCAACTTAAGTTTAGCACTGCCTATCATCCTTAGATAGATGGATAATCTGAGAGAACAATTCAAACCTTAGAAGATATGTTGAGGGCATGTATGCTAGAACAGAAAGGAAGTTGGGATAAGTACCTACCTTTGATAGAGTTTTCCTATAATAACAGTTTTCACTCTACTATAGGTATGGCACTGTATGCCACTCTGTATGGGAGAGATTACAGGTCACCCCTTAGTTAGGTAGAAATGGGAGAGAGCACCCTGATAGGACCAGAGATTTTGTAGGAGACCACTGATCAAATTAAAATGATCAGGAAAAAGATGAGGGTAGCTCAACAAAGGCAGGAAGCTTATGCCAATAGGAAGAGGAAACCTTTGGAGTTTAATGAGAGAGATCACGTATTCTTGAGAGTGTTGCCTACTATAGGTATTGCTAAACAAATAAGGACAAAGAAACTAAGTCCCCGATTCTTAAGACCATTCTAGATCATGCAAAGAGTCAGTCCAGTTGCATACTAGATAGCCTTACCTCCCTACCTGTTAAACTTGCATGACGTCTTTCACGTCTCATAACTCTAGAAATACATCCTAGATCTCACGCATGTATTGGGGAATCAACCCATAATATTGAGGGAAAATTTAACCTATTAATCTACTCCTGTCTAAATCCTAGACTTTAAGACTAAGCAACTTCAAAATAAAGTAATTCCCTTGGTCAAGGTGTTGTGGCAGGATGTAACAACACAAGAAATGACATGGGAGAAGGAGGACGAGATGAGGCAACGCTATCCAGAACTGTTTACATGTAACATCCGCTCCAATTATTATTAAAGAGATGTTTGATAATTATTAATTTGATGTTTAATGCTTGTGTATGATGCATTAATGAATATAGTTGCATTAGTATAAGGACTAACTTAAAAGAATTACAATTCCTTAGTTCAGAGTGAGGCCAAGGACCTAAGTGAAAAGAGAAATTTTGATGAGACAAAATGTGTAAAGTAAACCAAGGACCAAAGAGCAATTTCCCAAACTTTCTCATAAACCCTGGCTGTAGCCAAAATCCCCACACACTTCCACATACCAAATTTTAGAGAGAGAAGCTGAAGAGGGAAACTAGAGAGAGAAAGGGGCAAGCTAGGGCTTGAAGAGGGCATTTTACTGAGAAAAGAGCAGACTTGAGGCTAGGAATTAGTCCAATAGCAAGGAATGATCATTTCTAACACATCAAACACTCACATTTCACCAATAATCGAGGTAGCAATCCATCCTAAACCTCATTTTTGAAATATAAAGAAAACTTACTGATAAATGTGATTTTTAAATGTTTCAAGTTATATCTGGGGTTAAACCTACATTCTGTATGTTTTTCTATTTCTATGGGATGTTGTGTTGCTGAATGTATGCTCATATATGTGCTTGTAATGGATTGAAGGGGTTGGGTTGTGTTCATCTAGAGATATAGACTAGATTTCCTTGAATGTACCATGTTTGAGCTAATGAATGGGAAATGTTTAATGAAAAGTAAAGTTTGTTTTATGGAAATTAAGCTCATATGTTTAAATTTGAAAATAGAATGCATTCTGGACTGGGTATTATCAAAATCATGTTTTCTGAACTACAGCTGAGCATAGCAGCCGACTGCTAAGTAGGGGCAGTTGACTGTCGTATTCTTAGAAAACCCAGAAGTGTAGACAAAGGCTTAACAACCGACTGCCAGATACCCAACTATTGACTGTTGGGCTCGGGTCTGCATTAAGCAGTCGACTGGCCATCCTCGTAGCCGATTGTCATGTTCTTGGAAACCTAAAAGTGTAGATTAGAGGCTTAGTAACCGACTGCCAGGTTCCTAGCAGTTGACTGTCGGGCCCAGGTTTGCACTAAGCAGTCGATTGACAATCTTAACAGTCGACTGTCATGCTCATATTTTTACCCAGAACGTATTACAGAAAGTTACTAGCTGATTGCTAGCTTACTGATTAGCACCAGAGGATTACAGGGAGCCACCAGCCGAATGTTATCCTTCCAACAGTCGATTGACAGTCCTCTAACTTGCAAAATGAGGTTTTTAATGACAATTGAGCTTAGTAATTCTTCATACTAACTTAATTAAATGCTCAAAACATAGATAAGCCAGGAAACTATGAGTTTTGAGTGATGATACCCTTGGGATAGTGAAAGAAGGAGAGAGTAGAAAAAATAAAGAAGGAAAGAGGAAAGAATTCGTCGTGTATGTCTTAGGGTAGATAGGCTCATGATCGAGTGACTGATTATCGGTATGGGACGGCCGTTGGGTATTCCACGGTTGTGCCATAAATTAGGATGGTTAAACATCCACTTAAACTTAGATGATTTTGAAAACATCGTGATGGTTACGAACTTTAAGTTAGTGTCATCTCCCAAAGACCATATGAGAAACACATGGTTAAAGTTAAGCATAACCATGACTATGAGCCAATTTACCCTATAATATATGTAGAGAATAGCATACCTGGAGTGTGATCCATCGAAAAGGGATGGTGATTCCATAGTATTATAATCCGTCCAAAAGCAGAGAGGAAATGATCCAGGTAGATTTGATAGTGATCCCATGAGAGTTATACCAGCCCCGTTTAGGACGAAAGGGAGGAATCCTGCTGTTCAGGGATGATCTACCAGAAAGGGGCAGGGACCATTAAGGTACTTGGATCCACTAGGGGACGCCTCAGAATGTACAAAAGGTTACGACATGGGTAAATAGACATCCGCTCATTCATATAGATAGTGGTGCATGGAGTTATTGCTGAGTGACTCTCCCGATTACTTTTAGGGTGTTTCATGTACTGCTCCCATGTTATGGAAATGAAATGATGTTATGTTTACTATCCCACATGTGTTTTATAAGAAATGTTTTATGATAAGAATGATGATGAATATACTTTCCATGTTTTAAAGTTGATATGTTCTAAATGCACATGCATACATTTGAGTATATAACATGATTGAATGCTTCACTCATTTCATCCCATAGTATGTTATATGTTTTATGAAAGAATGTAGAGGTTTTTCATACGAGCACGGTGGTATAGGTTAACAAATTTTGTAACTAGTTGTATTGCTACTGAGATTCATTTCTCACAATAGTGTTAACATGTACCAGATGTGTAGGTCCCCTTGAGTTAGAGAAAGAAGGTAAGGTATGAAGAAGTGTCCAATTTGGGCACACAAATTGTTTATTTTGGATAGTATAAGTACATGTTAGAATTGAGCTAGCCTTCATGATATTTTGAGAAAGGCTAGTGTAGGATTATTTTTTTATAACCTATTCTAACTTATCTGTATATGAATTAGGTTGGAATGATGAATAAACTATTTAATAGGGTTATAAGTGGCAGGATTGTTGCCTCCATACCCCATAGTTAATTGATTATATTTAATTAAGAATGCATGTCTATGTATAGTTAATTCAGGTGTATGTTATATATGTATTTATTCCGCTGTGATATTGAGAGAACCCGAGAGTAGAGACCAACCCAAATGTACTCAATAAATTAACTTGGTAAAAAGTTTAAAATTTGCTCAGGTAGAGGTAATAGTAACACCAACACTCTGATAATCATTTTCATATAATATAGCTTTTAAATATAAAAAAGGAACTGTAGGATAGAGGTTGTTACATTTATTGGTATCAGAGCATGGCTGCCATGGTTAGCACATAGCTAGCTTGGTAGCGGTAAATGCTAACTAGGTAGTATGGGTAGATTCCTCAGGATAGAGACTATTACAGGTTAGTTAGCTGAGCCTAGGCAATTGACTACTCGTGCTATGTTTTGACTTGAGGAATAGAGTGTTAGGTTAGGGAATGTACAGTATTTACTATGAAGCCATATATTCTCTGATAAATATTATGTTAATGAGACTGATCACCTCAATAATGTTTGTTTTGAAGAGTAAGCTATAGCCCCTCCCAGGAGAAACAGTATAAGAGACAAGGATGGAGAAGCGAATTCAGCTCAGGTAATACAGACCTTGATGGTAATGGTGGAGGCCATGAGGGAACAGGCCGTCGTTGCCACCCAATAGGCTGTTGTTGCCACACAACAGGCAGCTACCACTGCTAAGGTGCTAAGGTAAATGTAGGAGGATAGGAATGTGAACAGAAACCCTATTCTTGAGGGAAAACTAGTGAGGGATTAGACCTATAAGGGATAGTCTGAGTTTTAGAAAGCCAAACCTTCGACCTTTAGGGGTGAGTTTAACTCGAAGCTTGCTGAAGAATGGTTAACTTAAATGGAGAATATTTTTGCAATACTAGGAAATACAGATGCCCAAAAGGTACAGTTCTCTACCACATGCTAGTTGGGGAGGCTGAACACTGGTGAAAAGGGGCCCAACAATTAATTGAGGCCCAAGAAGTCCAAATCACTTGGAACTCTTTTAAGGAGGTGTTTTTGGAGAAGTACTTCCCTCAAAATGTAAGGAATGATAAGGAAGTGGAGTTTATGAAGGTAAGGAAGGGCAACATGTCCTTTGATGAGTACCTGGCTAAGTTTGAGGAGCTATCTAAGTTTTCCTCTTACTTGCAAGTTAGGAAGGATGAAGCCTGGAAGGCCATGCACTTACAAGCTAGGCTAAATCAGGAGTTGAAAGATGTTGTAGCTCTAATGGAAATAAAGAACTATGCCTTGTTAGCGAATAAGTGTCGCGTAATGGCAAAGGGCCTAACAGAGGCTGCTAAGGGGAAAAAGGAGTATAACCCCCTTAAGAGAAAGATGCCACAGGACTCTAGTAAGGGTAAAGAGGTACAGACTGGGAAGAAGCCCATGGGTAGGCAAATTGCTCCAGGTAACTGCCCTAAGTGTGGGAAGAGTCATAGGAATAAGCTCTGTTTGGGGGGACAGAACGTTTGATACTAGTGTGGCAAGCCAGGACACTTTAGCAGGGAGTGCCATTGTGGAAGAAACCAGCTGAGGCCCCTGAGCCTCTAACTAGAGGGAGAGTCTATACCCTCAATGGCAAAGAGGTGAATCGATCTGATGATTCTATCAAAGGTCAGTATTTCATAAACAACGTTCCTTTAATTGTACTATATGATTCTAGTGCTACTTATTCATTTATATCTCATGAATGTGTGGAAAAGTTGAGCCTACATGTGACCAGATTACCATATGACTTGTCTATTTTTACTATAGCTGGAAAACATATTTTAACTTCCTTTACTTGTTTAAATTGCCCTATTACTATTGAAAGTAAACCTTTTGCTGTTAACCTTATTTGTCTGCCTTTGGTAGATTTAGATGTTATCTTAGGAATGGATTGGCTGTCTTTTAATAAAATGGTTTTAAATTATTATAAGAAGTCTGTGACTTTTATGGATACCATACCTGTGAATAGGGGTACTGAGGAAAAGATCCAAAGATTATGTTTCCTGTGTTCTTCTAAGGTCGAGAGTCAGCATAAGCTTGATAGTATCCTTGTAGTTAGAGAGTTTTCTGATGTCTTTCTCGAGGAGATCTCTAGTCTTCCACCAGAAAGAGAAGTAGAATTCTCTATAGAGTTAGTTCTCGGGGTGGGACCGATCTCTATAGCACTATATAGGATATCTCCCTTAGAGCTGAGTGAACTTAAGGTTCAAATAAAGGACCTCTTAGAGAATAAATTCATTAGACCCACTACTTCATCATGGGGAGCACCAATGTTTTTTGTGAAGAAAAAGGATGGGAGTATGAGAATGTGCATAGACTATAGGCAATTGAATAAAGTAACAGTGAAGAACAAATACCCACTCCCTAGGATTGATGACTTATTAGATCAATTAAGAGGAGCAACTGTGTTTAGTAAGATCGATCTGAGGTCGGGGTACCATCAGATTAGAGTGAGAAGTGAGGATATACCTAAGACTGCATTTAAGACTAGGTATGGGCATTACGAATTCCTTGTGATGCCATTTGGTCTAACGAATGCTCCAGCTATTTTCATGGATTACATGAATCGCATCTTTAGACCCTACCTTAACCAGTTTGTGGTAGTGTTCATTTATGATATTCTTGTATATTCTAGAAATAGGGAAGAGAATGAACAACACCTTAGGATTGTGTTGCAAGTTCTTTGGGAGAGGCAGTTGTATGAAAAACTAGAGAAGTGCGAGTTTTGGTTAAATGAGGTGAGATTCTTAGGGCATGTGATTACCCAAGATGAGGTAGCAGTAGATCCCAGTAAGACTGAAGCTGTGGTTCATTGGGAGAGACCTACAACAGTGACTGAAATCCGTAGTTTCCTCATATTAGCTGGTTACTATAGGACGTTTATCCAAGGGTTTTCACAGATAGCGATGCCTATGACTAAGTTGACCCAAAAAGGATGTTTCATTTAGATGGGATTTTGAATGTAAGCATAGTTTCCAAACCTTGAACGAAAGGTTAACCACTGCACCTGTGCTAATTATCCCAAATCCTTTAGAAAAATTTGAGTTGTATTGTGATGCATCCAGGAAAGGTCTAGGATGTGTCTTAATTCAAGAGGAAAAGGTAGTGGCCTATGCTTCTAGACAGTTAGGGCCTCACGAGTGCAACTACCCTACTCATGACCTAGAACTAGCAGCTATAGTTTTTGCCTTAAAAATTGGAGGCATTACCTTTATAGGTCTAGGTTTGAGGTATTCAGTGACCACAAAAGTCTCAAGTACCTCTTTGATCAGAAAGAGATGAACATGAGATAGAGGAGATGGATGGAGTTCATTAAGGATTATGATTTTGAGTTGAAATACCATCTAGGCAAAGCCAATGTGGAGGCGGATTCCTTGAGTAAGAAATCCCTTCACATAGCTTGAATCATGGTGAGTGAGATGACTTTAATTGAGAATTTTATGAACTTGAGCTTATTTGTAATCAGATTACCAAATAAAATATATCTAGGAGAATTGAGGATTGAGAGTGACCTTAGGACTTAGATCCTAGAGGCCCAATGAGAGGATGAGTTCCTAAAGTCCCTGAAGGACCCAAAGGAATTCCATAAGGAGGCTGATGGAGTAATAACCTTTCAGAATAAGGTCTATGTCCCAAGTTTAGGGGATCTGAGGGAGAGAATCTTAAAGGAAGCCCATAAAAGCAACTATACTGTTCATCCTAGTGCCACTAAGATGTACCAAGACTTAAAGGGAAGATTTTGATGGCCAGGCATGAAAAAGCATATCGCTGAGTATGTTGCTAAGTGTTT
The DNA here is from genome assembly GCA_031216115.1 of Senna siamea. Taxonomy (NCBI): domain Eukaryota; kingdom Viridiplantae; phylum Streptophyta; class Magnoliopsida; order Fabales; family Fabaceae; genus Senna; species Senna siamea. Next base: position 12,878,730 of record CM062355.1, on the reverse strand, counting down.
AGTGTGTCAGCAGGTAAAGATTGAACATCATAAACCTGTTGGGTTGTTGCAACCTCTTGATATCCTTGAATGGAAGTGGGATAAAATCTCTATGGATTTTGTAGTGCGATTGCTAAGGACACAGTCAGGAAATGATGTTACTTGGGTGATAGTAGACCGATTGACTAAGTCTGCTCATTTCCTACCTATTAAGATCAACTTCTCCTTGGACAAGTTAGCTCATTTGTACATCTAGGAGACAGTATGGAGTCCCTATTAGCATTGTCTTAGATAGAGATCCTAGATTCACATCTAGATTTTGGAGAGCTTTCCAAGAAGCCTTTGGCACTAAGCTAAGCTTGAATACCGTATATCATCCTCAAACTGATGGATAAACTGAGAGAACCATTCAGACTTTAGAGGATATGCTTAGGTCGTGTGCCTTAGAGCATAAAGGAAGTTGGGATCAAAGCCTAACATTGATAGAATTCTCATACAATAATAGTTTCCATTCTAGCATAGGGATGGCACCTTATGAAGCCTTGTATAGGAGAAAGTGTAGATTACCTCTGTTTTGGTATAAGGTAGGGGAAAGACAATTGCTCGGATCGTAGTTGGTTCAGTAAAATACAGACCAAATCAGGATGATTAGGGATAAAATGGCTAGAGCCCAAGATAGGCAAAAGAAGTATGCTAACAAAAGAAGGAGACCACTAGAATTCAATGAAGGGGATCATGTTTTCCTCAGGGTATCTCCTGTTACTGGTATAAGTAGAGCTATTAAGTCCAAAAAATTGAATCCAAGGTTAGTTAATCCGCATACCAAATAGCTTTACCCTCATTCTTATTGAACCTCCATGATGTTTTTCATGTCTCACAACTTCGAAAGTATATCCATGACCCATCCCACATTCTTGATGCGAGTACAATACAGTTAAAAGAGAATTTAACTTATCATCCAAAACCATTGAGAATCATCAGGAATGAGGTCAAACAATTGAGGAACAAGGTCATCCCTTTGGTTAAGGTTTTATGAGATCAGTCATCTCCACAAGAGGCGACATGGGAGAAGGAAGAGGATATGAGGAAGTTCCACACTGAACTATTTGAATAGGTACATTTTAATTTCGAGGATGAAATTATTTTAAAGGAAGGGAGAATGTAACATCCGCTCTAATTATTATTAAAGAGATGTTTGATAATTTTTAATTTGATGTTTAATGCTTGTGTATGATGCATTAGTGCATATAGTTGCATTAGTATAGGGAACAACTTGAAAGAATTACAATTCCTTAGTTAAGAGTGAGGCCAAGGACCTAAGTGAAAAAGTAAATTGTGCTAAGACAAAATGTGTAAAGTAAACCAAGGACCAAAGACCAATTTCCCAAAATTTCTCATAAACCATAGCTACAGCCAAAATCCCCACACACTTCCACCATACCAAATTTTAAAGAGAGAAGCTAAAGGGGTGGCTAGAGAGAGAAAGGGGCAAGCTAGGGCTTGAAGAGGGCATTTTACTGAGAAATGAGCAGATTTGAGGCTAGGAATCAGTCCAATAGAAAGGGAGGATCATTTCTAACACATCAAACACACACATTTTTCCAAGAATCGAGGTAGCAATCCATCTAAACCCTATTTTTGAAATATGCAGAAAACTTGGTGATAAATGTGATTTTTAAATGTTTCAAGTGATGTCTGAGGTTACACCTACATTTGTGTTGTTGAATGTATGCTTATATATGTGCTTGTAATGGATTGGAAGGGCTGGGTTGTGTTTATCTAGAGATATAGACTAGATTTCCTTGAATGTACCATGTTTGAGCTAATGAATGAAAAATGTTTATTGAAACGTAAAGTTTATTATATAGGAATTAAGGTCATATGTTTAAATTTGAAAATAGAATGTATTCTGGACTGAGTATTATCAAAATCATGTTTTCTGAACTGCGCGGAGCATAGCAGCCGACTGCTAAGTAGGGGCAGTCGACTTTCGTGTTCCTAGAAAACCCAAAAGTGTAGACAAAGGCTTAACAACCGATTGCCAGATACCTAGCAGTCGACTTTCGGGCTCGGGTCTGCACTAAGCAATTGACTGGCCATCCTTGCAGCCGATTGTTGTGTTCTTGGAAACTCAAAAGTGCAGACAGAGGCTTAGCAGCCAACTGCCAGGTTCCTAGCAGTTGACTGTCAGGCTCAGGTTTGCACTGAGTAGTCAACTGGCAATCTTAGCAGTCAACTATCGTGCTCATATTTTTACCCAGAAAACATTCCAAAAAGCCACCAGCTGGCTGCCAAGCTTACTGTCTAGTATTTGAGGATTACAGAGAGCCACCAGCCGATTGCTAACTTTTCAGCAGTCGACTGGCAACCCTCTTACTTGTGAAATAAGGTTTTTAATGGCAATTGAACTTAGTAATTCTTCATACTAACTTAATTAAGGGCTCACAACATAGGTAGGCAAGGAAACTAGGAGTTTTGGGTGATGAAATCCTTGGGATAATGAAAGAAAAGAGAGCAGAAAACACAAAGAGGGAGAGAGAAAAGTATTCTCAATGTATGCCTTAGGGTAGATAGGCTCATATAGAGTGACCTATTGTCGGTATGGGACAGCCGTTGGGCATTCCATGGTTGTGCCATGAATTGGTATGGTTAAACATCCACTTGAACTTAGATGATTTCAAAAACACCGTGATGGTTGTGAACTTTAAGTTAGTGTCATCTCCCAAAGGCCATATGAGATACACATACTTAGAGTTAAGGATAACCATGACCATAGGCCGATTCACCCCATAGTATATGTAGAGAATAGTGTATCGAGAGTGTGATCCATCAGAAAGGGATGGTGATTCCATAGTATTATGATCCACCTAAAAGCGGAGAGGAAATAATCTGGGTAAAGTTGACAGTGATCCTATGAGAGTACACCAGCCCCGTTTGGTACAAAAGGGAGGAATCCCGCTGGTTAGGGATGATCTGCCAGAAAGGGGTATGGACCCTTACAGTACTTGGATCTACTGGGAGATGCCTCAGAATGTACAAAAGGTTAAGGCATGGCTAAATAGACATGTGCTCATAGATATAGACAGTGGTGCGTGGAGTTGTTGCTGGGTAACTCTCCCGATTACTCTCAGGGTGTTTTATGTACTGATCGCATGTTATGGAAATTAAATGATGTTATGTTTACTATACCACATATGTTTTATAAGAAATTCTTTATAATAAGAATGATGATGAATACACTTCCCATGTTTTAAAGTTGATATGTTTTAAATCCACATGCATACATATGAGTATATAACATGATTAAATGCTACACTCATTGCATCCCTATAGTATGTTATATGTTTTATGAAAGAATGTAGAGGTTTTTCGTGTGAGCACGGTGGTACAGGTTAACAAATTTTGTAACTGGTTGTATTGCTACTGAGATTCATTTCTCACAATAATGTTGACATGTACTAGATGTGTAGGTCCCTTTGAGCTGGTGAAAGAAGGTAAGGTATGAAGAAGTGTCCAATCTAGGCACACAAACTGTTTAGTTTGGATAGTATTAGTACATGTTAGGATCGAGCTAGCCTTCATGATATTTTGAGAAAAGCTAGTGTAAGATTATTTTGTATAGCCTATTCTAACTTATCTGTATATGATTAGGCTAGATTGATGATTATACTATTTAATGGGATTATAAGTGGCAGGATTGTTGCCTCCATACCCAATAGTTAATTGATTATATTTAATTAAAAGTGTATGTCTATGTATAGTTAATCCAGGTGTATGCTATATGTATTTATTCCGCTGTGATGCTGAGAGAACCTGAGAGTAGAGACCAACCCAAATGACAGTCAATTAATTAACTTGGTAAAAATTTTAAAACTTACTCGGGTAGAAGTGATAGTAACACCAACACTCTGATAATTATTTTCATATTATAGTTTTTAAAAATAACTAAAGGAACTGTAAGATAGAAGGTGTTACAAAGGGTGTTATCCGCTCATAATATTTGCATTTTATGATGAAGTTATTATTTTTGTTGTTAGTATTAATTGTGGGATGTTAAGGATGACTTATCAAGGAGTTAGAATGGACATTTTTACCATTATATAATCACTTTTGTGATAAAAGAATGAAATTGGAAATTTGGTGAGGAAGGATAAAATAGTAATTTTACTATGAAAAGAAAATTTATTTAATTCTCTTATTTTATGAAATCACATTAAAGGATTTCCATTATTTTCATTTAAGAGAGAAGAAGAATCTGAGTACATAAGTGATTATGTGCAATGGATGCCGAGAAGGGCAAAATTGTAATTTTACCCTAAGGGCATATTCATAATTTTACATAATGTAGAAAATTTAGTTTTTACCATAAATATTTTAGGAAAATAGAAATTTAGAATCCTTACCCATTTATGCTCACAAGAAGGAAGAAAAAGGGTGAAAATGGTAACCTTGGCATAAAGGGCAAAAAGGTAATTTTGCCTTAGAGGTAAAATTGTAATTTTGCTAAAATAAGGGTAAATTAATAAAATCATAAAAATAAGTTTTATGAAACTTTATTTGAGTGATTTTAACACAATAAAGTCGAAAAGGGTGAAAAATGAAGTAAAAATGGCCATTTGGACTTAAATGGAAAAATGGCAATTTTCTCAGGAGTATATGTGCAAATTCTGAAAAGTTGAGCGACCACTCTACAATTTCAAAATTCTTGAGGGGCAGAAAAGTCCCAGCCTATGGAAGTTGCATAAAATTACATTTCCAAGGAGAGTGAATGCCATTGATGAAAAAGAGAAGAAAAAAGGACAAAATTGACATTTTAGCACCAATGGCATTTTTGTAAATAACCTAAACTCTAAATTTTAGCCTTCTTCTTCGTCCATGTGCTAGATGTGTTGAAGAAGAGTGGAGAGAAAGGGGCTAGCTGAGTTTCTTCCTAGACTTGGAGAAGAAGATTTTCTTAGCAACACAATTTGGAGATTTCACTTATTTTGCATTTTCAAGGTAGCTAAACATGCCTATGCCATTCTTTTTTTTGTTTTATGGTGTGTTTATGGTGTTTTCAACTTTGCAAGAATGATGGCTTTTTCTCTCTCTACATTCTTATGGTTGATTTGCATGATTGGGTTTGAAATATGTTGAAAACTACTTGTGTTTATGGCTATATACATGTTGGAAAGCTTGAATACCTAACAGATGGTGAATTTTCGTGGATGGAACCATAGTCTTGCAAAACCCTAACCTATACCAAGGCTGAAATGGTATTGTATAGAGTGAGAAAATGATGTTTTTGCATGGTTTTTGCTTGAATATGATTGTGTTGTAAGCAAGATGGTGAAATAACTCCATTTCCTTGCATTCTTCACTTTGGCCAAATTATTGCTTGTGTAAGGGTGCTAAAATTTGGTGAAATTTGGTTAAATTGGTGTTAGAAAAAGTGTGATAAAGTGTTATAAAATGGTAAGAGAGAGAAAATCTAGGTAAGTTAGTGTTTAAGCCTTTTTCCCATTTTCTAATTTCACCATTAACCATGAATGTGTGACTTACTCATCTTAGCCAAATTGATGCACGTAAGTGGTGCTAAAATTTTTCTTGAAAATGGCCTAGAAACCATATAAATTTAGTTCCAAGAAAAGAAGAGAGAGAAAGTTATGGTAATTCTATGCTTTAGCCATTTTACCAATTTAAAGCCTTACCATTTCACCTAAAAAGTGTGTATAAACATGTGAAGTTGTGAGGTTAGGTGTATTGTCATGTTTGGTATGAATAATGAGCTAGAAAAATACGAGAAAGGATGGTTTAAAGTATACTCACCTAATTTTTAGGTGTGAAAAAGGGATAAGCATAATTATGGAAAATGCTACCATAATGTTTAATTGGTGAAATTAATACTAGTAATGCACCAAATGGGTTAGAAATGCCAATCCTTCATGCTTGTCTTGTCTTGGCCGAATGCCTTGTATAATTTTCCTTAGAATGGCTAAACTTTTATGTTAATTGAAAATAACCTAAGGTGCCATTAAAATTGGCCTATATTAAGTGACAAGAGGGAAAATGATGTAATGGTCAAGATTGAATGGTAAATAGCATGAAATTTTGCCATTGATAGCAAGATGTCTAAATTCATGTGAAAGTAACTGAATAGCATAAAAATTCTTAATGTAATTATGAATGCCAAAGTTAAAGATCAAGGAGGAATGATCTGGTGAATACCTCCTGAGAAAAAATTATGAAGAGGAATGATCTAATGTATACCTCCCTAGTGAGTTACCTTGTGGGAATGATCTAATGTATACTCCCAAGGGATAAAATGTAGGAGGAATGATCTGGTGTAAACCTCCAAAGAACATAATGATGTGGAAAGGAATGATCTGGTGTATACCTTTCCAAAGTAAAGTATTTCTGTGTGGTATAAGTTGTATTGCATGAATATGACTTGTGAATATGATTAAGACATATAATTGTTGAAAGCTTGTTGTTCATCCCATGAATGAAAATTTTGTTGCATATCTCATGTCTATAGATGCATACAAACATGTTTCACATATGTCATACCCAAGGGTCTATATGAAAAGAGTCTGAAATTAAACTGAATTTAGAGTTAATTTTCTGTATTATTATAGTGATACATATTAGTTGTTTTAAATAAATTGGTTTGTTTAGCTACTGGGAGTCTATTTCTCATTATGGTGCTGATATGTATCAGATGCCTAGATATTGTCTTATAATGGAGATCAAACTGGCTATGGTAGAAATTCCTTTTTTAAGAACTTTCACTATTATAAAGGATGTTTATGTTATATCTATCTTTGAATTTCCTCTGGAGTAAATTAGACACTTAAGCATGTAGTCATAGCCCTTTTCTTTTTGGTCCTGATTCTATATAGTATTTTTGGGGTTATTGTAACGACCCCCTAATACGTCATACGCGATGCTTATCTGATTAGCGGAAGCATATGTGGCATTCTGAATGTTTATTCCCTATGTGGGAACGTCAGGGGATCGCTACTGGTTGAGCGTAACCCAAATAGATTCTCCGTTATCCATTCAGATTCCGTTCAACCCTGATTCACACGCAGCTAACTAAATACACATACATATATCATCAATAATAACTCTGGAATGAAATCTAAAACTGATATACATGTCTCATTATACATTCATACACATTTCAATTCAAATCCATAAGTTTACGGCTGTAAGTTCTACCGAAAATCTGGCAGAGTTTCCTCTGTAATTTGGTCATATCCCAAGTACGTAATCACCGCTTAAAACGTAACAACCACCCAACAACAAAGAATAAACATACTAATATAAATCCATACACCGTAACATTAATTCATCGCTACAATCCATACATACTGTCTGAAACGTCATATATACATTCAGCCTAGTCCATACATAAGTTACAAGAAACAAAATCTGATAATTAACAGTGTCATCAAAGTATATGTACAAACGATACAAGCCTAAGCTAAATAATCCTCTGTCTATCCTCAAGTCGCCTTATATCGCCTGGCTCTCGCCTCGTCCCTGTTCATCTGAGTACACAACCTAATGAGATATGAATCCCAGTAGAATAATTTACAATTTAAATATCATTCAAAAACCAGTTGAATACTCAGCGGTGCGAACACCGAAATCGTCTTCCCGAAATCAGTTCAAAAACAGTGGAATACCTTATCTTTAAAATCGTTTAAACACGTGGAAATTGCGGCAATATATCACAATCAGGAAATCCGTTTCTTTTAAAATCAATCATAAAAATCAAATGAAATCTCATGCTCCGTGTATCTCAATCCACGTTGGTTACAAATCCACTGTAACCGAATCTAAATCATCTTCTAATTGCACGTAGTCTAGAGAGAATACTTCTCTTATCGTTGGGTGTGATCCGTAACACCAATCACCCGAATCAAGCCTATATTGTGAGTGTGATCCGTAACACCAATCACTCACTCAAGGACCGGGTGAGAATCAACATCTAGGGCGTCCCCTAGCATGTGCACATACGCTAATTCTCATCCTCATACAGTCTATTCGAACTCACATGCACTCGGTCGGCTATTCCTCAGGGTTCTAGGGTATCACGCCTAAATCACAACGTTTCCCCGTGTAGGTTATCCACCCTTATACTCCCTAAACCTTTCTTAGGGTCGTCCTGGTTTAACGCGCAACCCTAACTCAAGACAAAGCAACTGATAAAAATAGTTTCGCTTAAAAGCTTCCTGCAGAGGAATACTTAACTACCGTCCCATACCGCTATCAAGTACCCAACCCTAAGTAAATCCGTCCTAAAGGCATCTAAACTCGATAAACAAGGTGTCTAACATGCAATTAGGGTTTTCGACACAGGCATGCAATTTTATCCCATCGAAAGCAGCACGCAATTCCATACAAGTCGTGTAAATCAGTTAGGTATTCACTAAATCAATTCTAGGGTTCGGGAAGTGTAAATTATCCTACCTGGTCTCCTGGCCGCTTCAATTCAAATCAGACTCCGTGAAATCTCGGTTTCTGAGCCCAATTAATTTCCTGGACATGAAATTGAATATTTAGATTCGTCACGTCATCCAATTTTCAATCCTAAACCCTGCATACGCTACCTAGGTTAATTAATTGCCTAATTACGTTCGTGACCATTTCAATCATATAACATCGTTTTTGGAAACCTGACCTTACCATCGTGCTCGGATTATGGAATTCTACGTCCCGGTGATCTCAGTTTCTCGGGATGCACGTCCAGAAACTCCGGCACGGCGGCACACGGCGGCGCACGGCGGTGAGGTGCGGTTTGTCTCGAAAATCACACCACGGTGAAGCCCGTAAGCTCAGGAGTCCGAATACGGTGGTGGCACGGCGGTTCACGGCCGTTTGGATGGTGTTTTCCGGCCACGAAGAGTCTCGCACGGCGGACGGCGTTTTGCCTCGATCCGGGCGCGTCCGGCCTCCTTTCGACGGCCGAAACTCGGGAAGCGGTGGCGGCTCGGCTGCTACGGTGGTAGAAGCGGTGGACGGTCAACGGCGTCGGACGGCGGCGCCGGTGGGAAATTTCGCGCGATGGAGGGGAAAAACGGCGTTTTTCCGGCGTCTCCGGCGGCCGTTGGTGGCGGTGGTTGGTTGCTGGTGGTTGTGGGCAGTGAGGGCTGTCGGTTGGTACCCTTGGTGGCGGCCCACGGTGGCTGTGGTGGCCGTTCACGGTGGAGGAAGGTGGAGAGAGAAAAGAGAGAAGAGAGAGAGTGTGGTGAGGAGAGAGAGTGAAATGGGAGAAATGGCGGGCTTTCGCGTAATTTAAAGCCTCCAGGGGCGATCCTGACTTTTCCCAGGCCACCCGGGGATCTTTTAGGGTGTCGGCATCCTTCTAGACGTTGGCACGCATTTCCATGCGAAAGTCTTGGCCTCCGTCAACGAAAGTGACGCACGAAACTCCTTCCGTCAGTTTCTGATCGCCGGATTACATTTCTTTCTGTTTGATCGAGTTTCTGGCTTCAAACGACCTTCTGTGTCAAGTCATTATCCTCGAAATACGTGTCAGGCTTCTTTTGATTGGGATTAGGGTTAAAATCAAGTTTTATCTTTTAAAATTCTTTAAAAATTCTTTCGAATCTTTCCCGTTGTTACAGTTATAATCGGGACTATCATTTTTTGGCTGTACATAAGGGAAAAAGGGCATATGTATAAGGATATGTGAAGGACCTATTCATCTTAAATATTTTGAAAAAAGAGTTTGAGTGACAGGCTTGTTGTTTCCTTACTCCTTATGGATAGGTACTTCCTATATCCTAGTATATGTATATAGAACAATGTACCAAATAGTTATGATAATATATGTATAGTGGAAAAGTTTTTATATATTCTGTTGTGGTGTATGTATTTTTATTTCGCTGTGCCAAAGCATATTTACTTGAACAAAAGTACCCGAACCTAATTACATAATAAATTTATGATGGATTAAATGCTCGGGAGAAATTAATGTAATTAAAAGCTAAAGATAATGTAACCACTTATCTATAAACCTTTTTTTTTCACAATCTGGACCTTGTTTCGGCTTGGCTTTTCAGCACATCTCTCTATAATAGTCATTCCTAATACTAGATAATAGCCAATGTCAAACACATGTAAGAGAAATAAATTAAAATTGTGTACATTTGAATCCAGGTTCTTTGAGTGGGATGTTACACACGGCATCATCCATTGATGGATGAGAGTAAGAGCTTGTCAATCTCTTTTCCTTGCCTTGTGTAATGCCTCCATTTGGACAGGACTTAAGGAAGCCTCATTTTGAGGTTCCTTATAACTTTCTCTACCATCTTGCATACATAATGAGAGCCTAGTAGAGCCTTCACACGAATACAACAACTCCCATTGTTATCTTTGGTAAGGTAGGGAAATTAGAAGGAGAACATATTGTTTGCCATAATGACTAGAATGGCAAGAGTCTGATACCACTTTTTTAGAGCAAATGTGGGCTTATTAGTATTTGGATTGGTTTGATAAGTGGAGTGGAGGAAGGTTAGTGGAAAGAGTAGGAGACTCAAGTGGAGGAAAAATTTATGAGAGAAGGCTAGCTATTATATTTCTTGATTAATGTCTATTTGACTTGATACAACAATGTGAGACTCATTTCCTATTTATAGGACTCAATAGAGAGATCTAATATCTCATTTAATGCAACTCTCATCTACTACCTACTTCTTACAATTAATACATTTCTCAACTATTTTATTCTTACAACTATTTAGATATTTCTAGATGATGGACTTAAAGAGTACAAGTGAACCTAAGACATGGAAAAATTGGGCCTTAGTATGAATCATTTCAATTACAAAGTATTTGGGTCGAAATGAAGTTTTAGTTTCTAATACGCAAGAGCTTGTGAACTACTTGATAGGATAAAAGAAGAGCAGAAAATCCTTATCATACTCCCTGACCTTTACGAGGCCCTGCATTTGGGTAAGATAGGAATCCTATTTGGTGAACATCACAAAGGCTGCAAAATATTAATCTCATGGAATTCAAACATACAGATGATTGTATCCAACCAGATGCATACTGACACATATTTCTATGTCTTATTATCTTAGTTGATCAAAGCTTAAGGCTGATGTTGAGTGTCTTCCAATTATATCTGTTTTAAAGGGCTTACTTTGTGTCTTCCTTCCCATTTGTTTGTTTGTTTGTTTCTTTTTTTTTTTTTCTTAGGTGAGTGTATTATATTAGTACATTTTCTGTTGTCCTATAATTTTTCTTAATTTTATAGAAAGAGTTGAATTTGTACTGGTCTATAGGAATTTGAGCTATAGTAATGGGTAGATTAAATTATTGAAGATGGTAATAAAATATCAGATTTGCATAAGAGTTTTTAATATTGAAGAGAACTAAGCCACTGGGTGATTGTTTAGTTGTGACAGGTCATATATAAAATAAATAAATATCAAAGAGATCTTATGATAATTAAATATCTCAAAAATTAACGTGTCATTGATTATTAGATGTCACTGTCAGTAAAACGCGAAGATTCATTTCTTAAAGTAATCCAAATCTTTCTTAAATTTAAGGTACAAACAATGCTTGAATTTCTTAATGAAGCATGAATCTGTCAAAGTTTTGGGTTCCCTTAGAGTGACTCTTTTGAAAAGGACTCATTACTTGAGGAATAATTATCTGCTGCAGAAAATATCATAATCCCATTTAAGGAGTAAGGAATATCAAGTATGTATGTCATGGAAAAAATAAAAGAAAGAAGAAATTTGAACTTTTTTTAATTGTATATTTGTTGCATCAGTATTATTGATTCAAAACAACTTTTCATTTGTTGCATCGGTATTAAAGAGTTTCAACTTAAAGGAATTATAGAAAGTCGAGCATATATCCAAAACATGTGAATTTTCAATTATGTATTTGACATAATGTCTTGAAGAGGTTTGTTCTAATACTTTTCAAATCTACTTAAGATAAGAAATGTCCCTCTGATTTGAAAAGGTCACAAGTTAAGAAGCAAACTCCTGCAACCACTACTAAGTACAATTGTAATTCCAGAAACACGCTTTTATAGATTCCAGGAAAGAGATTTCTAATTCTATGATGTTCTGAATAAAAATAGAAGGTAAAGAACTATTACAATTACATGTCAATTTTTCATAGCAACATGACTAATTCTCAGATTACTAGCAAGGAACAACATCGAAACTGCAGGACAGCTTCTGATGAACTAGCCAGCCAGTGTGTGTGTGTGTTTTCCGATCCCTAACATTATAAATTGAATAGGATTTCCAAAAACAGAGGCTATTAATTCCAAAACAACAATGCTTTCGGCACTTTGGTATCATCTTCAACGTCCTTATCTCATTTGCAGCAAAACGCTCATGGATAAGCCAGTTCCAATTTCACAAACATGACAAATTAATCAGCTATTGTGCAGCTGCTCTAACTGGTTATAAGTCCGGTTCCAAAGATGATTCCAAAGACCAATTCTAAATAAAGTTACGAAGAATAATATATAATAGGGAGATAAATAAAAAATAAAATATATTATTTATTTATAATTTTTATTATATAAATAATTTTATTATTTATCTATCTTTTCACGTATATTGTTATGGCATTTTTTTTTACATAAAATAATCTAAATCAATTGTTATATAAATCACTTTGTGCTTTGTGATTGTATTCTATAATTTTGATTGATTTTCACGCTTTTAATTAATGTATCACTTTTTTTTATTATTTTTAAAAATAAATTTATATTTAAAAATTAATACAAGAAACTAAAAACATGTTAAAAATACACTTTGATACGAACAACTAGCAATAACAACTTTTGATTTTAATTAAGAAAAAAAAAAAAGAAGAAGAAGAAAAGAAAACAACGTTTGCGTTTCACTTATTCGGGCGTAGCAGCAGGGGGTGACGCATTACGGCATATACTCAGCACGTGCCATCATTTCTCCACACAAGCAATTTTCCCCTACACTCTCCTATGTTCGCTCATATTCCCTGCCCACTGCCATCTCCGAAATCCACACCCTGCGTTGGATTGCCGAGAAATGCTTGCAAATTTTATTCAGTAAACGTTGACTTTGCTCGACACTTGCCATTCAAAACTCCAAAAACTGAGTCTATCGGTAAGTTTCACACTCTGCACGACACCTTCATCTCCTGAATTACCCATCCCCTTCTGCCGCCTTACTGTATTCTCAGCCTTCCTTGGTCTCTTGGGCTTCTCTCTTTTCCTCTTGTTTCTTTCCATGGCAACCCCAGAAGCCATTCCCGACCCTGAACCAAAGAAGCATGTGTATTCGGTGTGGGCGGTCCCACCGGAAGACGTGGGTGTTAGGATGAAGAACATGATGAGTGGTCTTCGATCAGAGTTCGGTGGGCCCGAGTTTGAACCCCACATCACTGTCGTGGGGGCGATCAGCTTGACCGCTGATGATGCTCTGAAGAAGTTCCGATCGGCGTGTGAAGGTCTCAAGGCTTATAATGCCACCGTTGATCGTGTGGCTACTGGGACATTCTTTTATCAGTGTGTTTACCTTCTAATACATCCCACCACTGAGGTACCTAATCTTAAATTTTTCCAATTTTACTGTGATTTCTTTCTTTTCATTTCTCATTGCTTTTGGCATGATCAGAACGAATGCTTATTTTGGTCATTAAGTTGTAAAGTTAGTTATGATTCTGGCCATAAAACATGATTATGATTCTTTTGACAGTAAATGTTATCTATATTCAACAGTTTCATTTCTACTGGTCCATTCTTTGTCTCTTTTACTGTCATGAACAAACGCTTTGCTGGCGCATCTTTACAAAGGCATTTACTACAATTGTGAAAATTGAATTGAAAAGGGTTCTTTCTTGAACTATTATACTAGAGGTTATGCATGCTCTATCCTGTTTTGAGAATAATGTCTAGCGATTCTGTGATTGTATTGTTAGATAGAGAAATATGCGCAAGGTACAATTGCATAGCCTGTATGCTCTTAATTATGGGTGAGGGTCAGAACATAAATTATGAATCACTCTTGTTGCATTTTTTTCCGTTAACTGAGTAAGATTTTTCCCAACTCCTACTGAATAATGAATTCGATTATATTATCTTATGGCCCAGAATATTGGCATAAAGTGACATTTAGGCATAGCCAATTCCTACTTATTGTCTGAATTCTTGATGGTTTTGTTCTGCTATTTAACTTTATTTCTTTTATTTCTTATTTTTGTTCACCAGGTAGTGGAAACTAGTGAGCACTGCATCAGTCATTTTGGTTACAGGAGGTCATCTTGTAAGTCATGAATTCTGATTTTTTTTATTTTTGTCAGAAGCTTTTTTCGTTTAGCTGGCTGGCAGTTATCTAGGACAGTAGAATCATGCTGAAATTATCAATTTATTACCTTTTATGAAGCTTATGAGAAATAGAAACCAGCACAGTATGATGTTTTATATTTTCTAATTGATAAGACAATCTTTTAAGCTTTTCTGCTTAAGATCATGAAGCTAATATCTCTGTCAAAATGGATTTACTTTTATGCACTCATGTATTCTACATGTTTCTGTTGTTGGCCTTAGTAAAATTGTTATGGTTCCTAATATTTCTGTAAATCAGGAAAAATGAAGGCTTAGAAAAAATACCATTAACGGAAATCCCAGGCTTAGTTGCAAATCACTGCTGGATGTAATTGTGTCTCCTTCATAATAAGTCCAGTTTGAGAACACAAAAGTGTATCGCAACTAAGTTGAAGGGTTATCATATAGGATAATAGGAATATTGGTTCTGGTAGCCTATCACTTACCCACAATAGCCAATTAACTTTATTAGCCAAGTCATATTTTTCCTGTTCTATCTAACCACACTTCAATCAATTTATTCGTTCAACTGTCCTTTCTCATCCCCTGTTAGCAAAATATTCAGTTGAAACTTTTCTATTGTGCTAGGTAACTTTTTGACTAGGAAAATGTTATTTAGAATTGGGAAAAATGAAAAACACCCATTCAACAACTTAAAAAATCAGAAATTATCCCTCTAAACTTTCATCATTTAGGATTTGGAAACCTTGGGATTTAGGGTTGGGGCATTACTTTATTTACTTTTGAAACAATGGGGGCATGCAATGTGACAAAGGAATGGGTGTGAAGTAACATCTCCGATAATTGAAACAGGATAAAAAGTTTTGCTGAAAAGTAAAATTCAAGGGAGTCAAATGGTTTTTCCTACCTCATGAAATGTGTTTTCTTTGTGATCATAAACCCAAGTTTTTACTTTCAATAACTGATGATTACTGCTCATGTGATTTTGTTTATGTTTAATGTTAAGATCTCACATCTAGTTTGTTTGAGATAATAGAAAAATTAGCCCTTCCTTAACTGAAATCTTGTTTATTTTTGTAGCTTACATGCCACACTTGAGCCTCCTTTATGGTGATTTATCTGATGAAGAGAAGAAAAAGGCTCAAGAGAGAGCCAATATGCTTGATGATAGTCTCAGTGGCTTGAGCTTTAAGATAGGTTACCTCGCATTATACAAAACTGACACAGAAGACAAAACTCTGAAATCCTGGGAGAAAATTGCTGAATGCGCTCTTAGTGCAAATTAATTTGTCCATTACTAGAATATCTTAACCACTTAAACAGTAAGAATAAGCATGTCTATGACTTCTGATAATTTGTAATGACCTGTACGCCATTTGTGTTATATTCTTTCTATGTTCTATGGTTGCCGTCTTTTCTTCCCCTTTTTGTATGATGCAATTACATATAAGCAACAGTATAAAAGGAGAAATAAGACAAAAGAAAAGGAGGTAACAATAGAGGAAGTTGAAACACCTACTCTACAGGTATATTCTAAAAGAAACAAAAGAGTTGAGAAGGTGGATGAGTTGGCAGCGAAAGGAGAAAATAACATAACTAATTTGGCATGCCTTAGAGGAGTGGGGACCAATGGCCAAAAAGGGTTAAGAGCTGAGACCGAGAGGAAGGGAAGGGAGGCTATAATTTAGAGGAATTTGAAAGAGAGATTAGCCTTTCGAAAGACAATCACCTTGTTATTTTATTTCGGGGTCTATGGTCTATTTTTTGCTAGTGTGTTCTGTGTTGCTACTATTCTAGAGTGTTTCCCTCTATTCATATTTCTTTTCTACTGCATATATATATATATATATATATATATAAAAGAAGGAGCATGCATTACTCAAAGAATCCTTCTCTTACTGTGAGGGTCGTTTTACTACTCTGGTTCTATGATTTTTGGCATGGTAAACACCAGAATGGAAGTTTAAGGAGGATATGAATGCAATGAAGTTGTGGATAATGGAGATGAAAGAAATGCTAGTGAGGTTAGAAAGAAGAGGAAGAGGTGTGAAAGAGAACCGACCTGAAGAGCCTTTGAATCAAATGTCGAAGGAAATGTAGAGGAAAAAACATAAACTATTAAGAAGGATCTTGACAGATATCAGAAAGTTGGAACTGCCTCTGTTTGAATGGGAGGACTCGATAGGGTGGAAAGATGCTTTGACCTCAATAACATTAGAGAGTAAGAGAGGTTGAAGGCAGCTGCAATATGTAGGAAGGTTGAGCTCTTAATTGGTACCAGTGGATGGAGATTAGGCAACTAATGAAAACATGGTTTGAATTTCGGAAGGAATTGATATACGCTTTCATCACTCGCAACAAGGAGATGTATACGAATGCTTGATGGCATTGAAGCAAGTGCAGGATGTGGCTGAGTATCGTGAGCTTTTTGAGGCCATGTCTGCTCCCTTATGTGATTGTCTTGATGAGTGCTTGATTGAAGCCTTCAAAAATAGGCTCAAACCAGAGATCTGAGTAGAGCTCTGAATGGTGCAAATTAGATCCCTAGAAGAGGTTATGAGCTTGGCCCATAAGGTTAAGGAAAGGAATGAGGTAATCAATAAGGCCCAAGAGGAATTATGGGGTAAATACATTAAAATTTTCAACACTAGTAAGTGGGATAGACCTAAACAGGTTTGGAGTTGGGTCGTGAGCAACCTGGACAAAGGAGAAGCGCAACAGTGAACGCTAGCAGGTTCACGGATGTGAAGAAGGAAGCAAGTTCCAGTTTACACCATGGCAGCGTCCGTCATGATCGAAATGACCAAAGGGACTTCTTACCGACAGCTAACTGAAGCGAAGGCAGCCAAGAAATGGGCATTAGGGCTGTGTTTTAAGTGTGATGAAAAGTACAAGCCCACCCACCAATGCAAGAACAAACAAATGCAAGTCCTTTTGTTACTGCCCATCAATGAGCTAGGAGAAATAATAGAGGAAGAAGGCTTGCTGGACCAAGAAGGAGAAGAAGAGGAAACTAAAAAGAAAAGTGAGATGGAGTTGTCATTGAAGTCAATGATGGATCTCATGAGAAATAATACTCTGAAGCTAGTAAGGAGATGTGTAATATCCATTTCCTTAAAATTTAGTATTGAGAATGATCTTAGAATTTCTTTAAGGATTTAAATGAAATAAGAAACTTGGAGTTAAAAAGAAAGAAGGACTTAAGTGTAATTTTCATGTTTTTGCAAGATAGTCCTTGAAGCTCCAACCATGCAACTCTTTTAGACTCCCTCATATACATTCCTTCCCTCCCTATTAGCACATTCCAGCATTTCAGAAGGAGAGGAAAGCCATGGGCAGAAGAGAAAAGGGAATGGAAGCAAAGTGGAATTCTTCCACAGCCAAGTTTGAGGTATGAATTCTTCATCTATGACTCAATAAACACCCTAAGCATCATTTAAAGTAGATTACTGCACTTAGAACCCCTTAAATTTGTTGAAATGTTAGGATTAGCAAAAATGGAGAAATTTCCCTTTTCTTCAAGAATTTTGATTTTCTGGTGTGAAATGAGGATTTTAAAGATGCTTGGAGATAGGAAAAGATTTTTGAACCATAATGTTGGAATCCTTAACTTCCATTTAGCATTTTCTAGGCTTGAATCAGATTTTTGAAGTTAGGTTTTATTGTTCACCCGATTTGCATGTGAAGATTTGGCTTGTATGATTGATATTTGAGCATGAAAATAGTTAGGATTTGGGGAAAATTTGTTAGAAACTAAGCTCAGACCTTTTAAAGTTGAAATAGGGTGGAATATGGATTGCAAAATTGTGAAAAACAAGAGTTTTTGAGTTGTCACAGAACATAATAGCCGACGGCTAGCATGCACCAATCAATTGTCGTGTTCTTGACAAACTCAGAAACTGATACAAAGGCGCAGCAGTTGATTGGTAGCCTCATCAGTCGACCGTCGGGCCTATATTTCTGCTTAGCAGTCAATTGACAGCCTTCTATCAATTGAATGACAGGCTACTGTCTTGCAAAATCTAAGATTTCAAAGAGCCACCAGTCGACTGCCAGCATTACAAAAATTGACTAGCAGCCCTCAAGAGAGTAACCGGTCAACTGTTAGCTCAATGGCAGCTGACTGTCAGCCCTCAAACATGAAAAATGACTTTTAAAAGCAATGAATAAGCTTAGAAAACCCTAGAATCAAATCGAATAAGGCTCAAATGTTATCATACATGAGAATTACATACATTGGGTGATAGGTGACATGAAAATAAAAAGGGAAATTAGGAGAAATATTATATTAGAACACTAAGCATAGGTTGCATAGCTACATGTTTGATAAGAATTAGTGTGAAAGAGAGGTCTGTTCTCAGGTAGCGAAAGAAGTAACCTATGAGAGCAAGTCTAAAAGAAAAAAGGGAGACTTTAATCAAGAAAGGTACAAATGGTTAAGGTAGAGTAATCTACACTCCCTTAGTTTAAAATAATGATGTGAATTACTTGATTTGAAATGAGTATTTCTTTTCAAGAGATGAGAAATATTTTATGAAATTATTATAAACTAGAAATTTTTTCATGAGTATAGAGATATTGCCTATGTATGTTGAAAATCATGAAATTGACTCTTTATTGTTTGTTTTGATTTAGGCTATTGGTTGTATGCTTATAGGGATGGACGAAATTTTGGGTGAAAATTTAATGGCTAGTATGGGACAGTCATTAGGTGTCCCTCAGGCATACCACTTTAAAGAATATAATAGTTTTTAACTTAAATGGTCTGTATTTATTAAAGGTTACTCCTTAAACCCATATAACCCTATGGAAGACTTTAAGGAGTAAAGAAAGCATAGTCTAGACGGGAAAAATGTATTGATTTAAGTGTAAAACTCTATAACCCTAAGCATTAGTTGCCTATTTGTATATATTGCTGTAGAGTTGGGTAAAGGATGAGACTAGCGATGTGCACATGTTAGGGAACACCTTGGAAGTTAGATTCTCATATCACATGGATAATAAGAAGTGTAACAATATCACGTGGATAAAAGTAAGCATGATAATCACTAGGAAGATGGTTCCCGTGATGACAACAATCCTAGTCACATGGATAAAAAGAAGTGTGACAATATCACGTGGATAAAAAGAAGCGTGATAATCACATAAAGGACGGTCCCCTGTGATGACAACCATCTTACTCACATGGATAAAAGAAAGTATGAATATCACATGGATAAATGGAAGTGTGATGATAGCTTGGGATTGGAAAACAACATGCAATGAGATAATGATTTATAAGGTTGTGATAACATGCATATTAATTTCTAAAAATTTTCAGGATTATGTGCTCTTTGCATAAACATGGAACTTGTTATGAAAGTGAGGTTTGAAATGAAATAACAGGCATTATGAATATGATATATTGACGAAAATGTGGTTTTATACTCTATGGTTTGGAAGTGGATTTTGTGAAGCATGGTTTTAATGAAAAGATGTTAATTTCCATGTGTTTGATGAGATTTGAATAGGGATTTTGTAATTCACTTGTATGTTGGTGTGATATAGGGGAGAGGTTTTCTATACTATAAAAGGGTATAGCTGAAATTTCAACTATTTTCTAAAATTATAAATCTATAAATTACTCTACTGAGATAACTATATCTCATTAAGTTGTTTGTTCAGATGATCAGGGTTAGGTTATGCCTAAAGATTAGTTAGGCTTGAGATATGATTTGCAGCCGCAATATAACCTAAAAGAGCTACAGATCTTGGATCCTTAGACAGGGAACTTAAATCGGTATGTAGGTCAAGAAGTGCATAATGTAATGATAACTATATGACTATTTTGATGAATGTTCTAGGATGTGAAATTTTGTAACGAAGACAATTATATTGAAATGTGATTAGCTAATCGAAAGTCAAGTTTGGTAGTAGCTTTGATATAGACTATATCTCAATTGTTCTTGAATGAATGTTTTAGAATTTTATATTCTATAGTATATAATTTTATGAATTGTGATATTAGATATGCTGCACTTAAAAGGTGGTTAAGTGAAATTTGAATAAACTAATAGAAGAGTCTATTTGAGTTGCACTTAACTAGTAACGACCCAACTGTTATGGAAAAAGAAAATTTTAAGTGAGAATTTCACGCTTCATGATAAATTTGATGTGTGCATGTAGATATTAGGGGTCATTACAAGATGCAAGGGAGATGCGGTGATAGTCCTAATCGACACTGAGGCTTCTCACAACTTTATATCACTGGAGGTGGTGAGTAAGTTGGAAATTTTGATGGAGGAAGTCAAGCCCTTTGAAGTTTCAATGGGAGATGGCTATAAGGTGAGGGAAAATAAGAGGTGCCCCGATGTGAAGCTAGAGATACAAGGAATTAACATTAAAAAGCACTTTTATATGTTTAATTTAGGCAGGGCAAGTCTAGTGTTAGGGATTGAATGGTTGCAATCCTTAGGAAAAGTCAAGATGAATTGGAAAAAATTGACTATGAAGGTCCATATAAGAAGAGAGGAGAAGTGCCTTAGAGGTGATCCTACTTTAGCTAAGACCTTGTTGTCTCTTAAATCACTTGTGAAGACACTCCGAGAAGGAGGGCAAGGGTACTATGTAGAATTTGGAAATTTGGAGATCCAACTAAGCAAAGAAGGCAAAGAACCAATAACAGTCTATATTCAAGCCCTCTATTGGTAGTCAAGAAAAAGGATGAAAGTTTGAGATTTTGTATAAACTACAGCGCATTGAATGAGATTACTATCAAGGATAATTTTCCCATTCTGGCCATTGATGAGTTGCTTGATGAGCTAAGGGGAGCGAAGGTGTTTTCGAAGTTGGACTTGAAATCTGAGTATCATCAAATCTGGATTAGACTAAGGGATAAGGAGAAAACGACATTTCGAACTCATTAAGGCCACTATGAGTTCCTGGTAATGCCTTTTAGGCTCACTAATGCCCCATCAACCTTCCAAGCTCTCATGAATGATGTGTTTGAGATGCATCTCTGCAAGTTTGTGTTGGTATTCTTTAACGACATCCTTGTTTACAACCCTACCAAAGAGTTACACATGAAGCACTTGGAGGTAGTTCTCGATTTACTTAAGAAGCATCAATTGGTGATTAATACTAAGAAATGTAGTTTTGTGAAGGATAAGTTGGAGTATTTAGGGCATATAATTTCAACCCAAGGGGTATAAGCAGATCCTAAAAAGATTAAAGCGATGGTGACATGTCTGGTGCCAAGAGACTTAAAAGATTTAAGGGGCTTTTAGGCCTAACTAGTTTTTATAGGAGGTTTGTGAGGAATTATGGTAAGAGTGTTGCACCTCTTACCACCTTACTTAGAGAGGACTCTTTTAATTGGCAAAAGGAGGAAAAAAAAAGCCTTTAAGGCACTTAAGGCAGCCATGACAATAATTCTTGTAACACCCTCATTAGCCTATGGTTCTTTTTAAGTGTTTAGAGGTATAATGTATATAATTCTCATAATAATGGTGTGTTATTATCACTTCTAATCGAGTAAATTTTAAACTTTTTATCAAGTGATTAATTAAGTGCCATTTGGGTTGGTCTCTACTCTCAGGTTCTCTCAACATTGCAACGAAATAAATATAGATACATAGAATACATTTGGATTAACTATACATAAACATGCATTCTTAATTAAATATAGTCAATTAGCGATTGGGTATAGAGGCAACAATCCTGCCACTCATAACCCTATCAATTAGTCTATTCATAAATCTAGCCTAATTTCTATACAGATAAGTTAGGATAGGTTATACAAAATAATCCTACACTAGCCTTTCTCAAAATATCATGAAGGCTAGTTTAATCCTATCATGTACTTATACCATTCAAATTAAACAGTCTCTATGCCCAGATTGAACATTTCTTCATACTTTACCTTCATCTCCAGCCTAAAGGAACCTATACATCTGGTACATGTCAACACTATCGTGAGAAATGAATCTCAGTAGCAATACAACCTGTTATGAAATCCATTAACCTGTACCATCGTGCTTGCATAGAAAACTCTACATTCTTTCATAAAACATATCACATACTATTGGGATGTAATGCATGTAGCATTTAATCACGTTATATACTCATACATTTGCATATTCATCAAAACATATCATCTTTAGAACATGGGAAGAGCATTCATCATCATTCTCATCATAAAAAATTTCTTATAAAACACATGTGGGATAGTAAATATACAATCATTTCATTTTCATAACCTATGAGCAGTACATAAAACACCCTAAGAGTAATCAAGAGAGTCGCCCAGCAACAACTACACGCATCACTATCTATATGAATGAGTGTATGTTTATTTAGCCATGCATTAACTTTTGTACATTCTGAGGTATCCCCCAGTGGATCCAAGTACCTTAATGGTCCTCGCCTCTTTTCGGCAGATCATCCCTAACCAGTGGGATTCTTCCCTTTCGTCCCAAATGAAGCTAGTATACTCTCATAGGATCACCGTCAACTCTACTTGGATTATTTACTCTCCGCTTTTGGGCAGATCATAATACTATAGAATCACCACTATTCCTTCAAGGTGGATCACACTCTCGGTACGCTATTCTCTACATATACTCTAGGGTGAATCAGTCTATGTCCATGGTTATGCTTAACTCCAAGTATATGTTTCTCATATAGCCTTTAGGAGATGACACTGACTTAAAGTTCGCAACCATCACCGTGTTTTCGAAATCATCTAAGTTTAAGTGGATGTTTAACCATCCCAATTTATGGCCCAACCGTGGAATGCCCAAAAACCATCTTATATTGATAATCGGTTACTTGATCATGAGCCTATCTACTCTAAGGTATACACTAAGAATACTTTTCTCCTTCCCTTTTTGTGTTTTCTGCTCTCTCTTTACTTTACTATCCCAAGGGTCTCACAACCCAAAACTCGTAGTTTCCTTGCTTACCTATGTTGTGAGCCTTTAATTAAGTTAGTATGAAGAATTACTAAGCTCAATTGCCATTAAAAATCTCATTTCGTAAGTAGAGGGCTGTCATTCGACTGTTGGAAGGCTAGCATTCGGCTGGTGGCTCTTTGTATTCCTCGATGTGCCAGCTGGCAGCTGGTTGGTAGTTTGTTAGAATGCGTCCTGGGCAAAAATTAAAGCACGACAGTCGACTATGAGGATGACCATTCAATTGCTTAGTGTAAACCTAGGCCCGACAGTCGAATGCTAAGGATTTGGCAGTTGGCTAAGCCTCTGTTTGCACTTTTGGGTTTTCCAGGAAAATGATAGTCGACTGTCCCATACGTAGCAGTCAGTTGTTATATTCTGCTGTAGTTCAGAAAATATAATTTTGGTAGTACCCAGTCTAGAATGCATTCCATTTTCAATTCTAAACATATGAGCTTAATTTTCATACAAAAAACTTTACTTCTCATTAAACATTTCTTATCCATTAGGTCAAACATGGTACATTCAAGGAAAACTAGTCTATATCTCTAGATGAACACAACTCATTCCTTCTAATCCATTAAAAGCACATATATGAGCATACATTCAGCAACACAGCATCCCATATAAATAAAAAAACATACAGAATGTAGGTTAAACCCCAATCTCAGTTCAAACATTTAGAAATTCATACTTTTCCAACAACAATAAACTTTTTATAAAAGAAAGGGGTTTAGGATGAATTGCTACCTTGATTCCTTGCAAATGTGTGTGTTTGATGTGTTAGGAATAATCCTCCCTTCCTGTAGGGCTGATTTTTAGCCTCAAATCTGCTCTTTCCTCAGTAAAATCTCTCCTTTCTTATCCTAGCTCATCCCTTTCTCTCTCTATTTGTCCCTTTATTTCTCTTTCTAAAATTTGAAGGTTTAGAAGTGTGTGGGAGTTTAAGGCTTCAGCTAGGGTTTAAGAGAAAGTTGGAAAATTGCATTTTGGTCCTTAAGTTCTTTTGCACTCTTAGACTCACTCATTTTTCCCTTTTCAATGGAGTCCTTAGCTACCTTTTGCTAAACTTCATGTATTTCCTTTCAATTTAGTCCTTAGACTAATGTAATTATATACATTAATGCAACATACACAAGCATTAAATATCAAATTAACTATTATCAAATATCTCTTTAATCATAATTGGAGTGGATGTTATAGTTTTAGTGTTGGCCATGCCAAATTTTTTCATACAATTTGAGTTAGAAACGAACGCATCGAGTCTTGGAGTTGGTGTTGTCCTTATGCAACAAGGCAGACCAATTGCATATTTTAGTCAAGCTTTGTCACAAAAAAAGAGAGCTAGTTTGGTGTATGAGAAAGAACCAATGGCCATTGTACTTGTTAAAAAATGGCGTCATTACCTCTTAGGATATCCCTTTGTGATTAGAACGAATCAAAAAGCATTGAAGTTTTTGCTAAAGCAGTGTGAAGTAGGTTCGGACTAGTAGTGATAGGTTTCCAAACTAATGGGATATAACTTTGAAATCATGTACAAGTTAGGCAAGGACAATAAGTAGCCAATGCTCTTTCAAGAAAGGATAATGAAGTTGAATTCAAGGTGATTACAGCTTGGCAATGTAAGGAATTAGAAGAATGGGAGAAGGAAGTGAGGGAAGATGACAAACTCTATCAGATATGGCAGCAAGTCATTTCTGACCAAAATGCTCTGAAAGGCTATATTATGAGGAGAGGATGTTTGCTTTATCAGGGAAGAATGGTGCTGCCAAGAAAATCTACACAAATACCAAAGTTGATAGGTGAGTTTCACCAAACCCCTATGGGAGGCCACACAAGGTATCTTAGAACTTATAGGAGGATGGTTGCATTTGTATATTTGGAAGGTATAAAGTCTGATGTTCAACAATTTGTAGCAAAGTACACTGTTTGCCAGCAGAATAAGTATGAAGCGTTAAGCCCTGCAGGGTTACTTTAGCCCATACCCATCCTCAACATGTTTGGGAGGAAATCAGTATGGATTTTATCATGGCGTTGCCTCACTCTTCGAAGTTTGACACCATCCTAATGGTGGTAGATTGACTAACCAATTATAGGCACTTTATTCTGCTTTCATATCCCTTCACAACCAAGGATGTAGCAGTTATCTTTATTAGAGAGGTGATCAAATTACACGGGTTTCTGAAGATCATAATTTCATATAGGGATAAAATCTTTCTCAGTTTGTTTTGGTAAGAGTTTCTTAAGTTATTAGGGACAACTCTCAAATACAGCTTTTCATACCACTTAGAGACAAATGGACAAACCAAGGTGGTGAATAGAAGCCTAGAAACTTATCTTTGTTGCTTTGTGGGTGACAGACAGAAGTGTTGGCCTAAGTGTAACATCCGCTCTTAATATGATTAAAGAGATATTTGTTAGTTGTTAATTTAATCTTAATGCTTGTGTATGTTGCATTAGTGCATATAGTTGCATTAGTGTAGGGAAAAAATTAAAAGGAACAAAATGCTGAGTTAAGAGTATGATCAAGGACCCGATTGAAAAGGGAAAAATGAGTGAGTCTAAGAATTCAAAATAGTTTAGGGACTAAAGAGCAATTACCTAAACTTTATTAAACCCTAGTTACAGCTATAAACCCCACACTTCAAGCATACTAGATTTTAGAGAGAGAAGCTGAAGGGGACAACTAAAGAGAGAAAGGGACGAGGTAGGGCTTGAGGAGGGAATTTTACTGAGGAAGGAGCACATTTGAGGCTAGAAATCATTCTTACAACAAAGGAGAATCATTTCTGCACATCATACACACATTTCAGCAAGGAATCAAGGTAGCAATTCATCCTAAACCTTATTTCCAAAATATGCAGAAAACTTGCTGATAAATGTGATTTTTGAAATTTTTTAAGTGAAGTTTGGGATTTTTAAACTTACATTCTATGTGTTTTAACTGTTATGAGTAATGTGTGTTGATTTACCTTGCTCATTTATGCTTGTGAATGATTTTTGAAGTTTTTTCCCTAAGTGAGAAATATGTGGTTTGATCTTAGTTTGAACATGTTAAGTTATGTTATAGGCATTTTATGAATGAAAAATGATGTTTGAATGTTGACATTGAGTTCATGATTTAAGTAAATGATGATTTAAGAACATGTTTTAGGGTCCAACTCTAGGTAAAATTGTAATACCCCTTATCTAAACTTAACAACGTCATAGAATGTGATCAGATAAGTGATTACATTATTCTTTACCTTTTTATCTTATTAAATTGCCTGGGAATTTAATCCATCAGTAATTTAATATATGATTAGGTCTGGGTTCTTTTTCTCAGGTAACCATACTTTATGCACAGCAGAATTAAAATTTCACACATCTCAACGAAATTTCTAAAACTTTCATATTATATAATAACTTTATGTTACATCATTTTGTGAACATATACCAAGATATATGAAGTACCCATTCATAAGGAGTCAGGAGACAACAAGCCTGTAACTCAGATTCCTTTTACAAAATACAAGAACAGGTTCTTCATATATCCCTTTCCCCAGTAATTGCCCCTTTTCCTTTACTATATATAGCAAAAATAACAATCCTAATTCTAATCCAAAAAGAACATATAGAATTAAGACCAAAATGAAGGACTACACATACTTCACAAAGAAATCTCCACCTATACCCCCTTTAGTCTCTATGTCAATGCTATATCTCTGTATCTGATACATATTAGCATATAAATGAGAAATAAGTTTCTTAGTAGCTTAATAATTTCATATTTTAAAACCTACTAATATGTACCAGTGTGTAAGCACAGAAAACATTTTCATCTACATCCCAGTTATTTGAAAACATAGTCTCATTCACATTTACAAATTGGCAAGCATTTCATGATTATTGGGACTGTCAATGTGATAATGATGGTCATTCTCATATATCATATTTTCATTAAAAGCATACATGTAACCATTGAAATAGACAGTGATTATCTATATATTTTCATTCTTATAACTTACCTTGCTTGATAGTGTGAAGCACATTTGGTTACACTTCAAGAAATGTGGACAGTTGGCCACCTTTACAAGAATTGTGAACACTTGGTCATATTGTGGACTCGTGGCCACCTTTATGAAAACTTGTGAACACTTGGTCACATTGTGGACTCTTAGCCACCTTTATGAAAACTTGTGAACACTTGGTTACATTGTGGACTCTTGACCACCTTTATGAAAATAGTGAACACTTGGTCACTTATACATACACATAACAACTATAATTCCTCTCATTTTTACCATTTCAATATCTCTTGCATTTAGCCATGCATTTAGCCATCATAAGGTACATTCTAATGCATTTATAATTAGCATAGTGATTCAGCCACCAAGATTAAAATAAGATATGGGTTGCGACCACCATAAAAAAAACACTCAAACTTAGGATTTTTCATGTCACATGGTCGTATTTTCTTTCTTTCTCTTACCCAAAACTGAATTGTAACCTCCCTTACACAATTATCATTAAAAGATTTCCTACCATACAAAGCCACTTTCAAATTTGGCCAGACAACAAGGGAAATGTCAAATTTTTAATCAAATGCTAGCTAGCAATCTTCATTTAGGTATCTATAACTTAAAACGTATATTAACCATACAAGAATATAAATTTTTTAGCATTATCTTAAGTTAGGGTTTTCTATTATATATGCTGAATTTTCCATTAACCATACTCTCATGAATTTAGCTACATCTACCACCATACATCAGCAATCATAACCCATTCCATCCATCATGCAAACTTAGTCAATAGTAACATTACATTTTAAGGAATGTAGAGCTAGAGAAATTGATTCCATAAAGACTTTAAATCATGCTACATAACTTAGATCATAAAATCAAAGCATAGAATTGCTAAGCTACCTTAAGGATGAACTAAAATGGAGTTATCTTGGATTCCTCTTTGAATTTCCCTTTGCTCCTTTGCGCCTTCCCTTCTCTGCCAAGTTGGCTCCTTCTCCCCTCACCGAATTTTTTTTTGTGCTTTGTTTAATTCTCAAGCTGCTCTCACTCTCACCCATGCACTTTCGTATGCATGTGTATATCTATATTTAATGAAATTCTTCTCTTGCGTGTTGCCTAGTTGGCTAAATGGAATGTTATGCCTCATTCTTACTCTTAATTGCCATTATTTTATCGCCACACGTGTACGCAAGGTGTATAGTCCATTTTCTATGCAATCTTGTACCAATTAATCTACTCGGTTACATTAAAGGAGGGAAGGAGAGAGGTTCACGCAAGGTGCCCATTTCACGTAAGATGCTCCTTTCACGCAAGACCAAAGTTTTATGCATATGCAACTTCATCACTCGATGGCACCAAAGGAAAAGAAGGAAGTGAATTCACGCAAGATACATATGCTATCATTGTACCTTTATATATTATTATTTATTTATTTTCTTTAATCTAGTTCACGTGATGCTTTGGTGGTGGAATCAAAGAAATAAAAGGAGAGAAGTTAAGCACCTCAACATTAATGCAAGAACCTTACTTGCACTCTCGGTCACTTTGAGATTAAAG
The DNA here is from genome assembly GCA_031216115.1 of Senna siamea. Taxonomy (NCBI): domain Eukaryota; kingdom Viridiplantae; phylum Streptophyta; class Magnoliopsida; order Fabales; family Fabaceae; genus Senna; species Senna siamea. The sequence continues at coordinate 12,849,958 of CM062355.1, read as the reverse complement.
GCTAAAGGGACGAAAAGAAGGAAAGTTCATGCCACATGTCTCTCTCTCTTTCTCTTTTCTCAATTTTTATTGCCGTGTGGTTATATAAAAGTCACCTTAATTTCATTATGGTACCTCACTTGTCTCAAGCATCTTAACTCTCACCTCTTGGTTACCTTGGGCAGCATGAACAAAGAGAAGAAAAGAAAGAAAATAAATGTCACACCCCTCTTTCCTCTTTTCCTCTTTGTCGTATAGTGATATAGGATTTAAAAATTTCTATAGTTCCCATAGCATTACACGGTGGAATAACTAAGAAGAATTTAAATTCTCTCACTCAATCTTACTTACTTATTTTACCATTCAGTTGACACAAGGAAGAAAGGTGTTCTCCTTTAACTTATGCTTAAAAGAAGATATGCTTAAAAAAGTTCTTTCAAACATGATGATGAATGAACATCCTATGTTTGAAAGAAGATATGCTTAAATGTACATGCATAAATTTGAGCACATTATTAAAAGTATGCTTGTATGCAGTATACCCCAATAGTATATGCTATGTATTATGTTACATGATGAAAGAATGTAGAGATTTTTTTGTGTAAGCACGGTGGTATAGGTTGATAATTTTGATAAGACAGGTTGCATTGCTACTAAGATTCATTTCTCACTTTAGTCCTAGCGTGTATTAGATGTGTAAGTCCTCCAGTTGGATTGGAAGGTAACATGGGAAGAAGTACCTCCTTGGGGTACATGACAGTTGTAACCCCCCAATCTTACAGTTTCTTTTAAGTTAATTAAATAATATAAACTATATACTATAAGATTGGTAAATTACTACTTCCCTTACCCGAGTCAATTCTTAATTGTTTATCAAATGACATAATTAGTATTATTGGTTTGGGCTACTACAATAGGGATCTCACACATTACGCAGTGAAAATAAAAACATATTAGTTAAAATAATATAAATGTGCATACATACATTCATATACATCAACATTCATTTACAATATAGACATATCATTCATTTAGACATATATCTATGGATATGTGAGAGTGTTAGCTAGGGTAAGGAGACAACAAGCCTATCACTCATACCCATTTAACAAAATAGCTAGTGAATTCCTAGCCCACATATCCTAATACATATATGCCCTTATCCTATACATAGAAACTATTTTCCTGATCCTTTTACCAAAATATCACAAGGATTTAGGGTATGGGGCATACCAAAACTTTCCTAGAACATTACATCCTCAAGGTGTGGGAAGAACTTCCCATATATACACAACCCACACTTCATAAATAACTAGAAAATACCCTAGGAAGGGTATCTCCACCACTTCCACCTCCATTTCTAGTATTATCTAGAACCTAGGCATCTAATACAAACCAGCATTTTTATGAGAATAAATCCCAGTAGCATTAATAACCATTTTTCAAAACAGCCAGTTTGTACCACCGTAAACTCATACGGAAATTCTATATTCTTTTTCACAAAAAAATACATCTATTGGGTGATCTTGTATAACATTTCATTTAACATTCATACTTGCATGCATTGCTTACTTTATATGTTCAGCTCATAGTATACATCACATAAACTCATCAAAAAATATAGGTAACATATCATTATTCATATAACTTTCATCATAACATAAAGAGCAATAAGGAAATAAAAGCACTTCTCATTGGCCTCTGCCAATCATCATCATAATCATTATCATATGATTGTATAATAAGAGAAATCTGGAGGGGCAACATATGCACCACTCCATCATCATAATTATCATCATATGATTGCAAAATAAGAGAAATCTGGAAGGGCAACATATGCTCCACTCCATACTTTCGAATGTGCACTTTGGCAACTTATGCCTGTCAGCCCTCGACCGTGGCAACTTATGCCTGTTAGTCCTCGACTGCATATAACATTGCATACATTCTGGAGCGTCCTCCAGTGGATCCAAGTACCATAAGGTTCCCAACTCTAGGTCTCACACATTAAGTACATATTGGGGTCTTCAAAACACTATTCATAAATATATATATATATGGGTGAATCGGTGCATACTATAGTTCTGTAAATTCTAAGTATGTGACTTTTCATTTACATTGGCCATTAAGTCACTAACTTACAATTCACAACTATCACGATAATCGCGGAATGTCCGATCACCATCCCATACCAGCAATCAGTCATTCAGACATGAACCTATCTACTACAAATACATATATTAAGAATACAATTTTCATTTCTCTTATGCATTCTTGCTCTTTCCTTTTAACTTTCATCACTTTCATGCTCTTTCTTGTTCACATTCAAAGTATATGTTACCTTGCTTGCAATTTGAGTTTAATCTCTTGTTTGGATTTAGTTTTTGGGCTAGATATCATCCAAATACATCATTAAGTTCATCTTTTCATCACAAAAGGTGGCAGTCGACTGGTATCATGCTGTAAGTCGACTGATTGCATTCTGTGTAATTGTTCAAAATTCCAAACAGAGAGCTGGCAGTCGATTGCTAAGTCTTGCGTGATTAGTAGCTTAAGCTTCTTGTAGGGCAGACATTATTGCTTTGGGTCGGAGACGGTCAATTGCTCTGTTCGTGGGCATTTCTGGAAAAATGAAGAATGCGGCAGTTGACTTTCAGGTGTCTGGCAGTCGATTGCTAGCATTCTGTATACGATTCTGGGCATCTCAAGAGCACGACAATGATCGGCCGCAGACCGGTAGTCGGTCAGCGATCTTGCTCTGTTTTGTAAATTGCCGTTGACCCAAAATTTCAATCCAAAAACTTGTTTCTAAATCCATTTTGAAATTGATGAACTCAAGATAAACTCCTTAGCAAAATTTAACACAAGAAAATAGCCCAAAACATCATGTAATCTTGTCCAAATCTGAGATTAAAATTCATTTTCGTTCAAGCTGAAAAACCCATTTTTCAGAAATCATTTTAAGCATGCACAAGTATTTTCAATCGATTAAAAACACCCAATAGTGATTAAAAACAATAAGAATGTAGTTTGTAATCCCTTTTTCTTTCAAACAAGTTCAATTTCAAAAATTTCAGTAATATGAACAGTAAACTCTGAAATAAAGGGATTAGGTTATTATGCTACCTTAATCCGTGTTTAACTAATGTATATATGCTGATTGATGCTGCAGATGCCTTCCTAATCACTTTTCTAACTTCAACTCTTGCTAGAAGTGAAATTCTCTGTCTTTTTCCTTCATTTTCTCTCTCTAGCTCGTTTACTTTCTCTCTCTATAATTTCAAAGCTCAGGATGCCAAATGAAGGGTCTGAAGGATTGGCCTATTTATAGGTGATCCGGTCCTTTGCAATTTCGCTCTTAATTCTCGACCATTCGGTCCAAAATGATAATTCTTCCAACTATATGTTAATTTACCATTTTGTCCCTAGCTCACTGGCAGGAAGCTTTCAAAATTCTGTTGCTATAGTGAATCTTTTGGCCAAAATTACAATTGTCATACCTAAATTCTTTCACTTTTCAGTTTAGTCCTTTTCTTCATTCCAGCCAAATTTCTCACTCATTTCTAGTCCAATTCTTGCACTCATGCAACTATATGCAAGCTAATATAACATAAATGCAACATACACAAGCAATTAATTAAAATTAACAAACATCTCTCAAAATTTTAGGAGCGGATGTTACAATAGTAGTTATTTTGATATAGTATAGGCACATGTCTACTTGTACTAGTCATGGTGACTTTTGGAAAGGCTAGTATAGAATATCTCTTGTATAGCCTATCTTAAATTAGATGTATATGAACTAATGTTTAAACTAGTTGATGGGGTCATGAGTGGCAGAATTTTTTCCTTTGTGCCCAATAGTTATTTAACTATATTTAACTCAAAATGCATGTTTATGTATAGATAATCCAGGTATATTATATATATTCTATTCTTCTATGAGAGTGAGTGAAACTCGAGAGTAAAGACCCAACCTGAAATAGCACTCAATTAATCAGCTTGGTAAAAAGTTTAAAATTTATTCAGATAGAGGTAATAGTATCACACCATCATTATGATTAATATATATTTATACCTATAAATACTTAAAAAGGAACTGTAGACTAATGGGGGTGTTACATTGTTAGTATTATAGCATGGTTAGCACATAGTTGACTCGATAGTAATAGATTCTAATTAGGTAGTATGGGTAGATTCCTCAGGATAGAGACTACTGTAGGTTAGTTAGCTAAGCCATAGCAGTTGACTACTTGTGCTATGTTTTGACTTGAGGAATAGAGTGCTAGGTTTAGGGAATGTATAGTATTTCCTGTTATAGTCATATACTCTCTTATAAATGTTTGTTATTGAGACTGATCACCTCAATAATTTTTTTTGTAGATTAAAGTATGGCACCTTCTAGGATAAATGGTACAAGGGACAAGGATCGTGAAGCAAATTTGGCTGGGCTAATGCAAACCTTGATGGAGATGGTGGAGGCCATGAGGGAACAGGCCACTACTGCCACCCAACAGGCTGCTATTGCCACACAATAGGCGGCTACCACTCCTGAAGTACTAAGGCAGATGCAGGAAGATATGAATGTAAACAGAAACCCTAATCCTGGGAGAGAACCATCAAGGGATTAAACTTACAAGGGATGGTCTGAGTTTCAGAAGGCCAAACCTCCAACCTTTAGGGGTGAGTTCAACCCAAAGCTTGCTGAAGAATGGTTGGCTGAGATGGAGAAGTTATTTGCAATGCTGGGGAATACAGAGGCCCAGAAGGTTCAATTCTCCACCTACAAGCTGGCTGGAAAAGTCCGAGCATTGGTGGAAAGTGGCCAAGCAGTTGATGGAGGCCTAATGAGTCCAGATCACCTATGGCTCTTTTAAGGATGATTTTCTAGAGAAGTACTTTCCTTAAAGTGTGAGGAACGAGAAAGAGGTCGAGTTTATGAAGATCAGGCAGGGAGGTATGTCTTTCAATGACTATCTGGCTAAGTTTGAGGAGCTATCTAAGTTTTCTTCTTACTTGCAAGTGAGACAGGATGAGGCATGAAAGGTCATGCACTGACAGGCTGGGCTGAACCAAGAATTGAAAAAGGTTATGGCTCCTACGAAGATAAAGAATTATTCCCTATTAGCAAACAAGTGTCGCATAGTGATGGAAGGCCTAGCAGAGGCTGCTAAGGGGAGAAAGGAGTATAACCTCTTTAAGAGGAAAATGCCACAGGACTTTGCTAAGGAAAAAGAGGTCCAGATGGGAAAGAAGGCCATGGGTAGGCAAACTACTTCAAATGGCTGCCCTAAGTGCGGGAAGAATTATGGGAATAAGCCCTGTCTACTTGGACTAAATGTCTGCTATAGGTGTGGTAAGCCAGGACATTGTAGTAAAGAATGCCCATTGTGGAAGAAACCAGCTTAGTCCCCTCAGCCTCTAACTAGGGGAAGAGTCTACACTCTCAAGGCAAAGAGGTAAACCAATTATATGATTCCATTAAAGGTTAGTGTTTTATAAATGATATTCCTTTAATTGTACTATATGATTCTAGCGCTACTCTTTCCTTTATTTCTCATAAATGTGTGAAAAAGTGGAGCCTGCCTGTGACCAAACTACCATATGATTTGTCTATTTCTATTGTTGCTGGAAAATATGTTTTAACTTCCTTAACTTGCCTAAACTGTCCCATTATTGTTGAAAATAAGCCTTTTGCTATTGACCTTATTTGTTTGCCTTTGGTAGATTTAGATGTTATCTTAGGAGTGGATTGGCTGTCTTATAATAAAGTGGTTTTAAATTTTTATGAGAAGTTAGTGACTTTTATGGATACCGTACACGTGAATAGGGGTACTGAGGAAAAGATCCAACGATTATATTTCCTGTGTTCTTCTGAGGTCGAGAGTCAACATAAGTTTGACAGTATCCCTGCAGTTAGAGAGTTTTCTAATGTATTTTTTGAAGAGATCTCTAATCTCCCACTAGAGAGAGAAGTAGAATTTTCTATAGAGTTAGTTCCTGGGGCTGAACCGATCTCTATAGCACCATATAGGATGTCTCTTAGAGATGAGCAAACTCAAGGTTCAGATAGAAGACCTCCAAGAAAAATAGTTCATTATACCTAATACTTTATCATGGGGAGCACCAGTGTTATTTGTAAAGAAAAAGGATGAAAGTATGAGAATGTGCATAGACTATAGGCAGTTGAACAAAGTGACTGTGAAAAACAAATACCTCCTCTCTAGGATCAATGACTTGTTGGATCAATTGAGAGGAGCAGTTGTGTTTACTAAGGTTGATTTGAGGTCAGGGTACCATCCAATCAGAGTGAGAAGTGAGGTTGTACCTAAGACCGCTTTTAGGACTAGGTGTAGGCATTATGAATTCCTTGTGATGCCATTTAGTTTAATGAATGCTCTCAATATTTTCATGGATTACATGAATCACATCTTTAGACCCTACCTTGATCATTTTGTGGTAGTGGTCATTGATGAATTCTTGTATATTCAAAAAATAAGGAAGAGCATGAACAACACCTTAGGATTATATTACAGGTTCTTAGGGAGAGTCGGCTATATGTAAAACTAAAGAAATGTGAGTTTTGGTTAAATAAGGTGAGGTTCTTGGGGCATGTGATCACCTAGGATGAGGTAGCAGTAGATCCTAGTAAGACTAAAGTTGTGGTTTATTGGGAGAGACTTACCACAATGACTAAAGTCCGTAGTTTTCTTAGATTAGTTGGTTACTATAGAAGGTTTATATAAGGGTTTTCACAAATAGCGATGCCAATGAACAAGTTGAACCAGAAGGATGTTCTATTTAGATGAGATTCTAAATGTGAACATAGTTTCTGAACCTTAAAGGAGAGACTAATTACTACACCTGTATTAGTCATCCCAAATCCTTTGGAGGGATTCGAGCTGTATTGTGATACATCCAATAAAGGTCTAAGATGTGTCTTGATACAAGGGGGAAGGTAGTGGCTTATGCTTCTAGGCAGTTGAGACCCCACGAGAGTAACTACTCTACTCATGACCTAGAAACTAGCAGCCATAGTTTTTGCCTTGAAAATTTGGAGGCATTACCTGTATGGATCTAGGTTTAAGGTATTTAGTGATCACAAAAGTCTGAAGTACCTCTTTGATCAGAAGAAGTTGAATATGAGACAAAGGAGATGGATGGAGTTCATTAAGGATTATGATTTTCAGTTGAAATACCATCCAGGCAAAGCCAATATAGTGGCGGATGCCCTGAGTAGGAAATCCCTCCACGTGGCTCAGATGATGGTGAGTGAGATGACTTTAATTGAGAGTTTCAGGAACTTGAGCTTATCTGCAATCAGACTACCAAATAGAATATGTCTAAGAGAATTGTAGATTGAGAGTAATCTTAAGACTCAGATCCTAGAGGCCCAACAAGAGGATGAATTCCTAAAGTCCCTAAAGAACCCCAGGAAATTTCATAAGGAGGTAGATAGGATAATGACCTGTCAGAATAGGGTTTATGTCCTAAGTCTAGGAGAATTAAGAGGGAAAATTTTAGAGGAAGCTTATAGGAGTGACTACACTATTCACCCTAGTGCCATTAAGATGTATCAAGACTTGAAAGGAAGATTTTGGTGGCCAAGCATTAAAAAGCACATCACTGAGTATGTTGCTAAGTGCTTAGTGTGTTAGAAGGTGAAGATTGAACATCAGAAACCTTCTGGATTATTGCAACCTCTTAATATCCCTAAATGGAAATGGGATAAGATTTCCAAGGACTTTATAGTAGGTTTACCTAGGACTCAATTAGGAAATGATGCTATTTAGGTGATAGTAAATCGATTGACTAAGTTTACGCATTTCTTACCCATTAACATCAATTTCTCCTTGGACAAATTAGCGCATTTGTATATCCAGGAGATAGTGAAATTGCATGGAATCCTTATTAGCATTGTCTTCAATAGAGATCTTAGATTCACATCTAGATTATGGAGAACCTTCCAAGAAGCCTTTGGTACTAGGTTGAGGCTTACCATCCTCAAACAGACGGACAAATAGAGAGAACCATTTAGACCTTAGAGGATATGCTTAGGTCTTGTGCCTTAGAATATAAGGAAAATTGGGATTAAAGCCTAGCATTGATAAAATTCTCATACAATAACAATTTCCATTCTACTATAGGAATGACACCTTATGAAGCTTTGTATGGGAGGAAGTGTAGATCACTTCTGTGTTGGTATGAGGTAGGAGAAAGATAGTTGCTTGGGCCAAAATTAGTTCAGCAAACCACAGACCAAATCAGAGTGATCAGGGATAAGATGGCTAGAGCCCAAGAAAGACAAAAGAAATATGCTGACAAAAGAAGGAGACCACTAGAATTCAATGAAGGGAATAATGTTTTCCTTAGGGTATCTCTTGTTACTAGTGTAGGTAGAGCCATTAAGTCCAAAAAATTGAATCCAAGGTATATTGAGCCCTTCCAAATCCTAAGAAAGGTTGGTCAATCAGCATACCAAATAGCCTCACCTTGTTCTTAGCGAACCTCCATAATATTTTCTATGTCTCACAACTTCGAAAATATATTCATGACTCATCCCACATTCTTGATGCCAGTACAGTACAATTAAAAGAAATTGAGAATCATCGGGAATGAGGCCAAGCAATTGAGGAACAAGGTTATCCTTTGGTTAAGGTTTTATGGGATCAGTCATCTCCACAAGAAGCGATATGGGAGAAGGAAGAGTACATGAGGAAGTCCTATCCCAAATTGTTGGAATAGGTACGTTTTAATTTCGAGGATGAAATTATTTTAAAGGAGGGAAGAATGTAACATCTGCTCCTAATATGATTAAAGAGATGTTTGTTAGTTGTTAATTTAATCTTAATGCTCGTGTATGTTGCATTAGTGCATATAGTTGCATTAGTGTAGGAACCAACTTGAAAGGAACAAAATGCTAGGTTAAGAGTATGACCAAGGACCCAATTGAAAAGGGAAAAATAAGTGAGTCTAAGAGTGCAAAATAGCTTAAGGACCAAAGAGCAATTACCCAGACTTCCTTAAACCTTAGCTGCAACTCTAAACCCATATACTTCTAGCATACTAGATTTTAGAAAGAGAAGCTGAAGGGGGTGGCTAGTGAAAGGAAGGGAGGAGTTAGGGCTTGAGGAAGGAATTTTACTGAGGAAGCAGATTTAAGGCTAGAAATCAGTCCTACAATAAGGGAGAATCATTTTTACACATCATACACACATTTCAGCAAGGAATCAAGGTAGCAATTCATCATAAACCCTATTTCTAAAATATGCAAAAAACTTACTGATAAATGTGATTTTTGAAATGTTTTAAGTGAAGTTTGGGATTTTTAAACCTATATTCTATGTGTTTTAATTGCTATTGGGTAATATGTGCTGATTTACCTTGCTCATTTATGCTTGTGAATGATTTTTGAAGTTGGGTTTTTGCCCTAAGTGAGAAATATGTGGTTTGATCTTAGTTTGAACATGTTAAGTTATGTTATAGGCATTTTATGAATGAGAAATGATGTTTGAATGTTAACATTGAGTTCATGATTTAAGAAAATGTTTTGGGGCTAAAATTTGGGTAAAACCTTACTTTTTCAAGTAAACCGAACGCTAGTAGCCAACTGCCAGCCTGGAAGTTGACTGTTGTGCTCATCCTCTACCCAAAAACGTGATGCAAAAAACTAGCAACCGATTGCTAGACCCATGGAGGTCGACTGTCGTGTTCTTCATTTTCCAAAAAGTTTCCAAACGGCTAACAGCTGACTGCCAGACCCTTGGAAGTCGTCTATTGAGGCTAGCAATCAATGGCCAAGCCCTAGCAGCCGACTGGTAGCTCTCGGCCAAGAACAAAGATTTTAGACAATGAGCTAGCAGCCAACTACCAGCAAGGGGGAAGTCGACTGCAACCTTCTAACATAAAAAATGAGCTCAATTGACAATTTTAAGAGAAGAATAGCCCAAAATCTTACTCAAACTAATGATTTAGACCTGGGATGCAGTGGGTAACATGCAAGAGATAGAGTCATGAACCACTTGGGTGATGAAACCCTTTTGATAGTTAAATAAAGAGAGAGAGCAGAAAACACAAAAGAGAAAAGAGAAAAGTATTCTAAGTGTATATCTTACTATCCCACAAATGTTTATATGAACGTGATGATGATGATTGAACATCCTATGTTTGAAAGAAGATATGCTTAAATGTGCATGCATAAATTTGAGCATATTATTAAAAGTATGCTTGCATGCATTATACCCCAATAGTATATGCTATGTATTATGTTACATGATGAAAGAATGTAGAGATTTTTTCGTGTAAGCATAGTGGTACAGGCTGGTAATTTTGAATGATAGGTTACATTGCTACTGAGATTCATTCCTCACTTTAGTGCTGGCATGTATCAGATGTGTAGGTTCTCTAGTTGGATTGGAAGGTAACATGGGAAGAAGTACCCTCCTTAGGGTACATGAAAGTAGTTATTTTGATATAGTATAGGCATATGTCTACTTTTACTAGTCTTGTTGATTTTTGGAAAGGCTAGTATAGAATATCTCTTATGTAGCCTATCTTAAATTAGATATATATATACTAATGTTTAGACTAGCTAATGGCGTCATGAGTGGCAGGATTGTTACCTCCGTACCCAATAGTTATTTAACTATATTTAACTCAGAATGCATGTTTATGTATAGCTAATATAGGTATATTCTATATATTCTATTCTGCTGCGAGAGTGAGTGAAACCTGAGAGTAGAGACCCGACCCCAAATGGCACTCAATTAATTAACTAGGTAAAAAGTTTAAAATAAGTAATAGTAACACACCATTATTATGATAAATATATATTTATACCTTTAAATAGTTAAAAATGAACCATAGTCTAAAGGGGGTGTTACACTAAGTGGTAGCCTTGGGTAGAGCACTGGTTCAAGACCTCTTTCAACCAATCTGCGGCCATAACACCATTCAAAAACCTTTATGAGAGGGACCCCCTGACCATTATGAGGTTAGAGGATGTTCCATAAGTGGTAAAGGACATGAATGTGTAGAGGAGGCTGCGTAATGCATTACTGAAGAAGTTGAAAGAGAATTTAGAAATGGCACAACAGAGAATGAGAGGATATGCAGATATGAAGAGAAGAGAGGTTGAGTTAAAGGTGGGTGACTGGGTATAGATTAAGCTAAAACCTTATAGAATATGATCCTTGGCTAAAAGGTACAATGAAAAACTCAATCCTAGGTTTTATATGCCTTATTAAATTCAGGAGGGGATAGGAAAGGTTGCTTACAAGCTATCGCTCCTCGATATAGCACGAATACACTCTGTATTCAATGTATCTCAGCTCAAGAAGACAGTGGAACCAACTACACAGATATTGCCTTTGCATGCAAGTTTAATTGATGAATTGGTGATGAACACAAAACCAAAAGCAATGCAACAAATTCAAAAAATAATAGATGGGAAGTGGGAGGTGTTGATTAAATGAAAAGATTTACCCATATATGACAGTACATAGGAGTCATTTGAGGTTATCCTTAACCAATTTCTGAATTTTCACCTTAAGGATAGGTTGAAGCTTATTGGGGGAGGTAATGATGTAATTACATATAAGTAATAGTATAAAAGGAGAAATAAGACAAAGGAAAAGGATGTAACAAAAAAGGAAGTTGAAACACCTACTCTGCAGGTATATTCTAGAAAAAACAAAAGAGTTGAGAAGGTGGATAAGCTAGCAGCAAAAGGAGAAAATAACATAACTAACTCAGAAGGCCTTGGAGGAGTGAGGACCAGTGCCCAAAAAGGGTTAAGATCTGAGACCGAGAAGAAGGGAGGGAGGCTATAATTTAGAGAATTTTGTGAGAGAGATTAGCTTCTCGAAAGCTAATCACCTTGTTATTTCTTTTCGGGGTCTATGGTCTATTTTCTGCTAATGTGTGCTATGTTGCTACTATTCTAGAGTGTGTTCCCTTCTATTCATATTTCTACTTATATATGTGTGTGTGTGTGTGTGTATAAGAAAGAGCATGCATTATTCAAAGAACCCTTCTCTTACTGTGAGGGTTATTTTACTACTCTAGTTCTATCAGTTTTGTGATTAAAATTTTATGTACTATTGTTCTGATAACAATTCTAATCAAATTTTTCTGCTATACTGATGCAAGGATGGATGAAATGACCATTAATTAAGAAGAAATACTTAGGAATCCAATGGAACCTTACAACATGTAACATCTACTCCTTCCACATATAAGAGATGATTTTTAGTTTTAAAATAAATTAAATGCTTGTGATTATTGCATTAGTTGCATTATAATTAGGGACCAAATTAAAAAAAAAAAAGAGCGGGGACTTGAATGAAAGGAAAAAGGTTGAGTGGAGGAAGTTCTGTAAACTTCCTATAATTGAGGGTAGCATACCATAATTTTAGCCTAGAAAATTACTGTAGCTATCAGGATTTTGAAATTTGCCACCAATGGTTCAGGGGCAAAATGATAATTTGGCATCTGATTGGAGAAATTATCATTTTGAGCTAGATGATCAAGAATTATGATCAAAATTGGCAATTCCCGGACCGCCTATAAATAGGGCCAAATTACAAAACCTTAATCCTTCACCTTGCATTCAGAATTTTAAAGAGAGAGAAGGACGTTTTAGAGAGAGAAAGTAAAAATTTACTAAGGAAGTGATATTTTACAGTGAATCGAGGCAAGAAGTTGATAGCTAAGAAATCTAGGAGTTCATCTGATAATTTTACGCATGTTGTTACACGAAACAAGGTAGCAAATAACCTATTCTCTCTCATTTCGACTTTACTATTTATATTCTAGAAAATGATGATTTTGCTGTTGTTTAGAGTAAGAGAGGAATTAAAACTACATTCTTGGGGTTTTTGAATGCTATTGGGTGTTTTAAACTGCATGAATATACTTATGCATGTTGAAATCAGATTATAAGAAATGAGTTTTTACCTATTGAATGAGAATGAGGTTTCATCCAAGATTTTGGTGAAATTAAATGGTAGTTTGGGCTATTTTTATGTGATAAACTATGCTTGTCTACTGGTATTGAGTTGTTAATGATTAAAAAGGGTTTACAAGCTTGTTCTTGGGCAGAAAGTTTGGTTAACTGCAAGTCTTAAAAATAGAGTACAATGCAGCAGCCAAATGCCAACTCTTAGCAGTTGACTGTCGTGCTCTTCAGTTTCCAAGAAACGCATCCAGGGTGCTAGCAGTCGACTACCAGGAGGTTAGAAGTTTACAGCTATGTTTATATTTTCCAGAAAACTGCCAAGAATAGAACAGTCAACTATCAGGCTTATATAAGTCGACTAGTAGCCCTCGGGTTTAGAAAATTTTGAGACAGTGAGTTGCAAGTCAACTTCCAAGAAGGTGAAAGTCAACTGGCAACCCTCTGGTTTAGAAAATGAACTCAATGACCAAGTTTAAAGCATAGTTAGCCCAAAGCTCCACTCAAATGAGGGATCTATACCTGAAATTATATAATGGGTAACAAGAGGGTGAGAGTGAAAGAACAAGAGCAAGAATTATATGAAAATTTAGAATGAATGAGCATGATAATTTCAAGAGAAATGAGAAAGTATTCCTAGTGTATGGATAGTAGTAGATAGGCACATATTGAGTGACCAGTTGTTGGTATGAGACGATAATTAGGCATTCCACAGGTAATACCGTGATGGTTGTTAATTTTAAGTTAGTGAATTTTCCTATGGCCAATTAAAGGACTTACGTACTTAAAGTTATACATAAACATGGTATAAGCCGAATCACCCTAGTCTATATACTTGTGAATAATATTTTGGGGAAATGATATGTTAAGAACAGTAATCCCGGATATATAGGGGAGGATTTGCCAGAGACGTGGGCAAGGACCTTATGGTTCTCAGAGTTGGGGAATGATCTATCAAAGCGGTGGACAGAGGCCCTCGTGGGAGTTTTATGGATGGATGTACTTGGATCCACTGGGAGAGGCTCCAACATGTACATATATTGCAGTTAAGGACTATCGGATTATGAATACATTGTAGTTAAGAACTACGAGTAGTTGCAGACAATGAGATACTCACCTAAGAAGGAGGGTTTTATGTGAGGAGTTGTTCACTTGGCGATTCTCCTGATTTCTCTTGGTATGATCCTGTGATGATCATGATTTGGCGTTAGCCATGTAAACATGCTCTGATTTCCTTGTTTATGCTCTTGTTTCTATGTGATTCCCTGTTACCATTATGATATGATATATATATCTTGTGTGATGGATATGTGGTATGATATATCCTGTTTGATGGATATGAAATATAATCTAATGAAAAATATATATATATCCGACTAAATGGATATGTGATGATATGCATAAGTATGAGCATGAGACATGAGATGATATAACTGTATGATTCATGTATTGTAACCTAGGAATAATATTTTAAAATGATGATCAAAAGAATGTAGTGTTTTCCATATGAATACAGTGGTATAGACCAGTGTGTTTTGAAAGTCAGGTTGTTCATTGCTACTAAGATTTATTCTCATTTAAAGTATTGATTTATATCAGATAACTAGGTACCAGGTTCTGTTAGAGATGGAGGCAGAGATAGTGGAAATACCATTCTTAGGGTATTTCCTAGTGGTGAAAGAATTATGGATTATATTTGTCTTAGAAGTTCCTCCTACTCCTTGACTACATGAGATTATGATAAAAAGGGTGTATTTTTTACATGTCCGATACCCTGGATCCTTATTAATCTTTTGGAAAAGAATCAAGACGATAATTTTTGGAGGTATAAAGTAAGGGCATATATGTATTAGGATATATGAGCTAAGAATCCACTAGCAATCTTTTGTTAAATGAGTATAAGTGACAGACTTGTTGTTTCTTTACCCTAGTTGACACACTCACATATCCATAGGTATATGTCTAATGGGTAACACTTGTAAACACTATAAATGAATTATGTATGTGAATGTAGATGTATATATTCATATATCTTATCTTAATGGTTTTAACTATTTTTCACTGTGATTTTACTTATAAGAACCCGGGCTAACACTAAATTATTTAACTTGGTAAAATTTTTAAAAAAAGATTTACTCAGGTTCAGGTAGTAGTAATCATGTATATAAATATTATATTATTTAATCAACTAAAAGAAACCATAAAATTAGGGGTGTTACACAACAAAGCAAAGAAAAGATTAAGTAATAGTTTTTCTTTTTTTTTGTTTAGATTTTTTTAAATCTCTCAATTTGAATTAATTAAAATTAACAAAAAAAAAGATTAAGAAAAATTAACATAAAATTTTTAAAATTTTTCTCTTTCAAAATTTTTAAAATCAAACAAAGGCATTGCTAATAAATTTCTTTCTCTTCCCATCTCTTTTCCTCTGTTGTCTCCCTCTCAAACAAATTCTAAGAAAAAGTGCAGAAGATAAAATAAGCCATGCAAAAGCATTCCCAAAATTTTCTTGCCTTCCCTTCCTACCAGTTCCACACTAATTCTCTGTTCAAATTGCATTGCTGCCAAAGTTACTTACGTTCATAGACAATCCCTTTTTGGTCCCTCCCGCTCTACCTTCTTCTAGTACCCTGTGGCCCACTCTTTTGTACTTCCTTAGGCCCTTGTTGATATGTTTTAGTAACCTTGGGTCATACGCAAGCTGATGAGTTTTCCTTGAAAAGTTAACTTTGGACGAAAAAGAAGTTACCTAAATGCTTTATAACAATGTTTTAAACATTAAATTAATAAAATAATTAATTTACAGTTTAATAGTGTAACTTTAATTAAGTCAATATTAATATATATAATTTTTTATTATAAATAAATTATTAATTTAATATAAAAATATATTATATAATTTTATTACATAAAAAATAAAATATGTATATAATATATCTTTAACTTTTTTTAAAAAAAAGTTAATACTTCACTCATACATTTTAAAAAAATTAAAAATATATAAAAACATCATATTTATTACTTTTGTTTATTTTTATCTCACCATAACTTTTTATATAAAAATATATATTTACTTAATCATTTTATTTTTCTTATATTTTGACTATCCCTTCTTTCCTATCTCTTTCTCGAATTGCTTCAAATCATTAAGCAGAACTTTTTAGTTTCTATCATTTTCTCTTTTTCAAATAATTTTTCTTCCCCATATCATTAAGCTCATTTATTGCATTTTCCATTCTCCTATAATTCAATTTTGTTTCTTAGTGTTCTTATATTTTCTACAATTTTGTTGTGGCTAAAAATCTTAATAATTTTGAAATAATATTTTAGGAACCCTTTGATTCAACAAACTCTTATTTGGTTGTTCGAGAAAAATGGAGAATTTAAAAGCATATTTCAAGTGTTTAGTTGAATATATTTGAGAAATAGCGTAATGTTACAAGAAAGATAGAATTTCTAATTTCTATTCAAGAAGTGGGTACTAATTTTCGTACTACAAACTCAGAATATGAAGCCAATACTTTAAACCAATATGAAAAAAAATAAGCAGAAGCAATCCCAAACACCTGTCTTTGGCGGCAGCCATTATGTCAAAGGGTCAACTATGATAAGATGTAAATATTCTCTATTAAGACCCTTCACTTTGAACTTCGTCTTTAACAACAAAGTACATATTTCTATTTCATATATGTTTAGCATCTTTAGAGTACTTTTTTTTAGAAAAGATAATTTCATAATTATCATTGTATATTCTTAGTGGCCTAATGATGTTGTCAACTACTCCAAGCCTTGAAATAAAGTTTTACATACAATTTAACTTGAACCATTTAAAACATGCCACAAATTCACCCTTGGTGGTGGGTGCAATAATGACTGATAGCGATGCTCTCTAAAATGAGATGGCTTCCCTAGGTAAAATAAATAAGTAGCCAAAATTGGATTTTCTTACATCTACATAACTAGTAAAAATTGAATATGAATATACAATCATCTCAATGTGAGCAAATGATAACTCTATGAAATAGTTTTATTTAGGTAAATATTTTTAATGATTATTAGAATTTTATTTGCTATTGCATCAATTTTAGTAGTTTAATTTAGTGCTTTTTATTATTTAGCCTTTTGCATTCTAGGTTCTTTTACTTTTAGGTTTTTAATTGCGTTTTATGTCCAATTTTTTAGTTTAGTATTGTTAATTTTCAGTTGATATGTCTAATATTAAGTTGTCCCTTCTTAACTAGGTCCGAAAATGACAAGAAAATGGCAAACATGTGAATTTAGAAACTAAGGCATCTATTTTGCACCCAAGTACAATTTAGGTAGAAACTTGCGCCTAGGCGCCAATACGACCTATGTGTAGAAAGATAGTTCCGTCTTTCATTTTTTTGGGCTAATTTAAAAGGGGCTTCTCAATAGTTTCGAAAGGGGACTTCATTCTGGAAGGAAAGGCATGAAAAGGGAGTAAAACTTGAAGAGAAAACGAGGTCTAAGGTGGATTAAAGAGCAAAGTCGATTTGAGCTTTAAAAATGAAGTTTCTTCTTCCTCTTTATTTTTTATCTTGAGTTTGCTATGTTTTCTATTTTGGGGCTGATGTTTCATGTAAATATGTTAAGCTAAACTCTCTTCTCCTTAGGATTATAACTTCTTAGCATGTAATTTGTGAATATTGTTACTCTCTTTCTTTATTCAATGTTTATGATGTTCATTTTGCATTGCTCCCCTTTTTTTTTACCAATTAAGGACATTAGAAGAATTTAGGTCATTCTTGGAAAAGAGGCTTGAATTTAGTCATAGGGACAGATACTACTTGTTCTTAGTTAATTAACACAATTAACTAGATTTACCCAAATAATAGACATATACCAATGGATCTTATAGTGTCATAATTAGCCAAGATTAATAATGCATTTCTTTGATTAGGTTCCAATTGGAATATAAGGAATTAAATTAGAAAAATAGAATTTATATGAAATCAAAAAATCTTTATAATGAATGTAGAGGTTAAGAGTTAAGACTAACTTTTAAATACTAAATTAGGTAAAGAAAAATAGTGATATTACAATTGAAATGCTAAGTTAGACTATAATTTTAGAGGTTTTATTTCATATAGTTTTTCTTATTAGCATTGTGATTTTACTTTGATGTTGTATATCGTTCCTTAAATTAAACATCAATCTTTGCTTGAATAAGGCGAATACAATAATATTGGTGCCTACTCAAACTTTGGCTAAATTTTCTAAAGATGATACTCTTAATTTATCACTAAACTATTTGTTCATAATGTACAAATGCACTTTGTCAATTTTTAAAAAATAAGCTTTTGAAAATTTATTATATATGAGTATATAATCCTTTGTTCCTTTCAGATATTTAAGAATTTTTTTTTTCAACTTTCTAGTGATACATCTGAAGATTAATAAAAGCGTCTTTTCCTCTCTCCAAAGCTTTTTCTTTTCAAATGCTCTCCAAAGCACATTAACAAGTTAAGCAAATTACACTCACTTCTTTTGAAATATATCAAAATTATATTTTTCTCCTCTCTGTTTTGAGATCTTATATTTTTCTCTCTTGAAAAATTAAAAAATTTATAATTTCATTCATTTTAATTAAATATACCCTTAATGACAACATTAAATTTTTTAAAAACTATAATTTATTAAAAAATTTTATTTAAAAGTTATTATTTTACTATTTATTTTGAGTTAAAAATGATAAAATTATTTTATTTTTTTAAAAATAATTTTTTATGATAGTTAAATTTATTTTTAATTATATAAATAATAAATATAAAAATATTTTGATTAGATAAAATGATAAAAAAAAATTTTATCTTTCAAAGAATGAGAATATAATTTATCAATATAAATAGTAAGGAATATAATTTTAATATCTTTTTTATGTAATTTTATCTAATAAGTATATATCAGCTCAACCACTCCCACCAAAATCCATTAACTTTATAATAAAAGCATAAGCCAATTCAACCAAAAAAAAAAAAAAGAAAAAGCATAGTTTATGTGATAACTCTAATTAATAATTAAATAATTAGAAAAAAATTTAATGGAAACCTTGAAATATTGTTGAGATGTGATTAAGTGAATTATTCTAAGCTCATAGCTTAAATTGGAGAATTTTTTGGAATAAATTTTTATCTAATGGAGAATTATTTTTTCGCTAATTAAATCTTAATAGATATTTTTGGCAGATTTATGATACTAAAAAAATTCTCAAATCTCTCCTATGATATTCCATTTTTTTGCTTAAATCAGAAAATGTATTCAAATTTATTTGGAGTAAAGTGGTAATGGATCAAAATGCCATTGGATACCTTAGAAATTTAAATTTTCCTTATTTCCTCCATTTCTTCTTTATCTCGTGTGACCTCTCTCTCTCTTTCTCTCTTTTGTGCGACGTCTTCCTTTTCTTTTCAAACCATCACGTCATTCTCTTTCTCTCGTGTGACCTCCCTCTCTCTTTCTCTCTTTCCTCCATTCCGCTACTCTGCACATCCGCCACCACCTCTCGCCATTGACTGTAACAACAGAAAAGATTCGAAAGAGTTTTTAAAGGATTTTAAAAGATAAAACTTGATTTTTAACCCTAATCCCAATCAAACGAAGCCTGACACGTATTTCGAGGATCATGACCTGACACAGAAGGTCGTTTGAAGCCAGAAACACAATCAAACAGAAAGAAATGTAATCCGGCGATCAGAAACTAAAGGAAGGAGTTTTGTGCGTCACTTCCGTTGACGGAGGCCAAGACTTTTGCATGGAAATGCGTGCCAACGTCTGGAAGGATGCCAAAACCCTAAAAGATCCCCGGGTGGCCTGGGAAAAGTCGAGATCGCCCCTGGAGGCTTTAAATTACGCAAACTCCCACCATTTCTCCCATTTCACTCTCTCTCCTCACCACACTCTCTCTCTCTTCTCTCTTTTCTCTCTCCACCTTCTTCCACCGTGAACGGCCACCACAGCCACCGTGGGCCGCCACCAAGGGTACCAACCGACAGCCCTCACTGCCCACAACCACCAGCAACCAACCACCGCAACAACGGCTGCCGGAGACGCCGGAAAAATGCCGTTTTTCCCCTCCATCGCGCGAAATTTCCCCAGCCCGATTCGCCGCCGTCCGACGCCGTTGACCCTCACCGCTTCACCACCGTAGCCCGAGCCGCTAGTCGCTTCCAGTAGCTCGGCGCCGTCGAAAGGAGGCCGGACGCGCCCGGATCGAGGCAAAACGCCGTCCGCCGTGCGAGACGCTTCGTGGCCGGAAAACACCGCCCAAACGGCCGTGAACCGCCGTGCCACCACCGTATTCGGACTCCTGAGCTTGCGGGCTTCACCGTGGTGTGATTTTCGAGACAAATCGCACCTCACCGCCGTGCGCCACCGTGCACCGCCGTGCGCCGCTGTGTGCCGCCGTGCCGGAGTTTCTAGACATGCATCCCGAGAAACTGAGATCACCGGGACGTAGAATTCCATAATCCGAGCACAGTGGTAAGGTCCGTTTTCCCAAAAACTAATGTTATATGACTGAAATGGCTGCCGAACGTAATTAGACAATTAATTAACCTAGGTAACTGTGTAACCGGGTTTAGGATTGAAAATTGGATGACGTGACGAATCTAAATATTCAATTTCATGTCCAGGGAATTAATTGGGCTCAGAAATCGAGATTTCGCAGAGTCCTGACTTGAATTGAAGCGACCAAAGACCAGGTAGGATAATTTACACTTCCCGAACCCTAGAATTGATTTAGTGAATACCTAACTGATTTAGACGACTTGTATGGATTTACGTGCTGCTTTCGATGGGATAAAATTGCATGCCTGTGTGCTGAAAATCCTAATTGCATGTTAGACACCTTGTTTATCGAGTTTAAATGCCTTTAGGACGGATTTACTTAGGGTTGGGTACTTGATAGCGGTGATGGGACTATAAGTATCCCTCGTACAGGAAGCTTTTAAACGAAATTATTTTTATCAGATTTAGCCTGTACTGAGTTAGGGATTACGCGTTAAACCAGGACGACCCTAAGAAAGGTTTAGGGAGTATAAGGGTGGATAACCTACACGGGGAAACGTTGTGATTTAGGCGTGATACCCTAGAACCCTGAGGAATAGCCGACCGAGTGCATGTGAGTTCGAATAGATCAGATGAGGATGAGAATTGGCGTATGTGCACATGCTAGGGACGCCCTAGATGTTGATTCTCACCCGGTCCTTGAGTGAGTGATTGGTGTTACGGATCACACTCACAATAAAGGCTTGATTCGGGTGATTGGTGTTACAGATCACAGCCAACGATAAGAGAGGTATTCTCTCTAGACTACGTGCAATTAGAAGATGATTTAGATTTGGTTACAGCAGATTTGTAGCCAACGTGGATTGAGAGACACAGGGCATGAGATTTTACTTGATTTTGATAATTGATTTTAAAAGAAAATAGATTTCCTGATTGTGATATATTGTCGCAATTTCCATGTGTTTAAACGATTTTAAAGATAAGGTATTCCATCGTTTAATCGATTTGGAAGACGATTTCGGTGTTCACACCACTGAGTATTCAACTGGTTTTCGAATGATAATTAAATTGTAAATTATTCTACTGATTCATATCTCATTAGGTTGTGTACTCGGATGAACAGGACAAAAGGCGAGCCAGGCGATTTATAGCCGTTTGACTCGAGAATAGATAGAAGGATGATTAGCTTAGGCTTGAATCATTTGTATATATACTCGATGACACCGTTACTTAACGGATTCTCGCTTTCTTGTAAATTTTGTATGAACTAGACTGAATGTATATATAACGTTTCGCATAAAGATGTATGGATTGTAGCGATGAATTGATGTTCAGTGTATGGATTTATATTAGTATGTTTATCTTTGTTGTTGGACTGGCCGTTGAGTTTTAAACAGTGATTCTCAGATTTGGGATATGACCAATTTACGAGGAAACTCGCCAGATTTTCAGAGAATCTACCGCTGTATATTTTTGGATTTGAATTGAAATGTGTATGAATGTATGATGAGACATGTATGAGTTTTAGATTTCATTCCAGAGGTATTATTGATGATGTATGTATGTGTATTTAGTTAGCTGCGTGTAAATCAGGGTTGAACGGAATCTGAATGGATAACGGAGAATCTATTTGGATTACGCTCAACCAGTAGCGATCCCCTGACGTTCCCACATAGGGAATAAACATTCAGAATACCACATATGCTTCCGCTAATCAGATAAGCATCGCGTATGACGTATTAGGGGGTCGTTACAATTATGGTATCAGAGCCCTGTTTGTCGGATCTTCTGGTTTAGTGGACTTAGGACTTTAAATCTTTGGGCTTGCAGCTTTAGGATTTTGATTGATTTGACTCTGGTATGATAGGACCTGATTTGAATTGATAATGAACGGAATGAGTTTGATGTACTTCTGTTAATTTTTGCTGTGTGACTGATCTGTTTGTTTCAGACGATAAACATGGCGTAATCTAGCAGGGACGCCACACGTAGGCCTAGGGGAAGGCCAAGGCACAGAAGCCAGGGTGCGTCAGGTAGTGGTAGCATGGAGACTGAGGTTGACATGCATGAGATGATGGAATCTATCAGATTAATGGCCGATGCCATGAGAGACCAGGCCACTACCAGTGCCAATGCAATGAGACAGCAGCAGGACGATAGACAGACGAGAAACGACGGAGCCACCCAACAGGTGAATCCACTATATCAGGGATGGATTGAATTCCGCAGAGCGTGTCCATCTCCTTTCACAGTGCCTCCGATCCAATTCTTTGTGGAAGCTTGGATAAAAGGAATTGAAAAGATTTTCAGGTTGTTGCAGTGCGACGATGAACAGAAAGTCACATATGCAACATATATGTCAAGGGCTTAAGTCAACTTTGGTGGACAGATGCCCAGCAATTGATGGAGAGCCGAGGCATTCCACTGACTTGGGAATCTTTCAAGAGAGTCTTCATGGATCAGTATATCCCTGAGAGCGTGAAACAAGCAAAGGAAGCACGCCTGAAGCTCACCAGGAGGCAGCCGTTTGACGAGTATCTCAAAGCGGTTTGAGGAATTATCAAGGTACTCTACTTACTCGCGAATGCATTACGATGAGGCTTGGAAAGCGAAACAACTAGAAGAAGGCCTCGATCTACCTATGAAGACTCGCTGGCTACCCCGAGATTCGAGACTTTGCCATACGGGTGAATAAGTGCACTCGAGCAAGAATTTAGAACGTAAACAGCTCGTAATATGACACAACAGACAGGAACCGCCGCATAAGCGCCCGTAAATCAATGTAAGAAGCGGTATGTTTAAACCGCAACCAGGGGCTTCTAGTAGCAGTGGGAGGCGACCTGATAATACTCTTTGTCAGAAGTGTGGTACCAAACATCCAAATCAACCCTGGCCGCATCGACTCCTCCAAAGTGTTATAGATGTGGAGGCACAGACACATGGCCAGACATCGCCCTTCCACGGAATCACCGACATCCGTAGCCGAAGACCACAAGCTCCAGGGAGAGTTTTTACCATGAATGCTGCCAACGTCGACAGATCCTCAGGCTTGATGCAGGGTAGAGGTAAAATTTATAATTTTTCTTTAATAATATTGTTTGATTCGGGTGCTACGCACTCCTTTATTCTTGATGCATGTAGACCGAATGAGATTACCTGTTCACACCTTGCCCTGTGACCTATACATATCCACACCCTTGGGAGAGGCCACTATGTCCCCACGAATATGCCTAAATTGCCCTTTAACCATTGAAGATACCTTGTTTCTTGTGGACTTAGTGTGTATACCATTGTCAGGGATCGACGTTATTTTGGGAATGGATTGGTTGACTAGGAATCGGTCTTGTTGAATTGTTCAAGGGACAATTACTTATCTAGATAACGTGCTGTGGCGTGGTAATGACAGAGCTTGTGAGATAGGTGATATGTCCCTCAATCTCTCGAGGTAGAATCGCAGGATAGATTAAGTCAAATCCCAATTGTTAGTAACTTTCAGAGGTATTTCCTTTGGAAATTTGTAAGTCGCCACCACCTGAGAGATAGAATTCACCATTGACCTAATTAGGGAGCGGGTCCAATAGCTATGACCCCGTATCGTATGGCCCCCGCAGAATTGAGAGAATTAAAAGTCTAAATCGAAGACATGTTGGAGAAGGGGTTCGTTAGGCCAAGTGTATCACCATGGGGAGCTCCGGTCTTATTCGTAAAGAAGAAAGATGGGAGTTTAAGACTGTGTATTGATTACCGACAATTGAATAAGGTGACCATTAAGAACAAATACCCATTGCCACGTATTGACGATTTGTTTGATCAGTTGCAAGGCGATCAGTATTTTCTAAGATAGATTTAAGGTCAGGATACCACCAGATTAGGGTTAGAGAGGAGGATATTCCCAAGACAGCATTCAGGATAAGATACGGCCATTACGAGTTTTTAGTGATGCCGTTTGGATTGACGAATGCACCCGCTGTCTTTATGGATTATATGAACAGAATTTTTAGACCCTATTTAGATCAATTTGTTGTGGTATTCATTGACGATATCTTAGTATATTCCAAGACTCACGAAGAGCATACCCAGCATCTTAACACGGTGTTACAGATACTGGAAGAGAAACAACTGTATGCAAAGCTGGAGAAATGTGAGTTTTGGTTAGAGGAAGTGAAATTTTTAGGACATGTGGTAAATGGGAAAGGGATAGCGGTCGACCCAAAGAAAATTGAAGCAGTATTAGATTGGGATCGACCTAGAACGATCCAGAGATTAGGAGTTTCTTGGGTTTGGCCGGCTATTATCGAAAATTTATTCAAGGATTTTCGCAAATAGCTGTGCCATTAACCCGATTGACTCGAAAAGGGGTAGACTTTGAATGGAGCGAACAGTGTGAGACTAGTTTTCAGATTCTGAAAGAGAAATTAACCACCGCTCCTGTATTAATCATTCCGAGACCCCTAGAACCATTTACTGTATACACAGATGCATCTTTGAGAGGCCTAGGTTGTGTTTTGATGCAGGATGGAAAAGTTGTGGCTTGTGCATTGCGACAATTGAAACCTGCAGAGGAGAACTATCCCACCCATGACTTAGAATTAGCTGCCGTTGTGTTTGCCCTAAAGATTTGGAGACATTACCTGTATGGCACGGTATTCGAGGTATATAGTGATCATAAGAGCCTTAGGTATTTGTTTGATCAGAAGGAATTAAACATGAGGCAGCATAGGTGGGTAGAATACTTGAAAGACTTTGATTTTGAATTGAAATATCATGCAGGGAAAGCAAATGTTGTGGCCGATGCATTAAGCCGAAAGTCACTACAACTAGCCAGTTTAATGATTAGTGAGATGAGATTACTTGAGGATTTTGGAAATCTTAGTCTCAATGTAATCTCGTTTCCGCAAAGATTAGTAATGAGCGACTTTTTGATCACCTGCGAACTGAGAGAATTAATTAGACAAGCCCAACTTGAGGATGAATCCTTGGAGGTATATGCAGACCAACCCGACTTTGGATTAGCACCTGATGGAGTTTTGATGTTTAGAAAGAGAGTAGTGATCCCGAACCATCAGGAATTAAAGGAAAAAGTGTTAGCAGAAGCTCACAGAAGCCATTACACTATTCACCCCGGTATTTCCAAGATGTATCAAGATTTAAAGAGAAATTTTTGGTGGCCTGGTATGCGGAGAGATATCACGGATTACGTGAATGCCTGTTTAACTTGTCAACAGGTTAAGATAGAGCATCAGAAACCCGCAGGGCTACTTAAGCCATTGGAGATACCAAAAAAGAAATAGGATCAGATCACTATGGATTTCGTGGTTGGATTACCTAGAACACCAGTAGGATTTGATGCCATTTGGGTGATAGTGGATAGGTTGACCAAGTCTGCACACTTTTTGCCTGTTAAAGTGCGTTACTCCATGGAGAAATTAGCCGAAGTATACCTTAGGGAAATTGTAAGACTACATGGAATACCGTCAGGTATAGTATCTGATCGAGACCCTAGGTTTACTTCGAGATTTTGGCAATCCCTACAGCAAGCCTTAGGAACCCAACTTAAATTTAGCACAGCCTATCATCCTCAGACTGACGGACAGTCTGAGAGGACTATTCAAACCCTAGAAGACATGTTGAGGGCGTGTGTGCTTGAACAGAAAGGAAGTTGGGATAAACACCTGCCGTTGATAGAGTTTGCATACAATAACAGTTATCACTCTACCATCGGCATGGCACCGTATGAGGCTCTGTATGGGAGGAGTTGTAAGTCACCTTTAAGTTGGGTAGAGATGGGGGAAAGTGCATTGTTGGGACCTGAAATGGTGCAAGAAACCACTGATCAAATTAAAATGATCAGGGAAAAGATGAGAGCTGCCCAACAGAGGCAAGAATCTTATGCCAACAAGAGAAGAAGGCCTTTGGAATTTAACGAGGGAGATCACGTATTTCTGAGAGTGTCCCCCACCACGGGTATTGGTAGACAGATAAGGACTAAGAAACTAAGTCCTAGATTCCTAGGACCATTCCAAATTTTACAAAGAGTCGGTCCCGTTGCCTACCAAATTGCTTTACCTCCCCATTTGTCCAACTTACATGATGTTTTCCACGTCTCCCAACTTCGTAAATATGTCCCAGATCTTGCGCATGTATTAGAGAATCAACCGATAATATTAAAGGAAAATTTGACTTATGAATCTACTCCTGTTCAAATCCTTGACTATAAGACTAAGCAGCTTCGAAGTAAAATGATCCCTTTAGTTAAGGTACTTTGGCAGGATGTCGCATCGCAGGAAATGACGTGGGAGAAAGAAGATGAAATGAGACAAAGATATCCAGAACTGTTTACAGGTATGAATTTTGGGGACAAAATTTCTTTTAAGGGGGGGGGGAATGTAACAACAGAAAAGATTCGAAAGAGTTTTTAAAGGATTTTAAAAGATAAAACTTGATTTTTAACCCTAATCCCAATCAAACGAAGCCTGACACGTATTTCAAGGATAATGACTTGACACAGAAGGTCGTTTGAAGCCAGAAACACAATCAAACAGAAAGAAATGTAATCCGGCGATCAGAAACTAACGGAAGGAGTTTCGTGCGTCACTTCCGTTGACGGAGGCCAAGACTTTTGCATGGAAATGCGTGCTAACATCTAGAAGGATGCCAACACCCTAAAAGATCCCGGGGTGGCCTGGGAAAAGTCGAGATCGCCCCTGGAGGCTTTAAATTACGCAAACTCCAGCCATTTCTCCCATTTCACTCTCTCTCCTCACCACACTCTCTCTCTCTTCTCTCTTTTCTCTCTCCACCTTCCTCCACCGTGAACGGCCACCACAGCCACCGTGGGCCGCCACCAAGGGTACTAACCGACAGCCCTCACTGCCCACAACCACCAGCAACCAACCACCGCCACCAACGGCCACGGAGACGCGGAAAACGCCATTTTTCCTCCATCGCGAAATTTCCCCAGCCCGATTCGCCGCCGTCCGACGCCGTTGACCCTCACCGCCCCCACCACCGTGTAGCCCCAGCCGCCACCGCTTCCAAAGAGCTCGCACCGTCGAAAGGAGGCCGGACGTGCCCGGATCGAGGCAAAAAGCCATCCGCCATGCGAGACGCTTCGTGGCCGGAAAACACCGCCCAAACGGCCGTGAACCGCCGTACCACTACCGTATTCGAACTCCTGAGCTTGCGGGCTTCACCGTGGTGTGATTTTCGAGACAAACCGCACCTCACCGCCATGCGCCACCGCAGCCGCAGCCGCCAGTGTCGCCGCGTCGGAAGTTTCTGGACGTGCGTCCCGAGAAACTGAGATCACCGGGACGTAGAATTCCATAATCCGAGCACAGTGGTAAGGTCCGTTTTCCCAAAAACTAATGTTATATGACTGAAATGGCTGCCGAACGTAATTAGACAATTAATTAACCTAGGTAACTGTGTAACCGGGTTTAGGATTGAAAATTGGATGACGTGACGAATCTAAATATTCAATTTCATGTCCAGGGAATTAATTGGGCTCAGAAACTGAGATTTCGCAGAGTCCTGACTTGAATTGAAGCGACCGGAGACCAGGTAGGATAATTTACACTTCCCGAACTCTAGAATTGATTTAGTGAATACCTAACTGATTTAGACGACTTGTATGGATTTGCGTGTTGCTTTCGATGGGATAAAATTGCATGCCTGTGTGCTAAAAATCCTAATTGCATGTTAGACACCTTGTTTATCGAGTTTAGATGCCTTTAGGACGGATTTACTTAGGGTTGGGTACTTGATAGCCGGTATGGGACGGCCGTTAAGTATCCCTAAATGCAGAAGCTTTTAAACGAAACTATTTTTATCAGATTTAGCCTGTACTGAGTTAGGGATTGCGCGTGAAACCAGGACGACCCTAAGAAAGGTTTAGGGAGTATAAGGGTGGATAACCTACACGGGGAAACGTTGTGATTTAGGCGTGATACCCTAGAACCCTGAGGAATAGCCGACCGAGTGCATGTGAGTTCGAATAGATCAGATGAGGATGAGAATTGGCGTATGTGCACATGCTAGGGGACGCCCTAGATGTTGATTCTCACCCGGTCCTTGAGTGAGTGATTGGTGTTACGGATCACACTCACAATATAGGCTTGATTCGGGTGATTGGTGTTACGGATCACACCCAACGATAAGAGAGGTATTCTCTCTAGACTACGTGCAATTAGAAGATGATTTAGATTTGGTTACAGCGGATTTGTAGCCAACGTGGATTGAGAGACACAGGGCATGAGATTTTACTTGATTTTGATAATTGATTTTAAAAGAAAATAGATTTCCTGATTGTGATATATTGCCGCAATTTCCATGTGTTTAAACGATTTTAAAGATAAGGTATTCCACTGTTTTCGAACTGATTTCGGGAAGACGATTTTGGTGTTCACACCGCTGAGTATTCAACTGGTTTTCGAATGATAATTAAATTGTAAATTATTCTACTGGGATTCATATCTCATTAGGTTGTGTACTCAGATGAACAGGGACAGGGGCAGGAGGCCAGACGATAGCCGAAGCTGACTCGAGAATAGATAGAAGGATGATTAGCTTAGGCTTGAATCATTTGTATATATACTCTGATGACATATATTTAACGGATTCGCTTTCTTGTAAATTTTGTATGAACTAGACTCAATGTATATATAACGCTTCGCATAAAGATGTATGGATTGTAGCGATGAATTGATGTTGCTGTGTATGGATTTATATTAGTATGTTTACTGCTGTTGTTGGGTGGCCGCTGAGTTTTAAACAGTGATTCTCAGATTTGGGATATGACCAATTTACAGAGGAAACTCTGCCGGATTTTCAGTAGAATCTACCGCTGTAAATTTATGGATTTGAATTGAAATGTGTATGAATGTATGATGAGACATGTATGAGTTTTAGATTTCATTCCAGAGGTATTATTGATGATGTATGTATGTGTATTTAGTTAGCTGCGTGTAAATCAGGGTTGAACAGAATCTGAATGGATAACGGAGAATCTATTTGGATTACGCTCAACCAGTAGCGATCCCCTGACGTTCCCACATAGGGAATAAACATTCAGAATACCACATATGCTTCCGCTAATCAGATAAGCATCGCGTATGACGTATTAGGGGGTCGTTACATTGACAGCCACCAACAGTTAAAACGAGTACTATTCCCCACCTCGCCCCTGTTTGTGATTCCGGTCATGCTTCGATCTCTTGCTGCACATCGATAGGCCACCAATGAGTTTTGTTGCTAGGTCCTCAGTCGTTCTCCGATGCGTTCTTCTACCATCGGTGCCAATTTTGCCGCCGTCTACTACCGTCAGTAGCTAGGAAGAAACAGGGACCAAACTAAAATTTTTCAAAACTTTCGATATAAACTAAAATTCCATAAATTTGATGCTTTTCTATAAATTTTAGTCCCTAGGAGACTCTTATGATTGGATTGAAGTGGAAAATGAAAGAAAAGGAGTGCAAAATCATCATTTGAAAATATAGGGACTAAACTGTAAACTTTAGAAATTTTGGGTAATGAACTGAAATTCTAAAATTTTAGTACTTTCTGTGATATTGAGTTACATGGAGGCTCTCATATAAATTAAGGAGATTTTTGTGACTTTAAGGGCTACTTTCAAGATTAGGAAAGTTTTAAGGACTAAACTAAAAGGATTTTATTTTATTTTTAAGTAGTGTAAACCCTATAAATATTAGAATTTTGCATTGGATCAAGTTTATTTAGCCTTCTAGAAGTCTCATAGAAGAAATTGGAGAATTCTATAGTCAAATACTAAATTTGGGATAAATTAGGGACTAAAGTGAAAACTTATTTTCTTAAGTAAAATAAAAAATAAGTTAAGTTCTGAATTTAAATGCAAAATGTAACGACCCCCTAATACGACATACATAATCCTTTATCTGATTAGCGGAAGCATATGAGTCTTTCTAAGTAGTTATTCCCGATGTGGGAATGACAGGGGATCGCTACTGGTTGAGCGTAACCCAAATAGACTTCTTTTGTCCATTCAGATTCCGTTCAACCCTAATTCACATGCAGCTAAACTAAATATACATACATGCATCACAAATTACTTTGGAATGAAATCTAAAATCCCTGTATACATCACATCATGCATTCATATAAATTCTAATTTAATTCCACAAGTTTACAGCGATAAACCCTACCAAAAATTCGGCAGAGTTTCCTCTGTATTTCGGACATATCCATAATACAACAGTCACCTATTTATAGATATACAGCCAGTCCAACAACAACAGAAAACATAAATTTACAGAAGACCAATATACAACATTATCATCAAAATATATACAATGTAGTTCAAGCCTAGACTAAGTCATTCTTCTGTCTATCATCCAGTCATCGTCCAGCTAACGTCTAGGTTCCTGTCCCTGTCCCTGTTCATTTGAGTAAACAACCTGGTGAGATATAAAATCCCAGTAGAATAATTTACATTTCAAATACAGTTCAAAATCTGGTTGAATACTCAGCGGTGCGAGCACTGAAAACATCTTCCCAAAATCAGTTCAAAATAAGTGAAATACCTTATCTTTAAAATCATTTTATCATATGGAAATTATGGCAGATAATCATAATCATAAAAATCCATTTCTTTGAAAATCAATAATTGAAATCAGGTAAAATCCCATGCCTGGTATATCTAAATTCATCTAGGCCATAAGTCCTCTGTGACCCAATCTAAAATCGTCATCTAATTACACGTCATCTAGAGAGATTACCTCTCTTATCGTTCGGTGTGATCTGTAACACCAATCACCCGAATCTCGCCTATGTTGTGAGTGTGATCCGTAACACCAATCACCCACTCAAGGACAGGGTGAGAATCAAGATCTAGGGTGTCCTCTAGCATGTGCACATATGCCAATTCTCATCCTCATACAGTCTATTCGAACTCACATGCTCACGGTCGGCTATTCCTCAGGGTTCTAGGGTATTACGCCTAAATCACAATGTTTCCCCGTATAGGCTATCCCCCTTTATACTCCTTAAACCTTTCTTAAGGTCGTCCTGATTTATCGCGTGATCCCTAATGTAGTACAAGCTAAATCAGATAAAAACAACATCAATTAAAAGCTCCCTGTACTCGGGATACTTAACGGTCGTCCCATACCAGCTATCAAGTACCCTACCCTAAGTAAATCCGTCCTAAGGGCATCTAAACTCGATAAACAAAACGTCTAAGATGCAATTAGGACATCCATCACACAGACATGCAATTTAGTCCATCGAAAGAAGCACGTAAATCCATGCAATTCAATCTAATCATTCAAGCAATCACTAGGTTAAATCTATGACTCAGAAAGCGTAAATCATCCTACCTGGTCTCCTGTCGCTCCTAATCAATTCGAAACTTCACGAAATCCCAGTTTACGAGCCAATTAAATTCCCTGGACATTTAAATGAATATCCAAGCTTGTCACGTCATCCGTTTAACGATTCTAAGTCCGATTATCCTAATTTCTAGGTCAAATTATTTCCTAATTGCGTTTGGCAGCCAATTCATTCAGAATTCATTAGTTTTTGGGAAATTGGACCTTACCAGTGTCGTCGGATGGTGGAAATCTATTCCGGGGTGGTCTCGATTTCTCCTGATGTATGTCCAAATTCTCCCAAGATGATACAAGACTACGGAGCACTACACTACTACGGTACATGGCGGAGGGGTGCAGTTTACCTCAAAATTTATACTACGGTGAAGCTCGTAAGACGAGGAATCCGAATATGGTGGTGGCACAGTGGTGCACGGCCGTTTGGATGGCATTTTTCAGCCACGAAGAATGATGCACGAGGACAAAAAAAGCCTCGATCCGGGCGCGTAAGACCTCTGTTCAACGTCGGTGAGCTGCTAGAGGAAGCTGGCAGCTCAGGCTACACGATGGTGGGGGCGGTGATGGCCAACGGTGGCAGGCGGCGGCGATCTCAGCTGGCAAAAATCCCATGCGATGGAAGAGGAAAACTCTATTTTCCAGCGGCGCTAGCGGCCGTTAGTGGCCGTGGGTAGTTGCTGGAGGTTGTGGGTGGTGAGGGCTGTCGGTTGGTAGGCCAGGTGGTGGCTCACGGTGGCTGTGGTGGTGGCGCACGGTGGAGGAAGAAGGAGAGAGAAGAGAGAGAAAGTGAAGTGAGGAGAGAGAGAGAATTAATGGAAATAGAGGGATTTCTGGAAATTTAAAGCTTTCGGGGGTGATTCTGACTTTTCCCGAATCACCCGGGGAAACTTCGGGATGTCAGCTTCCTTCTAGACGTTGGCACGCATTTTCATGCATTAATTTTGGCTTCTGTCTGTGGAATTGATGCACGAAATATCGTCTGTCAGTTCCTGATCGCCGGATTGCGTTTCTTTCCATTCTCTTGCATTTTTGACTTCCAATGACCTTCTGTTTCAAATCATTATCCTCGAAAGTCGTGCCAGGCTTCGCTTACGTGAATTTATCATGAAAATCGAGTTTTATCTTTTAAAAATGATTCCGGTTGTTACACAAGAAGTGGTTGTAATGAAAGAATAAAAGCATATAATAAAGGATTAAGTGAAATCAAGATTTAGAATGAATGGGAATTTAATTTCAATAAAATTATACTTTGAAAGAAATAAGTATGCAAGCTGAAATTATTCCCAAGGATTGATAGAAATGACTTGTGAGATCAAGCAAGGAGAAAAAGAAGAAAGAATTGTGATTCAAGAGAGAAAATCACAATTAAGGTAAAGTAATCTACATTTCCCTATTTCGAATTGATGATGTGAATTGTTCCGTTTGAAATGAAATATATTTTAGGAAATAAGAAATATTTGATGAAATTTTTTTGTGAAATAGAAAGTTTCATATCAGTATAAGGAAACTTACCCGAATATGTTTGCAAAGCATGAGATAAATCCTTTGTTACTTGTTTTGTTTGGCTATTAGGTTGTATGCTTATAGTGTAGATGAAATTTGGGATGAATGTTTGATGGTTGATATGAGATGGTCATTAAGTATTCCTTATGTAGACAAATTTTTTATAAAAATACAACTTTTTTCATCTATGATGATCTATATTCGTTATAGTTTACTCTTTAAAACAATACAAGCCTATGAAAGACTTTAGGGATTAAAAAAGGGGGACAGTTTATAGAAAGAAAAAGGATTAGTTTAAGTGTAAAATTATATAACCCTAAGTATTAGTCACCTATTTGTATACATTGCTGTATAGTCGAGGAAAAGATGAACTAGTAATGTGCACATGCTGGGGACGCCTTGGAAGTTAAATTCTTAGTCATAGGGATAATAGTCCTGTGACAATCACTAGGATAACGGTCCCCTTGATAACAAAATGAGATTGGAAAATAACATGCAATGAAATGGGGATTTTAATTGTTGTGGGCATATCCTTTTTAAGAGAATATGCAGTTTTATGTGATTTTTGCAATGACATGGGAATTTTTATGCAAATGAGATTTGAAATGTGAATACAGGTATTATGAAATGATGATTTTCACAAAACATGATTCTCCTATACTCTTATGAATATGATGAAATTATAAGAGTTATGAAATTAATGAAAAATGTTAAATTTCCTATATGCTTCAATAATGTTATGATATGAAATTGCAATTCACATATTTATGGATATAGCCATGATGTGTCTTATTTTATACATAATTTCTTAATGTTAATTGTCCATTTTATGAGCATTTTATGTAATTTTATTCTTAAAATCACTTAAGTTTGCTTTATTTTCATTTTCAGGCATTTTATCAAGTCATCATCAACAAACAGAGCAATTTCGAGCCTAAAAAGCCTTCAGAGAACTTAAAATAGGCCATTTAGGCCAATTTTACTTATTAGGCCTTGGACCAGCCTTATTGGGCTTTGGACTGGGCAGATTTGGGGGAGAATGGAGTGGATCCGTGCATTTGGAGTGAGACCCGCGCGCTTGGAGTGGAGAGCAGATATGGTACCCGAACTAACCCAATAGGAATAGTGACCCAAACCCAAGAACCGATCATGTGAAGAAAATCTGAGTAGCACATTTTGGAAGAAATTGGAACAATAGTCGTGCGTGAACCCAAACCAAGATGCAATGCTGAGGTAGAACCA
Organism: Senna siamea; assembly: GCA_031216115.1. NCBI lineage: Eukaryota > Viridiplantae > Streptophyta > Magnoliopsida > Fabales > Fabaceae > Senna > Senna siamea. The sequence goes on along the minus strand of CM062355.1, from coordinate 12,815,389 downwards.
CCACCGAGGGAGGCTGACTAACGACCAGGAGAGGCTCCGCGGATGGTCCTCCACCGTCTTGGCTATCATCGATGCTTGTTCTCGGCATCTATAACACAAGTGGGAGAGAGACCTGCTTAAGGATTTGGTTTGCGACCCGCACGCAAGGAGGCCGATTCGGCGGTTTCTACATCATTTGTCGTTGTTCCACTACACCACGAGTCTATCCAACCACCGTGATGTTTAATCGCCGCCAAATCGCCAGATTATTTACTGAGGTGACGTGACCCGAGACTAACCCATTTTTCCAGTTTGCTACCCAACTTGCATTTTTCATTGGGTTTCTGTCTGTTTCCGCCATCCGTAAGCTGTCCTCGGTGTTCCTCAGCTGTCCCCCGTCGCCCAACTAACCTGAAAGGTGCAGATCCGTCAGGTACTTGAGAACTTAGGATCTGACCCAACCCGTGACCCGTGGAGCGTTGGACAGCTTTGGGATTATTTTTTGACATTTTTCTTGCAGTTTTCCAGTCCTTTTTCGGTGGTTTTCTGGTGACTATTCAGTGTAACTACCATTGGGAAATTGAGAAGATAAGGGCGTGCATAATTTGTACTATTTTTATCTCCTGTATAATTGATTGTCTGATGGATTTTCTAATAGATTATCTACTGTTAGGATTATATGTTGTTGTAAATATGTGTGGCTAAAATTGTGAACTCTATTGGAGTCCCTGACTATGTTGGTATTCTGTTTAATCTATATAGATATTAATTTTGACGTTGTGATCTTTTTTGCAGTTATGCATATACTATTTAAGTTTTCATTGCGAGACGTCATTGTGAACGCTAATTAGATTTATTTTTGAGATCGAGAGATGATAATTGAAATTGGAACCTAATCGTAGAGAACAATTAATTTTTGCTTAGAGATGAGGTTAATTAATTGTTGGATTAAGGAGTAGCTATCCTTAATAGTGGTGAATTAGACTGATAAGGCTGATCTGAAATCAATCGTTAGGAAGAGATTCCATTGGTAGATTCTTAGATTTAGAAATTTAATTGTCTCGAGAGGGAAATTGACTTTGAATTAGAATTTACTCACAGATAACATAGTCAGATTCAGTAATCCATTATCTTTTATTTGTTTGCCAACCAGTGTAGATTCCCTGATGGATTTGCATTTCTTGCCTTCGTATATTTTCTTCTGTTCCTTGTTGCTGGTTATAGTTTATTATTGCTTGTAGTTAGATGTAAGTTTAGGTAAAATCAATCACTCTGACTTTTAGGCTAGATAACAGAGAACAAGTAGTAACTCTGGGCTTTACCGTTCTCGAGGAATACGACCTTGATACTTATCATTGCACTAGGCTACATCGATAGGTTCACTGCCTTAGGTGTAGTTGCTTAGGTAGCATTGGCAGCACACATCAAGCCACAAGGGAGAGGTTTTCTGTACCAACAAGGGATACAAATGAACTTTCAATTTATTTTATAAAAGTTAAATTGTAAATTACTTTATTGGATAAATGTATCTCATTAAGTTGATTGTTCAAATGATCAGGGCCAGACTATGCCTAGGAACAAGCTAGACTAGAAAGTATTTTGCTACAAGATGTTAGAGGAGATATTGTGACTGAGTAGGCAACCAAAAAGACTGGTAAATGGGAATTTATAGATAGTATTTTGACTGGCATGAAGGCCATGGGTTGTATATATAATGGAATAAATATATGATTGTAAATATATGGTTATTTAATCAATGTTTTGGGATGTTGAATGATGTTATGGGGATATTTATGTTTACACATGTTAAGCTAATGGCAAGTTTACTACAGTTGCACCATTGTGGATTATACCTCAAATGTTAATGAATGATTAGTTTAAATTTCATATTCCAGAGTATGTAATGGTTTAAATTGAGATATTAGGTACGTTGTGTATAAGAAGTAGTTAAGTGGAATTTGAATAGACAAATGGAAGGGTCTATTTGGGTTACACTCAACTAGTAATGGCCCAATTGGTACCAAAGAAGAAAAAGAAAAAAAAAAAGAAATATTGGAAGAGAATTTCATGCTTCTTAATTACTCTCATAATGTAAGTATATAAGAGGGGTCATTACAGTTTATCTCACGCCTTAACGATTCACTTTACAATACAAATGATTTAGTCTCTTATAGTCTAATACTGTAAAATAAAAAAAATCTACTCTCTCATGGTCACACTCTCTCTCTATTGCATTATCTAATCCTAATCAGGAGTTCACATATGGCCCACTATTTGTTATTATCCACTAGAAAATTATCTTTGTATCCCTTTAGATCCTGCCTATATAAGGCCCATGGCTATACATCCCTTATAATATTATTTATGCTCTCTAGACATTTTTGTTATGATTTTTACTAATAAGTGTGGCATTTATTGAAATTTTATTTGATTAGTTGATAAAATTTTTTAATATTAAAAATTATTATTTTTATTGACTTTTTATAAATTCTAAATTATTAAATATTCTATTAAACAATTAAAAAATTTTAAGGTAGTGGTTAATAAATTTAATTTGTTATTTATGACTTTCAGTGATTTAGACATTGGTAAAAGTCTAATTATGGTTAAACTACAGATCAAACGTAATATAAAATACCATATAATACCCTAGGAATACTCCCCTTGGTACAACCATAAAATACCATATAGACATTGGCAATAGTCTAATTTTGTACCCACCCAGCGCATGGTACAACCGTGGAACTCCCAAGGCGGTCCCATACCAACCATTGGTCACTCAATCATGAGCCTATATATCCTAATACATACCCTAGGAATACTCCCCTCCTTTTGATCTTTCATGGATTCCTTTCTTTTTCTTTCACTATCACAAGGATCACCATGTCCAATGTGATTCTTATAAGGACCACCATATCGAAGTAAGTCGTATCTCGAATGTTACATGTTACTAATACATCCCAAGTTTCAATCTTGTATTTGGGTGAGGTTTTGGCCAATTCTCTATAAGAATCAGGATATAGAGTTCATTTTATTTCATTTTTAGGCTGGTAGTCAGCTGCTAGCTCTCTATCTAAACTGGGAAGCTAACCCGAGAGAAACTAGTCAACTGTCTAAGGTCTGGTAGTCAGTTGATGCACTATAGGTACATTTTCTAGGTAATGAAGAACACAAAAATTAACTTTCAGAGTCTGGCAATCGGCTGCTAGCCTTCAAAACTAGTTTCTAGGTAGACAAAGAACATAACAGTCAACTTCCAAGGTCTAGCAGTCAGTTGCTAGTGCTCTGTACTGCATAAAAACTTCTAATATACCTAAGTCCTTGGCCCCAAAACATAAATAGAACTCATGCCAAAGGTTTTTGAACTCAATGCTAACATCTGAGCCTCATTTAACATCGATAAATAGCCTACATTTCCATTACATTTCATCGGACACAAAGACTTAATCCTATTTTTGCACTTAAGGCAAAACTCAACTTTCAAACATTATTTGCAAGCATAACAAGCACAACCATTCAAAAAGTAATACCTAATAGACATTTAAAATATAAAGAATGTAGGTTTAAACCCCAATACAACTTAAAACATTCATAAAAATCATTTTCAGTTAAGAGCAAACATTTCATGAAAATAGGGTTTAGGTTTTTCTACTACCATGGATTTCCTTGCAATGGACGTGTATTTAATGCGTATATGACACTTTCCCAGTTGTAAAACACTTTTCTAGCTTCAAATTCGACCTTCCTTTAATCCAAATGCCTTTCTCACTTGCCCTAGGTTACCCTCTCTCTTTACTCACCCTTCTCCTTCTCTCTTTAAGTTTGCTGAAGCTTGAGTAATATAAGAGTGTTTAGGGTTCAGTTAGGGTTTAAGTGTAGTTTAGTTATTTGCATTTTGGTCCTTAAGCTATTTTATAGGTTTTGCCTAACTGAACTTTCCCTTTTCATTTGGGTCCCTAATCATACATTGGTATGACTTTTATTTCTTTCAACTAAGTCCCTACTCTAATACAACTAATGCAACTACATGTAAATTAATGCATCATATACAAGCATTTTAATTTACAATTAACAAACATCTCTTAATTGTACTAGGAGTGGACGTTACACCTTTCTTTCCATAAAGGGGCGAGTATAACTCACGAGATCATTGCCACCTTTAACAAATCATGCCTACTTTGCCCTTACGGATCATAAGGCTATGGAATCACCATCCTCACCGATGGATCACATTCCTAGCATGCTATTCACAAGCATATATTCTAGGGTGAATCAGCTCATGCTATTGTTATGCTTAACCTTAAGTATGTGACTCATTTTGTTGGCCATAAGAGAGTTTTCTAACTTAAATTCACAACAATCACGATGTTTTAGAAATCCTTTTGATTGAGTGGATGTTTTACCATTCCAAATTATGGTTTGACCATGGAATGCCCAACAACCATCCCAAACTAATAGTCAGTTACTTAACCATGAGCCTATCTACCACTAATGCATACACTTGGAATACTTTTCCTTTTTCTCTTTTACATTTTCCTCTCTTTCTTTTTAACCCATGTTACTTGTTACCTAAAAATTATGATTTCTCATGTAATGACATTATTTTTGACTCTTGAGCATAACCTTAAAGAAAATAAAAACTTGGACTCAGAAAATTGTTCTAAACTTTTGAGGTTTCATTTCAAAGATTAGGTGGCTCTTTCAAAATAATTCCTTCATGAAAACAATACTTTTTCCACCTACCAATCGACTTACAACTCATATCAGTCAACTTATAGAAGTAAAGTCTTGAAAAACACAAATATGATGCTACAAGTCGGCTGCCAAAATAGTAGTAGTCGACTATCGATAATAGAAAGCTACCAGTTGACGTGCAGCCACATGGCAGTCGACTGTTAAGCTTCTGTAAGCTGCTAGTCGTTACTAAAGCCTCGACGATCATTTGCCGTGAGTCGGGTACAATTACCTATGTTTTTTTGGAAAATTTCAAGTTAAAGAACATGGCAGTCGACTTGCAGGATCTTGAATTTTAGTTTTGTTGCTATGAAATATTACAAAATCCATATTTCACCTCTTTTCAAGTCTAGAAAAAAGCATGAGATTAGTTTCTAACACCAAATCATCATTAAACCTACATCAAAACTCAGTTATATGCTCAAAACATCCATCACAATGGATTTAAACTCAAGTCAACCATGGTGAATAGTGTAACCCATTTAACAAAATCTTAAACAAACATTTCTAAGTACATCTAATCAGCATAAAACACCCAATAGAAGTTAAAAACAAAAAGAATGTAGGTTTAAATCCCTCTCTTAACTTAATAGTATCCAAATCATCATTTTTAACCAAGTAAAGAATATTTTTCAAATTAGATGGAATTAGATTGTTTGCTACCTTAATCCTTGTTAAAGAAGTATGTAAGTGATGCTAGATGTCTTCCTAAACTTTCCTGCTACTAATCCTCACTTCAGATGGCACTATAATTCACACTAGGGCCTTTTTCCTTCTTAATCTATCCCTTTCTCTCTCTATAAAATTTGAATTTAGGGTGGAAATGGTGAAGGTTCTGATATTTGGCCTCTATATATAGTTGGTCTGGGTAGTAAGGGAAACTAAAACCCTTGTCCGATGCCAGGGTTGAGTTTTGATCATCCGGCCTCAATTAGCAACTTCTCCAGCTATATGAAGAATTACTATTTTTCCCTTGAAGTCTTGGTAGGAAATTTCAAAAATCTGTTAGCTATAGTAACTCCTCTTTTAGCTAAAATTACATCTTGCTACCCTTGGACTAACGAAAGCTACTTAACTTCCTCAACTTAACCTTTTCTTTTTAGTTTAGTCTCTATCATTTTCTTTTCAATTTAGTCCCTCACTGTAATGCAACTACATACAATCTAATGTAACATACACAAGCAATTAACTTATTTAATAACTAGCAAACATCTCTCATGAATAAAAGAAGCAGATGTTATAGTATGTAATAAAATTAAAAGATTTTACAGTTTGATCTCACAAAAATTAATAGAATTAAGATTGAAACTTACTAAGATTAATTATACATTTCTTTTTCTTTTAGTAGAGAAACTTAACATTTTATCTTGGTCTCTATCAATAAACTAACTTGTTGAGATTTGGAAAACTTTAACATAATATAGAAAAATAATTTAACATTAACTTTGCCAATAAATGGGAAACCATATAAGCCACAAAGTCAAAATAAATGGTATTGTTTAGAGAAAGCTGCATGTAATGCATGAACATAGGTAATAGTGATAGTTTTAGTCTTTATGCAGAATATTTGACATATTGCTATAACTGAAAATGTGGAAATATAAATGGCATTAATTATGAGTTGCTTTACTACAAAAATTTCCAAATACTTGACTCAAATTATGATTGAAATTGCTTATGAACCAAAATTTCCATTATTCTTGCACATATATTCAGTTCCTTGTCAAATATAACTTCAGTTTTCTTCTAAAATTTTTAGCAAGCTTAAGGATAATATATATAAATACACACACAAATTATCTTGATATAGATGTGCATATTAAGGATTGGTTTTATAATTATTAGAGATACAAGATTTAAGAAAAATTATATATATACATATATATTTTATATCATTTTTTTCTTTTGGTACAAAAAGTTTAAGTGAGGAGATGATACCCTAATCTAAGATCAGGCTAGGTCCTCAGACTCTAATAGTACTTACAAGGGACTTATAAATAACCTACCAATGAAAGATCACTTGAATTTGAACTGAAGCCATGCATAAGATAAGTAAGGAAAAAAGAAGAAGCAACAGCTAATATAGTAAAGGTGTGAATTTTTGGCTCCTTTCAGTCTAAACTGAAATATATGAAGATGGATTCTTTTATGTAAAAAAAATAACATGACCACATCATGTGAAGAGAGAGAAATACTAATGATTCAATTGCAGCTAGATCACCGAGGCTAGTCCTCGAACAGTGTTTCAAATGTAAGAACCTGTGCACAAAGAGAACATAACAAAGAATGCAAGGGGGATTGGCTATAACATCCACTCATAATATGATTAAGAGATTTTTTTTAGTTGTTAATTTAAGTTTAATGTTTGTGCATGTTGCATTAATTACATATAGTTACATTAGTGCAGGACATAGTTGAAAGGAAAGAAAGCTAAGTTAAAACATGACTCAGGACTAAATTGAAAAGGGAAAACTGAGTGAGGCTAAAGTCACAAATGGCTAAGGACTAGAGTGCAATTAGCAAGAGTTATTAATTCAGAAACCCTAAACCCTAACTACACAATTCCAAAATTTAGCATTTTTAGAGAGAGAAGGAGAAGGGTAAATATAGAGAGAAAGTGCTGAGTTAGGACAAAAGGGAAGGGATAAGCTGAAGGAAGGGTGATTTGAGGCTAGGTATTGATCCTATAGCAAGATAAGGACCATTTTTACACATCATACACACACATTTCTTCAAAAAATCCAAGCTAGCAACTCAATGTAACCCTATTTTTTGAAATGTTTGCTTTTTCTCAAAAAATGTGTTTATGAATGTTTTGAGATAAGTTTGAAGTTTAAACCCACATTCTCTATGTTTCTAAACTGCTATTGGGTGATTCTTGATGAATAGTTGTGCCCATTTATGTTTGTTATTGATTGTGAAAGTGGGCTTATACCCTAAGTACAAAAATGTGGTTTGATCTTAGTTTAGAGTGCTATTAAGTTGAGTTTAGGCCTATTATAGAGGCTATATAATGTCTAAGTATTGGTGTTGAGTCCACAACTTGAGATATTGATTTGAAAACATGTTTTTGGAGCAAAACTCTAGGTGTAGCAGTGATTTTTAAAGTAGATAGAATGCTAGTAGCCGACTGATAGCCTTTAAAAGTCGATTGCCGTGTTCTTTGTCTTCCTAGAAAGCATTAAAGAATACTAGTAACTGACTGTCAGATCCTCAAAGTCAACTGCCATGTTCTTCATTTTCCAAAAAATTTTCCAGAAAGCTAGCAGCCTACTATCCTGCTCTAGCAGTTGACTGTCGGGCCTAGTTTTCACTAGCATTCGACTGCCAAGTCTTTAGTAGCCAATTGATAGCTCTCGGCCAAGACAGAGTAAAATAGATAGAGAGCTAGCAGTCAACACCAGTCGACTGCCAACCCTCTAACTTAGATAATGAGCTCAATAACCATTTTAAGAGGTGAATAGCCCAAGATCTCACTCACACTAAGGATTTAGACCTGGGATGTAGTGGGTAACATGCAAGAGATAGAGTCACGAGTCATTAGGATGAGAGGGTCCTTGTGATAGTGAATTAAAGAGAGCGAAAAACATAAAGGAAAAAGGAAAGTATTCTAAGTATATGTCTCAATGGTAGATAGGCTTATGATCAACTGACCGATTGTCGTTATGGGACGGCCGTTAGGCATTCCACGATTGTGCCACAAATTAAGATGGTTAAACATCTACTTGAACTTAGAATGATTTTGAAAACACTGTGATGGTTTCAAACTTTAACTTAGTGTCATCTTTCAAAGGCCATCTAAGAAACACGTACTTAGAGTTAAGCAAAACCATGGATATGAGCTGAATCACCCCAGTATATATGTTAGAGAATAGCATACCTGGAATGTAATCCATCATAAAGTGATGGTGATTCCATAGCACCATCATCTGCAGAAGTAGAGTGGATAGGGCCTATCTAAAGTAGGGCAGTGTCCTCATGAGTTATATAAGTCCCATTAGGGACGAAAGGGTAATGGGATATCCTAATGGATACCAATCCCGCTAGTTAGGCATGAACTGTCAGAGTTGGTAGGGATGATTGAGCGAGTTATACTAGCCCATTTTGTAACACCCCCTAATCCCAAGGTTCCTTTTAATTTAGTTAAAATGGTATAGTATGTAAATATAATAATTGAGTGTGTTACTATTACTTCTACTCAGAGTAAATGTTAAAATTTTTACCAAGTTGATTAATTAAGTGCCATTTGGGTTGGGTTTTACACTCGGGCTCTCATAACGTCATAGCGAAATATTGGATCAATTACATGTACAAAATTCATCCTAAGTAGCTATACACAAACATACATAAATACTCATTCATTAACTTTAATTTAACTCATTGGGGTATGGAAGCAACAACCCTACCACTTATGTCCCCATCAAATTCACCTACTCATAACTTTTAATCAATTCATATACAGCAAAGTCAAGTTATACAAGAGATATTCTTTACTAGCCTTTCCAAAAATTATAAGGACTAGTACAAATTAAATATGTGCCTATACTATCCAAAATAAACATTTTCAGTAGCCCCATAAAGGGTATTTCTCTCTTGCTTACCTTCTCCTTCAGCTAAGGAACCTACACATCTAGTACACGCCAATAGTCATGTGAGAAATGAATCTTAGTAGCAATGCAACCTGCTTTGAAAACTACTAACTTACCACTATTCTAATACAAAAATATCTCTACATTTTTTTCATCATAAAACATATTACATACTATGGGGATACAATACATGCAATATATTCTCATATCATGTGCTCATATTTATGAAAGTGCCTTTAAAACATATAAACTTTGAAATAAGGGATGTCCATTCATCATCCTCTCATCATAAACTTCATGTAAAACATACTGTGGGAAGGTAAACATGCCTTTACATTAAACATATGAGCAGGAAAATAACACATCATAAGAGTTATTAGGAGCATCGCCCAGAGAACAACTCCAGTACCATTGTCTATATGGATGAGTTTGTGACTATTCATCCACACTTTAGTGATAACTTTAGCTTTATCTTTAAATTTAACTTTAACCTTTTTGTACATTCTGAGGTGTCCCTTAGCTGGATCTGAGTACCATTCTCATAACTAGCGAGATAGTTGTCAACTCTACCCAGCATTTCCCTTCCTTAAATGAAACTGGTTATCAATTCATAGGATTACTGTCAACTCTACCCAGATCATTTCCTTTCCGTCCTTAGGTGAATCATAATACTATGGAATCACCATACCCTTTTGATGGATCACACTCTCAATACGCTATTCTTTAACATATACACTAGGGTGACTCGACTCATGTCTATGGTTTTGCCTAACTCTAAGTATGTGTTTCTTAAATGGCCTTTGAAAGATGACACTAACTTAAATTTTGCAACCATCATGGTGTTCTCGAAATCATCTAAGTTCAAGCGGATGTTTAACCATCCTAATTCATGGCACAACCATGGAATGCCCAATGACCGTCCTATACCGACAATCAGTCACTCAATCATGAGCCTATCTACCACTAGGCATGCACGGACTAAGGATACTTCCTTTTTTCCTCTCTTATGTGTTCTGCTCTTTTTATTTCACTATCACAAGGATCTCCTCATCCAAAAGACTCGTGACTCGATCTTTTGCATGTAACCACCATATTCTAGGTTTAAATCATTAGTTTGAGTGAGATTTTGGACTATTTTCCTCTTAAAATGGTCATTTAAGCTCATTAACTAAGTTAGAGAGTTGGCAGTAGACTGCTCTCTTGCTAATAGCCATCTGCTAGCTCACTGTCCAATTTCCCCTTTCTTGGTCGAGAGCTACCAGTCGACTGCTAAGGGCTTAGCAGTCGACTACTAGCCTCGACAATCAACTCCTAGGGACTGGCAATTGGTTGCTAGCATTTTGGAAAATTTTTTAGAAAATTAAAAACACAGCAGTTGACTTCCAAAGGACTGTTAGTTGGCTGCTAGCATTCTGTCTTACTTTACTAAGCAGATGATGAACATGATAATCGAATTCCAAGGCTGGCAGTTAGCTACTAGTGTCTAGTCTGTTCTAAAAATTAGTATTTCACCCAGAGTTTTGCCTTAAAAATGTGTTCTCAAACCTTATTCTCAAACTATGAACTTAAAGCTAACATTTAGACATCATATAACCCTTATAACAGACCCAAAACTTCACCTAACTTTTCTCAAACTAAGATCAAACCACAATTTTGCACTTAAGGCATAAGCCCACTTTCACAATCAATGACATGTATAAATGAGTAGAACTTAATCAGCAAGTATCACCTAATAGCAGTTAAAAACATAGATAATGTAGGTTTAAACCCCAAACTTAACTCAAACATTCATAAATCACATTTTTCCAGAAAAATCTGAACATCTCAGAAAAAGGGGTTTAGGTTTAGTTGCTACCTAGATTTAATCAGAAAATGTGCGTGTATGATGTGTTAAAAGGTCTTTCCTTTGCTGTAAGACTAATTCCCAGCCTCAAATTTGTCTTTCCTTCTATAAATCTCCTCCTCTTTGCCCTAACTCAACCCTTTCTCTCTCTACTCTCCCTTCTCTTTCTCTTTCTAGAAATACTAAAGTTTGAGTTATATGAGTTAAGGTTACGATTGCTGAAATATTAACTCTCCTTAATTGCATTCTAGTCCTTGGCCATTTTATGATTTTAGCCTAGCTGAACATTCCCCTTTCAATTAGGTCTTTAGTCACCTCTTAACTTAGCATTTATTTCTTTTCAACTAAGTCCCTGCACTAATGCAATTATATGCAATTAATGCAACATACATAAGCATTAAACATAAATTAACAACTAGCAAACATCTCTTAATCATATTAGGAGCGGATGTTACACTTTTGGGATAAAAGGGAAGTGATCCCACTGGTTAGGGATGATCTGCTGAAAAGGGACAGGGACCAATATGGTACTCAAATTTAGCTAAGGGATGCCTCAGAATGTACAAAGAAAAGGGTGGCTAAATAGTCACATGCTCATTCATGTATGTAGTGGTACGTGGAGTCATTCACTGGGTAGCGCTCCCTAATAACTCTTATGATATGTTCTTTCTCTTGCTCATATGTTAAATGTAAAGGCATGTTTGTTATCCCACAATATGTTTTATATGAAAGTTATGATGAGAATGATGATGAATGTACATCCCATATTTCAAATTTTATATGTTTTAAATGTACATGCATAAATCTTGCATGCATTGCATCCCAATAGTATGTACTATGTTTTTATGATGAAAGAATGTAGAGATTTTTTGTATAAATACAGTGGTACTAGTTAATAGTTTTCAAAGCAGGTTGCATTGCTACTGAGATTAATTTCTCACATTATTACTAACGTGTACTAGATGAGTAGGTCCTTAGCTGGAGGAAAAAGTTAACTGAAGAGAGGTACCTTTCATGGGGTACATTGAAATGTTTATTTTGGGATAGTATAGGCATATATTTATTTGGTGCTAGTTTTTATGATTTTTGAGAAAGACTAGTACAAATTATCTTATGTATAGCCTATATTGTAAGTATGGACATAGATACACTAAAGAGGTCCTGAGTGGCAAGGATGGTGGCTCCATACCCCAATTAGTTAAATTAAAGTGAATTAATGAGTATTGATGTATGTTTATGTATATCTATTTAGGCTAAATTATGTATATGTAATTGATCCAATATTCTGCTGCAATTATTGAGTGAGAATCTGAGTGTAGAACCTAACCCCAAATGACACTCAATTAAATAACTTGGTAAAAAGTTTAAATTTACTCAGATAGAAGTAATAGTAACACACCATTATTATGATATTTCCATATATCTTTTAAATTAACTTAAAAGGAATTATAGGCTAAGGGGGTGTTACAGGCATTTCATTGGCTTCCTTGTTGCACCTCCGATGCTTAAGCGAACAAGAGCGCTGAAGAGTTAGTAAGTACAAGTAGAAGTAGAATAATTTCATACCTAAGTACCAAGGGAAACCCTATACTTACAGTGCTCCATGTGGTAAAGGTATTCTTAGGCATGAAATGGAACACATGTCCTATCGAGAATTTGAATCTTAATTCATCATATTGTGAGAGACTAGTTCCTTTTACTAGACCTAATCCTTATCGATAAATGAGATTGTTTTAAAAAACTTGATATAACAATTATATATGTACCAACTTTTATTATTTTTTTATACTAAAAAATTTAGGTGAGGGGATGACGCCCTAATTCAAGGTTAGGGCAAGCTATGGCTCAGGGAGTGTAATATCTACTTCCTTAAAATTTATTATTGAGGATAATCTTAGACTTTTATTTCAAGGATTTAAATGAACAAGGAGTTTGGATATAAAAAGAGAAGGACTAAAGAGTAATTTTTCCTATTTACTAGGAGGTCCCTGAAACTTTAGCTATTGCACCCTTTTCCTCACTCTTATATGCCTTTTCCTTCATGCCAAAAGAAAGAGCTAAAGCATTAAGAGAGAAAGGAAGGAAGGGAACTAAGCAGAGGGGGAAGGAGAAGGAAATCAACTCGGAAGCATCAAGTAGCTAGATTCCAAGTAAGAAATCCTTACTTACAGCTTGGTAAACATCCTAAGCATCATTTAGGAGTAGATTACTGCACTTAAAACCTCTCAAATTGAAATGTTAGGATTAGCAAAAATGGAGAAATTTCCTTTTCTTTAGAAATTCCTAATTTTTTGGTGAGAAATGATGATTTCGAGGTTGTTTGGAGATAGGAAAAAAAGGATTTTGAACCATAATGTGGGAGTCTTTAGCTTCCATTAAGCATTTTGTAGGCTGATTTCATATTTAGGGAATAGGTTTTACTATTCACACAATTTGAAAGTATAAATTGGCTTGTATGATTGATATTTAAGCATGAAAATGGTTAGGATTTGGGGGGAAATTGTTAGAAACTAAGCTTATACCTTTTAAATTTGAAATGTGGTGGAATCTGGGCTGGATGATTTTGAAAACTTAAATTTTTAAGTTGTCAGAGAACATAAATTTTTAAGTTGTCGGAGAACATAACAGTCAACTGCTAGCATGCACCAGTCTAATGTCGTGTTCTTGACAAACCCAAAAATTGATACAGAGGCACAGAAGTTGACTGGTAGCCTTATCAGTTAACCGTCGGGTCTATATGTCTGCCTAGTAGTCGACTGGTAGCCTTCTATTAGTCGACTAGTAGGCTACTATCTAGCAAATTCCAAGATTCCAGAGAGCCATTAGTCGACTGCTAGCTTCGTGATAGTCAATTGGTAGCCCTTCAGAGAGAAATCAGTCGACTTCTTGCTTCATGGTAGCTGACTGATGGCCCTCCAACATGAAAAATAACTTTTAAAGCAAGGAAGAAGCTTGGAAACCCCTAGAATTGAATGGAATAAGGCTCAAATGTCATCATACATGAGGATTACATACATTGGGTGATAGGTGACATGAAAATAGAAAGGGAAATTCGGAGAAATACTATAGTATAACACTAAGACTAGGTTGCATAGCTGCATATGCGATAAGAATTAGTGTGAAAGTGAGGTTTGTTCTTAGGTAGTGAAAGAAGTGACCTGTGAGAGCAAGTCTAAAAGGAAAAAGGAAGACCTTGATCAGGAAAGGAACAAACGGTTAAGGTAGAGTAATCTACACTCCCTTAATTTAAAATGATGATTTGAATTGCTTACTTTGAAATAGGAAATTTAACTTATGAGATGGGAATTTATTTGATAAAATGAATTTTGAATTAGTAAATGGTTTTCATATGAGTATAGAGAAATTGCCTGTATGTGTTAAAAAGCATGAAATGGACTTTTTTCTGCTTGTTTTAAATTGGCTATTTGATTGTATGCTCATAGGGATAGACAAAATTTAGGGTAGATATTTAGTGGCTAGTATGGGACAGTCATTAAGTGTTCCTTATGTAGACTACTTTCTAAAATATACCAATTTTTAGCTTAAAAGGTCTGTATTTGTTAAGGGTTACTCTTTAAACCAATACAACCCTATGGAAGACTTTAAGGAGTAAAGAGAGGATGTTCTAGACAAGGAAAATGTTTTGGTTTAAGTGTAAAACTCTATAACCTTAAGTATTAGTCACCTATTTGTATATATTGCTGTATAGTCGGGCAAAGGATGAGACTAGCGATGTGCACATGTTAGGGGATGCTCTGGAAGTTAGATTCTCATGTCACATGGATAAAAGGAAGTGTGAAAATATCACGTGGATAAAAGGAAGTGTGATAATCACCGGGAGGACGGTCTCTATGATAAAAATAATCTCAGTCACATGGATAAAAGGAATTGTAACCAACACATGGATAACAGGAAGTGTGATGACAGCTTGAGATTAGAAAATAGCATGCAATGAGATGATGATTTTTATAATCTTAGATGATATGCATATTAATTTTTGGAAATATGCAGGATCTTGTGCTTTTTGCATGAACATGGAACTTGTTATGCAAACAAGGTTTGAAATGAAATTACAGGCACTGTGAAAATGATGTTTTGTCCAGAATAATGGTCTTATAGTATATGATTATGATAAAAATTTTATGAACTATGGCTTTGATGAAATGTGTTAAATTCCCATGTATTTGATGAAAATAGAATATGAGATTTGCAATTCACATGCCTGTTGTTATGATATAGGGGAAGGGTTTGTTATACTATAAATGGGTCCATTTGAACTTTCAACTATTTTATAAAATTGTAAATTACTCTACTGGGATAACCATATCTTGTTAAGTTATTTGTTCAGATGATCAGGGCCAGATACACCTAGAAATTAGCTAAGCATGGGATGTATGTTGAAGCTACAAGGTAACTTAGAAAGATGTGTACATTTTGGAAATGTTAAACAGGGAATTCAGAGTAGCATGTAGGCTATGAAATGTATATGTAATGGTGATTGTATAGTTATTTTGATTTATGCCATTGGATGTGGATTTATATACAAGAGTTAGATATGAGATGTAAGTCATTTATGGGGAGTAAATTTTAGTAATGTTATTGTATACTATATCTCAATTGTTCCTAAATGGATGTTTTAGAATTTCTTATTCCAGAGTACATAATTGTATGAATTGTGATATTAGATATGCTGCGCATAAGAGATAGTTGAGTGAAACTTGAATAGACCAAAAGAAGAGTCTATTTGGGTTACACTCAACTAGTAATGACCTAATTGTTATTGAAAAAGGAAAATTTTTAGTGAGAATTCAACGCTTCATGATAACTCTGATATATGTATATAGATTGTAACATCTACTCCTCCTGTTTTTTGAGAGATGTATGTTAATTTTTAAATAAGTTAAATACTTGTGTTTGTTACATTAGGTTACATGTAGTTGCATTAAAAGGAGGGACCAAATTGAAATGAGAAGAGCGGGGACCTAAGTGAAAAGAAAAGGTTTAGTGGAGGAATCTATGTAAGCTTTCCATATTTCAAGGCTAGCTAACTATAATTTTAGCCAAAAGATTTAGTGTAGTGATGTGTCTTATTCTATACAAAATTGCTTGATGTGAATTATCCATTTTGTGAGCATTTTGTGTAATTTTATTCTAAAAATCATCTAAGTTGCATTATTATTCGTTTTCAGGCATTTTATCAACTCTTCATCAGCAAATGGAGAAATTTGGAGCTTAAACAGCCTTCAGAGCGCCCAAAATAGGCCATTTGGGCCAATTTTGCTTATTAGGCCTTGGACTGGGCTAATTGAGCCTGAGACCAAAATAATTGGAGGGAAAAAGTGAGGACCCATGTGAGAAAAAGCTAGGGGGACCATGCAGCGTGGAAGAGAGTGAAAAAATTAGAGCTTGGAAGTGGAGAGAGGAACCCATCGCGAAAGAGAGACCCATGGAAGCCAAGCATGAACGGAGGTGGTTCTGGATGGAGTCCATGGCAGCGCAACCTCACTCTGGCAATAGTTGATGATGAGCGAGCCACCACCATCGTCCATTGCCGTTGGAATGCAGTAGATCAGCGAGAAAAGATGCGTAATCTGAGAGGAAACTCGTCCGAGTTCACGGTCATTTATGGCGTTTTTTGGTCGGCCCACCACCCGTCGTCACTCCCTGCAGCTTCAGGCAGCTCCTCCACCACCTTCTGACCCATTGTTGACCACCATAACGCGGCAGAGTGTGCAACCCGAGATGAACCCAAAAGACGCGATCCAGGAGAATTTCTTGACCCGTTCGACGCCATCTTTTGCCTCAAATTCAGTTGCCGATCCAGGAGTTTTCCATCGAGAACCCGTTGACCCGAGGATTTGACCTGAATCGCGACCTATTTTTGCTGGACAGCTTGAATTTTGATATTTTTAGCATTTTTCTGGCAGTTTTCCAATCCTCGTTCGGTGGTTTTTCGGAGACCAATCCATGTATTGACCATTGGACAATTAAGAAGAGAGGATTGCATAAATTTTTACTATATTTTATTTGCTGTTTGATGAATTTTTTGCTATTGGATTATGTGTTGTCTGTAAATATATGTGGCTGAACTTGTAAAATTCATTGGGATTCCTAACTATGTTGGATTGTTGTTTTAATTAGCATGGATAATCAAATGTTAGTTATGTGATCTTCGTTACTTTTATGAATGAACGCTCATGTTTTTGTTGACAAGACGTTGCAATGAAAGCTAATTAGATTTCTTTTTGAGATCGAGAGATGATACTTGAAATTGGACACCTAATTGTAATGGACAATTAATTTTCGCTTAGAGATGAGGTTAATTAATTATCGGATTAAGGAGTAGCTATCCTTAATAGTAGTGGATTAGAATGTTAATGCTGATTTAAAATTTACCATTAGGAAGAACCAGCCAGTGGTAGATTTTAGATTTAAGAAATTCATTGAGACCGACAGAGAATTTGAATTTGAATTTGAATTCACTCATAGGTAGCATAGTCAGATTCAATAATCCATTATCCTTTTTGTGTTTACCAACCAGTATAGGTTCCCTGATGGATTTGCATTTCTTGCCTCTGTATATTTTCTTCTGTTCCTCGTCACTGGTAGTTTATTATTGCTTATAGTTAGACTTTAGTTTAGATAAAAATTAATCACTTTAATTGCAGTAACTTTGGGCTTTCCCGTTCCTAAGGAATATGACTTTGTACTCACTATTGCACTAGGCTGCATTGATCGGTTCACTGCCTTAGGTGTAGTTGCATAAGTAGCATTAGCAGCACCACATCAAGATTTTGGCGCCATTGTTGAGGACTGTTTGTGAAAACTAGAGTGAATTTGCTATTTTTTACTTTAGCCACTTTTATCTATTTATTTTATTTTTGTTTCTAGTTAGTTGTGTCTTTCTCTTCATTTAGTTATTGGCTTTTATTAGTTTCATTTTGTCTTTTTTTTTTTATTTTATTTTTAGATTAATTGTTTTTGCTATTTTAGTGGGTTTTTTTATTGGTTTTGTTTTTGTCTCTGTTGTTGGTCTTTATCTGTCCTATTTTACTTTTTTTTTGGTTTATTACTCTTTAATCTAGTTGGTGGACTATTTCGCTGTTATTGGATTCAGGTAGTTTATGACCAGGAATTCCAATCCTGTACCTGTAGACCCTCTATCCGATCCAGAACGACTATTGTGGACTCGTGCACACCGTCGTCAAGAGGAGGTGCCAATCGAGGTATTGAAGGAAGAGCCAGATGAGATCCCTGATCCTACATCACCAAAGATGGCGGTTACAAATAATAATGATGATGCCAACCGAGCGATGTACGAGTTCGCTAGACTTTCATTGGTAGGGACACAGATGTGCATTAGTCAGCTTACAATAGCAGCTAACAATTTTGAGATCAAGCCAAATTTGATCCAGATGGTGCAGCAAACTGTACAATTTGTGGTCCATATGGTGCAGCAAACTGTACAATTTGGAGGGATACCCAGCGAAGACCCTAATGCTCACATAGCTAATTTCATGGAGATATGTGACACCTTTAAGATTAATGGAACTACCGATGATGAAATTAGGCTTAGATTGTTTCCATTTTCCTTGAGAGACAGAGCAAAGAGATGGCTACAATCCCTACCAGCTAACTCCATCACTACTTGGGATACTTTGGCTGAAAAGTTTTTGTACAAATATTTTCCACCAGCTAAGAGTGCAAAAATACATAACGACATTTCTTCTTTTGTGCAGATGGCTGATGAGAGTATGTATGATGCATGGGAGAGGTACTTACTGAGGTGTTGCCTACATCATGGATTTCCTGTGTGGATGCAGGTGCAGACTTTTTATAGTGGTTTAAATACAAACACAAGGCAGATGGTAGATGCAGTAGTAGAGGGTGCATTAAATAATAAAATCCCTGAACAAGCACAGAATTTAATAGAGGAAATGGCCATGAACAATAATTACTGGCAATCCTTAAGGGATAGGCTAGGACGACAGGGAGTGGTCAACCAGTCAGACTTTATATGAACCTTGGCAGCTCAAGTGGAGCTTCTGGCCAAGAAGATCGACCAACTCCAAATGCCAATGCAGGTAGCACAGTCAAGCTGTGAGTTCTGTGGTAGCCTGTATTATAGTGTCAATTGTAATGCGGGAGGTATGTTTGCTAACCCCTCGTCTTCATTTTCTTCTCACAGTGGTTCTTTTAATTTTGAACAGGTAGATTACATAGGGAACACTCCAAGACAGTAGAACAATCCATACTGTAACAAGTATAACCCCAGGTGGAGGAATCATCCAAATTTTAGGTAGAGAAACACTAATAACCAGGGTCTACCAGGTTTTTAGAGGTTGCACCAGTAGCAACCCCAATAGCAAGTTGCTCCAAATCAATTTCTTCAAGGGCAGGAGAAAAAGCCTAATCTAGAGGAATTGATTATGAATTTTGTGTCCACTTTAGAGAGCAAGTTCCAGCAAACGGACATAGCACTTAGAAACTAGCAGGCCTCTATTCAGAACTTGGAGAACCAGATAGGCCAGATTTCTAAGGTGTTAACTGAGAGACAGTAGGGACACTCCCTAGCACCACAGAGTCTAATCCAAGGAAGCATTGCAAGGCTATTACTCTAAGATCAGGCAAGCAAGTATCTAGTCTTTTACTTTTACCTAATGATGATCATACTGATGTGCAAGATGCAACAGTCAGTAAGGACCTAGAGCCTGAGTTAACTAAGCCGGTGCGAGTTAAGTGCAAGAAGAGCCCTATAAGAGAGTACCAGCCACCCATTCCATACCCTGCTAGACTAAAGCAAGAGAAGGTTGATCAGTAGTTTGGTAAGTTTCTTAATCTATTTAAATAGCTAAGAATTAACCTTCCTTTTGTTGAAGCCATTTCGCAGATGCCGCGCTATTCGAAGTTCTTGAAGGAAATACTGAGTAACAAGAGGAAACTGGAGGATTTGTGACTGGTGAAACTAAATGAGGAGTGCTTAGTAATCCTACAAAATAAGCTACCTGTGAAAAGGCGTGATCCAGGGAGTTTTACTGTACCTTATGTAATTAGTGATCTATCTATTATGGATGCTTTAGCTGATCCAGAGGCCAGCATAAATTTTATGCCTACTAGCTTGTTTGATAGACTAGGATTGAGTGAGCCAAAACCTACTAGGATGAATATACAATTAGCTGATAGAACTATTAAATATCCTAGAGGTATAGTTGAAGATGTACTTGTAAAGGTTGATAAATTTATATTTCCTGTTGATTTTGTTGTGATGGATATGGAGGGTGAGAGTAGCGTACCTTTAATTCTAGGTAAGCCTTTCCTTGCAACATTTAGGGCTATTATAGATGTTTGTGATAGGAAGTTGAAACTTAGAGTTGGGGATGAGATTGTTACTTTTGACTTAGCTACATCTAAGAGACAATCTTTAGATCATGATGATACTGTATATTTTGTGGATGTCTTAGATGATGTGGTTGACTCTAAATTGTAGGAATTTTTACTTGCTGACCCTTTACAGGTGGCATTACAAGAAGATGAGGATGAGTTGTCCAATGAGCAAGTGTTGGAACAACTAGCTCATTTGCTGGTTGTCGAGCCCAACAACTCTACTGACCCTTTTGTTTCTCTTGATAGGTTAGAGGTGTATAAGGTGAAACCTTCAATTGAGGACCCCCTAGCTCTGAATTGAATGAATTACCTAAACACTTAAGCTATGGCTCTGGATAAGGTGGAGAAGCTGCCAGTAATCATAGCAGCTGACTTGACACCTGAGGAGAGGGAGATGACTTTGACCTCTCTCAAGAAATACCCTAAGGCCTTTGCTTACAAGATTGCGGACATTCCTAGGATTAATCCTAGCTATTTTTCACACAAGATCTTGATGAAGGATAGCTATAGGCCAGTGGTACAGCCACAAAGAAGTTTGAACCCAAACATAAAGGAAGTGGTAAAAAAGGATGTAATTAAACTTCTTGATGCAGGTTTGATTTATCCCATTTCTGATAGCTATTGGGTGAGTCCTGTGCAGGTTGTACCTAAAAAGGGTGGCATGACAGTTGTCAAAAATGAGAAGGATGAGCTGATACCCAATAGAACAGTAACAGGTTTTCAGGTTTGCATTGATTATAGAAGGCTCAATGATACAACCCGAAAAGACCATTTTCCTCTTCCTTTCATTGATCAAAGCTTGAACATTTGGTAGGTCACATGTTTTATTACTTTCTTGATGATTTTTCAGGTTATTTTCAGATTCCCATTGCACTTGAAGACCAAGAGAAGACCACCTTTACTTGCCCATATGGGACATTCGCTTACAGGAGGATGCCTTTTAGATTGTGCAATGCACCAGCCACTTTTCAGTGGTGTATAATTGCAATCTTTTATGACATGATTGAGGAGTCTATGGAGGTATTTATGGATGAATTCTCAGTTTTTGGTAATGCTTTCTCTCATTGTTTGCTTAATTTAGAGTGTATACTTGCACGATGTATAGAAGCAAACTTAGTTCTTAACTAGGAAAAGTTTCACTTTATGGTGAGAGAGGGGATTGTTCTTGGGCATAAGATATCACATGTAAGGATGGAGGTAGATAAGGCTAAGGTTGAGACCATATCAAAAATACCACCCCCTAGTTCTGTTAAGGTTGTTAAGAGTTTCTTAGGGCATGCTGGTTTTTATAGGAGATTTATTAGAGATTTCTCTAAGATTGCTAAGCCCTTAACTCAGTTGCTAGTCAAGGATGTACCTTTTGTGTTTGATACAGATTGTTTACATGCATTTGAGTTACTAAAGGAACGACTAACCATAACCCCTATTATGGTTCCACCTAAGTAAGGGCTGCCTTTTGAACTAATGTGTGCTGCTAGTGACTTTTCAGTTGGAGCTGTGTTAGGTCAGAGGATTGATAAAAAGTTCCAACCAATTTATTATGCTAGCAAGACCTTGACTGATGCCCAAGAGCACTATACTACTATTGAAAAGGATTTACTTGCAGTGGTTTATGCTTTCGACAAGTTTCGATGCTATTTGGTGCTATCTAGGACCATGGTTTACACAGATCGTTCAGCCTTGAAGTATTTGTTCATCAAGCATGATGCTAAGCCTAGGCTCATTAGATGGATTTTGCTCTTGTAGGAATTTGACATTGAGATCAAGGATAAGAAGGATGCAGAGAACTTGGCTACAGATCACTTATCAAGGTTGGAGAATCCAAACTACGAGGCCTTGGATGAGAGAGCCATTGATGATAACTTCCTGGATGAGCATTTGGAGGTAGTTTTAGTATGTACTGATTCCCCTTAGTTTTGTGATTATGCCAACTATCTGGTTGCAAGGGTTTTACCAAAGGGTATGACTACCCAACAAAAGAAGAAATTCTTTGCTGAGTTGAAATACTACATTTGGGAAGATCCTTTCTTGTTTCATATTTGTGCAGACAAAGTAATCAAAAGATGCATACATAAGGAGGAAATCTACCAGATTCTGAGGCATTAACATGAAGGACCAACGGGAGGCTACCAGGCTGTAAACCACACTGCTAGGAAGGTGCTTGAAGTAGAGTTCTACTAGCCAACCATATTCTAGGATGCTAGAGCATATGTCCAGGTTTGTGATGCTTGTCAGAGGTCAGGTAACATCTCCGCCCATGATGAAATGCCCCAAACGAGTATGCAAGTAGTTGAAAATTTTGATGTGTGGAGTATTGGCTTCATGGGCCCTTTTCCTTCCTCATCTGGTAACAAGTATATACTTGTGGTTGTTGAGTATCTTTCCAAGTGGCTAGAAGCTCATGCTTTCCCCACTAATGATGCTAGGGTAGTGACTAGGTTCCTTAAAAAATTGTTTGCTAGGTTTGGTACACTTAGGGCACTGATTAGTGATAGAATGACCCATTTCTGTAGTTCTCAACTTGAGAAAGTACTTAAACATTATGGGGTATCTCATAGGTTTTCAACACCTTATCACCCACAGACCAGTAGACAAGTAGAGGTAACTAATAGGGGTTTAAAGAGAATCTTAGAGAAAACCATGGGGGTGAGTAGGAAGGATTAGGCATCCAAATTGGATGATGCATTATGGGCCTTTAGGATAGCTTATAGAAATTCTACTGGATTTACACCCTATATAAGCTAGTATATGGAATGACTTGTCATTTGCCTATCGAATTCAAACATAGGGCACTTTAGGCCCTTAAAACATGCAATCTTGATGTTATTTCTGCAAGTAAAGATAGGTTATGGCAGTTGAATGATCTAGAAGAATGGCGCCACCAAGCTTATGAAAATTCTTCCATTTACAAAGCTCGAACCAAGAAGTTGCATGATTAAAGGCTGCGTGGCTCCAAAGATTTTCAGGTTGGAGATAGGGTATTACTTTATAACTCACGTCTTCGTCTTTTTTTAGGAAAGCTTAAGAGCTGATGGTCAGGACCATTTGTGGTCAAGTAAGTCTTTCCCTATGGCACAGTGGAACTGCATCATCTTAACAAAGGAGATTTCAAAGTCAATGGGCACCGACTGAAGCACTACTATAGAGACTTATCAGAGGTCGAGGAACAAGTGCACATGGTGCTTTACCTGCAAGAGTGATAGAAGGAACGAGTCCAGCTAAAAGACTTAAACAAAAAGAAGCAATTTTTATTTATTTATTTACTTTATTTGTGCTATTTTATTTTATTTTATTTTTTTGGTCTATTTTCTTCCTTTTCATATTGTTGAGGTATATTAAGACTTTTAGATTATCTTTACTTATTGCTGCACTTTATGCTTTTATTTCTGTGGTATCCCCTTTGCTGTACACTGAGGGCTGTGTCTTTCTCAAGTGTGGGGTGGGTATCTATGATTTTGATGCTGCAGTTTACTGATGTTGTATTCATTTTGATAGTGGATATAGGGTATGATACTTGATTTTTGCTTGATTCTATGCACTTGAGTCTGACTATTTTCGAGCATGTATGATTCAATCATGAATAGCTATACATTGTTTCTCATAGTGATTGTTAGAAAGCAGTATTAATGTCTAATGCATTTTTTACCAAGGTCAGGTCATACCGGTGTTGCTTGATTATTTCTCAAATTGTTCAATTTTGATTTAGGATGTTGATAATGCATTTTGCATGCACTGCTTAATTGGTAATTCATATGGAAATATTTGAGAACCATATGCAATTTAGCCACACTTCAAATGTGAGATTTGAGCCTAAGATAAGCTCTATATAAATATGCTCCGAATTCTTTTTGTTGAGTGTGTATTTCACTTGATTTTGTCTCTAGAACTTGCTCTGTAATACTTGTTGAAGTTACATAAAATTTTGAATATCAGATGATTTGGGCAACTTAGGATACACTATTTTTTCCAAAAAGCCTACCCCATGTGACTTCCTTAGTTAGCCACTGTTGGGCCTTGACTTTTCCTTCATCACTTACATTTTACACCTAATATTCCTTTCTATACACTATCTTCTTTCTTCACCCCATTTGCTAAAATTTGTGTGATTTACTCTTTATTCATGGATTAAAAATGCACTGCCTTAATTGGTGATAGTATGCTAAGTTCTTTTTATCATTCTAGATGCTCTTTTCAACCCAAAAGTGTAAGCATGCAGGCTAATTATGAAAAAAAGAATGAAAAAAAAGAAAAAAAGATAATAATAAGAGTAGCCTATTTATTGATATTATATTCTCCGAGCATCACTAACTTTATTGAAAACTTAGTAAGAATTTTTATGTTCAACATTTGTTACGTTTAATCATTCATGATGTTTAAGTTGCATGAACTTTTAGCATCTATACCACTTCTACCAAATATTTCTTCCCTACCTTCACCTTAACCTCATTACAACCCTGTTAAGACCCCTTGATTTTGGTATTCAATTTTTAGCAGTGGCAGAGATGAGATTTATAAGTAAGAATATAGTAGGCATATTCTTGTGAAGTTGCTTGAGGGATTTGTACCTTACCAGACACTTTGGGTGATTTGAGTAATCTCTGAGAGGCATTGATTCTTAAATAATTGGTATTGAAGTATTGGCTAAGTTGTGTATGCATCATTATTATCTCCACTATGCGTCAAGGTTTTGCAATTTGTTCTATGATTAAGTTTCACGGGGGATGTGTTAGACATTATTAACTGTGGACTAGGTATGGACTTTGAGAAACTATTTCTGTTTGTTTAAAGACTGAGTTAATTTTTGCTAGAGGACAAGCAAAAGCTTAAGTGTGGGGTAATTTGATATGTCTTATTCTATACAAAATTTCTTGCTGTGAATTGTCCATTTTTTGAGCAGTTTGTGTAATTTTATTCTAAAAATCACCTAAGTTGCGTTATTATTCATTTTCAGGCATTTTATCAAGTCTTCATTAGCAAACGGAGAAATTTAGAACTTAAACAGCCTTCAGAGTGCCCAAAATAGGCCATTTGGGCCAATTTTGCTTATTGGGCCTTGGACTGGGTTAATTGAGCCTTGAACCAGACTAATTAGAGGGAAAAAGTGTGGAACCATGTGAGAAAAAGCTAGGGGGCTCGTGCAACGTGGAAGAGAGTGAAAAAATTTGAGCTTGGAAGTGGAGAGAGGAACCCATCGCGAAGGAGAGACTCATGGAAGTCAAGCGTGAACAGAGGTGGTTCTGGGTGGAGTCCATAGTGGCGCAACCTCACTCCGGCAACAGGTGACGACAGGTGAGCCACCACCACCATCTATTATCGTCGAAACGCAGCAGATTGGTGAGAAAAGACGCGCGATCTGAGAGGAAACTCATCCAATTTCGCAGCTGTTTGCGGCATTTTCTAGCCAGCCCACCACCCACCGTCACTCCCTGCAACTTCAGGCAACTCCTCTGCTACCTTCGGACCCATTTTCGACCATCGTAATGCGATAGAGTGCGCAACCTAAGACAGACCCAAAAGACATGATCCAGGAGAGATTCTCGACCTGTCCAATGCCGCCCATCCGGGCTGCCACCGAAAATTAGTCCTCCATCACCTAGCAACTCCTCCGCCACCTTCCGCCTCAGCTTCGGCTACTGATCCAGGAGTTTTTCGTCGGGTACCCGTTGACTGAAGGATCCGACCCAACTCGCGATCGATTTTGCTAGACCCGTTTATACAGTGACCATTGGACAATTGTGAAGACAGGATTGCATAAATTTTTACTATATTTTATCTGCTGTTTAATGAATTTTCTGATGGATTTTCTGCTGTTGGATTGTGTGTTGTCTGTAAATATGTGTGGCTGAACTTGTAAAATTCATTGGGGTTGCTAACTATGTTGGATTGCTGTCTTAATTTTCATGGATAATCGAATATTGGTTATGTGATATCTATTACTTTTCTGAACGAATACTTATGTTTTTGTTGACAAGACGTTGCAATGAAAGCTAATTAGATTTGTTTCTGAGGTTGAGAGATGATACTTGAAATTGGACACCTAATTGTAATGAACAATTAATTTTTGTTAAGAGATGAGGTTAATTAATTGATGGATTAAGGAGTAGCTATCATTAATACTAATGGATTAGACTGTTAATGCTAATTTAAAATTTACCATTAGGAAGAACCAGCCAGTGGTAGATTTTAGATTTAAAAAATTCATGGAGACCGATAGAGAATTTGAATTTGAATTAGAATTCACTCACAGGTGGCATAGTCAGATTCAGTAACCATTATCCTTTGTGTGTTTACCAACTAGTATAGGTTCCCTGATGGATTTGCATTTCTTACCTTTGTATATTTTCTTCTATTCCTTATCACTGGTAGTTTATTATTGCTTGTAGTTAGATGTTAGTTTAGATAAAAATTAATCACTTTAATTGTTAGGCTAGATAACAGAGAACAAGTAGTAACTCTAGGCTTTCCCGCTCCCGAGGAATACAACCTTGATACTCACTATTGCACTAGGCTGCATCGATAGGTTGACTACCTTAGGTGCATAAGTAGCATTGGCAGCAACACATCATGTAGCAACTAGAATTTTGAATTTACCCGCCAATGGTTTAGGAGCAAAATGGTAATTTGGCATGTGGCCCAAAAAATTATCATTTTGAATTGAATGATCTGGAATTAGAATCAGAATTATAAATTGTGGGGCGCTTATAAATTGGTGGATGCAACAAAACTTTCCCATTTGTCATTCTAAACTCTAACTTTTAGAGAGAGAGAGAGTATGGAGAATTAAGGAGAAAGAGGCACTTTACTGTAATCTGAAGCAAGAAATTGGCAGTTGAGTAATCTAGTAACGCATATGAGATTCATACTCCAATATTACATGAAATAAGGTAGTAAAACAACCTAATCCCTCTAATTTTGAGTTACTGTTTATATTGATGAAAATGATGATTTTGCTGTTGTTTAAAGTAAGAGAGAGATTAAAACTATATTCTTAATATTTTTGATTGCTATTGGGTGTTTTAAACTGCATGAATATGCTTATGCATGTTGAAATCAAATTATAAGAAATGGGTTTTTCCTATTAAATGAGAATAAGGGTTAATCTAAGATTTGAGTGAGATTAAATAGTAGTTTGGGCTATTTTTCTTATGGAAAATGATGCTAATATGTATGTATTGAATTGTTAATCATCAAATTGAGGTTACAAAATAATTCTTGGACAAAAATTAGGGTCAACCATGAGTTTTAAAAATAGAGTATAACTTAGCAGTCGACTTATAGGCCCTATCAATCGACTATCATGTTCTTTGACTGCCTAGAAATGCATACAGAGTGCTAGCAGCCGACTACCAGCTCATGGAATTCGATTGTCATGCTCATAATTTCCAAAACATAATAGTCGACTATCAACTTATAGCAGTCGACTGGCAGCCCTCGGGTTTGGAAATTTTTCAGGATAGTAAGCTGCAAGTCGACTACCAAGAGGTTGAAAGTCGACTAGTAGGCCTCTGTTTTGGAAAATGAACTTAATAACCTAGTTTGAAGCATTTTTAGCCCAAAAATTCACTCAAATGAAGGATTAAAACCTAAAATGTAATGGTTGACATGTTATTTGAGAATGATGAGAAAGAGTATGAGAATGAATGAGAAAGAGAAGAGAAATATGAGATTTTAAAATGAGATGGGCATGAACCATAAATGAGAATAATTGCAACTAGTTGAAGACCACGAGAATACTGCAACTAGTTAAACTGTGAGAATACTGCAACTGGTTAAACCATGAGAATATTTCAAGGTTTGGAAGCTAGAAAAGTGTGAGTTTTGGTTGAAAGAAGTTAAGTTCCTAGGGTATGTGATCTATGATAAGGTAGTATCAATGGATTCTTGTAAGACTGAAGTTGTAGTAAACTGGGAAAGGCCTACTACAGTGACTGAAATCAGAAGTTTTTTGGGATTAGTGGGATACTAGAGGAGGTTTATTCAAGGGTTTTCACAAATAGCGATGCTAATGACCAAGTTGACTCGGAAGGATGTTCCGTTTGTGTGGGACACAAAGTGTGAAAAAAGCTTCCAAACCCTGAAGGATTGATACTCCTAAAAGGTATTCTATTTGCTCGTAGCTCACGATTGATATTGGATAAAGCAAATTTTGGTTTTCATTTCGCTTGTGATGGACCTAGAAGAGGGGGGAGAAGTGAACCACTGAACCCGTGTTAGTTATCCCTGACCCATTGGAAAAGTTTGAGTTGTATTGTGATGCATCTAAGAAAGGGTTAGGATGTGTAATGATACAAGGAGGGAGAGTAGTAGCCTATGCTTCTAGGCAGCTAAGTCCACATGAGAGAAACTACCCTACCCATGACTTAGAGTTAGCAGCTATAATGTTTGCCTTAAAGATTTGGAGATACTACTCTATGGGTCTTGGTTCGAGGTATTTAGTGACTATAAAAGTCTCAAATACCTATTCGACTAAAAGGAATTAAACATGAGACATAGAAGGTGGATGGAGTTTATTAAGGATTATGATTTTGAGTTAAATTACCATTCAGGAAAGGTAAAAATTGTGGTAAATACCCTAAGTAAGAAGTCTCTTTATGTAGCCCGACTGATGGTGATCAAGATGGATTTAATAGAGAAATTTAGGAACATGAGGTTGTTCACTCTAGTGTTACCTAATAATATTTGCCTAAGTGAGTTAAGGATCAAGAACACCCTCAGGGCCCAAATCTTAGAAGCCCAAAAGGAGGATGAATTCCTAGGATTCCTAAAGGATTCAAAGGAGTTCACAAAGGAGGCAGACGGAACGGTAACTTTCTAGAGTAGGATGTATGTCTCTAAGACAGGAGAACTAAGGGATAAGATTTTAGAGGCAGCTCACCAAAGTAAGTATACTGTTTATCCTGGAGCCACCAAGATGTATCAAGACTTGAAGGAGAAGTTCTGGTGGCCAAGAATGAAGAAGAATATAGCGGAGTATGTAGCTAGGTGCCTAGTGTGTTAGCAGGTCAAGATCAAACATCAGAAGCTTGTTAGGTTATTACAACCCTTGGATATCCCTGAGTGGAAGTGGGATAAGATTTCTTTAGACTTTGTGGTAGGAATACTTAGAACCCAATCAAGGAATGATGCTATTTGGGTCATAGTGGATAGGTTAACCAAGTTTGCTCACTTTCTACCCATTAGGATTAACTACTCCTTGGATAGACTAGCACAACTATATATTCAGAAGATAGTGAGACTTCATAGGGTACCCATTAGCATTATCTCGAATAGAGATCCCAGGTTCATCTCTAGGTTTTAGAGAGCCCTACAAGAAGCCTTTGGAACCAGGCTGAACTTTAGTACATCATATCATCCTCAAATGGATGGGCAAATGGAGAGAACCATACAGACTTTAGAGGATATGCTTAGGGCTTGTGTCTTAGAGTACTAGGGGAATTGGGAAAAAAGTCTACCACTGATTGAGTTTTCTTACAATAACAGCTTCCACTCTAGCATAGGCATAGCACCCTGTGAGGCCCTGTATGGGAGGAAATGTAGGTCACCGTTGTGTTGGTACGAAGTGGGTGAGAGGCAATTGTTAGGTCCTGAGTTGGTATAACAGATAGCTGATCAAATTAAGATGATCATAGAGAAAATGGCAAAAGCTCAGGACAGATAAAAGAGCTATACTAATAAGAGGAGGAGACCTTTAGAATTTGAGAAAGGGAACCATGTTTTTTTGAAGGTATCCCCGACTATTAGGATTGGTAGAGCTATGAAGTCTATAAAGCTAAGTCCCAGATATATTAGACCTTTCCAGATATTGTAGAGAGTAGATCCATCGGCATACCAGATAGCCTTACCCCCACATTTGTCTAACCTTCACAATGTCTTCAATGTCTCCCAGCTCAGAAAGTACATACCCGACCCTCCCATATACTTGACACCACTACTCTGTAATTAAAGGATAACCTGACTTATCAGCCAAAACCTATACAAATAATCGGTATTGAGGTCAAGACCCTAAGGAATAAGTCCATTCCCCTAGTAAAGGTATTGTGGGACCCGAAAACACCACAGGAAGCTACTTGGGAGAGGGAGGAGGACATGTGCAAGGCCCATCCGAAATTATTCTCATGAGGTATATACAAATTTCGAGGACGAAATTATTTTTAAAGAGGGGAGAAATCTAACACCCCATAATTTTAATTAGCTTAAATTAATGTTCTTTAATTAAATGAATGGAAGTAATGGTGTCATTTAATGATTAGTATGAATTTCTTGCTTCATAATTAATTAGATGAATTATCTTAAGGAGGGACAAATTTGCTTGCATAATTTAATGGGCTAAAATGGTTATATTAAAAGGTAAGCTTGCATAAAAATTGAAGTACTTGATTTAAATTTTTATCCTTTCAATAAGCTAGCCAAATTGCCAAAGGAAAGAGAGAGTTAAAGGTAAATATATATATATACATATAGATAACCTCACGGCAAGCACACATGGAAAAGGAAAAGAGATAGCATACAATAAATATATGTACATATACACATACAAATGATGAAGTAAAACAAAGAAATAAAAAGGGGTGTCATAAATTGTAGATTTGCATGGGTTTCACATGCAAATGGGTGGAAGAAGAAAAATTTTGCATAAATTTCATACATGGTTCACGTGAATTGAGAGAGGAAAGAAGGAATGCACATGTGAATTAAGGAAAGCAAAGAGCACAATATACATGTGGTATTACTTGGCAAAGAGGGAAAGTAAGGGTACACTTGAGCCACATGCCACCTCCCAATTCTTCTATATAATTTTGTATTCAATAGAGGTGAGCTGGCATCCTTCCTTTAGCTGAATGGGAATTTGGACCAAGAGAAGAAAGGGAGGCTTGCATGACCAAGTAGTTAAAAGGAAAGGGGTACGAATTTTTAAGTGAAATAAAATGCAATGGAATTAAGGAGAGTGATGGAAAGAGATTGCGTAGAGGGTCAGCCTAACATGGAAAGTGTAGCTAGCATAAAGCCAATTTTCCCCTTCCTTTTTGGATGCCACACATGAGGGAAGGTAGATTGAAGCATAACAAGTAATCCAATAAGTGTAGATTTTTTTTAGAATTGTTGCAAATGAGAAGCACACATAGGGTAGGGAATTATGTTTAGGAAAAGGAGACAAAAGGTGTAGCATTTTTCTCCCCATTATAGCCGAATGGAAATTGAAGAAAAGAAGGAGGGAAGGTGAAGTGGAGGTTGCATAGAAATTGCCCAAACTTATACCACCTTGTGTGAGGATATGGAAATAGAATTAAGAAAGAAAAACAAATATGCATGGAGTGCACGTGCAAGTAGAGAAGTATGAGAGTCTTCAATTATTTTTCTGCACATCCCTTTTTTTTATTCTCTATTACTTTCAAACAAGGTGACCGAATGGGCTAGGGAGAGGTGCAAAAAATTTTATGTAACATATGAATTAGGTTGCTTGTGAAAGTAGATAACCTAAACTTGCAAGGAAAAGAATTACCAAGATTGCAAGAAAAGGATAAGTGTACTTGCAAGTACACTTAGTGTAAGAAAATATATATATAAAAATATAAAGAGTGCAGAATTTTCATGTAGGAAAAGTACAACATGAATTATTCAAGATTTCTAAGCAAGGAGGAGGATACACGTGCAATTAGAAGAAGGGAAACATGCATGGATAAGTGGCTTACACAAATTCATTTCTTATTTCCTTAGTGTCACCACATGAAGAGAGTAGGTGGGCATGAATGGCAAAATGTGAGCTTTGCCAACCATGTAGCCGTGTGTAAAGGTGGGACTGGCGTGAATTGTGGAAAAAGGAAAGAGAGCCACATAAGAATTAAGGCTCACGTGAAGGAAGAAGAGAGACCAAAGGGAATTGAAAATTTGATTTTTATGCATGTAACCCACTCCCACACGGCAAGAAGGGAGAAAAGAGAAAGGGAAAAGAGAGGAAATATACTATATTAAAATAAGGAGATGAAGTATGGCGTGAAGGAAGAGGAAATTTCACTTTTATGGATGATTGCATATGCCACCTAGACAAGAAGGAAATCTAAATTTTATGCATGCAATGTACACGTGAAAAGGAAGAGACAAAAGAGAGGTTGAGAGTTTATTTTCCATGCAACCTACACATAACCACACGTGAAATAAGAGAGAAAAAGAGAAAAAGAAAAGAAGAGAAGAAGGGAAAAAGAGAGAGCAAAGGAAACAAGGTGTAGAAGGAGACCAAAGGAAGGGAAAAAAACATTCTTTCTAGCTCACTATCAAGGTAGGTTAGTAATTTATTTATTCTAGTTCCATGATTTAGTATGCATGTTTAATGATTTTGCTTCCATGGGACTTGAACACTTGTCTACATTCTTGATTTAGGAATAACACATGACTTAGTTTGCATGATAAATCTAAGAGGTGGTTAATGCTTAAACTTAAAATGTTATTTTCTTAAGATCATAAGAGAACTTAGAATAAGAGATCATTTCAATGGTTTGGGTTGCTTAAATTACTACTCTTAATATTGAAGTAGACTTGTGATTTCTATGATAAAGTTAATGTTAGTAAATGTAACATGTACAAGGAAGGAAACTTTGACCTAAATTAATGTGGAAAAGATTATGGTTCATAAGAAGGTTACACATGATTATGGAAAGATATTGACTAGATTCATGAGAAATATTGATATTAAGAATTTAAGACTAATAATGATAACCATTGATATAGGGAAATTATGGCTAAATTAATGGTGAATGTTGTCATGGAAAAATCATGCTTAGCAATGAGGAATAATGGTGTTATGGAAAATTATGAGTAACTAATGATGATCATTATTATGGGAAATTTATGGCTAGATAATGATGACTATTGTTGAGAAAAATTATGGTTAGTAATGTTGAATAATGTTGTTAGAGAAAAATCATGATTAATAATGATAAACATTATTGTTATGGAAAAAGAATTACCCATTTCAATAATATGATTTAAAGAGTGGAAAGAGTAAAAGTTAAATGATAAAATATGAAATCCTCTTGAATTTTCCTTAGGCAAAAATCATGGAAATTCTCCCCGAAAAAATTATTAAGGCTTTATAATTGAAACATATTATTCAAAAGGGAGAATTAGATTGATTTAGGCAAAGTTTGTCATAAATAAATATGACAAAAAGGTAATGTGTGCCAATAGAAAAAAAAAAAAGGAAAGGCAACTAACATAGGAAAAATATAGAAAGATTCATGAATTACGAGGTGTGGCTGAAGTTGCTCCACACGGGCGGCCCAGTGAGGTGTGGCTGAAGGTGCTCCATGACCATGACCTAGTGCTCGCAACTACTCTATACACATGGTCGAGTGTCTACGAATTACAAGGTATGGCCGAAGGTGCTCCATGCCCGTGACTTAGTGCTCGCGATGACTCTATACACGTGGCTGAGTCTCCACGATTTACAAGGTATGGCTAAAGGTGCTCCATGCCTGTGACCTAGTGTTCACGATGATTTCATAAAGGTGGCCTAGTGTCCACGCAACACCCCAGAGCGTGTAATTATCCATAAAGGTAAGAGTAGGAATTTAATGCCTAAGCACTTTGTCTAATTTCGCAATAACCCATGTAATTTTATAATAATATATGTCACTTAAAGAAGGGTCATCTGATTTTCTATTGATCTCTAAATTTATCATACAGAGCTTACCGGTTTACATTTATGTATAACATTTTTTAAATATCAAGAATTTAGATTAAATGTCTTAGTGCTTGCACCCTGATACATATTAGTTGATTTCTAAACCCTGAATTGTTAAGCTACTGGGAAACTTGTGTTTCTCATCCATGGGCTAATATGTATCAGATATGGATGTGTAGCCGAGCTGCGAGGTAGTAGATCTTTTTGATTAATTAAGATTTTTGTAACCCCTATTTTGGGTCCTAGATATATTTGATTTAGAATAGGACAATTATTTTGACTGTATACATGAGATGTATATGGGATATATAGGGAAAACGAATATGTGAAGGACCGGTCCATCCTTAATTTGTACGGGAGTTTGAGTGACAGACCTGTTGTCTCCTGACTTCCGAGGGACGGGTACTTCATATATCTAGGGACATGTTTAACAATATGTAATGGACATTATTAGACTTGTACTATTTGAATTACATGAAAGTCTGTATTTTCGCCGTGTAGTATAGAATTTCTTTATCCACTATACATGTAAGTTTTTAATCTGAGAAAAAGATCCCTATAACTGCTCAGATATTAATTCAATAAGGATAAAGATAATGTACCGAACCTATCTATTTATATCTGAACTAATGGTAATACTTGATAGGGGCGTTACAACGAGAATATTGCATTTGGTCCTTAAAGGCCACAAGAATATTGCAATTGGTCCTTAAGGTCACGAGAATACTACAACTGGTCAGAACCACGAGAATATTGCAAACAGTTAAAAAAATGAGAATATTGCAGTTGATAAAAAACCAAGAGAATATTGCAAATGGTCAAGGACTATGAGAATACTCATTTATGAATGAGAATTTTTAAAGCTTTCTTTCATGATGCTTTTGTTTATGGCCATAGCAATATGCATTAATTTCTTATTTATGCTCTGAATTGATATGATGAGAATGTGATCCTGTTGCCATTACAATTTGAAAATATATCCTATGTGATGAGATGCATATGTATTCATCAGTAATGTGAGAAGATTATTTAATTCATGCACATAATCCCAATAGTTATAATGTATTATCTGATGAGAAAAGAATGTAGAGTATTTCCATAATAGTATGGTGGTATAAGTCAGCAGTTTAAAAATATATGTTGTTATTGCTGCTGAGAAATGTTTCTCATTAAATGCTGGTTTGTATCAAATGCCTAGGTTTTAGATACTACTAGAAGTAAAAGTGGACTAGGTAGACATATCTATTTTGGGTTATTTTATGATAATAAAGGAAGTATGGGTGATTTCAGTGGTGGATATACCCCCTACTCCCATACCTACTAGAGGGGTAGACATGCAGGATTAGTTTGGTAATCTTTTATGTTGATATGCAAATATGTGATGTCTGATACCTTTATCCTTTATTATCTTTTTGGAAACAAGTCAGGAGGATTTCTGATATACAAAGAGGGGCATATATGTATCCAAGATATGTGAGAAAAGACTTGGTTGTAGGATGAGCATATGAGTATGAGTGGCAAGTCTGTTGTCTTCTTACACTCTACTTAGCCTCGCATATCTATAAGTATATGTCTTACACACAGATTTTTTAAGTTTTGTAAAAAGATTATGTATGTGAATATATATATATATGTCTACATGTTTATTTCAATTGTTTTAATTATTTTTTTTCTGCGACGTTATGTGAGAAACCTTAGTTTAGAATTTCCAAACTAATAGCACTTAACTAATTAACTTGATAAAAGTTAAAAATTTACTCAGATAGAGATAGTAGTAACTCACCAATCATGTATATTATATTATATTATATTATTTAATTAACTAAAAGGAACCATAAGATTGGGAGTGTTACATAGATATTAGGGGTCATTACAAGGAGCACTTACTAGGTGACTTATAGATAACCCACAAATGAGAAATCACATAGATTTAAACCTAAGTTAAATAGTTGTCATAGACGAAAGGCAACCAAATGAGCCAATCCTTTTTAATGTACCAACTTCTAATTAAGTGCTATCTATGCTGTTTTTTAGAGGATGTCTTAATTAAGTAGATGATATAAATAATAGTAAATTAGATTAACTTCTCTTAATGTTTGATTAAATCATACTTGATATTATTCTAATATCAAAAATTTGACACATGTCATTTTTAATTTATTTTTTGTTAATGAAGGTAATTAATCTTTAATTTGCATAGAATACAATTTTATTTTTAAAATAATAATTAATGAAGTAAATTGCTATTAAACTCCAATGTAATATTATTAATTATTTTGTAATGAATGCATATGGTGTAAAAGAATTAATTTTATTAATAAAACATAAATTAGAATGAACATTTTCAAACATGAGGGAAACTGAGTGGAATTTTTTAAATAATTATAAGAGGAATCTCAGGCATGATTTTATCAAATTTCAATGGAATTAAGTGTAATTTACTTTGTAAATAAAAAAAATATATTAGCTCTAAGCTGTCAATCCAACAGGGAAAGGAAAGATGAAAAGCATGAGATTGGTTCTGTGAATAAATGAAAACCTTCAGCAAAAAGGTACCTAATGATCAATATCAATATTTCACGTAAGCAGATGCCATCCGAACGTCATAAATTTTTTTTAATTATTTTCTTTGATAATTTTAAAGTAGAACCACGTTCTGATCCTCTAAAGATACCTTCGGTATTATTTGTTAGTTCCTTTAAAAATTATTAGTATCATTTTACTTTTTAAAAATTTAATTCTATATCAACCTGATAGAATATTTACTTCTCAGAAAATTCTGTAATATCCTTTTACTATTTTTAGAAAGAAGAAATTAGAATAAGTTGATATGTTGAAGTCATATTTTAAACCCAAAACAAAACAGAATTTCAAATTTCAATTTATTTTAGATTTCTTCTATTTAAGTTGAATAATCATTGATAATCCATATTCTTTGGATTCGGACGTGAAGAGACCGAGTCACTGATTCAACTGTCGGGTTATTAAAAAATTAGTTTACTTAGTAAAAAATATATAAATATTTATATATATATGTGTATATATATATTAAAATTTTTTAATACTAAATTTATTTTTTCTCATTCTAAAATTATAAAATACCATAAAAAAATTAAGCCATAAGAGATCTAAAAAGAACAAAATAATCAATAGAAAATTAATATTTTACAAAAATAAATTAATATCATATTTGAGAAGAACAAAATAATTAATAAAAATTTATTATTATAAAATAAATCTTTAAAATAAAGAAGCAATTTTGTTACACTCTCCTTACCTAATAAATCACCTAAATACCCACATGGCACCTCAAAACAATGCCCACCTCTTTGTTTAGAATGTCCATGAAGTCAGCACACCTATTACTATTACTATTTGCCTCTCTCTATACATGGTTGATCTTCACCTTCCAATCTTTACTAAGTAATTCTCTTACTTTCTAAACCATTGCAGCAACCTCTCTCTATGCATTCTAAGCAATTTGCCTCTCTCTATAGTCTATATATGGTTGGTCTTAATATCTCATTCCCTACTAAGTAATTCTCTTATTTTTTGAACCATTGTAGCAGCACAAGGATGACCTCCACCAACCCCATTTAAGCACAAATTAACCCCAACCATTGAATCAACTTCAAGTCTTCACTTTCTTCAGACTTATTCCCCAACTGAGCTCCAAATCAGTAGGCAAGCCCCATAGTTTTGCCATTAGCACGGTGCAAGTTAACTCTAACCATGAAGCTGTGCTGCGATGGAATAGGGAGCCTTTGGTTAGATAAGCTTTACATTTCAATTTCAAAGATAACCCCATATGCAGGTGAAGTGCAGCGTTTTAGCTTAGGATAGTTTAAAAAAATAAAGTAACGGGTCCCAGTTTGATCCGGTTCATTGAGTTAGCCTTCACCTGACGGGTCAACTTGGATCAAGCTTGGATTGACCACACGCCAGTCTATTTGGCTGACCTAGATTGGTTTGGTATCTGGGCTAGCGGTTCATCAGTCGGATCGACTGGATTGGGTTCCAATATAGTGTGATGATCATGCTCCTTTTTTAAGTAAATTACATTCAATACCCTTGAGAAATGATATAATGTTAGGCAAACTTTCCTTCTCTAATTGAGGGCTTAGTTGAGAGTTTTGAAAAAATAAAATGGTGTGATTATTAATAGAGTGGCGTGGAGTGGAGTGAATTACGTAAATCATTCTATTGATTAAAAATTAAAAAAAAAATAGGGGGTAAAATACTCTATTAGTTCGATGTTATAATATGATTAAAGAAGTAACATGGTTTGAAGTGTCTAAATTTACAAATTATCCCAAACTTCTTAATTTAGAAAAATTTAAAATTTTGACTATTAAATGATT
The DNA here is from genome assembly GCA_031216115.1 of Senna siamea. NCBI lineage: Eukaryota > Viridiplantae > Streptophyta > Magnoliopsida > Fabales > Fabaceae > Senna > Senna siamea. The sequence goes on along the minus strand of CM062355.1, from coordinate 12,776,821 downwards.
TATGCTAATTTACAAACCATCATAATTTACCCCACACAGTTTACTTATTAAATATTTAACCAAAAATTAAAACCTCTAAATTATATCACTCTGTCTTACATCATTCCTAAACCATCCTCCCAACCCTAATTTAAGTTTTTCCTATTAAAATTAATATTTTATATAGTATATATGTATATGTATTCATTTCAAAGTAATAAAAAATACTTAACTGTTTTTATTTTTATATTAATAATTTCATGTTAAATATTATTAATATAAATTTAACAGTATTTATTGATACATATTTAAAATAAGATCACAACCTTATATATTCTATACAAAAAATTATTTTTCTTAATAAAAAATATATTAAAAGGGAGATGAATATAATTTTTTAAATTAGAAGCAGTATATAAAAGCAGTAAGCTGCTTCAGTTAAAGCATGGGCCCAATTGGGAAACTTCACAGAGAAGCATCATATTCATTTATATAGGTGAATATCACATGCCAAATACTGGCATAAACTTTTTATGCTAAAGAGAAAGAAGAACTAAATGGTTTCCACTATTGTTCATCTAACTAAAGTGGTGGCGGATGAGGACCCCGCAATATATTAATTAATTTATCTTCCCTCACTTTTTTCGTCATTGAATTTGGACCCATCAACTGAAATTCAATAGGCCTCACTGCCTCAAAGCATAAAGGCCAAAGCTCACGAAGAAACAATTAGAGGTGAAAAATGGACAAGGAATTTATACTGTAAGAGGGAAATGGAAATTACAAGCATCCACTATGCACCTGATATTACCATTGAGTGCCTTGCTTTAGCAGAAGGGACGGCTTGGGTTGGGACCAAATATAACGCCTACCCTCAAAAAGTGAGATGAGAATACTAAGATTTTACTTGATATAGCTTCAGTATTTCTGTTCATCTTCATTATTCTCAACCTTTGATAAAAAATAACAAATGCAATCTATTATTCTCAACCTTTGATAAAAAGTACTCACATCTCATTTTACCCATAAAATTTATCTATCAAGTTTTGATATGAGTATTAAAGAAGCTAGTCGAAGTCTCTATCTGATAAGAGTGGTACTCAACTTGAACCCAAATCTTCTATATATATATTATTTAAATATTATTTTTATATTATAAATACATATATTTATTTTATTTTATTAAAAAATATATATTTACAAATTATATTTTTTTTAATTTTATCAATAAGATAATTTAATTTTAATATAAATTTATAAATAATTATTATATTTGATAATTTTTTAAGGTTAAATTTATTAAGATTTTATATTAATTATATATTTTTAGTTTACATAATATAATTGATATAATTTGTATATTTTTTATGAATTTATATGTAGATAAGTTATAATTTAAAGAAAATTTAATCATTTTGAATTTGTTCGAGTAAAAGGGTTCAGGTTCAAAGATTTAAAGATTTTATGGGTTCGGAGATAAAAATTGATTTTATTACTTGCTTAATTTCAAGTATAAGGACTATAGTACTCTACTCATGTATTACCCATACCCTACCTATGATCATTCTTGAGTACAAATATGAGACACAACAAAATACAATGAAATATGTTTAAATATAATTTGAAGTTTGTGTCATGTCTTATAGCTATATTATAAATTTTTTTGGATGTTTTGGTTATTAGGCTCCAAAACTATATGTCATATAGTTTGTGTCATGTGAAGATGTGAAGAGAATGGACCGAGAAGGAAAAAATAATAATAAATTATAAAAAAATAAATATTTAAATATTTTTTTATTATTGTAAAATATAATATGAGTAAATTATTATTTTAATCTTTGAAAGAACCAATTTGTCTCAATTTAATTTTTAAATCATAAAAATATTTAAATTAGTCTTTAAAAAAATATATCGTATCTCAATTTAATTCTTAAAACCTTAAATTGAGACAAAAAGACATAAGAAATGTAGAGATTAAATTGGAACATAATGTATATTTTAAGAATTAAATTAACTATTTTTATGATTCAGAAACTAAATTAAAACAAATTATATTTTTCAATAATTAAAACAGTAATTTACTTATATGATAATTATATTTTATTTTACATTTCAAAAATTTTATAAAATGATACACTTACATATGGCATTTGAAATCTCTAATATATAAGTATTGGGTAGTAAGATAAAAAAAAAAAAAAATGGTAGTGGCTTTAAAGAACGTAACCATGCTTGAAGCATAATTGGGATTATTGAGGATTTCTTTTTATTTTGAAATAACTTTTTTTAAATAAATTTTTATAAGAAGGACAAAATTTATATATAATGTCTTATATTTATTATCAAATTTTTTCATAAAAATAAAATGTATATAAATTTTTTTTAAGAAGATCCAATTATATAGTGATGGATTATAAAAATCGTAGGCATATTATTTTTTTTTATTAAAAAGTTGATAACAAAGCTACAAAATTACATCTATTTTTTTATTAAAAAAATGTAAGAGAGAACTAGTTATGTTTCACAAAATCATTTAGTAAGTAATTTTATCAATATAATCTTAAGGAAAATCTTTGAAAAAAAGTTTTATATTTTTTATAACTAAAAAAGATGAGTTTGAGGATAGGTACGTAGAAAACTGTTAGCCGTAATTGTGAATTTTGAGTGGATCAACAATTGCTTTTAAAAAAAAAAATATATTTTTTATTTTTACTTCTGTTTTGAAGGAGTTCTAATTCCTACTTCTATATGAATTTTTTTTAATGCATGCCACAAAGTAGAAATAACTTATTTTTTGGAAGTTGAGCTAAAAAGGTTAAATTTTTTTTTTTATAATTTTACTAAATTTATAATTTTTTTCTTTGTAAATTAAAAATTGGTAATTCAATCCTGTTACTTTTAAAATATTTTAATTTAGTTCTAATTAATACTTTTTTTATTTACACAAATATTTTTTTTATTAAAGACAATTTTATTTAAATTACTGTTAAATACATATGATATAATAAAAGAGATAAAAAGTAAATAATAGATTTAAAATAAATACCGTTCATGACATGAGATATAACTTATACAACTTGTGTATATTAAAAGTACCAAGACGGTACATTTTCTTTTTTTTTTTTGGAAAAACCATGCCAGCCAAATGAACTACAAAATGATTAGCAACAAAATATGGAACACTTAGTAAGGTTACAAGAGGGGATTTAGTCAAAAGAGTCTGCTTGGCTAATGCATCTGCATAGGCATTGCCTTCTAGATGAACATGCAAGATTCTAAAATCAGTAAATTCCTAGATGACAGACCTGCACAAATTAATTAGAGGATTGAAGCGGTGACAGTTAGGAATGAAATCAGCTTTAATTAAGTTTAGAGCAATTAAGAAATCAACCTCTATCAAGATATTTTTGTAGTTCCTTTGTTTACCAATTACAATCCTAGAGCGAGTGCCCAAATTTCAGCCAGTAAGCTAGTGCCACTCCTTAAGAATTTAGAGAAACCACAAATCCAAGTCCCATTCATCTCTAATGAGTCCACTCGCTGCAATCAAGCCTGATTTTCCATCATAAGAGCCATCAGTGTTGAGCTTCATCCATCCCTTAGCAGGGGTCTTCCATCCTTCTAGGCAAATGTTGGCATTACTAGCGGCTGAAAGGGGGAGCAGATAAGTGGTGAAATTATGCCGCACAAGCTTTAGTAGTATTGGAAATTGAGAGGGGGCAGAGGGAAGAGTTTTCGAAGATCTTCTTGTTATGGCTTATCCATACGTTCCAAAGAAGATAAAGGAAAAGGGTCCCTTGAGGGATATTAAGATGGGTAGAATGTATGGTAGCACTGGTTTTAACCCAATCTTCCATACTATAATTCCCAATCAAGCTAAGATTGAGGTTTGCTGCTTATTTCCATACCAATTTTGTAATTCTGCATTCTACAAAAAAATCTTCGATTGATTCATTTACTTCATCACATAAGGGGAAAACTTTTGGGATGGACAGACCTCGTGGGTTAGAACATCCTTGCTGGGGATGGCATTGTTAACTATAGACTAGATGAAGAACTTATACCTCGAGTGGCAGTGAAGCTTCCAAACCTATTTAAAATTCCTTAGGACAGCAATAGAAGGGAAGAGGTTATTTTTTGCATTGCAAAAAATGGTATGTGCTGATTTTAAATATTAATCAAAATAACCATCAATATTCGATTTCCAAGAGATGCTATCTCTCATTCCTGAATTTTTGAAGACTGGAAGGGCTCTTATTTTGTTCTTGATGGATTCTGGTAATGCAACTGAAAGGTTTTCCCACAACCAAATTCCTAGGCCACCAGAGATTTCAGCTACTCTAAGATTATCTTTACGGTAGGTAAGGGTGGCCTTGGATGAGGTTTCTAATTGGACCAAGAGAGGTCCAATCATCAAACCAAACGTTATTGTTTCCCAAGTTCGTGATTTTTATTAAGTCTTTTCTGAACCAGGAACCCCTCAAAGTTAAACCCTTTTTAATAATGGATTTTGGAGATTTATTGCTGTCAAGGAATGTTATGCAGAGTTTTTCCCACTCATGGTGGTCTTCCTTCTTGGCTCTCCAAGTCAACTTAGCAAGAAAAGACAAGTTTCTTTATAGTGTTTTGAGAATACCAATTCCTCCCTCTTTCTTTGTCATGCAAATCAAGTCCTAGTTTCTAACGCCTGCCTTTGAACAACCCTTAGCATCTAATTTATGTCTGATTGCCTATGTTGGTGTAGGAAATTCAATATGGTCCTTACAAGCTAAATGGAAGCAAATATTGGGAATGAAAAGACCGAAAGGGGATCAAGGGCAAAGTTAGCAATTTAGCCAAGAAACGTACTATAGCTAAATGAAATTTGAAAATACCCGCAAAGATGGTGAGGGCAAGGTGGTAAATTCTCCCAATTGACCAATGAGGTAGGGACTAATATGAAATAACCTATTCTTTTTCATCCCCACTTTATAATTTCAGGATTTCCTTACCTATCCACTCACACACATATATATAGAGAAAGAAGAGAGGGAGAGGACCAAAAGCTTCCAAGATGATTGATTCTAGAGAGAGAAAGGGGGAGCTAGAGAGAGAAGGTGGCATTTAAAGCAAGAAATTTAGAGTTGAAGATAGGAAACTACTTCTGAATCCTCCTACAACCCATCTGAATTACATCCAGTGAGAAAAACATGGATCAAGGTAGCTAAATCTCCTTTTCTCCCTTATTTTCACTATTCATGGTGGTGAAAAAGCCATTGTGATGATTTCTAAGCATAATGGGAGATGAAAACTCACATTTTCTTATTTCTTTACTTCATTGGATTTTGTATACTAGTTTATTATACTATTGGATGCTTGTATTGTAACACCCCCAATCTTATAGTTCCTTTTAGTTATTTAGATAATATAATATAATATACTATAAGATTGGTAAATTACTATTAGCTCTACCTGAGTAAACTTTTAACTTTTACCAAGTTAAATAATTAAATGCCATTAGTCTGGGTTTCTACACTTAGGTTCTCACATGTAATGCAGCAGAAATAAATGAAATAAAAATATATTGATATACATTCATATACATTCACATACATAATGCCTTTACAAAAGACATACATCTATAGATATGTGAGATCTGTCAGCTGGGGTAAGGAAGCAACAACCTTACCACTTATACCCATTTCAAAAACCTACTAGTGGATAATCTTATATTTCTAACATATCTTAATACATATTTGCCCTCATTCTTTGTACACTAAAAATAATCATCTTGACCCTCTCTAAAAATATAATAATGGATCAGGGTATTAGGGTATGTACACTGTATACTAATTATTTACATGTCCAAAATATTATGATTTCTACACTAATCTTGCAATTCCACCCCTCCTGTAGATGGAGGTGATGGAGGAACTTCTATAACTGCGATAACCCATATTTCTTTAATCACCATAAAATACACCAAAAAGGGTATCTCCCTTATCGTCATTTCTATCTCTAGTAGGATATGGCACCTAGGCATTTGATACACACTAACATTTATGTGAGAATAAATCTCAGTAGTAAAACAACTTGTTTTAAAAACCACAGGCCTGTACCATTGTAATCATATGAAAATATGCTACATTCTTTTTCCCATCAAGTAAAAAATAGTATCTATTGGGACACAATGCATGATTTATGTGTTTATGCCATTGTAGTATAATAGAATGTATAGCATGTGATAGAATGTACTTATGAATGCATGTATAGTTACAGTCCACCAGATATCAACAATATAAAACATGTCATTTCATCACATATATTTGCCATGGTAACATGATCATATTCACATTCAAAACATGAGTTAGGAAAACAATCATATCATAATGGCCAATGCCATATCATCATATGAGCCATCGGGAGAGTTGCCCTGTAACATCCGCTCCTAATATGATTAAGAGATACTTATTAGTTATTAATTTGAGATTAATGCTTTTGTATGTTGCATTAATTGCATGTAGTTGCATTAGTTCAAGGATTTAGTTGAAAGGAATAAAAGTTGAGTCAAAGTGTGACTATGGACTAAATCGAAAAGGGAAAGTTGAGTTAGGCTAAAGTCACCAAAATGGCCAAGGACTAAAATGCAAATAGGGAGATTTAATAATTCAAAAACCCTAAACCCTCACACAACTCAAACTTCAGCATTTTTCTATAGAGAGAGAAGGGTGAGTATAGAGAGAAAGAGGCTGAGCTAGAGTAAGAGGAGAGGATGAGCTTGAAGGAAGGGTGATTTGAGGCTAAGACTTGGTTTTGGAGTAAGGGAAAGGCCATTTTAACACACTATACATGCACATTTCTTCAGAAAATCTAAGCAGTAACTCAACCTAACCCCATTTACGAAATGTTCAACTCTTTACTAAAAAATGATGTTATGAATGCTTTAAGTTATATTTGGAGCTTTAAACCTACATTCTCTATGTTTTCAATTGTTATTGGGTGTTGCTTGCTGAATGTTATGCTCATTTATGCTTGTAAATAATTGTGAAAGTGGGCTTATGCCCTAAGTGCAAAATGTGGTTTGATCCTAGTATTGAGTGAAGAAAAGTTGAGTTTTAGGTTGGCTATAAGTGCCATATGATGTTTAAGTGCTAATGTGGAGTTCATAGCTTGATAAAATGGCTTGAAACATGTTTTAAGGGCAAAACTCCAGATGTAGAAGTAAGTTTTAGAGCTAATCAAACACTAGCAACTGACTGCCAACCCTGGAAGTTGACTGTCATATTCTTCATCTACCCAGAAAACACTTTTTAAACACTAGCAACCAACTTCCGGTTGTAACAACCCCCTAATACGACATACGTGATGCTTATCTGATTAGCGGAAGCATATGGGTCTTTCTAAATAGTTATTCCCGATGTGGAAACATCAGGGGATCGCTACTGGTTGAGCGTAACCCAAATAGACTTCCCGTTGTCCATTCAAATTCCATTCAACCCTAATTCACACGCAGCTAACTAATTATACATACATACATCATAAATTACTCTGGAATGAAATTTAAAACTCATATATACATCACATCATGCATTCATATACATTCCAACTTAAATTCACAAGTTTACAGTGGTAAACCCTACCGAAAATTCGGCAGAGTTTCCTCTGTATTTCGAGCATACCCAAAATACAACAGGCACCTGATTTATACATATACAGTCAATCCAATCACTACAGAAAACATAAAAGACAGAAACCAATATACAACAACATCATCGCAATATATACAAGACAGTTCAAGCCTAAACTAAGCCATTCTTCTGTTTATCACCAAGGCATCATCAGCTATCATCTAGGTTCTTGTCCTTGTCCCTGTTCATCTGAGTAAACAACCTGGTGAGATATAAAATCCTAGTAGAATAATTTACAGTTCAAATACAATTCAAAAATCTGGCTGAATACTCAGCGGTGCGAACACCGAAATCATTTTCCCGAAATCAGTTCAAAAATAGTGAAATACCTTATCTTTAAAATCGTTTTATCACATGAAAATTGCGGCAGATAATCAAAGTCATAAAAATCTATTTCTTTTAAAATCATTACTCAAAATCAAATAGAATCCCATGCCCGGTGTATCTAAATCCATGTTGGCTACCAATCCGCTGTAACCAAGTTTAAATCGTCTTCTAATTAATTGCACGTCATCTAGAGAGAATACCTCTCTTATCGTTGGGTGTGATCCGTAACACCAATCACCCGAATCAAGCCTATATTATGAGTGTGATCCATAACACCAATCACTCACTCAAGGACCGGGTGAGAATCAACATCTAGGGCGTCCCCTAGCATGTGCACATATGCCAATTCTCATCCTTATACAGTCTATTCGAACTCACATGCACACGGTCGGCTATTCCTCAAGGTTCTAGGGTATTACGCCTAAATCACAACGTTTTCCCGTGTAGGCTATCCCCCCTTATACTCCTTAAACCTTTCTTAGGGTCGTCCTGATTTATCGCGTGATCCCTAACGTAGTACAGGCCAAATCAGGTAAAAATAATGTCAATTAAAAGCTTTCTGTACTCGGGATACTTAACGGCCGTCCCATACTGGCTATCAAGTACCCAACCCTAAGTAAATCCGTCTTAAGGGCATCTAAACTCGATAAAAAAAGTGTCTAACATGCAATTAGGGTTTCCAGCACACAAGCATGCAATTTATTCCATCGAAAGCAGCACGTAAATCCATAAAAATCATCTAAATCGTTCAGGTATCCACTAAGTCAAATCTAGGGTTCGGGAAGCGTAAATTATCCTACCTGGTCTCTGGTCGCTCCAAATATATTCAGAACTTCACGTAGTCTCAGTTTCTGAGCCCAATTAATTTCTTGGACATTAAATTAAAGATTCAGGCTTGTCATGTCATTCGTTTAACAATTCTAAATCTGGTTGCCCTAATATCTAGGTCAATTTATTGCCTAATTACGTTCGACAGCTATTTCAATCAGATATCATCAATTTTTGGAAAATCAGACCTTACCAATGTGCTCGGATGATGGAATTTTATCTCGAGGTGGTCTCGGTTTCTCCCGATGCACGTCCAGAAACTCCGGCATGGCGGCGTACATCACGGTGAAGCCAGCAAGTCTAGGAGTCCGAATATGGTGGTGGCGCGGTGATTCACTGCCGTTTGGATGGCATTTTTCAGCCATGAAGATTTACGCACGGTGGACGGAGATTGCCTAGATCCAGGCGCATCCGGCCTCTGTTGAAACGTCGGCGAGATACTGGAGGAAGTTGGCAGCGCAGGCTACACGGTGGTGGGGGCGGTGATGGCCAACGATGACAGACGGCGGTGATCTGAGCTGGCGAAGTTTTCGTGCGGTGGAGGAGAAAAGTGGCATTTTTCAGTGGCGCTGGCGGCCGTTGGTGGCCGTGGGTGGTTGCTAGAGGTTGTGGATGGCGAGGGCTATCGATTGGTGTGCCAAGTGGCGACCCACGGTGGCTATGGTGGCGGTGCACGGTTGAGAAAGGAGGAGAGAAAGGAGAGAGAAAGTGTGGTGAGGAGAGAGAGAGATTTGAGAGAAATAGAGGGAATCTGGGAAATTTAAAGTCTCCGGGGGTGATTATGACTTTTCTCGGACCAGCCGGGGATACTTTAGGGTGTTGACTTCCTTCCAAACATCTGCACGTGTTTCCATATGAAGGTTTTGGCCTCCGTCAGTGAAATTGATGCACGAAACATCTTCTGTCATTTTCTGATCGTCAGATTGCATTTCTTTCCATTTGATCGTGTTTCTGACTTCGAAAGACCTTCTGTTGCAAATTCTCATCCTCAAAATATGTGCCAACCTCAGTTTAAAAGGAATTAGGGTTAAAAGTTCAATTTTATCCTTTAAAAACTCTTTCGGTTGTTACACCGGTCCTTGGAAGTCAACTGCTGTGTTTTTAGTTTTCCAAAAAATTCTCTAGAAAGTTAGTAGCTGACTGCCTCGCTCTAGCAGTCTACTTTCAGGTACAAATTTTCCCATAAATTGCTCACAGAAAGCTAGCAGTTAACTGCTAAGTCTTTAGCAGCCAACTGGTAGCCCTTAGCCAAGACATATTTCTAAGGGCAGTGAGCTAGTAGCTATCTGGCAGCATTGGATCAGTCGGTTGCTAGCCTACTGTCTTAGATAATGAACTCAATGACCTTTTTGAGAGGTAAATAGCCCAAAATATCACTCAAACTAAAGATCTAAACCTGGGATGTAGTGCGTAACATGCAAGAGATAGAGACTTGTGTCACTAGGATGAGAGGATCCTTGTGATAGTGAAATAAAGAGAGCGAAAAACATAAGAGAGGAAAGAAGAAAGTATTCTAAGCATATGCCTTAGTGGTAGATAGTGTAACATCCGCTCCTAATATGTTTAAGAGATGCTTGTTCATTGTTAATTTAAATTTAATGCTTTTTTATATTGCATTAACTGCATATAGTTACATTAGTACAAGGACCTAGTTGAAAATAAATGGAAGCTAAGTGAAGAGGTGACTAGGGACCTAATTGAAAAGGGAAATTTCAGCCAAGAAAAAGTTGTAAAATGACTCAAGGACCAAAATGCAATTACCTCAACTACCCTTAAACCCTTGTTGAACCCTAAACCTTCTCATAACACTCTAAATTCAGTAAACTTATAGAGAGAAGGAGAAGGGCGAGTAGAGAGAGAGAGGATGAATTAGGGTAAGAGTGAAGGGCATTTGTCTTGAAGGAAGGCTGAATTTGAGGCTAGAGAAGTGTTCTACAGCTAGGAAGGCATCACTTAAGCATCATATACACATCCACCTCCTAAAAAATCTAAGGTATTAGCAGAACCTAAACCCTACTTCCACAAAATTTTTTCTTTTAATTGAAAATTGATGTTTATGAATGTTTTGAGTTGTATTAGGGTTAAAACCTACATTCTTTATGTTTCAAATGTCTATTGGGTAATGCTTGCTGAATGAGTGTGCTTGTTATGCTGGTAAATGATGTATAAAAGTTGAGTTTTGCATTAAGTGTGAAAATGAAGTTCAATCTATGTGTTTGGTGGAATGTAGCTATAATACAAGTTGTTTATTGATATAGATGATGTATAAATGTTAGCATTGGGTTTATAAACCTTTGGCATGAGTTTTGATTACGTTTTGGGGCTAAAAATTTGGGTATATCATATGTTTTTACGTAGTACAGAGCATTAGTAGCCAACTGCCAGATCCTGGAAGTTGACTTTCATGTTCTTTGTTAACTAGAAAATATACCCAGAACATATCAGCCGACTGCTAGACCTTAGCAGCCAACTGTCAAGCTCACAGTGATCTACCAATCAACTGTCAAGTCTGTAACAATCGATTGGCTGCTCTCGAGTTGGCTTCCCATTTTAGACAGAACGCATCAGCCGACTACTAAACCTTAGCAGCTGACTGTCGGGCTCACAATAAACTACCAGTTGATTGCTGGGCTTGTAACAGTTAACTAGCTGCTCTAGGTTAGGTTTCTAATTTAGATAGAGAGCTAGCAGCTGATTGCCAGCTCAAGAGCAATCAACTGCCGGCCCAAAATAAAATAAAATAAACTCTATGCCTTGATTTTGAGGGAGAATTAAGCCAATACCCCACTCAAACACAAGATTAAATCTTGGGATGTAATGGTAACAGGTAACAATCAAGTTATTACTTACTCGAACTTGATGGCCCTTGTAAGAATCACATTGAACATGGTGATCCTTGTGATAAAGAAAGAAAAAAAAAAGAAGAAATCCATGGAAAAGAAAAGGAGGGTAGTATTCCTAGGGTATGTATTAGGATATATAGGTTCATGATTGAGTGACCAATGGTTGGTATGGGACAGCCTTAGGAGTTCCATGATTGTACCATGAATTAGAATGGTTAAACATCCACTTAAATTCAGATAGTTTTTGAAAACGCCGTGATGGTTGCAAACTCTAAGTTAGTGCAATTTTCATGGTCATTAAAGTAGACACATACTTAGAGTTAGGTATAACCATGGAATGACTCGAATCAACCTAGTGTATACCTTAGTGAATAGCGTACTGGGATATGATCCCATAAGCTAAATAAGCAATCCCCTATAGGGTAGGAAGGGAATTAATTCCTGCTGTATATGAAATGATTTGCGGTAAGGGCAGTGTCCACTATCATAGGTAGTCCCTACAGGGTAGGAAGGGAAGTAAATTCCCACTGTATATGGAATGATCTGCTATAAGGATAGTGACCACGCGGTACTTGGATCCATTGAGAGACGCTCCAGATAGTACAAAAAAAAATGTATGGTGACTGAATAGTCACAAAGTTATGTATATAGGTATGAAGTGGTACGTGGAGTTAGTTGTTGGGTGGCACTCCTGATAAATCTCATTATATGTTTGATTCTTGTTCATTTATTTTTTTATGAAGGATATGTTGATGTTACCATATGAAATATATGAGATGGAAGTTTTATGATAAAGCATGATATTGAGATGACATCCCATGATGATTTAAGTTCACATCTTTCAAAGCAAATGCATACACCTAAGCACAAACCATGACAACATAATTCATACATTGCATCCCGATAGTACATGTTATGTTTTGAATGTTGAAATGAGAATGCAGAGTATTTCCATATAATTGCGATAGTACAAGTCAACAGATTTTAAAACTAGTTTGCTTGCTACTGAGATTCAATTCTCACATGAATGCTGGCGTGTATTAAATATGTAGGTATTGGCTAGAAATAGAGGTAACCTGAGGAGAGGGACCCTCTATGGGTATTTTGAGGAAGAACAACTGAATAGCTTAGGCTTTTACTTTAATGAGCTAGCCTTTATGATTTTTGGAAGTGTTAGCATAATTTATTTCATGTATAGCCTATAACATATGTATGATCATAGAAATTTACTAGATTAATTAGTGAACACTTGGATGGGAATCATGAGTGACAGTGATGTTGTATCCGTGCCCTAATAGTTATTCTATGTTAATTATGAAAGTATTTAAGCATGATGATTGTATATATATATATATATAGCTAAAGTAACTTATGTATCACATTGTTTGATTTCGCTACGAGATTGAGTGTAAACCTGAGAGTAGAGACCCAACCCAAACCACACTCAAAAAATTAACTATCATAATATTTATATATGATATCTTTTAAAGAACTAAAAGGAACCATAGGCTAAGGGGGTGTTACAGGTGTTATAGATAGGCTTATGATCGAGTGACCGATTATCGATATGGGATAGTCGTTGGGCATTCCACAGTTGTGCTATAAATTAGGATGGTTAAATATCCACTTAAACATAGAGGATTTTGAAAATGTCGTGATGGTTGCAAACTTTAAGCTAGTGTCATCTTCCAAAGGCTATTTAAGAAACACGTACTTAGAGTTAAGCAAAACCATGGATATGAGCTGAATTACCCTAATGTATATGTTAGAGGATAGCATACCAGGAGTGTGATCCATCAAAAAGGGATGGTGATTCCATAGTAATAAGATTCACCCAAAAGCTAAAAGAGAAAATGATCTAGGTAGAGTTGACAGTAACCCCATGAGTTGATAACCAGTCTCGTTTAAGGAAGGAAAATGTTGGGTAGAGTTAACAACTATCCCATTTTTTATGAGATGGTACTCGAATTTGGCTGAGGGATACCTCAGAATGTACAAAAAGTTAAAGTTTAAGTGTGGCTAACTAGACACAAACTCATGTATAAAGAAAGTGGTATGTGGAGTTGTTCGTTGGGTGATGCTCCTAATAACTCTTATGATATATTATTTTTTCTGCTCATATGTTAAATGTAAAGGCATGTTTATTACCCCAAAAAATGTTTATATGAAAGTCATGATGAGAATGATGATGAATAGACTTCCCATATTGCAAATTTCATATGTTTTAAATGCACATGTATAAATCTGAGCACATGACAAGAGAGTATGCTGCATGCATTGCATCCCAATAGTATATACTATGCTTTCATGATGAAAGAATGTAGAGTTTTTCCTTATAAGTGCAATGGTACAAGTTAGTAGTTTTCAAAGTAGGTTACATTGATACTGAGATTAATTTCTCACATAAGTGTTATCGTGTACCAGATGTGTAGGTCTCGGTTGAAGATAAAGGTAACATAGAGAGAGGTACCCTTCATGGGGTACATGGAATTATTTCTTTTGGATAGTATAGAAATATATTCATTTTGTACTAGTCTTTATGATTTTTGAGAAAGGCTAGTATAGATTATCTCTTGTATAACCTATCTTAACTTGGATGTATATGGATTAACTAGCAACTATCAGTAGGTTATTTGATGGGGTTATGAGTAACAGGAATGTTACCTCCATGCCTAATATCTATTTAATTATAGTTAACAGATTGAGTGTGCATGTTTGTGTATAGTTATCTAGAGTAAACTATATATATATGATATGATATTCTGCTGCAATTGTAACAGCCCCAATCTTATAGTTCCTTTTAATTAATTAAATAATATCATATAATACAGGATTGGTGAGTTACTACTATCTTTACTCGAGTTAATTTTCTTTACTTTTATCAAGTTAAATAATTAAGTGCTACTAGTTTAGGAATTATACACTCGGGATCCCCACATAATATTGCAATGAAAATAATTAAAATAAAACATATAGATAAAATATATATACATATATTTTCATTCACATACATGATCCATTTACATTCATTATAGTTTTTGTGCAACAGACATATACCTATAGATATGTGAGAGTGTCAACTAGGGTAAGGAACAATAAGCCTATCACTCATACCAATTTAACAAAAGACCGCTAGTGGATTCCTACCTCATATATCTTAATACATATATGCCCTTACTTTATACTTCCAAAAATCATTCTCCTAATCTTACCAAAATGATAATAAGGATTCAGGGTATCGGGCTTGTCAAAATCTGACTATAAAACCCTAAAATTTCATAGAATCTGGGTGTAAGGGGAACTTTTAGTATAAAAATAATCCACAATTCCTTCACAATTGGGAAATATCCCAAGAAGGGTATTTCCACTATCTCTACTTCCATCTTTAGTATGACCTAATACCTAGGCATCTGATACACACCAACATTTTATATGAGAATCAATCTCAGTAGCAATAACAACCTGATTTAAAAAACTGTTGATCTGTACTAGCGTACTTTTATAAAAAACACTATATTCTTCTTATCATCAATTAAAACATTATGCCTATTGGGATACAATGCATGAATTATACAGTTATATCATCTCATGTCTCATACTCATACTTATGCAATCATTACATATTTATCACATAGGATATACATATATCATAAGATTATACCACATATCCATCACACAGGATATACATCACATTATAATGGTAACAGGGCATCACATAGAAATAAGAGTATAAACAAGGAAATCAGAGCATATTCTTATGGTTAATGCCAAATCATGATCATCACAAGATCATACCAAGAGAAATCAGGAGAGTCACTGAGCGAACAACTCCTCATATAAAACCCTCACTCTCAGGTGAGTTTTCATAGTCTGTAACTACTCACAGTTCTCAACTACAATCTGTTTATAATTCGATAGTTCTTGACTGCAATTCATGTACATGCTAGAGCATCCTACAATGGATCCAAGTACATCCATCCACAACACCCCCATGAGGGTCTCTATCCACCGCTCTGACAAATCATTCCCTACCTCCAAGAACCACAGGGTCCCTTCTCACCTCTCTGGCAGATCCTTCCCTATATATCTGGGATCATTGTTCTTAATAGATCATTTCCCTATAATACTATTCATAAGTCTATAGACTAGGGTGATTCGGCTCATACCATGGCTATGTATAACTTTAAGTATGTGAATCCTTTTGATTGGCCATTGGGGAATTCACTAACTTAAAATGAATAACCACTATGGTGTTTACAAAATTATGTAATCTAACCATGAAAAGTCCCTACTGTCGTCCCATACCAACAATTAGTCACTCAATATGGGCCTATCTACCACTATCCATACACTAAAAATACTTCCTCATTTCTCTTTGTAGTTTTCATGCTCATTCCTTTTCAAAATCTCATCTCTTTCTTGCTCTTTTTCATTAATTCTCAACCCTCTTGTTACCTATTATATATTCTAGGTTTAAATCTCTTATTTACGCGGAGTTTTAGGCTAAGTATGCTTCAAACTAGGTCATTGAGTCCATTTTTCCAAAATAGGGGCCTGCCAGTCGACTTTCACCCTCTTGGAAGTTAACTTGCAGCTCACTGCCTCAAAAATTTTTTGAATCCAAGGGCTACCAGTTGACTAATGTAGCCTAACAGTCAACTACTACATTCTTGGTAAATTTTTGGAAAATATTAGCACGACAATCAACTTTCACAGGCTGGCAGTTGACTACTAACACTCTGGATGCATTTCTAGGCAACTGAAGAACACAACAGTTGGCTAATAGGGCCTATAAGTCGATCGCTACATGACACTCTATTTTTAAAACTCACGGTTGGCCTAAATTTTTTCCTAAGAACTTTTTTGTAAATCATTTTTTACCCTCATTAACTCAATACCAGTATAAAAGCATCATTTATCACATAAAAATAGCTTAAACTACCATTTATTCTCACTCAAATCTTGGATTAAACCTTGTTTTCATACAATAAGTAAAAACTCATTTTCCATAATCTGATATCTAGATGAATAAATATACTTTTGCAATTTAAAATGCCTAATAACATTCAAAAACATCAAGAATGTAGTTTTAATCCCTTTCTTACTTTAAACAATAGCAAAATCATCATCTTCATCAATATGAACAATATTTTGAAATTATAGAGATTGGGTTGTTTTGCTACCTTATTTCTTGCTAAAGAAGTGTGTAAATGATAGTAGATGCCTTCCTAATCTTTCTTAAAATCAACTCTACTTTGAAATCTCCTCTTTCTTTTAAATTCTCCATATTTTCTCTCTCTAGAACTTCTCTTTCACCCTCTATGTCCTGAACTTAGAATAGTAAATGGAAGGGTTTTGGTATTTTGGCCTATTTATAGGTAGTCTATCAATTGCAATTCTGATCCTTATTCTAGATATTTAGCTCAAAATGATAATTTTCTCGGCCACATGATAAATTATCATTTTACCCCTGAATCATTGGTAGGCAAATTCAAATTTTTGGTTGCTACAGTAAATTTTTTGGCAAAAATTATGGCATGCCACCCTCGAATATGGAAAGCTTACATAACTTCCTCCATTAAACCTTTTCTTTTCATTTAGGTCCCCGTTCTTTGCTTTTTAATTTAGTCTTTCACTCTAATGCAACTACATGCTATCTAATACAGCAAACACAAGCAATTAATTTATTTAAAATCAACAAAACATCTCTTAATAAATAGGAGGAGCAGTTGTTACATTTCTTCCCTCCTTTTAAGAAATTTCATCTTCGAAAATTGTATATACCTATTAAAAATTTTCTAGAAAATTTCTTCTTATCTCATCCTTTTTCTCCCAAGTGGCTTCTTGTGGTGATAACTGATCCCACAATACTTTTACCTGTGGAATAGTCTTATTCCTCAATTTTCTTACCTCAGTACCAATGATTCTTAAAGGTCTAGGATAATAAGTTAAATTATCTTTCAATTTTACTATAATGGCATCAAGAACATGCATAGAATCGGGAATATATTTACGAAGTTGAGAAACATGAAAAATATTGTGGAGATTGGACAAAAATGGGGGTAAAACTATCTGGTAAGCAGATGAACCAATTCTTTTTAGAATATGATATGGTCCAATGTATCTAGAATTTAGTTTCTTGGACTTAATAGCCTTACCAATACTAGTAACTGGAGAAACCTTGAGGAAAACATGATCTCCTTCTACAAATTCTAATGGTCTCCTCCTCTTATCAGCATAACTTTTTTGCCTCTCCTAGGCCTTAGACATTTTCTCTCTGATTATTTTTATTTGATCAGTAGTTTTTTGAACTAACTCAAGCCCTAATATTTGTCTCTCTCCCACCTCAAAACCAACATAATGACAACCTACACTTTCTACTATGTAAGGCTTCATATGAAACCATTTCTATACTAGAGTGGAAACTATTGTTATAAGAAAACTCCACTAAAGCCAAAATTTTATCCCAATTCCCTTTTTGTTATAATGTACAAGCTTTAAGCATATCTTCTAAATTCTGGATGGTTCTTTCAGTCTACCCATCGGTTTGTGGATGATAAGCAGTACTAAAATTCAACTTAGTTCCAAATGCCTTTTGTAAAACTCTCTAGAATCTAGGATCTCTATCATATACTATACTAGGTATTCCATGGAGTATCACTATTTCTTGTATGTACAATTGAGCCAACCTATCCAATGAAAAATTTATTTTGATAGGTAAGAAATGTATAGATTTAGTTAATTTGTCCATAATCACCTAGATTGCATCATTCCCCGAATGGGTTCTAGGTAAACTTACCATAAAATCTACGAAAATTCTCTCCCATTTCCATTCAAAAATCTCTAGAGGTTGTAACATTCCTGTAGGTTTCTAAGGTTCAATCTTCACCTTCTAACAAACTAGGAATTTAGTAACATACTTAGCTATATGCTTTTTCATACCTGCCCACCAAAAATTTGCTTTCAAATCTTAGTACATCTTAGTGGCACCAGGATGAATAGTATAGTTGCTCTTATGAGCTTCCTCTAATATTTTAACCCTTAATTCTCTTGATTCTAGGATATATAATCTATTTTGGAAGGTTACGACCCTGTCAATTTCTTCCTTGAATTCCTTTGGGTCCTTCAAGGACTTTAAGAATTCATCTTCCCTTTGGGCTTCTAGGATTTGAGTCCTAAGATTATTCTCAATTCTTATTTCACTCAAATATAGCCTATCTGGCAACATCAAAGTGGACAAACTCAAATTCCTAAACTTCTCAATCAAGTTCATTTCACTCACCATCATGTGAGCTACATGAAAGGATTTCCTACTTAATGCATCCGCCACTATGTTTGCCTTTCCTAGATGGTTTTTCAATTTGAAATCATAGTCCTTAATAAAATCCATCCATCTCCTTTGCCTCATATTCAACTCTTTTAGGTTATGGTTACTAAATACCTCAAATCCAGCTTCATAAAAATAATGTCTCCAGATTTTCAAGGCAAACACTATGGCTGCTAACTTAAGATCATGGGTAGGATAATTTTTCTCATAGGGTCTCAATTGCCTAGACATATATGATTTGGGATCCTCTGCTTGGCACTTCTTTACTTGGCACTTTTAGCGGCGATTTTTTTCGCTGCTAAAGTTGTTTTAATATTATTGTAACGAATATTATTGCTGTTATAAATTTTGTTTAAATAATTAATTTTGAAAAAGTTATAGTAGCAATACTTTTTGTTGCAAGAAATTTTAGTAGCGAAAAAAATCGCCACTAAGTGCCAAGCAGGTGCCAAGAAGAAAACTACCAAGCAGAGAATCCGAATGCAGACATATGTCCTACTGCTCTTTTATTCTACATCAAGACACACTTTAAGCCCTTCTTAGATGCGTCATAATACACTTCAAAGATTTCTAATGGATCTAGAATGATTAAGACATGTGTAATGGACAATTTTTCCTTCAAAGTTTGGAAACTATGTTCACATTTGGCATCCCACTCAAATGGAACATCCTTTCTAGTCAACTTAGTCAAAGGTAATACAATCTACAAAAACCCTTGAATAAATCTCCTATAGTAATCGGCTAATATAAGAAAACTATAGATCTTCATCACTATTGTGGGTCTCTCTTAACCAACTACTGCCTCTGTCTTACTAGGATCTATTACTACTCCACCTCTAGTGATTACATAACCTAAGAATCTTACCTCTTCTAACTAGAACTCAAACTTTTCAAGTTTAGCATACAATTGCTTTTCCCTAAGCAACTGCAGTACAATCCTAAGGTGTTGTTCATGCTCTTCACTACTTTTAGAATATATAAAAGTGTCATCGATAAAAACTACCATGAATTGATAAAGGTAGGGTCTAAAGATACTATTCATGTAATCTATGAAAATACCTAGAGCATTTATCAATCCAAATGGTATTACAAGAAATTCATAATGCCTATATTTGGTTCTAAAGGTTTTCTTTGGTATATCTTTTGTTCTTACTTTAATTTCATGGTATCCCGACCTCAAATCAATCTTGGAAAACACAGTAGCTTCTCTTAATTGATCTAACAGATCATCTATTCTAAGGAGGGGATACTTATTCTTTATTGTCACTTTGTTCAATTGCCTATAATCTATACACAATCTCAAACTTCCATCCTTCTTCTTAACAAACAACACTGGTGCTCCCCATGGTGAAGCACTAGGTTTAATGAATTATTTTTCTAAGAGGTCCTCTATCTGTACCTTTAATTCTATCAACTCTAAGGGAGACATCCTATAGGGTGCTTTAGAGATTGGTTCCATTCTAGGAATCAACTTTATAGAGAACTCTGTCTTTCTCTCAAGTGGAAGAATTAAGATTTCTTCTGGAAAGAAATTTGGAAATTCATTTACTATAGGGATAGTACTAAGCTTATGCTAAATCTCAACTTTGGAAGAACATAGAAAATGCATTCTCTGATTATTTTCCTCAACACTCCTATTCACTGGTAAGGTATCTATAAAAGTCACAAATATATCTGAACATCCAAAATCACATTGTTTATAGACAACTAGTTCATCCCAAGAATAATGTCCGAATCCACCAAAGGTAAACAAATCATATCAAGAAGAAAAGATCTATTCTCAATACCAATAGGACAATTCAAGCAAGCTAAATAAGACAAAACATGCTCTTTAGCTGGAATAGAATAGAAAATTGGCAAGGTAAACCGAACACATGTAAATTTAATCTCTTCACGTATTTCAACAAAATAAAAGAATGAGTGGTGGTAGAATTAAACAGCACAATTAAAGATACATCATTTATTAAACATACTCATCGATGTGCTTTTTCATGCCTAACCACAAAAATCTTCCCTTTAAGTCTTGGTACAACTTAGTGGCACTGGGATGAATAGTGTAATTGCTCTGATGGGCTTTCTCTAAAATGCTCTCTCTAATTCCCACTAGACTCGGGACATAAACCCTATTCTGGAAGGTCATTACTCTATCAACCTCCTTATGGAATTCCTTTAGGTCCTTTAGGGACTTTAAGAACTCATCCTCTCGTTGGGCCTCTAGGATCTTAGTCTTAAGGTTACTCTCAATTCGCAATTCTCCTAGACATATTTTATCTGGTAATATGATTGCAGATAAACTCAAGTTCCTAAAATTCTCAATTAAGGTAATCTCACTCACCATCATTCGTGCTATGTGAAGGGATTTTCTACTCAAGGCATCAGCCACCACATTGGCTTTGCTTGGATGGTATTTCAACTCGAAATCATAATCCTTAATGAACTCTATCCATCTCCTCTGTCTCATGTTCAGCTCCTTTTGATCAAAGAGGTACTTGAGACTTTTGTGGTCACTGAATACCTCAAACCTAGACCCATAAAGGTAATGCCTCCAGATTTTCAAGGCAAAAACTATGGCTGCTAGTTTCAAGTCATGATTAGGGTAGTTGCACTTATGAGGCCTTAACTTTCTAGAAGCATAGGCCACCACCTTTCCCTCTTGCATTAAGACAAATCCTTTTTCTTCACAAACAACACTGGTGCTCCCCATGATGAAGCATTGGGTTTAATGAATTGCTTCTCTAAGAGGTCCTTTATCTGAACCTTAAGTTCACTCATCTCTAAGGGAGACATCCTATAGGGTGCTATAGAGATCGGTCCCACCCTGGGAACTAACTCTATAGAGAATTCCACTTCTCTTTCTGGTAGAAGACTAGAGATCTCCTCGGGAAAGACATCAAAAAACTCTATAACTACAGGGATACTATCAAGCTTATGCTGACTCTCGACCTCAAAAGAACACAGAAAATATAATCTTTGGATCTTTTCCTCAGTACCCCTATTCACAGGTATAGTATCCATAAAAGTTACAGACTTCTCAAAACAATTTAAAACCATTTTATTAAAAGATAGCCAATCCATTCCTAAGATAACATCTAAATCCACCAAAAGCGGACAAATAAGGTCAATAGAAAAAGGTTTACTTTCCACAATGATAGGGCAATTTAAACAAGTCAAGGAAGTCAACATATGTTTTCCAGCTGCAGTAGAAATAGACAAGTCATATGGCAATTTGGTCACAGGTAGGCTTAACTTTTCCACACATTCATGAGAAATAAATGAATGAGTAGCGCCAGAATCATACAGTACAATTAAAGGAATATCATTTATGAAACATTGACCTTTTATAGAATCATCAGATCGGTTCACCTCTTTGCCCTTGAGGGTGTAGACTCTCCCTCTAGTTAAAGGCTTAGGGGCCTCAGTTGGTTTCTTCAACAATGGGCACTCCCTGCTAAAGTGTCCTGGCTTGCCACACTTGTAGTAGACGTTCTGTCCCACCAAATAGGGCTTATTCCTATGACTCTTCCCAAACTTGGGGTAGTTACTTGGAGTAATTTGCCCACCCATGGGCTTCTTCCCAGTCTGTACCTCCTTACCCTTACCAGAGTCCTGTGGCATCTTTCTCTTAAGGGGGTTATACTCCTTTTTCCCCTTAGCGGCCTCTGTTAGGGCCTTTGCCACTATACGACACTTATTCGCTAGCAAGGCATAGTTCTTTATCTCCATTGGAGCTACAACATTTTTCAAATCCTGATTTAGCCTAGCTTATAAGTGAATGGCCTTCCATGCTTCATCCTGCCTAACTTGCAAGTAAGAGGAAAACTTAGATAGCTCCTCAAACTTAGCCAGGTACTCATTAAAGGACATGTTACCCTGTCTTAACTTCATAAACTCTACTTCCTTATCATTCCTTACATTTTGAGGGAAATACTTCTCCAAAAACACCTCCTTAAAAGAGTTCTAGGTGATTTGGACTTCTTGGGCCTCCATTAACTGCTTGGCCCCTTTCCACCAGTCCTTAGCCACCCCAACTAGCATGTAGGTGGAGAACTATACCTTCTAGGCATCCGTATTTCCTAGTAGTGAAAACATCTTCTCCATTTGAGTTAGCCATTCTTTAGCCAGCTTTGGGTTAAACTTACCCCTAAAGGTCAAAGGTTTGGCTTTTTGAAACTCAAACCATCCCTTGTAGGTCTGATCCCTCACTAGTTCTACCTCAAGGATAGGGTTTTTATAAACATTCCTTTCCTCCTGCATTTGCCTTAGCACTTCAGCAGTGGTAGCCGCCTGTTGTGTGGCAGCGGTAGCCTATTGGGTGGCAGCAGTGGTCTATTCCCTCATGGCCTCCACCATCCCCATTAAGGTTTGCATTACTCGACCCATATTTACTTCTCCATCCTTGTCCCTTGTACCATTTCTCCTAGGAGGTGCCATAGCTTACTTTTCAAAACAAACATTATTGAGGTGATTAGTCTCATTAACAGAATATTTATCAAAGAATATATGGCTTCACATGAAATACTGTACATTCCATAACCTAACACTTCATTCCTCAAGTCAAAATATAGTA
Organism: Senna siamea; assembly: GCA_031216115.1. Lineage (NCBI taxonomy): Eukaryota > Viridiplantae > Streptophyta > Magnoliopsida > Fabales > Fabaceae > Senna > Senna siamea. The sequence continues at coordinate 12,753,283 of CM062355.1, read as the reverse complement.
CAAGTAGTCAACTACCTAGGCCTAGCTAACTAACCTCTAATAGTCTCTATCCTGAGGAATCTACCCATACTAACTAGTTAGCATTTACTGCTACCAAGTCAGTTATGTGATAACCGTTGCAGCCATGCTTTGATACCAATAAATGTAACACCCTTTATCGTACGGTTCCATTTTTATATTTAAAAGCTATAGTATAAAAATAATTATCAGAGTGTTGGTGTTATAATTACCTCTTCCCAAGCAAATTTTAAACTTTTTACCAAGTTAATTTATTGAGTACATTTGGGTTAGTCTCTACTCTCGGGTTCTCTCAATATCGCAGCGGAATAAATACATATAGCATACACCTGGATTAACTATACATATACATGCATTCTTAATTAAATATAATCAATTAACTATTGGGTATGGAGGCAACAATCCTACCACTCATAACCTGATTAAATAGTCTAAGCATCAATCCAGCCTAATTCATATACAGATAAGTTAGATTAGGCTATACAAAATAATCTTACAATGGCCCTTCTCAAAATATCATGAAGGCTAGCTCAATCTTAACATGTACTTATGCTATCCAAAATAAACAGTTTGTGTGCCTAGATTGGACACTTCTGCATACCTTACCTTCTTTCTCCAGTCTAAAAGGACCTACACATCTGGTATATGTTAACACTATTGTGAGAAATGAATCTCAGTTGCAATACAACTAGTTACAAAATTCGTTAACCTGTACCATCGTGCTCGCACGAAAAATCGCTACATTCTTTCATAAAACATATAACATACTATGAGGATGCAATGAGTGTAGCATTTAATCATGTTATATACTTATATGTATGCATGTGCATTTAAAACATATCAACTTTAAAACATAGGAAATGTATTCATCATCATTCTCATTATAAAACATTTCTTGTAAAACACATATGGGACAGTAAACATAACATCATTTCATTTCCATAACATGCGAGTAGTACATAAAACACCCTAAGAGTAATCGGGAGAGTTGCCCAACCACAACTCCACGCACCACTGTCTATATGAATGAGCACATGTCTAGTTAGCCATGCCTTAACCTTTTGTACATTCTGAGGTATCCCCCAGTGGATCCAAGTACCTTAATGGTCCCTACCCCTTACTGGTAGATCATCCCTGACTAGTAGGATTTCTCCCTTTCGTCCCAACGGGGCTAGCATAACTCTCATGGGATCACTGTCAACTCTACCCGAATCATTCCCTCTCCGCTTTTAGGCAGATCATAACACTATGGAATCACTACCATTCCTTCAAGGTGGATCACTCTCCTGGTATGCTATTCTCTATAAATACTCTAAGGTGAATCAGCCTATGCCCATGGTTATGTATAACTCTAAGTATGTGTTTCTCATATTGCCCTTCGGAGACAACACTAACATAAAGTTCACAACCATCACGGTGTTTTCGAAATCATCTAAGTTCAAGTGGATGTTTAAACATCCAAATTTATGGCACAACCATGGAATGTCTGATGGCCATCCTATACCGACAATCGGTCACTCGATCATGAGCCTATCTACCCTAAGACATACATTGAGAATACTTTCCTCTTTCCCTATTTGTGGTTTTTGATCTATTTTTCTTTCACTATCCCAAGGGTGTCATCACCCAAAACTCATAGTTTCCTTGCCTACCAATGTTGTGAGCCCATAATTAAGTTAGTATAAAGAATTACTAACCTCAATTACCATTAAAAAACTCATTTCACAAGTTAGAGGGCTGCTAGTTGACTATTGGAAGGCTAGCAGTCAGTTGGTAGGTCTCTGAAATCTTCTGGTGCCAATCAGTAAGCACGCTGACAGCCGGCTAATGGCTTCCTGGAATGCTTTCTTGGTAAAAATATAGCACGACAATCGATTGCAAGGGTAGCCAGTGGACTGCTTAGTGCAAACCTAGGCTCGACAGACGACTACTAGGAACCTGGTAGTTGGCTGCTAAGCCTTTGTCTACACTTCTGGGTTTCCAAGAACATGATAGTCAACTATGGGGATGGCTAGTCGACTGCTTAGTGCAGACCCGGGCTCGATAATTAACTGCTAGGTATCTGGCAATTGGCTGCTAAGCCTCTATCTACACTTCTAGGTTTTCTAGGAACATGATAGTCGACTGCCCCTACTTAGTAGTCGACTGCTATGCTCCGCTGCAGTTTAGAAAACATAATTTTGAGAACGCCCAATCCAGAATGCGTTCTATTTTCAATTCTAAGCATCTGAGCTTAATTCCCATACAACAAACTTTACTTTTCATTAAACATTTCTCATTCATTAGCTCAAACATGGGACATTCAAGGAAATCTAGTCAATATCTCTAGATGAACACAACCTAGCCCTTCCAATCCATTACAAGCACATATATGAGCATACATTCAGCAACATAACATCCCATAAAAGTAGAAAAGCGTATAGAATGTAGATTTAACCCCAATCTCAATTCAAAGATGTAGAAATCCATATTTTCCAACAACAGTAATATTTCAGAAAAAGATATGGGTTTTGGATGGATTGCTACCTTGATTCTTGCAAATGTGTGTGCTTGATGTGTTAAAAATAATTCCCCTTTGCTGTAGAACTAATTTCCAGCTTCAATCAGCCGTTTCCTTTAGCAAAAATCTCCCTTCTTTATCCTAACTTCCCCCTTTCTCTCTCTACTCACCCCTCCTGCTTCTCTCTATAAAATCTGAAGGTTTGGAAGTGTGTGGGAGTTTAAGGGCTACAGCTAGGGTTTTAAGAAGTTTGGGGAATTTACTCTTTGGTCCCTGGGTTGTTTTGCACTATTGGCCTCACTTACTTTTCCCTTTTCAATTGAGTCCTTAACCACCTCTTACTAAACTCTCATTTATTTCCTTTCAATTTAATCCCTAAGCTAATGCAACTATATGTATTAATTCAACATATACAAGCATTAAACATCAAATTAACAATTATCAAACATCTCTTTAATAATAATTGGAGCGGATGTTACACTTGTCATTCATACCCATTTAACAAAAGACTGCTAGTGGATACCTACCTCACATATTTTAGTACATATATGTCCTTACTTTATATGTCCAAAAATCATTCTCTTGATCCTCCTAAAATGATAATAAGGATTCAGGGTATTGGGCTTGTCAAAATCTCACTATACAACTCTAAAACTTACAGGAGGTTTATCTAAGGGCTTTTACAAATAACAATGCCAATGACTAAGTTAACCTAGAAGGATGTTCCATTTATGTGGGATTCTAAATGTGAACATAGTTTCCAAACCTTGAAGGAAAGTTAACCACTGAACTTGTACTAATTATCCCAAATCCTTTAGAGAGGATTGAGCTATACTGCGATGCATCTAGAAGAGGTCTAGGGTGTGTCTTAATGCAAGAAGAGAGAGTAGTGGCCTATGCTTCTAGAAAACTAAGGCCTCATAAGGGAAATTACCCCACTTATGACCTTGAATTAGCCACTATAGTGTTTTCCTTGAAAATTTGGAGACACTAACTTTATAGGTCTAGGTTTAAGATATTTAATGACCATAAAAGTTTCAAGTACCTCTTTGATAAGAAGGAATTAAACATGAGACAGAGGAGATGGATGGAATTCATCAAGGATTATGATTTTGAATTGAGATACCATCTAGGTAAAGCCAATGTTGTGGCAGATGCCCTAAGCAGAAAATTTCTCCATATAACTCAAATGATGGTAAGTCAAATGAGCTTGATAGAAAATTTTAGTAATTTGAGCTTATACGCATCGATGCTACCAGATAGAATTTATCTAGGTGAATTATAGATTAAGAGTGACCTTAGGACTCAAATCCTAGAGGCTTAAAAGGAGGATGAATTCTTAAAGTCCTAACAGGACCCAAAGGAATTCCATAAGGAGGCTGATGGGATAATGACCTTTCAGAGCAGGGTTTATGTCCTAAGTATAAGGTAATTAAGGGAGAAAATCTTAGAGGAACTTATAGGAGTGACTATACTATTCATCCTGGTGCCACTAAGATGTATCAAGACTTGAAGTGAAGATTTTGGTGGCTAGGCATGAAAAAGAACAACGATGAGTATGTTGCTAAGTGCTTAGTGTGTCAGTAGGTGAAGATTGAACATCAGAAACTTGTTGGGTTGTTGCAACCTCTTAATATCCCTAAATGGAAATGGGATAAGATTTCTATAGACTCTTTTGTGGGATTACCCAGGACTCAATCAGGAAATAATGCTATTTGGGTAATAATAGATCGATTAATTAAGTCTACACATTTCCTACCTATTAAGATCAATTTCTTCTTAGATAAATTAGTTTGTGTGTATATTTTAGAGATAGTGAGACTTCATGGGATCCCTGCTAGAATTGTCACAGATAGAAACCCTAGGTTTACCTCTAGATTTTAGAGAGCCTTCCAAGAAGCTTTTAGTACAAGGCTAAGCTTGAGTACTACTTATAAGCTTGAGTACTACTTATCATCCTTAAAAGAATGGACAAACGAAAAGGACTATTCAAAATTTAGAGGATATGCTTAGGTCATGTGCCTTGAAGCATAAAGGGAGTTAGGACCAAAGCCTAGCATTGACAGAATTCTCATACAATAATAGTTTCCATTCTAGCATAGGGATGGCACCTTATAAAGCTTTGTATGGGAGAAAGTGTAGATCACCTCTTTGTTGGTTTGAGGTAGGGGAAAGACAATTGCTTGGACCAGAGTTAGTACAGTAAACTATAGACCAAATTAAGATGATGAGGGATAAAATGGCTAGAGAACAGGATAAGCAAAAGAAGTATGCTGATAAGAGAAGAGAACCACTGGAATTTGATGAGGGGGATCATGTTTTCCTTAGGGTATCGCCTGTTATTGGTATAGGTAGAGTTATTAAGTCTAGAAAGCTGAATCCTAGATTTGTTAGACCATTCCAAATTTTGAGAAGAGTTAGTCAATCTGCCTATTAGATAGCTTTACCCTCATTCTTGTCGAACCTTCATAATGTTTTCCATGTGTTGCAACTTCAAAAATACATCCATGATGCATCACACATTCTTGATGCCAATACAATACAGTTAAAAGAAAATTTTACTTGTCATCCAAAACCTTTAAGAATCAACATGAATGAGGTCAAGCAATTGAGGAACAAGGTTATCCCTCTAGTTAAGGTATTATGGGATTAGTTATCTCCACAAGAAGCGACATGGGAGAAGGAAGAGGACATGAGGAAGTTCTACCTAGAGTTATTCAAGTAGGTACGTTCTAATTTTGACGATGAAATTATTTTAAAGGAGGGGAGAAATGTAACATTTGCTCCTAAGAAACATGTTCATAGCTTGAGAAAATGGCTTGAAACATGTTTTTAGGGTAAAACTCTAGATGTAGCATTAATTTTTAGAGCTAATCGAATGTAACACCTGTAACACCTCCTTAGCCTATGGTTCCTTTTAGTTCATTAAAAGATCTAATATGTATATTATAAATACCTGTAACACCTCCTTAGCCTATGGTTCCTTTTAGTTCATTAAAAGATATAATATGTATATTATAACAGTAGTGTGTTACTGTTACACATCTACCTGAGAAAATTTAAAACTTTTTACAAGTTAATTATTTGAGTGCGGTTTATGGTTGGGTCTCTACTCTCGAGATTACACTCAATCTCACAGTGGAATAAAACAATGTGATACATAAGTTACTTTAGCTATATGTACAAGTATCATGTGTAAATACTTCCATAATTAACATAGAATAACAATTGGAGCATGGAGATGACATCCCTATCACTCATGGTCCCATCAAACATTTCTATTCTTAAATCCTAGCTAATCCATATACATCTAAATCAATATATGCTATACATGAAATAAACTATGCTAGCACTTCCTCAAAAATCATGAAGACTAGCCCAATAAATTTAAAGCCTACGCTATCCTGAATAACTTTCTCAAAATACCCATAGAGGGTACCTCTCCTTAGGTTACTTCCATCTCTAACTAGTACCTACACATCTAATTCCTACAAGCATTCATGTGAGAATTGAATCTCAGTAGTAAGCAAACTGGTTTTGAAAATTTGCTAACTTGTACTGCCATAATTATACGAAAATACTCTGCATTCTTATCTCAACATTCAAAACATAACATGTACTATTGGGATGCAATGCACGAATCATACTTTATCATAAAACTTCCATCTCATAAATTTCATATGGTAATACCAACATATTTATTTCAAAAACATGAATAGGAATCAAACATATAATAAGAGTCATTGGGAGCACCGCCCAGCACATAACTTTGTGACTACTCAGCCACCATACATTTTTTTTATACTATCTGGAGTGTCCCCCAGTGGATCCAAGTACCATGTGGTCATTGGTAGTTGGACATGTATATAATGTTTAGATGATACCTTCCTAGATGTGGAACACTTCTCTTGCCTCAAATCTGGCCTTCCTTCAAGCCAAATGCCTTTCACTCTTGCCCTAAGTCACCTTATCTCTTTACTCGCCCTTCTCTTTCTCTCTTTAAGTTTGCTGAAGTGTGAGTGTTGAGCGAAATGGAAGTAGCCTAAATCGTGAAAATGGGGTTATGAGATAGCAATACAGGCATCGTGCTACTAGGCGAAGCGGTGGAGTGCTGTACCCTAGATGGCAAGAGTTGATGTGTCCGATTCTATACAAAATTTCTTGATGTGAATTGTCCATTTTGTGAGCATTTTTTGTGTAATTTTGTTATTAAAATCACTTAAGTTTGCTTTATTTTTGTTTTCAGGCATTTTATCGAGTCTTCGTCAGCAAACGAAGTAATTTGGAGTGAAGGAAAATCCAAACATCGTGCAAGAGGAGCTCCATTGTGCAAAAGGCTGAAGTGAACAGTAGAAAAAAATATATATATAAAAAAAAGGAAGAAAAAGAAGAGAGGTTCATTGTGAAATAGATTGGAGAGGAGTGAATAGTGAAGCGTGAAGACTCATCACGCGAGAGGAGTGAATAGTGAAGCGTGAAGACCCATCACGCGAGGGGAGTGAACAGTGCACCACCGCCACCGAGGGAGGCCGACCAACGACCGAAGAGGCTTCGCGCACGGTCCTCCACCGTCTTGGTCGTCCGCGCCACCCATTCCAGCCGTCCGTAACGCGAAGAAGCCTCGCGACTCGTGAGAGGATCCGGTCATTTTTGGAGTTGCTCCCGTCGCCGTTGGTCCACGACGCCACTGGAAAATGACTCTCCGTCGACCAGCACCCCCACCGCGACCGTCCGGCCCAGCTCAGGCCGTCGATTTGGGCGTTTTTCGGCGGGTACCCGTTTGGCTCGCAACCCGACCCGTTTGACTAGGATCTGACCCGTTGACCCGTGTAGCTTTTGGACAGCACTGGATTTGAATTCTCTGGTGAATTTCTGGCAGTTTTTTAGGGAGATTCGAGTGGTTTTCTGGCAACCAATCCGTGCAGTAATCATTGGGCAATTGAGAAGATAGGGGCGTGCTTAATTTATACTATTTTTATCTCCTGTATAATTGATTGCTTGATGAATTTTCTGATGGATTGCCTGCAATTGGATTGTGTGCTATATGTAAATATGTGTGGCTAAAACTAAAAAAAATTCATTGGGGTCCCTAACTGTGTTGGATTGCTGTTTAAATTTGCATGGATGTTGAATTTAATGTGTGATCTCCGTTACAATTATGAATGTATGTGTTAGCGTTATTTACGAGACATCGTGATAATGTTAATTAGATTCCTTTTTGAGATCGACAGATGATAATTGGAATTGGAAAACTAACTGTAATGGACAATTTGTTAATTCTTAGAACTAAGGTTAATAAATTGCTGGATTAAGACGTAACGACTCTTAATAGTGGTGAATTAGATAGATAATGCTGATTTAAAATTTGCCATTAGGAAGAACCAGCCAGTGGTGGATTTTAAGTTTAAGAAATTCATTGAGATCGACAGAGAATTTGAATTTGCATTGGAATTCACTCACAGGTAACATAGTTAAATTCAGTAATCCATTATCCTTCGTGTGTTTGCCAACCAGTGTAGGTTCCCTGATGGATTTGCATTTCTTGCCTCCGTGTATTTTCTTCTATTTCTTGTTGCTGTTATTTTATTATTGCTTATAGTTAGACGTTAGTTTAGATAAAAATTAATCATTTTAATTGCTAGGCTAGATAATAGAGAACAAGTAGTAACTCTGGGCTTTCCCGTTCCCAAGGAATACGACCTTGATACTCACCATTGCACTAGGCTGCATCGATAGGTTCACTGCCTTAGGTGTTGTTGCTAGATAGCATTGGCAGCACGCATCAAGTTTTTGGCGTCGTTGCCGGGGAACTTTTGGTGAAAACTAGAGTGAATTTGCTATCTGTTACTTTAGCCATTTTTATTTGTTCTGTTTTGTTTCTGGTTAGTGTGTCTTTCTCTACGTTCAACTATTAGTTTTTATTAGTTTCATGTTGTCCTTTGTTTATTCTAGTTTATTTTATTTATTTGGATTATTTGTTTTATTATTTTAGTAGGTTTTTATTTGTTTCGTTATTGTTTCTGTTATTGAGTTTTATCTGTCTTGTTTTACTTTTTGTTTTGGTTTATTACTCTTTGATCTGATTGGTAGACTGTTTCACTGTTATTGGATTCAGGTAGTTTATGACCAGGAGTTCTAATCCTGTACTTGTAGACCCTCTATCCGATCCAGTAGCATTCTGTGGACTCGTGCACACCGTCGTCAGGAGGAGGTGCCAGTTGAGATATTGGAGGAGGAACCAATTGAGATCCCTGACCCTACATCACCAAAGATGGCAGCTGCAAATAATAATGACGAAGCCAATAGAACGATGTACGAGTTCGCTAGACCTTCATTGGAAGGGACACAGACGTGCATTACTCGGCCTACAATAGCAGCTAACAATTTTGAAATCAAGCCAAATGTGATTCAGATGGTGCAACAAACGGTACAGTTTGAAGGGATGCCCAGCGAAGACCCTAATGCCCACATAGCTAACTTCTTGGAGATATGCAACACTTTCAAGATTAATGGAACCACTGATGATGCCATTCAACTTAGCTTGTTTCCATTTTCCTTAAGAGATAGAGCAAAGAGATGGCTGCAATCCCTACCACCTAACTCCATCACTACTTGGGAGACTTTGGCTGAAAAGTTTTTGTACAAATATTTCCCACCAGCTAAGACTGCAAAACTACGTAATGACATTTCTTCTTTTGTACAGATGGCTGATAAGAGTATGTATGATGCATGGGAGAGGTACAAGGACTTACTGAGGTGTTGCCCACATCATGGATTGCCTGTGTGGATGCAAGTGCAGACTTTTTATAGTGGTTTAAATACAGCCACAAGGCAGATGGTGGATGCGGCAGCAGGGGGTGCATTAAATAATAAAACCCCTGAACAGGCACAGAGTTTAATAGAGGAAATGGCCATGAACAACTATCAGTGGCAATCCTCAAGGGATAGGCTAGGGCAGGAGTGGTCAACGGTCGGACTCTATATCAACCTTGGCAACTCAAGTGGAGCTTACGGCTAGAAGATTGACCAACTCCGGATGCCGGTGCATGCGGCCTGTCAGCTGCGAGTTCTGTGGTGGCCCGCATTATGGTGTCAATTGTAATGCGGGAGGTATGTTTGCTAACCCCTCTTCTTCATTTTCTTCTCACAATGGTTCTTCTGATTTTGAGCAATTAGATTACATGGGGAACGCTCAGAGACGGCAGAACAATCCATATAGCGACACATACAACCGGGTGGAGGAATCATCCCAATTTTGGATGGAGAAACACTAATAACCAGGGCCCACCAGGTTTTCAGCGATTGCACCAACAGCAACCCCAGTAGCAAGCTGCTCCAAGTCAATTTCCTCAAGGGCAGGAGAAGAAGCTCAATCTAGAGGAATTGATGATGAAGTTTGTGTCCACTTCAGAGAGCAAATTCCGCAAGCAGACCACGACTTAGAAACCAACAAGCCTCTATTCAAAACTTAGAGAATCAGATAGGCCAGATTTCTAAGGTGTTGGCTGAAAGACAGCCAGGGACACTCCCTAGCACCACCGAGTCTAATCCAAGGGAGCATTGCAAGGCTATCACTCTAAGATCAGGTAAGCAAGTAGCTGGTCCTTTACCTTTACCTACTGATGATCATAATGATGTGCAGGATACAAGTGTCAATAAGGACCAAGGGCCTGAGTTAACTAAGCCGGTGCAAGTTGAGGGCAAGAAGAGCCCCATAAGAGAGTACCAGCCACCCATTCCATACCCAGCTAGACTAAAGCAGGAGAAAGTAGATCAACAGTTTGGTAAGTTTCTTGATCTATTTAAACAGCTGAGGATTAACCTTCCTTTTGTTGAAGCCATTTCGCAGATGCCTCGCTATGCAAAGTTCTTGAAGGAAATACTGAGCAACAAGAGGAAACTAGAGGATTTGGGACTGGTGACATTGAATGAGGAGTGCTCAGCAATCTTACAAAACAAGCTACCTGTTAAGAGGCGTGATCCAGGGAGTTTTACCGTACCTTGTGTAATTGGTGATCTGTCTGTCATGGATGCTTTAGCTGATTTAGGAGCTAGCATAAATCTGATGCCTACTAGCTTGTTTGATAGACTGGGATTGGGTGAGCCAAAACCTACTAGGATGAACATACAATTAGCTGATAGAATCAAGTAAATATCCTAGAGGTATAGTTGAAGATGTCCTTGTAAAGGTTAATAAATTTATATTTCCTGTGGATTTTGTTGTGATGGATATGGAGGGTGAGAGTAGCATACCCTTGATTCTAGGTAGGCCTTTCCTTGTAACGTCTAGGGCTATTATAGATGTCTGTGATGGGAAATTGAAACTTAGAGTAGGAGATGAAACTGTTACCTTTGACTTAGCTACCTCTAAGAGACAATCTTTAGATCATAATGATACTGTATATTATGTGGATGTCTTGGATGATGTGGTTGAATCTGAATTGCAGGAATTTTTATTTGATGACCCTTTACAGGTGGCATTACAAGGAGAAGAGGATGGGTTGTCCAACGAGCAAGTGTTGGAACAACTAGCTTACTTGTTGGCTGTTGAGCCCAGCAACTTGACTGATTCTTTTGTTTCTCTTGACAGGTCAGAGGTGAAGAAGGTGAAACCTTCAATTGAGGACCCCCCAACCTTGGAATTGAAGGAGTTACCCAAGCACTTAAGCTATGCTTATTTGGATGAGGTAGAGAAGCTGCCAGTAATTTTAGCAGCTGACTTGACACCTAATGAGAGGGAGATGACTTTGACCTCTCTTAGGAAATACCCTAGGGCCTTTGCTTACAAGATGGCGGACATTCCTGGGATTAATCCTAGCTATTGTTCACACAAGATCCTGATGGAAGATAGCTATAGGCGGTGGTGCACCCACAGAGACGACTGAACCCAAACATGAAGGAAGTGGTGAAAAAGGAGGTAATTAAACTTCTTGATGTAGGTTTGATTTATCCTATCTCTGATAGCTCTTGGGTGAGTCCTGTGCAAGTTGTACCAAAGAAGGGTGGCATGACAGTGGTCAAGAATGATAAGGATGAACTCATACCCACTAGGACGGTAACAGGTTTTCGGGTTTGCATTGATTATAGGAGACTCAATGATGCAACCCGGAAAGACCATTTTCCTCTGCCTTTCATTGACCAGATGCTTGAACGTTTGGCAGGTCACATGTTTTATTGCTTTCTTGATGGTTTTTCAAGTTACTTTCAGATTCCCATTGCACCTGAAGACCAAGAGAAGACCACCTTTACCTGCCCATATGGAACGTTCGCGTACAGGAGGATGCCTTTTGGATTGTGCAATGCACCAGCCACTTTTCAATGATTGCATGATGGCAATCTTCCATGACATGATTGAGGAGTCTATGGAGGTATTTATGGATGACTTCTCAGTTTTTGGTAACTCCTTCTCCCACTATTTGCTTAATTTAGAACGTATGCTTGCAAGATGTATAGAAGCAAATTTAGTTCTTAATTGGGAAAAATGTCACTTTATGGTGAGAGAGGGGATCGTTCTTGGGCATAAGATATCACATGCAGGGATGGAAGTGGATAAGGCTAAGGTTGAGACCATATCAAAACTACCACCCCCTAGTTCGATTAAAGTGTTAGAAGCTTCTTAGGGCATCTTTGGTTTTTATAGGAGATTTATTAGAGATTTCTTTAAGATTGCTAGGCCCTTAACTCAGTTGCTTGTCAAGGATGTACCTTTTGTTTTCAATACTGATTGTCTGCATGCATTTGAGTTACTAAAGGAACGACTAACCACAGCCCCTATTATGGTTTCACCTAAGTGGGGGCTGCCTTTTGAACTAATGTGTGATGCTAGTGACTTTGCAGTTGGAGCTGTGTTAGGTTAGAGGATTGATAAAAAGTTCCAGCCAATTTATTATGCTAGCAAGACCTTGACTGATGCCCAGGAGCACTATACCACCACTGAAAAGGAATTACTTGCAGTAGTCTATGCTTTCGACAAGTTTCGATGCTATTTGGTGCTATCCAAGACCGTGTTTTACACGGATCATTCAGCCTTGAAGTATTTGTTCGGTAAGCATGATGCTAAGCCTAGACTCATTAGATGGATTTTGCTCTTGCAGGAATTTGATATTGAGATCAAAGATAAGAAGGGTGCGGAGAACCTGGCTGCAGATCACCTATCAAGGTTAGAGAATCCAAACTGGGAAGCCTTAGATGAGAGAGCCATTGATGATAACTTCCCAGATGAGCATTTGGAGACGGTTCAGGTATGTACTGATTCCCCTTGGTTTTGTGATTATGCTAACTATTTGGTGGCAAGGGTTTTACCAAAGGGTATGACTACCCAGCAAAAGAAGAAATTCTTTGCTGAGTTGAAATACTACATTTGGGAAGATCCTTTCTTGTTTCGTATCTGTGCAGACCAAGTAATTAGGCGATGCATACATGGGGAGGAAGTCCACCAAATCCTGAAGCACTGCCATGAAGGACCAACGGGAGGCCACCAAGCTGCAAACCACACTGCTAGGAAGGTGCTTGAAGCAGGGTTCTACTGGCCAACCATATTCCAGGATGCCAGAGCATATGTCCAGGTTTGCGATGCTTGTCAGAGGTCAGGTAACATCTCTGCCCGTGATGAAATGCCCCAAACGAGTATGCAAGTGGTTGAAATCTTTGATGTGTGGGGTATTGACTTCATGGGCCCTTTTCCTTCCTCATCTGGTAATAAGTATATACTTGTAGCTATTGAGTATCTTTCCAAGTGGCCAGAAGCTCATGCGTTCCCCACTAATGATGCCAGGGTGGTGACTAGGTTCCTAAAAAAATTGTTTGCTAGGTTTGGTACACCTAGGGCACTGATTAGTGATAGAGGGACCTATTTCTGTAGCTCCCAACTTGAGAAAGTACTAAAACATTACGTGGTATCTCATAGGTTTTCAACACCCTATCACCCACAGACCAGTGGACAAGTAGAGGTAACTAATAGGGGTTTAAAGAGAATCTTAGAGAAAATCGTAGGGGTGAGTAGGAAGGATTGGGCATCCAAATTGGATGATGCATTATGGGCCTTTAGGACAGCTTACAGAACTTCTACTGGATTTACACCCTATAGGCTAGTGTATGGAAAGACTTGTCATTTGCCTGTTGAATTGGAACACAGGGCACTTTGGGCCCTTAAAACATGCAATCTTGATGTTATTTCTGCAGGTAAAGAGAGGTTATGGCAGTTGGATGAGTTAGAAGAATGGCGCCACCAAGCTTATGAAAATTCTTCCATTTACAAAGCTCGAACCAAGAAGTGGCATGATCAAAGGTTGCGTGGCTCTAAGGATTTTCAGGTTGGAGATAGGGTATTACTTTATAACTCACGTCTTCGTCTTTTTCCAGGAAAGCTTAAGAGCCGATGGTCAGGACCATTTGTGATCAAGCAAGTCTTTCCCTATGGCACAGTGGAATTGCATCATCCTGACAAGGGAGATTTCAAAGTCAATGGGCACAGACTAAAGCACTACTATGGAGACCCATTGGAGGTCGAGGAGCGAGTGCATATGGTGCTTTACCTGAAAGAGTGATAGAAGGAGCGAGTCCAGCTAAAAGACTCAAGCACTGTGTTTCTTTTTTATTATTTATCTTATCTGTGTTATTTTACTCTTGTCTATTTTTGTCTTTTTCATTTTGTTGAGGTACATTAAAACTTTTAGATTTTCTGTGCTTGTTGCTGTGCTTTCTACTTTTATTTCTGTGGTATCCCCTTTGGCTGTACACTGAGGACAGTGTAATCCTCAAGTGTGGGGTGGTGTGCCTTTATTTTATTTTTATTTTTTTTACTCATTTTCCCTCTACTAGTTCAGGACGCCGCATTTTGATGCTATTTTTTTGCTGATGTTGTGTTGACAGTATATCTAGGACAGGATACTTGATTTTTGCTTGATTCTATGCACTTAAGTCTTTGTTTGTCTTTTGAGCATGTATGATTCATCATGAATGGCGGAACATTGTTTCTCATAGTTTATGTTAAGCGCTTTAATGCCTAATGTATTCTTGACCACGGCTAGGTCATACCCATGTTGCTTGATTTTCTTTCATATTGTTCAATTTTGATTTAAGATGTTGATAATGCAGTTTGCATGCACTGCTTGATTAGTAATTCATATGGAAATATTTGAGAATCGTATGCAATTTAGCCACACTTCAAACGTGAGATTTGAGCCTAAGATAAGCATTTATCACAAATATGCTTTGAATTCTTTTTGTTGAGTGTGTATTTCACTTGATTGTGTCTCTAGAACTTGCTCTGTAATACTTGTTGAAGTTACATAAACTTTTGAATATCAAATGATTTAGGCAACTAAAATTTTGCACCTCATTTTCCTTCCTCAGTTAGCCACTTTTGGGGCCTTCACTTTTTCCTCATCGCTTGCATTTTACACCTCATTCCTTTCTTTTCACTATCTTCTTTCTTCACCTCCTTTGCTGAAATTTGTGTGATTTATTCTTTGTACAGGGATTAAAATGCATTGCCTTAGTTGACAATAGTGCACTAAGTTCTTTTTATCATTCTAGATGCTCCCTTCAATCCAAAAGTGTAAGCATGCAGGCTAATTATGAAAAAAAAAAAAAATAATAATAGAAAAAAAAATAAATAAGAAAAGAAAAGAAAAGAAAAGAAAGATAATAATAAGAGTAGCCTGTCTATTGATTTTATTCTCTGAGCATCTCCACCTTTATTGAAAACTTAGTAAGAATTGTTATGTTTAGAATTTGTTGCATTTAATCCTTTAATCCTTGTTGATGCTTTAATTGCATGAATTTTCAGCATCTATGCCTCTTCTACCAAAAATTTCTTCCCTACCATCACCTTAGTCTCATTACAACCCTGTTAAGACCCCCCCTTGATTTTGGTGTTCAATGTTTAGTGGTAGCGGAGATGAGATTTATGAGCAAGCTTATAGTAGACATATTCTTGTGAAGTTACTTGAGGGATTTGTGTCTTACCTGTATACACTTTGAGTGATTTGAGCAATCTCTTTGAGGCATTGATTCTTAAATAATTTCCATTGAATTGCTGGCTAGGTTGTGTATGCATCGTTATTATCTCTATTCTGCATCAAGATTTTTGCAATTTGGTCGATAAATAAGTTTCACGGGGGATGTGTTAGCCATTATTAACTGTGGACTAGTTTTGGACTTTTGAGAAATTTTTGCTGTCTGTTTGAGGACTGAGTTAATGTTTGCTTGAGGACAAGCAAAAGCTTAAGTGTGGGGTGATTTGATGTGTCCGATTCTATACAAAATTTCTTGATGTGAATTGTCCATTTTTTGAGTATTTTTTGTGTAATTTTGTTATTAAAATCACTTAAGTTTGCTTTATTTTTGTTTTCAGGCATTTTATCGAGTCTTCGTCAGCAAACGAAGTAATTTAGAGTGAAGGAAAATCCAAACATCGTGCAAGAGGAGCTCCATTGTGCAAAAGGCTGAAGTGAACAGTAGAAAAAAATATATATATAAAAAAAAGGAAGAAAAAGAAGAGAGGTCCATCGTTAAATAGATTGGAGAGGAGTGAATAGTGAAGCGTGAAGACTCATCACGCGAGAGGAGTGAATAGTGAAGCGTGAAGGGAGTGAACAGTGCACCACCGCCAACAAGGGAGGCCGACCAACAACCGAAGAGGCTTCGCGCACGGTCCTCCACCGTCTTGGTCGTCCGCGCCACCCATTCCAGCCGTCCGTAACGCGAAGAAGCCTCGCGACTCATGAGAGGATCCGGTCATTTTTGGAGTTGCTCCCGTCGCCGTTGGTCCACGACGCCACTGGAAAACGACTCTCCGTCGACCAGCGCCCCCACCGCGACCGTCCGCCTTAGCTCAGGCCATCAATTTGGGCGTTTTTCGGCGGGTACCCGTTTGGCTCGCAACCCGACCCGTTTGACTAGGATCCAACCCGTTGACCCGTGTAGCTTTTGGACAGCACTGGATTTGAATTCTCTGGTGAATTTCTGGCAGTTTTTTAGGGAGATTCGAGTGGTTTTCTGGCAACCAATCCGTGCAGTAATCATTGGGCAATTGAGAAGATAGGGGCGTGCTTAATTTATACTATTTTTATCTCCTGTATAATTGATTGCTTGATGAATTTTCTGATGGATTGCCTGCAATTGGATTGTGTGCTATATGTAAATATGTGTGGCTGAAACTAAAAAAAATTCATTGGGGTCCCTAACTGTGTTGGATTGCTGTTTAAATTTGCATGGATGTTGAATTTAATGTGTGATCTCCGTTACAATTATGAATGTATGTGTTAGCGTTATTTACGAGACATCGTGATAATGTTAATTAGATTCCTTTTTGAGATCGACAGATGATAATTGGAATTGGAAAACTAACTGTAATGGACAATTTGTTATCGCTTAGAACTAAGGTTAATAAATTGTTGGATTAAGACGTAACGACTCTTAATAATGGTGAATTAGATAGATAATGCTGATTTAAAATTTGCCATTAGGAAGAACCCGGCCGATGGTGGATTTTAAGTTTAAGAAATTCATTGAGATTGACAGAGAATTTGAATTTGCATTGGAATTCACTCATAGGTAACATAGTTAAATTCAGTAATCCATTATCCTTCGTGTGTTTGCCAACCAGTGTAGGTTCCCTGATGGATTTGCATTTCTTTCCTCCGTGTATTTTCTTCTATTTCTTGTCGCTGTTAGTTTATTATTGCTTATAGTTAGACGTTAGTTTAGATAAAAATTAATCATTTTAATTGCTAGGCTAGATAACAGAGAACAAGTAGTAACTCTGGGCTTTCCCGTTCCCAAGGAATACGACCTTGATACTCACCATTGCACTAGGCTGCATCGATAGGTTCACTGCCTTAGGTGTTGTTGCTAGATAGCATTGGCAGCACGCATCAAGAGTCCAATAGCCAAAAGCATCACTAGCTTATGCTCTAACCCGAGTAGCATGAGGTATATGGAATCCCGTCTGAATCAGCAACGACCACCTTGCAAGGCTAAATACTCCTGGGTGAACGATAGTGAAGTAGTATCGTAAGGGAAGGGTGAAAAGAACCCCTATCGGGGAGTGAAATAGAACATGAAACCGTAAGCTCCCAAGCAGGGGGAGGAGCTGGGGGCCCTGACCACGTGCTTGTTATAGAATAAGCTGGCAACTCATTGGTAGTGGCTTGGTTAAGGGAACCTACCAGAGCTGTAGCAAAATCGAGTCTTCATAGGGTAATTTTCATTGCTTGTGGACCCGAACCTGGGTAATCTATCCATGACCAGGGTGAAGCTTGGGTGAAACCAAGTGGAGGTCCAAACTAATTGATGTTGAAGAATCAGCGGATGAGTTGTGGTTAGGGGTGAAATGCCACTTAAACCTAAAGCTAGCTGGTTCTCCTTAAAATGCATTGAGGTGCAATAGTTGACGGGACATCTAGGGATAAAGCATTGTTTTGATGCGGGCCATGAGAGCGATACCAAATCGAGGCAAACTCTAAATACTAGATATGACCTCAAAATAATAGGGGTAAAGATCAGCTAGTGAGATAATGGTGGATAAGCTTCATCATCGAGAGGGAAACAGCCTGGATTACCAGCTAAGGCCCCTAAATGACTGCTCAGTGATAAAGGAGGTAGGGGTGCAGAGATAGCCAAAAGGTTTGCCTAAAAGCAGCCACCCTTGAAAGAGTGCGTAATAGCTCACTGATCGACCGCTCTTGCGCCAAAGATGAAAGGGGCTAAGTGATCTGCTGAAGCTGTGGGATGTAAAAATGAATCGGTAGGGGAGCGTTCTGCCTTAGAGAGAAGAACCTATGCGAGTAGTGGTGGATAAAGCAGAAGTGAGAATTTCGGTTTGAGTAATGTAAACATTGGTGAGAATCCAATGCCCCAAAAACCTAAGGGTTCCTTCGCAAAGTTCATCCATGGAGGGTGAGTCAGGGCCTAAGATCAGCCCGAAAGGCTTAGTCGATGGATAATAGGTGAATATTCTTGTACTACCCCTTGTTGGTCCCGAGGGACGTCTAAGTTTAATTTGGAGATGGAAGTCTTCTTTCGTTTCTCGACGGTGAAGTAAAACTAAGCTTATGAGCTTATTATCCTAGGTCAGAACAAGTTGATAGGATCCCCCTTTTTTCGCCCCCATGTTGCCACACGGGGATCGACTCTATTACATAAGTGGATTCCTAACTTTTCTATAATGATATAAGTAAGCAGTTCTTATTGTATTAGCCCAAAACCTCGCTAATTGATCTTTACGGTGCTTCCTCTATCAATTAGATCTTTTATCCATAGAAAAAAGTATCTAGGCATATATGTTTCTTCATATTTCGACTTCTATGAAGTTTCTTTCTTTACTACAGCTGATAAAAATCATTGTTTTAGACAATATATATGTAGAAAGCCTTTTTTCTAGTATTTATTAGCAAATTTGCTCTTTATTTTTTCTTTCTATAGTGGAGATAGTCACACGTAATGATAGATCACGACCATATTATTAAAAGCTTGTGCTAAGAACGGGTTTCGTTCTAGTGCCCAAAAATAATATTCCAAAGATTTCGTATGTTCTCTATTACTTTTTTAGATAAAGCCTATGTTATAAAGTATATAACTTTGATCATAGGGATCAATTTCCAGTCGCATACTTTCATAATAATTCTGTAAAGCTTTCATATAATTTCCTTCGAATTGAGCCGACATCCCTTACAGTTGTCATTCAGTTCAAAGAATCTCTGTTTTAGAACTGTACATGAGATTTTCATCTCATACGGCTCCTCCTTTATGTGCATAATGATAAAATATGTGAAGGGCATTTGGTGTTTAAGGGTTCAGTTAGGGCTTAAGGGTAGTTTAGGTAATTGCATTTTAGTCCTTAAGTCATTTTACAACTTTTGTTTTATGAAATTTTCCTTTTTAATTGGGTTCCTAGTCACACTTTTATCTTAACTTTCATTTCTTTCAACTAAGTCCCTACACTAATGAAACTCTATGCAACTAATGCAACAAACACAAGCATTTATTTTGCAATTTACAAAAATCTCTTAATCACATTAGGAGCGAATGTTACATTTCTCCCCTCCTTTAAAATAGTTTTATCCTTAAAATTAAAACATACCTATTCAAACAACTTTGGGTAGGACTTTCTTATGTGTAATGCCCCTGCGTAGTATTACAATCCCTTTGATGTACATGGATAGGTTTGGTACATTATTCTTATCATTTTATTTAATTAATGTCTGAGCAGTTATACCATAAAGTTTCATTAAAGTGGATTAGGTTTGGGATCTTTTTCTCAAATTAAATCTCGTAAGCACAGCGGAATAGATAAAAATATACTAAACTATACAATGAAAATTAAAAACTTCATGTAATTCAAATAAATATATGTCTAATAATGTCCATTACATTTCTGTAAACATATACCAGGATATATGAAGTACCTGTTCATCAGGAGTCAGGAGACAACAATCCTGTCACTTAGACCTCTTTACAAATTACTAAGGATGGACCGATGCTTCACATATCCCTTCCCCGATTCTTTCCCATTTACATTCCATGTCTACAACCAAAAGAATAGTCCTAATTCTAAACCAAATATATCTGGACTAGGACCCAAAATAGGGTTACAAAAAAATTTTCTGTAAACCAAAAAGAAACTTCTATCTCCCGGCCCTGCTAAGCGTTTGCATCTGATACATATTAGCATATAAATGAGAAACACAAGCTTCCCAGTAGCTTAACAATCTGGGTTTAAAATCATCTAATATGTATCAAGGTGCAAGAACCAAATATTTAATTCTACATTCTTGAGAATAAAATATAGCATTGTTCATAAATATAAATTGGCAAGCAATGTATGATTAATTTAAATATCAATGTGATAAAATAATATTCTTTTCAAGTAAAACATCTTTGCATGCTATAAAACACATTATCATAAAAATTAACAAAACATTTATGCTTACCATTCTTAAACTTGTTTTTAACCATTAGTTATGCACACTTGGGCACCATGTGGACACTTGGTCACCTTTATAAATCGTTGCACACACTTGGGCACTATGTGGACACTTGGCCAACTTTCAAAAATTATTGTGCACACTTGGGCAATTGTGGACACTTGGACATCTTTATAATTCTTCGTGCACACTTGGGCACATGTGGACACTTAGCCACCTTTATAATTCTTTGTGCACACATGGGCACTGGTGGACACTTGGCCACCTTTATAATTCGTTGTGCACACTTGGGCACAGGTGGACACTTGGCCACCTTTATAATTCTTTGTGTACACTTAGCACATGTGGACACTTGGCCACCTTTATAATTCTTTGTCAAGTTTCAAGGGAAAAATTTCTTTTCTTGAAAAATAATACTTGTGCACATTTCTTTAAAATTCTAATGTTTTCAAGAACAAATTCACCTTTCTTGGAAATTAATATCAATGTACACATTTTTTTTTTTGAAAATTCTATTAACGTCAAGAATAATTTCCCTTTCTTTGAAATTCATGCTAATGTACATTTCTTGTAAAAATTCTAATAACTTCAAGAATAATTTCCTTTTCTTGGAATTTAATGTTAATGTACATTTCTCATAAAAATTCTAATATTTTCAAGAATAATTTCTCCTTTCTTAGAAATTAATTTTAATGTACATTTCTTATAAAAATTATAATATTTTCAAGAATAATCTCTCCTTTCTTGGAATTAATTTTCTTATATAATTCTACCAAGTTCAAGAATAATTCCCTTTCTTGAAAATAATAATAATATCCTTTCTTATGAAATTCTACTAAGTCAAGAACAATTCCCTTTTTTGCAAACAATATTGATATCCTCTCTTATAAAATTCTACTAAGTCAAGAATAATTCCTTTTCTTGAAAGCAATAATAATATCCTCTCTTATAAACTTCAATGATAAATTCCCATATTTTTTGAATTAATATTATGGTGCATAGCTTATAGATTCCAAGAATAAATTTCATGAACTTTGCCCAGGGAGATTTGTTAATTTGCAATTCAATTTCCTTCTTTTATTCTTAAATTAAGAAAATTAAAGTGGTAGGGTTTCTTTCCTTCATGGTCATCATGAATGCTACATTATCTAACCCTAATCCTTTCCCAACAAAAATATTCATGCCATCTCATCCACCAACATCCCAATCAATCACACATGCTAGCCAACATACATACATTTTGTCAAGAATGTAGGGAAACAATTATGTTTGATAGATAGCTTGTAAAGATATGTTGATTGCATAAACTAAAGCATGAAACACAACCATAAAAATTGTTAACCTACCTTGATGGGGGACTAAGATGGACTTAGCTTGACCCTTCCTTTGACTTTTCCTTGCTTCCTCCTTGCTTTGACAGAAGGTGTGGGTGTGTATGCTCTAAGGTGGACTTAGCTTGACCTAGCCTCACGCCCTCACTCTTTCTTTCAAAAGGCTCTCCTTTTCTTTTCTCTTTTTCTCTCTTTGCCGTGTGAGTGGGTTGCACATATGTTAGAAGTCCATTTCAATGTCCTCCCACTCTTTCTTTTCTTCCTTCACGTGTATTGGTTGCATGAAATTCCCAACTCTTTTTGTCTCTTGCTTAGGTGGCATGTGCATGCATCCAATAAAAAATATTCCCATTTCTTCTCCCTCACGCCACTATATCTTTTCTTCCTCCCTTGGCCGTGTGTTTTGGCTTGAATCCCAAGATGAAAATTTCAATTACATTTTTCTCTTGGCTTAGGTAGCATGTGAATGCATTCACATAATTTCTAATTTCTTTTGCTTGAAAGGCTCATGTAGGTCACATGTATGTCTTTCTTTATTCTATTGTATTTCTTTCTCCTTAGTGCACATGAAGCTTGGGCCCTTTTCTCAATTCTCCCTCTTTTCCTCATGCTACACCTTCTCTTCCTACATGTTGTGCATGCATATCATCATATTACCCTTTTTTCCATCCATTCACGCCATCTCTCACCCATATTTTTTTTTGTCTTATGAAATTTAGTGTAGCCCTTTCCTTGCAATCCTTGGTTTACCTCCTTGAACAAGTTAGTGGAAAGAAAGAAGTCATAATTAATCTTTCATTTTTCCAAATTCTGCACTCTTCTCTCTTTGCCCACTTGGTCACGTAAGAAGGAAGGGAGAGAGGATGAGTTCATGTGTCCCATGGGTAATTAGGTGCTGCCATTTTTCTCCCAATGCTCTTTTCCATTTTCAAATTCCATTCAGCCAAAATAAAAGGGAGGACGCTGCATCTTTCTTTTCCTTTATTTATTTCATAGCTGCACCCCCTCCCTTTTTTTCTTTTCCTTTGCCGTGTGAGAGCATGCAAAATTCTGCACCAAGTGTACTTGAAGGTACATTTTTCTTTTCTTGTAAGTTACCTTATTCCTTTGGTCACTCCACTCTCACCTATACTTCCTTCCCTCACCAACTTTTTATGTTTTCCCCTAGACTCACGCTGCACTTTTTGTTTTCTTTTCTTAATTGTATTTCTATAACTTCACGTGTGCAGATATACATATACAATTTCCATACATTCTTTGCATTTCCACGTCTTCCTAGCCGAGGGGTTATATATATATATAAATTCCCATCCTTCTTCCCATTATGCCTTGGTCTTACGCAAGAAACGTATGCTAGTATTGCACATATACCTTTTCTTTTCTTCCTAATTGCAAGTGTGCCTTAGAAAATTCTACACCCTTGCTTCCCTTTTATTGCACCTAAAGTTTATTTGATAAACATATATTTAATGGTTGCATCTCTTCTTTCCAATTGTACGTGTACCTTTCCCCTCTTACTTCATGTAACCCTTCCTTCATGCAAGACACACCCATGCAAACTCAACTTCCTCCACTACACATATGCATGCATACTTTACATTTATGTAATACACATATGATATGTAGGCCACATTCATGCAAGACTTGAATCTCATGCAAGGCACACATGGTTCCACTTACCACTTCATCCAAAGGGGTGTATATATAAATATTGGATTGTTTCATTCTTCTTTCTTCCCTCTTTTTGTCTTGGCCACGTGGTGTATATATAGGTAATTATTTTGCTTTTCTCCTTGGTAATTAGGCTAGGTGACGGGAAAAAGAATTAAATTAAACACTTCAATTTGGCTAAAATGGAGAGGTAATCTAAATCAAACATCTTAACAAATTGAAAGCATATTTATTTTAAATACCAAAATCACACAAGCAATCTTATCGAATTAATTAAAGAACCATAATTTAGACTAATTGAAATTAAGAGGTGTTACATTATATCCTCTTCCTTTTCCCACGTTGCCTCTTATGGGGATTACTTATCCCATAAGACCTTAACCAGAGGGATAACCTTGTTCCTTAATTGCTTGACCTCATTCTTGATGATTTGCAAAGGTTTTGGCTGTAAGTTAAAATTTCTTTTAACTGTATTATACTGGCATCGAGAATGTGTGATGGGTCATGGATATACTTTTGAAGTTATGAGATATGGAAAACATTATGGAGGTTTGACAAAAATGGTGGCAAAGCTATCCAGTAGGCTAATTGACCAATTCTTTTCCAAATTTAGAATGGTCCTATGAATCTTGGATGTAACTTTCTGGACTTTATGGCCTTACCAATATAAGTAACCAACGACATGATCTCCTTCATTGAATTCCACTGGTCTTCTTCTTTTGTCAACATATTTCTTTTGCCTATGTTGGGCTCTAGCCATTTCATCGCTGATCATTCTGATTTGGTCTGTAGTTTGCTGAACCAAATCTGGCCTGAGTAATTGTCTTTCCCCTACCTCAAACCAACATAGAGGTAATCTACACTTCCTCCCATACAAAGCTTCATAGGGTGCCATCACTATGCTAGAATAGAAACTATTATTGTATGAGAACTCTATCAATGATAGGCTTTGGTCCCAACTCTCCTTATGCTCTAAGGCATATGACCTAAGCATATCCTCTTAAGTTTAGATAGTACTCTTAGTTTGTCTATCCGTTTAAGGATGATAAGTGGTACTCAAGCTTAACCTAGTACCAAAAGCTTCTTAGAAGGCTCTCCAAAATCTAGAGGTAGATCTAAGGTCTCTATTTGAGATAATGTTGGTAGGGATGCCATGAAGTCTCACTATTTCCTAAATGTACAATCGAGCTAGCTTGTCCAAGGAGAAATTAATCTTAATGGGTAAGAAATGTATAGACTTAGTTAATCAATCTACTATCACCCAAATAACATCATTTCCTAACTGTGTCCTGGATAAACCTACCATAAAGTCCATAAATATCTTATCCCATTTCAATTCAGGGATATCAAGAGGTTGCAACATCCCAATAGGTTTTTGATGTTTAATCTTCACCTGCCGACACACTAAGCACTGAGCAATATACTCAGTGATGTATTTCTTCATGCCTGGCCACCAAAAGGTTTCCTTCAAGTCTTGATACATCTATAGGCTTCCTTTAAGATTTTCTCCCTCAATTCCCCTTGACTCGGGACATAAACCCTACTCTGAAAATTCATTAACCTAATAGCCTCTTTCTGGAATTCTTTTAGGTCCTTTAGGGACTTT
The DNA here is from genome assembly GCA_031216115.1 of Senna siamea. Taxonomy (NCBI): domain Eukaryota; kingdom Viridiplantae; phylum Streptophyta; class Magnoliopsida; order Fabales; family Fabaceae; genus Senna; species Senna siamea. Next base: position 12,728,227 of record CM062355.1, on the reverse strand, counting down.
AAGAATTCATCCTCTTGTTAGGCCTCTAGGATCTAAGTCCTAAGGTCATTCTTAATCTGCAATTCACCTAGACATATTTTATCTGGTAGCATTGATGCGAATAAGCTCAAATTGCTAAAATTTTCTATTAAACTCATCTCACTCACCATTATTTGAGCTATATGGATGGATTTCCTACTCAAGGCATCGGCCACAACATTGGCTTTGCCTCGATGGTATTTCAACTCAAAGTCATATTCCTTTATGAACTTAGTGCTATCATCTAGGCATCATTTGACATTAATAAAAAGCCTACATTTCCATTACATTTCACCTAACACAAAGATTAAACCCCTTTTTTGCACTCAAGGAAAAACCTTATTTTTAGACATCATTTACAAGCATACAAGCACATTCATTCAGCAAGCAATGCCTAATAGACATCTAAAACATATAGAATGTATGTTTTAAAACCCAATACAACTTAAAACATTCATCAACATCATTTTTAATCAAGAACAAACATTTCATGAAAGTAGGGTTTGGGTTTTATTGCTAACTTGGATTTTCTAAGAGTTGAACGTGTATATGATGTTTAGATGATGCCTTCCTAGCTATGGAACACTTATTTAGCCTTAAATTCGGCTTTTCTTCAAGCCAATTGCCCTTCACTCTTGCCCTAAGTCACCCTCTCCCTCTACTCTCCCTTCTCTTTCTCTCTCTAAGTTTGCTGAAGGTGAGTGTTATGGTGTTTAAGGTTTAGTTAGGGCTTAAGGGTAGTTTAGGTAATTGCATTTTGGTCCTTGAGTCATTTTACAACTTTTGCTTGGCTGAAATTTCTCTTTTCAATTGGGTCCCTAGTCACACTTTTAGGTAACTTTCATTTCTTGCAACTAAGTCTTTGCACTAATGCAACTAATGCAACATACACAAGCATTTAATTTGCAATCAACAAAAATCTCTTAATCACATTAGGAGCGGATGTTACATCAAACTCTAGCAGTTGACTGCCAGCCCTGGAAGTTGACTGACGTGTTCTTCATCTACCCAGAAAACACTTTTTGAACGATAACAGCCTACTGGCGACCCATGGAAGTTGACTTTCGTGTTCTTATTTTTCCCAAAAATTCTCCAAAAAGTTAGCACGATTGCCTCTCTCTAGAAGTCGACTGTCGCGTCTAATTTTCCTAGAAATACCTCACAGAAGGCTAACAGTCGATTGCCATGCCTTTAGAAGCTAACTGGTAGCTCGACCAAGATAAATTTCCAAGGGCAGCAAGCTTATTACCGACTAGTAGCATGGGATTAGTCTACTGTCAGCTCACTGTCTCAGATAATAAACTCAATAACCTTTTTGATAGGTAAATAGCCTAAAATCTCATTCAAACTAAAGATTTAAACTTGGTATATAGTGGGTAACGTGCAAGAGATAGAGTCATGTGTCATTGGGATAAGATGATCTTTGTGATAGTGAAATAAAGAGAACAAAAGACAAAAGAGAGGAAAGAGAAAATTATTCTAAGAATATACCTTAATGGTAGATAGGCTTATGATCAAGTGACCGATTATCGGTATAGGATGACCGTTAGGTATTCCATAGTTGTGCCATGAATTAGGATGGTTAAACATCCACTTGAACTTAAAGGACTTTGAAAACGCCGTGATGGTTGTGAATTTTAAGTTAGTATCATCTTCCAAAGGCCATTTAATAAACACGTACTTAGAGTTAAGCAAAACCATGGATATGAGCTGAATCACCCTAGTGTATATGTTAAAGGATAGCATACTAGGAGTGTGATCCATTGGAAAGCGATGGTAATTCCACAGTATTAAGATCTACCCAAAAGTAGAAAGATGAAATGATCTAGGTAGAGTTTATAGTGATCTCATGAGTTGATAACCAGTCTCGTTTGAAGAAGGAAAATGTTGGGTAGAGTTGAAAACTATCCCGTTGGTTATGAGATGGTACTTAGATCTAGTTGAGGAACATCTCAGAATGTACAAAAGTTAAAGTTTAAGTATAGCTGAATAGTCACAAACTTATGTATAAAGAAAGTGGTACATAGAGTTGTTAGCAGGGCAGTACTCTTGATAACTCTTATGATATGTTATTTTTCTTGCTCATATATTAAATGTAACGACATGTTTATTACCCTACAACATGTTTATATGAAAGTCATGATGAGAATGATGATGAATGGACATCCCATATTGCAAAGTTTATATGATTTAAATGTACTTGCATAAATTTGAGCACATGACATAAGTGTATGCTGCATGCACTGCATCCCAATAGTATATATTATGTTTTCATGATGAAAGAATATAGAGTTTTTTCATCAAATTTTAGTGGTACAGGTTAGTAGTTTTCAAAGCAGGTTACATTGCTACTGAGATTAATTTCTTACGTAAGTGTTGTCGTGTACCAAATGTGTAGGTCTCGGCTAAAGATGAAGGTAACATAGAGAGAGGTACCCTTCATGGGGTATATGGAATTATTTCTTTTGGATAGTATAGACATATATTTATTTTGCACTAGTCTTTATGATTTTTAAGAAAGGCTAGTATAAATTATCTCTTGTATAGCCTAACTTAATTTGGATGTATATGGATTAACTAGCAACTATCAATAGGCCATTTGATAGGGTTATGAGTGGCAGGGATATTGCCTCTATACCCAATAGCTATTTAATGATAATTAACAGATTGAGTATGCATGTTTGTGTATAGTTATCTAAAGTGAACTATATATATATGATGTGATATTCTGCTAAATTCTCGAGTGCGAACCTGAGTGTATAACTTAACCCCAAATGGCACTCAATTAATCAACTTGGTAAAAAGTTTAAATTTACTTGGGTAGATGTAATAATAACACACCATTATTATGATAATTACATATTATACTTCCAAGTTAAGGTAAAATGAACTATAGGCTAAATAGGTATTACACGCATAGTGAATAACTCCACATGCTCCTATAGCACTCATGAATGAGTTCCAAGTTGGGTATCAAGGTCCCTGACCATCTAGCAGTCCAATGCCTGCCCTGCACTATTTAGAGTGTCCGTTAGTGGATCCCAAGTACATTATGGTCCCTATCCTCTTTAATAGATCATTCCACACTTACTCAATGGTCTATGACAATTTTGATAGATCATCCCTTGAATAGCAAGATCTATATCCCTTTGGGTACTTCACTTCCCTTTTGTCCCATAAAAGGGCTAGTATAACTCACGAGATCACTACCACCTCTAATATATCACGTCTACTCCACCCTTGTGGATCATGAGGCTATGGATTCACCATCCTCACTGATAGATCGCCTTCCTAGCACGCTATTCATAGGAATATAATCTAGGGTGAATCAGCTCATGCTATGGTTATGTTTAACTTTAAGTATGTGACTCCTTTTTGTTGCCCATAGGGAAGTTCACTAACTTAGAACTCGCAACCATCACGGTGTTTTCAAAATCATTTATAATTGAGTGGATGTTTTGCCATCCAAATTATAGTTTGACTGTGGAATGCCCAACGACCATCCTATACTGATAGTTGGTCACTCAATCATGAGCCTATCTACCACTAATGCATATACTTGGAATACTCTTCTCTTTTCTTTTCTATGTTTTCCTCTCTTTCTTTTCAACCCATGTTACATGTTACTCAAAAACATACTTCCCTTATGTGATGACACTATTGTTGGCTTTATTGAGCATAACCTTAAAAAAATAGAAACTTAGACTCAACGACTTATTCTAGACTATTTATGTTTCAATTTAAAGACTAGGTGGCTCTTTCAAAATAATTTCTTCATGAAAACAATACTTTTTTCACCTACTAGTTGGCTTACACCCCATAACAGTCGACTTATAGAAATAAAGTCTTGAAAAACACAAACAAGATGCTATAAGTCAGCTGCCAGAACAGTAACAGTCGAATATCAGTTAACAGAGAGCTACCAGTCAACTTGCAACCGTATGGTAGTCGACTGTTAAACTTTTGTAAGCTGGTAGTCAATTATTGGAGGCCCGAAAATCTCTACTAGAAGCTAGCAATCAGCTACTACCTAAATTTTTTGGAAAATATCAAGCTAAAGAATATGTAAGTCAACTTGCAGGATCTTGAGCTTCAATTTTACTACTATGAAATGTTACAAAATCTCGATTTCACCTCTTTTTAAGTCTAGAAAAAGCATGAGATTAGTTTCTAATAACCAATCATCCTTTATCCTGCATCAAAACACATTTATATGCTTAAAATCATCCATCACAATGGATTCAACTCAAGTTAACCATGGTGAATAGTATAATCCATTTCACAAAATCTAAATCAAGCAGATATAAGTACATCTAATCATCATAAAACACCCAATAGAAATTAAAAACACAAACAATGTAGGTTTAACTCCCTCTCTTAACTTAATAGTATCAAAATCACCATTTCAACCATGTGAAGAATTTTTTCAAAATAGAGGGATTCAAATTGTTTGCTAACTTGTTTTTGGTTTAAAGTGTGTAGATGCTTGTTTGGAAGTTTCCTAGTGTGTTTTCCTTACTCCTGGAAATGCTAAAATTCAGTCTAAGGTCCTTCTTCTTCATAATCCTTCTCTCTCTCTAACTCATTTTCTTTCTCTCTCCAAGAATTTGAATTTAGGGTAGAAATGGTGAGGGTTCTAATGTTTCCATTTATTTATAGGTGGTTCGGGTGGTCAAAAAAGCTACAACCCTTATCTAATGTCAAGGTCGAGTTTTGATCATTTGGCCTTAATTAGCAACTTCTTCGGCTATATAGAGTATTACCATTTTGCCCCTGAAGTCTTAGTAAGAAATTTCAAAAATCTGTTAGCTACAATAACTCCTATTTTGGCTAAAATTACATTTTGCTACCCCTAGACTAATGAAAGCTACATAACTTCCTCAACTTAACCTTTCCTTTTCATTTTAGTCCCTATCCTTTTCGTCTCAATTTAGTCCCTCACTTTAATACAAATATATGCAATCTAATTCAACATACAAAAGTAATTAACTTATTTAATAACTATCAAACATCTCTCATGAATAGAAGGAGCAGATGTTACAAGTTACCCATATAGGATAAACCATGGACATCGCATACTACCCACAGTTATCCACTCTTAAATACTCCAAAATGAAAATATATATTTGGGCAAAGAATGTATAATAGCTTTTTTTTTCATTATGTTTCACATTCATAGATGCTGGTAACTTTATGATTAGATATCTAAATTCATCAAAATCATATATATAGCATTCGTTAACCAAATAATACTTAAGGGTATAGGTTCAACCTAGCAATACAATGACATTTCACTATCCTCAATACATATTCAATAAATATTCTCAGCCAATATTACAAAAGCAAGAGCTTCCACATTCTAATCATACTTTACATAATTTGCTCTTTATTTAACATTTAGACATATCAAAGTACTTTCTTTTTGTTGAGTTGGCAATGTTACAGCATATTGTTTTGTCCAAATTCCAAATGCTATAGCATAACTGTTACATATATTTTTCTTCTAGATTTTATTTTCTTTCCCATCTTAATTCAACACCTTAATCTTTAATCATCTCATGGAGTTAATTCATATCACTCTCATTTCTTTATCTTGCTAAACTAGTTAAACAACCAAAATATTTTATTATGTTTTTAATCCTTAAATTTATTAAATTTATGATGTGGCCCCATTTTTTGATGATTCTTTCATTTTAATCATTCTTTGATAATTTTCATAATTTCCTCATGTCCTTTGAGTTTTACAATCATATCCCAGTAATTTATTGTTATTCTATTCAAATCTGTCCAATTACCCTAAAATTTTAGTATTTACACAATTTACCCAAATTTTTTACTTTTTAAAAATTTTATCCTTTTTATAGGGTAATCTTTATTATGAGTTCCTTCTTAAGTTATTGACAGTCAGCTATTATTTGAGTGATGTTCTTCATAGTTAATTATCTATATTCTTTTGAGTTTATTTTACTAATCTCCCTATCCTAACTTGGCTTAATTAATTTTCATATGTCACCCTAACCTTAACTTTTTAAGGTTATCTCTACCTCATTTTTAGTGTTTATAATTCTAATGGCCCTATTTCTTTTTATATTACTTTATTGTTATTTACTCTCTCCTTTTTCAATTTAGACCTCATAATTTTCATCCCAACTCCTAATAAGTTTTTACCTAATTATAATGTCCCAAAGTCTAACTTCATTTTCTCTATTTCTTCAAGTGTTTCTACTCTTTTTAATTAATCTTCTCCTTTAATTTGAGCTACTGCCTCACCCCCACCCAAAACAGAACTTTTTACTAACATTCTACCTTTGTTGAAAAGCCTAACTCCCTTATAAATTAAGTACAAATCAACCATACCATATGAATTTATTTATTTTTCCTTCCATTTAACACTCAAATTTTAGAGTTTCAATTCCATACAAGTGCACCAAGGTTCTTGGTTAATCACAGAAGAGATTTTTACCCTATCACTAGCCTTTAAAACATTGTACACACATGACAAATTAGATGGCACGAGATTTAAAACACTTTCACCAACCTTCCCTAAATTTATTAGTCTCTTTGTTATAGCACAGTTATAGAACTTTTACTGAAGAATTTTATTAGTTTTTTACCCAGAATTAGACACTCATTAATGCGGTTACAATGGCACACAGGTTTCCTAAAAATATCTTACTACATTTATCTTCTTTCCCATGCATTTTAGCAAGTATACATGTATGTAGAGGTCACAAAACCAGTAAAACCCACGGTATAGTAGCATAATTTCATTACATAATTAACATCCATTACAATATACACATAGCTTTTTAATTCACTTTATAACAGTCCCAATCCGTGACAATATAGCAGTAGAGAAATGTTATATTCTCAGAATTTATACATGTATTTTACCATCATACCATCAATTTATGAAGCCAATTTAGTGCATGTCTATAGCTTACTTTACACAACACATAAATTATCAAAACAGAACACTTTCTAGCAGCACAGCAGTCCCAAAATTTCACCATTACAACATTCTACCCAACTAGGAATTTACTTTACTTCACAATGCAAGTTACAAGTCATAACTAGCAATCAACGGGATGGAAAAACCTTGGTAATTACAAGAGAAATAGGAGGAGACTACCTTAACTATCTAAAATAGAGTTAATCTGATTTAAGTTGTATTGATGCTTGCTACCAATGCTATATAGCAACAACACCTAAGGCAGTGAACCTATCGACGCAGCCTAGTGCAATGGTGAGAATCAAGGTCGTATTCCTCGGGAACGGGAAAGCCCAGAGTTACTACTTGTTCTCTGTTATCTAGCCTAAAAGTCAGAGTGATTGATTTTTATCTAAACTAATGTCTAACTACAAGCAATAATAAACTAATAGCGACAAGAAACCGAAGAAAATACACGGAGGCAAGAAATGTAAATCCATCAGGGAACCTACACTGGTTGGCAAACACACGAAGGATAATGGATTACTGAATCTAACTATGCTACCTGTGGGTGAATTCTGATGCAAATTCAAATTCTCTATCGGTCTCAATGAATTTCTTAAACTTAAAATCTACCACTGGTTGGTTCTTCCTAATGGTAAATTTTAAATCAGCATTATCGGTCTAATTCACCACTATTAAGAGTCGTTACTTCTTAATCCGTCAATTTATTAACCTTAGTTCTAAGTGATAACAAATTTTCCCTTACAATTAGTTTTCCAATTCCAATTATCATATGTCGATCTCAAAAAGGAATCTAAATAACATTACCACGAAGTCTCGTAAATAACGCTAATACATACATTCATAATTATAAAGGAGATCACACAGTAAATTCAACATCCATGCAATTAAGATAGCATTCTAACACAGTTAAGGACCCCAATGAATTTTACAAATCTAGCCACACATATTTACAGATAGCAAATAGTCCAACAGCAGGCAATCCATCAAAAAATTCATCAAGAAATCAATTATACAGGAGATAAAAATAGTATAAATTAAGCACACCCCTATCTTCTCAATTGCCCAATGATTACTACACAGATTGGTTGCTAAAAAACCACTCGAATCTCCCTAGAAAAATGCAAGAAATTCACCAGAAAATTCAAATCCAGTGCTGTCCAAAAGCTACACGGGTCAACGGGTCAGATCTGAGTCAAACGGGTCGGGTTGCGATCCAAACGAGTACCCGTAGGAAAACGCCCAAATCGACGGCCTGAGCTAGGGCAGAAGGTTATGGTGGAGGCGCTGGTTGACGGAGAGTCACTTTCCGGTGGTGACGTGGACAAACGGCAACGAAAGCAGCTCTAAAAGCAACTGAATCGTGAAACGCATCGTGATCCTTGTCTTGCGGTTCGGGCAGTTTCGGCGGCTGGCGAGCTGAGGTAAGGCAGCGGACTACTTGCTGGAGGTTGCAGTGGCATCGGCGGAGGGTGGAACTACCGGGAAACGCCACGGTGAAGCTCGAGCTGGACAGGTTGGCGAGATGAGTCACGAGCCTTCTCTCGCGCTACGGACGCCGTGAACAGCATCGCGAATGGCCAAGACAGTGGTGGACGTTCGTGGAGCTTCTCCGATAGTTGGTCAGCCTCCCTCAGCAGCGGTGGTGCACGGGCTCACTCCCTTCGCGCAGTGGCTCTCACGCTTGGGTCCCTATTCATGCATGGGTGTTGGGTCCTCTTCTTTACTGTTCCAAGCTTCCCCAAAAAAATCCCCTTCCAAGCTTCCAATTCACTCCCTTTTGCACGCTGCTCGGCCTCCTTCCTTGGGCTCATGCTCTAAAGGCCCATTAAGGGCTTTGGCTTGGCCCAATAAGAGGAAAATGGCCCAAATGACCCAAAATAGCCGCTTTAACTTCAGAAAAGTCTCGTTTGCTGATGATAGATTGATAAAAATCCTGAAATGCAATAAGATACACATTTAGGTGATTCCTAGAATAAAAATACACAACAAATACATATAAAATGGACATAAAATATTAGGTAAAATTGTGTAAAATAAGACATATCATGTATGTATCAAATGTAAAATCCACTCCTAACACTTGCATTTTATGATGATGTGGTTATTATTATTATTATTATTATTATTAGTATTATTCATGGGATGTTTGTTAAGGATGATTTATCAAGGAGATAAAATGGACATTTTTATCATTATATAATCACTTTTGTGATAAAAGAATGAAATTGAGAATTTGGTAAGGAAGGGTATCATAGTAATCTTACCATGAAGGGAAAAATTTATTTAATTCTCTTATTTCATGAAATAACATTAGAGAATTTTCATTATTTTCATTTAAGAGAGAAGAGGAATTTAGTTATGTAAGTGATTATGTGCAATGATGCCAAAAGGCAATTTCCCTAAGAAAGGGAAAAATCGTAATTTCACCCTAAGGGCATATTAGTAATTTTACATAATGTAGAAAATTTAAATTTTATCTTAAATATTTCAAGAAAATAGAAGTAAGAAATCCTTACCCTTTTATGCTTAAAAGTAGAAAGAAAAAAAAGGTGGAAATGATAACTTTGGCATAAATGGCAAAAAGGTAATTTTGCCTTAGGGGCAAAATTATAATTTTTCTAAAAGAGGGGTGAATTAGTAAATTCATGAAAATAAGTTTTATGAAATCTTATTTAAGTGATGTTAACACAACAAAGCCAAAAAGGGTGAACAAAGAAGTAAAATTGGCCATTTGGACTTGAATGGCAAAATGGCAATTTCTTTAAGGGCTTATTTGCAATTTCTAAAAAGTTAAGGGACCATTCTGTAATTTCAAAATTCTTGAGGGGTAGAAACGTCCCAGCCCATGGAAGTTCCATAAAATTACATTCTTGAGGAGAGTGGATGCCATTCTTGAAAAGGTAAAGTAATAAGGGTAAAATGGTCATTTCACACCAAGGGCATTTTGGTAATTTCACCAAAACCCTAATTTAAGTCTTCTTCTTCCTCATGGTGCTAGAAGTGTCGAAGAAGGGAGGAGAAGAGAGGGCTAGCTAAATTGCTTCTTAGGCTTAGAGGAAAGGAATTGCATACCAAAACAACTTGGAGATTCCACTTGTTTTGCATTTTCAAGGTAGACATGCCTATGCCATTCTTTTCTTGTTTTATGGTGTGTTTATGGTGTTCTTAAATTTTTAAGAAGGATGGGTTTCTCTCTATACATTCTTATGTTTGATTTGCTTGAATGGGTTTGAAATATGTTGAAAATCACTTGTGTTTATGGCTATAGACATGTTGGAATGCTTGAAAACTTAAGAGATGGTAAATTTTCATGGATGGAACCTATGTCTTGAAAAACCCTAACTTGTACCAAGGCCGAAATGGTGTTTTTAAGAGTGATAAAATGATGTTCTTGCATGGGATTTACTTGAATATTGTTGTATTGTCAGCAAAATGGTAAGATAACTTCATTTTCTTGCTTTTCTCTCTTTTTCCGAATGCTAGGTGATGTTATGGTGCTGAAATTTGGTTAAAAATTGTGCAAGAAAGGGTGAGAGAAAGTGTTATAAAATGGTAAGAGAGAGAAAATCTAGTTAGATTAATATTTAGGCACTTTTCCCATTTTCTAGCTTTACCATAAACCATGAAAATATGACATACCTATCTTGGCCGAATGGACTCATGTAAATGGTGCTGAAATTTTGCTTGAAAATGGCTAGAAAACCTTGCAAAGTTTGTCATAACAAAAGAGGAGAGAGAAAATTATGGTACTTTTATGTTTTAGTAAAAGAACCATTTCACTTTGAAATTGTGCATAAACATGTGAAGTTGTAAGATAATATGCCTTGACAAATTTAGCATGAAAAATGGGCTAGAAAGATGTGTGGAATAGGGTTTAATGAACACTTACAAGGAAATGATGTGTGAGAAAGCATTGCCTATAATTATGGAAATGGTTACCAAAATTATTAGATGCAAAAATTAATGCTAGAAATGAATCAAATGGGTTAGAAATGCTAATCCTTCATGCTTATCTTGCCTTGGCCGAATGCTATGTAGATTTTCCCTTAGAATAGCTAAACTTATGTGTTAATTGAAAGTAGCTAAAAGGGATATCCAAAATGGCCCATACTAAGTGAAAAGAGGGAAAATGATATAATGACCAAGAATGGATGGTAAATAGCATACATTTTGCCATTGATAACAAGATGTCCAAAATCACGTGAAAAGGATTGAGCAGCATAAAAATGCTTAATGTATTTGTGAATGGAAAATTCAAAGTTCAAGGGAGGAATGATCTAGTGAATACTGGCTGAGACAAAAATCATGAGGAGGAATGATATGATGTATACCTCCCTAGCAAGATACCTTATAGGGAATGATCTAATGTATACTCCCAAGGAGTAAAATGCAGGAGGAATGATCTGGTGTAAACCTCCAGCAAACACAATGATGTGGAAGGGAATGATCTTGTGTACACCTTTCCAAATTAAAATAGTTATGTGTTGTTATAATTTATATTGCAATAATGTGTGCTATGTGAGAATGGTTAAAGTATGTGAATGTTAAAAGTCCATTATCCATTCCATGAATGACATAACTTGTTGCATATCTCATGTTTATAGAAGCATTCACACTTGTTACACATATATCATACCCATAGATCTGTAAGAAAGACTTTTTGGACTGAACTGAATGTAGAGTTATTTTCTATATTTGTACAGTGGTATAAATTAGTTATTTTTAAAGAACTTGGTTTGTTTAGCTACTGGGAGTATATTTCTCATTGTTGTGCTAATATGTATCAGATGCCTAGAAACTGTATGATCATAGAGATCGAGCTAGCCACAGTAGAAGTTCCCTTCTTAGGGACTTTCATGATTATAAAGGATATTTATATTATATCTATCTTTGAATTTCCACCAGAGTAATTAGACACTTCCATATGTATCTGTAGCCCTTTTATTTTGGGGTCCTAATTCTACATGTTATTTTTGGGATAGAATTGGGACTGTTATTTTTTGGCTGTATATAGAGGGGAAAAGGGGCACTTACTGGGATAAAGATATATGAAGGATCTATTCATTCTTAGTATTTTGAAAAGGATTCTGAGTAACTGGCTTGTTGTCTCCTTACTCCTTTTGGGTGGATACTTCATATATACTAGTAAATGTATATTGGATAATGTAATAGATAGCTTTTATAATGATAGTTTTTTTTTATGGAATATGGGAGTTTTTATATATTCTATTGTGATTTATGAAAATTTTATATTCTACTATCCCAAAGTATATTTACCTGAGCAAAAGAACCCAAACCTAATTGAATAAATAAATTGTGATGGATTAAATGCTAGAGAGAAATTAATGAAATTAAAAGACTAAGAATAATGTAACCACTTATCTGAATAAGTATTATGACGTTGTTAAGATAAGATAAGGGGTGTTACATCAAAGCCACTTTTGTATAGAATCTTAATCACAAAATCATTTCAAGATAAATGCATCAAATTTACATAATCAGATTTTGGATTCACTATCAACATGCCTAAAGTTTAGATTAATTTATGCACATGCAAACCAATGAGGTTTCTCCTACAAGGTCACAATTTCAAGGGTCTTTTCTACAGTTAATTTCTACACTACATTGATAGTAACACAGAATATTTTCATCCACTATAAGCTCAATTTTCCAAATTTCAGCAACACATGTCAACGTACAAAGAAAAGGGAGAGGGTTTTAGTGATTGTTGAAGTATATGAAGGTATAGGAGGATATCTTACCTTGCTCTTGAGCTACTCTTTATCATTTTCTTGTCTAAAATTTCCTTTTAATCGAGGCTTCAATCTGCCACTACTGCGTTTCTCCTTCACAAATGCTGCTAAGTACTCACATGTAAGAAGTGTCGACACTCTACAGGCCTCTCACTCGTGATGATGTTTAATCCAACCATGGTGTGGGATTTAGAATGGGTTTTGTTCTTCTATTCAATTTTCTCTCTCTCAATTTTTCCTTCCTGAAGATTAAATGAGGCTTTTTCTAAATATAAGAGAAAGAGACATGGTGGAGGTTCTTGGAGGTAAATTAAAAATGATTTGGGTATTAATAGATTAATAAGGGAATTATCATTTAAGTTAGCATGGTTAAAAATTTCCTTCTTTAGTTGTTTCCCCATGATAAATTCCTTTCCTCTTAAAATTCTTAAATACTCATTTCGTATATTTTAATTTTAATAACTTAATTAAAATAAGTCTTGTCCCCAGTAACTTTTAAGAATTACACACATGTCATCTTTGTAAAATCATCAACTTAAATAATTAAAATTCACATTATATTAGCATTTTCATTTAGGTTTTATTTACCTTCGCATTTCATTTTTATAAAGCTTTTATATTTTACTTCATATTTGAATTTTCTTCCTTTATTTTGTACTCTTTCCAACTTGATGGTTTATTTAGGAAAATGAATTCTAGTCTCTAACAAAACTGTGAGGAATTGTCCCTATTTGGCTACTTATGGAAGGATGTTACAATTTTCCTCCCCTTTACAAATTTTTCCCTCAAAACTTAAAAAACTTAATCTAACAAGCCTACAAGAAATTTCAAATGGACTATGTCACAATATGTGTCTTTACTTTTAATTTAGGTTACTTACCTTCCCTAACTTTGCTCTTTCTATATTTCAATTTCCTCTATCCGATTTACTTCAATTTTCCTACTTGAAAGTTGGGAAATCCATAACCTTAAGGGAACAATAGATATGTATAATTGGATTGGAAATTTTCTAGCTTTTCACTACTTAATAGCCTAGCTAATTAAAGGGTTTTTCTAATGTAACTCAAGGAATTATTTACCCTTCTTCGCTTTATACTATTACTGCACCTTTTTCTTCACTCTTTTTTGGTACCCTACCCTATTTCCCTTGCCTGATATTTTATCTAAGAAGCCATAAACTCTTCAAGAAGTATCTCCTCTCCTTCTTACATTCCTCTCCTCTTCTTGATAATTTATTTCTAAGTCTCGAGTTCTACTAACCATTCAATTATTCTGCTCATATAATTAGTATACTAGTTTACTTAAATTGTTTTATAGCTATCTTCTCAAGTTTTTGCTCCAAAATCTCTATAAATTCAGCTCTCACCCAAATTCCTACCATTTTGTCTGCACTATTCTTAAATTTTAGGATGCTTCTTTCAGTTCTAGCTTAACAGTAAAACTCATGTGCCCTTATGTATTATCTTGCTTCTCAATTCTCAATGGTACCAGCTGTGAAAAAAATAAAAACTCTTGCATTCACATTTATTTCAAATCATAAATACAATATCATTGGATAATATGCATTTACTATGTTATGCCATGTCAAATACATCATTTAGTGGGAATTACTAGACATATTCATGCTTACATTATCAAAACATAGTCATATGGACATTTCATATTAGAATTAATGGAAATAGCTTTCAATCATATGGCTTTCATGGCCAATCTTAAAAAAACTCCCATATAGCTCTTTGTGGCCATACGAAAAATAACTTTCATATGGCTCTCATGGCCAATCTTAAAACAACTCCTACATGGCTCTTTATGGTCATATAAAAAACAACTTTCATATGGCTCTACCTAGCCATTCATAAAACAATCATCCAACAAACATTGGATGACTTCTTTCTTTCATAATAAGTAGCTAGCATTTACCTCTAGGGTGTCCCCTAGTCTCTTTGAAAGACCATTTTACTATGATGGAGATCATTGTGCCTCTCTGTGGGTCACAGATCATTTCTACTCACTGGATCATTGCACCTCTCTTTGGGTTACAGATCATATCCACCCGCACTATGCTAAGGCGTGCCAATGGTGCCTTCATTCAATACTCTCTAATATATACCCTAGTATGACAAGTTCTTTAATCATGATTGATTTAACTCTAAATAGGTTACTCTGTAGTCATTTGGCGACTAACTTAGGGTTAACCACTAACACATTGTTTCTAATAATTCTTTGAAGAGAAAAATGGCTATTTTAATTTAGAAAACATGGAACTTTTGGTAATCATCCTATACCAACCACCAGTCACTCAATCCAAAACTTATTAGGCTAGATCATATAATTAAAGTCTTTACATTCAATCTTTTTAGTTATTTACCTTCAAAATTTATCCCATAGTGCATAGAGGCACTTCGCTACGGCAAGAAAGTAAGTTTTCCATGATGAAGTTGCCAAAGACGGTTAGTTATAATGCCCTAGTTACAAATTACCTATTGTGTGATGATTTAATAATTTTACCTTCTTAGTTGGCCCATTTTAATCTTTTTTCTAGGATCTCCTTAGGTAGCCTACCCAAGTTATCATTTTTTTTTTCAAAAATGTATGTTCTTTATACTTGAAGAAAATATTTTTCTTTTTCATAAATAAACTTGAGTATATACATATCAAAGAGGAAGTGTAACACTTAAATAGACTTATATTGTCAAACGCTACCTCAGAGCTATTTATATACATACATATATATATACACATCACGAAAATAAATATTCACTAGTTAGCTTTCCAATTGTTACCAAAATATTTATAAATATACACCCAAAAGATTCCAAAGAAAAATTTAACAGTCTATCTTAGAAAGCCTAGCATTCGTTGCAACACATATGTACTTATACTAAAGGAGTGGGAAAATAAGTAGGGGTGGGGTAGGAGGAACTTTTGACCATAGTGATGACCACTATGTTGAAAATACCTATAAAAGTTCCTAGCCATGGCACCGTGATAAGCTTTACCTCAGTATCTAAGATGAGGTAGTAGTGAGGCATCTGAAAAATTATCAACAGGGGTGAGAATAGATATTCTCAGTAGGAAAAACAATTCATACAGATATCCATCTCATCATGTGCATAGAAGAATTTCATACAACCTTTCATGCGATAACATGCCACTTAATAAAACAAATGCTCATGTCATAACTTACATAACTGAAAATTGTAATACTTGCCATGATCCTTTACTTACACATAAGAATATATAGAGCTTGTCATCTCATACCTTTAAGAATCATAACTTAGTCCTAGGACTTAGCCACTATCTCCAAGGCGTCCCTTGGTGTGTACAAACGTCCAATGCTATTGGGATATGGATCCTCACTAATATCATATTTTCTTTCCATATAACTGAAGTATATATTATCTATCATCGTATTCAAAGCCACAAGAGAAATAGAATGTAAGTAAAGACTACCCCTTAGGCCTTCAGGATAGCTCACTTAATCCCTTTCTCCTGATATGTGCCAACTAGTGCCAGAGTTAACCAGAATAATACCCACATAAAATAAACCATCGGCATCTCATTCTACCCACAACTATCCACTCTTAAATACTTCAAAATGAAACATATACTTGGGCAAAGAACACTATGAAACCTTCCTCATGATCTTTCATCATATCCTTTCATAATAAAACTCTCATGGCACATTACAATTTAATCTACATGTTTATTATCATAGCATGCATGCATAATTCTCATATCTTATGCACAAATCTACATATAAGATATGATGCATTCCCTTTCATTTTTAAAAAGATGTAATCTCATAACCCCATGAACACATAGTCAAGCATGGCAAGTGAATTCCTTTTTAAGTTATTTAGGATTTCATTTCATAACATCCTTCTAATCATAGGCATTTTTCAAAGTCTCATGTCCAAAACACATACATAAATACATCTAGGGCTTCTGAGAGTTGGTCACATCAACACCCTTGGCTAACTATATGAAAAATGGAAAAATAGGTGATTTTTTATGTAGTTCACTTGGTAAAGTGCACAGAGAGGGGATGGGAGAGTTTGTCATGGCCAAGTACCCACTTTGCCTCAGCGATATGCACAGATTGCACTTCCCGATTTTGCAGTAGAAAAGTTTCTATTTTTTGACCTTTCCATGCTTTCCTAGCATGCTGAGGCAAATTTTAAGTCATGAGTGTCCTAAGGTTTGCATCACACAACCTAAAAAATCACCTTCCAAGACTCTACAAGCAACAAACCTAACCTACATGCTCATTACACTAATCTTTCATAGATTGTTCGTGCACCTCCTACATGAGAACCTTAAACTTGGCCCAAAGTTTCCCTCATGTTTTCTCTCAATTTTCTCACATCCAACATGCCATGAATGATAGATGTATAAGATGCTACCTATCATTACTTAACCCAAACAAGAAACAAGCCTATAGAGATGTTTCATGAACACATGAAGGTATAAAGAATTTGCTAGGTTGAGGTTTTTCTTCCTTCTTCTTTTGAAGCTAGGTCTCTAACTACATGAAAAGTGTAACATCCACTCCTAATATGATTAAGAGATGTTTGTTAATTGTAAATTTAAATGCTTTTGTATGTTGCAATATTTACATGTAGTTGTAATAATTACATGTAGTTGCATCATTTGCATTAAGCAGGGACTTAGTTGAAAGAAATAAAAGTTATACCAATGTATGACAAGGGACCCAAATGAAAAGGGAAAGTTCAATTAGGAAAAAGCTATAAAATAGCTCAAGGACTAAAATGCAAATAACTAAACTACACTTAAACCCTAGCTGAACCCTAAACACTCTCATATCACTTAAGCTTCAAAAAACTTAGAGAGAGAAAGAGAAGGGCAAGTAGAGAGAGAGGGTAACCTAGGGGAAGAGAGAAAGGCATTTTGCTTGAAGGAAGACCAGATTTAAAGCTAAAGAAGTGTTTTACAGTTAGGAAAGTGTCATCTAAGCATCAAATACATGTCCATTGCAAGGAAATCTAAGGTAGTAGCAAAACCTAAAACTTATTTTCTTAAAATGTTTGCTTTTAACTGAAATGATGTTTATGACTGTTTTAAGTTGTATTGGGGTTAAAACCTACATTCTCTATGTTTTATATACCTATTAGGTATTGCTTTCTGAATGGGTGTGCTTGTTATGCTTGCAAATGATGTCTGAAAGTTGAGTTTTGCCTTAAGTACGAAAATGGGATTCAATCTTTGTGTTAAGTGAAATGTAATGGAAATATGGGCTGTTTATTGATGTTAAATGATGCCCAGATGTTAGAATTGAGTTCATAAACCTTTGGCATGAGTTGTATTTATGTTTTGGGGCCAAGGACTTGGGTATATTAGAAGTTTTTACATGGTACACAATACTAGCAGCTGATTGTCAGACCCTGGAAGCCGACTGTCATGTTCTTCACCAACCTAAAAACCAGTTTTAAATGCTAACAACTGACTGCCAGACCTTGGAAGTCGACTGTCAAGTTCTTTGTTACCTAGAAAACATACCCAGAATGCATCAACCGACTGCCAGACCTTAGCAGCCAATTGTCGGGCTTACAATGAGCTACCATCAACTGCCATGTCTATAACAATCGACTGGTTACTCTTTGGTTGGCTTCCCATTTTAGACAGAGAGCTAGCAGCCGACTACTAGTCCAAAATGAAAGAAAATGAACTCTATACCTTGATTTTTATGGAGAACTAGCCAAAAACGTTACCCAAATGCAAAATTGAAACCTGGGATGTAATGGTAACATGTAACATTCGAGATACAACTTACTTGGACATAGGGGTCCTTGTAATAATCACATTGGACATTGTGATCCTTATGATAGTGAAAGAAAAAGAAAAGAATCCATAAAAGATCAAAATGAGAGGAGTATTCCTAGGGTATGTATTAGGATAGATAGGCTCATGATTGAGTGACCAATGGTTGGTATGTGATGGCCTTGGGAGTTCCATAGTTGTACCATGTGTTGGGTAGGTAACCATCTAGTTGAACTTAGATAATTTTGAAAACGCTGTGATGGTTGCGAACTCTAAGTTAGTGTAATTTTCAAGGCCATTAAAGTATATATGTACTTAGAGTTAGGCATAACTATGGTATAAGCTGAATCATCTTAGTATATACATTAGTGAATAGTGTATCGAGGTATGATCCCATGAGTTAAACAAGCAGACCCTTATGGGGTAGAAAGGGAAATAAATTCCCATTGTACATGGAATAATCTACAGAAGGGCAGTGACCATATCATAAGCAGTTCCCTATAGAGTGGAAAGGGAACTTTAAATCCCGTTGTATTGGAATGATCTATGAGAGGACAGTGACCGCACAGTACTTGGATCTATTAGGGGATGCTCTAGATAGTACAAAAATGTATGGCAGCTAAATAGTCAAAAACTTATGTATATATGTACAAAGTGGTATGTAGAGGTGGTTGCTAGGCGGCGATCCCAATAACTCTTGTTATATGTTTGATTCCTGCTCATGTTTTAAAGATGAATATGTTGATGTTACCATATGAAATTTATGAGATGAAAGTTTTATGATAGAGCATGATTTCGAAATGACATCCTATGACTTAAAAGCTTATATATTTCAATTTACATGCATACATAAGGGCACAAACCATGAAAGCATAATTCAGGCATTGCATCTTGATAGTACATGTTATGTTTTAAATGTTGAAATGAGCATGCAAAGTATTCTTATATAATTACGACGATACAAGCCAATAAATTTCAAAACAGGTTTTCTTGCTACTTTGATTTGTTTCTCACATCAATGTTGGTGTGTATCAGATGTGTAGGTACTAGCTAGAGATGAAGGTAACCTAAGGAGAGGTACCCTTCATGGGTATTTTTAGAAAGTATAGTTGAATAGCATATGCTTTTACTTTAATGGGCTAGCCTTTATGATTTTTGAGGAAGTGCTAGCATAATTCATCTCATGTATAGCCCATAGCATATGTATGGCCATAGGAATTGACTACAAGAGTTAGTGAACATTGGATGGGACCATGAGTGGGAAGGATGTTGTCTCCATGCCCCAATAGTTATTTTATGTTAATTATTGAAGTAATTACACATGATGCTTGTATATATAGCTAGAGTAACTTATGTATCGTATTATTTTATTCTGCTGTGAGATTGAGTGTAAACCCAAGATTAGAGACCCCTACCCAAACTGCACTCAAATGATTAACTCGATAAAAGTTTAAATTTACTCGGGTAAAAGTAATAGTAACACACCCATATTATAATATATATATATATAATTTTCCTTAATCCACATAAAAGGAACCATAGGCTAAAGGGGGTGTTACAAAAAGGCTTCCTTCTTCCTTGTAGGTGTTGAATCTTGCCTTAAATTAAAGGTTTAGAAGAAGATTGAGTTTCTCTCTCTATATTTCTCTCTTTGTCTAGCTTCCTGCCTCTCTCTCTAGAACTCAAGCTCTTGCTTCATGAAGTTAGGGTCAAAGTATCGAAGGAAAGGGAAGAAGGAAACTTAAAAAGAAGACTTGGAGAAGGGTTTGGATAAGTTATGGTATATGGAGGGAACAAAGTTTTGTAGTAATTTAGTTAGGGAATTATAATTAAATTATAGTTTAGATGGGGAATTTATTCTTACTTAAGTATTTTTTAACTTTTTCAAAAATCCTTCTCTTACCCTTATAAGATTCCCTGATTATTATTTTATCAACCTTTTAGTTTAATTGATACTACTTCAATGAAATATACATACAAGTAAATTTCATGGAATTAGTGGGTCATAACTATGTTTATAATGTGCTACCAATGAGCCATATATAGCCACACTTTAAGGCAGTGCACCTATCAGTGTAATCTAGTGCAAAGGTAAGTATCAAGGTCGTATCCCATGGGAATGGAAAAGCCTAGAGTTATTACCTATTGTTATTTAGCCTAAGACAAATGGTGATTTAATTAAACAAAGTCTAACTACTACTAATTTGGTTATAGAGAGAAGGTGAGACAAGTGTTAAGATAGAGAATTATTAAGTTTTTAGAAAAGCATACCCGTTGGAGCCTTAGACTAGATGATATGTAAACAAAGGATAATGAGTTATGAAATTGATTATGCTACCTGTGTATAAAAAATCCAAATTTTTGATTGGTTTCAATGGATTTATAAAACCTATACTTTCCATTGGCTATTTGTGTCCAATGGTCAAGTTTAGATCAGCATTAGTGCTTACTATTGGGAATTCCTCCTAATCCAGCAGTCATCAACCTCTTGGTCTGGCGAAGATCAACCGTTCTCTCTAGTTAGTTTTCCAATTCCAAACATCATTGATGTAACACCCCCATTAGCCTATGGTTCCTTTTAAGTGTTTTAAAGGAATAATGTATATAATTATCATAATAATGGTGTGTTACTATTACTTCTACTTGAATAAATTTTAAACCTTTTACCAAGTTGATTAATTGGGTGCCATTTGGGTTAGTCTCTACTCTCGAGTTCTCTCAACATCGCAACAGAATAAGTTTATATAAAATAAACCTAGATTAACTATACATAAACATGAATTTTTAATTAAATATAGTCAGTTAATTATTAGGCATGGAGGCAACAATCCTGCCACTCATAGCCCCATCAATCAGTCTATTCATCAATCTAGCCTAATTCCTATATAAATAAGTTAGAATAGGCTATACAAAATATTCCTACACTAGCCTTTCCCAAAATATCATAAAGGATAGCTCCATTCTATCATGTACTTACGCTATTCAAATTGAACAGTCTTTATGCCTGGAATGGATACTTCTTCCTACTTTACCTCTTTCTCCAACCCAAGGGGACCTACACATCTAGTACATGCCAACACTATCATGAGAAATAAATCTCAGTAGCACTGCAACCTGTTACGAAATCCATTGACCTATACCACCATGTTCGCACAGAAAACTCTACATTCTTTCATAAAACTTATCACATACTATTGAGATGTAGTGCATGTAGCATTTAATCATGTTATATACTCATACATTTGCATATTCATCAAAACATATCATCTTTAGAACATGGTAAGTGCATTCATCATCATTCTCATCATAAAAAATTTCTTATAAAACATATGTGGGATAGTAAACATGTCATTTCCATAACATGTAAGCAATACATAAAATACCCTAAGAGTAATTGAGAGAGTCGCCCAGCAACAACTCCATGCACCATTGTCTACATGAATAAGCGCATGTCTATTTAGCCATGCCTTAACTTTTGTACATTCTGAGGCGTCCCCCAGTGGATCCAAGTACCTTAATGGTCTCTGCCTCTTTCTGACAGATCATCTTTGACCAGCGGGATTCCTCCCTTTTGTCCTAAATAGGGCTGGTATAAACTCTCATGGGATCATTGTCACCCCTATCTGGATCATTTCCTCTTCACTTTTAGGCGGATCATAATACTATGGAATCACCATCATTCCTTCGAGGTGGATCACACTCTTGGTATGCTATTCTCTATATATACTCTAGGGCGAAACGACCCATGCCCATGGTTATGCTTAAATCTAAGTATGTGTGTCTCATATGGCCCTTGGGAGATGACACTAACTTAAAGTTCGTAGCCATCATGGTGTTTTCAAAATCATCTAAGTTTAAGTGGATGTTTAACCATCCCAATTTATGGCATAACCGTGGAATGCCCAATGGTCGTCCCATACCAACAATTAGTCACTCGATCATGAGCCTATCTACCTTAATGCATACATTGAGAATACTTTTCTCTTTCCCTTTTTGTCTTTTCTACTCTCTCTTTATTTCACTATCACAAGGGTTTCATCACCCCAAACTCCTAGTTTCCTTGCTTATCGATGTTGTGAGCTCTTAATTATGTTAGCATAAATAATTACTAAGCTCAACTGCCATTAAAAACCTCATTTTGCAAGCTAGAGGGCTACCAGTCGACTGCTAGAAGGCTAGCAATTAACTGGTGGCTTACTGTATTCCTCGAGTGCCAGACAGTAACCTACCAATCAGTTGCCAGCAGGTTAGCAGCTAGCTGGTAGCTCACTGAAATGCATTCTGGGAAAAATAAGTACACGACAATCGACTGCCAGGATGACCAGTTGACTGCTTAGTGTAAACCCGGGCCCGATAGTTGATTGCTAGAGATCTGGCAGTCGGCTGCTAAGCCTCTGTCTGCACTCTGGGTTGTCCAGGAACACGATAGTCGACTTCCCTATACATAGCAGGCTGTTATGCTTCGCTATAGTTCAGAAAACATAATTTTGATGGTACCTAGTCCAGAATGTATTCCATTTTCAATTATAAAGACTTGAGCTTAATTTCCATACCACAAACTTTACTTCTCATTAAACCTTTCCCATCCATTAGCTCAAACATGGTATATTCAAGGAAAAATAGTTTATATCTCTAAATAAACACAACCCAGCCCTTCCAATCCATTACAAGCACATATATGAGTATACATTCAGCAACACAACATCCCATAGAAATAGAAAAGCATATAAAATATAGGTTTAACCCCAAACTCAATTCAAACATTTGAAAATTCACACTTTTCCAACAATAGTTAACTTTTTTAAAAAAGAGAGGGGTTTAGGATAAATTTCTACCTTGAGTCCTTGCAAATGTGTGCGTTTGATGTGTTAGAAATGATCCTCTCTTGCTGTAGAACTAATTTCTAGCTTCAATCCACCCTTCCCTTCAGCTAAACCTCTCCTTTGTTGCCCTTGCTTGCCCCTTTCTCTCTCTACCCATCCCTTCTGCTTCTCTCTCTAAAATATAGTAAGTTAAATTTTCTTTTAATTATACTGCACTGGCATCAAGAATGTGGGATGGGTCATGGATGTATTTTCGAAGTTGTGAGACATAGAAAACATTATGGAGGTTCGATAAGAACGGGGGTAAAGCTATTTGGTATGCTGATTGACCAACCTTTCTTAGGATTTAGAATGGCCTAATATACCTTAGATTCAATTTTCTAGACTTAATGGCTCTACCTATACTGGTAACAGGACACACTCTAAGGAAAACATGATCCCCTTCATCGAATTCAATGGTCTCATTCTTTTGTCTGTATACTTATTCTGTCTATCCTGTACTCTAGCCATCTTATCCCGAATCATCCTGATCTGGTCTGTGGTCTGCTAAACCAACTCTGGTCCGAGAAAATGTCTTTCCCTTACCTCATACCAACATAGAGGTGATCTACACTTTATCCTATATAAGGCTTTATAGGGTGTCATTCTTATGCTAGAATGAAAACTGTTATTGTATGAGAATTCTATCAATGTTAGATTTTGATTCCAACTTCTCTTATGCTCTAAGGCACATGACCTAAGCATATCCTCTAAGGTCTGAATGGTTCTCTCTATTTGTCCATCTATTTGAGGATGGTATGCGATACTCAGGTTGAGTTTAGTACCGAAGGCTTCTTGGAAAGCTCTCTAAAACCTAGATGTGAATCTAGGGTCTCTATCTGAGACAATGCTAGTAGGGATTCCATGCAGTCTCATTATCTCCTAGATATATAGATGAGCTAATTCATCCAGGGAGAAATTAATCTTAATGGGTAGGAAATGAGCAGACTTAGTTAATCGGTCTACTATCACCCAAATAGCATCATTTCCTAACTGAGTCCTCAGTAAACCCACTACAAATTCCATAGAGATCTTGTCCCATTTCCAATCAGGGATATCAAGAGGTTGCATTAGTCCAGCAAGTTTCTGATGTTTAACCTTCACCTGTTGGCACACTAGGAACTTGGCAACATACTCAGTGATTTGCTTTTTCATGCCTGGCCACCAAAATCTTCCTTTTAGGTCTTGGTACATCTTAGTGGCACTAGGATGAATAGTATAGTTGCTCTTATGGGCTTCCTCTAAAATTTTCTCCCTCAAATCCCCTTGGCTTAGGATATAAACGAAATTTTGGAAGGTCATTAACCCATTGGTCTCCTTATGGAATTTCTTTGGGCCCTTCAAGGACTTTAAGAATTCATCCTCCCTTTGGGCCTCTAGCATCTAGGTCCTAAGGTTACTCTCAATCCGCAATTCACCTAGACATATTCTATCTGGTAGCATCAATGCGGATAAACTCAAATTTCTAAAATTCTCTATCAAGCTCATCTCACTCACCATCATTTGAGCTATGTGGAGGGATTTCCTACTCAAGGCGTCTGCCACAACATTAGTTTTTCCTGGATGGTATTTCAACTCAAAGTCATAGTCTTTAATGAACTCCATCCATCTCCTCTATCTCATGTTCAACTCCTTCTGATCAAAGAGGTACTCAAGACTTTTATGGTCACTAAATACCTCAAACCTAGACCCATAAAGATAATGCCTCCAAATTTTTAAGGCAAAAACTATGGTTGCTAGTTCTAGGTCATGAGTAGGGTAAATACTCTCATGAGGCCTTAATTGTGTAGAAGTCTAGGCCACTACCTTCCCTTCTTGCATCAAGACATATCCTAGACCTTTCTTGGATGCATCGCAATACAACTCAAATCTCTCCAAAGGATTAGGGATAACTAGTACAGGTGCAGTGGTTAATCTTTCCTTCAAGGTTTGGAAACTATGCTCACATTCAGAATCCCACCTAAATGAAACATGCTTTATGGTTAGCTTAGTCATAAGCATCACTATCTGCGAAAACCCTTGGATAAACCTTTTATAGTAATTGACTAATCTGAGGAAACTTCGGACTTCAATCACTGTTGTAGGTCTCTCCAAATGAACCATAGCTTTAGTCTTACTAAGATCTACTGCTACCCTATCCTTGGTAATCACATGCCTTAGGAATCTCACCTCCTCTAGCCAAAACTCACATTTCTTAAGCTTTGTATACAACAATTTCTCTGTAAGCACCTAGAACACAATCCTAAGGTGTAGTTCATGCTTTTTCCTATTTCTAGAATACATAAGAATATCATCAATGAGCACTACCACGAACTAATCAAGGTAGCATCTAAAGATGCGATTCATATAATATATGAAAATAGTTGGAGTATTAGTTAGACCAAATGGCATCACAAGAAATTTGTCATGCCCATACCTAGTGCTAAAAGTGGTCTTAGGTACATCCTCACTTCTCACTCTGATCTGATGGTACCCAAACCTCAGATTGATCTTAATAAACATAGTTGCTCCTCTTAACTGATCTAACAAGTCATTAATCCTAGGGAGTGGGTATTTTTTTTTCATGGTCACCTTATTTAATTACCTATAGTCTATGCACATTCTCATACTTTCATCCTTTTTCTTCAAAATAAGACCGGTGCTCCCTATGATGAAGTACTAGGCCTAATGAATTACTTCTCTAGGAGGTCTTCTATCTGAACCTTGAGTTCATTGAGTTCTAAGGGAGACATCCTATATGGTGCTATAGAGGTCGGTCCCGCCCCGGGAACTAACTCTATAGAGAATTCTACCTCTCTTTCTGGTGGAAGACTAGAGATCTCCTTGGGAAAGACATCAGAAAACTCTCTAACTATAGGGATACTATCAAGCTTATGCTGACTCTCAACCTCAGAAGAACACAGAAAACATAATCTTTGGATCTTTTCCTTAGTACCCCTATTTACAAGTATGATATCCATAAAAGTCACAAACTTCTCATAACAATTTAAAACCACTTTTATTAATAGACAGCCAATCTATTCCTATGATAACATCTAACTCCACCAAAGGCAGAAAGATAAGGTCAACAGCAAAAGGTTTACTTTCAACAATGATAGGGTAATTTAAACAAGTCAAGGAAGGTAAAATATGTTTTCCAGCTACTATAGAAATAGACAAGTCATATGGGATTTTGGTCACAAGTAGGCTCGAATTTTCCACACATTCATGAGAAATAAAGGAATGAGTAATGCTAGAATCATATAGTATAATTAAAGGAATATCATTTATAAAACACTGACCTTTTATAGAATTATCGGATTGGTCCACCTCTTTGTCCTTGAGGGTGTAGACTCTCCCTCTAGTTACAAACTTAGGGGCCTTAGCTGGTTTCTTCCACAATGGGCATTCTCTACAATAGTGTCTTGGCTTACCACACTTGTAGCAGGCATTTTGTCTAAGCAGATAGGGCTTATTCCTATGATTCTTCCCGTACTTAGGGTAGTTACTTGAAATAGTTTTCCCACCCATGGGCTTCTTTCCAATCTGGATCTCTTTCCCCTAGGCATGGTCCTGTGGCAATTTCCTCTTAAGGGGGTTATACTCCTTCCTCCCCTTAGCAGCCTCTGGTAGGCCTTCCACCACTATACGACACTTGTTTGCTGACAGAGCATAATTATTTATCTCTATAGGGGCCATAACCTTTTTCAGCTCTGGATTCAGCCCAGCCTGTAGGTGTATGGCCTTCCATGCCTTATCCTACCTGACTTGTAGGTAAGAGGAGAACTTAGAAAACTCCTCAAATTTTGCCAGGTAGTCATCAAAGGACATTTTACCTTGTCTTATCTTCATAAACTCCACTTCCTTATCATTCCTTATGTTCTAAGGGAAGTACTTTTCCAAAAATACCTCCTTAAAAGAATCCCAGGTGATTTGGACTCCTTGGGCCTCTATCAATTACTTGGCCCCTTTCCACCAGTGTTCTGCCTCTCTTACCAGTATGTAGGTGGAGAACTCAACTTTTTAGGCCTTTATACTCTCTAGCACTGCAAACAACTTCTCCATCTTAGCCAACCACTCTTTAGCAAGCTTCAGGTTGAACTCACCCTTAAAGGTTAGAGGTTTGACCTTCTGAAACTCAGACCATCCCTTATAAGTATAATCCCTTACTGGTTCTCCCTCAGGGATATGGTTTCTATTTACATTCTTATCCTCTTACATTTGCCTCAATACTTCAGTAGTGGTAACCACCTGCTGTATGGTAGCAGCAGCCTATTGGGTGGCAGCAGCAGCCTGTTCCCTCATAGCCTCTACCATCCCCATCAAGGTCTGCATTACCCAAGCCAAATTTTCTTTTCCATCCTTGTCCATTATACCATTTCTCCTAGGAGGTGTCATAGCTTACTCTTCAAAACAAACATTATTGAGGTGATCAGTCTCATTAACAAAATATTTATCAGAGAATATATGGTTTCACAGGAAATACATTACATTCCCCAAACCTATCACTCCATTCTTGAAGTCAAAACATAGCACAAGTAGCCAACTTCCATGGCTCAACTAACTGACCTGTAGTAGTCTTTATCCTAGGGAATCTACCCATACTACCTAATTAGCACTTATTACTATCGAGTCAGCTATGTGCTAATCGTGGTAGCCATGCTCTTATACCAACAATGTAACACCCCCAATAGCTTATGGTTCCTTTTAAGTGTTTTAAACCTTTTCCCAAGTTGATTAATTGGGTGCCATTTAGGTTAGTCTCTACTCTCGGGTTCTCTCAACATCGCAGAAGAATAAGTATACATAAAATAACCCTGGATTAACTATACATAAACATGAATTTTTAATTAAATATAGTCAGTTAACTATTGGGCATAGAGGCAACAATCCTGCCACTCATAGCCCCATCAATCAGTCTATTCATCAATCCAGCCTAATTCCTATACAAATAAGTTAGAATAGGCTATACAAAATATTCCTACACTAGCCTTTCTCAAAATATCATGAAGGATAGCTCCATTCTATCATGTACTTACGCTATTCAAATTAAACAGTCTTTATGCCTGGAATGGACACTTCTTCCTACTTTACCTCTTTTTCCAACCCAAGGGGACATACATATTTGGTACATGCCAACATTATCGTGAGAAATAAATCTCTGTAGCAATGCAACCTGTTACGAAATCCATTGACTTGTACCACCGTGCTTGCACAAAAAACTAGTATGTAGTGCATGTAGCATTTAATCATGTTATATACTTATACATTTGCATATTCGTCAAAACATATAATCTTTAGAACATGAGAAGTGTATTCATTATCATTCTCATCATAAAACATTTCTTATAAAACACATGTGGGTAGTAAACATGCCATCATTTCATTTCCATAACATGTGAGCAGTACATAAAACACCTTAAGAGTAATCGGGAGAGTCGCCCAGTAACAACTCCACGCACCACTGACTATATGAATGAGTGCATGTCCATTTAGCCATGCCTTAACTTTTGTACATTCTGAGGCATCCCTAAGTGGATCTAAGTACCTTAATGGTCCTTACCCCTTTTCGAAAGATCATCCCTGACTAATGGGATTCCTCCCTTTCATCCTAAATAGGACAGGTATAAACTCTTATGGGATTACCGTTAACTCTACCTGGATCAATTCCTCTCTGCTTTTGGGCGAATCATAATACTATAGAATCACCACCATTCCTTCGAGATGGATCACACTCTCGGTATGCTATTATCTACATATACCTTAGGATGAATTGGCCCATGCCTATGGTTATGCTTAACTCTAAGTATGTGTCTCATATGGACCTTGAGAGATGACACTAACTTAAAGTTCGCATCCATCATAGTGTTTTTGAAATCATCTAAGTTCAAGTGGATCTTTAACTATCCCAATTTATGGCACAACCGTGGAATGCCCAACGGCTGTCCTATACTGACAATCGGTCACTCGATCAGAAGCTTATCTACCCTAAGGCATACATTGAGAATACTTTCCTCTTTCCCTTTTTGTGTTTTCTGCTCTCTCTTTATTTCACTATCACAAGGGTCTCATCACCCAAAACTCCTAATTTACTTGCTTACCGATGTTGTGAGCCCTTAATTAAGTTAACATAAAGAATTACTAAGCTCAATTGCCATTAAAACCTCATTTTACAAGCTAGAGGGTTACCAGTTGACTCATGGAAGGCTAGCAGTCGGTTAATGGCTCATTGAATTCCTCGAGTGCCAGACAGTAAGCTAGCAGTGCTGGCAGTTGGATGGTGGCTTACTGGAATGAATCCTGGGCAAAATAAAAATACGACAGTCGACTGTGATGATGACCAGTCAACTGCTTAGTGCATACCCAGGCCCGACAGTCGACTACTAGGGATCTGGTAGTCGATTGCTAAGTGTAACACCCCGTAATTTTAATTAGTCTAAATTAATATTCTTTAATTAAATGGATGGAATTAACTGTGTCATTTAATGATTAGTAAGAATTGCCTGCTTCATAATTAATTAGATGAATTAGCTTAAGGAGGGGCAAATTTTGCTTACATAATTTAATGCCCCAAAATGGTTATGTTAAAAGATAAGCTTGCATAAAAATTTTGGTGCTTGATTTAATTCTTTATTCTCCTTTTAAGTTACCTAGCCTAAGTACCAAGAGAGAAGCAATATAGGATGCAACAATTTAAATATATGCATGTGTGTGCTATGCATGCATCCTACATGAGAGAAGGGATTAGAAATTCTACTTTATTGCATGGAAAAATCCAAGTCGCGTGAAAGGAAGAGGAAAGAAACATGAAACACCAAAAAATAATAATATATGTTTGTGGAGGGATTTCACGTGCACTAGGAAAGAAAGGCACTACATGTGCCTTGAGTGGGACCAAAGAACAATAGGAAGGAGGATGGAAATTGATTATATATATATGTATGCAACAAGTAACCCAATAGGTGCAAACTTTTTTTTATTGAATTGTTGCACATGAGAAGCACACGAGAGAGGTAGGGAATTATGGTTAGGAAAAGAAGACAAAGGGTGTAGCGTTTTCCCCCCATTATGGTCGAATGGAAATTGAAGAAAAGACAGAGGGAAGGTGACATGAAGGCTGCATGAAAATTAAAATAAGAGAAGAAAGAAAGGTGGAAAAAAAAAGACATGGGAAGAAGTAACTTGCAAGCAAAGGAAGGTGTACTAGCAAGTACACTTAGTGCAAAATTTTATGGAAGGAAATGAGCTTGTGTGTGCAACAAGGAAGCTCCACACATTATAAAAATAAAAGGAGAAAAAGGTGCAGGATTTTTCCACTCCCTCACACGCCAAAGATAAGAGAAAGAGGGAAGAAATGGGCTGCACAATTTCATGAGATTAGAGGGAGAAATGAAGAGGGCTTTCACATGAAGAAAAAAGGTAGACTGTAGCGTTAAGTAGGAAGGCAGTGTGAGTTAGGTAGAAAAGAGAGAGAGCTTGACGTGGAGACATGGGGCTGCCCTTAACTTACAAGAAATATTAAGATTTCAAGCAATACAAGGTGTACCTACAAGTACACATGCAACCATGGATAATTAAGAAAAGAGGGAGAGATGGCGTGAAGGAAAAGGGATAGGATAAACTTACAAGCAAAACTAATTCTTAAGGGCATACAACAATTACACGTGAAGAAGAAGGAAAGGAAAGTGGGAGTAGGAGTGACGTAAAGGACAAGGAAATTGGAATGGTTTTTATGAATGCATGCCACCTAAGCAAGAGATAAACTAAAAGGGGAATTTTATGCAATGCACACATGAAAAAGGAAGAAACAAAAGGGAGGTTAAAAACTCATTTTTTTCATGCATGATACACATACACACACATGAAGAAAGAGCGGGGAAGTAGTATGTGGTGTGAAAGAAAGGGAAAAAGAGGTTTAAAATTTCCATGCATGACATGTAATGACCCCCTCATACCACATACGCGATACTTATCTGATTAGCGGAAGCATATGGGTTGGTTTAAATAGTTATTCCTGATGTGGGAATGTCAGGGGATCGCTACTGGTTGAGCGTAACCCAAATAGACTTCTCGTTGTCCATTCGGATTCCGTTCAACCCTAATTCACATACAGCTAAACTAAATATACATACATACATCATAAATTGCTCTGTAATGAAATCTAATATCCATACATACAACATAAGATCATTCATACAAATTCCAACTTAAAATCGCAAGTTTACAGTGGTAAACCCTACCGAAAATCCGGTAGAGTTTCCTCTGTATTTTGAACATATCCATAATACAATAGTCACCTATTTATAGATATACAACCAGTCCAATTACAACAGAAAACATAAACGATAGAAGACCATTATACAACAACATCAGTAAACACATATACAATACAATTCAAACCTAAACTAAGCTTCTCCTCTGTCTATCATCAAGTCATCGTCTAGCTAACGTCTAGGTTCCTGTCCTTATCCCTGTTCATCTGAGTAAACAACTTGGTGAGATATAAAATTCTAGTAGAATAATTTACAGTTCAAATACAATTCAAAATCTGGTTAAATACTCAGCGGTGCGAGCACTGAAAATAACTTCCCAAAGTCAGTTCGAAATTAGTGAAATACCTTATCTTTAAAATCATTTTATCACATGGAAATTGCGGCAAATTATCATAATCATAAAAATCCATTTCTTTAAAAATCAATCAAAGAAATCAGGTTAAATCCCATGCCCAGTGTATCTAAATCCATTTAGGCCACAAGTCCTCTACGACCAAATTTATATCATCATCCAATTACACGTCATCTAGAGAGATTACCTCTCTTATCGTTGGGTGTGATCCGTAACACCAATCAGCCGAATCTCGCCTATATTGTGAGTGTGATTCGTGACACCAATCACTCACTCAAGGACCAGCTGAGAATCAACATCTAAAGTATCCCCTAGCATGTGCACATACGCTAATTCTCATCCTTAAACAGTCTATTCAAACTCACATGCTCACGGTCGGCTATTCCTCAGGGTTCTAGGGTATTACGCCTAAATCACAACGTTTTCCCATGTAGGCTATCCCCCCTTATACTCCTTAAACCTTTCTTAGGGTCGTCTTGATTTATCGCATAATCCCTAACGCAGTACAGGCTAAATCTGAGAAAAATAACATCATTTAAAAACTCCCTGTACTCGGGATACTTAACGGCCGTCCCATACCATTTATCAACTACCCTACCCTAAGTAAATCCGTCCTAAGGGCATCTAAACTCGATAAACAAAAAATCTAACATGCAATTGGGATATCCAGCACACAGGCATGCAATTTAGTCCATAGAAAGAAACACGTAAATCCATGCAATTAAATCTACTTGTTCAGGTAATCACTAGGTAAAATCTAGGACTCGGGAAGCGTAAATCATCCTACCTGGTCTCATGTTGCTCCAAATCAATTCAAAACTTCACAAAATCCTGGTTTTCGAGCCAATTAAATTCCCTAGACATTTAAATGAATATTCAAGCTTGTCACGTCATCCTTTTTACGATTCTAAGTCTGGTTACCCTAATACCTAAGTCAATTTATTTCCTAATTGCGTTCGGCAGCCAATTCAATCAAAATTCATTAGTTTTTGGGAAATTGGACCTTAGCAGTGTTGTCAGATGATGGAAATTTATCCCGGGGTGTTCTCGTTTTCTCCTAGTGTATGTCCAGATTCTCCAGCACGGCGGCGCACAGCGGCGTACGATGACACATGGTGGAGGGGTGCGATTGGCCTCGAAATTTACACCATGGTGAAGACCGCAAGACGAGGAGTCTGAATATGGTAGTGGCGCGATGGTTCACGGTCGTTTGGATGGCATTTTTTAGCTACGAAATATGACGCATAGTAGACGGAAAAGCCTCGATCTGGGAACATTAGACCTCCGTTCGATGTTGGCGAGCTGGTGGAGGAAGCTGGCAGCTCAGGCTACATTATGGTGGGGGCGGTGACGGCCAACGGTGGCTGACGGCGACGATCTCAGTTGGTGAAGTTTTAGTGAGATAGAGGAAGAAAATGCCATTTTTCGGCGGCGCTGGCAGCCGTTGGTGGCCATGGGTGGCTGCTAGAGGTTGTGGGTGGTGAGGGCTATCGGTTGCTAGGCTAGGTGGTGGCTCAGGTGGCGGCGCACGGTGGAGGAAGGAGGAGAGAGAGGAGAGAGAAAGTAGGGTGAGGAGAGAGAGGAAATTATGCCAAATGGCAGGGTTTCAGTAAATTTAAAGCTTCCGAGGTAATTTTAACTTTTCTTGGACCACCCGGGGAAACTTCAGGGTGTCGGCTTCCTTCCAGACGTTGGCACGAGTTTCCATGCAGTGATTCTGGCCTCTATTTGCGAAATCAAAGTGCGAAACTTAGTCTGTCAGTCCTTGATCGCCAGATCGCGTTTCTTTCCATTCAATCATGTTTTCGACTTCAAATCACTTCCCGATTCAAACCATCGTCCTCAAAAGTCATGCCAGGCTTTGCTTACATGGATTTATCATGAAAATCAAGTTTTATCTTTTTTAAAAATAGTTTCGGTTATTACATTCTCCCCCCCTTCTAGGTATCTTTGCCTCATCTCTTCTTCTTTCTCCCACGTCATTTCCTGCGATGCTACATCCTGCCAAAGTACCTTAACTAAAGGGATTATTTTACTTCGAAGTTGCTTAGTCTTAAAGTCAATGATTTGTACAGGAGTAGATTCATAAGTCAAATTTTCCTTTAATATTATCGGTTGATTCCCTAATACATGCGCATGATCTGGGACATATTTACGAAGTTAGGAGATGTGGAAAACATCGTGTAGGTTGGATAAATAGGGAGGTAAGGCAATTTGGTAGGCAACGGGATCGACTCTTTGTAAGATTTGGAATGGTCCTAGGAATCTAGGGCTTAGTTTCTTAGTCCTCACCTGTCTACCAATACCCGTGGTGGGGGACACTCTCAGAAATACATACTCTCCCTCATTAAATTCTAAAGGCCTTCTTCTCTTGTTGGCATATGATTCCTGCCTCTGCTGGGCAACTCTCATCTTTTCTCTGATCATTTTTATCTGATCAGTGGTTTCTTGTACAATTTCAAGTCCCAACAGTGCACTCTCCCCCATTTCTACCCAACTTAAAGGTGACTTACAACTCCTCCCATACAGAGCCTCGTAAGGTGCCATGCCGATGGTAGAGTGATAACTATTATTGTATGCAAACTCTATCAACGGCAGGTGTTTATCCCAACTTCCTTTCTGCTCTAGCACATAAGCCCTTAACATGTCTTCTAGGGTTTGGATAGTCCTCTTAGACTGCCCATCAGTCTGAGGATGATAGGCCGTGCTAAACTTAAGTTGAGTTCCTAAGGCTTGTTGTAGGGATTGCTAGAATCTCGAAGTAAACCTAAGGTCTCGATCAGATACTATACCTAATGGTATTCCATGCAATCTCACGATTTCCCTAAGGTATACTTCGACTAATTTCTCCATGGAGTAACGCACTTTTACAGGTAAAAAGTGAGCAGATTTGGTCAACTTATCTACTATCACCCAAATGGCATCAAATCCTGTTGGGGTTCTAAGTAACCCTACCATAAAATCTATAGTGATTTGATCCCATTTCCTCTCTGGTATCTCCAATGGTTTTAGTAGACCTGTGAGTTTTTGATGTTCTATCTTAACCTGTTGACAAGTCAAACAGGCATTCACATAGTTTGTGATATCCTTCTGCATACCGGGCCACCAAAAGTTCCTCTTTAAGTCCTGATACAACTTGGAAATACCGGGGTGAATAGTGTAATGGCTTTTATGGGCCTCTGCTAACACTTTTTCCTTCAACTCCTGATAGTTTAGAATCACTACCCTCTTCTTAAACATTAAAACTCCATCAGGTGCCAATCCAAAATCAGGTTGGTCTGCGTATACTTCCAAGGATTCATCCTTAAGTTGGGCTTGTCTAATCAGCTCTCTCAATTCACAGGTTATCAAAAATTCACTCATCACTAATCTTTACAGAAACGAGATTACATTGAGGCTGAGATTCCTAAAATCCTATAGTAACCTCATCTCACCAATCATTAAACTAGCTAGTTGTAGTGACTTTTGATCAATGCATCGGCCACAACATTCGCTTTTCCTGCATGATATTTCAATTCAAAATCAAAGTCTTTCAGGTATTCTATCCACCTACGTTGCCTCATGTTCAATTCTTTTTGGTCAAAAAAATACCTAAGGCTCTTATGATCACTATATACTTCGAATACAGTGCCATATAGGTAATGTCTTCAAATCTTTAGAGCAAACACTATGGCAGCTAGTTCTAAGTCATGGGTGGGGTAGTTTTTCTCTGCAGGTTTCAATTGTCGCGATGCATAAGCTACCACTTTCCCATCCTGCATCAAAACGCAACCTAGGCCTCTTAAGGATGCATTTATATATACGGTAAAGGGTTCTAGGGGTTTCGAAATAATTAATACAGGAGCGGTAGTCAATTTCTCTTTCAAAATTTGAAAACTAGTCTCACACTGCTCGCTCTATTCGAAGTTTACCCCTTTTCGAGTCAACCGGGTTAATGGCACAGTTATCTGAGAAAATCCTTGAATGAATTTCCTATAATAGCTGGCCAAACCCAAGAAACTCCTAATCTTGGTGACTGTTCTAGGTCGACCCCAATCTAACATTGCTTTAATTTTCTTTGGGTCTATCGCTATCCCTTCCCCATTTACCATGTGTCCTAAGAATTTCACTTCTTCTAACCAAAACTCACATTTCTCTAGCTTTGCATACAGTTGCTTCTGTTCCAGTATTTGTAGCACCGTGCTAAGATGCTGGGCATGCTCTTCGTGAGTTTTGGAATAGACTAAGATATCATCGATGAATATCACTACAAACTGATCTATATAGGGTCTGAAGATTCCGTTCATATAATCCATAAAGACAGCTGGTGAGTTCGTCAACCTAAACGGCATCACTAGAAACTCGTAGTGGTCGTATCTTGTCCTAAATGCTGTCTTCAAGATATCCTCCTCTCTAACCCTAATCTGGTGGTATCCTGATCTTAAATCTATCTTAAAAAACACAGTTGCGCCTTGCAACTGATCAAACAAGTCATCAATATGTGGTAATGGGTATTTGTTCTTAATGGTCACCTTATTCAACTGCCGATAATCAATACACAATCTTAAACTCCCATCGTTCTTCTTTACGAATAAGACCGGAGCTCTCCTTGGCGATACACTTGGCCTAATGAATCCCTTCTTTAACATATCTTCAATTTGGACCTTTAATTCCCTTAATTCTGATGGGGTCATACGATATGGAGTCATGGCTATTGGGCCCGCGCCCAGAATCAAGTCAATGGTGAACTCTATCTCCCTAGGTAGTGGCAGTCCACTCACTTCCAAAGGAAATACCTCCGGAAAGTCACTAGCAATTGAGATTTGGCTTAGCTTATCCTGCAACTCTACCTCGGAGAGATTAAGGGACATATCACCTATCTCACAAGCCCTGTCACTCCCTCGCACAGGCACATTATCCAGATAAGTAATTGTCCTCTCAGAACAATTCATCAAGATCTGATTCCTAGTCAACCAATCCATTCCCAAAATGATGTCGATCCTGGTTAATGGTATACACACTAGGTCCACAATGAATAAAGTATCTTCAATGGTTAAGGGGCAATTTAGGCAGATACGGGGGGACATAGTGGCTTCTCCCAAGGGTGTGGATATGTATAGGTCACAGGGCAGGGTTTGAACAGGTAGTTTTATTCTCTCTACACATGCATAAGCAATAAAGGTGTGTGTAGCATTCGAATATTGCATCAAACCCGAAGACCTATCGACAGTGGCCCCATTCAAAGTAAACACTCTCCCTAGAGCCTGTGGTCTTCGGCTACCAGATGTCGGCTAGTTCCCGGTGGAAGGGTAGTATCTAGCCATATGTCCTGTACCTCTACACTTGTAACACTGAAGTAGAGTCTGATGCCAACACGGCTGATTCGGATGTCTAGTTCCACACTTCGGACAGGGTGTGTTGTCAGGTCATCTTCCACTGCTGCTAGAAGCCCCTGGTTGCGGTTTAAACATACCGCTTCTCACATTAAGATTTCTGGTTGCTGGTCTTGGCCGATTCCCTGTTCTCTGTGTCATATTCTGAGCCTGTCTCTGCTCTAGATTCTTACTTAGGATACGACACTTGTTTACCAGCGTAGCAAAGTCTCTAATCTACAGTGTGGCTAGCTGAGTCTTCATGGGTAAATCTAGGCCTTCTTCTAATTTCTTTGCTTTCCATGCCTTGTCATAGTGCATTTGTAGGTAGGTGGAGTATCGAGATAATTTCTCAAACTATTTCAAATACTCCTCAAATGGCCTGCCTCCCTGTAAGCTTCAGAAATTGTGCTTCCTTTGATTGCTTAACGCTCTCAAGGATGTATTAGTCCATAAAGACTCTCTTGAAGGACTCCCAGGTGAGTGGAATGCCTCTCCTTTCCATCAGTTGCTGGGCACCTATCCATCAGAGTTCTGCTTCGCCCTTCAACATGTATGTTGCATATGTATCCTTCTGCTCGTCATCACACTACAACAGTCTAAAAATATTTTCAATATCTTTCATCCAGGCTTCTACCATAGCTAGATCGGAGGCACCTGCAAATGAGGATGGACCTACTCTCTGAAACTCGATCCATCCCTGATACAGTGGGTTTGCATGCTTGGTGGCTCCATCATTTCTAATCTGTCTGTCTTCCTGTTGCTGTCTCATCACATTAGCACTGGTAGTGGCTTGATCTCTCATTGCATCAGCCATCAACCGGATGGATTCCATCATATCATGCATGTCGACATCAGTCTCCATGCTACCACTACCCGAAGCACCCTAGTTCCTGTGCCTTAGCTTTCCTCTGGGCCTGCGAGTGGCATCCCTACTAGATTATGCCATAGTTATCTGACACAGAAGCAAACAGATCAGTCATAACAGTAACAATTAACATAAAGGTATTAAATTCATTCTGTTACTTATCGGTTCAAGATTAGGTCCTAACATTCCAGAGTTAAATCAATCAAAACCCTAAAGCTGTAAGCCCGAAGATTCACAATCCCTAGCCCACTAAACCATACAATCCGATAAATCGGTCTCTGATACCATAATTGTAACGACCCCCTCATACCACATATGCGATACTTATCTGATTAGCGGAAGCATATAGGTTGGTTTAAATAGTTATTCCCGATGTGGGAATGTCAGGGGATCGCTACTGTTGAGCGTAACCCAAATAGACTTCCTGTTGTCTATTCGGATTCTGTTTAACCCTAATTCACATGCAGCTAAACTAAATATACATACATACATCATAAATTACTCTGGAATGAAATCTAATATCCATACATAAGGTATACGATCATTCATACAAATTCTAACTTAAAATGGCAAGTTTACAGCAGTAAACCCTACCGAAAATCTGGCAGAGTTTCCTCTGTATTTCGAACATATCCATAATACAACAGTCACCTGTTTATAGATATACCGCCAGTTCAATTACAATAGAAAACATAAATGATAGAAGACCATTATACAACAACATCAGTAAACACATATACAATATAATTCAAGCCTAGACTAAGCTTCTCCTCTGTCTATCATCAAGTCATCGTCCAGCTAACGTCTAGGTTCTTGTCCCTGTCCCTGTTCATCTGAGTAAACAACCTGGTGAGATATAAAATCCCAGTAGAATAATTTACAGTTCAAATACAATTCAAAATCTGGTTGAATACTCGATTAGTGCGAAATCTGAAAATAAATTCCAAGTCGATTAAATCGCTGAAATACCTTATCTTTAAAATAATTTTATCACATGGAAATCGCGGCAAATTATCATAATCATAAAAATCTATTTCTTTAAAAATCAATCATAGAAATTAGGTTATATCCCATGCCCAGTGTATCTAAATCCATTTATGCCACAAGTCCTCTGCGACCAAATCTATATCGTCGTCCAATTGCACGTCATCTAGAGAGATTACCTCTCTTATCGTTGGGTGTGATCCGTAACACCAATCACCCGAATCTCGCCTATATTGTGAGTGTGATCCGTAAAACCAATCACTCACTCAAGGACTGGGTGAGAATCAACATCTAGGGCATCCGCTAGCATGTGCACATATGCCAATTCTCATCCTCACACAGTCTATTCAAACTCACATGCTCACGGTCGGCTATTCCTCAGGGTTCTAGGGTATTACGCCTAAATCATAATGTTTCCCCATGTAGGCTATCCCCCCTTATACTCCTTAAACCTTTCTTAGGGTCGTCCTGATTTATCACGTGATCCCTAACGCAGTACAAGCTAAATCTGAGAAAAATAACATCATTTAAAAACTCCTTGTACTCGGGACACTTAACAGCCGTCCCATACCGGCTATCAAGTACCCTACCCTAAAGTAAATCCATCCTAAGGGCATCTAAACTCGATAAAAAAAACATCTAACATGCCATTGGGATATCCAGCACACAGGCATGCAATTTAATCCATCGAAAGCAGCATGTAAATCCATGCAATTAAATCTAATTGTTCAGGTAATCACTAGGTCAAATCTAGGACTCAGGAAGCATAAATCATCCTACCTGGTCTCCTGTTGCTCCAAATCAATTCAGAACTTCATGAAATCCTAGTTTTCGAGCCAATTAAATTCCCTAGACATTTAAATGAATATTTAAGCTTGTCACGTCATCCGTTTTACGATTCTAAGTCCAGTTACCCTAATACCTAGGTTAATTTATTTCCTAATTGTATTCGACAGCCAATTCAATAAAAATTCTTTAGTTTTTGGGAAATTAGACCTTATCAGTGTTGTCGGATGATGGAAATCTGTCTCAGGGTGGTCTCGGTTTCTCCTGGTGTATGTCCAGATTCTCTGGCACGGTGGCACACGATGGCGCACGGCGAAGGGGTACGGTTGGCCTCAAAATTTAGACCACAGTGAAGCCCGCAAGATGAGGAGTCCAAATATGGTGGTGGCACGGTGGTTCATGGCCGTTTGGACGGCATTTTTTGGCAATGAAAAATGACCCACAGCGGACCAAAAAAGCCTCGATCTGGGCGCGTTGGACCTCCATTCGACGTCGGCGAGCTGGTGGAGGAAGTTGGCAGCTCAGGCTACATGATGGTGGGGGCGGTGACGGCCAAAGGTGGCTGACGGCTGTGATCTCAACTGGCGAAGTTTTCGCGTGATAGAGGAAGAAAACGCCATTTTTCGATGGCGCTGGAGGTCGTCGGTGGCCGTGGGTGGCTGGTGGAGGTTGTGGGTGGCAAGGGCTATCGGTTGGTAGGCCAGGTGGTGGCTCAGGTGGTGGCGCGAGGTGGAGGAAGGAGGAGAGAGAGGAGAGAGAAAGTGGGGTGAGGAGATAGAGGAAATTGTGCCAAATAGCGGGGTTTCAGGAAATTTAAACCTTCCGGGGGCGATTTCGAATTTTCTCGGACCACCCGAGGAAACTTCAGGGTGTCGGCTTCCTTCCAAACATTGGCACGAGTTTCCATGCAATGATTCTGGCCTCCGTTTGTGAAATCAAAGTGTGAAACTTCGTCTGTCAGTCCTTGATCGCTAGATCAAATTTCTTTCCATTCAATCGGGTTTCTGACTTCAAATCGCTTCCTGATTCAAACCATCGTCCTCAAAAGTCATGCCAAGCTTTGCTTACATGGATTTATTGTGAAAATCAAGTTTTATCTTTTTTAAAAATAGTTTCGATTATTACATGACATGCCACATAAGCAAGAGACAAAGGAATTGGAAAATTCATGCCATACCCACATGTGAAGGAATGAAGGAAAGAGAGTTGAAATCTCTTGTTTTGGAGATACATACCACACACACGTGGAAGGAGAATAGAATTTGAAATTTTTATCTTTTTGTATGCATGTGACCACTCTCACACGGCAAGAAGAGAGATAGAGAAATGGAATTTTAGTCTCACAACAGGCATACACACATGAAGGGAAAGAAAACAAAAGGGGAGTGGAGATTTTCATTTGTCTTAGGCATGAAACACACCCACACATGAAAATAGAGAAGAAGAGAGAAAGAAGGGAGGGGGAGTACGTGAGTTTGAAGAAGAAGAAGTGAAGGCATTCAGAGGAAAGTTGATCAAGAAAGGAAACAAAGGATCAAGAGGAAGCCAAGCAAACCATCCTTTGGCATCTCAAGAGGTAGGTTAACAATTTGAGATTTATGTTCCATGCTTAGTTATGCAACCAACATGCTTCTTTTTGCTTTCTCTGGAACATGACTTGCCTCCCTACATTCTTGACCTAAATGTATGTATGTTGGCTAGCATGTGTGGCTCAATGAAATGTTGATGGATGAAATAGCATGGATATGTTGTTAGAAAAAGGATTAGGGTTGGATGGTGTTAACTTCATGATGACCACAAAGAAAGAACCCTATATTTTAAGTGTGTTAAGTAAAGAACAAAGAAAGGAAATGGAATAGCCAATTTAATAAATCTCCCTAGGCCAAGTCCATGAAATGCAGTCTTGGAATTTATAAGCTATGCACTATGATTTTGATTCAAAACATGGGAATTTATTTTTGATGTCACAAGAGAAAATTTAGATTATTATTGTAAAAAGGCTAGAATTTTGGTAAGAAATAAACATTAGCAATTATTTCCAAAGAAGGAGAAATTATCCTTAAAATGTTGAATTTTTCCATAAGAAAAGTATATTAGAATTAATTTTCAACAAAGAAGGAAGTGTTCTAAACATTATAATTTTTATCAAAAATATACATAAAGATTTAATTTTTATGGAAGGAGAAATTCTTTTGGAAATCCTAGAACCATTAGAAAAAAAAAATGTACATTAGAATAGATTTCCAAGAAAGAAGAAAATTAGTATTTCAAATATTAGAATTTATTTCTAAGGAAGGAGAAATTTTCCTTGAAATCTTGGAATTTTCCATAAGAAATGTGCATCTAGAATTTATCCCTAATAAAGGAAAAATTATTCTTTAAATTTGAGAATTTTCATAAGAATTGTACATTTACATTAATTTCCAAGAAAGGGGGAATGTATCCTTGGAATATATAGAATTTCCTAAAGTGAAATTAATTAATAACAATACTTTTCCAGAAAAAGGGAATTTTATCATTAAAGCTAATTGGAATTTTAAAAAGGGATATATGCTAACGATAACCTTTAAGAAAATGGAAAAATTTT
Source organism: Senna siamea (assembly GCA_031216115.1). NCBI lineage: Eukaryota > Viridiplantae > Streptophyta > Magnoliopsida > Fabales > Fabaceae > Senna > Senna siamea. The sequence continues at coordinate 12,685,675 of CM062355.1, read as the reverse complement.
CCTTGATAATTGACAAAGAATATTAAAGGTGGCCAAGTGTCCACATGTGCCCAAGTGTGTACAAAAGAATATTAAAGGTGGCCAAGTGTCCACATGTGCCTAAGTGTGCACAAAGAATATCAAAGGTGGCCAAGTGTCTACAAGTGCCCAAGTGTGCACAAAGAATATTAAAGGTGGCCAAGTGTCCACATGTGCCCAAGTGTGCACAAAGAATTTTAAAGGTGGCCAAGTGTCCACAAGTGCCCAAGTGTGCACAGTTAAAATACAAAGAAAATTTAAAAATGATAAGCTTAAATAATTTGTTGATGTTATGATAATGTATGTCACAACATGTTTTATTTGAAAGTATATTATTTCCCATCCTATTGACATTTTAATTGATCATATATTGCTTGCCAATATCGTATTTTATTCCAAGAATATAGAATTAATTATTTTGGTGCTTGCACCCTGATACATATTAGTTTTTTTAAAACCCAAATTGTTAAGCAACTGAGAAAATTTTATTTCTCATTATATGCTAATATGTATTAAATGCGAACGCATAGCCGGGCCGGGAGATCAAGTTATTTTTAGGTTTAAAGAAATTTTTGTAACCCCTATTTTTGGGTCCTAGTCTAGACATAGTTATTTTAGAACTAGGATTATTCTTTTGGCAATAGACCTGGATATAATGGGGAAGGAACCGAGGAAGGGATATGTGAAGGACCGATCCGTCTTGAAAAATTTGTAAAGGGGGTCTGAGTGACAGGATTGTTGTCTCCTAACTTCCTATGGATGGGTGCTTCATATATCTAGATACATGTTTATTGTAATTTAATGGACATTATGGAACTTATATAATTGAATTGTAGGAAAGTTTAAATTCCACTTTGTAGCATAGAATTTCTTTTATTCCAATGTGCATGTGAGTTTCAAATCTGAACAAAAGATCCCAAACTTAATCCGCTTTAATAAATGAATGGTATAATTGCTCAGACGTTATTTAAATAAAAAGATAAGAATAATGTACCAAAACTATCTGGTTGCATCGGAGGAATTGTAATACTAGATAAGGGCATTACAATAAGCCTTTTTCTGCACTTCTGGGTTATCTAGGAACACGATAGTCAACTACCTTATATGTAGCAGTCGGCTGTTATGCTCTTCTGCAATTTAGAAAACATAATTTTGATGGTACCCATCCAGAATGCATTCCATTTTCAATTCTAAACAAATGAGCTTAATTTCCATACCATAAAATTTACTTCTCATTAAACATTTCCCATCCATTAGCTCAAACATGGTACATTCAAGGAAAACTAGTCTATATCTCTAGATGAACACAACCTAGCCCTTCCAATCCATTACAAGCACATATATGAGCACAAATTCAGTAACACAACATCCCATAGAAATAGAAAAGCATATAGAATGTAGGTTTAACCCTAAACTCAGTTCAAACATTCAAAAATTCACACTTTTCCAACAACAGTAAACTTTTAGAAAAGAGAGAGGTTTAGGATGAATTTCTACCTTGATTCCTTGCAATTGTGTATGTTTGATGTGTTAGAAATAATCCTTCCTTTTTGTAGAACAAATTTCCAACTTCAATTCGCCCTTCCCTTCAGCAAAACCTCTCCTTTCTTGCCCTAGCTCGCCCTTTTCTCTCTCTACCCATCCCTTCTACTTCTCTCTCTAAAATGCAGATGGGGGAAAGTGTGTGGGGGTTTAGGGCTACAACTAGGGTTTAAGAAAGTTTAGAGAAATTTCTATTTGGCCCCTGAGCTATTTTACACTCTTAAACTCCCTTATTTTTCCCTTTTCAATTGAGTCTCTAGCCACATCTTACTAAACCTTTATTTATTTCCTTTTAATTTAGTCCCTAGGCTAATGCAACTATATGCACTAATGCAACATACACAAGCATTAAACATTAAAATAACAATTATCAAACATCTCTTTAATGATAATTGGAGCGAATGTTACAATCGGTTAAAGTATTTGAGAGTAATCTAGATAGTTTTCCCTACAATGTCTTGTAATGAAAACTTGATTAATCTTTAACTAGAGGAAGATCGCGCAATCTAATTCATAACTCAAACATATTAAAATTAGAATATCAACATAGTTTAAGAACCCCAATTGGGTTCTACCAATCCAGCTACTCATGTTCATGAATAAAATAACAAGAAATATAATAAAGGAAGAAGAACAAAATGGAAACAAAAACACCCTCATCAGTCAAGTTTTAGATGAATAGCCTTGATTATGCTCCTAGTTGCCTCTTGATGCTTCCCAAGCTCTTCCTTCAATTCTTGATTGAAACTCTATGGCTTGTGACCTTTTTGAAGAGACAAGGAAATTGAAGTATTAAGCTCCAAAGATTAGCAAGGATTGTCATGCTCCAAGCTACTGCTAGTGCTTTTGGTTTCCCTCTCTTGAATGCCTTTTAAAGTCATACTCTCCTCCTTGCACCTTCTCCTATTTATAGGCAAGGGAAGTGCTTCTCTAGGCTTCCACACAGGCGTGTAGCAGCTTAGAAAGTGGCATGGTTGTGTGGTAGCCTATGTAGGGAGCATAGCCTTGCTGTAGGCCATGTTCCAGAAGGAATGCATCCACATTGTGATTTTGGCCGTTTCTTGGTTAGAGATTCTTGCTCTGACCATGTAAGAAGGTGCAGAAGATATTTTTAGCATGTGGAGAGGCATTTTCTAGAAGCTTTAAGGCAGTATGGGCATGTGGTAAGGTGTGTTCTAGAAGACTTCATGTGTGGCCATGCTAAAAGGTGCATTTTAAGGTGCTTTGAGCCTTAAACGCATGGTTTTGGTCTATTTTGCTGTAAAACTACTTTGTACTTGGGAAAAGCTTGGATAAAATGAAAACAAGTGGAACATGGGTAATTATACATAAAAAACATAAAATATACTCCTAAAGTGAGTGGAGTTTAGCAAATAAATATGTATAATTATGTGCTTATCATAATACCCCATATTGAAGCTTTTGCTTCTCCTCAAGAAAACTTTCATTTAATTCATAAGAAATAATAATAGCTTTTCATAGTTAATACATACTCCACAGTGTATGTAACTCGATGCTACATGAATCTTAACCATAATTCTTGATGTTTCAAGCCCTTCACAAATAATAGAGATAGTTGGATTGAATGCATTTCCTCAACGAGCAATTCATTATTTGATTAGTAACCACTGTCTCACAGAGATCACTCAATATCACTCAGAAGTGTATATAGGTTGAGTGAAATCTCTCAAACAATTTCATAGTACTATGCTTTCCATATGCTTGCTTATAAATCTCATTTCCACTACTTGTGAAAATTTGAATATCATGATTAAAGGGTCTTGACAAGTTTGTAATAGGGCTTGAGGTAGAGGTAGGTGAAGAATTTTAGGAGAAAAGGGATATAGATATGTTGAAAACACATGGTCCTAAGGAGATTCCAAGGATTAAATGCGGTAGAGACAGTTTTCATTAAGCTTTTTAGTTCAGAGGATACCCTTTCCCAAGCTAGTACGGAGACTGCTTTGATAATTATAATTTTTCTCTTGCTTTCTTTTTCCTTTCCTTTTCTTCTTTTCTTCCTTTCTTTTCTTTTTCTCTTCTTCATATATATTTTTTCTTTTTCTTTTTGCTTTTTTGTAGTCTTGCATTCTTTCTAATATTTAGTCTTAGATTGAGGGGGTACCTTAAAATAAAGGGAAGACTCAGTGAGTCCTTATCTATTGAGATACTGCATTGTAATCCAGATATGAAGAACATACCACACAAATTTCAACATATGGGGTGGCAAAGGAAGACATTGTAGAAAGAAATGGAATGTGGGTTGTAAGGGTGTGTATAATGAAGGAAATGTCAAGGCTTAATAATGGTCAACTAGGGGAAACACATAAGGTAGGCTTTTTTGTCAATAGTGGTGTAACCTAAGTTGCCTAAATCATATCCGATATTAAAGAATTCATGTAATTTTGACAAGTATTACAAAGAAAGTTCTAGAAGCACAGTAAAATGAAGTGCACCCTCTACAAGAAAAATTTAGAGCATGTTTGTGATGAATGCTCTCTTGGCTCAAATCCTAACATTTATAGGGTGTAGTTTTATAGGTTCCTAAAATTTCCAATAAAATTGCTAGTCAAGTAATGCATCTATGTCTCCTATCCATATTATTAGTTAAGAGTGTATGCAATGTAGAACATGGTGCAAGATGTGGGAGCATCTAGATGCCATAAAATTGTTTTTCAATATGAGTTATGAAATGCATTTATTGTCTAATATGGATTGAAAACAAGAGTTTAACCTGGAAGATTAAGGCAAGATGAGTGTGTACTATATTTTGTCCATGTTATGAGTTAATATAAAGCAATGCTGAAGAAAATGACAATCACTAGCATGATATACTTTTGAATGCACATTGGATAATACCTTATTGTGATAAGTGTGAACGAAAACAAAGTAAAGTAATATAACAAGGAAAACACTAAAACAACAAAGAAAACACAAGGAGTCACCCCACTCTTAAGATAAAAACTACCCTCAGAGGAAAACTACAATGAAAGTATAGGAAAACGTTATTGCTTATTGCCATGCTGGGTACACAGGTAGTGTACATCCTATTGTAGTTAGATTGTGGATATGCTCATGTAGAATTCTCAAGCTTCTTTGCTAGCTGAGTGATATAGGGGCCAAAGCATATGGTATTTTGCCTGAGATCTCCAATGAAAGTGGAAATCTAGGTTGCTAAAACATACCTAATTTCCACCTTCCTATGTTGATGCATCATCCAAAGGATGACCAAGTTTGTCGGAGTAATTTCATTAAAGTTTTTTGCTTGGCCTGTAAGAGTGTGAGATAAGATGGAATGAAAATACCTTAGACTATCCAAGAGGTTCTTTGCTGTAGCGCTACTAGGGGTGAAACTACTGGAACAGATGGTGATTTAGTTCCACATTATGTGTGGGGGAACCATTTGGATGTAGAGACATCCTCTGTATGTGTCGCTATTAAGTTCTTCTGAATTCCAAAGGCCTAGGTGCCACCCGAAGTGCAGTATGGACATATACAAATTTGTTCCTCCTAACAAAAAGAAATGGTGTCTAGGTTATTCCACTCACGAATGTACTACTTTAAGGAGAATGTATTGCAGAATTCTAGGGTTAACTCCCTGTATGTAGGTTTGTTAATGCTAAAGAACCTTTCATACGGGGGTGTGTTCAAGAGGCTAGTCAGTTTTGAAGTCAAGCTAGCTAAGATACAGCGTCTGACTCCTATAATCTTGAAGCGAAATGCTTGGTACTTTTCTTCTTACTCATCTTCTTGAAATGTTAGTAGTGGGTGGTGAGTCCAAAGGTTGGCTTCGGAGGTCCCCCTTCTTCTTATAATGACACTGTAGGAAGAAGAACTTGACATGGTCCAATGAGTAGTTCTTCCTCTTTTTGATGTGACACTGGAGGATGAAGAGCTCAACATGATCTTAAATTGACATAAGTTAGTTATGAAGATGTAAGAATCCAAGGCAAATATCTACGCAACGTCTATCCTTAAGATTTATTGAGGTTTCTTGATTAAAGTAAAAGAAGAAAGATTCTAATGCTAGAATCTTGATGCATGCATGAAAAAAAACAAGATTTTTGTTTTATTTTTGCATGATGACGATTTATTTTATAAAAGAATGAAGAAAAGAATTCAAGAATATGATTCTTTATTTTTTAAGAATGGGTTTTCTTTATCAAAATTTTATCTAAAAAATATTTCTTTGAAGTTCTTTATGGATACAAGAACAATACATAGCCGTGTATATCAAGAAAGATTAAAGATTCCATCAAGAAACCATAGAAAGAGAAAGTGAAAGAAAGAATTAAGATTCCATAGTTTCTAATTTATGTGCTGCTGAAAAGAAACCACAATAAAATTTGCTTACATATCAAGTGTTTCTTTCAGATCCTATATTGTTTTTGACAAAATTTTAGTTTTATGTTCATGAAAGGATGAATATTGAAGGCTATAATGATGAAACGATAATTGTATGCACATAAGAAACTAGAGAAACATGAATCTTGAAAAGAAGATTATAACAAAAATGAATCTTAGAACTATATGAATGAAAATGAAAAAGAATTATGCATGGTATATGATTCTTGAAAGAAATTATGTATGGGATAATTAAAGAATTAAAATGAAAATGATTTTTATTGAATACTCATGAAAAGAGAAAAGAGAATTAAGGAAGAAAATATATTTAATTGGAATGAAGACTAGGTGAGAGAGAGAGAGAGCTAGGGAGGCCAAGAATGCAAGGGAGAAAATGAGATTTTTGCACTTACCAATTGTGAAGGAGTGCACGACTTTTCCTCCTTGTATAGGTATGGGAATTTCATTTCCTAGTGGGAGCTCATCTTCATGTGTGAGAAAGTGGATGGTTTTGAATTTTATTTTCTAGATAAACCATTATATATTTTTAGCTCTTTGAATTTTAAAAAGTGATTCAGCTCTTTTAAGAGGTCCTAAGGTTATTATCCTCAAAAATATTTTAGATAATTCTAAGGATAGCCTTTGAAAGATTTAAAAGAATTTATCATTTCAAAATTTAAGAGTGATGCAACATTAATCAATTCAAAGTCCTTTCACACAATTTTTGAAAATTTAAGAATAAGGTAGCTTTGAAATTAAGGTGGCTTATCATGATAGCTTATGATTTGAATTTAAACCTTTTTATCCTAACCTATCCTCCTTTTAGCTAGAATTTTTGGGGATACTCTCTTTATTTATCCAAGTAAGTTGGGAGAAATTTATATTAACTAATAAACTAAAAATAAAAATAAAGATAAAAAATTATTATTATTTTCAAAATATATGAAATAAAAGAGAATTAAATTTTTATTGTTTTTTTTAGTCCACTAACTGGACTTATTTAATTACCAGGTCAAGAGGGAATATTACCTGGTCCTCTAGTGGGTCTCCATTAGAATGCTTGAGACAGTGCCCATTTACCTTAAAATTTCCTTGATTAGGGTCATGAATTTCAATGGAACCATAAGGAAATACCTGCTTGACTGTGAAAGGGCTTGACCATCGGCTTCTTAATTTTCTTGGAAAGAAGTGCAGACGTGAATTGTATAGAAGCACCTTGTCTTCCACTTGAAAACTCTTAGGCCCACATACTCTTTTATCATGCCATTTCTTTATTTGAGCTTTATAGATCAAAGAGTTCTCATAAGCTTGGTGTCGTCATTCTTCCAACTCATTAAGATGCCATAATCTTTCTTTCTGTGGATAAACAACATCAAAGTTACATGTTTTAAGGGCCCATAATGTCCTATGTTCTAATTCAACAGGTAAATGGCAAGATTCTCCATACACAAGTCTGTATGGTGTGAATCCAGTGGATGTTCTATAGGCTATCCTAAAAGCCTATAATGCATCATCTAGCCTAGCTGCCCAACCCTTTCTATTTGTTCCCACAGTCTTTTCTAAGATTCTTTTTAATCCTTTATTGGTTACTTCAACTTGCCCACTAGTTTGTGGGTGATAGGGTGTAGCAAATCTGTGGGATACTCTATAGCGTTTGAGTACTTTCTCTAAGTGGTAATTATAGAAATGGGTTCCTCTATCGCTAATTAATGCTCTAGGTGTGCCAAACCTAGCAAATAGTCTTTTCAGGAACATAGTTACTACCCTTACATTATTGGTGGGGAAAGCCTGGGGTTCCGGCCACTTTGACTATATCTATTACCATATAAAGAAGGGAAGGGTCCCATAAAATCTATACCCCATACATTAAATATTTTTGGTATATGTAAGCTTGTTTAGGGTATTTCATTTCGGACAGAGATATTACCTGACCTTTAGCATGAATCACAAACCTGGACATACTTTTGTGCGTCTTGTAATATAGTTAGCCAAAAAAACTATGCTTCTAGCACCTTCTTGGCAGTATGGTTAGCTGCTTGATGTCCTCTTGTTGGTCCTTTGCGATAATGGCTTAGAATCTGGTTGATCTCTTCCCTATGTACACATCTTTTAATTAACTGATTTACACAAATTTGAAATAAAAAAGGTCTTCCCAAATGTAATATTTCATCTTAGCAACAAACCTTTTCTTTTGTTAAGTTGTCATATCCTTAGGTAAGACTCTAGCAACCAAATAGTTAGCATAATCTGAGAACCAAGTAATGTCAGTGTATACTTGCATTACCTCTAAGTGCTCTTCTGTAAATTTGTCATTTATAGCCTTTTCATTTAGAGGCTTGAGGTTAGGGTTCTCTAGTCTCGATAGGTGGTCTGTAGCTAAATTCTCTATGCCCTTATTGTCTTTGACCTCTAATTCAAACTCTTGCAGCAATAATATCCACCTGATTAGTCTAGGTTTAACATTATTTTTCAAAAATAAATACCTCAGAGCTGAATGATCCGTGTAGACCATAGTCTTTGATAATACTAAGTAGCTTTAAAACTTGTCAAATGCATATAGCACCGCAAGTAGTTCTTTTTCAGTAGTAGTGTAATTCTCTTAGGCATCAGCCAATGTCTTGTTGCCATAGTAGATAGGTTAGAACTTCATTTCAATTCTTTGGCCTAGCACTGCTCCAACTACATAGTCACAAGCATCACACATAAGTTCAAATGGTAATCCCCAATTTGGAGATATCATAATGGGGGTTGTGGTCAGTCTCTCTTTTAATAACTCAAATGCTTGCATACAATTACTATCAAATTCAAAAGGTGTATCCTTGGCAAGTAGCTGAGTCATGGGTCTGAAAATCTTGGAAAAATCCTTGATAAATCCCCTATAGAATTCGGCGTGTTCTAGGAAACTTTATATTGCTTTGATAGAGCTAGGAGGTGGAAGCTTTGATATAACTTCAATTTTTGCCTTGTTAACTTCTAAACTTGCATGGGATATTTTATGACCTATGACAATCCCTTCCTTAACCATGAAATGGCATTTTTCCCAATTTAGAACCAAGTTTTCCTCTACACAACGAGCTAACATCCGTTCTAAATTGGCTAGACAATGTGTGAAGGAATTGTCGAAAATAGAAAAATAATCTATGAACACTTCCATTGAATCCTCAATCATATCATGAAAAATTGCCATCATGCACCTTTGAAAAGTGACAGGTGCATTGCATACTCCAAAAGGCATTCTCCTATAAGCAAATGTTCCATAGGTGCAGGTGAAGGTAGTCTTCTCTTGGTCCTCAAGAGCAATAGGCATCTAAAAATATCTTGAAAAACCATCAAGGAAATAATAAAAAATGTTACCTACCAATCGCTCAAGCATCTGATCAATGAATGGAAGGGGAAGGTGGTCTTTTTGGCTTACATCATTTAATCTGTGATAGTCTATACAGACCTGATAACCTGTTACTGTCCTTGTCGGTATAAGCTCATCCTTCTCATTCTTTATTACCATAGTGCCTCTTTTCTTTGGCACTACCTGCACAAGACTAACCCAAGAGCTATAAAAAATGGGGTAGATCAAACCTGCATCTACAAGCTTAGTCACCTCTTTCTTTACTACCTTTTTCATATTAGGGTTCAGACGTCTCTATGGTTGTACCACCGAATTATTGCTATCTTTCATTAAAATCATGTGAGAGTAGTAGTTAGGGTTTATCCTAAGGAAATCTGAGATTTTATATGTAAAAGCTTGGGGGTACTTTTTTAGAGAGGCTACGGTCATTTACCTCTCTTCAGGAGTTAAATTTGCTGCTATAATTACTGGTAGCTTCTCTTCCTCGTCCAAGTAGGCATAATTCAAATGTTTAGGTAACTCTTTTAATTATAGGGCTAGAGGGTCCTCAATTGAAAGGCTTACCTCTTTTTCTTTTGGCCTATTTATGGAAAGGATATGGTCTATAGTTTTATCTGGTTTAACTGGGATAAGGTTGTTGGGCTCCACATTTAATAAACTTCACAATTGTTGTAATACCTGTTTATTTGTTAGACCATCATCTTCTGGTGGAGTTTCTTGAGAAGAGTTTCTTAATAGAAATTCCTGCAAATATGCTTTTATTTCATCATCTAGGACATCCATTGAGTATATAGTATCATCATGATCCCTGATTATTGAATGGAACTGGGTAGGTTGAAGGTGACTGTCTCATCCCCTACTTTGAGTTGCAACCTTCCATCGCAAACATCAATAAGAGCTTTAGATGTCGCAAGGAATAGTCTTCCTAAGATCAGTGGTATGTTGCTTTCACATGTTATATCCATTAACACAAAGTCTATGGGAAAGATGAACTTATCGACTCTCACAAGCACATTCTTTACTATACCCCTAAGATATTTGACTGTTTTGCCTGCCAATTGTATGCTCATCCTAGTGGGTATTGATTCACTCAGTCTAAGTTTATCAAATAAGCTAGTCAACATTAAGTTGATGCTAGCTTCTAAGTTGGCTAAGGCATCCTTGATCAGGAGTTCACCAATTACATAGGGCACGGTAAAGCTTCCTGAATCACGTTTCTTTGTGGGTAACTTGTTTTGTAAGATGGATGAGCATTCCTCATTTACAGTTACTAGTTCAAGGTCTTCTAATTTTCTTTTTGTTGCTCAAAATCTCCTTTAAGAACTTTGCATAATGAGGCATCTACAAAATAGCTTTAACAAAAGGTAGATTGATCATTAGTTGTTTAAATAAATCTAAAAACTTACCAAACTATTGATTAATCTTTTCCTGCTTCAGTATAATAGGATATAGAATGGGTGGCTGATATTCTACCATAGGGTTTTTTTGCTTTTCACCATGAATTTGTTCTTCTTTTGTCACTTCATGTTCTTTATCTATCTGTTTAGTCGGTATATTTTCATTATCCTTTGGTAAGGGTAAAGGCTCAATCAATTCCTTACCTAACCTCAGAGTGATAGATTTGGATTGCTCTCTTAGATTGGATTTAGTGGTGCTCAGGAGTATGCCTAGCTATCTTTCTTTCAACATCTTAGACATTTAGCCTACTTGGTTTTCTAAATTTTAGATTGAGGCTCATTGATTTCTAATATCTCTATCTGCTTGTTGACGTTTATCCTATAATGTGGATATGAATTTAATTAGCAATTCCTCAAGGTTGGGTTTCTTTTCTTATCCTTGAGAAAATTGGGTTGGAGGATTTTGTTAGGGTTGCTGCTGGTGCAACTTCTGAAATCTTAGTGGTCCCCACTTATTGTTGTTTTTCCATCCAAAGTTTGGATGGTTCCTTTATCCGAGGTTGTATGTATTGTTACATAGGTTTTTTGTTGTCTTGGGGTAGTTCCTATGTAATTTACCTGTTCTAATTCAACATACTCATAGTTAGATGAATAAGGAGTTGAAGGATTTGCAAACATACTATCCGTATTGCAATTTGACTTATTCACAGAATTCACAGCTTAGCTATGGTACTTGTACTAACATTTGGAGTTGGCCTATTTTCTTGGTTAGGAGCTCTACTTGAGCTGCCAAAAGTGATGTGGCATCTGGTTGATGGGCTACTCCTTGCCGTACTGATCTTTCTTTAAAAGACTACCATTATTAGTTATTCATGGCCATCTCCTCTATTAAATTTTATGTTGGCTCTGGGGTTTTGTTGTTAAGAGCTTCCCTTGCTACTGCATCTACCATCTACCTAGTGGCTAGGTTTAGTCCATTGTAAAATGTCTATACCTGCATCCATATTGACAGTCTATAGTGTGGGTAACATCTGAGTAGTTCCTTATACCTCTCTCATGCATCGTACATGCTTTCATCATGCATTTGTACAAAAGAAGAAATATTATTGCGCATCTATGCAGTTTTAGCAAGAGGAAAGTACTTGAATAAAAAATTTTCTGCTAACTCATCCCAAGTGGTGATAAAATTAGGGGGAAGGGATTGCAACCATCCTTGGCCTTATCCCTTAAGGAAAATGTAAACAACCTAAGCCTAATGGCATCATCAATGGTTCTATTAATCTTAAAGGTGTCACATATGTCCAAAAAGTTGGCGATATGAGAATTGGGATCCTCACTGGGCAAACCTCCAAAACCTATGGTAGGCTGACTAATACATGTTTGTATCCCTTTTAATGAAGGTCTAGCAAAATCATACATTGTTCAGTTACAATCATTATTGTTGTTATTAGCCATCTCTTGTGGTGTATGAATAGGAATTTGAACTGGCTCCTCCTCAATGTGACATGAACGTGATCTTGAGTTAAGATATCATTCAGGCTTAGAAAGAGGATTAGTTGGTTTATGGTTTATACTCTTGGTCATAAACTATTAGAGATAATTGATAATTTAAACACTAAAAGAAGCAAAAATTAAAGAAAAATAACTAAGCAAATTCCAAAAGAAAAATGACAAAATAAATTAAATTAGCTAAAGTAACAATTCCTAATTTTGCTTTAAATTTCACACAAATATCCCAAGCAACAGTGCCAACTACTTGATGTGCTACCAATGAACTATATGTAGCCATACCTTAAGGTAGTACACCTGTCACTGTAGTCTAGTGCAAAGGTGAGTATCAAGGTCATATCCCACGAGAATGGGAAAGCCCAGAGTTACTACTTACTCGTTGTTATTTATCCTAGGACAAATGGTGATTTAATTAAACTAAGTCTAACTACTACTACTTTGGCTATGGAGAGAAGATGAGGCAAGTGTTAAGATAGAGAATTATCAAGTTTTTAGAAAAGCAAACCCATTGGGGTCTTAGACTAGATGATATGTAAATAAAGGATAATGAGTTATGAAATTGATTATGCTACCTGTGTATAACAAATCCAGATTTTTGGTTGGTTTCAATGGATTTCTAAAACTTATACTTTCTATTGGCTATTTGTGTCCAATGGTCAAGTTTAGATCAGCATTAGTGCTTACTATTAGCAATTCCTCCTAATCCAGCAATCGTCAACCTCTTGGTCTGAGAAAAGATCAACATGTCTCTTTAGTTAGTTTTCTAATTCCCAATATCATCAATTAGAGTATTTGAGATGAATCTAGATAGTTTTTCCTACAACTTCTTGTAATGAAAACTTGATTCATCTTTAACTAGAGGAAGATCGCGCAATCTAATTCATAACTTAATCATATTAAAATTAGAACATTAACATAATTTGAGAACCCCAATTGGGTTCTACCAATCTAGCTACTCATGTTCATGAATAAAACAACAAGAAATATAATAAAGGAAGAAGAACAAAATGGAGACAGAAACACCCTCATCGCTCAAGTTTTAGATGAATAGTCTTGACTTTGAACTCCTCTTTGATTATGCTCCTAGTTGCCTCTTGATGCTTCCCAATTTCTTCCTTCAATTCTTGGTTAAAACTCCACGTCTTGTGACCTTTGTGAAGAGACAAAGAATTGAAGTATTAAGCTCCAAAGATTAACAAGGATTGTCACACTCTAAGCTACTCCAAGTGCTCTCGGTTTTCCTCTCTTGAACGCCTTTTGAAGTGATGCTCTCCTCCTTACTCCTTCTCCTATTTATAAGCAAGGGAGACGCTTCTCTAGGCTTCCACACGGGCGTGTGGCAAACTAGAAAGTGGCATGGTCTTGTGGTAATCTATGTAGGGATCATGGCCATGTTGTAAGCCGTGTTCCAGAAGGAATCCATTCGTGGTGTGATTTTGGCCATTTCTTGGTTGGAGATTGTTGCTCTGGTTATGTAGGGAGGTGCATAAGATGTTTTTGGCATATAGAGAGGTGTGTTCTAAAAGCTTTAAGGTAGCTTGGGAGTATGGTAGGGTGTGTTCTAAAAGACTTCATGTGTGGCCATGCAAAAAGGTCCATTTTTAGGTGAGCCTTTAGACGCTTGGTTTTGGTCCATTTTGCTTGAAAACTGCTTTGTACCTAGGAAAATCTTGGATAACATGAAAAAAAGTGGAAACATGGGTAATTTTACATGAAACATATAAAATATACTCCTAAAGTGAGTGGAATTTAGCAAATAAATATGTATAATTATGTGCTTATCAGTTTAGTTATACAAATTTTGAAATTTAATCCCTTCGTCAAATTTTGGGATGTTACATTTCTCTCCCCCTAAAAGAAATTTTTCCCTTAAAAATTGAAAATTTAGCTGGGAATAGGTGAGGGTACTTTTGTCTCATTTCATCCTCTTTCTCCTATGTTGCTTCTTAAATACTTGAATCTTGTTGTATCACTTAGACTGAGGGTATTATTTTATTCTGTAGCTGCTTAGTCTCAAATTCCAAAATCACAATGGGTTCCAAGGAATAAGTTAAATACACTGGGCTATCTGTAAGGACATGGGTGGGACTTGGAATATATTTTCTAAGTTAAGATATGTGAAACACATAATGGATGTTGGAGAGATTTGAAGGTAGAGCAAATTAGTAAGAAACTGGACCTACTTTCTTAAGGATCTAGAAGGGCCCTATGAATCAAAGGCCTAACTTTTTATGCCTTGATACATTACCAGCTCTAGTAGTAGGTTTGATTTTCAAGAATAATGTTCTCCCTCTTGGAACTCTGGTGCTTTTCTCCTTTTATTAGCATAAGTTGTTTGTCTTTCTTAGGATATTCTTAGTTTTTCCCTAATATTTTCAATTTTTTTAGAAGTTTCTTATACCAATTTAGGTCCCAATAATTTTCTTTCTCCTAGTTCTACCCAACACAGAGGAGAGTTACACTTTCTACCATACAAGGCTTTATAAGGAGCCATGTCTAAACTAGAATGGTAGCTGTTATTGTAAACAAAATTAGCTAATGGTAGAAAATTTTCCTAACACTATTTTTGTTCTACTGAACAAGCTCACAGCTTGGCTTTTAAGGTTTTTGTGGCACTCTCTGATTGCCTATCAATTTGAGCATGGTAAGCTATGCTAAAATGAAGTTGAGTTCTTAGGGGTTTTTGCAAGGATTGCTAGAATCTTGAAGTAAATCTATGATCTCTATCAAATGTTATGCTACTAGGTACTCCATGCAATCTCACAATTTTCTTAAGATATATCTTTGATAACCTTTTGAGTAATTTATCATAATGGGTAAGAAGTGGGCTGATTTGGTCAACCTATCTATAATTACCTATATAAAATCATATCCCTATAGGGTTCTAGGTAATCCTACCATGAAATTCATCGTGATTCAATCTCATTTTCACTCTTGTATTTTTAAAGGTTTCAAGTATCCTAAGGGTTTTTGGTGTTTTATCTTGACTTGTTGACAAATCAACCATTAGCTCACATAAGAAGCTACGTCCCTTTTCATTCCTGGCCACAAAAAATTTCTTTTTAATTCCTTGTACATCTTAGTGGTACCAAGCTGAATGGCATAGTTACTCCTATGAGCTTCATCTAGGATTTTCTCTTTTAGGCTTCGGAATGAAATTTTGATTCTTAAATAGTATCACACCATCTAGTGCTTGGTTAAAGTCAAGTTGGCTCTTCACTTTCTCTAAAAACTCATTGCCTTACTGAGCCTTTCCTATTTTTTTCTCAGCTCACAGTCTATCTAAAATTCACTCAAGGTGAGTTTGTTCGAAGTAGTGGTAAAATTCAAACTTAAATCCCTAAAATTCCTTATAATTTCCATCTCACTAATCATTAATTGAGTTATTTACAGGGATTTCATACTTAATGTATTAGCCACTACATTGGCCTTTACTCGGTGGTATTTTAGCTCAAAATCATAGTCTTTTAAAAATTTAACCCACCTTTGTTGTCTCATGTTAAGTTCTTTCTTATCAAAAAAAATATTTCAAACTCTTATAGTCATTATAAACTTCACATCTCCCTTCGTAAAGGTAATGTCTCCTTAACTTCAATGCAAATACTATTGTAGCTAATTCCATGTCATGAGTAGGATAATTTTCTTCATGTGGTCTCAACTAGCAAGACACATATTCTAAAACTTGTTTATTCTACATCAGCACACATCCTGGCCCTTTCTTAAAGTCATTAGTGTATACCTCAACAGGTCCTTTAAGGTAGGGAATGGCTAGTATTGGGGGTGTGGTCAATTTTTGCTTCAAGGTTTGGAAGTTATGTTCGCACTCCTCGCTCCACATAAATGGGGTTACCTTCCTAGTCAACCAGGTTAGGGGTAAGGCTATTTGGGAGAATCCTTGAATAAACCTTCTATACTACCCAGCTAAACCTAAGGAACTTCTTATTTTAGTCACAGTTTCGGGTTGTTCCTACTGTAACACTGACTAAATCTTGTTGGGATCTACTGCCACTCCCTTTCAATTAATTACATGACCTATGAATTTCACTTCTCTTAGCCAAATATCACATTTTAAAATTTTGCATACAATTGCTTCCATCTTAAGACCTACAAAATTATTCTAAGATGTTCCCCTTGTTCTTTAAGAGTCCTGGAGTATACTAATATGATATCTAGAAAACCACTACAAATTTGTCTAGATAGGGTTTGAAGATTTGATTCATGTAGTCTATGAATACGGTAGGGGCTTTTGTTAAGCCAAAAGTATCACCAAAAATTCAAAAATGGTTATTTATTCTTCAGTTTTTAGGATATCTTCAGTTTTAACCGTAATCTGATGGTATCTAGACCTAATATCTATCTTTGAGAATACAATGCAATTGATCTAACAAGTCATCTATGTGGGGTAAGGGATATTTATTCTTAATGGTTACTTAATTAGTTGTCTATAATCCATACATAGCCTCATACTCTTGTCATTATTCTTTATAAAGAGTATAGGAGCTCTCCACGATAACACACTATGTCTAAGGAATTTCATAGACAACATATCTTCGATCATAATCTTTAACTCTTAAAGTTTAGGTAGGGCTATCCTATACGATGAAAAGGATATGGGTCTTGTTCCTAGAAGCAAATCTATGAAAAATTCTATCTCTCTTTCTGGGGGAAAGTTGGTAACTTCTAATGGAAATACATCCACAAACTCCCTCATTATGGGTATAGCCTTAATTTTTTGCTTCATTTCTATCTTAAAAGAGTTTAGGAGAACATGCTTATGATTAATCAACATTGGACTCCTACTATTAAAGTTAGTTAAATATTCAATAGATTTATCATAAAAATTTATTTTGACTCAATTCTCAAACAACCAATTCCATTCCTATGATTACATCAACTTTTTTCATAAGCAAACAAATAAGATTTACTTCAAATAAATGGCCATGTATGTCAATAAGACAATTTAAATAAGCATAAGCAAATACAATATGATCTTGCATAGGAGTGGTCACACAAACATCATAGGGAAGATAGGAAGTAGGTAGCTGAAGTTGTGACACAATATTGGGAAATACGGGAATGGGTTGCACCTGAATCAAACAATATAGTTATTAAGGTATCATTTGTCTTACTAGTATCTCATATGAGATCTTGGGATTTATGACTCTCGCAGCCATCTAGGGTAAATACCCTATCCCTATTTTGTGGCCTTTGTTCATTTGGTTGTTGGGGTGGAAGTTTAACAAAACAATCTTTCACAAAGTGTTCGGGCTTCCAACAATGATAACATACCCCTTGGCCTTGCAGGCATGGTCTAGCCCCATGTTTTTAGCCACACTTAGGATAGGGTTATTGGTGAAATTAGTAGGTTGGCTAGATGAACTTGGGGCTAGTTTGAAATTCTACCCTGAACATTTAGGTTCCCACTTGGTTTCTTTCCTTGAAATGGGAATTTCTACTTTGTTTTCTCTTCTAGGTTTCGACTGATGATCCTACACTTGTTCACCATAGGAGCATACTCTCGGGTCTCTATAAGAGCCACGTGAGTTTTTAGTTATAAATCTAGCCCTGACTCCAATTAAGCTACTTTCTGCACTTCATCCTCTAGGTTTAATTTGAAATAAGAGGAGTCCCTCAAAAGATTTTCCCCTTTAATATCAATTGCAAAAACTCTATTTCCTATTCTTTCCTAATACTTACTGGGAAATATTTTTGTAGGAATACTTATTGGAAAGACTCCTAGGTCAAGGGTATTCCCTTATTTTCCATCAACTGTCTGGCTCCGTGACACCAATGTTATGCCTCTCCCACAAGAATATACACAAAATGGGTCACACTCTAAGGATTAGGTGTCTCTAAAACTATGAAAATTTTCTCTAACTCCCTCAGCCATTCATCAACTATAGTAGGGTCATAAGTACCCTTAAAAGATAAAGGTTTGGCTTTTTGAAACACTACCTAGCCTTGGTAGTGGTGGTTGTTCTCAAGGTTACCACTATCAGGTACATGGAGTGGATTTTATTATAATTATGGTTTCCCTCCTAAGCTTATCTCATCATTTTTTGTTGTGAAATGTACCTATTCCCCCATGTAGTTGGCCATGTTTTGGAATATGCCCTACATTTCTTATAGGCGATCCTCAAGATTTTTAGGTGAGTTATCAGTAGTGTTCCTTCTTAGTGGTGCCATATATAAAGCTTCTACAAAATAATCATCATTGAGGTGATCAGTCTCAAAAACAACAATCTCAATAGTGAAAACTATAGCAACAACAGGAGATACACTCAGCAATGACCTAACTAACAATTCCATACATCAGACCACGTTCAACTAACTCATTACCTCGGTTTAATTAGTAGTCAAATCATGTCTATATAAGGCTATTTTACCTATAATAACTAATTCCTACCTTACTCTATACTACTTATACACTAGGCTAGTCTAAGGGTCTGCTAGGCTGATCTAAAGATACACTCTAATACCATAATGTAATACCCCGATTACTAATTACCTATTGTGTGGTGATTTAATGATTTTACCTTTTTAGTTAGCCCATTTTAATCTTTTACCTGGGATCCCCTTAGGTAGCCTACCATGGTTATCATTGTTTTGTTCAAAAACATATGTTCTTTATAATTAAAGAAAATATTAATCTTTTTCATAAATAAACTTAAGTATATACATATTAAAGCAAAAGTGTAACACACTTAAATAGACTTATATTGTCAAAGGCTACCTCAGAGCCATTGATATATATATATACATATATTGCCAAAATACATATTCAATAGTTAGCCTTTCTATAGTTACTGAAATATTTATATATATACACCCAAAATATTTCAGAGATTGATTTAACTATCTATCTTAGAAGGCCTAGAATTCATTAAAACATATATATACTCATACAAGAGGAGGTGGAAAAAAAGGTGGGAGTAGGTAGGAGGAACCACTGTAAAAGTGCTTAGCCATGGCACTATGATAAGTTCCACCTCAATTTCCAGGATGAGGTAGTGAAGCATCTAAAAAATTATCTGTACGGGTGAGAATAGATATTCTCAATAAGAAAAACAATTCAAACATATATCTATCTCATCATGTGTAGATAAGAATTTCATTAAACCTTTCATGCAACAAAATACCACTTAATAAAATAAATGCTCATCTCATAACTTAGATAACTGAAAATGGCAATACCTGCCATGATATGCATCAACTAGTCCAGAGTTAACCAGAATCAGTCACCCACATAGGATAAACCATAGGCATCCAATACTACCCATAACTATCCACTCTTAAATACTTCATATATTTGGGCAAGGAACACTATGACATCTTCCTCATGATCTTTCATCATATCTTTTTGATGTGCTACCAATGAACTATATGTAGCCACACCTTATGGCAGTACACCTGTCAGTGTAGTTTAGTACAAAGGTAAGTATCAAGGTCGTATCCCACAGGAACGGGAAAGCCCAGAGTTACTACTTACTCGTTGTTATTTAGCTTAAGAAGAATAGTGGTTTATCTAAACTAAATATAACTACTACTATTGAGCTATGGAGGGAAAGTGAGACAAGTGTTAAGATAGAGAATTATCAAGTTTCTAGAAAAGCAAACCCATTGCGATCTTAGACTGGATGATATGCAAACAAAAGATAATGGGTTATGAGATTAATTGTGCTACCTGTGTAAAACAAATCCAGATTTTTGGTTAGTTTCAATGGATTTCTTAAATCTATACCTTCCATTGGCTATTCATGTCCAATGGTCAAGTTTAGATCAACATTAAGCTTTTTAGGAGTTTATCCTAATCCAGAAGTTGTCGACCTCTTGGTCCGAGCGAAGATTAACTGTTCTCTCTAATTAGTTTTCCAATTCCAAACATCATCAGGTAAAGTTTTTGAGAGGAATCTAGATAGTTTTTATTACCATGTCTCATAATAAAAACTTGATTAATCTTTAACTAGAGGAAGATCACACAATTCAATTCATAACTCAATCATGTTCAAATCAAAATATCAACATAGTCTAAGAACCTCAATTGGGTTCTACTAATCTAGCTACTCATGTTCATGAATAAAATAATAAGAAATATAATAAAGGAAGAAGAGCAAAATGGAGATAGAAACACCCTCATCGGTTGAGTTTTGGATGAATATCCTTGACTCTGAACTCCTCCTTAATTATGCTCCTAACTGCCTCTTGATGCTTCCTAATCTTTTCCTTCAATTCTTGATTGAATTTCCATGGCTTGTGACCTTTGTGAAAAGACAATGGAATTGAAGTATTGAGCTCTAAGGATTAGCAAGGATTGTCACACACCAACCTACTCCAAGTGCTCTTAGTTTCCTCTATTGATTGCCTTCGAAGTGATGCCTTTCCTCACTTGTTCCTCCTCCAAGGAAGGCATCTCTTTAGGCCTCCACATGGCCATGTAGGTGACATGGCCGTGTTGTAGGCCATGTTCTAGAAGACATCCTTCTGTGATATTTTTCGGTCATTCCTTGGTTGAAAATTGTTTCTCTGGCCATGTAGGAAGGTGTATAAGATGTCTTTGTCATGTGAAGAGGTGTGTTCTAGAAGATTTAAGGCAGCATAAGCGTGTGGCAGGGTGTGTTCTAGAAGACTTCATGAGTGCCCATGCGAAAAGGTGCATTTGGAGGTGCTTTGAGCCTTTAGATGCTTGGTTTTGATCCATTTCTCTTCAAAACTACTTTATACCTGGGAAAAGCTTGGATAACATGAAAACAATAGAGACACGGGTAATTATATATAAAACACATAAAATATACCCCTAAAGTGAGTGGAATTTAGTAATTAAATATGTATAATTATATGCTTATCACCTTTCACAATAGAACTCTTATGGCAGATTACAATTTAATCTATATGTTCATGATCGTAGCATTCATTCATAATTTTCACTTCTTATGCACATATCCACATATAAGACTCATGCAATCCCCTTTTAGTTTTGAAAGGTGGAATTGCATAACCCTATGAACAACACATGGTCAAGCATGGCAAGTGAATTCCTTTTTAATTTATGATTTCATTTCTTAACATCCTTCTAATCATAGGCATTTATTCAAAGTCTCATGTCCAAAGCACATACACAAATACATCTAGGGCTTCTAGTTGTTGGTCACATCAACAACCTTGGCTAACTATATGAGAAAGGGAAAATTGACTGATTTCCTGTGTAGGTCGCCATGGACAAGTGCACTCCTCATCGTAACCAAGTGTACAGAGAGGGAATGGGGGAGTTTGTCATGGCGATGTCCCCACATTGTTGTGGTGAAGTGCATAGATTGCACTTCCCAATTTTACAACAAAAAATTTTCTTATTTTTTACCTTTCCATGCTTTCCTATCTTGCTAAGGTTAATTTTAAGGCATAAGTATCCTAGGGTTTGCATCACACAACCCCATAAATCACCTTCCAAGACTCTACAAGCAACAAACCTAGCCTTCTTGCTCATTTACACCAATCTTTCATAGATTGCTTGTGCACTTCCTACATGAGAGCCCTAAAATTTGCCCACGGTTTCCCTTATGCTTTCTCTCAATTTTCTCACATCCAACATGCCATAAATGATATATCTACAAGATGTAGCCTATCATTACTTAACCCAAATAAGAAACAAGCCTATAGAGATGTCTCATAAACATATAAAGGTATGAAAAGGGTTTCCTACCTTGTGAAGAGTTAGGGAAAGTATGAAGAATTTGCTAGGTTAAGGTTTTCCTTCCTTCTCCTTCTGAAGCTAGGTCTCCAACTAGATGAAGAGGCTTTCTTCTTACTTATAAGTGCTGATTCTTACTTTAGATGAAGGGTTTAGAAGAAGATGGAGTTTCTCTCTTTATCTTTCTATTTTTTCCTCTCTCTCTAGAACTCAAGCTCTTGCTTTATGAAGTTAGGGTAAAAGTGTTGAAGGAAAGGGAAGGAGACTTAAAAAGAAGACTTAGAGAAGGGTTTGGTTAAGTTGTGGTATATGGAGGGAATAAATTTTTGTAGTAATTTAGTTAGCGAATTATAGTTAAATTATAGTTTAAATGGAGAATTTGTTCCTAGTTAGGTATTTTTATCTTTTTCCAAAATCTTTCTCTTACCCCTATAAGACTCCCTAATTATTATATTATCAGTCTTTTATTCTAATTAATAATACTTAAATGAAATTTACATACAAGTAAGTATTCATAGAATTAATGGTTATAACTATGTTTAGTTATACAAAATTTGACATTTAATCCCTTTGTCAAATTTTGGGATGTTACATTAGCCACGAAAAAAGTGCATCTTAGCCACGGCAAAGTCTTTAGAATTTTGTGATTTTCAGGAAAAGTTTGCCTAAAATTTGAGTTTAAACCATTTTTGGTCCAAAAACACTTTATGGAAATTTTAGGAATTTTTTTGGGACCAATTTTGGACTCTTTTCCTTTCGCAAATATCACCATACAATAAAAACCAAATTCTCATAGGCTAGGAATCAAAATTCATCTCAAAAGCATATTCATGGAGAAAAATGTCTCACCCACTCTTTTAATCATGTTTTCAAGCATAGGTTAGCCCTAAAAAGGCTCCACAAGCATATATCTAGCAAGTAAATCCATGAATGTAAGTTTAAATCTCCTTAACTCCATTCAAGCAAAGATTTTCATCAAAGAAGAACATGGGTTCTTGCACACAGAGGAGAAGGAGATGAATTCTTTGATTACCTTGAAGATTTGTGAAAGTTAATGTTCCTAAAAGTTGGATTGCTAGTTTCTACTTCAGATCTTCCAAGTTTAAGAGCCTAAATCTTCTTACTTCTTGGCTTCTCTCTCAACCCTCACATCTCTCTTTCTCTATCTAAGTGGTTAGGAAGATGATGGAATGAGATGAAGTCTTGACACGTCCTAGGGTACACGTAAGTGCATGGGGCTAAAAGTCAGTTAAATAAAATTAAAAAATAATTGCTAATAGTCCTTGGGTTAAAAATGGATTTTCACTATCTTAAAAAGTTCTTCCTCTAATGTACCACTTTCATAATAATATCTCTAAATGTTCCATTTATGATTACTAAGTCTTTAATTCTCTAAAAGTTCTTCCTCTAAAAAGTTCCTCCTGTTTTCACAATCATTCGACTCGTTACTTAATTCTTTAGCTTTCTATATCAATTTTTCATAACAAATATATCTCTAACATTTAGAGACTATATAGCTTAGGGGGATGTTAAAAATTCCAAGGATAGTTGACACATATTAGGAGAAAGAAGGTTAAGTAAGCTATTCCAAAGGCCTAAGGGACAGCCTACTTATATTTTTATTCCTCTTGTAACCTTGAATATGATGAGAGATGATATATACTTGAGGTACATGAAAAAAAAAAAGATATGAGTGGGGACATGGTAATCTTAATTACACCAAATGCACGTACACATTGGGGGACACCCTAGAGTTAGTGGCCCAGGTTAAAGGACCAGTATATGTTGCTCAAAGGTATGAGATGCCAAGCTATATATGTTCATATTTAGTCAAAGGATCATAACAGGTATTCAATTTAAAGTTATGGCAAGTACTATAATTTTAAGTTATGTTATGAATTGTTTTCCTTATCTATATTGCATTCTATGTTAAGGAAGACTATGTGGATTCTAGATTACACATGTTGTGATGGCTATATGTATGAGTGGTTAACCTATTGAGAATGTATAATTCTCACCCCTACTAAATGAATACATAGATGCCTCACTACCATCAATTTTGGAAGTGGAGGTGGTCATGGTAATTATATACTGCTTATCACATACATTGTGGTATAGGAAATCATAATGGTACCCATGATGTAATGCCTTTAATCTTATGGTTCCTTTTAGTTAATTAAATAATATAATATAATATACTATAGGATTGATGAGTTACTATTACCTCTACCCGAGTAAATTTTTAACTTTTACCTAGTAAAAAATTGAATGCCATTTGGTTCAGGTTTCTACACTCTGGTTCTCACATGTAACGCAATGAAATTAAAAGAAATAACAATATAGGTAAGTAATTTCAAATACATACACATGCATAATTATTTTACAACTGTTATAACTTCTATACACAAGACATATACCTATAGATATGTGAGATTTGTCAACTAGGGTAAGGAGGCAACAACCCTCCCACTCATACCCATTTAACAAAAATCCTACTAGTGGATACAATTAACTTCTCACATATCCTAGTACATATATGCCCTATTTCTTACAAATAAAAAAAAGAATTACTTGCACCCCTTCCAAAAATACAATAAGGGTTGGGGTAATCAGGCATGTATACTTATATGAACTATTCACATGTCAAAACTTTATTGTACAGTTCATAAAACTTTATACAATCAGGGTGTTGGAGGAATTTCTAACACAAAAATGACCCAAAACCTCTTTATAATTGGGAAATACCCCAAAAAGGGTATCTCTACTATTTCCACCTCCACCTTTAGCAAGACTTGGTATCTAGGCATCTAATACAAACAAACATTTATATATGAGAGTCACTGAGTGAATAACTTCTCGTATTAAATCATCACTCATAGATGAGTTTCTCGTAGTCAATGACTACCCATAATTCTTGACTATTATCTAGAGCGTCCTCTAGTAGATCCAAGTACAATCCTCCTCAACACCCCCACAAGGATCCCTACCCACCTCTATGGTAGTTCCTCCCTTAAATCATACAAGATTATTGTTCCTTTGCTTGTAGTGGAGTTTTTCTTCTTCAAATCTCTTCCTTTCCATGCTTTCTCTCTCTAAGCACCCCTTTCTCTCTCTAAATTTCAGTTCTAAGTGTGGATAAGGGAGGAGAGTATGAACTCTAGCCTATTTATAGGCAGTCTAAAAATTACAACATTTATCCTCATTCTTGATCATTCAAATTAAAATGATAATTTCTTCAGTCATATACAAAATTACCATTTCGTCCTTGGTCGTTGGTGGAAAATCTCAAAAATCTAGTTGCTACAGTAACTCTTTTGGCTAAAATTATGTTTTGCTACCCTTGGAATATTGAAAGCCTACATAGCTTCCTCAACTTAACCTTTCCCATTTCATTCAAGTCCCTAATCTTTTATTTTCAATTTAGTCTCCCACTAATGCAACTACATGCAGTCTAATGCAACATACACAAGTATTTAACTTATTTAATAATTACAAACATCTCTCATAAATAGAAGGAGCTGATGTTATATATGATGAAAGTACTTGTATAGAAGGTTAAATCCTTTTGTTATAATAAGATGTATAGTAAAGTATCCAACAACCTTTTTATTTGCATCTATATGTATATATACATAATCATAAATAAAGGTTGAGGACATTTTGCTCTTTATGACTTATTCCGTTGCAACATTCAAATAAGGAACTACATATTTGTATAATTTTCATTCAATTAATAATGGGGTTGTTCTCCTTATTTGGAAGTAACATGCTAACTTAGTAAAAGATTTTTGAAATTCCACCACATAACATTTTAAATAGACCTTTGAAACAAGTTGGGATGTTATAGCACCAATGTAGCAAAGTGTAGTAATTAGAGCTAGCTAGTATTTCTTTTTCTTTTTTTTGGTTTTAGTCTTACAAAACTATATAAGCCCTATTGTGTCTGTGTGTGAGTGAGTATGTATAATATATATAAGTATCTGGGTGGACAGATTTATAGGCATACTTCCTGTGTAACATTTGTAACACCCCCTTAGTCTATAGTTCCTTTTGGTTCTTTAAAGGATATAATATATATAATTATCATACTAGTAGTGTGTTACTGTTACATCTACCTGAGTAAATTTGAGCTTTTTACCAAGTTAGTTATTTGAGTGTAGTTGGGTTAGGTCTCTACTCTCAGATTTACACTCAATATCGAAACAGAATGAAATAATGTGATACATCAGTTACTCTAGCTAGATATACAAACATCATGCATATTTACTTCCATAATTAACATAGAATAACTATCGGGGCATGGAGGCAGCAACCCTGCCACTAAACCCCATCAAACATGCCTATTCATAAATTCTAGCTAATTTGTGTACACCTAATCAATGTAGGCTACACATGAAGTAAATTACGCTAGCACTTCCTCAAAAATCATGAAGGCTAGCCTGATAAATTAAAAGCCTATACTTTCAAAAATAACTTTCTTAAAATACTTACAGAGCATACCCCTCCTCAGGTTACCTCAATCTCCAACCGATATCTACACATTTGATACACGCTAATATTTACATGAGAATTGAATCTTAGTAGCAAGCAAACCTGTTTTAAAATCTACTGACTTATACTTCCATACTTAAATGAAAATACTCTGCATTTCTCATCTCAAATTCAAAATATCACATGTGCTATCAGGAAGCAATGCATGAATCAAACTTTCATGGTTTGTGCTTAGGTGTATGCATGTACTTTTGAATCATGTGAAATTGAATCATTAGGGGATGTCTTCTCAATATCATGCTTTATCATAAAACTTTCATCTCATACATTTCATATGGTCACATCAACATATTCATCTTTAAAACTTAACAGGAATCATACATATACATTGAGAGTTATCAGGGGTGTCACCCAGAGATTACCTCCACGTACCACTTCATACATTCATGCATAACTTTGTGAATATTTAGGCACCATACATTTTTCTTTGTACTATCTAAACCATCACCTAGTAGATCCAAGTACTGTGTGGTTACTACCCTTACCATAGATTATGCATATACAGTAGGAATTATTTACCATTTCTACCCTATAAGGGACTGCTCATGATGTGGTCACTGCCCTTACCATATATCATTCCATATATAGCAGGAATTTATCTATCTTTCTACCCCATAGGGGACTGCTTGTTTAACTCATAGAATTATATCTCGATAAGCTATTCACTAAGGTATATACTAGGATGATTCGGGTCACACCATGGTCATGCCTAACTCTAAGTATGTGTCTACTTTAATAGCCTTGAAGATTGCACTAACTTAGAGTTCTCAACCATCACAGTGTTTTCAAAACTATCTAAGTTCAAGTGGATTCTTAACCATCCTAATTCATGGCACAACCCTAGAATGCCCAATAGCCGTCCTATACCGAGGATCGGTCACTCGATCATAAGCTTATCGATCCTAATGCATACCCTAGGAATACTCTCCTCCTTTGTCTCTTTCATGGATTCCTTTATTTTTCTATCTTTATCACAAGGATCGCCATGTCCAATGTGATTATTATGAGGACCATCATGTTTGAGTAAGTCATAAATTGAATGCTACATGTTACTAATACATCCTAAGTTTCAATATTGTGGTTAGGTGAGATTTTGGGCCAATTCTCCATCAAAATCAAGGCATAGAGTTCATTTTCTGTAATTTTGGTCGGCAATGATCGCCTCGAGTCGGCAAATGATCGTTAGCTCTCTGTATAAAATGGGAAGCTAACCTGAGAGCAACTAGTCGACTGTTCCAGGCCTAACAGTCGAATGCTAGCTTTTGTGAGCCTGATAGTCAACTGCTAAGGTCTGGTAGTTGGCTTATGTAACACCCCTTTAGCATATAGTTCCTTTTTGGTATTTAAAAATATATAATATGAAAATAATTATCAGAGTATTGGTGTTGCTATTACCTCTACCCGAGTCCAATTAAAACTTTTACCAAGTTAGTTAATTGAAGGCCATATGGGTTAGTCTTTACTCTCGGATCCTCTTAACATCGTAGTGGAATAAATATACATAGAATAACCTGGATTAACTATACATAAACATGCATTTATAATTAGATATAGTCAGTTAACTATTGGGCATGGAGGCAACAATCCTGCCACTCATAACCCCATCAGTTTTATCTATCCATCAATCCAGCCTAATGCCTATACAGATAATTCAGAATAAGCTATACAACGTAATCCTACACTAGCCTTTCTCAAATATCATGGAGGCTAGCTCAATCCTATCATATACTTAAGCTATTCAAATTAAACAGTTCGTATACTCAGAATGTATACTTCTTCCTACTTTACCTTCCTCCAGCCCAGGACCTACACATCTGATACATGCCAACAATAACGTGAGAATTGAATCTCAGTAGCAATGCAACCTGTTTCAAAATTCGTTGACCTGTACCATCGTGCTCACACAGAAAACCTCTACATTCTTTCATAAAATGTATAACATTCTATAGGGATGCAATGAGTGAAGCATTTAATCATGGTATATACTCATGTGTATGCATGTGCATTTAAAACATATCAACTTTAAAGCATGGGAAGTGCATTCATCATCGTTTTCATCATAAAACATTTTCCATAGGGTAATAAACATGCCTTTTGAGCAGGAGGAAATAATCATAAGTTACGAGCTATCGGGAGTGTCGCCCAGCAACTACTCCACATACCATTACATACATGAATGAGCTATCCTGGTGACTAACTGTGCCACTACAGTAATTGAGCTATCCTCGTGACTAACTGTGCCAGTACGGTAAACCTACTGCATAGTACTACCGAGGCATCCCCCAGCCAGATCCAACGTACAATCTCAATAACTCACGGGATCCTTTGTAAAACCTGCATGCAGTCTTATCCTCTCCGCTTCCACGGATCATAAGGCTATGAAATCACCACCCCTTTTCCAGTGGATCATGCTCCTGGTAAGCTATTCTCTAACATATACACTAGAGTGATTCGGCTCATACCTATAGTTATGCTTTAACCTTAAGTATGTGTTTCTTCATGGCCCTTGGAAGACACACTAACTTAGGGTTTGCAACCATCACAGTGGTTTCGAAATCATTTATGTTCAAGTGGATGTTTAACCATCCTAATACATGGTACAATCGTGGAATGCCAATGGCCGTCCCATACTAAAAATTGGTCACTTGACTTATGAGCCTATCTACCACTAGTGCATATGCCTAGGATACTTCACTCTCCCTTTTTTATGTCTCTCTGCTCCCTTTTGTATCACCATCACAAGGACCATTCTCATCTAAGTGAAAAGTGACTCTATCCTTTGCACATTACCCAAACCTCCTAGTTTCCTTGCTTACCCCTGTTGTGAGCCCTCATTTAAGTTAGTATGAAGAATTACTAAGCTCAATTGCCATTAAAAACCTCATTTCGTAAGTTAGAGGGCTGTCAGTGGATTGATGGAAGGCTAGCAGTCGGATGGTGGCTCTCTGTAATCCTTTGTGCCAATCAGTAAGCTAGCAGTCGGCTGTCAGCGTGCTGGCAATGGGCTGGTGGCTTTCTAGAATGCGTTCTGGGTAAAAATATGAGCATGACAGTCATCTACTATGACTGCCAGTCGACTACTCAGTTCAAACCCAGGCTTGACAGTCGACTGCTAGGAACCTGGTAGTTGGCTACTAAACCTCTGTCTGCACTTTTGAGTTTCCAAGAACACAACAGTCGACTGTGAGGATGGCCAATCGACTGCTTAGTGCAGACCCGAGCCCGACAGTCGAATACTAGGAACTTGGCAGTCGACTGCTAAGCCTCTGTCTACACTTCTGGGTTTTCCAAGAACACAGCAGTCGACTGCCCTTACTTAGCAGTCAGCTGCTATGCTCTGCTGCAATTCAGAAAACATGATTTTGATAAAACCCAGTCCAGCATGCATTCTATTTTCAAATCCAAACATATGAGCTTAATTCCCATATAACAAACTTTACTTTTCATTAAACATTTCTTGTTCATTAGCTCAAACATGGTACATTCAAGGAAATCTAGTCTATATATCTAGATGAACACAACCCAGCCTTTCCAATCCATTGCAACACACATATGAGCATACATTCAGTAACACAACACCCCATAGAAATAGAAAAACATACAAAATGTAGTTTTTAACCCCAAATCAACTTAAAACATTCAAAATCACATTTTATCAGAAAAGTTCTGCACATTTCAGAAATAGGGTTTAGGATGGATTGCTACCTTGATTCCTGCGAAATGTGTGTGTTTGATGTGTTAGGAATGACTCTCCCCTTGCTATAGGATGAATTTCTAGCCTCAAATTCGCCTCTCCCTTCAAAAATTCTTCCTCTCCCTCTTGCCCTAGCTCTATCTCTCTCTACTCGCCCTTGATCTCTCTCTCTCTCTCTAAGTTTATGAAGTTTGGGCATTATGGGAGGGTTTAGGGCTTCAACTAGGGTTTAAAAAAGTTTGGAAAATTGCTCTTTGGTCCCTAGGCTGTTTTGCACTCTTGGCCTCACTTAGCTTTCCCTTTTCAATTGAGTCCCTAACCACCTCTTACTAAACCCTCATTTATTTCCTTTCAATTTAGTCCCTAAGCTAATGCAACTACATGCATTAATGCAACATACACAAGCATTAAACATTAAATTAACAATTATCAAACATCTCTTTAATAATAATTGGAGCGGATGTTACAGCTTATGCATTTTAGGTACGTTTTTTGGGTAATAAAGAACACGACAGTTGACTTCCAGTCACTGCTAGTGCTTTGTACTACATACAAAAACCTTATATGCCTAGATTCTTGGCCCCAAAACATAATTACAACTGATGCCAAAGGCTTGTGAACTCAATGCTAACATTTATACATCATTTACATCAATAAACACCTTGTATTCTAGCTACATTTCACCCAACACAGAGATTGAACTTCATTTTTGAGCTTAAGGCAAAAATCAACTTTCAAACATCATTTACAAGCATAACAAGCATACCTATTCAACAAGTAATATCCAATAGAATTAAAACATTCATAAGCATCATTTTCAGTTAGGAGCAAACTTTTCATGAAAGTGGGGTTTAGGTTTTGCTGCTACCTTGCATTTTCTTATAGTTGAATATGTATTTCATGTGTAAATGGTGCCTTCCTAGCTGTAGGATGCTTCCCTAGTTTCAAATTTAGCCTTCCTTCTAGCCAAGT
Organism: Senna siamea; assembly: GCA_031216115.1. Classification (NCBI taxonomy): domain Eukaryota; kingdom Viridiplantae; phylum Streptophyta; class Magnoliopsida; order Fabales; family Fabaceae; genus Senna; species Senna siamea. Next base: position 12,654,617 of record CM062355.1, on the reverse strand, counting down.
GCCCTTCTCTCTTACCCTAAGTCACCCTCTCTCTACTCACCCTTCCTTTTCTCTCTCTAAGTTTGCTGAAGCTTGAGTGATGTGGGGGTGTTTAGGGTTTACATAGGTTAGTTTGGTTTATTGTATTTTGGTCCTTGAGTCATTTTACAACCTTAGCCTTAATGCTTTTTCCCTTTTCAATATGGTCCTTAGTCACACTTTAGCTAAACTTTCATTTCTTGCAACTAAGTCCCTATAATAATGTAACTATAGGAGGACACTATTTCCTTTGACTATATAAAGGCTTAGTTGTGACATCTACCACATGAATTAGTAAGCTTCAAATTCTTTTAATCCTTTGTGTGAATTTTTGGCCACCATAAGAGTAACTCTCAAGCATAATTATTCTTTATTCCAAGACCATGTTGAGTTCCTCATCCTACAGTGTTACATCAAGAAAAAGAGGGACCCCTGAAGAAAACCTTTCTCTTCCCATGCAACATAGATTGCTAACATTCTGTAAAGCAAATAAAGAGAATTACTAAATCTTTCACTTCAAGATGATAGGAGCCGGACATTGCATCAACCTAAAAGACATCCTAACAATAAGATTAACTAATGAAATCCATGAACTCCTAGATCCACTACCCTTTGCAAGGCTATTCACCATTAACGAACCTACATATAGGGAGTCGACCTTGGAGTTTTGTAACACTTTCTCCCTAAAGAAGCATATAGTTGAGTGGATTGAGCTAGACACCATTTCATTATGCTTAGGGGGAGTAGATTTCCCTATGTCCATACCTCACTTTGGAAGGCACTTAGGCCTATGGACAATAGAGGAATTACATGGAAATGAGTATAAAGGATGCCTCTACGCTCCAATAGCTCCTTCCCACATAATGTGGAATTAGATAGCACTCAGACCTAGCCAATACAACCCAAGTAACTCTAAGGCCACTAGCCTCCCTGATGGCTTAAGGTACCTTTATTCCATCTTAGTTTATACTATTAAAAGTAAAGGAGATAGCTTCTATGTAGTCACCTAGATGGACTTGTTCCTTCTAAGGGCCATGCATCAACATAAGAAAGTGGATCTTGGTTTCATTTTAGCGAACCAGATCTCCACTTTCATAAAAGATTTCAAGAAGAGTATAATATGCTTTAGACCATAGATCAGTTGGCTAGCAAGGAAGATATGAGTCCTATATGATTGAGTAAATGACCACACTCTAGTAGGACGCATATAGCCAGTAGGTTTAAGGTAGATGATGAATATGCGAATGATATACACCTTCCGTGGCCACAATGATCTAGCTTATAAGTTGGTAAGCCAAAATCCCGTCGCACAACCTAAAGACGTTACAAGAAATGATGCACAACCTGCAAGAATAAATGATCCACCATCTTCTGTTGCAACAGAAGTCCCTAGGCCCAAAAACCTCAACACCTCAGCTAATTAATTAGCCAAGTTAGCAAAAATTCAGCAAAGCATATTATTGAATTCAGAGCTTTTCAGCAAGAAATCAGAGAGCACTAGGATACTATCAAGAGCTCAAACCTATCTCAGCTTGATTAGAGAGCCATATCTAACAGTCACATCAGATGACTTCTCAGATCCTAAGGCTACTTGATGCACTACCACCATCCCTTGCTGACTTAGACAACCTAAACATTTACTTTGAGGATCTTCTGCCACCATCTATAAGAATCCACCAGTACAATAAATTAGTAACATTCTCTTTCGTCTCATTTTATACTTTTAGTTTGTCAATGAGTCCTCCCTATTTTGTTATACATTGAGGACAATGTCTGTCTCAAGTGTGGGGTGACTCCTTTCATTCTATTTTAGTTTATTTCAATTTCAATTCAATTTTATTTATTTTAGTTCACTTCAATCTTATTTTAATTTTATTTTTCATTGCTTTATTACACACAAAAAAATTCAAAAATTTCTTTTAGTTTGTTTTTTTTTTAATTACTTTACTTTGTTCTTATTTTTTTCATCACAGTTCACATTTCAAATAAGTGTATCACAATAAGATGTTATCCAATGTGCATTTCGAAGTATATCATATTAGTAATTGTCATTTTGTTCAGCATTGCTTTATAGTTAAGTCATAACATGAATATAAAATACACTCACAATCTTGCAAGTCAAAATTCAAACTCTTATTTTCAATCCATATTAGACAACAAATGCATTTCATAACTCATATTGAAAGACAATTTTATGGCATCTAGATGCTCCCACATCTTGCACTATGTTCTACATTGCATACACTCATAACTGATAATATGGATAGGAAGACATGCATGCATTACTTAACTGGCAAATTTATTGAAAATTTTAACTGACAATGTCTTCCTTTGCCTATATGTTGAAATTTGTGTGGTCTGTTCATCATAACTGGATTAAAATGCAGTATCTCAATAGATAAGGATTCACTAAGTCTATACCCTTTATTTAGAGGTACCCCCCCTCAATCCAAGACTAAATATTAGAAAGACTGCAAGACTAAAAAAAATGAAGAATAGAAAAAGAAAAGAAAGGAAGAAAAGAAGAAAAGAAGAAAAGGAAAGGAAAAATAAAGCAAGAGAAAATTATAATTATCAAAGCAGTCTCTATACTCTCTTAGGAAATGGTATTCTCTAAGACAAAAATCTTAGTGAAAACTATGTCTACAGCATTTAATCCTTGAAATCTCCCTAGGACCACATGCATTTTCAACATATCTGTACCCTTTTCTCCCAAATTCTTCACCTACCTCTACCTCAAGCCCCATTAGAACCCTGTTAAGACCCTTTGATCATGATATTCAAATTTTTGCACGTAGTGGAGATGAGATTTATAAGCAAGCATACGGAAGGGATAGTACTATGAAATTGCTTAAGAGATTTCACTTCACCTATATACTCTTTTGAGCGACATTGAGTGATCTCTGTGAGGCAGCGGGTACTAATCAAACAATGAATTGCTTGTTGAGGAAATGCATTCAATCTAACTATCTTTGTTACTAGTGAAGGGCCTGCAACACGAAGAATTATGGTGTAAGATTCATGTAGCATCAAGTTACATAAGACTGTCGAGTATATATCAACCATGAAAAGCTATTATTGTTTCTCATAAATTAAATGAAAGTTTTCTTGAGAACAAGCAAAAGTTTAAGTGTGGGGTATTATGATAAGCACATAATTATACATATTTATCTGCTAAATTCCACTCACTTTAGGGATATATTTTATGTGTTTTATGTATAATTACCCATATTTCCACTTGTTTTCATGTTATCCAAGCTTTGCCTAGGTATAAAGCAGTTTTGAAGCAAAATGAACCAAAACCAAGTGTCTAAAGGCTCAAAGCACCTTTATAGCATGGCACACATGAAGTCTTCTAGAACACACCCTACCACACACCTATGCTACATTAAATCTTCTAGAACACACCTCTCTACATGCCAAAGAGGGATGTATTCTGGAACACGACCAATAACATGGCCATGCTTTCCACTTGGGCTACCACACGGCCATGCCACTTTCTAGGCTGACACATACCTATGTGAAAGCCTAGAGAGGTACCTCCCTTGCCTATAAATAGGAGAAGGCACAAGGAGAGAAGGCATCACTTGAAGGCGTCCAAGGAGAGGAAAACTAAGAGCACTTGGAGTAGCTTGGAGTGTGACAATCCTTTCTAATCTTTGAAGCCTAATACTTCAATTCCCTTGCCTTACCACAAAGTTTTCAAGCTGTAAAGAGTAAATCAAAAGTTGAAGGAAGAGATTGGGAAGCATCAAGAGGCAACTAGAAGCATAATCAAGAAAGGAGTCCAGAATCCAAACTAGTCTTCCAAAACTCAACAAATGATGATGTTTTTGTTTCCATTTTGTTCTTCTTTCCTTATTATACTTCTTGTTGTTTTATTCATAAACATGAGTAGCTAGATTGATATAACCCAATTGGTGTTCTTAGACTATATTGATATTTTGATTTTAATATGATTGAGTTATAAATTAGTTTGTGTGATCTTCCTCTAGTTAAAGATTCATTTAGTCTTTACTGCAAGAAGTTATAGTAAAAACTATTTAGATTTCGCTAAAATACTCTACCTGATGATGTTTGGAATTGGAAAACTAACTATAGAAAAAAATTGACCTTCACTCGAACCAAGAGGTTGATGACTACTGGACTAGGAGAAACTCCTAATAAGCACTAATGTTGATCTAAACTCTACCATTGGACACAAATAGCCAATGAAAGGTATAGGTTTTAGAAATCCATTGAAACCAACCAAAAATCTGGATTTGTTTTACATATGTAGCACAATCAATTTCATAACTCATTATCTTTTGTTTACATATCATTTAGTCTAAAACCCTAATGGGTTTATTTTTCTAGAAACTTGATAATTCTCTATCTTAACACTTGCCTCACTTTCTCTCCATCGCTCAATAGTAGTAGTTAGATTTAGTTTAGATAAACCATTATTCTTCCTAGGCTAAATAACAATAAGTAAGTAGTAACTTTGGGCTTTCCCATTCCCATGAAATACGACCTTGATACTCACTATTGAGCTAGGTTACACTGACAGGTGCACTACCTTAAGGTGTGGCTACATATAGATCATTGGTAGCACATCAATTATGCTAGCACTTCCTCAAAAATCATGAAGGCTAGCTTGATAAATTAAAAGCCTATACTATCCGAACTAACTTTCTTAAAATACCTATAAAGGGTACCCATCCTCAGGTTACCTCCATCTCTAGCTGGTACCTACACATCGATATATGCCAGAATTTACGTGAGAATTGAATCTTAGAGTAAAGCAAACCTATTTTAAAATCCACTGACTTGTATCGCTGTAATTATGTGAAAATACTCTACATTTATCATCTCAAATTTAAAATATAACATGTGCTATCAGGATGCAATGCATGAATCATACTTTTCATGGTTTATGCTTAAGTGTATGTATGTACTTTGAATCATGTGAAATTGAATCATCACGGGATGTCATCTCAATATCATGCTTTATCATAAAAACTTTCATCTCATACATTTCATATGGTAACATCAACATATTCATCTTTAAAAGTAACAGGAATCATATATATACATTGAGAGTTATCGAGGGTGTTGCCTCGTGACTACCTCCAAGTTCCATGTAACGCCCATATCTAGTAATACAATTCCTCTGATTTAAACAATAAGTTTGATATATTATTCTTATCCTTTTATTATTAAAGTCTGAGAGTTTATACCATTTAGTTTTATTCAAGTAGATTAAGTTTGGGTTCTTTCGCTTAGATAACCATAACTTTTGCACAGTAAAAATTAAAAGCTTACATATAAGAAATATTAATCAGTGTTCAATAATGAATTTCCATTACATCCTTTAAAGAATATATTCCAGGATATTTGAAGTACCCATCCATAAGGAGTCAGGAGACAAAAATCCTGTCACTCAAACACCTTTTACAAATACGGGATGAACAGGTCCTTCACATATCCTTTCCCTGGTAATTCCCATATCCCTTTTATATGCACAATCAAAATAATTGTCCTAATCCAAACTCAAAAATATCTCTAGAATCAGGACCCCAAAATAAGGGGCGGGTGTTACAACATATATGCCCCTCTTTATACACAAAAAATCCTCTTGACCCATTTCAAAAATAATAATAGGGGATTAGGGTATCAGGCATCACATGTTTACATATCAAAATAAAATACTACTAAACTAATCCTGCATGTCTACCCCTTCAGTAGGGGGTATATCCTCCAATAAAATTACCTACACTTCCTTGATTATCATGAAATAACCCAAGATAGGGGTGTCTACCCAATCAACTTCCACTTCTAGCAATATCTAGAATCTAGGCATCTGATACAAACCAGCATTTAATGAGAAATATTTCTCAATGGCATTGACAACCTGGATTTTTAAAACTACTGATTTATACCACTGTACTGGTACAAAAATATACTATATTCTTTTTATTGTCAAATAAAGTAGTATGACTATTGGGATAACATGCATAAATTAAACCATTTCCTCATATATACTCATGAATATACATGTATCTCATCATACATGATATATTTTCAAACTACAATGGTAATGGGATTTCATTTTCATAGCAATTTAGAGTATAAACAAGGAATTAATGCATATTCCTATAGCCATAAACAAAAGTGTCATAAAAGAAATCCTGAAAAATTCTCATTCATAAATGAATTTTCTCGTGGTCCTAAACCATCGCAATATTCTCATGGTTTTTAACCATCTATAATATTCTCATGGTTTTTAGCCATCTGCAATTTTCTTGTGGTTTTTAACTGTCTGCCATACTCTCATGGTTTGTGACCAGTTGCAACAATTCTCATAGTTTAACCACTTGCAGAAATTCTTATGGTTTAATCAGTTGCAGTTACTCTCATTTATGGTTCTTTCTTATCTCATTTTAAAATATCATATTTCTATTCTCTTTCTCATTCATTCTTAAAGCATTCTCAATTCTTATGTTGACCATTACATTTCAAGTATAAATCCTTCATTTGAGTGGAGTTTTGAGCTAATTAAACTTTCAATTAGGTCATTGAGTTCATTTTCCAAAACAGAGGCCTATCATTCGGCTTCTAACCTCCTTGCAATCGACTTGTAGCTAAATATCCTGAAAAATTTCCAAACCTAAGAGCTACCAGTTGACTACTACAAGCCCAATAGTTGACTATTTTTTTCTTGGCAATTTTCTAGAAAATATGAGCATGACAGTAGACTTTCACTAGCTGGCAGTCGACTGCTAGCACTTTGGATATGTTTCTAGGCAACCGAAGAACACGACAGCCAATTGCTAAGGGCTAGAAGTCGACTGTTACATTATACTTTTTTTTCAAACCATCCATTGACCTAGATTTTTGCCTAAAAATTAGTTGGTAAGCCCTTTTAAATAATTAACATCTTAATACCATCTTATAAACATCATTTTACACATAAAAACAACCCAAACCACCATTTATTCTCACTCAAATCTTGGATTAAACCTTATTTTCAAAAATGAAGAAAAACCCATTTTTCAAAATTAGATTTATACATTCATAAGTACATCCATGCAATTTAAACTACCCAATAGCAAGCAAAAACATTAAGAATGTAGATTTTACTTCCTCTTTGGCTCAAACAACATGAAAACTCAACATTTTAGCATATAAACAGTAAATTTCAAGTTTGAGAGGATTGGGTTGTTTTTTGCTACCTTTTTGTTAATTTCAAGTTGGTAATTGATTGTTTTGAAGTATACTGGTGTGTTTCCCTAGCTTCCAAAATGCTTAACTCCTCCTTACAATCTTATTTTCGCACAATTGCTCTTTTCTCTCTTTAACTCATCCTTTCTCTCTCTAAAATTTATAGGGTGAAGCTAAGAAATGAAAGTTCTAAAGCTTACTCCTATTTATAGGTGATCCAAAAATTTGTAATTTTGTTCTTAATTCTCGACCATTAGGCCCAAAATGATAATTTCTCCGGCTATATGCTAAATTACCATTTCGCCCCTAAACCATTGGTGGGAAGTTTCAAAATTTTGGTTGGTACAGTAACTCTTATGACCAAAATTACGATTTGCTACCCTGAAGTATTGGAAATTCACATAACTTTCCTTACTCTATCTTTTCCATTTCATTTCAATCCCTACTCTTTCTCTTCACTTAAAACTTTTGTTTTAATACAACTATATGCAATTTAATGCAACAATCACAAGCATTCAATTCATTAAAAATTAACAAACATCTCTTAATAGATAAGAGGACCGAATGCTACATCACCCAGTGGATCTAAGTACCGTGTGGTCATTGCCCTTACCGCAGATCATTCCATATACAGTAGGAATTATTTCCCTTTCTACCCTATAACACACTTCTCATGATGTGGTCACTACCCTTACAGCAGATCATTCCATATACAACAGGAATTTATCTCCCTTTTTACCCCATAAGGGACTACTTGTTTAACTCATAGAATCATATCTTGATATACTATTCATTAGGGTATATACTAGGATGATTCGGCTCATACCATAGTTATGCTTAACTCTAAGTACGTGTCTACTTTAACGGCCTTGAAGATTGCACTAACTTAAAGTTTGCAACCATCATGACATTTTCAAAACTATCTAAGTTCAAGTGGATGCTTAACCATCCTAATTCATGGCATAACTGTGAAATGCCGAATAGCCATCCCATACTGACAATTGGTCACTTGATCATGAGCTTATCTATCCTAATGCATACCCTAGGAATACTCTCCTCATTTTTCTCTTTCATGGATTCCTTTCTTTTTCTATCTTTATCACAAGGATTTCCAAGTCCAATGTGATACTTACAAGGATCATCATGTCTGAATAAGTCATAACTCGAATGCTACATATTACCAATACATCCCAAGTTTCAATCTTGTGTTAGGGTGAGGTTTTGGGCTAATTCTCTATGAAAATCAAGGTATAGAGTTCATTTTCTGTTATTTTAGGCTAACAGTCGACTATCCTTGAGATAGCAGTCAGTTGCTAATGCTCTATACTGCATAAGAACACTTGATATACCCCAATTTTTGGCCTTAAAACATAATTATAACTCGTGCCAAAGGTTTATAAACTCAATGCTAACATTTATACATCATTTACATTAATAAACAGCCCGTATTCCAGCTACATTTCACCCAACATAGAGATTGAACTTCATTTTTTGCATTGAAGGCAAAACTTAAGTTTTACACATCATTGACAAGTAAAAAAGAACACCTATTTAGCAAGTAATACCTAATAGACATTTAAAACATAGAGCATACAGGTTTTAAATGTAACAACCCCCTCATCCTACTTTCTATATATCAGAGTATATCCTAGCAAAAGCATAGAAACTCACAATAATTTTTTTCCTCTTTTCCACATTAGGGAACATCAAAGGGTCGCTACTAGTTGAGTGTAACCCAAATTGACTCCCTCACAGTCCATTCAAATCCCACTCAACCCCTTTTCCTATGTAGCATATCAAATATCACATTATACCATCACATACAACTTTAGAATATAAAATTCTTTCACCCATCAAGTAAAAAATTGAGATATACTATGCCATACTACTCAATCCATTCATACGCCAATAAATAAAATTCCCAATCCATCAGATCTTCTATACAAATTTCATTTCTAAACATTCACCAAGGGATAACATCATTACATATATACAATTTTGAGCCTACTACAAATCCAACTTCGTACTATACACTTCTTTTGGTATTGCCTTGTAGCTTCGGCATCCCTCTTATGCCCAGCTATCTCCTAGGCATCCCCTGTTCCTGGTTATTTGAACATACAACCTGATGAGAAATATAAATCCTAGTGGAGTAATTTACAATTCAGTACTTTTTAAAATAGTCATATGTTTAACTATGTTAAGCAAAAAAATTAACTCACAAAATTAGTTCAATTACATGTGAATTACTAAATGCTTTCAATTCAGAATAAACATAGGAAATCAATTCAAAACCACATGAGCATAGCATCTTAAATATGTAAAAATCATACTTTTAAATCATGCCTATAAATCTCATACATACATATATATCTTATCACAAATATCATGTGATCATCTTCTCAATTGCATGTCGTTTTATCAAAAATCATAGGTTTTGGTTGGGTGTGACTTGTAACACCAATCACCCACTCAAGGATAAGCGAGAACTAACTTCCAGGGTGTCCCCCGGCATGTGAACATTGCTAGTCTCATCCTCATACAGCCTATATAGCAATACATAAATATAGTTAACTAGCACTAAGGGTTATAAGACATTACACTTAAACCAATATGTCACCCCATATAGACCATCCATTGTAACTCCTTAAGTCTTCTATAGGGTTGTCTTAGTTTAATGAGTAATACCTAATAGATACAGACTAATTCAGATAAAATAATCAAGTTTATAAAATATTCTGCATAGGGAACATTCAATGGCCGTCCCATACCAGTTATTCAATGTCCACCCTAAGTTAGTCTGTCCCTATGGCATATAACCTCATAGCCACATCTAGCAAACATACAATGAGCATCTCAATCCTCAGGCAATAAATCTATACTCAATTTAATTCTCATTCTAAAAATTTAGTTCAGCAATCATTTCCCATTTCAAAACAAATATTTTATTTAAATAAGTAATTAACAATATCGATTTAAAATCAGGGCAGTGTAGATCACTTTTCATTTACCATTTGCTCCTCTTTTGACTAGGATTTTTCTCTTTTACCTTTGGATTGCCTTCAAAATTCATTTCCTGAGGCAATAGGTAAGGTTTATATTCTAATTCTTGTCAATGTGTAATTATGCAAAACCTATGTCCTAAGGTTTCCCTAAGATTTCCCTTAAATTTCCATTTTTCCTTGCTATTTCTTTGGTTTTTTGTTACTCATCTCATGTAATTCTCATGTAAGATGATGTTTGAACCTTATTCAAATCAAAACTAGGGATTTCCAAGCTCAAATTATGTTTTAAAAACCATTTCCTTGCATCAGAAGAGCTACCAGTTGGCTGCCAGGGGCTGGCAGTCGGCTAATCACTGTTTGGAAAGTTGGACTCCATAAGATAGTAGCATGACAGTTGACTACTACATGCCTAGTAGTTGCTGTCACACTTCTGTGTATGATTCTGGGCTCACAGTGGCTTAACAATTGACTGGTGATTGCCTGGCAATCAACTGCTAAGCTACTGTGTACATTTCTGGGTTTGTGAAGAACACGACAATCAACTGATACATCTAGGGAGTCAACTGCCCCATTCTTCGACAATTTAAAACATGGGTTTTCATCAAATCTCAGTCCAGAATTTAGCCCATAACACATTTAAAATATAAGATCTTAATCCCTAACTATTTCTAAGCAAAACCCATAAATTTTTAGGTCCAAAACATCAATCATTCAGAATATCCAACATGCAAACTGAGTGAAAGGAAAAACCTAAGTTGACAATTCTGGTTTAGTCCAAGGAATCACCAAATGGTAGTTATAATTCATACAATTCTAGTTCACTCAAACAAACATCAAAATCAACTTATCTACTCAAAATTGCAAGATATCCAAAAATCCTAAATTTTTTTGCTTTCACTTTCTCTCTTTAAATTCCAGTAAATGGCAGGTTCTAGGGAAAGAAATCTACTTCTTAGATGATGAATAAGTGATTTCTGAGCTATAAGGGGGGATTTCTTACTTGGGATTTAGTTATTGGATCCTTCCACTTTGATTTTCCTCCTTTTCCTTTCTTGCTCGGTCTCCTCTCCTCTTTCTCTTATTTCTGAACGTTCGGTCTTTTGTTTTGGCACTAGGGAAATCAGCTCATATAAAGGCAGAGAGGAGTAAATTGGTTGAAACCTCAGGGGCCTCCTAGCAAAAATAAGAACTTTACACTTTAGCCCTTTCTATTTAACCCCAACTTCTTTATTTCATTTAAATCCTTATAAAAGTTCCAACATTACCATTATCATAAAAATTTCCAAGGAGATGGGTGTTACAATCCTCCCCGCTTAAAAGAATTTTGTCCTCAAAATTCATACCTGTAAACAGTTTTGGATAGCGTTGCCTCATTTCTTCCTCCTTCTCCTAGTCATTTCTTGGGTCACTACATCTTGCCATAATACCTTAACCAAAGGAATTACCTTATTCTGGAGTTACTTAGTCTTAAAGTCTAAGATCTGGATAGGAGTAGATTCATAAGTTAAATTTTCCTTTAATATTATGGGTTGATTCCTGAGTACATTTGTGGGATTTGGGACATATTTCTGGAGTTGCGAGATGTGAAAGATGTCATGCAAGTTTAACAAGTATGGAACTAAGGCTATTTGGTAGGCGACTTGACCAATTTTTTTAGGATTTGGAATGGTCCTAAGAATTGAGGACATAATTTCTTTGTCCTTATTTGTCTACTAATACCCGTAGTGGGTGACACTCTTAAGAAGATGTGATCTCCCTTATTAAACTCCAAAGGCCTCCTTTTTCAGTTGGCATAAGTTTCTTACCTTTGTTGGGAAACCCTCATCTTCTCCCTGATTATCTTGATTTGATTAGTAGTCTCTTTTATAATCTCCGGTCCCAATAAGGTACTCTCCCCCATCTCTACCTAAGTTAAGGGCGATTTACAACTTCTCCCATACAGAGCAGCATATAGTGCCAGACCTATGGTAGAGTGATAACTATTATTATAGGCAAACTCTATCAAAGGTAGGTACTTGTCCCAACTTCCCTTCTATTCTAGTACACATGCCCTCAAGATGTCTTCCAAGGTTTAGATTGTTTTTTTAGACTATCCATCGGCCTAAGGGTGATAGGTGGTGCTAAATTTAAGTTAGGTTCTTAATGCTTCCTGTAGGGATTGCCAAAATCACGACATGAACCTAGGGTATCAGTCTGACACTATTCACAATGGCACCCCGTGTAACCTCACAATTTCCTTAAGGTATACTTGGGCTAGTTTTTCAATGGAATAGCTGATCTTAATTGGTAAGAAATGAGCAGATTTAGTCAATCTATCCACTATTACCCGTATGGAATGATAACCAGCTAAAGTTCTAGGTAGTCTAACTACAAAGTCTATGTTTACCTGATCTCATTTCCTCTCCGGTATTGCCAGTAACCTTAATAATCTATCTGGGCTCTAATGCTCTATCTTAACTTGTTGACAAGTAAGACAAGCATTCACATATTTCGTGATGTCCTTTTGCATACCTGACCACTAAAAATTCCTTTTTGGGTTTTGGTACATCTTAGAAATACCTAGATAAATGGTATAGTGGCTTCGATGAGCCTCTGCTAACACTTTCTCCCTTACTTCTTGATGGTTTAGATTACTATCCTTTTCCTAAACATCAGCACTCCATCAGGGGGCTAACCCAAAATTAGGTTGGTTCACATAGATTCCTAACGATTCATTCCCTAGTTAGGCTTGTCTAATCTGATCTCTGAAATCACAACTTCTTAGAAAGTCACTTATCACTAATCTCTTCAAAAATGAAATTACATTGAGGCTAAGATTTCTAAAGTCCTTAAGTAATCTCATCTTATTTATCATCAAACTGGCTACTTGTAACGAATTCCTGCTTAATGCATCAGCTACTACATTTGCTTTCCTTGCATGGTACTTTAACTCAAAGTTAAAGTCCTTCAAATACTCTACCCACCTTCTCTGCCTCATATTCAACTCTTTCTGATCAAATAAGTACCTAAGGCTCTTATGATCACTAAAAACCTAAAACACAGCCCTTTACAGGTAATGTCTACAAATCTTTAGGGCAAATACCACGGTAGCACCATATTGAGATGTTGTGCATGCTCTTTGTGAGTTTTAGAATAAACTAAGATGTCATCTATGAATACCACTACGAATTGGTCCAAGTAGGGTCTAAAAATCCTATTCATATAATCCATGAAGACAGCAGGGGTATTGTGTTTGTAATTGTAATTTTGCATAAAGAAGAAATACCAAATTTTTCCCTTAAAATTGTAAATTTTACCAAAGAGGGCAAAATAGTAATTTTTCATAAAGAAGAAAGACCAAATTTTCCACTTAAGTAGTTTATGAAATTATGTTTGTAGGCTATTACCCTTTTATTATAAAAAGGAGAAGGAATAAAGGTAATAATAGTTATGTAGCCATAAAGGGAAAAATGGTAATTTTACCTAAAGAGGGATAAATTAGTAAATTCATAAAAGAGACTATGAAACTTTACTTAAGGAGTTTTTGCCTACCAAATTTGAAAAAGAGGAAAAATGAGGTTAAATTGGCTATCTGGACATAAAGGGTAAAATGGTAATTTTTCCTTAAGGACACATTGGTAATTTTTAAAAAAGTGGAAGGGCAAAATGGTAATTTTTCCTTGAGGACACATTGGTAATTTTGAAAAAATAGAAGCGTAAAATGGTAATTTTTGCCTTAGGGACATATCGATAATTTTTGAAAAGTGGAAGGGTAAAATGGTAATTTCCTAAGGTGCAAGGGTAAAATGGTCATAACCTATAAGAGTTCCATGAAATTACAATTTGAAGAAGAAAGGATGCCATTTTTGAAAAAGAGAAGTAGTAAGGGTAAAATAGTCATTTTACACCAAGAGCATTTTGGTAATTTCTCCAAACCCTAAAAATGAGTCATCTTCTTCATAAAGGAGGGAGAGAAGTCATAAAAGGGGAAGAAAAGGAGGGTGTGTACAAGAGCTTTATCAAGCTAGGAGGAAGAGGAAAATTAAGGAAAACCCTTAGAAAGTTCCATTTTTCTTGCATTTTTAAGCTAGCTAAACATTCATAAACCATTGATTTCATATTTTATGGTTTGTTTAAAGTGTTTTAAAGTTTCATGAAGGCTAGGGTTTCCTCTCTCTATATTTTTATGATAGACTTCTTTGATGGGTTTTGCTTATGTTGAAACATGGTTGTGTTTGTGAATATTGGTATGTTTGAATGCTAAAAACTTTGAAAGATTGAAATCTTCCATGAGTGGCACTATTTTTATGAAAAACCCTACCTTTTGAAAAGGTTGAAATGGTGATTTTACATGAGAATATCTTAAAAATGAAAGTCATGTAAGCAAAAGATTGAAACTTTTATATGTTCCCTCACTTTCTCTCTTAGTTGAAAGTACCTAGGGTTTCTATGGAAGTTGGTTGCTTGAAAAATGTCCAATAAATGGTGTAGGTGTTCGGTCATGAGAGAGAAAGAGAGAGAAAATTTTGTTATGTTGATGAATTTGGCAAATTTACCATTTTCTAGTTATGCGTCAATCTTAAAAGTGTGCCTAAAATGTGAAGATGAAAGAATATGTGTAAATATATGTTTGGCATGAAAAATAAGCTATGAAATTGAAGAAAGATAATGGCCAAACATAAAGATGCACATTTTAAACATAAGAAAGTGTCATGAGCGATGAAAGAAAAATGGGCCATTATGCTTAAAAGGTGGAAAGGATGAAAGAATGGGAAGAAATAGCATCAAAATCCCTAGCTTCCACTCTTTCCTCACCTTGGCCGAAAGCATCACCTCTTTATTTCTCTTGATGGTCAAATTTATATGTTAATGAGAAAGTAAAGAAAAAGTTTTTTAAAGTGGCCAACATTAAGAGAAATGGAGAGGAAGTAAATACATGAATAAATATGAAAGATATTTGCATGTATTGTGCTAATTACATTTTAATTCATATGATTATGAATATATGGCTTGAAATTTATATGCAAATGAGAAATGAAAGGCATTGAAGGTCACCAATAAAGGGTGGAGAATGGCACTATAAAATCCCCCTTAAGGTGAATATGTAAAGGCTATGAATGTTATCTTAGGGTTGAGAGAATAACACTATTTACATCTCCCCCTAAAGATAAATAAAAAGGCAATGAATATTCCTAAAAGAGATAACCATGACACTACTAATGTTCCCCTAAAAAGCACTATGAAATGGGTGGAGGATGGCACTATTAGATCCCCCTTGAGGTGTATGTAATTGCACTATATAACACTATAGTGGTAGGACTCAATGGCACTATAAAGAGTCACCCTAGTGGTAATGACTTGATGGCACTAATGTACCCCTGTAGGTATAAACAAGTATGAATGATGTGATGACATATCTGATGACAGATTATGTATGAATGCATGAAAATGTGATGCCATAAAATATGTTCATGACATGAAATAGTAATAATCTCATATTTACAAATGCACATGCATATGTGTCATATAAAGCATGCCCATGAAATTGAATGGAAGCTATTTTGAAAGAAATGAAATGTAGAAATGTTTTTTTGTATCTGTACAGTGGTATATGCCAGCTATTTTGAAATTTTATGGTTTTTTTAGCTACTAGGAAATTATTTCTTATTGTTGTACTAGTATGTATCAGATACCTAGATACAGTGTTATGATGGAGATAGAGGTAGCATTGGTAGAGGTTCCCTTTTTAGAAACCTTTACAATTTTGAAGGACATTTATATAGTAGCAATATTTGAAATCCCTCCTAAAAATTAGTATGTTAGAGAAGTAGATGTAATTATGTATTTGTAGCCCTTTTTGGTCCTAAGTCTCAAATATGTTCTTTTTGGGATAGGATTAGGACTACCATTATTTTTAATTGTACATAGAAAAGAAGGGCACACACACATGAAATAGGCTATGTGAAAACCTTATCCATTAGTAAGATTCCTTTTGGAAAGGGGTTTGAGTGACGGCTTGTTGTCTCCTTACCCCTCTAAATAAATATTTCAGATATCCTAACTTATGTATCAGACAGTGTAATGACATTAATATGTATATATATATATTATGTTTTTGTAAATTCTATTGTGATGTATGGAAATTTCATTTTTCATTGTGCTAAAATATGATAACCTGAGCAAAAGAGCCCAAACCTAATAAAAAAATATATTCTGGATGGATTTTAAGGCTCACGAAAATGAATGAATTAAAAAGGTAAAGTTAAATATGACTTTCTTATCTTATTACATTTTATGAAGCCATAATGTAAAGATAAGGGTGTTACAGATATGGTGAGAGGTATTTTGCTATTATAATTATGTATATGATAGAAGAAATATTGAATCACTTTTTATAAAACCCTTGTATCTATGTATATAAATAGTTTTCTAGTAATATGCATATCTTTTTTACGCTTTCGCTATTGAGTAAATGCGAGTGAGAATCCTGAGTGCAACTTTAAACATAAAATTGAATTTAGTAATGGATCCTAGACATTAATTTAAAATTTTGACTCCGGTAGTTAAGTAAAAAGAGACAAGATAGTAGAACACCATTTCTATGGGATAATGTATGATATGTACCTGTAAAGCTGGGGTGTTATATTTGGTAGTATCAGAGAAATGCTTTATCTTAGATTGGTAGTATTACTTATAGGTAGAGTTAGGATTAATCTGTGTGGCTGAGCTATGGTAGTTTGCTAGTTTATATTTCAACTTAATGTAAAGAGTGGATAATTAGGTTTGGGTAGCTAGTATTTTTGGTTGCCTTTTTTTCTCTATAAAATATTGTGTTATTGAGACTAATCACCTCAGTGATATCTATTTTGTACAAGGGAGCAATGGCACCACATAGAATGAATGCTAGAAATTTCAATAAGAACGAGGTGGGTGATGAAGGAGTGATTCATACTCTGCAAGGTATGGCAGAAGCCATGCGATTGTAGGCTAATGCCACTACCAAGCTATTGCAAAAGCTCTAGGAGGATAGAGACCCAATGCCTCATGAAGAGCTTGAAGGAAATGAAGGGTATAAAGCTTGGTCAAAATTTCAGAAGGCTAAACCTAAAATCTTCAAGGGAGAGTATGGCCCAAAGGCATTGGATGAGTGGATGAAGGGAATGTAGAAACTATTCAAAGTGTTGGGTAGCACTGATGAACAATAAGTAGAATTTTCCACTTACATGCTAGACAGTGAGGCTGAGTTTAACAACTGCTAAAGCACAAAACAACCCTCTAACTTGGGAGAATTTTAAGATGGCTTTCTTCAATAAATATTTTCCCATGAATGTGAGGAACGCGAGAGAAATAGAGTTCATGTACATTAAATAGAATAGTAGATCCTTTGAGGTGTACCTTGACCAATTTGAGGAATTATCTAAGTTTTCTTCTTACCTAACACACCACCCTAATGAAGTATGAAAATCTATGCATTTGGAGGCTGAGTTAGATTCTGAAATGAAGAGGGTGATTTCCCCACTAGAAATTTGAAATTATGCCACCCTAGTAAGTAAGTATACGACAATGGAAAGAAAACTGGGAGATGAAGAAAGGGAGAAGAAAAAAATTCAAAATTTTAGAAAGAGGCTAGAAAACTTAATACCAAATAGGAACCCAAAATTCCTTAGAGCCTCATAAGAAAAAGACCAATGGTGAATCCACTAAATCCTACTTTTTGCCTTATGTGTGGAAATCATCGTGGGAATAAGCCTTGCTTGGCAGGTTAAAATGCCTGCTTTGTGGGAAATCGGGGCAAATAGTCAGGAATTGCCCTCAAAACAAGAAACTAGAGGGTGGGCCTAAACCTCTAACTCAGGGAAGAGTGTACACCCTGAAGGGTAAAGAAGTGGCAGAATCTAATGGTAAGTGCATGATAGATAATCAACCTTTAATTGCATTATTTGACTGGGGTGCATCATACTCTTTTATTTCTAATAAGCTTGTGTAGGGTCTGTATTTTCATGTAACCTTTATTCCTTATAATCTGAATGTTTCCACCCCTATGGAAGACCATGTTATTGTCTCTCAATTTGCTTAAATTGTCTAGTTGTTGTTGAAAATAGGTCCTTTCAAATTGATTTGATTTATTTACCCATGTCTGATTGGATGTTATACTTGGGATGAACTGGTATTGATAACAATGTGGTTCTAGATTATAGTAGTAAATCTGCGATGTTTATAAATGCCATTACTATGGAAGGGATACTGAAAAGAAGAAACCAAAAGTGGGTTTTCAAGGATCCTATAAAATATAATTGTTAAATAGAATATATTGGATCCTAATTGTTAGAGAGTTTATTAATGTGTTTTAGGAGAGGTGTCTAATTTACCCCCAAAGAGAGAAATTGAATTCTCTATTGATTTGGTTCTGATATGGGACTTATTTCGATCATGCCCCATAAGATGTCTCCATAAAGTCGAAGGAACTTAAAACCCAAATAGAGGACCTCTTGTCTAAGGAATTCACTAGACCCAGTGCTTTAACATGGGGAGCACTTATCTTGTTTGTTAAAAAGAAGAATGGTAGCCTCAGGATGTGTATAGATTATAGATAGTTGAACTAGGTGACTATAAAGAATAAATACCCATTTCCTATAATGTATGATTTATTAGATCAACTTAGAGGAGCAATGGTATTCTCTAAGATTGACTTGAGATCAGGGTACAATAAGATTAGAGTAAGAGAGGAAGACATTTCTAAGATGACTTTTAGGACCAAGTACGGACACTTTGAATTTAGAATGATGTTATTTGGTCTAACTAATGCTCCAGCTACTTTTAGGGATTACATGAATTACATCTTTAGACCTTACCTTGATAAATTCATTATGGTGTTTATTGATGATATTCTTCTATATTCTAAAAATAGGGAAGAGCATCAAGAGTACCTTAAAATTGTACTTCATATCCTAAGAGAGATGCAACTATATGCCAAGCTAGAGAAGTGTGAAATTTCGCCTATTGTATATTATAAAAATAGGCAAAATTACTAAGATATCTTATTACCAAGGACCTGGTAGCAATTGATCCTAGCAAAATTAAAGCTGTAGCGAAGTGGGAAACCCTTAAGATAGTGACTGAAATTCGTAGTTTCTTAGGACTAGCTGGGTACTACCAAAGGTTTATCAAAGGATTCTCTCAAATAGCCCTGTCCTTAACCAAACAGGAGAGATATACCCTTTGTATGGTATACGGAGTGTGAGAAAAGTTTTCAAATAATAAAAGAGAGACACTACTACTCCTATGTTAATGATCCCAAACCCATTAGGATCTTTTGAAGTGTACACCGATGCTTCCAAAAGGAACTCGATTGTGTACTAATGCAAGATAGGAAAGTAATTGCCTATGCTTTGAGATAGTTTGGACCTCATAAGGAGAATTATCCTACTCATGGCTAGAGTTAGCGGCATAGTCTTTGCCCTAAAGATTTGGCTGCATTACCTTTTTGGAATAAAGTTTGAGGTATTCAGTGACCATAAAAGTCTTAAATACCTCTTTGATAAAAAAAGAGTTAAATATAAGACAGAGGAGATGGATGGAATTTCTTAAGGATTATGAAATTGAAATTTAAGTGCCACCTAGGAAAATCAAATGTAGTTGTTGACACCTTGAGTAAGAAATCTTTGCACATAGCTCACATAATGTTCAATGAGATAAAGTTGGTAGAGGAGTTTAGGAACTTGAATTTGACCACATTAGTACTACTTGATAGGATTTGCTTAAATAATTTTAGGATAGATTATGATATTAGAGCTCAAATCCTTAAAGCCCAACTAGAAGATGAATTCCTCAAGTCCTTAAAAGATCCAAAGGAATTCCACAAAGCTTCGGATGGCATAGTATAATTTTAGAATAGAATTTATTTTCCTAATAGTGAGCACTTGAGGATTCAAAATTCTCGAAGAAGCTCACAAGAGTGATTACATCATCCACCCTAGCACTACTAAGATGTATCAAAAATTAAAGTCTAGATACTGGTGGCCTAGTATTAAGAGAGATATAGCAGTTTGTCAACAAGTGAAAATAAAGCATCAGAAGACAGCTAGTATTCTACAGCCTTTAGATATTACAGAATGGAAATGGGATAAGATCATTATGGACTTTGTGATAGGACTACCTGGGACTTAATCTGATTATGATGTAGTTTGGGTAATCGTGGATCGACAGTGTAGTTCCTTCCAATCTAGATGACTTATCCCTTGAATAAGCTATCTTAGCTTTATATTCAAGAGATAGTTAGGTTGCATGGTATCCCAACCCATATTGTATCATATAGAGATCTAAGGTTTACCTCTTGGTTTTGGAAAGCACTGCAGGAATCATTTGGGACAAAGATGAAATTTAGTATTACATACCATCGTCAAACAGATGGCCATTCTGAGAGAACCATCCAAACCTTAGAAGATGTGTTTAGAGCTTATGCGTTAGAAAAAAAGGTTAGTTGGGATTAGAGTTTACCTCTCATTCAATTCTCCTACAAGAATAGCTTCCACTCTAGCATAGGGTTTGTAACATTCGCTTCTAATATGATTAAGAGATGCTTGTTAGTTATTAATTTAAGTTTAATGCTTGTGTATGTTGCATTAATTTCATATAGTTGCATGAATATAGGGATTTAGTTGAAAGAAATAGAAGCTTGAGTTAAGAGGTGACTAAGGACCTAACTGAAAAGGGAAAGTCTAGTTACGCTAAAGTTACAAAATGGCCAAAGACTAGAATGCAAATAAGGAGAATTGATATTTTAGAAACCTTAACCCTAACCCACACAACTCAAACTTCAGAAGATTTCTGAAGAGAGAAGGAGAAGGGTGACTAGAGAGAGAAAGTGCTTAGTTAAGGCAAAGGGGAGGAGATTTTCTGAAGGAAAGGCTGATTTGAGGCTAGGGATTGATCTTAAAGCAAGAAGAGGATCATTTGAGCACATCATACATACACATTTTTGGATTAAATATAGGTAGAAACTCTGTAACACCCTTTATCTTGACTTAACAACGTCATAAAATGTAATAAGATAAGTGGTTACATTATTCCTTACCTTTTTATATCATTAATCTGCTTGAGCATATAAATCCATCATTAATTATTATTTGATTAGGTTTGGTTTCTCTTGCTTAAGTGAACTTACTTTTGCACAGCGGATATAAAAATCATACATCACAGTGGAATTTATAAGAACTTTCATAATATATATATATAACAACTATCTGCTACATCATACAATACACATATTCCAAGTATACAATATAACACCCCTTATCTTATGTTAACAACGTCATATAACATATTTAGATAAGTGGTTACATTATTCTTAGTCTTTGATCATATTAATTTTTCCCAGGCATTTAATCCATCATAAATTTAACATGTAATTAGGTCAGGTTCTTTTGCTCAGTTAAACATACATCGAAAATAAAAATTTCATGCATCACAGTGGAATTTATAAAAACTTTTATACTATATATATAAAATAACTTTTTGATACATTGTTTTGTATACATATACCAAGATATATGAAGTACCTATCCATAAGGAATAAGGAGACAACAAGCCTGTCACTCAAACTCCTTTTACAAAATATCATGGATGAACAAGTCCTTCACATATCCCCATCCATATGCCCTTTTCCCTCTATAAACAGCCAAAAAATGACAATCCCAATTCTAACCCAAAAAGAACCTATAGAATCAGGACCAAAATGATCGAGCTACATATACATAACTAAAGTACCCAGTTCACTCTGGGGGCATTTCTATGATAGACATGATATAGATATCCTTCAGTATGGTGAAAGTTCCCAGGAAGGGGACTTCCATTGTTGCTATTTCAATCTCCATAATTAAGCAATATCTAGGAATCTAATACATATCAGCATAATAATGAGAAATATATTCCCAGTAGCTAAACAAACCATTTTCTTTAAAATACTGATATATACCACTGTACGAATACAGAAACAATTCTACATTCAGTTCAGTTTAAAAACCCTTTTCATATAAATCTAAGGGTATGACATATGTGAAATGTGTGTATGCATCTATAAACATGAGATATGCAACATGTGATATCCTTAATGAAATGAATAACAAACTTTCAATGTTCACATAATTTAACCATTCTCACATAGAATACATTCATACAACATGAATCATAATATCTCTTACATGCTTTACTCTTGGGAGGTATACACTAGATCATTCCTCCACATGATCGTATTCTCTAGAGGTATACACCAGATCATTCCTCCTGAACTTAATTCCTTGTACTACAAGAAAAAGGAGAATTAGAGACGGAAAAAATCATCTCTAATTACATGGAAATTCGTCTCTAATATATTTAGAGATAGATTAGCTACAGGAAATACTCCGTCGATGATAAGGGCATTGCTAAAAAATAGAGACAAAAATACTTATTCGTCTCCAAATTTTTATAATCCATCTCTAATTAGAGACGAAAAATTCCATCTCTATTTACCTATTTCGTCTCTGAATGTAACAATGGTATTTTCTTCCTTTAACCAATTTTGTATCAAATTACCTAATGAACCAAACAACAAATATTTGATTTCTTACATAATATTATATTAAAATAATAAATTTCACATCCATACAAAGTCGTGTTTGAGTACATAAATATTTAAAAGCTATTTAAACATCATTATAATCATTATCATCATGTTGCTTATTGCTGGTAGAGCCTAACTCTCCATCCCCCTTGTTAAGGGGTAGATTTTCTAACTGATAAAATAATTGGCCGAAAAGGTGATCGTATTCTTCGAACTTGTCCTTGTAAGTAGTTATCACCTATTTCTGCTCATCCACTATTTGTTATAAAATAGCGTTTGCTACCTGTGATTCTTGCAATTATTGTGCCAACTGCCTATCTAGCTCTGCTTGGAAGAAAGGATGAAGCCATGAATCAGGTGCAGCTGAAGCCTCTATTAAAGAGTTTCCAGTTGTAGGTGCCTCTGAACCAACAACAAAAAAACAACCTTTTTTGTTTCTGCCACCGACCACCTCTAACCAGATCGATGTCTCTTCTTGCTCAGAGATCATTTTCTCAGAGGTCGTATTCCCTCTATACCAACTGATGTTTGGGAACATCTAATTGATTTGAGTTTGATATATTCTTCCTAGAAATTAAAACCACATTATACAAAAGTGTAAAATAGAAGCATTATTCACAATGACATCATATATAGAATAGCAACGCTTTTAAACATAACCCATGAAATTATGACCAAGACAATATTACAGAAATAATATCACAAACTACAAATCTTCTAGCCTAAACCACGAAACTATGATAGAGAACAACAACATAAGAATATAGCAATACTTTTAGCATAACCTATGAAACTATGACCAAAATAGCAACACCATAAAAATAGTGTACCACAAAACAATAATCACAGTAATATTGTCCAAATCAAAATTAGTCAATGACATGAACACAAGTGGAAAGAATAGAATGAAATTAGCAATACATGCATCTAACAGCCTAGGAAGGAAAAATACCATCTCTTACACTTACATATGCATCAGCTGACCTCTGATCAACAAATTCTCCAGTGTCCTTTCTCTTGTGTGTGCGCATAAACAAGCCGAACATTGAAGGGTCCTTTCCCAATTCCTGCCTCTGTTAATATTAAAGAATATTAATTTGTTTAACAAAAAATCTAAAGCCAAATTAAAAATAAAAGTCAGCTAATAGTTTTCAATGAATTTAAAATTGTACCATCCTTCTTTTATGCTCTGACACATGAATAGATCCAAAACTATGCAAAGTTCCTCCCTTAGCAGAGGCTCGGTTCTTCTTTGCTTGCTTTTGTCTCAATTTGAAGTCTTCAGAATTCCACTCCTATATCAATTCATCCATGACATGCTCTGGAATCCAAATTAGACTTTTACCCTTGCCTACCTCATCCCGCACTTTACACATGATGCCTCGGAGGCATTCTGCAGCCTTGTGATTCCAATTTTTCCTGATTTTCTTGTCATACTGATCTAGGCACTTATAAGATTTCTGCATAAAATAGACATATATGTTCATCATGTAAATTTATCTTGATAAACGTGAGAAGTCAAAATGAATAATGCAAGATAAACCAAAAGTGATAAAATAAACTGCCCATTCCCCAAACTACAGATCCCTCAGTTCTGAAGGTGTGTTCCTATGATTGTAACATGGCTTGTCATACTTCTCATGGATTATCATTGTGATCTCCCTGACAACATCCACTATAGGATAGAAGCTGTATATTTGAATATATGTTTAAACCCTAACATTGCTAAAAATGGTACTTGATGAAACTAAAAAACACAGACATTTGGAAATTAATACTTACGTATCTTTGTGTGGATATATCCATGTTTTACCATCCATAGGGTCCTTGCCCCAAGGTCCAGGCAGAGACGAGTTACTATCATATAAATTTATTGGAACTTCTTTAGGCTGGATTGGTGATTCTGTCTCAAGTGGCGCATAAGAAGTACGTGAAGGTTGATCAAAGGATTGAGAAGATGAAGGTGGGGAAACATAAGGTGCTGGAGACATAGGTGCACCAGGTAATGTAAGTAAAGGAGTTGAAAGATGATCAGATTGACCCTCACCCCTTGATTGGCCCCCAATGTGAGTGATGCATCCTCTACCACAAACTGATCGACTACTAGACATTTGTAGACCACACAAATCAAGCTAAAAGTAGAAAAAAATAATATAAACCATGTGATTGAAATTTCCAATTTCATATTTTAAGACAAGTCAAACACTACTAACACTATTGCTAGAACACATTAAAGTCAGTCACAACTTCAAAAAATTAATAAATGAACAGCCCCAAACATAGGATGTAAGTTGACCTTAAGAGTAACCTCAAATACAATATATAACTAATATAAAAAAATAACTACTCTTCATCACTTAAGTCAACAGAAGGTGGATCATCATCCCCAGTATCATCTTCAAGAAGTGCATCCTCCTCATCTTCCTTGGTTGAGCCTAAAGTTAAATCTATTTCAACTTCATCAGGCTCGTGTCTGAAGAAGAACCCATCAACCTCTTCAAATGCACCTTCACAGTCACGTAAAGTTGGGAGCTCATCATTCTTAGTACTTACCGAAGTAACTTCTTCTACTTGATCACTCTGAAATGTATCATGGACAACTTCAACACTAGGAGCATTGATTGTGCTCTGCGCTTTTGTTCAAATTGCAACCACCTAATCTAATTTGTCATGCCTTATAGGATAAGGTGCATAATATACCTGTACTGCTTGTTGTGCAAAAATGAATGGATCATATTAGCTATACCTTTGCGTTGTTTTGATCTTGATAATTCCATGCTGCTTATGGATTCTCATTCCTCGATTCAAGGTTAGATCAAACTAGTCACAATTGAACAATACTATATATTTAAGGGATAACCCAACATACTCCAATCGAATGACTTCTTGAAGTATGCCATAGTAGTCACTTTCTGATTGATCGAAACTAGTTCCCTTAATGCACACACCACTGTTTATGGTTGATTTATAATGGCTCAATGCTTCTATGTGAAACTTGTATCCATTAACAAAATAAATTGGCCATGTCTGGACAATTCTCTTGGGTCCCCATGCAATGTCTTGTAGAAATTGGTCATCCACATTATTGGTCGGGTTTTGAACCTATGAAACAAGAATCTAGTAGATGCAATAATGTTCCTTCTAAATGTACCACCATAGGATAAATAGGTAGATCTAAGTCTTAGAATAGCGATGACGAGGTTGGTGAAAATTGAATCTACAATTATTTCATGGAAGAATTTTTAATTTTGAATTTTGTTAATCAATGTCTTGTAATACTAATTAAGATTTTATCTTATTAGTTAATGAAATTTTAAACATTAAAAACCACAATATTTTATTAACCTTTTACAAATTTTAAATTATTAAATAATTTATTAACCAACTAAAAAAATCTTAACAAAAGGACTGATTAACAAAATTCTTAATTTTTTTAATCATTAGGAATCCATAGATTCATATTGCCTATTGGAACATGATAGCTTTAGCTTACCATAGATGTTTCTATCAAGATAAGACATCCAATATATTTTCTCCCCAAAAAATTATAAGGATCATGCCTTATTCAAACATTTCAGAAAATATGTTTATACATAAAGGTTCTATATACCATGATGCCTGAAACCCATTACAAAATATATTCAACTTCTTATGTAAACATATTAATAATATATGGGTCTAAGTCTAAAATTGATTTACTTTTATTAATTTGAGTTTGGATTTGTCTAATTAAAATTTAAATAACCTCAACTTGTGCCCAATTTGTAAGAAAAGTTGGCTTAAAAAAATTATTTTTTAATATTTGAATTTCTAACTTAAAAATTTAATAATATCACATAAATTAAAATATCAATTTTATAAGGTAGATTTCACATGAAAAGTAATGCCTGCTGCCAATGCTATTTAGCGACAACACCTAAGGCAGTGAACCTATCGATGCAGCCTAGTGCAATGGTGAGAATCAAGGTCGTATTCCTTGAGAACGGGAAAGCCTAGAGTTACTACTTGTTCTCTGTTATCTAGCCTAAAAGTCAGAGTGATTGATTTTACCTAAACTAACATCTAACTACAAGCAAAAATAAACTAACAGTGAGAAGGAACAGAAGAAAATACACGGAGGCATGAAATGCAAATCCATCAGGGAACTTACACTGGTTGGCAAACACACGAAGGATAATGGATTACTGAATCTAACTATGCTACCTGTGGGTGAATTCTGATGCAAATTCAAATTCTCTGTCAGTCTCTATGAATTTCTTATACTTAAAATTCAAATTCTCTGTTAGTCTCTGTCAACATTATCGGTCTAATTCACCACTATTAAGAGTTGTTACTTCTTAATCCAACAATTTATTAACCTTAGTTCTAAGTGATAACAAATTGTCCCTTACAATTAGTTTTCCAATTCCAATTATCATCCGTCAATCTCAAAAAGGAATCTAATTAACATTACCACAACGTCTCATAAATAACACTAATACATAAATTCATAATTGTAAAGGAGATCACACATTAAATTCAACATCCATGCAATTAAAATAGCATTCCAACACAGTTAGGGACCCCAATGAATTTTACAAATCTAGCCACACATATTTACAGATAGCAAACAATCCAACAGCAGGTAATCCATCAGAAAATTCATCAAGCAATTAATTATACAGGAGATAAAAATAGTATAAATTAAGCACGCCCCCTATCTTCTCAATTTCCCAATGATTACTGCACGGATTGGTTTCCAGAAAACCACCAAAATCTCGCTGGAACACTGCTATAAATTCACCAAAAAATTCAAATCCCAAGCTGTCTAGAAATGGTCACCCAATTGGGTCAAAACGGGTTGGATCTTGGTGTATCGGGTACCCGTTGGAAAATGCCGAAATCGGCAGCCTGAGGTGGGGTGGACAGTCGCAGTGGGGGCGCTGGTCGACGAAGAGTCACTTTCCAGTGGCGTTGTGGACACACGGCGATGGGAGCAGCTCCAAAAGCAACCAGATCCTCTCACAGGTCGCGACCTTCTCCGCGTTATGGACGACTAAAATGGGTGGCACGGACAGTCGAGACGACGGTGGACCATCCGTGGAGTCTCTCCGGTGGCAACTCAGCCTCCCTCGGCGGTGAATCGGCGCAGGTGTCACTCACAGTTGGATGGGTCTGCACGATGGGTCTTCACGCGTTCTTCACGATGGGCTCTCGTTTTTTTTTCCACTGTTCACTTCCCTTCTCTTTCCATTTCACGCATGGGTCCTTGGGTCTTCACGCTACTGTTTTCTTTTTTTCATTCCATTTCACGCGTGGGACTCCACTTTTCACGATGGATTGTTTTCTTAATGGCTAGGCATTGTACACAGTTGGCTCTTTTTTTTTTCAAATTCACTCGTGGGTCTCTTGTATCTACTGTTCCTCTTCACTCTAAGTTTGGTAATGGATTCCACAGGTTTCTTCATTGCTCAATGCCAAGTTCTCTACTATCTTCACGCTGCCTGGGTCCCACGCACACTACTCAAATTTTCCTTCACTCCAAATTGTTCCGTTTGCTGATGATGACTTGATAAAATGCCTGAAAACGAAAATGAAGCAAATTTAGGTGATTTTAATAATAAAATTACACAAAATGCTCACAAAATGGACAATTCACATCCAGCAATTTTGTATAGAATCGAACACATCAAATCACCCCACACTTAAGCTTTTGCTTGTCCTCAAGCAAGCATTAACTCAGTCCTCAAATAGACAATAACAATTTCTCAAAGGCTAAACCTAGTCCATAGTTAACAACGCCTAACACATCCCCTGTGAAACTTAATCATAGACCAAATTACAAAACCTTGACACAGAATGGAGATAATACCGATGCATACACAACTTAGCCAGTAATTTAATGCCCAGTATTTAAGAATCAATGCCTCTCAAAGATTACTCAAATCACTCAAAGTGTATATAAGTAAGGCACAAATCCCTTAAGCAACTTCACAAGAGTATGTCTACTGTATGCTTGCTCATAAATCTCATCTCCGCTACTACTAAACACTGAATACCAAAATCAAGGGGGGGGGTCTTAACAAGGTTGTAATGAGATTAAAGTGATGGTAAGGAAGAAATTTGTTTTTGGTAGAAGAGGCATAGATGCTGAAAATTTGTGCAATTGAAGCATCATGAAGCATTAAAGGATTAAATGCAACAAATGCTAAACATAATAATTCTTACTAAGTTTTCAATAAAGTTGGAGATGCTCAGAGAATAATATCAATAGACAGGCTACTCTTATTATTATCTTTCTTTTCTTTTCTTTTCATTTTTTTTTCATTTTTTTTCTTTCATAATTAGCCTGCATGCTTACACTTTTGGATTGAAGGGAGCATCTAGAATGATAAAAAGAACTTAGTGTACTATCGTCAACTAAGGCAATGCATTTTAATCCCTGTACAAAGAATAAATCACATAAATTTCAGCAAATGGGGTAAAGAAAGAAGATAGTGAATAGAAAGGAATGAGGTGTAAAATGTAAGTGATGAAGAAAAAGTGAAGGCCCCAAAAGTGGCTAACTGAGGAAGGAATATGAGGTGTAAAATTTAAGTTGCCCAAATCATCTGATATTCAAAAGTTTATGTAACTTCAACAAGTATTACAGAGCAAGTTCTAGAGACACAATCAAGTGAAATACACACTTAACAAAAAGAATTCAAAGCATATTTGTGATAAATGCTTATCTTAGGCTCAAATCTCACGTTTGAAATGTGGCTAAATTGCATATGATTCTCAAATATTTTCATATGACTTGCCAATCAAGCAGTGCATGCAAACTGCATTATCAACATCCTAAATTAAAATTAAACAATATGAAAGATAATCAAGCAACATGGGTATGACCTGGCCGTGGTCAAGAATACATTAGGCATTAAAACTGCTTTCTAACATAAACTATGAGAAATAATGCCTGCCAATTCATGACTAAATCATGCATGCTCAAAAGACAATCAAAGACTTAAGTACATAGAATCAAGCAAAAATCAAGTATCCTGTCCTAGATATACTATCAACACACATATAGCATCAGCAAAAAGTAGCATCAATATGCGGCATCCTGAACTAGTAGAGGGAAAATGAGTCAAAATAATAAAGGCATACCACCCCACACTTGAGGATCACACTGTCCTCAATGTACAACCAAAGGGGATACCACAGAAGTAAAAGCAGAAAGCACAACAATAAGCACAAATAATCTAAAAGTTTTAATGTACCTCAACAAAATGAAAAAGAAGAAAATAGACAAAAATAAAATAACACAGATAAAGTAAATAAAAACACAGGGCTTCTTTTTTGTTTGAGTATTTTAGCTGGACTCGTTCCTTTTATTACTCTTTCAGGTCAAGCACCATATGCACTCGCTCCTCAACCTCCAATGGGTCTCCATAGTAGTGCTTTATTCTGTGCCCATTGACTTTGAAATCTCCTTTGTCAAGATGATGCAATTCCACTGTGCCATAGGGAAAGACTTGCTTGATCACAAATGGTCCTGACCATCATCGGCTCTTAAGCTTTCCTAGAAAAAGATGAAGAAGTGAGTTATAAAGTAATACCCTATCTCCAACCTAAAAATCTTTAGAGCCACGCATCCTTTGATCATGCCACTTCTTGGTTCAAGCTTTGTAAATGGAAGAATTTTCATAAGCTTGGTGGCTTCATTCTTCTAACTCATCCAACTGCCATAACCTCTCTTTACCTGCAGAAATAACATCAAGATTGCATGTTTTAAGGGCCCAAAGTGCCCTGTGTTTCAATTCAACAGGAAAATGACAAGTTTTTCCATACACTAGCCTATAGGGTGTAAATCCAGTAGAAGTTTTGTAAGCTGTCCTAAAGGCCCATAATCCATCATCCAATTTGGATGCCCAATCCTTCCTACTCACCCCTATGGTTTTCTCTAAGATTCTCTTTAAACCCCTATTAGTTACCTCTACTTTTCCCCTGGTCTGCGGGTGATAGGGTGTTGAAAACCTATGAGATACTCCATAATGTTTAAGTACTTTCTCGAGTTGGGAGTTACAGAAATGGGTCCCTCTATCACTAATTAGTGCCCTAGGGGTACCAAATCTAGCAAACAATTTTTTAAGGAACCTAGTCACTACCCTGGCATCATTAGTGGGGAAAGCTTGAGCCTCTGGCCACTTAGAGAAATATTCAATAGCTACCAGAATATACTTATTGCCAAATAAGGAAGGAAAAGGGCTCATGAAGTCAATACCCCACACATCAAAGATTTCAACCACTTGCATACTCGTTTGGGGCATTTTGTCATAGGCAGAGATGTTACTTGACCTCTGACAAGCATCTCAAACCTGGACATATGCTCTAGCATCCTGGAATATGGTTGGCCAGTAGAACCCTGCTTCAAGCACCTTCCTAGCAGTGTGGTTTGCAGCCTGGTGGCCTCCTGTTGGTCCTTCATGGCAGTGTTTCAAGATATGGTGGATTTCCTCCCCATGTATGCATCTCCTGATTACTTGGTCTACACAAATACGAAACAAGAAAAGATCTTCCCAAATGTAGTATTTCAACTTAGCAAAGAATTTCCTCTTTTGCTGGGTAGTCATACCCTGTGGTAAAACCCTTGCAACCAAATAGTTAGCATAATCACAAAACTAAGGGGAATCAGTACATACCTGAACTACCTCCAAATGCTCATCTGGGAAGTTATCATTAATGGCTCTCTCATCTAAGGCCTCCCAATTTGGATTCTCTAACCTTGATAGGTGATCTGCAGCCAAGTTCTCTGCACCCTTCTTATCCTTGATCTCAATATCAAATTCCTACAAGAGCAAAATCCATCTAATGAGTCTAGGCTTAGCGTCATGCTTACCGAACAAATACTTCAAGGCTGAATGATCCGTGTAAACCATAGTCTTAGATAGCACCAAATAACATCAAAACTTGTCGAAAGTATAAACCATGCAAGTAACTCCTTTTCAGTAGTGGTATAGTGCTCTTGGGCATCAGTCAAAGTCTTGCTAGCATAATAAATTAGCTAGAACTTTTTATTAATCCTCTGACCTAACAAAGCTCTGACTGCAAAGTCACTAGCATCACACATTAGTTCAAAAGGCAGCCCCCACTTAGGTGGAACCATAATAGGGGCTGTGGTTAGTCATTCCTTTAGTAACTTAAATTCATGCAAGTAATCAGTATCAAAAACAAAAGGTACATCTTTTACAAGCAATTGAGTCAAGGGTCTAGCAATCTTAGAGAAGTCTCTAATAAATCTCCGATAGAAACCAGCATGCCCTAAGAAACTCCTAACAGCCTTAACTGAACTAGGGGGTTGTAGTTTTGATATGGTCTCAACCTTAGCCTTATCCACCTCCATCCTTGTATGTGATATCTTATGCCTAAGAACAATCCCCTCTCTCACCATAAAGTGACATTTTTCCCAATTAAGAACTAAGTTTGCTTCTATACATCTTGCAAGCATACGTTCTAAATTAAGCAAACAGTGGGAGAAAGAGTTACCAAAAACTGAGAAGTCATCCATAAATACTTCCATAGACTCCTCAATCATGTCATGGAAGATTGCTATCATGCATCAATAAAAAGTGGTCGGTGTATTGCACAATCCAAAATGCATCCTCCTGTAAGGGAACGTTCCATATGGACAGGTAAAGGTAGTCTTCTCTTGGTCTTCAGGTGTAATGAGAATCTGAAAGTAACCTGAAAAACCATCAAGAAAGCAATAAAACATGTGACCTGCCAAACGTTCAAGCATCTGGTCAATGAAAGGAAGAGGAAAATGGTCTTTCTGGGTTGCATCATTGAGTCTCCTATAATCAATGCAAACCCGAAAACCTGTTACCGTCCTAGTGGGTATGAGTTCATCCTTATCATTCTTGACCACTGTCATGCCACCCTTCTTTGGTACAACCTGCACAGGACTCACCCAAGAGCTATCAGAGATAGGATAAATCAAACCTGCATCAAGAAGTCTAATTACCTCCTTTTTCACTACTTCCTTCATGTTTGGGTTCAATCGTCTCTGTGGCTGCACCACTGGCCTATAGCTATCTTCCATCAGGATCTTGTGGGAACAATAGCTAGGATTAATCCCAAGAATGTCTGCCATCTTGTAAGCAAAGGCCCTAGGGTATTTCCTAAGAGAGATCAAAGTCATCTCCCTCTCCTCAGGTGTTAGGTCAGCTGCTATAATTACTGGCAGCTTCTCTGCCTCATCCAAATAGGCATAGCTCAAGTGGTTGGGTAACTCCTTCAATTCCAAGGTTGGGGGTCCTCAATTGAAGGTTTCACCTTCTGCACCTCCGACTTGTCAAGAGAAACAAAAGGATCAATCAAGTTGCTGGGCTCAATAGCCAGCAAGTGAGCTAGTTGTTCCAACACTTGCTCGTTGGACAACTCATCCTCATCTCCTTGTAATGCCACCTGTAAAGGGTCATCAAGTAAAAATTCCTGCAATTCAGATTCAACCACATCATCCAAGACATCCACAGAATATACAGTATCATCATGATCTAAAGATTATCTCTTAGAGGTAGCTAAGTCAAAGGTAACAGTTTCATCCCCTACTCAAAGTTTCAATTTCCCATCATAGACATTTATAATAGCCCTAGACGTTGCAAGGAAAGGCCTACCTAGAATCAAGGGTACACTACTCTCACCCTCTATATCCATCACAACAAAATCCACAGGAAATATAAATTTATCAACCTTTACAAGGACATCTTCAACTATACCTCTAAGATGTTTAACAGTTCTATCAGCTAATTGTATGTTCATCCTAGTAGGTTTTAGCTCACCCAATCCCAGTCTATCAAACAAGCTAGTAGGCATCAAATTTATGCTAGCTCCTAAATCAACTAAAGCATCCATGACAGACAGATCACCAATTACACAAGGTATAGTAAAACTCCCTAGATCATGCCTCTTAACAAGTAGCTTGTTTTGTAAGATTGCTGAGCACTCCTCATTCAATGTCACCATTCCCAAATCTTCCAGTTTCCTCTTGTTGCTTAGTATTTCCTTCAAGAACTTCGCATAGCGATGCATCTGCGAAATGGCTTCAACAAAAGGAAGGTTAATCCTCAGCTGTTTAAATAGATCAAGAAACTTACCAAACTGTTGATCCACTTTCTCCTGCTTTAGTCTAGCCAGGTATGGAATGGGTGGCTGGTACTCTCTTATGGGGCTCTTCTTGCCCTCAACTTGCACCGGCTTAGTTACCTCAGGCTCTTGGTCCTTATTGACACTTGTATCCTGCACATCATTATGATCATTAGTAGGTAAAAGTAAAGGACCAGCTACTTGCTTACCTGATCTTAGAGTAATAGCCTTGCAATGCTCCCTTGGATTAGACTCGGTGGTGCTGGAGAGCATCCCTGGTTGTCTTTCAGCCAACACCTTAGATATCTGGCCTATCTGGTTCTTTAAGTTTTGAATAGAGGCTTGTTGGCTTCTAAGTGCTGTGTCCATTTGCTATAATTTCCTCTCTGAAGTGGACATAAACTTCATCATCAATTCCTCCAGATTGGGCTTCTTCTCCTGCCCTTGAGGAAATTGACTTGGAAGCGACTTCTTCTTTGGGGTTGCTGTTGGTGCAACCGCTGAAAACCTAGTGGACCTTGGTTATTAGTGTTTCTCCATCCAAAATTTGGATGATTCCTCCACCCGGGGTTGTATGTGTTGCTATATGGATTATTCTGCTGTCTCGGAGCGTTCCCCATGTAATCTACCTGTTCAAAATCAGAAGAACCACTGTGAGAAGAAAATAAAGAAGAGGGGTTAGCAAACATACCTCTCACATTACAATTGACACCATAATGCGGGCCACCACAAAACTCGCAGCTTGACTGTGCTGCATGCACTGGCATCTGGAGTTGGTCAATCTTCTTAGCTAGAAGCTCCACTTGAGTTGCCAAGGTTGATATAGAGTCTGACTGGTTGACCACTCCCTGTCGTCCTAACCTATCCCTTGAGGATTGCCACTGATAGTTGTTCATGGCCATTTCCTCTATTAAACTCTGTGCCTGTTCAGGGGTTTTATTATATAATGCACCCCCTGTTGCCACATCCACCATCTGCCTTGTGGCTGTATTTAAACCACTATAAAAAGTCTGCACCTGCATCCACACAGGCAATCCATGATGTGGTCAACACCTCAGTAAGTCTTTGTACCTCTCCCATGCATCATACATACTCTCATCAGCCATCTGCACAAAAGAAGAAATGTCATTACGTAGTTTTGCAGTCTTAGCTGGTGGAAATTATTTGTACAAAAACTTTTTAGCTAAAGTCTCCCAAGTAGTGATGGAGTTAGGTGGTAGGGATTGTAGCCATCTCTTTGCTCTATCTCTCAAGGAAAATGGAAATAATCTAAGCCGAATGGCGTCATCGGTGGTTCCATTAATCTTGAAAGTGTCTCATATCTCCAAGAAGTTAGCCATGTGGGCATTAGGGTCTTCACTGGGCATCCCTCCAAAATGTACCATTTGTTGCACCATCTGGATCACATTTGGCTTGATTTCAAAATTGTTAGCTGCTATTGTAGGCCGAGTAATGCACGTCTGTGTCCCTTCCAATGAAGGTTTAGCGAACTCGTACATTGTTCTATTGGCTTCATCATTGTTATTTGCAGCCTCCATATTTGGTGATGTAGGATCAAGGATCTCAACTGGTTCCTCCTCTAATATCTGCACTGGCACCTCCTCCTGACGACGGTGTGCACGAGTCCACAACAATGCCTCGATCGCATTACGTGGTCTACGGGTACAGGATTGGAACTCCTGGTCATAAACTACCTGAATCCAATAACAGTGAAATAGCCCACCAACTAGATCAAAGAGTGATAAACCAAAACATAAAGTAAAACAAGACAGATTAAAAACTAACAATAGAAACAATAATGAAACAAATAAAAACCCACTGAAATAGTAAAATAATTAATCCAAATAAATAAAATAAACAAAGGACAAAATGAAACTAATAAAAACTAATAGCTGAATGTAGAGAAAGACACACTAACCAGAAACAGAAACAAAATAGAACAAATAAAAGTGGCTAAAGTAACAGATAGCAAATTCACTCTAGTTTTCACCAAAAATTCCCCGAAAATGGCGCCAAAAACTTGATGCCTACTGCCAATGCTATTTAGCGACAACACCTAAGGCAGTGAACCTATCGATGTAGCCTAGTGCAATGGTGAGAATCAAGGTCGTATTCCTCAGGAACGGGAAAGCCTAGAGTTACTACTTGTTCTCTGTTATCTAGCCTAAAAGTCAGAGTGATTGATTTTACCTAAACTAACATCTAACTACAAGCAAAAATAAACTAACAGTGAGAAGGAACAGAAGAAAATACACGAAGGCAAGAAATGCAAATCCATCAGGGAACCTACACTGGTTGGCAAACACACGAAGGATAATGGATTACTGAATCTAACTATGCTACCTGTGGGTGAATTCTGATGGAAATTCAAATTATCTGTCGGTCTCAATGAATTTCTTATACCTAAAATCTACCACTGGCTAGTTCTTCCTAATGGTAAATTTTAAATTAACATTATCGGTTTAATTCACCACTATTAAGAGTCGTTACTTCTTAATCCAACAATTTATTAACCTTAGTTCTAAGTGATAACAAATTGTCCCTTACAATTAGTTTTCCAATTCCAATTATCATCTTTCGATCTCAAAAAGGAATCTAATTAAAATTACCACAACATCTCGTAAATAACACTAATACATAAATTCATAATTGTAAAGGAGCTCACACATTAAATTTAACATCCATGCAATTAAAATAGCATTCCAACACAGTTAGGGACCCCAATGAATTTTACAAATCTAGCCACACATATTTACAGATAGCAAACAGTCCAACAACAGGTAATCCATCAGAAAATTCATCAAGCAATCAATTATACAGGAGATAAAAATAGTATAAATTAAGCACCCCCCTATCTTCTCAATTGCCCAATGATTACCGCACGGATTTGTTGCCAGAAAACCACCAAAATATAGCCGGAACACTGCCAGAAAGTCACCAAAAAATTTAAATCCCAAGCTGTCTAGAAACGGTCACCCAAATGGATCAAAACGGGTCGGATCTTGGTGTATCAGGTACCCGTCGAAAAATGCCAAATCAGCAGCCTGAGCTGGGGCAGAAGGTCGCGATGAGGGCACTGGTCTACGAAGAGTCACTTTCTGGTGGCATCATGGACAAACAGCGATGGGAGCAGCTCCAAAAGCGACCGAATCCTCTCACAGGTCGCGACCTTCTCCGCGTTACGGATGGCTAAAATGGGTGGTGCAGACAGCCGAGATGGCGGTGGACCATCCGTGGAGTCTCTCCGATGGCAACTCGGCCTCCCTCAGCAGTGAATCGGTGCTGGTGTCGCTCACGATTGGATGGGTCTTCACGTGTTCTTCATGATGGGCTCTCATTTTTTTTCCACTGTTCACTTCCCTTCTCTTCCCATTTCATGTGTGGGTCCTTGGGTCTTCACGCTACTGTTTTCTTTTTTTCATTCCATTTCACGCGTGGGACTCCACTTTTCACAATGGATTGTTTTCTTAATGGCTAGGCACTATACACAATTGGCTCTTTTTTTTTGAAATTCACCCGTGGGTCTCTTGTATCTGCTGTTCCTCTTCACTCTGAGTTTGGTAATGGATTCCACAGGTTTTTTCATTGCTCAATGCCAAGTTCTCCATTATTTTCACGCTGCCTGGGTCCCACGCACACTACTCGGATGTTCCTTCACTCCAAATTGTTCCGTTTGCTGACGATGACTTGATAAAATTCCTAAAAACAAAAATGAAGCAAATTTAGGTGATTTTAATAATAAAATTACACAAAATGCTCACAAAATGGACAATTCACATCCAGCAATTTTGTATAGAATCGAACACATCAAAAAGAAAAGTAAATATAATATTCGTAGTCTCTAAATCTTAAAAATAATACAAAAAAATTAATAAAGAAATACATTTTACTTCATTTAACTATGTCCATATAACATATTACTTACTTAAAATTTTGTTTGTGATAAATTATTCTTTTAAACTATTCAAAATACTAATAATTTATCACAAAACAAATTTTAATGAATTGGCAGGAACTTAAAGAAAAATGATAGCAAACCTATATACCTATTACGTGACACTAGTGCAATCACGTGGGACTTATTTATTTATGGAAAACCTAGGCAAAATGTGAAACTAATGCATTAGTTTCAAACTAGGAAAAACCACTTGAAATTTATGTTAAATTGGAGGGAAAGTGTAAAGTAAGTGTTTAATGGCACGGTTAATGAGTAGAAAATTTGCTACTAAATGGTGATACAACTCATGCTGCCCAAGAATGAAAATTTGAGAAGAAATTTTGTGATATAATAGTGCAGAAAAATAAAAAAACTTAGATGCCAAATGCTTAACTAAAAGTGGAGATACCATAGGCAAGATGGAAGTGTAATTTGGGGTAAGTTAGGGACTCTATTTAGGGGAAATGTGTGGCTAAATTATTATATCTTCACTGCACTATTGGGATTGTTTTGGGCTACTATACAAGTGAGAAAAATGATGCAACCTCACAGAATAAAATGTAGAGAGGAAAGGACCATAGAGTTAACATGTTAAGTTGTGTCAAAACTAAGAGACTTTGAGGTATAATGGGCTCCAAATGGCATAGAATTTACTAAGAATACAATCAAGTAAAATAAAGAGCATAATTATAGACAAAATATTACAAAAATTCTGCACTAGAGTTCATTATAGAAAGATAGAAAATTTAATGGAACTTAACCAATAAAAGTGGTATAGGTGAACTTAACCAATAAAATTCTACACCATTGCTACATCCCTAGCCACAACAAAATACCTAGCCATTGATACAATTAAGGCATTAATTCAGTTCAACAAAACAACAACCATTCCTACATCCCTAGCCTTTTTTGAATCCCTAGCCATTGATACAATTAAGGCATTAATTTAGTTCAGCAAAACAACAACCATTCCTACATCCTAGCCATAATAGAATCCCTAGCCATTGCTACAATTAAGGCATTAATTTAGTTCAGCAAAACAACAAGCATCGCTACATCCCTACCAGAATAAAAACCAAAGAGAAGGAAAGCATATGAGAAAGAAATCTGTACACTTATGGGGAACATTGCAACCAGGTAGCAGCATTGCCCAAGCATGGGTGAGAAGAACACCAGAATCACAAGAGAGA
This sequence comes from Senna siamea, assembly GCA_031216115.1. Classification (NCBI taxonomy): domain Eukaryota; kingdom Viridiplantae; phylum Streptophyta; class Magnoliopsida; order Fabales; family Fabaceae; genus Senna; species Senna siamea. Next base: position 12,615,578 of record CM062355.1, on the reverse strand, counting down.
AAGGAAAATAAGGACAAAAACTCACCTTCCTCAACCAAACCCACTCGAAGTACAGAGAAATCCCAATGGCACTATTTGTGGCACCTTCGATCATCTTCTTGCAAGGCAACGATGGTGGGTTCCTCAGACAGATAGCTTCAATGAAGATTACCGGCTGAACAACACGCGGCGTGGTGAATGGCAACAAATGGCAAGGTGTGGTGAGCGGGACCAAAAGTAAGCAAGCGCGCGCAGGGAAGGAAATAGGGATGGAAATGCAAAGTGCAAATTTTAACACTCACTGTTCTGGCACTTTCGTGAATACATACTATATGTAAAAAATATCGTGATATATAAATTGACAGCCATTGCAGCACACATGGTTATACGGCCGTAACTCTCTAATGCCTCAAGTCCCATGTTCGATCCATCCATTGTCACCCCCCATGTTTTTTCGCCCATCTCAAGCTACATACAATATATATAAAATATCGTTGTATATGTATTGACAGCCATTGCAGCACACATGGTTATACGCCCATCACTCTCCAATGCCTCAAGTCTCGTGTTCGATCTATCCATTGACACTCCCCACGTTTTTTTGCCCATCTCAAGCTAATACAATATATATAAAATATTGTCATATATATATTGACAACCATTGCGGCATACATGGTTATACGCCTATTACTCTCTAATGCCTTAGGTCCTATGTTCGATCTATCCATTGACACCCCTCATGTTTTTTCGCCCATGTCAAGCTACATACAATATATAAAAAATATTGTCATATATATATTGATAGCCATTACGACACACATGGTTATATGCCCATTACTCTCTAATGCCTCAGGTTCCGTGTTCGATCCATCCATTGCCATCCCTTACTTTTTTTGCCCATCTCTAGCTACATACAATATATATAAAATATCGTCATATATATGTATTGACAGCCATTGTGGCACACATGGTTATATGCCCGTTACTCTCTAATGCTTCAAGTCCCGTGTTTGACCCATCCATGTCACACCCCTCACGTTTTTTGGCCCATCTCAAGCTACATACAATATATATAAAATATTTTCATTTGTATATTGATAGCCATTGTGGCATGTATGGTTTTACGCCTGTTAATCTTTAATGCCTCAAGTCCTGTGTTAGATTCACAATTCGTATACAACTAAACATAATTTTTTAATCTGTTAGAGACGGAGTAGAGACAGATAAATTCTGTCTCTAATGCGTCTCTTCCCGCCAAAATATTTTTCCCACCAAATTCAAATAAACACGATTTTCTATCGACCTGGATGATGATTTAGAGATAGATTTTTTATAGATGGATTTTCTGCTTCAGAGACGGATCTTGCACAAATTAGAGACTGAATAGAAACGAAAGAAATTTTGTCTCTATACAGTTTAAAGATGGAAAATTTTTTATTTCTGTTCAGTCTTTAATTTTCAGTAAATTCAAAACAACAAAATTTGCAACAGAATAAGGACACTTTAGAGAAGAAAATTAGACACTGTATTTTTTCGTCTCTAAATCTGTCTCTAATATCATTTTGAAAATTTTTCCACTTTACCGACGAATTTTTAACAAAGTAGAGACAGAATAAAGGAGGAATTTATTTTGTCTCTAATTTTCGTCTCTGATTTCCTCTTTTCTTGTAGTGTTGGGAGTATACACCAAATCATTCCCTACAAGGTATTATTCTTGAGAGGTATACACCAGATCATTCCTCCTCAAAACCCTAGTCTTTAGAGGTATTCACTAGATCATTCCTCCTTAAAGCTTTGACCTTGCCTTTGACAATTACAATAAGCATTTCTATGCTATTCAATCATATTCACATGATTTTGAACATATTCTTATCAATGAAAAAATGCATGCTATTCATCATCCATTCTTGACCATTACATCATTTTCGTCTTTTCACTTAGCATAGGCCATTTTGGATGGCACCTTAGGCTACTTTCAATTAACACATAAGTTTAGCCATTCTAGGGAAAACTTTACATAGCATTTGGCTAAGGCAAGAAAATCATGAGAATTTGGCATTTCTAACCCATTTGGTTCATTTCTAGCATTATTTTTACCATTTAGACATTATGGTAACAATTTCTATAATTATGCATAATGCTTTCTCACACCTCAATTTTAGTAAGTGTACATTAAGCCTTTCTTTCTCACACCTTTCTAGCTCATTTTTCATGTTAGATATGACAATGTACATTATCTCACAACTTCACATACTTATGCACATTTCTAAAGTGAAAAGGTAAGATTTTGAAATGGTACATTAGCTAAAACATAAAATTACCATAACTTTCTCTCTCCTCTTTTCTTATGACAAATCTTACAAGGTTTTCTAGCCATTTTCAAATGAAATTTCAGCACCATTTGCATGGGTCCATTTGGCCAAGATGGGTAAGTCACACTTTCATGGTTTATGGTGAAGTTAGAAAATGGAAAAAATGCCTAGACATTAATCTAAGTAGATTTTCTCTCTCTTACCATTTCATGACACTTTCTCTCACTCTTTCTAGCACCATTTTAAACTAAATTTCAGCACTATCACAAGAGCTAGCATTCAACCAAAGCGAGAAAAATAAGAAAATGGAGTTATCTCACCATCTTGCTTACAATACAACCATATTCAAGTAAATCCCATGCAAGACCATCATTTTCTCACTCTTTAAAACACCATTTCAGCCTTAGTACAAGCTAAGGTTTTTCAAGACTAAGGTTCCAATCATGAAAAATTTCTATCTATTAGGTTATTAAGCATTTCAACATGTCCATAGCCATAAACACAACAAGTTTTCAACATATTCCAAACCCATTCAAGTAAATCATTCATAAGAATGTAGAGAGCAAGAGTAATAACACTATAAACAAACCATAAAATAAGAAAAGAATGGTTTAGGCATGTTTAGCTACCTTAAAAAAGCAAGATGAGTGGAATCTCCAAGTTGTTTTGGTGGATTTTCTCTTCTCTTCTTCTGTTGGAAAGCTTTAGCCAGCACCTTCCTATCTCCTTCTCTTCGACTTCTTCTTCTCCTAAAAGAACAAGAAGACTTAAATTAGGGTTTTGGTGAAATTACCAAAATGCTCTTGGTGTGAAATGACCAATTTACCCTTTCTACTTCTCTTTTTTCAAGAATGGCATCCACTCTCCTTAGAAATGTAATTTTGTGCAACTTCCATGGGCTGGGACGTTTCTGCCCCTAAAGAATTTTGAAATTGCAGAATGGTCCCTCATCTGTTTTGAAATTACAAATATGCCCCTAAGGAAATTACCATTTTGCCATTCAAGTCCAAATGGCCATTTTAGCTCCATTTTTCACCCTTTTTGGCTTTAATTTAAAAAATCACTTAAATGGGGTTTCATAAAAATTATTTTTGTGAATTTACTAATTTACCCTTCTTTTAACAAAATTACCATTTTGCCCCTAAGGCAAAATTACCTTTTTGCCAATGTTGTTATTTTTACTCTTATTCTTTCTCCTTTTGAACATAAAAGGGTAAAGACTTCTAATTTCTATTTCCTTGGAATATTTAAGGTAAAATTAAATTTTCTACATTATGTAAAATTACTAATATACCTTTAGGGTAAATTACGATTTGGCCATTTACAGGAATAATTGCCATTTCGACATTAAATTCACATAATCACTTAATTAACTAAATTCTTCTTCTCTCTTAAATGAAAATGGTGAAAGTCCTTCAATATAATTTCATGAAATAAGAAAATTAAATTAATTTTCCCTTTCATGGTAAAATTAATATTTTACCCCTCCTCACCAAATTTCTAATTTCACTCTTTTATAACAAAAGTGATTATATATTGATGAAAATGTCCATTCTATCTCTTGATGAATCATCCTTAGCATCACATAATTAATACCAACAATGATAATAATAACAATGTCATCATAAAATGCAAGTATTAGGAGCGGGTGTTACATACATGAAGTACCTATCCATAAGGAGTAAGGAGACAACAAGCCTGTCACTCAAACTCCTTTTACAAAATACTATGGATGAGCAGGTCCTTCACATATCCTTTCCCATGTATTACCCCTTTCTCATGATATATATAGCCAAAAAAATAGCAGTCTCAATTCTAACCCAAAAAGAACATATGGAATCGGGACCAAAATGAAAGGGTTATAAGAACATAACTAAGGTGCCCAGTTCACTCTGAGGACATTTCTATAACAAACATAATGTAGATATCTTTCAAAATGGTGAAAGTCCCTAAGAAGCAAACTTCCACTATTGCTACTTCTATCTCCATGATCAGGCAAAATCTAGGCATCTGATACATATCAGTACAATAATAAAAAATATATTCCCATTAGCCAAACAAGCCATTTCTTTAAAATAACTAATATGTACCACTGTACGAATACAAAAAACATTTCTACATTTTATTTAGTTCCAAAATTCTTTTCATATGTTTCTCTGGGTATGCTATATGTGAAACATGTGTGTATGCATCTATGAATATAAGGAATGCAATAAGTGATATCATTAATGGACTATATAATAAGATTTCAACATTTTACATGCATTAACAACTGACATATATAAAACATTTAGGGATCATGAACAATCACAATGTCATACTTAGCTCAAAGCTATCTTTTGTGGAGTCTCACCACCAGGGTATCTTTTAATGTAATCAAGCTACTACCACTAGAGTGACTCAATAGTGCTGTGAAGTCTCACTATTAGGGTATCTTTATATATCATCAAGCTATCACCACTAGAGTGACTTAATAGTGTTGTGGAGTCTCATTACTAGGGTATCTTTATATATCATCAAGCTATCACCACTAGAGTGACTTAATAGTGCCGTGGAGTCTAACTACTAGGGTATCTTTATATGTCTTTCCTTTCATAAATGCAAAGATCATTCCAAGCCATTCAATCATATTCACATGATTTTGAACATATTTTCATCAATGGCATAATGCATGCAATTTATCATTCATAATGAATCATTTCATCATATCTCCCCATTTCACTTAGCATAGGCCATTTTAAAATGCACCTTAGGCTACTTTCTATTAGTATATAAATTTAGCCATTCAAGGGAAAATCCACATAGCATTCGGCCAAGGCAAGAAAAGCATGAAGGATTGGCATTTTTAACCCATTTGGTTCATTTCTAGTATTATTTCTATCATTTGGACATTATGGTAACAATTTCCATAATTATGCATAACACTTTCTCACACCTCAAAATTAGGTAAGAGCACATTAAGCCTTTCTTTTACACACTTTTCTAGCTCATTTCTCATGCTAAATGTAACAATGCACATAATCTTACAACTTCACATTTTTAGGCACACTTTTAAGGTGAAATGGTAAAACTTTAAAATGGTACTTTTACTAAAAATATAAAAATACCATAACTTTCTCTCTCCTCCTTTCTTTTGACTAAACTTATAAGATTTCTAGTCATTTTCAAATGCAATTTTAGCACCATTTACATAGATCCTCTTGGCCAAGATGGATAAAGCTCACTTTCTTGGTTAATGGTGAAGTTAAAAAATGGAAAAAGTGTCAAGACATTAACCTAACTAAATTTTCTCTCTCCTACCATTTTATGGAAAGTTCTCTCACTATTTTTGGACACATTTTCAAGCCAATTTCAGTGCCCTCACCATGATAACCATTCAGACAAAGGGAGACAAGCATCATTTTGCTTGCAATACAATCATAAACAAATAAAGCTCATGCAAAATCACCATTTTCTCACTCTAATACACAACATTTCAGCCATGACAAACATTAGGGTTTTTCAAGAGTAAGGTTCCCTTCTTGAGAAATTTCTATCTCTTATGTTATCAAGCATTTTAACATATCTATAGCCATAAACACAACAAGATTTCATCATAAGCAAGCCCCATTCAAGTAAATCTTCTATAAGAATGTGGAAAGAGAAGACCCAACATTCTTGCAAGTTTAAGAACTCTTTAATCCAACCATAAAATAAGAAAATAAGGGTTTAGGCATGTTTAGCTACCTTAAAATTGCAAGATTTGTAAGATTTCTTAATTGGTTTGGTTGATTTCCCTTCTTCTCCAAGCTTGATGAAGTTTCGACCAGCACCTCCTCTTCTTCTCTTCTTCAATTTCTTCTTCTCCTAAAGGAAGAAGACGACTTTAATTAGGGTTTTGGTGAAATTACCAAAATGCCCTTGGTGTAAAATGACTAATTTACCCTTACTACTTCTCCTTTTCAAGAATGACATCCACTCTCCTTAGCATTGTAATTTTGTGGAACTTCCATAGGCTAGGACATTTCTGCCCTTATGAATTTTAAAATTCTAGAATTGCCCCTCATCTTTTTGGAAAATTACCAATATGTCCCTAATGAAATTACCATTTTACCCTTTATGTCCAAATGGCCATTTTAACCCCAATTTTCACCCTTTTCGAGTTTAATGGGAAAAAATCACTTAAATAAAGTTTCATAAATCTTATTTTTATGAAATTATTAATTTATCCTTCTTTGGCAAAATTATCATTTTGCCCCTAGGGAAAAATTACCTTTTTTCCCTTTATGTCAATACCATTGTATTTAACCTTACTCGTTCTCCTTTTCAAAATAAATAGGTAAAGACTTCTAAATTCAGTTTCTATGGAGTATTTAGGTAAAAATTTATTTTTTTCTGCCTTATGTAAAATTACTAATATGCCTTTGGGGTAAAATTACAACTTTGCCCTTTTTATGGAAAATTACCATTTTGCCATCAAAGTGGACATAATCACTTCATACACTAAATTCTTCTTCTCTCCTAAATGAAAATAATGAAAGTCCTTAAATGTAATTTTATGCAATAAGAAAATAAAATTTATTTTCTCCTTCATGGTAAAATTACTATTTTTGTCCTTCTTTAACAAATTTCTAATTTCACTCTTTTATAACAAAAGTGATTCTATCTTGATGAAAATGTCCATTCTATCTCTTTAATAAACAATCCTTATCATCACATAAATAATAATAATAATAACAATAATGCCATGATAAAATACAAAGTATTAAAGGCAGATGTTACAAACTCAACCTAAACCCTAAATCCTATTTTTGAAATGTTCAACTTTTTTTGGGGAAATGTGATTTATGAATGTTTTGAGTTAAATTTAGGGTTTAAACCTACATTCTTTATGTTTTTAACTGCTATTGGGTGATGCTTGCTGAATATTTATGCTCATTTATGCTTGTCATTGATTATGAAGGTAGGCTTATGCCCTAAGTGTGAAAATGTGGTTTAATCTTAGTTTAGAATGTTGTTAAGTTGAGTTTTGGATCTATTATAGAGGCTATATGATACCTAAGTATTGGTATTGAGTTCATAGCTTGAGAAAATAGTTTGAGAAAATGTTTTTGGGGAAAAACTTTAGGTGAAACAGTGACTTTTAGAATAAACTAGACACTAGCAACCGATTGCCAACTCTAGAAGTTAACTGCCTTGTTCATCATCTGCCCAAAAAAGTAAAATAGAGTGCTAGCAACCGACTACCAAAGCTAGAAGTCAACTATCATTTCTTAGTTTTCCCAAAAAATGTTTTGAAGGCTAGCAGCTGACTGCCCTACTCTAGTAGTCAATTATCAAGGCTAGCAATCGACTGCCAAGCCTTTAGCAGCTAACTGGTATCTCTCATCCAAGATAGTTCAAAGAAGACAGTGAGCTGGCAGCCGATTACCAGTATGGTACTAGTCGAATGCCAGCCCTCTGTTCTGGATAATGAGCTCGATGACCATTTTTATAGGTAAATAGCCTAAGATCTCACTCAAACTAATGATTTAAACCTAGGATGTAGTGGGTAACATGCATAGTCACAAGTTACTAAGATGAGAGAATCCTTGTGATAGTGAAATAAAGAGAGTAAAAAACACAAGAAAGGAAAGGGGAAAGTATTCTAAGCCTATGCATTAGTGGTAGATAGGCACATGATATGTGAATAATTGTTAGTATGGGACAGCCGTTAGGCATTCCACAATTGTGTCATGAATTAGGATGGTTAACCATCCACTTGAACTTAGATAATTTTGAAAACATTGTGATGGTTACGAACTTTAAGTTAGTGTCATCTTCTACAAGCCAATTAAGAAACACATACTTAGAGTTAAGCAAAACCATGGACATGAGCCGAATCACCCTAGTATATATGTTAAAGAATAACATACCGAGATTGTGATCCATCATAGAGAGATGGTGATTCCATAGCAACATGCTCCCCCAAAAGGTAGAGAGGAAATGATCTAGGTAGAGTTGACAATAATCCTATGAGAAAGTTATACTAGCCTCGAAAGGGATGAAAGGGATATCCTTTTACTAGTTACGATTAATCTGTTAGAGTTGACAGGGACCATAAAGAGAATTATACCAACCTCGAAAAATATAAAAGGGATATTATCCCACCAGTTAGGAATGATATGCAATAGTGTATGGATCATTAAAGGGTACTCAGATCCAACTGAGGGATCCCTCAGATAGTGCCAGTGGCAGAATTGTCACATCTGATGTTAAGTTAACTCATGCATGAACTAGTGGTACGTGGACTTTTTCGCTGGGCAGCACTCCCAATAAATCTTATAATGTGTTATTTTTTCTGCTCATATGTTCAAAGTAAAGATAAGTTTATTACCCTGCAGTATGTTTATATGAAAGTTTCATATGAAAGTTATGATGATAATGATGATGAATAGATATCCCATATTTCAAAGTCTATATGTTTTAAATGTACATGCATAAATCTGAGCACATGCTATGAGAGTATGCATGCATGCATTGCATCCCCATAGTATGTACCATGTTTTATGATAAAAGAATGTGAAGATTTTCTGTATAAGTACAGTGGTACAGGTTAGTGGTTTTCAAAGTAGGTTGCATTGCTACTAAGATTAATTTCTCACATGAGTGGTGGCATGTACTAGATGTGTAGGTCCCTTCACTTAAGAGGAAGGTAATATGGGGAGAAGTACCCTTCATGAGGAACATTGAAGTATATTTTTTAAATAGTATAGGCATATAATTATATGGTGCTAGTCTTTATGGTTTTTAAGGAAGGCTAGCATAGATTATTTCAAGTACAGCCTATATTATATATATGGTTATAAATTTACCAGCATTTCATCAATAGATACTTGGATGGGGTTTTGAGTGGCAGGGATGTTGCCTCCATACCCCGATTAGTTAATTAAAGTTAATTAATGAGTAAATTATGCATGTTTGTGTATAGCTAATTATAGTAATTATGTATGTATAGATGATATGATATTCCGTTGTGATTCTCGAGTGAGAACCCGAGTGTAGAACCTGAACCCAAATGGCACTCAATTAATTAACTTAGTAAAAGTTAAAATTTACTCGGGTAGAAGAAATAGTAATACACCATTATTATGATATATATATATTATAACTTTTAAATAAATAAAAGGAACCATAGGCTAAAAAGGATGTTACATTTGGATGGTATCAGAGCATGGCTACCACAGTTAGCATATAGCTGACTTGGTAGTGATAAAAGCTGATTAAGTAGTAAGGGTAGATTCCTTAGGATAGAGAATACTACAGGTTAGTTAGCTAAGTCTAGGCAGTTAATTACTTGTGCTATGTTTTGACTAGAGGAATGGAGTGCTAGGTTTGGGAATGTATAATATTTCCTATAAAGCCATATTTTATCTTATAAATATTCTGTTAATGAGATTGATCACCTCAATAATATTTGTTTTAAAGAATAAGCTATGGCACCTCCAAGGAGAAATGGTATAAGGGACAAGAATAGAGAACAGGATTTAGCTGGGGTTATGCATACCCTGATAGGGATGGTAGAGGCCATGAGGGAATAGGCTGCTCCCAGGAGAATAGGCTGTTCCTTTTTTTTTAATTAAATAATATAATATAATACACCGAATTAGTGAGTTACTGCTACCTCTAGTCGAGTAATTTTTAACTTTTACGAAGTTAAATTATTAAGTGCTACTAGTTCGAGAGTTTTACACTTGGGATACTCACTCGTAATGCAGAGAAAATAATTAATTTGAAACATATAGATATATATATATTCATTCACATTCATAGTTTACATTAGTTAGAGGTTTTGTGTAATAGACATATACTTATAGATATGTAAGAGTGTCAACTAGGCAAGGAGACAACAACCCTGTCACTCATACCTTTTTAACAAAACCGCTGGTGGATACTTATCTCACATAGCATATTACATATATGCCCTTACTTTATACATCAAAAAATCACCATCCTGATTGATGTGTCTTATTTTATACATAATTGCTTGATGTGAATTGTCCATTTTATGAGTATCTTTTGTAATTTTATTCTAAAAATACCTAAGTTTGCATCATTTTTTTTTCAGGCATTTTATCAAGTTATCATTAGCAAACGAAGCAATTTCGAGCCTGGACAGCCTTCAAAGCACTTAAAATAGGCCCTTTGGGCTAATTTTTCTTATTGGGCCTTTGACTAGCCTTATTGGGCCTTGGACTAGGCTGGGAATAGAAAAAGAAAGGAGCTGACCATGTGAAAGCATCGCATACCCGAGCTTGGAACAGTAACCTGAAGCAGAAAGGTATTGTGCGAGAGAGAGAGACCATGTGCATCACATGAACCTTCGACAGACTTTCACGGTGGCGCGACAATCTTCCAATGTCAGGGGATAACGAGTGGGACACCGCCATAGATTCCAACTAATGAAATGCGCTAGAACTGTGGAGTTTTAGCGATAGATTGCGTGATGCGAGAGTAACTCGTGCTTGTTCGAGCTTCTCCATGGTGTTTTTCAAGCTGATCCATTGGCTGCCGTTACCTCTGCAACCTTCAACGACTCATCTGCCACCTTCCCTGAGCTCATCGATTGCCAAAATACCTCGGATTGTGAGATCCGCGATAGACCCAATTTGCGAACCATTTGTGTTTGGATCTGATTCAGATGTCATCCGTTCGGTCTGCTGCCAGAACCTACCTCACCGTCACTTAACGCCTCACCCGCGACCTTCAGCCTTAGCTCCGACCGCCGTTACTGTATCAAGTACTCGAGAACTTGGGATCTAACTCGTTTGACTTGATCTGTGACCCGTGGAGCTTTTGGATAGCTTTAGAGTTAATTTTTCTTATTTTTTTTTGGCAGTTTTTCGATCCTTTTTCGGTGGTTTTTTGGTGACCATTTTGTACAAAGACCATAAGGCAATTGAGAAGGCAAGACTTACATAAATTTTTACTATTTTTATTTGTTGTTTAATTAATTTTCTAATGGATTATCTGCTATTGGGATTGTCTGTTATTGTAAATATGTGTGGCTGAATTTGTAAAATTCATTGTGGTTCCTGACTATGTTGGATTGTTGTTTTAATTACATGGATGTTAAATTTAGTTTTGTGATCTTATTTACAGTTATGAATGTATGTATTAGCTTTATTTACAAGATGTCATGATAATGCTAATTAGATTCCTTTTTGAGATTGACGGATAATAATTGGAGTTGGAAAACTAATCGTAAGGAACAATTAATTATCACTTAAAGCTAAGGTTAATTAATTGCTGGATTAAGAGTAGCTAAAAGTTATTTCTTAATAGTGGTGAATTAGACCGATAATGCTGATTTAAAATTTACAATTAGGAAGAACCAGCCAGTGGTAGATTTTAGGTTTAAGAAATTCATTGAGACCAACAAAGAATTTGAATTTGATTTAGAATTCACTCATAGGTAGCATAGTCAATTCAGTAATCCATTATCCTTTGTGTTTTTACCAATCTGATAAGCACATAATTATACATATTTATTGGCTAAATTTAACTCACTTTAGAAGTATATTTTATGTGTTTGATGTATAATTACCTATATTTTCACTTGTTTTCATGTTATCTAAGCTTTTCCTAGGTACAAAGCAGTCTTGAAGCAAAATGGACCAAAACCAAGCGTCTAAAGGCTCAAAGCACTCGAAAATGCACCTTTTAGCATGGTCACACATGGATTCTTCTAGAACACACCCTACCACACGCCCATGCTGCCTTAATTCTTTTAGAACACACCTATCCATATGCCAAAGATATCTTATACACCTCCCTACATGGCCAGAGCAACAACACAACCATGCCATCCACTTAGGCTACAACACGACCATGCCACTTTCTAGGTAGCCACATGGCCGTGTGGAAGCCTAGAGTGGTGCCTGCCTACCTATAAATAGGAGAAGGCGCAAGGGAGGAAAGGCATCACTTTGAAGGCGATCAAGAGAGGGAACTGAGAGCACTTGGAGTAGGTTGGAGTGTGACAATCCTTGCTAATCCTTAGAGCTTAATACTTCAATTCCATTATCTCTCCACAAAGGTAACAAGCCGTGGAGATTCAATCAAGAATTGAAGGAAGAGATTGGGAAGCATTAAGAAGAAATTAGAAGCATAATCAGGGTGGAGTTCAGAGTCAAGGCTATTCATCCAAAACTCGACCGATGAGGGTGTTTCTGTCTCCATTTTGTTCTTCTTCCTTTATTATATTTCTTGTTGTTTTCTTCATGAACATGAGTAGCTAGATTGGTAGAACCCAATTGGGGTTTTTAGACTATGTTGATATTTTGATTTGAACATGATTGAGTTATAAATTGAATTATGTGATCTTCCTCTAGTTAAAGATGAATCAAGATTTTATTACAAGACGTGGTAATAAAAAATATCTAGATTCCTCTCAGATATTCTACCCGATGATGTTTGGAATTGGAAAACTAACTAGAGAGAATAATTGATCTTCACTCAGACCAAGAAGTTGACAACTGCTGAACCAGGAGAAACTCCTAAAAATCCTAATGCTGATCTAAACTTGACCATTAGACACAAATAGCCAATGGAAGGTATAAGTTTTATAAATTCATTGAAACCAACCAAAAATCTGGATTTGTTTTACACAAGTAGTACAATTAATTTCATAACTCATTATCTTTTGTTTACATATCATCTAGTCTAAAACCCCAATGGGTTTGCTTTTCTAGAAACTTGATAATTCTCTATCTTAACATTTGCCTCAGTTTCTCTCTGTAGCTCAATAGTAGTAGTTAGATTTAGATTAGATAGACCACCATTCTTCTTAGGCTAAATAACAACGAGTAAGTATTAACTCTGGGCTTTCCCGTTCCCATAGGGTATGACCTTGATACTCACCATTGCACTAGACTACACAGAGAGGTGCACTACTTTAAGGTGTGGCTACATATAGTTCATTGGTAGCACATCAAGTTTTTGGCGCTGTTGCCGGGGAACATTTGTGTGAAAACTAGAGCAAAATTAGGAATTGTTACTTTAGCCACTCTTCTTTTATTTTATTTTTGTTTTTGTTTTTATTCACTTTTTTTCTTTCCTTCTTCTTTTATGCACTTGTTGGGTTGTTTTGTAATTTGGTAGATTGTGACCATGGAATATACATCATTCTTGGAAGCCCAAAGGGAGCTTTTGATAGCTCGAAGTGATCTTCTGGCCAAGGAGATTATCGAACTCCTGAAGTCAGAGCAAGCACCACAGCTTTGCTGTGAATTCTGTGGTGGCCTACATTATAGTGAACATTGTAATGCAGGGGGTATGTTTGCTAACACTTTCAATTCTTTTTTATCCTTAAATTGATTTTGCTAATTTCGAATAGGTTAATTATGTGGGAAATTCCCTAAGTCAGCAGAAAAATCCTTATAGCAATACAGACAACTCTAGGTTGAGTAACTATTCAAATTTTGGATGGAATAACGATACCTAAGGTTCACTAGATCTTCAGTGGTTACACCAATAGCAACCCCAACAACAAACTACTCCAAATCAATTTTCTCAATTGCAAGAGAATGAATCCAATTTGGAAGAAATGATCATAGAGTATATGTCCACTTTAGAGAGCAGTTTCCAATAAAACGGACACAATCCTTAAAGATCAACAGGCCTTCATTCAGAAAATAGAATACCAAGTAGGCCAGATGTTTAAGATATTGGTTGAAACACAGCCAGAGACGCTCTCCAATACCACAGAGTCTAATCCAAGGGATACAATGCTATCACTCCAACATCTAGCAAGCAAGTATCTGACCCTTTGCTATTGAATGATGATAACATTATTGTATAGGATGTGCCAATTAGTAAAGAGCCAAAGCCTGAGGTAAGTAAGCCATTGAAAGTAGAGGATAAGAGTCCTATAATAGAGTACCGACCACCTATTCCATACCCTGCTAGATTGAAGCAGGAGAAGGTTTATTCTGACTTAGCTACTTCTTTAAGGCATTCTTTAGATCTTGATGATCTTGTTTATTCTATGGATGTTTTAGATTATGTTATTGAGTCAAAACTTCAAGAATTATTGCATAATAACCCATCAAAAATAGCATTGCAAGAAAATGAGGAAGAGTTGTCCAACGAGCAAGTGTTGGAACAACTAGCCACTTTGCTGGCTACTGAGCCCAGCAGTTATACTGACCTCTCTCTTTCTCTTGTTAGGTCAGAGGTACATAAGGTGAAAGCCTTAATTGAGGATCCCTAAGTGCTAAAATTGAAAGAATCACCTATGCACTCAAGCTGTACTCATCTATGTCAAATGGAAAAACTAAAAATGATTATCACAGATGACCTAATCCCTACTAAAGGGGATACAATTTTGGCCTTTCTCAGAGACCATCTTAGGGCACTTGTTTACAAGATTCACCTGCCCCTCTTGTTTCTACCATAATGAGACAAAACTTAAACCACTCCTCTACATATACATATATACATGTACATAGATATATAGACACACACACACACACACACACATATATATATATATATACGTATACATCTTTTCTTCTTGCATTTGGTGCATAAAATTAATAAATTCTCAAGTTTCCAGGAAAGCTTAGAAGCCTTACATAGTTAGACAGGTAAACGGTCACCATCTCAAGCATTACCATAGAGAGCCTCTTGAGGACTAGGTAATCTTCCTTCATGACCTGATAAATAAATGATTTCAAAAAAAATAAACATATTCTTATTTTGTTTTTAGTTTTATTTTATTCAGCTAACATAACCAATAATATTTCCCAACTTACTTGGAGAAACAAAGAAAGTGTGCCCCAAGAATTCCAGCTAAAAGAGGGGAAGGCTAGGATTAAAAGATTTATGACAACCTATCATGAAAATGATAAGTTATCATGATTTCAAATGATAGTCTATCATAAGAGATAAAATTTTGGAATAGATTTCGTGAAAGCAAATTTGAACTTCAAAGATTTTCAAACCTTTCAAAATTTTGAATTTTCTTTTTTTCAAAAAATTGAATTGATTTCCTAATTATCTTATACTTTTCAAAAAAATTAAAAATTTTCCTTAAAGTGTAATTTTGGTCTTCAAAGATTTTAAATTAGGATGAAGGGATTTTGAATTCTTTTTCATCTTAAAAACTTTCAAAAACATAAGACATAAATTTTGAAAAGTAAGGCAATTTGAATTTCTTTAAATTTTGAAAATTAAAGGCTTATCATCAAAATTTTAAATATAAAAGCTTCTTTGAATTATTTTACATAATCCTAAAACCAAAGAAAAAAAAAGAATTTCAAAGTTGCTTTATCCTTAAATTTTCAAAAATGGTAGGCCTTTGAATTAATTTCAACTTTTTTCACTTTTACCTTAAAATTCGAAATTACAAAGAAATATGGAACTCTTTTAAATTGTTTCAAATCTTTCAAAAAGTTTTGAATTATCCAAAAATTCTTGAGGATAGTATGATCATCAAAATTTTAAACATATTCATAAATTAACTTGTCCTTTGGATCTTTCAAACACTTTCAAAAGAGTATGATCAATTCAAAAAGAGTTATCAAGAATCCTTTTAATTTTTTTTTCAAAAAGATATGGCTTATCCAAATTTAATTTCAAAAGCTTATCCCTTCTTCCTCTTCACGCGTGGAAACCTTCTCCTAGGAGGACACAGTTTCCTTTGCCTATATAAAGGCTTAGCTATCACACTCTCCCACATGAGATAGTAAGCTTCAAATTCTTTTAATCATTTGTGTGAATTTTTGGCCACCCTAAGAGAAACTCTAGAGCATAATTGTCCTTCATACCAAGTAAGTATGTTTTCTTCCTTAATTCTCCTTTCTCTTTTCATAAGCATTCAAAAAAAAGTAATAATTTTTTATTAGAAGTATTCTTTAATTATTTCATACATAAATTCTTTCACTATTCACTTGTATAGGATTCATTTTCCTTTAATAGTCACATTCTTTCAAAATTCATGCTCATAATTTCAAGATTCATTCTTTAATAATTTCTTCTTCAAGATTCATGCTTCTTTGATCTCTTATATGCATATAATAATCATGTTATCATCATGGCTCCAAAGATTCATCCTTTTATAAGATTCTATCATATAGGATCTGAAAGAAACATTTGTTTTTGTGCGCAAATCTTGTTATGAATTCTTTTAGACGTCAAAACAAAATTTTTGGAAACTATAGAATCTTGTAGCTTTCTTTCACATTAATCCATTGTTGCTATAGTTTGTTGATATAATCTTCAATCTTTCTTTCTATAAATGGCCGTGTATGATATTGATTCTTATATACATAAAGAACTTCAAAGAACCATTCTTTAATAAAATCTTGACAAGGAAAACCCATTCTTGAAAAAAATATATAATAAAATGAAAATAATCATGTTTATGTTTCTTTCCTCATTTTTTTATAAAATAAATCATGATCATGCAAGAACCAAATAAGATTCTTGTTTCTTTTCATGCATCAAGATTCTAGCAATAGAATCTTTCTTCTTTACATCTATTATTTTGAAATAAATCATAAGGATAATGTTACATACAAAAGTCATGCTCAAAGATTGATATCTACTCTTTAGATCTTTTTATAACTAACTTATGTCAATTCAGGACCATGTTGAATTCCTCATCCTATAGTATTACATCAAGAAAAAGAGGGACCCCTGAAGAAAACCCTTCTCCACCCCCACAACATAGATTCTGACATTCTGTAAAGCAGAGCAAGAGAAGTACCAAGTCTTTTTCTATTAGATGATAGGAGTCGGACGCTGCATCAACTTAAAAGACATCCTAACTGTAGGATTAACTGATGAAATCTATGAAATCCTAGATCCACTACCCTTTGCAAGGCTATTCACCATTAATGAAACTACATATAGGAAGTTAACCTTGGAATTTTTTAACACTTTCTCCCTAAAGAAGCATATAGTTGAGTGGACTGAGCCAAACACCATTTCATTCCGCTTAGGGGGAGTAGATTTCTCTATGTCTATACCTCACTTTGGATGGCATCTAGGCTTATGGACAATGGAGGAATTACATGGAAATGAGTACAAAGGATGCCGATACGCTCTAATAGTTCCCTCCCACATAATGTGGAAACAAATAGCACTCAAACCTAGCCCGTACAACCCGAGCAGCGCCAAGGCCACTAACCTCCCTGATGGCTTAAGGTACCTTCATTCCATCTTAGTTTATACTATTACAAGTAGAGGAGATAGGTTCAGAGTTGTCACCTAAACAGACTTGTTCCTCCTATGGGCCATGCATCAACACAAGAAAGTAGATCTTGGTTTCATTTTAGCAAACCAGATCTCCACTTCCATAGAAGATGTGAAGAAGAGGACAATATGCTTTGGCCCATACATCACTCAGCTAGCAAGGAAGATAGGAGTCCTAGATGTTTGTATAAATGACCTCACTCAAGTAGGACGCATACAGCTAGTAAGTCTAAGGCAGATGATGAATATACGAATGATATACACATCTCGTGGCCATAATGGTCCATACTAGGTTGGTAAGCAAAAGCAGGTCATATAGTCCATAGACACTATAAGAAATGATGCATAACCCGTAAGAACAGATGATCCACCATCTCCTGTAGCAACAGAAGTCCCTAGGCTTAAAATCCTCAACACTTCAGTTGATCAATTAGCCAAGTTAGCAGAAATTCAGCAGTAGCATATTACTAAATTTAGATCTTTTTAGCAAGAAATCAGAGAATGCTAGGATACTATCCAGAGCACTCTCAGACATATCTCAGTTGGATTAGAGAGCCATATTCAATAGTCACATAAAATGACCTCTCAAATCCAAAGGCTAGTTGATGCACTACCACCATCCTTTGCTGACTTAGACAACCTGGACATCTACTTTGAGGATCTTCTGCCACCATCTCCTAAGAATCCACTAGCACAGTAAATCAGTAACATTCTCCTTCGTCTCATTTTATACCTTCAGTTTGTCAATGAGTCCTCCCCATTTTGTTATACACTGAGGATAATGTTTGTCTCAAGTGTGGGGTGACTCTTCTTAGTTTATTTTTGTTTATTTCAATTTTATTTTATTTTTGTTTTTCTTTGCTTTATTATACAAAAAAAATTTCATAAAACTTTATTTTTCAATTATTTTATTATATTCTTCAACTAGTCCATGTCTTCTTTATTTTATATTTCTTTGTTTATTGCTTAATTTTTCAAAAAAAAAATTAAAAATTTTTTTTCTCTTCATTTATTTAACTTCATTACTTTCAAATAAATTGCTTTACACTGATCCACAGCATAGATAAGACTTAGAAAACACACAAGTCCCTACAAGTAAAACTTTTATTTCAATTTATATTAAACAATAACTATAATTCATAGCTCATAAAGAAAAATAGTTATATAAACACTTAAATGCTCCAATATCTTTAATCATGTTCTACATTGCATACACTTTTAGCTGATAATACGGATAGGAAGACATGCATGCATTACTTGACTGGCAATTTTTTTGGAAATTTTAGGAACCTTATAAAACCACACCCTATAAATGTAAGGACTTGAGCCAAGAGAGCATTCAGTACAAGTATGCTCTAAATTTTTCTTGTAGAGGGTGCATTTCATTTTACTATGTCTCTAGAACTTGCTTTGTAATACTTGTCAAAATTACATGAATTTTTGAATATCAAATATGATTTGGGCAACTTAGGTTACAACACTGATAACCAAAAAGGCCTTCCCTATATGTTTCCCTTAGTTGACCATCATTTAGCCTTGACTTGTTCTTCCATATATATACACCTCTATACCCCATATTCCATTTCTTTCTACACTATCTTTCTTTGCCACCTTATATGTTGAAACTTGTATGGTCTTTTCTTCATAGTTGGATTAAAATGTAGTATCTCAATAAAAAGGATTCATTGAGTCTGCTCTTTATTTTGAGATACCCTCTTAGTCTAAGACTGAATATTAGAAAGACTACAAGACTGCAAAAAGAAAAAGAAAAATAATATATGAAAAAAAAATAAAAATATATATGAAGAAGACAAAAATGAAAGAAAAGAAAGAAAGGAAAAGAAGAAAAAGTATCAAAGCAGCCTTTGCACTATCCTTAGAAAGGGTATTCTCTAAACTAAAAAGCTCAATAAAAACTATGTCTATCGCATTTAATCCTTGGAATTTCCTTAGGATCACATGCATTTTCAACATATCTGTACCCTTTTCTCCTAAATTCCTCACCTACCTCTACCTCAAGCCCCATTACAACCTTGTCAAGACCCTTTGATCATGATATTTAACTTTTTGCAAGTAGTGGAGATGAGATTTATAAGCAAGCATATGGAAAGCATGGTATCATGAAATTACTTGAGAGATTTCACTTCTCCCATATACACTTTTGAGCAACATTGAGTGATCTCTGTGAGGCAATGGTTCCTAAATAAATAATGAATTGCTTTGTTGAGGAAGTACATAAAATCTAATTGTTCTTGTTATCTGTGAAGGTTTTGCAATGATAAAATTATGATCAAAATTCATTTAGGAAGCATTAGGTTCACATAGACTATGAAGTATACAAGAACTATAAGGAGCTATTATTGCTTTGTACAAATGAAATGAAAGTTTTCTTGAGGACAAGAAAAAGTTTAAGTGTAGGGTATTATGATAAGCACATAATTATACAAATATATTGACTAAATTTCATTCACTTTAGGAGTATATTTTATGTGTTTGATGTATCATTACCTATATTTCCACTTTTTTTCATGTTATCTAAGCTTTTCCCAAGTACAAAGTAGTCTTGAAGCAAAATGGACCAAAACCAAGCATCTAAAGGCTCAAAGCACCCCAAAAAGCACCTTTTAGCATGGGAACACATGGATTCTTCTAGAACACACCATACCACATGCCCATGCTACCTTAATGCTTTTAGAACAAAACTCTCCATATGCCAAAGACATCTTACACACCTCCCTACACGGCCAGAGCAATAATATCCAAGCAAGAAATAGCCAAAATCACCCCGCGAACGAATTTCTTCTAGAACACAGCCTATAACACGGCTATGCCATCCACTTAGGCTACAACACAGCCATGCCATCCACTTAGGATACATCACGGCCATGTCACTTTATAGGTAGCCACATGGCCATGTGAAAGCCTAGAGAGGTGCCTCCCTTGCCTATAAATAGGAGAAGGCGCAAAGGAGAAGAGGCATCACTTCGAAGGCAATCAAGAGAAGGAATTAAGAGCACTTAGAGTAGCTTGGAGTGTGACAATCCTTGCTAATCCTTGGAGATTAATACTTTAATTCCATTGTCTCTCCACAAAGGTCACAAGCCGTGGAGATTCAATAAAGAATTGAAGGAGGAGAT
Organism: Senna siamea; assembly: GCA_031216115.1. NCBI lineage: Eukaryota > Viridiplantae > Streptophyta > Magnoliopsida > Fabales > Fabaceae > Senna > Senna siamea. The sequence continues at coordinate 12,594,931 of CM062355.1, read as the reverse complement.
TGGGAAGCATCAAGAGGCAATTAAGAGCATAATCAGGGAGAAGTTCAGAGTTAAGGTTATTCATCCAAAACTCAACTAATGAGGGTGTTTCAGTCTCCATTCCCTTTATTATATTTCTTGTTGTTTTATTCATGAACATAAGTAGCTAGATTGGTAGAACCCAATTGAGGTTTTTAGACTATATTGATATTTTGATTTGAACATGATTAAGTTATGAATTGAATTGTGTGATCTTCCTCTAGTTAAAGATGAATCAAGCTTTTATTACGAGACGTGGTAATAAAAACTATCTAGATTCCTCTCAAATACTCTAATTGATGATGTTTAGAATTGGAAAACTAACTAAAGAGAACAGTTGATCTTCGCTCGAACTAAGAGGTTGACAACTGCTAAACCAGGAGAAACTCCTAAAAAGCCTAATGCTAATCTAAACTTAACCATTAGACATGAATAACCGATAGAAGGTATAGCTTTTAGAAATCCATTGAAACCAGCAGGAAATCTAGATTTGTTTTACACAGGTGGCACAATCAATTTCATAACCCATTATCTTTTATTTACATATCATCTAGTCTAAGACCTTAATGGGTTTACTTTTCTAGAGCTTGATAATTCACTATCTTAACATTTGCCTCAGTTTCTCTCTGTAGCTCAATAGTAGTAGTTAGATTTAGTTTAGATAAACCACTATTCTTCTTAGGCTAAATAACAATGAGTAAGTAGTAACTCTGGGCTTTCCCATTCCTATGGGATACGACCTTGATACTCACCATTGTACTAGACTACATTGAAAAGTGCACTGCCTTAAGGGAGTTTTTTACTGTGTTTCCCTTATAGATAGAGAAGTTAGCCCCACATAGGGAAATTGAACTCACCATTGATCTAATACCTAGCATCGAACCAATCTCAAATTTTCCCTATAGGATGGCACCCATAGAATTAAGGGAATTGAAAGTCCAAATTGAGGACCTATTAAAAAGGGATTTATTAGACCCAATTTGTCACCTTGGGAATCTGTTGTTCTATTATGAAAAAGACGGGAGCAAGAGATTGTGCATAGATTACCATCAGCTGAACAAAGTGTCCATTAAGAACAAATACCCCTACCCAGAATAGATGACTTGTTTGATGAACTACAGGGAGAAACAGTGTTCTCCAAGATAGATCTGAGGTTAGGATACCACCAGATCAGGGTTAAGGAGGAGGATATCCCTAAGACAGCTTTAAGCACCCGATATAGCCACCATAAGTTTTTATTGATGTCATTCGGCTTGACCAATACTCAATAGTGTTTATGGACTACATGAATATGATTTTTTGACCTAACTTAGATTAGTTTGTGGTGTTATTCTTAGATGACATTCTGATCTATTCTAGGACCCCTGAAGAGCATACACAACATCTTATGATGGTGTTACAAATATTAGAGGAGAAGCAGTTGTGTGTAAAATTAGAGAATTGTGAATTATGTTAGAGGAGGTCAAATTCTTAGGTTATGTAGTGAATGCAGTAGGGATTTCAGTAGATCCCAAAAAGATTAAGGATGTGTTAAGTTAGAATCAGCCAAGCATAGTTACAGAGATTAGAAGCTTTCTGGTTTTGGCAGGCTATTATCAAAAATTCATACAAGGATCTTCTCAAATCGCTTTACCATTAACCTGATTAACTAGGAAGGGTGTAGAGTTTAGAGGGAGCGAGAAATGTGAGAGGAGTTTTCAAACTCTTAAAGGGAAATTGACTATCGCTCTAGTGTTATTTATATCAGACCCCATAGAATCATTTGAGGTTTACACTGACGCATCAAAGAAAGGTTTAAGATGCATGTTAATGCAAGCTAGGAAGGTAGTATCATATGCATCTAGGCAATTGAAGCCTGCAAAATAAAACTATCCCACCTATAATTTAGAGTTAGCTTTCGTAGTCGTAGCTTTAAAGATTTGGAAATTATTTATATAGAGAAAGATTTGAGGTTTATAGTGATCATAAAAGCCTTAGGTATTTATTTAATCAGAGAGAGTTAAACAAGAGGTAGAGAAGGTGGGTAGAGTATTTGAAAGACTTTAATTTTGAGTTGAAATATCATGCAGGGAAAGCAAATGTTATAGCTGATGCACTGAGTAGGAAATCCCTGCAGGTGGCTTGTCTGATGATACATGAGATGAGATTACTTGAGAACTTTAGGGATCTGAGTCTGAATGTAATTTCACTACCAAATAGGTTAGCCATGAGTGATTTTCAAATAAGCTGTGATTTGAGGGAATAGATAAGACAAACCCAATTAGAGGATGAATCCTTAGAGATTTATTTAAATCAACCTAATTTTGGGTTAGCCCCTGATGGAGTGCTAATGTTTAGAAAAAGAATAGTAATTTCAAACCATCAGGAACTAAAAGAGAAAGTGTTAGTAGAGGCTCATTGAAGCCACTATACCATTTATCCAGGTATTTCCAAAATGTATCAAGACTTAAAAAGAAATTTTTGATAGTCGGCTATGTGAAAGGATATCGCAAAGTATGTAAATGCTTGTCTTACTTGTCAACAAGTTAAGATAGAGCATAAAAAACTCACAAGATTATTGAGGTGACTGGAGATACCAGAGAGGAAATGAGATTAAATAACCATAGATTTTGTAGTTGAACTACCTAGAACACTAGCTGGGTATGATTCCATTTGGGTAATAGTGGATAGATTAACTAAGTATACTCACTTTTTACCTATCAAAATTAGGTATTCCATGAAGAAATTAGCCCAAGTATATATTAAGGAGATTGTGAGACTACACGGGGTACCATCGGGTATAGTATCAAACTGAGACCCTAGGTTTACCTCGAGATTTTGGCAATCCCTACAGCAGGTATTAGGAACCTAACTTAAGTTTAGCATTGCTTATCATCCTCAGACTGATAAAAAATCTGAGAGAACAATCCAGACCTTAGAAGATATGTTAAAGGCTTGTGTGCTAGAACAGAAAAGAAGTTGGGATAAATGCCTACCTTTGATAGAGTTTTCTTACAATAATAGTTATCACTCTACCATAGGTATGGCGCCATATATTGCTCTATATGGGAGAAGTTGTAAATCGCCCTTAAGCTGGACAGAGATGGGGGAGAGTACTCTGATGGGATCAAAGATTGTACCAGAAGACTATTGATCAGATCAAGATGATCAGGGAAAAATTGAGGGTTGCCCAACAAAGATAGGAAACCTATGTAAATAGGAAAAGACCCTTAGAGTTCAAAGAAGGAGAACATGTATTCTTGAGAGTGTCACCCACTATAGGTATTGGTAGACAAATAAGGACAAAGAAATTGAGTCTCAGATTCTTAAGACCATTATAAATCTTACAAAGAGTTGGTCCAGTCACCTACCAAATTGCTTAACCTCCTTACCTGTCAAACTTGTATGACATATTCCACATCCTCAAACTCTGAAACTATGTCCCAGATCATGCGCATGTATTGGGGAATCAACCCATAATATTAAAGGAAAATTTAACTTATGAATCTATACCTATCCAAATCCTTGACTTTAAGACTAAGCAACTCTGGAATAAAGTAATCCCTTTAGTTAAGGTACTTTGGCAAGATGTAGCATCTCAAGAGATGACGTGGGAGAAGGAGGGCAAGATGAGACAACATTATCCAGAATTGTTTGCAGGCATGAATTTTAGGGACAAAATTCTTTGAAGAGAGAGAGAATGTAATAACCAGATTTTTGAAAAAATTAAATTGGGTAAAATAAATTTAGATTTTGTTGAAATTGAATTAAGCATATTTTTTTGAGCTTGCGGGTAAAATTTAAGAATTTTTTAGAGTAAAAATCTTATCTTACGGAGAAAACTCGATCTGGTTTTAGGAATTTAGCAGATAATTTGGAAGGCTTAAAAAATCTTTAAAAGATTTTCAAATTCCTTCCATATGGGTCTATATTCTTGCCTAGATCAGAAAATGCATCTGAAATTTACCCCGGGAAAAGTGAGAAAGACTAAAATGCCCCAGGAAGCCATAAAACCCTAAAACCTTATAATTTCCCTCATTTGTCCTTTCCTTTCTCTCTTCTCTCTCATTTTCACGCGCCACCTCCAGCCACTGGAATCGCTGCACTCCGCCACTGCCAGACCCCGCCACTTGTGTAGCTCAATGTCGTCGACCTCCAGTAGCCATTCCTGATTGTTGACGGATGCCATAGTGGCCGAAAGCAGCTACGTTTCCTTCCGTCATAGATTTTGAAGCCTTGCCATGATCTCCACCGTCTGACGCCGTCCGACCACATCGTTGCTACCATTAGGTAGCCTGAGCTACCAGCTTCCTCTGCCAGCTTCTAGCTAGTGGAATGCCGCTGCCACGCACAGTGAACTGGGGAAAATAGCTCCGTCCGATCGCCACTTTCTCCGCAAAAAAATGCAATCAAACCTTTGTGTTTCACCAAACAGACCCTGGATCTAGTATCCTTGAGTTGCGGGCTACATTTTGGAGTATTTTTCAACCCCAGCCACTATAAGTCATCGTGCATCACCGTTTGCCATCGTTTGCCACTGTTCTCTGCCGTGTGCCATCGCTGGAGTTGCTGGAAAGTTGCCGAAATCAAATGTTTTCCTATCGAAATTGACTCTGTATTAGGCTGACCTAGGAATTAGATAAATTAACCTAGGAAAGCATAATCAAAAGGAAAACCTGTCTAAGATTTGAATTATTTCCTCAAGAAACTAATTGGGATCAAATGCCAAGGAAAAAGGGCCTGGAAATGTACCATGAAGAAGAGGGAGATTTAGTCAAAAAGAAAGGAAGCAAGGTAGGTTAACAATTTAAACTTTTGTTCCATGTTCTGGTTATTCAATCTAATGTTTATATTCAAGCTTTTCATGGAACTTATGTTGCTTTTACATTCATGACCTAAATGTTTGCATGTTGGCTAGCATGTGTGGTTTATTGAAATGTTGATGGGGTGAGATAGCATGAATATGTTGTTAGAAAAATGATTAGGGTTGAATGGTGTTAACATCATGGTGATCACAAAGAAAGAACTTCACCTTTCAATTGTATTAAGTAAATAACAACAAATAATATGTTGTTAGAAAAAGGATTGAGGTCGAATGGTGTTAACTTCATGGTGACCACAAAGAAAGAACCCTACGTTTTAAGTGTATTAAGTAAAGAACCACAAGAAAGGAAATGGAATTGCTAGGTGAACAAAACTCCTGAGGCCGAGTCCATGAAATTTATTCTTGTAATCTAGAAGCTATGCACCAATATATATTTTTTAAAAAATATATATGGAAATTTATTATTGGAAGAAAGGAAATTTTTTTTGAATTAGCAGAATTTTATAAGAAAGGATATTATTATTATTTTTAAGGAAGGAAATTATTCTTGAAATTGATAAAATTATATATAAGAAAATTTATTTTCAAGAGAGAAGAAATTATTCTTGAAAATATTAAAGTTTTTGTAAGAAATGTACATTGGAATTAATTTCCCAAAAAGGAGAAATTATTCTTGAAAATACTAGAATTTTTATAAGAATTGTACATTAGAGTTAAATTCCAAGAAAAGAGAAAGTATTCTTGAAAATATTAGTATTTTCACAAGAAATGTACATTTATAGTAATTTCCAAAGAAAGGGAAAATCATTAATGAAATTAATAGAATTTTTATGAGAAGTGTACATTGATATTAATTTCCAAGAAATGGACATTTATTCTTAAAATTTTTAAATTTTAAGGAGATGTACACTGGTATTATTTATCAATAAAAGGAAAAGTTTCCCTAAGAATTGCTAAAGAATTATAAAGGTGGCCAAGTGTCCACATAGTGCACAAGTGTGCACAATAATCCTAAGAAGGTGGCCAAGTGTCCACATAGTGCCCAAGTGTGTACAATGACCCTAGAAAGGTGGCCAAGTGTCCACAAGTGCCCAAGTGTACACAAGAGATTTTTATAAAGGTGGCCAAGTGTCCACATAGTGCCCAAGTGTGCACAATGACCCTAGGAAGGTGGCTAAGTGTCCGCATAGTGCCCAAGTGTGCAAAATGACCCTAGAAAGGTGGCCAAGTGTTCATAAGTGCCCAAGTGTGCACAAGAAATTTTTATAAAGGTGGTCAAGTGTCCACATAGTGCCTAAGTATTCACAACTTTTATACAAAATTATGTTTTAAGAATGATAAATATGAATGCTTTGTTAATTTTATGATAATGTGTTTTATAACATGCCCGATGTTTTACTAAAAAGAATATTATTTTTATTTCATTGATATTTAAATTGATCATACATTGCTTGCCAATTTTATTTATGAATTATGTTATGTTTTATTTTATTTTCAAGAATGTAGAATTAAATGTTTTGGTGCTTGCACCCTAATACATATTAGTTGTTTTTAAATATCCATTTTGTTAAGCTACTAGGAAACTTGTGTTTCTCATTAGATGCTAATATGTATCAGATGCGGACACATAGTAGGCCGAGAGATCAAGTTCTTTGTTGGGTTTAGGAAATGTGGTAACCCCTATATTTTTGTTTTGGTCCTAGTCTAGACATTCTCCAAATAGAGCTAGGATTATCCTTTTGGCAGTGAACCTAAGATGTAATTGGGAAGGAACTGGGGAAAGGATATGTGAAGGATCGGTCCATCTTGAAAATTCTTTTAAAGGGGTCTGAGTGACTGGATTGTTGTCTCCTAACTTCCTAGGGACAGGTACTTCACATATCCTGATATATGTTGATTGTAAGGTAATGGACATTATCAGACTCTTATTATTTGAATTGCATGAGAGTTAATCTTTCACTGTGTAGGATAGAATTTCTGTTATTCTAATGTGCATGTAAGTTTTTAATCTGAGCAAAAGATCCCGAACCTAATCCGCTTAAATTAATTTAATGGTATAACTGCTCAGACATTAAGTAAATAAAGGATAAATATAATATACCGAACCTATCTATCTATATCAGAATTAAGAGTAATACTAGATAGAGGCGTTACAAGTAGAATCATGGATACAAGCCAAATCATCCTAGTTTCTATATGGGAAATAGCATATTAGGAAAGTGGTCCACTAGAATAATAGTGGTAATCCCATAGCACTGTGATCTGCCCAAAATCGGAGAGGAAATGATCTTTTGAATGGCAGTGATCCTGTGAGCATAATTTAGACTAGCTATAGGGAGAAATCCCATTGACTGGGGAATGATCTGTCTATATGACAGTGACCATTGACTAGAATAGGTACTCGGATCCACTGAGGGATGCCTCAGATAGTACAAGTAGTAGAAATGTCACAAGAATGGAACTGGAAATAACTTATCTCGCTCATATATGTAATAGTATGTAGAGTAGTCCATTGGGTGACACTTCAGATACTCTTAAGTTTCTCTTTCATTGACTATGGCTTTTAGCCAATGACTAATAAGAGTTTTCCTTATGACTAGCAATGTTTTCCATATGAATGATTAAATATGATTTCCCTATTTATGATTGGAAATGTATTTATAACTAGATATATTTTAAAATCATGATACTGAAATGCCTTGACTGGTAACTTTTATGGTGAACTGTCACATTACATTCATATATGCATGCTATACTTCTTATGAAATGTATATGCAAAACCCAATAAGATTTAACTAATGATTCAAAAGATGATTTAAAATGAAAGAATGTAGAACTATTTTTCGTATCACTACAGTGATACATACCAGTGTGTTCAAAAAGAAAAGGATTGTCTAACTACTGAGAATGCAATTCTTATGACTATGTCTGGTATGTATCAGATAACCCATTACATGATTTGGCTCGAAGCTGAAATAGTGTTCGTTGAAATTCTGTGGATGAGTTTCTTTACAACTATTTAAATATTTATGTTGTAGTAGTAATGGAAGTTCCCTTCTTAAAGTAGGTATGAGTGATGTTTATTTCTGATGTGTATAGCAGAGAAAGGGCATATATACATATACACCTAGATATGTAACATCTGCCTCTATTTCTATGAGAGATGTTTGTTAATTTTAATTAATTGCTTGTGTATGTTGCATTAGACTGCATATAGTTGCATTAGTGTAAGAATTGGATTAAATTAGAGTGAGAAAATTGATTAGAAAGGGGAGAAGGACTAAACTAAAAAGTGGAAAAGTTCAAGTATGAGAATTTCAATTTTGGCTAAAAGATGTACTGTAGCCAATAGAATTTTGGAATTTCTCCTGCCAATGGTTCAAGGCAAACTGGTAATTATGTATATAGTTTGAAACTTACCATTTTGAGGCCGAATGATTGAAGATTAGGATTAAAATTGTAAGTTTTGGGTTGCTTTTATAACGGTGGAAGCCAGAGTCCCCCATTACCCAAAATTTCAGAACCACTTTTAGAGAGAGAAAGTACAATCAATTAGAGAGAGAAAGTAAGGGAAAGAAAGCTAAATCTCCACTTTTAGAAATAGTTAAATCCAAAGAAGTGTCTAGGGAGGCATCCAATACATTCATCAGCAACCAAACAAGAATTTAAGGTAGCAAAATAACCTAATCCCTTTTATTTTTGAAGTTACTGTTCATATAACTGAACTTGATGATTTTGAAGTTGTTTGAAGGAAAAGGGATTTAAAACTACATTCTTAATGTTTTTACTTACTATTGGGTGTTTTGAATTGGTGGAAGATACTTATGCATGCTTAAATTTGATTTTAAAAAGTGGGTTTTTCTACTTGAACAAAAAAGAGATTTAATCCCAAATTTAAGTGAGACTAAACGGTGTTTTAGACTATTTTTATGTGTAAAAAGATGCTTGGAAGTTTATCTTAAGTTCATAAATTTCAAAATGGCTTTACAAACAAGTTTTTGAATAAAATTTTGGGTCAACAACAAGTTTTAAATTAGGGCATAACGTAGTAGTTGACTGGCAATCTGCAGCAGTCGACTATCGCGTTCTTAAGCTGCCTAGAAATGCATACATAGCTCCAACAGTCGACTACCAGCCTTGGAAGTCAACTTTCATGTTGTTCATTTTTTCAAAATTTTTCCCAGAAGGCTAATAGCTGACTACCATGCTTTAACAGTTAACTATTGGGCCCAATAATAAGCTAGCAGCCAACTGCCAGCCCTGTACTAGCCAATTGCCAGCTTCTGTGAATGAATTATGAACTCAATGACATGTTTGAAAGGTATTTGGTCCAAAAACCCAATTCAAGCAAGGGATTTAAACCTAGAATACAAGAAGGGTAACATGTACTTTGAATGTAAATGAAAAAGAGCAAGAGTATGATGAAACTGAAAAGGAAAGAGCAAAAATGCATAAGAGAAATGAAAATTGTATTCTTAGTATATGTGTTAGTGCTAGATAGGTTTATAACTGAATGACTGATTGTTGGTGTGGGACGGTGATTAGATATTCCACGATTATCATGATAATTGTATGATAGGCATATAATTATACATTTTTATTTGATAAATTCTACTTACTTTAGGAGCATATTTATGTGTTTTATGTATAAATACCCATATTTCCACTTTGCTCTCTTGTTATCCAAGCTTTCACTAGGTACTAAGTAGTTTCAAAGCAAAATGGACCAAAACCAAGTGTTTAAAGGCTGAAAGCACCTTAAAATGCACCTTTTAGCATGGCCAAGCATGAAGTCTTCTAGAACACACCCTACCACATATCCATGCTACCTCAAAGCTTCTAGAAAACACCCCTCACATGTCCAAGACACCTTATGCACCATCCTACATAGCTATAGTAGCCATTTACAACCAAAAGAAGTTCAGAAACGCACTGTGGAGGCATACCTTCTGGAACACGGCCTACAACATGGTCGTGCCTCTCCCTTAGGCTACCACACAGTTGTGCCATTTTCTAGGCAACCACACGATTGCGTCCTAGCCTAGAGAGAAACCTCCTTTTCCTATAAATAAGAGGAGGCGCCAGAGCTTGAAAAGGGCATTCAAGGAGAGGAAAACTGAGAGCACTTAGAGTAACTTGGAGCGCGATAATCCTTGCTAGTCTTTGGAGCTTAACACTTCAATTCTCTTGTCTCTTCACAAAGGTACAAGATGTGGAGATTCATTCAAGAATTGAAGAAATAGATTAGGAAGCATCAAGAGGCAACTAGAAATATAATCAAGGATAAGTTTAGAGTCAAGACTATTCATCCAAAACTTGATAGATGAGGATGTTTTTGTTTTCATTTTGTTCTTCTTCCTTCATTACATTGTTTTTTAATTCATGAAAATGAGTAATTAGATTGGTAAAACCCAAATGGGGTTCTTAAACTATATTGATATTTTGAGTTTTTACATTGTTGAATTATAAATTAGATTGTTTGATCTTCCTATAGTCAAAGATTAATTTAGTTTTCGTTATGAGACATTGTAGGGAAAACTATCTAGATTACTCTCAAAAACTCTAACTGATGATGTTTGGAATTGAAAAACTAACTAGGGAGAATAGTTGATCTTCGCTTAGACCTAAAGGTTGACGATTGGTGGATTAGGAGGAATTCCTAATAGTGGTGAGTTAGAGCATTACTATTGATCTATGACTTGACCATTAGGAAGAACTAGCCAATGGAAAGTTATAGATTTTAGAAATCCATCGAAACCAACCAAAAATTTGTATTTATTGTAGAATTCACCCACAGGTAGCACAATTAATTTAATAATTCATTATCCTTTGTTTGCATTTTATCTAGTCTAGGACTCCAATGTTTTTGCTTCTCTAGAACTTGATATTTCACTATCTTAAAACACTTGCATCACTTTCCCTCCGTAGCTCAATAGTAGTAGTTAGATTTAGTTTAGATAAACCACTATTCTTCTTAAGCTAAATAACAACGAGTAAGTAGTAACTCTAGGCTTTCTTGTTCTAGTGGAATACGACCTTGGTACTCACCATTGCGCTAGGCTACACTGACAGGTACACTACCTTAAGGTGTAGCTATATATAGATCATTGGTACCACATCAAGTTTTTGGTGTAGTTTCCGGGGACTTTTGTGAGAAAAGTACAATGAAATTAGGAATTGTTACTATAGCCATTTTATTTTGTTTCGTTTAGTTAGTTTTTGTAAATATTTTTATATTTAATTTTTATTTCTTTCAATTTTTTAAATTATTAGTTATATATTGATCTCTAATAGTTTATGACCAGAAGTTTTGACCCTGCTCCTCGAGCACCTCTATCTGAACCTAAATGATATCTTAATAGTTCGAGGTCTCGTTCACATCATATTGAGGAAGAGTTAATTCAAACTTCTATTCACACTCAGTAAGAGATGGCCAATAATAATAACAATGATGGAAATCAAACAATGTATGATTTTTGCTATACCTTAATTATAAGGGATACAAACATACATTATTTGGCTTACCATGGCAGCCAACAATTTTGAAATTAAGCCAAACATCATCCAAATGGTGCAACAATCAGTATAGTTTGGAGGTTTACTTAGTGAGGACCCCAATTCTCATATCGCCAACTTTTTGGAGATATGTGACACCTTTAAGATAAATGGAACCACTGTTGATGCCATTAGGCTTAGGTTGTTTCCAATTTCCTTAAGGGATAGGGCCAAGAGATGGTTGCAATCCCTCCCCCCAAATTCTATCACCACTTGGGATGAGTTGGCAGAAAAATTTTTATACAAGTACTTCCATCCTACTAAAACTGCACAGATGCACAAGAATATTTCTTCTTTTGTGCAGATGCATGACGAGAGCATGTACAACGTGTGGAAGTGGTACAAGGACCTGCTAAGATGTTGCCCACACCATGGACTGCCCATATGGATGTAGGTTCAGACCTTTTAAAGTGGACTGAACCCAACCACTAGGCAGATGGTGGGTGCAGCAGCAGGGGGTGCTCTAAATAGTAAAACCCTTGAGAAAGCACAAAATCTGATAGAGGAGATAGCCATGAACAATTACCATTGGCAATCATCTAAAGATAGATCTGGAGGCAGGGAGTGGTCTATCAAGCATATTCTACATCATTCTTGGTAACTTAAGTGGAGGTTCTGGCCAAGAAAATAGACCAACTTTAGGTGCCAGTACAAGTAGCATAATTAAGATGTGAATTTTGTGGTGGCCCACATTATGGTGCAAACTGTAATGCAGGAGGTATGTTTTATAGACTAGAATTATGTAAGCCTAAACCTACTAAGATTGCTATACAATTGGCTGATCAAACTATTAAATATCCTAGAGGTATAATTGAAAATGTACTAGTAAAAGTTAACAAGTTTATATTTCTAGTTGAATTTATTGTGATGGACATGGAAAGTGAAAGTAGCATACCCTTGATTCTAGGTAGACCTTTCCTTGCAACATCTAGGGCTCTAATAGATGTTTTGGGTGGAAATTTGACACTTAAAGTAGATCATGAGACTGTCACTTTGAACTTAGATACTTTCAACAACAATCCTTAGATTATAATGATACTATACATTATGTGGACGTGTTGGATGATGTTACTGACTCTCATTTACAGGAAATGTTACTAGATGACTCTTTACAAGGAGAACTACACAAATTTTTGCTGATTAACCCTTTTTAGGTGGCATCGCATGAAGATGAGGATGGGTTGTCCAACGAGCAAGTGTTAGAGTAACAGGCCTCTTTGTTGGCTAATGAGCCGAGTAACCCCATTGACCCATCTGTTTCTATCAATAGGTCAAAGTTGCAAGGGGGAAACCTTTAATTAAGGACCTCTTAGTCCTAAAAGCAAAGGAACCTCCCAAGCACCTTAGCTGCACATTTGTGGAAGAAGTGAAGAAGCGGCGTACAATCATAACAGCTGAGTTAACATCGGATAAGAGGGAATTAACCTCACCCTATCATTGAAAATACACCAAGGCCCTTCCATTCAGAAGCTCTCCTCCTCCCCCAGCTTCACCTGATTAGGACCATAGGTAAACTTCCCTCTTTTTATCTCATCTTGGTTACTTTATTTTCATTAATATTCTTTAAGGCTTTTTGTTCATTGGTGTCTTTCTACACTATATCTTTTATTATGAGATATCCCCTTTGCATACAATAAGGGTAGTGTGACCCTCAAGTGTGGAGTGGGTAACTCCTATTGGATTTTATGTTTATTTTTTCGCTTGGGATCACCCTTTACTATACACCGAGGACAGTGCCAGTCTTAAGTGAAGGGTGGCCCCTTTTGGTATTTCAATTTAACTTTAGTTTTTTTTAATCTATCAAAGCTACTTTATCTAATAACTCAAAAAAAAAAATTTCAATTATTTTATTATATTTATTTATTTATTATTTTCTTTAACTGTTTTATATCTCTTTATTTATTGCCCAAAATTTTCAAGATTTTTTAGTTATTCTATTTCACTTTTCACTTCAAGTTATTATATTTTAACTTCATTATTTTATTCCTTTCAAATAAATGCTTTCCACTGAGTCATAACATGGATAGGTGTTATAACACACACACTCCTGCAAATCTTTCTTTGAATTCACAATAAACAAAAATTGTATCTCATAGCTCATGTAGAAAAATAGCTCTGTGACACTTAGATACTCCAATGTCTTTAATCATGTTCTACATTGTATACACTCTTAACTAATAATATGGATAGGAAGACATGTATGCATTACTTGACTGGCAATTTTATTAAAAATTTTAGGAATCCAATGAAACCACACCCTATAAATGTGAGGATTTGAGCCAAGAGAGTATTCATTACAAACATGCTCTACATTTTTCTTGTTGAGGGTGCACTTCATTTTAATATGCTTCTAGAACTTGCTTTGTAATACTTTTCAAAATTACATGAATTCTTGAATATCATATATAATTTGGGCAACTTAGGTTACACCACTATTGACCAAAAAGCCTACCCTATGTGTTTCCCTTAGTTGACCATTATTGAGCCTTGACATTTTCTTCATTATACACACCCTTACACCTCATATTCCATTTCTTTTTACAATGTCTTCCTTTTCCACCCTATATGTTGAAATTTGTGTGGTCTGTTCTTCATATATGGATTAAAATGTAGTATCTCAATAAATAAGGATTCACTGAGTCTTCCCTCTATGTTGAGGTACCTCCTCGATCCAAGATTAAAGATTAGAAAGACTACAAGATTGCAAAAATAAAAAAATTGAAGTAGAGAAAAAGAAAAGAAAGGAAGAAAAGAAGAAAAGAAGAAAAGGAAAGGAAAAAGAAAGCAAGAGAAAAATTATAATTATTAAAGCAGTCTTTATACTATATTGGGAAAGGGTATTCTCTGAACCAAAAAGCTTAGTAAAAACTGTGTCTACAGCATTTAGTCCTTGGAATCTCCTTAGGACCACATGAGTTTTCAAAATTTCTGTATCCCTTTTCTCCCAAAATTCTTCACCTACCTCTACCTCAAGCCCTATTAGAACCTTGTCAAGACCCTTTGATCATGATATTCAAGTTTTCGCAAGTAGTGGAGATGAGATTTATAAGCAAGCATATGGAAAGCATGGTTCTATGAAATTTTTTAAGAGATTTCACTTCACCTATATACACTTCTGAGCGATAGAGTGATCACTGTGAGGTTATGGTTCCTAATCAAACAATGAATTGCTTGTTGAGGAAATGCATTCAATCTAACTATCTTGTTATTTGTGAAGAGCCTGCAACACCAAGAATTATGGTTAAGATTCATGTAGCATCGAGTTAGATAGACTGTGGAGTTTGTATTAACTACGAAAAGCTTTTATTGTTTCTTATGAATTAAATGAAAGTTTGCTTGAGCAAAAGCAAAAGCTTAAGTGTCGAGTAATGTGACAGGCATATAATTATACATTTTTATTTGATAAATTCTACTCACTTTAGAAGCATATTTATGTGTTTTATATATAATTACCCTTATTTCCACCTTATTTTCATGTTATCCAAGCTTTCACTAGGTACTAAGCAATTTTGAAGAAAAATGGACCAAAACTAAGTGTCTCAAGGCTCAAAGCACCTCAAAATGCACCTTTTAGCATGCCCAAGCATGAAGTCTTCTATAACACACCCTACCACACAGCCATGTTGCTCAAAGCTTCTAGAACATACCCCTACACAAGTCTAAGACACCTTATGCACCCTCCTACATGGCCATTGCAACCATTTCCAACCAAAAAAGGGCCAGAAATGCACAGTGGAGGCATACCTTCTAGAACATGGCCTACAACACGGTCGTGCCTCTCCCTTAGGCTACCACATGGCCATGCCATTTTCTAGGCCACCATATGGTCGTGTCCTAGCCTAGAGAGACACCTCCTTTTCCTATAAATAAGAGGAGGCGCCAGAGCTTGAAAAGGGCATTGAAGGAGAGGAAAAATTGAGAGCACTTAGAGTAGCTTAGAGCTTAACACTTCAATTCTCGTCTTTTCACAAAGGTACGAGCCATGGAGATTCATTCAAGAATTTAAGAAAGAGATTGGGAAGCATCAAGAGGCAACTAGAAACATAATTAAAGAAAATTTTAGAGTCAAGACTATTCATCCAAAACTCAATAGAAGAGGATACTTTTATTTGCATTTTGTTCTTCTTCCTTTATTATAATTCTTGTTATTTTATTCATGAAAATGAGTAACTAGATTGGTAAAACCCAATTGTGGTTCTTAAACTATGTTGATATTTTGAGTTTTTACATTGTTGAATTATAAATTAGATTATGTGATCATCCTATAGTTAAAGATTAATTCAGTTTTTGTTACGAGACGTCATAGAAAAAACTATCTAGATTCGTCTTAAAAACTCTAATCGATGATGCTTGGAATTGGAAAACTAACTAGGGAGAATACTTTATCTTCGCTCAGACCTAGAGGTTGACGATTGCCGAATTAGGAGGAACTCCTAATAGTAGTGAGTTAGAGCATTACTGGTGATCTATGAATTGACCATTAGTAAGAACCAACCAATGGAAAGTTATTAGTTTTAAAAATCCATCGAAACTAACCGAAAATCTAGATTTATTGTAAAATTCACCCACAGGTAGCACAATTAATGTAATAATTCATTATCCTTTTTTTGCATATCATCTAGTTTAGGACCCCAATGGGTTTGCTTCTTTAGCACTTGATATTTCACTATCTTAAAAAACTTGCATTACTTTCCCTCTGTAGCTCAATAGTAGTAGTTAGATTTAGTTTAGATAAACCACTATTCTTTTTAGACTAAATAATGAGTAAGTAGTAACTCTGGGCTTTCTCGTTCCCATAGAATACGACCTTGGTACTCATCATTACACTTGGCTACGCTGATAGATACACTTCCTTAAGGTATGGCTACATATAGATCATTGGTAGCGCATCAAATAGTCACAAAGTTATGTATATAGGTATGAAGTGGTATGTGGAGGTAGTTGCTGGGCGAGGATCCTGATAACTCTCATTATATGTTTGATTCCTGTTCATGTTTTTAGAGAAGAATATGTTGATGTTACCATATGGTATGTATGAGATGAAAGTTTTATGATAAAGCTTGAGATTAAGATGACATCCCATGATGATTTAATTTTACATATTTTAAAGTACATGCATACACTCAAGCACAAACCATAACAACATAATTCATGAATTGCATCCCGATAGTACATGTCATATTTTTAATTTGAGAGGAGAAATGTAGAGTATTTTTGTATAATTATGGCGGTACAAGTCAGCATATTTTAAAACAGGTTTGCTTGCTACTGAGATTCAATTCTCACATAAATGTTGGCGTGTATAAGATGTGTAGGTTCTGGCTGGGGATGGAGATAACCTGAGGTGAGGTGCCCTCCATGGGTATTTTGAGGAGTACAACTGGATAGCTTAGGCTTTTACTTTAATGGGCTAGCTTTCATGATTTTTGGAAGTCTCAGCATAATTTATTTCATGTATCGCCTATAGCATATGTAGGATCATCAAAATTGATTGGATTAATTAGTAAACACTTGGATGGGGATCATGAGTGACAAGGATGTTGTCTCCATGCTCCAATAGTTATTCTATGTTAATTATGAAAGTATTTACACATGATGCTTGTATATATATATATATATAGCCAGAGAAACTTATGTATCATATTATTTTATTCTGCTGTAAGATTGAGTGTAAACCCGAGAGTAGAGACCCGACTCTAACCTCACTCAGATAATTAACTTGTAAAAGTTTTAAATTTACTTGGGTAAATGTAATAGTAACACATTACTATTGTAATATATATCTTATATCTTTTAAAAAACTAAAAGGAACTATAGGCTAAGGGGTGTTACGGGCATTACATAGGAGTTGGTATCAGAGCATGGCTACCATAGTTAGCACATAACTGACTCAGTAGTAAGGGTATATTCCTCAAGATAAAGACTACTATAGGTTAGTTAGCTGAGCCTAGGCAGTTGACTACTTGTGCTATGTTTTGACTTGAGAAATGAAGTGCTAGGTATGGGAATGTATAGTATTTCCTATGGAGCCATATATTCTCTTATAAATATTCGATTAATGAGATTAATCAGCTCAATAATGTTTGTTTTGAAGAGTAAGCTATGGTGCCTCCCAAGAGAAATGGTACAAGGGACAAAGATGGTGAAGCGAATTTAGCTAGGTTTATGCAAACCCATATGGGGATGATAAAGGCCATAAGGGAACAGGCTGCTGCTGCCACTCAGTAACCCGCTGCTGCCACCCAACATGTGGCTACCACTGCTGAAGTACTAAGGCAAATGTAGAAGGATAAAAATAGGAATTGCAACCCTAATCCTGAGGACGAACTTGTGAGGGATCAAATGTAACACCCAATATTCTTGCAATTATATCTAAACTAATGTTTCCTTAATTAATTGCTTGTGTAGCTTAGTGTTTAAAATAAATATAGGAACTCTCTTGTTTGAAATGCTTTATATACATTTAACATGCTTGCATTAATTTCCTTTTTCCTAACCGAAGCACTAAAGGAGAAAGGAGTATAGCGAATTCAAAAAACAAAATTACATGCACATCTAATTGGTGAAGTATACGAGTCTTTAATCATTTTATACATATACCCACACGACTAAGACAAGGGGTAAGGAAAGAAAAATAAATCATCTAAATATATATATACACCCATTGAATGAAGTGGAAAAATGGAACCTATATGTGCCTTGCATGAAAATGCAAGTCTTGCGTGAAGGAGTGGCCTACGTTAATCCTTTCCCTTCCTTTTGGCGCCACCAAGTGAGGAGTTGACATAGGGATTCAATATGCATGTATGAGGCTTACGTGAAGGGGGTGATTTACATACAAGGGGAGAAGTGTGTGGGTCAATTTCTTTTTTCCTTCCTTCCCTTGACCTTTCTCTAAGATAGCTGAGTGACTATGAGGTAGGTGGAATAAATATATATATATATAAACATGCAGCACTTTAGGGAGAAAAGTAGCTGAATGGGTAATGCCACAAAGCAAGAGAAGTGAAAGCAGGAAAGGCAAGTGCAGCGTTGGAAATGAGGCTGCACGTGAGGTACAAATTTTTCTTCCTCCTTTCCCTTTAATGTGCTCAAGTGAATAAGGTAAGCTTGCAAGGAAATGCAAATTGTACTTAAAGTACACTTAGAGCAGCCATGAAATAATATTAAGAAAAAGGAAGGTGGCATCCTATACTCTTTAGCCGAATAGAAAATGTGATGATAGGGGGGGAAGCTAGAGTGAATTCCTTTCTCTTTCCCTCTTGCGTGATTAAGTAACTAAGGAAAGAGTGCAAGGGAAGTAAGGTGTACTTAAAAGTACACTTGTGGCAATTAGATAAAAAGGATTAAAGGAAAGGGGTAGAGTGACAAGTGGGAAATGGAACAGTAAATGGGTGTACTTAATAATAATAATAATCAAGAATAATAGAGGAAATGGGCTACACTAAGGCTACGCCAAAGCCACACGTGGGGCTATTAGATAATAAAAATAATTAAGAGTAAAGAGGAAAAGTAACATCCCATTGACCGAATGACAAAATGCATGAGAGAATGGAATTGGAAATTTTATTTTTTAATATATAGATGCATGCACACACACGACAAGAGGAAAAAGAGAGAGAACACTTCATGCTTTGGAAAGAACCACAGACACATGGCAAGAAGAGAAAGAGAGAGTAATGTGAAAAAGGAGGTTGTACCTAAACAACATGTGATGCCTATTAGCTAAGAAAAAAAAAAAGAGAGAGAACATTTTGAGGAGAGCAGCCCACAATTGAGGAGACACATACACTCACATTTGGTTAAAGGAGAGGGGGAGAATTAGTCAAAAGAGAAAGGAGCAAAGGAGCAAGGAAGAAGTAAAGGGAGAAAGTCAAAGAGGAAGCCAAGCTAATCTCATCCTAGTTCATCATTGAGGTAGGTTAACAATTTCTAAAATTGTGTTCCATGGTTTAGTATATGTAATCACCATGCTTTTACAAGCTTCCATGGAACATTATTGTCTTCCCTACTTGATGAAATAAATGTTATGATGGCTAAGCTTGTATGATAGATTGGTATGTTGGTATGTGTTGAAATAAATATTGTTGTTTATAGAAGGATTATGGTTAGTTAATGATATTGTCATGATGAACTATGGTTGAATATGATAGAAATGGATGTATGGTTTTGAAAACCATTTTTCTCCATGAAACTCCCTTTTTGGTTGAGTACAAGATGAAATTTTATACTAAATTGATGTTAAATTTTTATTTAGTAATTGGTGTTAAAATTGACCATGGATGAAAGGGAAAAGAGAAAGGGAATTATACTTGAAA
Source organism: Senna siamea (assembly GCA_031216115.1). NCBI lineage: Eukaryota > Viridiplantae > Streptophyta > Magnoliopsida > Fabales > Fabaceae > Senna > Senna siamea. The sequence goes on along the minus strand of CM062355.1, from coordinate 12,575,236 downwards.
AATGAAAAAAATTTCTTTCATTAAAACAAGCCTTGCCCAAGAAGAAAGGGAGGGAAATTCATTGGAAATTTTCTATGTAAAGTAAGGCTTTAGGCAAGGCTAGAATAATAAAAGTGATGGAAATATTGTTTTTTGTTAAATTGAGAGTGTGAAATTTTGCCATAACCATGCAAAATCAAGTGATGTACAAATATTCCAATGAAAAGGGAAAATATGTCCATTTGCACATTGAAGTTAATTTTGAAGAGTTAATGTTTAATGGTGTTTTATGGATGCATTAGAAATTATATAAAATAAGATTGGTGAAATAATAGAAAGTGTGGACAAGAAATTTTATAAAGGTGGCTAAGTGTCTGCAAGTGCCCAAGTGTGCATAAGAAATTTTATAAAGGTAGCCAAGTGTCCACAAGTGCTCAAGTGTGCACAAGAAATTTTATAAAGGTGGCCAAGTGTCCACAAGTGCCCAAGTGTGAACAAGAAATTTTATAAAGGTGGCCAAGTGTCCACAAGTGCCCAAGTGTGCATAAGAAATTTTATAAAGGTGGCCAAGTGTCCACAAGGTGCCCAAGTGTGCACAATCGATTCATAGCAATAAGTTTTAAGAACAAAATTCATAAACTATCTCTATTTATTTGTTTGTGATTACACACATAATCCCGTAAAAAGATGTTTACTTAATAGAGAATATCTATTTTATTGAATTGAAATTTCCAATAATCATGCAATGCTTGCCAATTTGTATTCATGAATAAGGCTATGTTTTCAAATACCATTGGTGCTTGCACCTTGACACATATTAGTAGATTTTTAAAATGATGAATTGTTAAGCTACTAGGAAACTTGTGTTTCTCATTTGTATGCTAATATGTATCAAATACAAACACTTAGCAGTGCCGGGGAAGATAGGAGCTCTTTTTGTCAATAGCATTTTTGTAATTCCTTATTTTTGGATCTTGAGTCTAGATATATTTTGGATTAGAATTAAGACTGTCATTTTAGTTATGTACATGAAAGGAAAAACGGGAAATTGTTTGGGAAAGGATATGTGAAGGACCTGTTCACCCCCATTATTTGTAAAGGAGTATGAGTAACAAGATTGTTGTCTCCTGACTCCTTATAGATGGGTGCTTCATATATACTGATACATGTTTAAAAGGATATAATAGACATTATTGGACATTTATTAGTTGTAATATAAAAGTTTTAAATTTTCACTGTGTTGTATATTATTTTATTTTGCTATGCATATGAGATTTGATTTGAGCGAAAAAACCCAAACTAATCCACTTTAATAAAAATAAATGGTATAAAGGCTCAGACGTTAATAATAAAAGGACAAGAATAATGTACCGAACTTATCTATTTACATCAGAGGGGTTGTAATACTAGATAAGGGCATTACATCAGACCTACAAGGGGTGGTCTGAGTTTCAGAAAGCCAAGCCTCCTTCCTTTAGGGGCGAGTTTAACCCAAAGCTGGCGGAGGAGTGGCTAGCGAGATGGAAAAGCTATTTGTAGTTCTGGGGAGTACATAAGCCCAAAAGGTTTAGTTCTACACTTACATGCTAGTTAGAGAGGCCGAGCACTGGTAAAAAGGGGCCAAGAAATTAATGGAGGCCCAAGAGGTCCAAATCACCTAGGATTCGTTTAAGGAGGTATTCCTGGAGAAAAAATTCCCCTAAAGCATAAGGAATGATAAGGAGATAGAATTTATGAAGATAAGAGAGGGCTCTATGTCTTTTGATGATTACTTAGCGAAGTTTGAAGAGCTCTCCAAGTTCTCCTCCTTTTTACGATTAAGGCAGGATGAAGCATGGAAGGCCATGCACTTACAGGTCGGGTTGAATCCAAAATTAAGGAGCATTGTGGATCCGTTAGAGTTTAGGAATAATGCCATCTTAGCTAATAAGTGCCACCTAGTTTCAAAGAGACAAGTAGAGACTGGTAAGGGAAAGAAAGAGTTCAAATCCCTTAAGAGGAAATCATGGCCAGATTTTGCCAAGGGGAGGGACAGCCAACTTTGTAAGGCCCAATTCTGGAAAAAGCCCATGGTTGGGCAAGCTGCTTCAAACAACTACCCCAAATGCAGGAAGAACCATAGGAGTAGGCTGTGCTTGGTGAGTCAGAATGTTTGCTACAAGTGCGATAGGTCGGGACACTCCATCAAGGAATGCCCACTGGGGAAGAAGTCAACTGAGGCCTCAAAGCCTCTAACGAAGGGGAGGGTCTATACCCTTAAGGGCAAGGAAGTAGCTGAAACTGATAATTTGGTTAAGGGTAAGTGTTTTATAAATGGAATGTCCTTAATTGTACTTTTAACTCTAGCACTACCCATTCTTTTATTTCATTTGAATGTGTGAAGAAATTGAGCTTACCTGTATCCCATTTACCTGATGAGATTACTATTGTTATCCCTACTATAGAGCAAGTTTTAACTTCCTTGACTTGTTTAAATTACCCCATTGTTGTTAAGAACAGATCTTTCATTGTTGATCTTATTTGTTTACCTTTGACTGATCTAGATGTTATTCTTGGGATGGACTAGCTATCTTTTAATAAAGTGGCCCTAAACTATTTTGACAAGTTTGTGAATTTTATGGATATTATACCTATGAATAGGGGTACTAAGGAAAAGATCCAAAGACTATGTTTTCTGTGTTCTTCTAATGTGGAGAGTCAGTATGATCTAGATGTTTTCCCTGTAGTTGGAGAGTTTCTTGATGTCTTTCCTGAAGAGATCTTTAGTCTTCCCGTAGAAAGAGAAGTAGAGTTCTCTATAGAGTTATTTCTTGGGGCGGAACCAATCTTTATAGCACCATATAGGATGTCTCCCCTAGAGCTAAGTGAATTAAAGGTTCAAATAGAGGCCCTTATAGAGAAATAATTCATCAGACCCAGTGCTTCATCATGGGGAGAACCAGTGCTATTTGTGAAGAAAAAGGATGGAAGTATGAGAATGTGCATAGAATATAGGTAGTTGAATAAAGTGACCTTGAAAAACAAGTATCCACTCCTTAGGATTGATGACCTACTAGACCAACTAAGAGGAGCAGCTATGTTTTCTAAGATTGATTTGAGGTCGGGGTACCATTAAATTAGGGTGAGAAATAAGGATATACCTAAGACCGCTTTTAGGACTAGGTATGGGTATTACAAATTTCTTGTGATGCCATTTGGTTTGACGAATGCTCTAACTATTTTTATGGATTACATGAATTGCATCTTTAAACCCTACTTTGATTAGTTCATGGTAGTGTTCATCGATGATATTCTTGTATATTCTAGAAATAGGCAAGAGCATGAACAACACCTTATGATTGTGTTGTAGGTGCTTAAAGAGAAACAATTGTATGCCAAGCTTGAGAAGTGCAAGTTTTGGTTGGAGGAAGTAAGGTTCCTAAGGTATATGATTACCAAGGATGGGGTAGCAGTAGATCCTAGTAAGACTGAGGCAGTGGTTCATTGAGAGAGACCTACAATGATGATTGAAATTCATATTTTCCTCGGATTAGCTGGTCACTATAAAAGGTTTATCCAAGGGTTTTCACAATTAGCGATGCCAATGACCAAGCTAACCCGAAAGGATATTCCATTCGTGTGGGATTCCAAATGCAAAAATAGTTTCCAAACCTTGAAGGAAAGGTTAACCACTACACCCATATTAGTTATCCCAAATCCTTTGGACAAGTTTGAGCTATATTGTGATGCATCCAAGAAAGGTCTAGGGTGTGTCTTGATGTAAGAGGGGAAAGTAATGGCTTATGCTTCTAGGCAATTAAGGCCTCATGAGAGTAATTACCTTACTCATGACCTAGAACTAGTGGCCATAATGTTTGCCTTTAAGATTTGGAGACACTACCTTTATAGAGCTAGATTTGAGGTATTTAGTGACCACAAAAGTCTCAATTACCTCTTTGACTTGAAGGAGTTAAACATGAGAGAGAGGAGATGGATGGAGTTCATCAAGGACTATGACTTTGAGTTGAAATACCATCTAAGAAAAGCCAATGTTGTAGCAGATGCCTTGAGTAAGAAGTCCTTCTATATAGCTCAGATGATGGTGAGTGAGATGAGTCTGATAGAAAATTTCAAGAACTTAAGTTTATTGATGTGGTGCTGGCAATGCTACTTATACAACTACACCTAAGGTAGTGAACCTATCGATGCAACCTAGTGCAATGGTGAGTATCAAGGTCGTATTCCTTGGGAACGATAAAGCCCAAAGTTACTACTTGTTCTCTGTTATCTAGCCTAGCAATTAAAGTGATTAATTTTTATCTAAACTAACGTCTAACTACAAGCAATAATAAACTACCAACGATGAGGAACAGAATAAAATATACCAAGGCAAGAAATGTAAATCCATCAGGGAACCTATACTGGTTGGCAAATACACAAAGGATAATGGATTACTAAATCTGACTATGCTACCTGTGAGTGAATTCTAATTCAAATTAAAATTCTCTGTCAGTCTCAATGAATTTCTTAAATCTAAAATTTTCCACTGCCTAGTTCTTCCTAATGGTAAATTTTAAATCAGCATTAATGATCTAATCCACTACTATTAAGGATAGCTACTCCTTAATCCAGCAATTAATTAACCTCATCTCTAAGAAAAAATTAATTGTCCATTACAATTAGGTGTCCAATTTCAAGTATCATCTCTCGATCTCAAAAAGAAATCTAATTAGCTTTCATTGCAACGTCTTGTGAACGAAAACATGAGCGTTCGTTTATAAAAGTAACGGAGATGACATAACTAACATTCAATTATCCATGCAAATTAAAACAGCAATCCAACATAGTTAGGAACCCCAATGAATTTTACAAGTTCAGCCACACATATTTACAAACAGCATGCAATCTAACAGTAAAAAATCCATAAAAAAATTCATTAAACAACAGATTAAATATAGTAAAAATTTATGCAATCCTATCTTCTCAATTGTACAATGGTCACTGCACGGATTGGTCACCGAAAAACCACTGAACGAGGACCAAAAAAATGCCAAAAATATCAAAATTCAAGCTATCCAACAAAATAGGTCGTGAGCCAGGTTGGATCCTCAGGTCAATGGGTACCTAACAAAAAACTTCTGGATCAGCAGCAAGAGCTGAGGCAAACGGTAGCGAAGGAGTTGCTGGGCGACGAAGAACTGATTTTTAGTGGCAGCCCAGACGGGTCGAGAATCTCTCCTGGATCATATCTTTCGGGTCTATCTTGGCTCGCCCACTCTACCGCGTTACGATGGTCAACGATGGTTCAGAAGGTGGCATAATAGTTGCTTGAAGTTACAAAGAGTGACGGCAGATGATGGGCCTACTAGAAAATGCCACAAACGGCCACGAACTTAGACGGGTTTCCTCTGGGATCACGCATCTTTTCTCGGCGATTTGATGCTTTCTGATGACAATAGATGGTGGTGGTGGCTCGACCGTCGTCACCTGTTGCCGGAGTAAGGTCGTACCACTGTGGACTCTACCTAGAACCACCTCCGTTCACGATTGGCTTCCACAGGTCTCTCCTTCGTAATGGGTTCCTTTTTTTTCACTTCTAAGCTCTAATTTTTCACTCTCTTTCACGCTGAACGGGCCCCCTAGCTTTTTCTCACATGGGTCCTCACTTTTTCCCTCCAATTAGTCCTGTCCAAGGCCCAATTAGCCCGTTCCAAGGCCTAATAAGCAAAATTGGCCCAAATGGCCTATTTTGGGTGCTCTGAAGGCTGTTTAAGCTCTAAATTTCTCCGTTGCTGATGAAGACTTGATAAAATGCCTGAAAATGAATAATAACACAACTTAGGTGATTTTTGGATTAAAATTTCACAAAATAGACAATTCACATCAAGCAATTTTGTATAGAATAAGACACATCATTTATCTGCAATAAGGTTACCAGATAGAATCTATCTAGGTGAATTGTGTAACATCCGCTCCTAGTATGATTAAAGAGATGTTTGTTAGTTGTTAACTTAATCTTAATGCTTTTGTATGTTGCATTAGTGCATATAGTTGCATTAGTGTAAGGTCTTAATTGAAAGAAATGAAATTCTAAGTGAAGGGTGTAGCTAAGGACCCAAGTGAAGAGAGAAAATATTCTTAGACAAATTGTGTAAAGTAACTTAGGGACCAAAGAGCAATTTCCCAAACTTCCTTAAAAACCCTAGCTAAACTCTAAACCTTTCACACTTCTAGCAAATCAAAAATTTTAGATAGAGAAAGAGAAGGGTGAGTAGGGAGAGAGAGAGCTGAGTTTGTGCATAGATAAAGGGATTTTCAAAAGGAAAGGTGAATTTAAGGCTGGGGATTTGTTCTATAGTAAGGGGAGAACCCTTTTAACACATTAAACACACACATTTTGCCAAGAATCCAAGTAGCAATTCATCCTCAACCCCATTTTTGAATTATACAGAAATTTTTTTGATAAATGTGATTTTAAATGTTTGAAGTTAAATATGGGGTTTTAAACCTACATTCTATGTGTTTTTAACTGCTATTAGGTAATGCGTGTTGATTTACCTTGCTCATTTATACTTGTGAATGATTGTAAAGTTGGGTTCTTGCCCTAAATGAGAAAGATGTGGTTTGATCTTAGTTTGAACAAGCTATGTTATAGGCATTTTATGAACGAGAAATGATGTTTAAAAGTTGGCATTGAGTTCATGATTTAGGAATATGTTTTTAGGGCCAAACTTTGGGTAAAACCATAATTTTTCAAGTAAACCGATCGTTTGCAGCTAACTGCCAGCCCTGGAAGTTGATTGCTAGCCCTGAAAGTTGATTGCTAACCTTGGAAGTCAACTATCGTGCTTATCCTCTGCCCAAAAACATAAGACAGAATGCTAGCAGCTGACTACCAGACCCTTGGAAGTTGATTGTCATGTTCTTTATTCTTTAAAAATTTTTCTAGAAGGCTAGCAATCGACTGTCAGGCCTCTGGAAGCCAACTATCGAGGCTAGCAATCAACTGCCAAGCACTAGCAACTGACTGGCAGCTCTCGGCCAAGAGCAGGGATTTTAGATAGTGAGCTAGCAACTGATTGCTAGCAAGGGGGAAGTTGACTGCTATCCCTCTAACATGGAAAATGGGCTCAATTGACCATTTTAATAGGAAAATAACCCAAAATCTCACTAAAACTAATGATTTAAACCTAGGATGTAGTGGGTACATGCAAGAGATTGAGTCACATGCCACTTGGATGATGAGATCTATGTGATAGTGAAAGAGAAAGAGCAGAACACATAAGAAAGGAAAGAGGGGAGTATTCCAAGTGTATGCCTAGTGATAGATAGGCTCATGATCGAGTGACCCATTTGTCGATATGGGACAACCTTTGGGCATTCCACAGTTGTGGCATGAATTAGGATGGTTAGACATCCACTTGATTTAAGATAATTTTTGAAAACATGGTGATGGTTGAGAACTTTAAGTTAATGTCCTCTTTCAACGGCCATTAAGAAACACATACTAAGAGTTAAGCAAGACCATGGGCATTGAGTCGAGTCACCCTAGAGTATATGTTAGAGAATAGCATACTAGGAATGTGATCCATCAGAGAGGGATGGTGATTCCATAGTATTATGATCTACCCAACAGCAGAGAGGAAATGATTTGTGTAGAGTTGAGTTGGTAACCAATTCTGTAAGGGGAAGGCAGATGTTGGGTAGAGTTGACAACCATCCCGCTAGTTATGAGAATGGTACTCGGATCTAGCTGAGGGATGCCTCAAAATGTACAAAAAGTTAAAGCTAAAGGCTAGAGTTAGCTATATAGTGGCTGAATATTCACAAACTCATTCATATAGATAGTGGTATGTGGAGTGTTCATTGGGCGGCACTCCCGATAACTCTAGTGATGTGTTGTTTACTTGTGCATATGTTTAAAGTAAAGTAATGGCATGTTCATACCTTACAATATGTTTTATATATGAAGTTATGATATTGAGATGACATCCCATATTTTAAAGTTTACATGTTTAAGAGCACATGCATAAATTTGAACAAATGTTATGAGAATATGTGACATGTATGGCATCCCAAATGGCACACAATATGTACATGTTTTATGATGAAAGAATGTAAAGATTTTCCATGTGGTCACGGTGGTACAGGCTGGTAATTTTAAAAGTAGGTTGCATTACTACTGAGATTTAATTCTCACTTAAGTGCTGGCATGTATTAGATGTGTAGGTTTCATGGGTTAGAGAGGAAGGTAAAGTGTGAAGAAGTGTCCAATGTGGGCACATAAAACTATTTATTTTGGATAGTAAAGGTACATGATAGAAGTAAGCTAGTCTTCATGATATTTTTGAGAAAGGATAGTAAAGGATTATTTTGTATAGCCTATTTTAAATTATCTATATATGGATTAGCTTGAATTGATGGATAGATATGGTGGTGGAAATTGAGTGGCAGGATTGTTACCTCCATTTCCCAATAGATTGAGTTAAGATTAATCTATAAGTATTATGCATGTTGATGTATAGTCAATTAAGATAATTATGTATATGTATATATTATTTATTCCACTATGATGTTAAAAGAGCCTGAGAGTAGAGACCAACCCAAATGGCACTCAATTAAACAACTTGGTAAAAAGTTTAAAATTTACACGAGTAGATGTAACAGTAATAGAAAACTATTAATATGATTATTATATATATACATATTAAACCTTTGAATCAACTAAAAGGAATCATAGGCCAAATGGGTGCTATAGGAGATGTTACAAATTGCGGATTGAGAGTAACCTTAGGACTCAAATCTTAGATGCCCAATAGGAGGATGAATTCTTAAATTCCCTGAAGGACCCAGAGGAATTCCATAAGGAGGCCGATGGGCTAATGACCTTCAAGAATTGGGTTTATATCCCAAGTCTAGGGGAATTAAGAGAGAAAATCTTATAGGAAGCTTATAAGAACAATTATACTATTTACCCTGGTGCCACAGAGATGTATCAAGACTTGAAGGGAAGACTTTGGTGGCCAGGCATGAAAAAGCACATCGCTGAGTATGTCGGTAAGTACTTAACGTGTCATCAAGTGAAGATTGAACATCAAGAACTTGTTGAGTTGTTACAACCTCTAGATATCCCTGAGTGGAAGTGGGATAAGATTTCCATGGACTTTTTAGTAGGATTACCTAGAACTCAGTTATGAAATGATGCTATTTGGGTGATAGTAAACCGATTAACTAAGTCTGCATATTTCCTACCCACTAAGATCAATTTGTCCTTGGACAAACTAGCCTATTTTTATATTCAGGAGGTAGTGAGACTTCATAGAATCCTTACTAACATTGTCTCAGATAGAGACCCGAGATTTACCTATAGATCTTAGAGAGCCTTCCAAGAAGCTTTTGGTCCTAGGTTAAGTTTGAGTACAGCTTATCATCCTCAAATGGATGGACAAACAAAGAGGACTATCTAAACTTTAGAGGACTTGCTTAGGTCATATGCCTTGGAGCATAAAGGGAGTTGGGACCAAAACCTAGCATTGATAGAATTCTTATACAAAAACAGTTTCCATTCTAGCATAGGGATAGCACCCTATGAAGCTTTGTATAAGAAGAAGTCTAGATCACCTCTATGTTGGTTTGATGTAGGGGAAAGACAATTGCTCGAACCAGAGTTGGTTTAGCAAACTACAGACCAAATCATGATCATAAAGGATAAGATGGCTAAGGCGCAAGATAGGCAAAAGAAATATGATGACAAGAGAAGAAGACCACTAGAATTTAATGAAGGGGATCATGTTTTCCTTAGAGTATCACCTGTCACTGGCATTTGTAGAGCTATAAAGTCTAGAAAGTTAAATCCAAGATTTATAGGACCGTTTCAAATTTTGAGGAAAATTAGTCATTCAGCTTACCAAATAGCTTTACCTCTATTTTTGTCAAATCTCTATAACATTTTTCATGTCTCATAACTTCAAAAGTATATTCATGACCTATCACACATTCTTGATGCCAGTATAGTACAGTTAAAAGAAATTTAACTATCATCCAAAGCCTTTACAAATCATTGGGAATGAGGTTAAGCAATTGAGGAATAAGGCTATCCCCCTGGTTAAGGTGTTATGGGATCGATCATCTCCCCAAGAGGTGGCATGAGAGAAGGAAGAGGATATGAGGAAGTCCTACCCAGAGTTATTTGAATAGGTACATTCTAATTTTGAGGATGAAATTATTTTAAAAGAGGGGAGAAATGTAACATCTGCTCCTAATATGATTAAGAAATGCTTGTTAGTTTTTAATTTAAGTTTAATACTTGTGTATGTTGCATTAACTGCATATAGTTGCATTAATGCAGAGACCTAGATGGAAAAAAATAAAAACTGAGTGAAGAAGTGACTAGGGACCTAATTGAAAAGGGAAATTCTAGCCAAGAAAAGGTTGCAAAATGACTCAATGGCCAAAATGAAAATACCTAAACTGTATTTAAACCCTACCTGAACCCTAAACACCCTCATATTACTCAAGCTTCAACAAACTTAGAGAGAGAAATAGAAGGGTGAGTAGAGAGAGAGGATGACTTAAGACAAGAGAGGAAGGCATTTAGCTTAAAGGAAAGCCGGATTTGAAGCTAGGGAAGTGTTTTACTGCTAGGAAAGTGTCATCTAAGCATCAAATACACGTCCATTGCAAGGAAAATCCAAGGTAGTAGCAAATCCTAAACCCCCCTGTCATGTACTGTTGCTCTTAACTGAAAATTAATGTTTATGAATGTTCATTCTCTATGTTTTAAATGTATATTGGGTAATGCTTGCTGAATAGGTGTCCTTGTTATGCTTGTAAATGATGCATGAAAGTTGAGTTTTTCCTTAAGTGCAAAAATGAAGTTCAATCTATTTGTTGGGTGGAATGTAGCTAGAACATAGGTTGTTTAGTGATGTAAATGATGTAAAGATGATAGCATTGGGTTCATAAACCTTTGACATAAGTTGTGATTACATTTTGGGGCCAAAAATCTAGGTAGATCAGATGTTTTTACGCAATACAAAGCACTAGCAGCCAACTACCAGACCCTGAAATTCGACTGTTGTGTTTTGGTTACCTAGTAAATGTACCTAGAACGCATCATCCGATTGCCAGACCTTAGCAGGTGACTGTTAGGCTCATAGTGAGCTACCAATCGACTTCTAGGCCTATAACAGTTAAATAACTGCTCTTAGGTTAGCTTCCCATTTTAGATAGAAAGCATCAGCCGACTGCTAGACCTTAACAGCCGACTGTGTAACACCTATAGTATCACACCCTTATCCATGATTTCTTTATAATTAATTAAAAGATATAAAGTATAGTTATAAAATAATGGTGTGTTACTATAACCTTACCTAAGTAACGTTAAAATTTTTATAATTTGATTTGGTCGAGTACATCTTGGGTTGGTTCTCTACTATTGCGCTTCACTCACTCTCATAGTAGAATATAATATATAAAATACACCTTAATTAACTATACATAAACATGCATTCTTAGTTAAATATAGTTAAATAATTATTAGGCATGGAGGCAACAATCCTGCCACTCATGACCCCATCAGTTTGTCTAAATATTAGTTCATATACATCTAAATTTAGATAGGCTATACAAGAGATATTCTATACTAGCCTTTTCAAAAGTCATAAAGACTAGTACAATGTTAGCATGTACCTATACTATCTCAAAATAAATTAATCAATTTCATGTACCCCCTATTAGGTACTGTAACCCCCCCAATCCTATAGTTCCTTTTTAGTGATTTAAATAATATAAGCAATATACTATAAAACTGACGGATTACTACTCCCATTACTCGAGTCAAATTTTCTTTTATTTACGAAATGACATAATTAGTATTATTGTTCTGGGCTGCTACACTCAAGATCTCACACATTATGCAGCAAAAATTAAAACAAATTAGTTAAAATAATGTACATGTGCATATATATATTCACATTCATTTATAGTAAATATACACATTATTCATTAGACCTGTATCTATGGATATGTGATAGTGTTAGCTAGGGTAAGGAGATAACAAGCCTGTCACTCATACCCATTTAACAAAAATAGCTAGTGGATTCCTAGCTCACATATCCTATTACATATATGCCTTTATCCTATACATCAAAACTATTCTCCTGATCCTTTTACCAAAATATCATAAGGATTCAGGGTATTAGGCCTACCAAAACTTTTCTAGAACTTTACATACCCAAGGTGTGGGAGGAACTTCCCATATATACACAACCCACACTATGAATAATAAGAAAATACCCTAGGAAGGGTATCTCCACCACTTTCACCTATATTTTTAGCACTATCTAGAACCTAGGCATCTGATACAAACCAGCATTTTTAATGAGAATTAATCTCAGTGGCATTAATAACTAGTTTTCAAAATAACTAGTTTGTACCATCGTAAACTCATACAGAAATTCTACATTCTTTTTCATAAAATCATACATCTATTGGGTTATCTTCTATAACATTTCATTTAACATTCATACTTGCATGCATTGCATACTATACATGTTCACTCATAGTATATATCACATAAACTCATCAAAACATACAGGTAACATAACATCATTTATATAACTTTCATTATAAAATAAAGAGCAATAAGGAAATAAGAGCACTTCTTGTTGGACTTAGCCATACATCATCATAATCATCATCATATAATTGCATAATAAGAGAAATCTGGACTGGCAACATGTACACTACTCCATACCCTTGAATATGTACTCTAGCAACTATGCCCATGGGCAGTCCTCGACTGCATATCATATTTGTGTACATTCTAGAGCGTCCTCTAGTGGATCCAAGTACAATCGAATCCCCACATTGAGTCCACACATTTAGGTTCTACACATTGAGTATATACTGGGGTCCCCAAAACGATTCATAAACATATATATATGGGTGAATCGGTGCATACTATAGTTTTGTAAATTCTAAGTATGTGACTTTTCATTTATATTGGCCATTAAGTCACTAACTTACAATTCACAACTATCACGATACTCGTGGAATGTCTAATCACTATCCCATACCAGTAATCAGTCATTCAAATATGAATCTATCTATCACAAACACATATAGTAAGAATACAATTCTCATTTCTCTTATGCATTCTTGCTCTTTCCTTTTTAATTTCATCACTTTCATGCTCTTTCTCATTTACATTCAAATTATATTTTACCTTGCTTATAATTTAAGTTTAATCTCTAGTTTGGATCAAGTTTTTGGGCTAGATATCATTCAAACATGTAATTAAGTTCATCTTTGCATTATAAAAGGTGGCAGTCAACTGGTACCATGCTACAAGTCGACTAATTGCTTTCTGTCAAATCTTTGACATTCCAAACAGAGAGCTATCTGTCGACTGCTAGGTGCTTGGGAGTCAACTGCTAGATTATTGTTGGGTTTGACAGTCGACTATTGGGTCGGGACAGTCGGCTGCTTTGTTCTTGGGCATTTTTGGAAAAAAGGAAGAATATGGAAGTTGACTTCCAGGTGCCCGACAGTCGATTGTTAACATTCTGTATATGTTTCTGGGTATATCAAGAGCACAACAGTCAACTGCTACATCATGGCAATTGACTACTGCATCTTGTTTTGTTTTATGAATTTTTGTTGACCCAAATTCTCAATCCAAAAACTTGTTTTTAAACCTATTTTGAAATTGATGAACTAAAGGTAAACTTCTTAACAACATTTAACACAAGAAAAAAGCCCAAAAAATCATATAATGTTGTCCAAATATGAGATTCAAACTCATTTTCGTTCAAGCTGAAAAACCCATTTTTTAGAAGTAATCTTAAGCATGTACAAGTATTTTCAATCAGTTAAAAATACTCAATAATAATTAAAAACAATAAGAATGTAGTTTTTAATCCCTTTTTCTTTCAAAAAAATTCAATTTCACAAATTTCAGTAGTATGAATAGTAAATGCCAAAATAAAGGGATTAGATTATTATGCTACCTTTTTGCTAATTTCTAATCAGTGTTTGATGATTTGGAAGTGTTCTGAAGTGATTTCCTACCTCCTGAACTGCTTTAATCCAAGTAACAGGGTTGTTTGCTCACAATTCCTTCTCCTTCTCTCTCTGGCTCGTCCTTTCTCTCTCTCTCGAATTTCAAAGTCCAAGATGCAATTGAAGGGTTATAAGGGATTCACCTATTTATAAGTGATCCAGCCCTTTGCCATTCTGCTCCCATTTCTCGATCATTTGGTCCAAAATAATAATTCGCCCACCTATATGTTAAATTACCATTTTGTCCCTAGCTCACTGGCGGGAAGTTTTCAAAATTCTTTTGCTATAGTAATCTTTTGGCTAAAATTACAGCCTATTGCCCTGAAGTTCCAAAAATTCTCACATCCATCCTTGCTTTATCTTTTTCCTTTCAATTTGGTCCTTATTCTTTCTCTTCACCTAAAACTCTCATTCTAATGCATCTATATGTAATTTAATGTAACAAACATAAACATGAAATTCATTAAAATAAAAAAACATCTCTTGAATATGAAAAGAGCAGATGTTACATTTCTCCCCTCCTTTTAAAAAATTTTGTCCTTGAAATTTATATGTATGTATACAAATAACTAAGAGAAATTTTGTCTCTTGTGGCGACGTTTGATCCCATAAAATTTTTACTAAAGGAATAGTTTTATTCCTCAATTTTTAGTCTTAGTACCAATAATCTTTAAAGGTTTTGGTGTATATGTCAAATTATCTTTTAATTGTACTGTTCTGGCATCAAGAATATGTGAAGGATTGGGAAGATATTTTCGAAGTTGAGAAATATGAAACACATTGTGGAGATTAGATAGAAATGGGGGTAAAGCAATTTGATAAGCAGATTAACCAATCTTTTTCAAGATTTGGAAAGGTCTAATATATCTTGGGCTCAACTTTCTAGACTTCATAGCACTGCCAATACCAATAATAGGAGAAACTCTGAGAAAAATGTGATCCCTTTCATTAAATTCGAGTGGTATTTTCCTTTTATCATCATAACTTTTCTACCTATCTTAGGCTTTGGTCATCTTTTCTTTAATCATCTTAATTTGATCTATGGTCTATTGAACTAAGTCTGGTTCTAATAGTTGTTTCTCCCCTACCTCAAACTAACACAAGGGTGACCTATATCTTCTTCCATATAAGGCTTCATAAGGACCCATTCCTACACTGGAGTGAAAACTATTATTGTAGGCAAATTCCACTAAAGGTAAATTTCTATCCTAATTCCCTTTTTGTTCTAATGTACATGCTCTAAGCATATCTTCTAGAGTCTGAATGGTTCTTTCAGTCTGCCGATCAGTTTATGTATGATAAGTAGTACAGAAACTAAGTTTAGTACCAAAATCCTCTTGCAAGGCTCTTCATAATTTAGAAGCAAACCCAGAATCTCTATCAGATACTATATTAGTAGGAACTCTGTGGAGTCTTACTATTTCTCATATATACAATTAGGCCAACTTATCTAATGGGAAATTTATTTTGATGGGTAAGAAATGTGTAGATTTTGTTAATCTGTCTACAATCACCCAGATTGCATCATTCCTTAATTGAGTTTTTGGTAAACCTACTATGAAATTCATATAAATCTTATCCCATTTCCATTCACAGATTTCAAGAGGTTGTAATAGTCCTGCAGGTCTCTGATGTTCAATTTTCACCTGCTGGCATACTAGGCATCTAGCAACATACTCAGCTATTTTCTTCTTCATACCTAGCCACCAAAATTTCTTTTTCAAATCTTGATACACCTTGGTAGTACCAGGATGAATAGTATAGTTACTTTTATGGGTTTCTTCTAGAATTATATCCCTCAGTCCTTTTGAATCTGGGATATAAATCCTATTTGGAAAGTTACTACCCCATCAACACCTCTTTTGAATTCTTTTGGGTCTTTTAGGGACTTTAAGAATTTCTCTATTAGGCTCATTTCATTTATCATTAATTTAGCCATATGGAGAGATTTCCGACTTAGTGCATCCGCTACTACATTAGCTTTTCCTAGATGGTACTTTAATTCAAAGTCATAATCTTTTAGGAATTCCATCCATCTTCTCTACCTCGTGTTGCCATATTTTTAAAGCAAACACTATAGCTGCTAATTATAAATCATTGGTAAGGTAATTTTCTTTATGAGGCCTTAATTTTCTAGAGGCATATGCAACAACTCTCCCATTTTGTATTAAGACACATCCTAGGCCCTTCTTGGATGCATCACAATACAATTCCAAATTTCTTAAGGGATCAGGGATTATTAAGATAGGTGTTGTAGTCAACTTTTCTTTTAAAATTTGGAAACTATCTACACATTTGTGATCCCACACAAAAGGAATATATTTCCTAGTCAGTTTAGTCAAAGGCAATGCAATTTACGAAAACCCTTGAATGAATCTCCTATAATACCTTACTAATCTAAGAAAACTCTGAATTTCAGTCACTATTGTGGGTCTCTTCTAACTAATTACAGCTTCTATCTTAATGGGATCTACTGTTACTCCATCTCTAGTGATTACATGAGTTAAGAATCTTACATCTTCTAACCAGAATTCACATTTTTCTAATTTTGCATACAATTGCTTCTCTCTAAGCAACTTTAATACATTTCTAAGATAGTGTTCATGCTCTTTACTACTCTTAGAATATACAAGAATGTCATCAATAAACACTACCACGAACTGATCAAGGTAGGGTCTAAAGATATGATTCATGTAATCCATAAAAATAGCTGGAGTATTCGTCAGTCCAAATGGCATTACCAGAAATTCATAATGCCCATATCTAGTTCTAAAGGTTGTCTTAGGTATGTCTTTTGTTCTCACTCTGATTTGATGGTATCCCGACCTCAAATCGAATTTGGAAAACACATTAGCTCCTCTCAATTGATCTAATAGGTTATCTGTCCTAGGAAGTGGGTATTTATTTTTCACAGTTACCCTATTTAATTGTCTATAATCTATACATAACCTCATACTTCCATCCTTCTTCTTTAAAATAGAACTGGTGCTCTCTAAGGTGAAGCACTGGGCCTAATAAACTATTTTCCCAAAAGATCCTCTATCTACACTTTCAATTCTGTTAACTCTCAAGGAGACATTCTATAAGGAACTATAAAAATTAGTCCCGTACCAAGAATCAATTCTATAGAAAATTCTATCTGTCTCTCTGGTGGAAGACTTGAAATTTTATTGGGAAAGACATCTAGAAATTCACAAACTATAGGAATAGCATTAAGTTTATGCTGAAGTTCAACTTTATAAGAACACAGAAAACTAGTTCTTTGGATCTCTTCCTTAATTTTCCTAACTACCAGTATGACATCTATAAAAGTCACAGATTTCTTAGAACAATCCAAGACTACATTGTTTGCAGACAACCAATCCATCCCAAAACTTATATCCAATCCCACCAAAGGTAAACAAATGAGGTCAACAATGAAGGGTTTATTTTCAACAACAACAGAAAAATTTAAGCAGGCTAAAGAAGTTAATATCCGCTCTCCTGTGGCAATAAAAATAGATAACTCATGGGCAATTTAAATAAAGGTAAATTCAATCTTTACACACATTCACAAGAAATGAAAGAATGAGTGGCGCCAGAATCATACAGCACAATTAAAGATATACCATTTATCAAACATTTACCTTTTATCAGATCATCAGACTTGACCACTTCTTTACCTTTGAGAGTATAAACTCTTCCCATAGTATGAGGTCTTGTGGGCTTAGTTGACTTCTTCCACTCAGGGTAATCTTTAATGAAGTGACCCTATTTTCCACACTTATAACACATACCCAATTGGAATCTACAAGGTCCGCCATGACTTTTCCCACATTTTGGACAAGCATTAGGTACTACCTATCCCACTACAGGTTTCTTCCCATTCTGGTTTCCTTCATTTCTACTGTCCCTTCCTCTAAAGGATCCAGGTTGTTTCCTTTTAAAGAAATTGACCCTTTGTCTTTCTTTCTCTATGTCAGCAAGGTTCTGAGAAACAATGCAACACTTGTTCACTAACATAGAAAAGTTCCTAATTTCAAATGGAGCAACAGAATTCTTTGTCTTTGATTATAACCCAGCTTCCAAAAGCATGGATTTCCATGCCTCATTTAGATGAAGTGCCAAATAACGAGAGAACTTAGATAACTCTTCAAATTTAGCTAAGTAATCTTCAAAAGTCATGCTACCTTGTTTTAACTGTCTGAATTCAATTTCTTTCTGGTTCCTCACATTCTCAGGAAAGTACTTTTCTAGATATACTCTCTTAAATACTTCCCAAGAAATTAGGACTCCTTGAGTTTCCAATAGTTGTCTCACTCCTCTCCACCAATATTTTTCTTCTTCAGTAACAATATAAGTAGCGAATAATACTTTTTTTCATCAGTAGTCCCTAAGACCTCAAATAACTTTTTCATTTTTTAAAGCCATTCTTCTGCTGCCTGTGGGTTAAACTCACCCCTAAAGGAAGGAGGGTTATTTCTATAAGTTATTTCTATTCTCTTGAAATTGTCTAAGTGCTTCAGCTGTAGCTGCAGCTTGTTGACTAGTGGCAGTAGCCTATTGGGCAGTAGCAGCAGCCTGTTGAGCGGTAGCAGCAGCCTGTTCTCTCATAACCTCTTCACCCACATCATCACTTGCATAATTCTTTCCATATTGGCTTCACCTTCCTTTTCCTTCTTAGTATTTCTCCTAGGAAGGGCCATAATTCACTCTACAAAATAAACATTACCGAGGTGATCAGTCTCAATAATATACTATTTATAAGAGATCATATGGCACCAATCAGAAATATCATCTTCCCAAACCTAATACTTCATTCCTCAAGTCAAAACATAATATAAGTCAGTCAACAGCCATAGCTCAGCTAACTATCCTGTATTAGTCTCTATCTTGAGGAATCTACCTTTCACTACTGAGCTAGTTTTAACTAGCCATGGTAGTAATGCTCTGATACCAACTTAGTGTAACCCCCCTAATCCTACAGTTCCTTTTTAGTGACTTAAATAATATAAGAAATATAATATAAGACTGGTGGATTACTACTCCCTTTATCTGAGTTAAATTTTCTTTTATTTACCAAATGACATAATTAGTATTATAGGTCTAGGCTGCTACACTCGGGATCTCACACATTATGCAGTTGAAATTAAAAAAAATTAGTTAAAATAATGTACATGTGCATATATATATTCACATTCATTTACAGTAAATATACACATCATTCATTAGACTTGTATCTATGGATATGTGAGAGTGTTAGCTAGGGTAAGGAAACAACAAGCCTATCACTCATACCCATTTAACAAAAATAGCTAGTGGATTCGTAGCTCACATATCCTAATACATATATGCCCTTATCCTATACATCAAAACTATTCTCTTGATCCTTTTACCAAAATATCATAAGGATTCAAGGTATTGGACATACCAAAAACATTTCTAGAACTTTAAATACTCAAGGTTTGGGAGGGACTTCCTATAAATACACAACCCACACTGTGAATAATAGGAAAATACCCTAGGAAGGATATCTCCACCACTTCCAGCTCCACTTCTAGTACTATTTGGAACCTAGGCATCTGATACAAACTAGCATTTTTAATGAGAATAAATCTCAGTAGCATTAACAACTAGTTTGTACCATTGTAAACTCATACAAAAATTCTACATTCTTTTTCATAAAATCATACATCTATTGGGTTATCTTGCATAACATTTCATTTAACATTCATAATTGCATGCATTGCTTACAATACATGTTTAGCTCATAGTATATATCACATAAACTCATCAAAACATACAGTTAACATAACATCATTCATATAAATTTCATTATAAAATAAAGAGCAATAAGGAAATAAGAGCACTTCTCGTTGGACTCAACCATACATCATTATAATCATCATCATATAATTGCATAATAAGCAAAATTTGGAGGGGCAACATGTGCACCACTCTATACTTTCGAATATGTACTCTGGCAACTATGCCCATTGGTAGTCCTCAACTGTATATCATATTTGTGTACATTCTGGAGCATCCTCCAATAGATCCAAGTACAATAGAGTCCCCAAATTGAGTCCACACATTTAGGTTCCACACATTGAGTATATACTGGGGTCCCCAAAATGCTATTCATAAACATATATATGGGTAAATCGGTGCATACTATAGTTTTATAAATTCTAAATATGTGACATTCCATTTATATTGGCCATTAAGTCACTAACTTACAATTCACAACTATCACGATACTCATGGAATGTCCAATCACCATCCCATAGCAGCAATCAGTCATTTAGATATGAACCTATCTACCACAAACACATATAGTAAGAATACAATTCTCATTTCTCTTATGCATTCTTGCTCTTTCCTTTTTAATTTCATCACTTTCATGCTCTTTCTCATTTACATTCAAAGTATATGTTACCTTGCTTATAATTTAAGTTTAATCTCTAGTTTGGATCAAGTTTTTGGGCTAGATATCATTCAAACATGTAATTAAGTTTATCTTTCCATTACAAAAGGTGGCAGTTGACTAGTACCATGCTACAAGTCAGCTGGTTGCTTTTTGTCAAATCTTTGAAATTCCAAATAGAGAGCTATCGGTCTACTATTAGGTACCTGGCAGTCCGTTGCTAACTTACTATTAGACCCGATAGTTTACTGCTAGGTCGGGGCAGTCAGTTGCTCTAGTCTTGGGGATTTTTGGAAAAAGGAAGAATAAGGTAGTCGACTTCTAAGTACCCGGTAGTCGACTGCTAGCATTTTGTATACATTTTTTGGGAACATCAAGAGCACGATAGTCGAATACTGCACCGTGGCAGTTGGTTGCTGCATCTTGCTTTGTTTTATGAATCACCGTTGACCCAAATTCTCAATCCAAAAACTTGTTTTTAAACCTATTTTGAAATTGATGAACTCAAGATAAACTTCTTAACAACATTTAACACAAGAAAAAAGCCTAAAACATCATTTAATCTTGTCCAAATCTGAGATTCAAACTCATTTTCGTTCAAGCTAGAAATCCCATTTTTTAGAAGTAATTTTAAGCATGCACAAGTATTTTCAATCAGTTAAAAATACCCGATAGAATTAACAATAATAAGAATATAGTTTTTAATCTTTTTTTTTTTTTGAAAAATATTCAATTTCACAAATTTCAGTAGTATGAACAGTAAAATCCAAAATAAAGGGATTGGGTTATTATGCTACCTTTTTACTGATTTCTAATTGGTGTTTGATGATTGGGAAGTGTTCTGAAGTGATTTTCTACCTCATAGATTGCTTAAATCCAAGTAACAGGGTTATTTGCTCAAAATTCCTTTTCCTTCTCTCTTTAGTCATCTTTTCTCTCTCTCTAGAATTTCAGAGTTCAAGATGTAATTAGAGGGTTCTAAGGGATTCACCTATTTATAGGTGATTCGACCCTTTGCCATTATGCTCCTAATTCCTGATCATTTGGCCTAAAATGATAATTCTTCCAACTATATGTTAAATTACCATTTGGTCCCTAACTCACTGGTGAGAAGTTTTCAAAATTCTGTTGCTATAGTAATATTTTGGCTAAAATTACGGCCAATTGCCCTGAAGTTCTGAAAATTCTCACATACATCCTTGCTTTATCTTTTTCCTTTCAATTTGGTCCTTATTCTTTCTCTTCACCTAAAACTCTCATTCTAATGCATCTATATGTAATTTAATGCAACAAACACAAACATTCAATTCATTAAAATAAATAAACATCTCTGGAATACAAAAAGAGCGAATGTTATAGGTACTTCTTCCCAAGTTACCTCCTCTTCAGCCACGGGACCTACACATTTGATACATGCCAGCACTAAGGTGAGAAATGAATCTCAATAGCAATGTAACTTATCTTTAAAAATTTATCGGCCTGTACCACTGTGATCACACAAAAAATCTCTACGTTCTTTCATCATCATAAAAATATAAAACATATTATTGGGATGTAATGCATGTAACATTTAATCAAATTATGTACTCAAACATATTCATGTGCATTTAAAACACTTCAGCTTTCAAACATGGGGAATGCATTCATCATCATTGTCATTATAAAGCATCTTCATAGGGTAATAAATATGCCTTTTGAGCAGGAGAAAACAATCATATCTTACGAGCTATAGGGAGAGCTGCCCAATAGCAACTCCACATACCACTACTTACATGAATGAGCTATCCTGGTGATACTGTGCCACTATAGTAAAATACTGCACAAGTACATCTGAGGCATCCCCTACCTAGATCCACTTGTACAATCTTAATAACTCATGGGATCACTTCCACGGATCATGAGGCAATGGGGTCACCACTATTCCTCTGAGATGGATCACCCTCTAGACCTTATCCTCTCCACTTCTACAGATCATGAAGCTATGGAGTCACCACCATTCTTCTGAGATGGATCACACTCCCAATACGCTATTCTCTAACATATACATTAGGGTGATTTAGCTCATGCCTAAGGTTATGCTTTAACCTTAATTATGTGTTCTCTTAATGGCCTTTAGAGGAGTACATTACCTTAGGAATGCCAATGGCCTTTAGAGGAGTACAGTGTTTTCAAAATCATCTACATTCAAGTGGTTGTTTAACCATCCTCAATTATGACACAACTGTGGAATGCCAATGGCCGTCCTATACCGACAATCAGTCACTCGAATTATAAGCCTACCTACCACTAAAGCATATGCTGAAGATACTTCACTCTTCCTTTTTGATGTCTTTCCATTCCCTTGGCATTACTATCACATAGACCATTCTCACCCAAGTGAAGAGTGACTATATCCTTTGCATGTTACCCAAAACTCCTAGTTTCCTTGCCTACCTATGTTGTAAGCCCTTCATCAAATTAGTATGAATAATTACTAAGCTTAATTACCATTAAAAATCTCATTTCGTAAGTTGGATGGATGCCAGTCGGCTGTTAAAAGGCTACCAGTCAACTGGTGGCTCTTTGAAATCCTCAGGTGTAGGACAGTAAGCTACTAGTCGGCTGCCAACAGGTCTGCAGTTAGCTAGTTGTTTACTGGAATTCGCCTTGGGCCAAATAAAGGCAAGACAATCGACTACGAGGATAGCCAGTTGACTGCTTAGTGCAAACCTAGGCCCCATAGTCGACTGCTAGGAAGCTAGTAGTTGGCTGCTAAGCTTATGTCTATACTTTTGAGTTTCCAAGAACATAACAGTCAACTGTCCCATGCTTAACGGTCAGTTGTTATGCTCCGCTGCAATTTAGAAAATGTAATTTTGATAACACCTAGTCCAGAATGCATTCCATGTTGAATTCTAAACACATGAGCTTAATTTCCATACAACAAACTTTACTTCTAATTGAACATTTCTCAGCTCAGACATGGTGCAATCAAGGAAAACTAGCCTATATCTCTAGATGAACAAAACCCAGCCCTTA
The DNA here is from genome assembly GCA_031216115.1 of Senna siamea. Classification (NCBI taxonomy): domain Eukaryota; kingdom Viridiplantae; phylum Streptophyta; class Magnoliopsida; order Fabales; family Fabaceae; genus Senna; species Senna siamea. The sequence goes on along the minus strand of CM062355.1, from coordinate 12,551,793 downwards.
TAATTAATTACAAGCACACCTATGAGTATACATTTCAGCAACACAACATCCAATAGTAGTGGAAAAATGTTCAGAACATAGGTTTAACCCCAACTCAGCCTAAACATTTAATAAAATACATTTTGAAGCAGTTCAAATCACATTATTTAGTAATATTCTACATTTCAGAAAGATAGGGGTTTGGGATGGATTGCTACCTTGATTTCCGTACAAATGGATGTATTAATGTATTAGAAGGCTCTCCTCTTTCTGTAGGACTGATTTCTTGCCTCAAATCTGCTCTTTCCTCAGTAAAAATTCCCTCTTCAAGCCTTAGCTCATCCCTTTCTCTCTCTAGCTACCACCTCAGCTTCTCTCTCTAAAAATTTGGTATGCTGAAAGTGTGGGGGTTTAGAGCTTCAGCTAGGATTTAGGAGAGTTTGGGGAAAATGCTATATGGTCCCTAAGCTCTTTTGCACTCTTAAACTCACTCATTTTTCCCTTTTCAATTGAGTCCTTAACCTCTTCTTGCTAAACCTTCATGTATTTCCTTTCAATTTAGTCCCTAGCCAATACAAATATATGAAATTAATGCAATATACGCATGCATTAAGATTAAATTAACAATTAGTAAACGTCTCTTTAAGCATATTTGGAGTAGATGTTACATTTCTCCCCTCCTAAAAATTAATTTCGTCCTCAAAATTAAAATATACCTATTCAAATAATTTCATATGGGACTTCCCCATGTTTTTTTTCTTTCTCCCATGTTACCTCTTGTTGAGATGACTGATCGCATGAGACCTTAACCAGAGGGATGACCTTACTCCTCATTTGCTTGACCTCATTCCCAATGATTCTCAATGGTTTCAGATGATAAGTTAAATTTTCTTTTAACTGTACTATAGTAGCATCAAGAATGTGGGATGGGTTATGGATATATTTTCAAAGTCGCAAAATATGGAAAACATTATGGAGGTTCAATAAGAACGGGGATAAGGCTATTTGGTATGTTGATTGACTAACCTTTCTTAGGATTTGGAATGGCTCAATATACCTTGGATTGAATTTTTTAGACTTAATGACTCTACCTATACCAGTAATCGGAGATGCCCTAAGGAAAACATGATCCCTTTCATTGAATTCCAGTGGTCTCTTCTTTTTGTCAGCATGTTTCTTCTGCCTATCTTGAGCCCAAGTCATCTTATCCTTGATCATCCTAATTTAGTGTATAGTTTGTTGAACCAACTCTAGTATGACAATTGTCTTTCCCCTACTTCAAACCAACACAGAGGTGATATACACTTTTTCTCATATAAGGCTTTATAAGGTGGCATCCCTATGCTCGAATGGAAACTGTTGTTGTATGAGAATTCTATCAATGCTAGACATTGATCCTAACTACCACGACACTCTAAGGCACATGACCTAAGCATATCCTCTAAGTTCTGAATGGTTCTTGATGTGTCTTATTTTATACATAATTGCTTAATGTGAATTGTCCATTTTATGAGCATTTTATGTAATTTTATTCTAAAAATCACCTAAGTTGCGTTATTTTTCATTTTCAGGCATTTTATCAAGTGATCATCAGCAAACAGAGTAATTTTGGGCCTAAAAAGCCTTCAGAGCACTCAAAATAGGCCATTTGGGTTAATTTTGCTTATTAAACATTGGACTGGGCTAATTGGGCCTTGGACCAAGCTAGGAAGAGGAGAAAAGGAGCTGACCCACGTGAAAAAGCCAAGCAGACCTGTGCAATGCATTTTTGGAGCGGATACGAATAGTACCCAAGCAAAAACCCAGACCCGTGCGCGAAGTAAGAAACCTGAGAGAGATATGAGAATCACGCATCATCTAGACAGCTTTCCATGGCAGCGCGACGACATTTCGTTGTCAGGGGATGACGAGTGGGACACCTTCGTCCAAGCCAGCCACCGAAAGAGAAGGTGAGAGACCCGGTTTGCGATCTGTCTGAGGTTGAGCTCTTCTGCCTTCCCTTAGATCACTGGCCACCACAACTTCCCGGATCATGAGATTTGTGATGGGCATGAGGATCTGACCCGTCTGAATTTTTAGCTAATTCCGCCGCCGTCCGTCTCAGATGTCACTGGAAACTGACCCTTCATCGCTTAGTGCCTCCCTTGCGACCCTCCACCTCAGCTCTAGCCGTCGCTGCTACCATTTTTTATCGGGTACCTGAGGACTCAGGATCCGACCCGTTTGACCAGGCCCACGACCAATTTTCCTAGATAGCTTTGGAGTTTTTTTTTTGACATTTTTTGGTAGTTTTCTAGTGAGATTTTGGTAGTTATGGTGACCAATCTGTGCAGCTAGCATTAGGCAAATAAGACAGAGGCGTGTATAATTTTTACTATTTTTATCTCCTGTATAATTAATTGTTTGATGAATTTTCTGATAGATTATCTACTGTTGGAATTATATGTTGTTGTAAATACGTGTGGCTGAATTTGTAAAATTCATTGAGGTCCATGATTGTGTTAGTATTTTGTTTAATCTATATGGATATTAATTTTGACGTTGTAATCTTCTTCGCGGTTATGCATGTACTGTTTAAGTCTTCATTGTGAGACGTCGTTGTGAATGCTAATTTGATTTCTTTTTGAGATCAAGAGATGATAATTGAAATTGGAACCTAATTGCAGAGAACAATTAATTTTTGCTTAGAGATGAGGTTAATTAATTGCTGGATTAATGAGTAGCTATCCTTAATAGTGGTGAATTAGACCGATAAGGCTGATCTGAAATCAATCATTAGGAAGAGATTCCAGTGGTAGATTCTTAGATTTGGAAATTTAATTGTCTCGAGAGGGAAATTGAATTAAACTTAGAATTCACTCACAGGTAGCATAGTCAAATTCAGTAATCCATTATCCTTTATGTGTTTGCCATCCAGTATAGGTTCCATGATGGATTTGCATTTCCTGCCTTCGTATATTTTCTTCCGTTCCTTGTTGCTAGTAGTTTAATGCACTTAGTTAATTATTAGGATTAGTTAGAAATCAATCACTTTAATTGACAAGCTAGATAACAGAGAATAAATAGTAACTCTGGGCTTTCCCGTTCCCGAGGAATACAACCTTGATACTCACCATTGCACTAGGCTACATAGATAGGTTCACTGCCTTAGGTGTAGTTGCTTAGGTAGCATTGCCAGCATACATCAAATTTTTGGCGTTGTTGCCAGGGATTATTTGTGAAAACTAAAGTGAAATTGCTATTTCTTACTTTAGCCACTTTTATTTCTTTTATTTTGTTTTTGTTTCTAGTTAGTTTTTTGTTTTGTTCCATTTGTCTTGTTTTTGTTTCTTCTATTTTTTTTATCTATTGTTTTTTATTTTTGTTTTGATTTATTACTCTTTGATCTGGTTGTTGGGTTGTTTCACTGTTGTTGGTTTTAGGTAATTTATAACCATGGATTCTTTATCAGTCTTAGCAGCTCAAATACAAAGGGAGCTTCTGGTCAAACAGATTTACCAATCCCTAATGCCAGTTCGGCCTGCACAATTTGGTTTTGAGTTCTTTGGTGACCCGCATTATAGTGAACACTGTGATGTCAGAGATTTCAACTGGAAAAATGGCACTACCTAGGATTCACTTGATTTTCAATGGTTGTACCAACAACAACACTAACAGCAAACTACTCTAAATTAATTTCCTCTAGGGCAAGAGAATGAATCCAATTTAGAGGAAATAATCATGAAGTATATGTCCACTTTAAAGAGCAGGTTCCAGCAGATAAACACAATCCTTAAAAGTCAGCAGGCCTCCATTCAGAACATGGAATACCAAATAGGCCAAATTTTTAATATGCTGGCTGAGACACAGCCAAAGATGCTCCCCATCACCATATAGTCAAAACTAAGGGAGCATTGTGATGTTATCACTCTGACGTATGGTAAGCAAGTATCTGACCTTTTAACATTGATTGATGATGATTATACTCTTGTGCAGGATATGCCAGTCAGTGAGGAGCCAAAACCTGAGGGGAGTAACCCAGAGCAAGCTCATGATATTTCCGTAATTTTTATGGATGGTTCAGATGATATTGTTGAGTCTAAATTACAAAATTTTTTGTTAAATAACCCTTCGAAGATAACATTGCAAGGAAATGAGGAAGAGTTGTCTAACAAGAAAGTGTTGGAACAACTAGCTGAATTACTGGCTACTGAGCCCAGCAATTTTATTGAGCTTAGTAGCTATACTAACTTCTCTGTTTCTTGTGACAGGTCAGAATTACAAAAGGTGAAACGTTTGATAGAGGACTCCCCAATATTGCAATTGAAAGAATCACCTAAGCACTTAAGTTGCACCATTCTGTATGAGGTAGAGAAGCTACAATTGATGTCAACAGCTGACCTGATCCCTACTGAAAGGGATATAACTTTAGCCTCTCTTAGAGACCACCTCAAGCCACTTGCTTTCAAGATTCCTCCTCCTATCCCGTTCCCACCAAAGCGGGACAAAACTTAAGCAATTTTATTTTATTTCATTTCATTTTATTTTCTGCTAATAATAATTTAAGGCTATTTGATTTTTTTTTGTTTTTTATTTTTCTGTTTCTTTTTCTTTTGGGATACCCTTTTGTTGTACAATGAGGACAGTGTAACCGTCAAGTGTGGGGTGGTGTGCTGCTATTATTTTGACTCCTTTTTCCTCTGTTAGTTTAGGATACTACATATTGATGCTACTTTTTGCTGATGTTGTATTTGTGCTGATAGTAGATATAGGACAGGATACTTGATTTTGCTTAACTATATGCACTTAAGTTTTGTTTGTATTTGAAGCATTTAGAATTTAGTTTACGAATTGGCAAAAATTTTTTCTGTTAATTCATGTTGGAAAACAATTAGTGATGTTTAATGCATCATCTTGGTCGAGTTATACCGGTCACCCTGATCGGGTTATTCAGGTGGTACTTAATTATTTTTCAAATTGTGAGAATTTTGATTTAGTGTGTTGATAATGCAATTGTATGAACTTCTTAACTTACAATTCAGTTGAAATTTTCTTTGAAACCAGATGCAATCTTACCACACTCTAATTGTGAGATTTGAGCCTATTTTGAGCATTCATTACAAGTATGCTCCTGACTTGTTCATTTGAGTGTACATTTTTCTTGATTTTACCTCTAGAACTTGATTTATAATGCTTGTTGAAGTTGCATGAACTTTTGAATATTAGGAGATGATTTGGGTAACTTAGGATTCACTTCTTTTGGCCAAAAAGCCTACCCTCTATGTTTCCCTTAGTTGGCCACTTTTGAGCCTTAACATTTCCTCCACTTTTTACACCTATACACCTCACATTACTTTTCTCTACATCATCTTCTTTTTCACCTTATATGTTGGAAATTGTGTGATTTACTCCTCATATTTGGATTGAAATGCACTGTCTTGATTGGTAACAATTCACCAAGTATTTTCTTCAGATGCTCCCTTCAATCCAAAGTTGTTTAGTAGTAAGACTGCAAAAATACATATATATATATATAATAAGAGAGACAAAAAGAAAATAAAATAGAAAAAAATATTTTTGAAAAGCGGTCTTCATTATCTTGTTTATTGGATATGTTATTCCTTGAGCATCTCCTATTTCATTGAAAACTTAGTAAAAATTTCTTTGTTTAGCACTTTGCTGCTTTCAATCCTTTGAGTCTTCACCATGTTGAAATTGCATGACTTCTAGCATATCTATCACCTCTTCCTAAAATCTTTCCTCACCTTTATCTTAACCACTTTACAACCTTTTCAAGACCCTTTGATATTGGTGTTCAATTGTTCACAATAACAGAGATGAGATTTATAAGCCAGCATATGGTAGACAAATTCTTGTGAAATAGCTTAAGGGATTTGTGCGTTACCTTTATACACTTTGAGTGATCCTTGTGAAGCTTTGGTTCTTAAATTTTTTTATTGAATTGCAGGCTAAGTTATGTATGCATTGTTATTATTTCCATCCTGTGTTAAGGTTGTGCAATTTGATTTATGATTGAGTTTCACTTGGGATGTGTTAGATATCATTATTTGTGGTTTATTTATGATTTTTGACAACTATTTCTATTTGTTTAAAGACTGAGTTAGTGTTTGCTTGAGGACAAGAAAAATCTTAAGTGTGGGGTGATTTGATGTGTCTTATTTTATACATAATTGCTTGATGTGAATTGTCTATTTTATGAGCATTTAATGTAATTTTATTCTAAAAATCACCTAAGATGCATTATTTTTTTTTTCAGGCATTTTATCAAGTCATCATCAGTAAATTGAGCAATTTTGGGCCTGGACAGCCTAAAGCACTCAAAATAGGCCATTTGGGACAATTTTGCTTATTAGGCCTTAGACAGGGCTGGAAATAGGAGAAAAGGATCAGACCTACGTGAAAAATCCAAGCAAACCAGTGCCACACATTTTTGGAGCGGATAAGAATAATACCCGATCAAAAACCCAGATCTGTACGTGAAGTAAGAAACTTGAGAGAGAACCAAGAACCACACGTCATCTGGGTGGCTTTCCATAGCAGCGCGGCGACGTTCCAATGTCAGGGGATGACGATCGGGACACTGCCATCAAGCCAGCCACCAGCGCCAACACAATAGAGATTCGTAAGAGAAGGCGCAAGTCCCATATAGCGATCCATTCAAGTTTGAGCTCCTCTACATCTTTTTCTACGATCCACGGTCGTGATCGCCTCGCAACCTTCAACACACCACCACCGTGAATCGCCGGATCACGAGATTCGTGACAGACATGAGCATTCAAATCATCTACGTTTTCAGCTGATTCTGTCACCGTCTGTCTGAGCTACCACCAAAAACTGACCCTCTGTTGCTCAGTGCCTCCCCCACGACCCTCCACCTCAGCTCTAGCTGCCATTGCTACAGTTTTCCTTCAGGTACCTAAGAACTTAGGATCTGACCCATTTGACCTGACCGGTGACCTATTTTACTGGATAGCTTTAGAGTTTATTTTTCTAGTAATTTTTTGATGAGATTTTGGTAGTTTTCTGGTGACCAATCTGTGCATCTACCATTGGGCAAATGAGAAGACAGGGGCGTGCATAATTTCTACTGTTTTTATCTCCTATATAATTGACTATCTGATAGATTTTCTACTTTTGGAATTGCGTGCTGTTGTAAATATGTGTGGCTGAATTTGTAAAATTTATTGGGGTCCCTGATTGTGTTGGTATTCTGTTTCATCTGTATCGATATTGATTTTGATGTTCTGATCTTCTTTGCGATTATGCATGTACTATTTAAGTTTTCATTGCGAGACGTCGTTATGAATGCTAATTAGATTTCTTTTTGAGATCGAGAGATGTTAATTGAAATTGGAACCTAATCGCAGAGAACAATTAATTTTTGCTTAGAGATGAGGTTAATTAATTACTGGATTAAGGAGTAGTTATCCTTAATAGTGGTGAATTAGACCGATAAGGCTAATCTGAAATCAATCATTAGGAAGAGATTCCAGTGGTAGATTCTTATATTTAGAAATTTAATTGTCTCGAAGGGGAAATTGAATTTAACTTAAAATTCACTCAAAGGTAGAATTGTCAAATTCAATAATCCATTATCCTTAGTGTGTTTGCCAACCAATATAGGTTCCCTGATGGATTTGCATTTCCTGCCTTCGTATATTTTCTTTCGTTCCTTGTCGCTGGTAGTTTATTGCACTTAGTTAATTATTAGGATTAGTTAGAAATCAATCACTTTAATTGCCAAGCTAGATAACAGAGAAAAAATGGTAACTCTGGGCTTTCCCATTCCCGAGGAATATAACCTTGAAACTCATTATTGCACTAGGCTGCATCTATAGGTTCACTACCTTAGGTGTAGTTGCTTAGGTAGCATTGGCAGCACACATTAGTTCTCTCAGTTTAGCCATTTGTTTGGGGATGATATGCAGTACTCAGATTCAACCTAGTACCAAAGGCTTCTTGGAAGGCTTTCCAAAATCTAGAGGTAAATCTAGGGTCCCTATCTGAGACAATGCTAGTAGGGATTCCATGGAGTCTCACTATCTCCTAGATGTATAGCTGTGCTAACTTGTCCATGGAGAAATTGATCATAATGGGTAGGAAATGTGCAGACTTAGTCAATCGGTCTACTATCACCCAAATAGCATCATTTCCTAACTGTGTCCTTGGAAATCCCACTACAAAATCCATAGAGATTTTATCCCACTTCCATTTAGGGATATGTAAAGGTTGCAATAACCCAGTAGGTTTTTGATGTTCAATCTTCACCTACTGACACACCAACCACTTAGCGACATACTCAAAAATTTCCTTTTCATGCCTGGCCACTAGAATCTTCCCTTCAAATCTTGGTACACCTTGATGGCACCAAGATGAATAGTATAGTCACTCTTATGGGCTTCTTCTAAAATTTTCTCTCTCATTTCCCCTACGCTTAAGACATAAGCCTTGTTCTGGAAGGTCATTACCCCATTAGCTTCCTTATGGGACTTTAGGAATCTATCCCCTTTTTAGGCCTTTAGGATTTGATTCCTAAGGTCACTCTTGATCCATATTTCACCTAGACTTATTCTATCTAGTAGCACTAATGCGACTAAGCTCAAATTTCTAAACTTTGCTATCAAACTCATCTCGCTCACTATCATTTGAGTTACATAGAGGGATTTCCTACTCAGGGCATCTGCCACAACATTGGCCTTGCCTAGATGGTATTTTAACTTAAAGTCATAGTCCTTAATGAACTTCATCCATCTCCTCTGTCTCATGTTTAGCTCCTTCTGATCAAACAGGTACTTGAGACTTTTGTGGTCACTAAATACCTCAAACCTAAACCTATAAAGGTAATGCCCCCAAAATTTTAAGGCAGAAACTATGGATACTAGTTCTAGGTCATTAGTAGGGTAGTTACTCTCATGAGGCCTTAATTGTCTAGAAGCATAAGCCACTACTTCCCCCCTTACATCAAGACATAACCTAGACCTTTCTTGGAAGCATTGCAGTATAGCTCAAACCTATCCAAAGGATTTGGGATAATTAGCACAGCTGGTAATCATATGTCCTAGGAATCTCACCTCCTCTTACCAAAACTCATATTTCTCAAGTTTTGCATACAGCTGCCTCTCTCTAACAACTTGCAACACAATCCTAAGGTAATGTTCATGCTCTTCCCTATTTCTATAATATACAAGAATATCATCAATGAACTCATTCTTTCATCCTTCTTTTTCACAAACAACACCAGTGCACCCCATGATGAAGCACTGGGTCTAATGAACTATTTCTCTAGAAGGTCTTCTATTAAGTTTACTTAGCTCTAAGGGAGACATCCTATATGGTGCTATAGAGATTGGTCTCGCCCTAGGAACTAACTCTATAGAGAATTTTACTTCTCTCTTCGGTGGAAGGCTAAAAATCTCCTTGGGAAAGACATCAGAAAACTTTTTAACTATAGGGCTGTTATCAACTTGTGCTGACTCTCAACCTCAAGAGAACATATGAAACATAATCATTGGATCTTTTCCTCAGTACCCCTATTCATAGGTATGGTATCCATAAAAGTCACAGACTTCTCATAACAATTTAAAACCACTTTATTAAAAGATTGCCAATCCATTCCTAAGATAACATCTAAACATACCAAAGGCAGACAGATAAGGTCAATAGCAAAGGCTTATTTTCAACAATAATGGGATAGTTTAGGCAAGTTAAAGAAGTCAAAACATGTTTTATAGTCGCAGTATAAATAGACAAATCATATGGTAGTTTGGTCACAAGTAGGCTCAACTTTTCCACACATTCATGTGAAATAAAGGAATGAGTTACGCTAAAATCATACAGTACAATTAAAGGAATATCTTTTATAAAACAATGACCTTTGATTGAATCATCGGATTGACCCACTTCTTTGCCTTTGAGAGTGTAGACTTTCCCCCTATTTAGAGGCTTAGGGGCCTCAGCTATTTTCTTCCATAATGGGTATTCTTTGCTATAGTGTCTTGGCTTACCACACTTGTAGCAAACATTTTTTCCAAGTAGATAGGGCTTATTCCCATGATTCTTCCCACACTTAGGGCAACCATTCAAAGTAGTTTGCCCACCCATGGGCTTCTTCCCAGTCTGGAGCTCTTTCCCTTTAGTAGGTTCTTTTGGCATTTTCCTCTTAAGGGGGTTACACTCCATTCTCCCCTTAGCAACCTTTGCTAGGCCTCCCGCAACTATGTGACACTTGTTTGCTAATAGGGCATAGTTCTTTATCTCCATAGGAGCTACAACATTTTTTCAACTCCTAGTTCAGCTCAGCCTATAAGTGTATGGCCTTTCATGCCTCATCTTTTCTCACTTGCAAGTAAGAGGAAAACTTAGATAGCTCTTCAAATTTAGCTAGATAATCATCAAAAGACATACCTCCCTACCTGATCTTCATAAACTCGATCTCCTTCTCATTCCTCACACTCTGAGGAAAATACTTCTCTAGAAAAGCATCCTTATAAGAGCCTTAGGTGATCTAGACTCCTTGGGCCTCCATTAACTGCTTAGCCCCACTCCACCGGTGCTCAGCCTCCCTAACCAGCATATAAGTGGAGAACTGCACCTTATGAGCCTCAGTACTCCCTAGCACGCAAGTATTTTCACCATTTCTGCCAACCATTCGGTAGACAAATTTGGGTTGAACTCACCTTTAAAGGAAGATGGCTTAGCTTTTTAAAACTCAGCCCACCCCTTGTAAGCTTGATCTCTTACTAGTTCTCCCTTAGGGTTAGGGTTCCTACCTCCATTCCAATCCTTCTACAGCTGTTAGACTACCTTAGTGGTGGTAGCTACCTGTTGTGTGGCAGCAGCAGCCTATTGGGTGGCAGTGGCAACCTGTTCCCTCATGGCCTCTACCATTCCCACTAGGGTTTGCATTACCCCGGCCAAACTGGCTTCTCCATCCTTGTCCCTTGTACCATTTCTCCTAGGAGGCACCATACTTCACTCTACAAAATAGATATTATTGAGGTGATTAGTCTCAATAACAGATATTTATAAGAGAATATATGGCTCCAACTAGAAATATTGCACACCCCAACCTAGCACTCCATTCCTTAACTCAAAAAATAGCATAGGTAGTCAACTGCCATGGCTCAGCTAACTAACTTGTAGTAGCCTTTATCCTGAGAAATATACCCATATACCTAATTTGAATTTATCACTATCGAGTCAGCTATGTGCCAACCATGGCAGCTATGCTCTGATACCAGCTAATATGTTAACACCTCTAGTAGCACACCCTTATCCATGATTTTTTTATAATTAATTAAAAGATATAAAGTATAGTTATATCATAACGATGTGTCACCATTACCTTTACTAGAGTAATATTAAAACTTTTTATAATTTGATTTCGTCGAGTCCATCTTGGGTCGGGTCTCAGCTATCAGGCTTCACTCACTCTCGCAGTAGAATAGAATATATAAAATACACCTGAATTAACTATACACAAACATGTATTCTTAGTTAAATATAGCTAAATAACTATTGGGCATGAAGGCAACAATCCTGCCACTTATGGCCCCATCAGTTTTTCTAAACATTAGTTCATATACATCTAAATTTAGATAGGCTATATAAGAGATATTCTATACTAGCCTTTTCAAAAATCATAAAGACTAGTACAATGTTAACATGTGCCTATACTATCTCAAAATAAATTAATCAATTTCATGCACCCCCTAGTGGGTACTTCTTCCTAGGTTACCTCTCTTCAGCCACAGGACCTACACATCTGATACATGCTAGCACTAAGGTGAGAAATGAATCTCAGTAGCAATGCAACTCATCTTTAAAAATTTACCAGCCTGTACCACCATGATCACATGAAAAACTCTACATTCTTTCATCATCATAAAAATATAAAACATACTAGTGGGATGTAATGCATGTAATGTTTAATCAAATCATTTACTCGAACATATTAAGTGCATTTAAAACATTTTAGCTTTCAAACATAGGGAATGCATTCATCATCGTTATCATTATAAATCATCTTCATAGGGTAATAAATATGCCTTTTGAGCAGGAGAAAACAATCACATCTTATGAGTTATCGGGAGAGTTGCCTAATAGCAACTCCACGTACCACTACTTACATGAATGAGCTATCTTGGTGATATTACGCCACTACAGTAAAATACTACACTAGTACATTTAAGGTGTCCCCTAGCTGGATCCACTTGTAAAATCTCAATAACTCATAGGATTACGGTATTCCTTCGAATAGATCCTATCTTCTCTACTTTCATAGATTATGAGGCTATAGGGTCAACACCATTCCTCCGAGGTGGATCACCCTCTAGACTTTATCCTCTCCGCTTCTACGGATCATGAGGTATGAAGTCACCACTATTCCTTCAAAGTGGATCACACTCTCGATACACTATTCCCTAACATATACAGTAGGGTGATTTAGCTTGTGCCCAAGGTTATGCTTTAACATTAAGTATGTGTTCTCTTAATAACCTTTAGAAGAGTATACTAACTTAGGGTTCACAACCGTTATGGTGTTTTCAAAATCATCTACATTCAAGTGGTTGTTTAACCATCCTCAATTATGACACAACCGTGGAATGCCAACGGGCGTCTCATACCAATAATCATTCACTCGAATCACAAGCCTACCTACCATTAAAGCATATGCCTAGAATACTTCACTCTTCCTTTTTGATGTCTTTCCACTCCCTTGGCATCACTATCACAAGGACCATTCTCATCCAAGTGAAGAATGACTCTATCCTTTGAACATTACCCAAAAATTCTAGTTTCCTTGCCTACCTATGTTGTGAGCCTTTCATCAAATTAGTAAGAAGAATTACAAGCTTGATTACCATTAAAAATCTCATTTCACAAGTTGGAGGGCTGCCAGTCGATTGTTAAAAGGCTAGCAATCAGTTTTTGGCTCTTTGTAATTCGCAGGTGCAGGACATTAAGCTACCAGTCGGCTGCTAGCAAGGTAGTAGTCGGCTGGTTGTTTACTAAAATGCATCTTGGGCAAAATAAGGGTACAACAGTCGACTACGAGGATGGCCAGTCAACTGCTTAGTGCAAACCCGGGCCCGTCAGTAGACTACCAAGAAGTTGGCAGTCAACTGTTAAGCCTCTGTCTGCACTTCTGGGTTTCCAGGAACATGACAGTCAATTGCCCCATGCTCAGTAGTCAGCTATTATGCTCTGCTACGGTTTAGAAAATGTAATTTTGATAATACCCAGTCCAGAATACATTCCATTTTCAATCTAAACACATGAGCTTAATTTTCATACAAAAAACTTTGCTTCTAATTGAACATTTCTCATCAATCAGCTCAGACATTGTGTATTCAAGGAAAACTAACCTATATCTCTAGATGAACACAACCCACCCCTTCCAATCAATTACAAGCACATATATGAGCATACATTTCAGCAACACAGCATTCAATAGCAGTGGAAAAACGTTCAGAATGTAGGTTTAACCCTAACTCAGCCTAAACATTATGTAAAATACATTTTCAACTAGTTCAAATCACATTGTTCAATAATATTCCATATTTCAAAAAAGTGAGGGGTTTGGGATGGATTGCTACCTTGATTTCCTTTCAAATGGATGTAAATGATGCATCAGAAGACTTTTCCCTTGCTGTAAGACTGATTTCTAGCCTCAAATCTGCTCCTTCTTCAGAAAAAATTCCCTCCTCAAGCCTTAACTCGTCCCTTTCTCTCTTTAGCTACCTTCTTAGCTTCTCTCTCTAAAAATTTGGTATGCTGGAAGTATGGGGGTTTAGAGCTTCAGCTATGGTTTAAAGGAGTTTAGAGAAATTTCTATCTAGTCCCTAAGCTCTTTTTCACTCTTAGACTCACTTATTTTTCCCTTTTGCAATTGAGTCCCTAACCCCCTCTTGCTAAACCTTCATGTATTTCCTTTCAATTTAATCCCTAGGCTAATGCAACTATATGAAATTAATGCAACATATACAAGCATTAAGATTAAATTAAAAATTAGCAAATGTCTCTTTAAGCATATTTGAAGCAGATGCTACAGATTGTTAGGCTCACAGTGAGCTACTAGTCGACTGCTAAACCTATAACAATCGACTGGCTGCTCTTGAGTTGGCTTCTCATTTTAGACAAAGAGCTAGCAACCAACTGCAGTGATGGAACAGTTGACTGAAAGCCCAAAATGACAGAAAATGAACTATATACCTTGATTTTTATGGAGAATTGGCTCAAAACCTCACCCAAACACAAGAGTAAAACCTGAGATGTATTGGCAACATGTAACATTCGAGTTATAATTTACTCAGATATGATGTTCCTTGTAAGAATCACATTGGACATGGCAATCCTTGTGATAATGAAAAAAAAGGAAAGGAATGCATGAAAGTGAAAAAGGAGGGGAGTATTCCCAGGGTATACATTAGGATAAATAGGCTCATGATCAAGTGACCAATTTTTGGTATAGGACTGTCGTTGTGCAATTCATAGTTGTACCTTAAATTAGGATGGTTAAACATCCACTTGAACTTAGATAGTTTTGAAAATGCCGTGATGGTTACGAACTCTAAGTTAGTGTAATTTTCAAGGCCATTAAAGTGGACAAGTACTTAAAGTTAGACATAAATATGGTGTGAGTCGAATCATCCTTATATATACCTTAGTGATAGCGTACCAAGAAATAATCCCAAGAGTTAAACAAGTAGTCCCCTATGGGGTAGAAAGGTAAGTAATTCCCACTGTATATAGAAAGATCTACAGTAAGGGCAGTGACCACATCACACGTAATCCCCTATAAGGTAGAAAGGAAAGTAGGTTCTCACTGTATATGGAATGATCTATGGTAAGGGCAGTGACCACATGGTACTTGGATCCACTGGGGTACACTCCAGATAGTACCAAAAAGATGTAAGGTGGCTGAATAATCACAAAGTTAAGTTATGTATATGGGTATGAAGTGGTATGTGGAGGCAGTCGCTGGGTAGTGCTCCTGATAAATCTCATTATATGTTTAATTCCTGTTCATATTTTTAAAGAACAATATGTTGATGTTACCCTTTGGCATGTATGAGATGAAATTTTTATGATAAAGCATGAGATTAAGATGACATCCCATGATGATTTAATTTTACATATTTTAAAGTAAATGCATACACTCAAACACAAATCAAGACATCATAATTCATACATTGCATCTCAATAGTACATGTCATGCTTTGAATTTGAGATGAGAAATGTAGAGTATTTCTGTATAATTACAGCAGTACAAGTCAGCAAATTTTAAAATAGGTACCGGCTAGGGATAAAGGTAACCTAAGGAAAGGTACCCTCTATAGGTATTTTGAGCAGTATAGCTAGATAGCTTGGGCTTTTACTTTAATGGGCTAGCCTTTATGATTTTTGGAAGTGTTAACATAATGTATTTCATGTATCGCTTATAGCATATGTAGGATTATAGAAATTGACTAGATTAATTAGTGAACACTTGGATGGGGATCGTGAGTGACAGAGATGTTGTCTTCATGCCCCAATAGTTATTCTATGTTAATTATGAAAGTATTTAAGCATAATGCTTGTGTATATATATATAGCTAGAGTAACTTATGTATCATATTATTTTATTTCGCTGCGAGATTGAGTGTAAAACCGAGTGTAGAGACCCGACCCTAACGTCACTTAGATAATTAACTTGTAAAAAGTTTTAAATTTACTTGGGTAGATGTAAAGTAACACATTACTAAGGTAATATATATTATATCTTTTAAAGAATTAAAAGAGACTCTAGGCTAAGGGGTGTTACGGGCATTACACCTAAGATTGGACAAGTGGGAAACCAAGCTTATAATAGTTGGCTTGAATTTCTGAGAAATAAACCTCCTTCCTTTAAGGGTGGATTTAACCCATAAGCAGCTGTAGAATGGCTTCAAGAGATAGAGAAACGATTTGACATCTTAGGGAACAATGATGAACAAAAAGTATTGTTCGCCACCTATATACTCATTGGAGAGGCAGAATATTGGTGGAGAGGGGCTAGACAATTATTGGAAGCCCAAGGAACCCAGATTACCTGAGAATCATTTAAAAGAGTGTATCTGAAAAAATACTTCCTTGAGGATGTGAGGAATCAAAAAGAAATTGAGTTCACACAGTTGAAACTGGCTAGTATGACTTTTAAGGACTACTTAGATAAATTCAAAGAGTTGTCTAAGTTCTCTCCTTATTTGGCACTTCATCCAAATGAGATGTGGAAAGCTATGCATCTAGAAGTTGGGTTGCGGTTTAAGTTAAAAAATGTTGTTGCTCCGTTTGAAATTAGAAACGTTGCTATACTAGTAAACTTTACTTAATCCCCTCACAAGAGTTTTATTTTCCTTAATCCTCACGCTACACTCTTTCTTTTTTCTATCCTTAATTATTATTCTTTAATTGCTGTAAGTGTACTTTTAAGTACAATTTGCATTTCCTTGCAAGCTTAGGTGAGCCACTCGAGCATGTTAAAGGAAAGAAGGAAGGAAGGAAGGAATTTGCCAGCCTCATGCTTACATGCAAGGGGGTATGGTTCACGTAACTTCACATTTGGCTTCATAATTTAACTCCCATGCACACTCTTCATGCTAAAGGAAAGAAAGAAAAAGGAAGAAGTTCATGCTAGCTACATTCTACACATAAATCATACAGCTTCTTCCACACAAGCTTATCCATCTCTCGACCATGCAAGCTGCACGTTTTGGGATGACACTTCTTATATCTAATCCTATTTGCTCCCACCGTGCACCCACGTGTGTATTTTATTTTAAAGGAATTTTGCACTATCCTTGCTGCATGCATAGATATATGTATTTTTAACTCCACCCCTTGTACTAGTCTACTCCTTCATGCAAGACTCCATTTCCATGCAAGGCACATGTGGGTTTTCCCCCACTTTGAGCACATTAGAGGCAACACAAGGGAAGGGAAGAAGACTTGTCTTACACGTCTATTTTTCCTCTCTTCCACCTCCCACCAACCGTACCCTTCCATTCCCAATTGTCTTTGCCTTATGCCTATCTTTGTGTGTTTACTTCACACAAATTCTACACTCTTTGCTCCATCGTACGCCCACACATTTTTAACTATTATCATTTTCCTTGTTTATTGAAATTAAATTCTGCACTTTTGTATTAGCTATTTTCTTTTTCTTAATTATCATGGCTGCACGTCTTTTTCTTTTCCTCACGTGGTACACCATAGGCTCATATAGGTTTGCTTAGAATTCATTCCTTATAGCCTTCACGGTTGGCTAGGATAAGAGACCAAATTCCCTTATACTTTTGTTTGACTTCACTGAATGCATGTGTATTTATATATATATATATATTGGATGCTAACCCTCTTCCTTGCCTTCAACAATTACACGTGCATGTATATGAAATTTGTTGTGCTCTTCTCTCCTTTGGCAATTCAGTTAGAAAATAGGAAAAATAATTCAAGCATGTTAAATGTATCAAGCTCTTCAAGTATCTAACTTTTTATTCGGTGTTTTCCTTTAGCCCATTTATTCTAACCATTAAATTACACAAGCAATTCACCACACTTTATGGCAACTCATCCAATTAATTAAGGGAACATTAATTTAGAATAATCAAGAAAATATGGGGTGTTACAGCCGCAGCAAAGCAAGTATTGACTTCTTTAGGCTACTTAAATTGTCCCCTTGTTGTTGAAAATAAGCCTTTCATTGTTGACCTTATTTGTTCACCTTTGGTGGAATTGGATATTATTTTCGGGATGGATTGGTTGTCTGTAAACAATGTAGTCTTGGATTGTTCTAAGAAGTCTATGACTTTTATAGATTCCATGCTTGTAAATAGGAAAACTGAGGAAGAGATCCAAAGAATAAGTTTTCTGTGTTCTTTTGAGATTGAATTCCAGCATAAACTTAATGCTATTCCTGTAATTTGTGAATTCTCATTTGTCTTTCCTGATGAAATTTCAAGTCTTCCACCTGAGAGAGGATCGAATTTTCTATAAAACTGATTCCTGGTGTAGGACCAATTTCTATAGTGCCTTATAGAATGTCTCCCTTAGAGTTGAATGAATTAAAGTTACAAATAGAAGATCTCTTAGGAAGATAGTTTATTTGGCCCAGTGCTTCACCTTGAGGATCACCAGTCTTGTTTGTAAAGAAAAAAGATAGAAGTTTGAGATTGTGTATAAACTACAGGAAATTGAACAGGGTAACTATAAAGAATAAATACCCCATCCCTAGAATAGATGATCTGTTGGACCAATTGAGAGGGGCTACTGCGTTTTCTAAAATTAATTTGAGGTCGGGGTACCATCAAATTAGAGCGAGAACAGAAGAAATACCTAAGACAACCTTTAGAACCAGAGATGGGCATTATGAATTTATTGTAATGTCATTTGGATTAACAAATGCCCTAGCTATTTTTATAAATTACATGAATCGTATCTTTAGATCCTACGTTGACCAATTCATGGTAGTGTTTATTAATGACATTCTTGTGTATTCTAAAGGTAACAAAGAGCATGAACACCATTTTAGAATTTTATTGCAGTTGCTTAGGGAAAAGCAACTATATGCTAAACTAGAAAAATGTGAGTTCTTATTGGAAGAGGTAAAATTCTTAGGTCATGTAATCACTAGAAATGGAGTGACAGTAGATCCCAGTAAGATAAAAGTGGTAGTTGATTGGGAGAGACCCACAATAGTGACAAAAATCTAGAGTTTTCTTGGATTAGCAGGGTACTATGAGAGATTCATTCAAGGGTTTTCGCAAATCACATTGCCTTTGACTAGATTGACTAGGAAAGATGCTCTATTTGTGTGGGATGTCAAGTGTGAACATAGTTTCCAAATTTTAAAAGAAAAGTTAACTACAGCACCTATCCTAACAATCTTTGATCCCTTAGGAAATTTTGAACTATATTATGATGCATCCAAAAAGGGCCTAGGTTGTGTCTTGATGCAAAATGGGAGAGTTGTCACATCTGCCTCTAGACAACTAAGACCTCATGAAGAAAATTATCCTACCCATGACTTAGAATTATCAGCCTTAGTGTTTGCCCTGAAGATCTGGAGACACTATTTGTATGGGTCAAGGTTTGAGGTATTTAGCGACCATAAAAGTCTTAAATATCTCTTTGACCAAAAAGAATTAAACATGAGGCAAAGAAGATGGATGGAACTTTTAAAGGACTATGATTTTGAATTAAAGTACCATCTAGGAAAAGTTAACGTAATGGTAGATGCTTTAAGTAGGAAATCCCTTCATGTAGTTCACATAATGGTGAATAAAATAAGCCTAATAGATAAATTTAGAAATATGAGCCTATCCACATTGGTGCTACCAGATAGGGTATATATGAGTGAATTAAAAATTGAGAACAACCTTAGAACCTAGATATTAGAGGCTCAAAGGGAAGATGGATTCTTAAAATCCCTAAAGGACCCAAGAGAATTCAGAAGAGGTATTGATGGGGTAATGACTTTCCAAGATAGGATTTATATTCCAAAGTCAGGGGGAATGAGGGGCAGAATTCTAAAATAAGCCCATAAGAGCAACTATACTGTTCATCCTGGTGCCATTAGATGTATCAAGATTCGAAAAAGAGGCTTTAGTGGCCAGGTATAAAGAAGCATATAGCTGAGTATGTTGCTCAATGTCTAGTATGCTAATAGGTAAAAATTAAACATTAAAGATCTGCAAGATTACTACAACCTCTTGAAATCCCTGAATGGAAATGGGATAAGATTTCCATGGATTTTGTAGTTAGTTTACCTAGAACTCAATCAAGAAATGATGCAATTTAGGTGATAGTTGATAGACTAAGTTTGCACATTTCCTGCCCATCAAAATAAACTTTTCATTAGATAAGTTAGCCCAATTGTATCTACAAGAAATAGTGAGACTCCACGGAGTTCCCACTAATATAGTATCTGATAGAGACCCTAGGTTTACTTCTAAATTTTGAAAAGCCTTGCAAGAGGCTTTTGGTACCAAACTTAGTTTCAATACTGATTATCATCCACAAACTGATGAGCAGACTAAAAGAGCTATTCAGACTTTAGAAGACATGCTTAGGGCATGTACATTAGAGCAAAAGGGGAATTGGAATAGAAATTTACCCCTAATAGAATTTGCATATAATAATAGTTTCCACTCTAGTATAAGGATGGCTCTTTATGAAGCCTTGTACGAAAGAAAATGTAAGTCACCCCTTGTGTTGGTTTGAGGTAGGGGAGACATAACTACTAGGGCACAAATTAGTTCAACAAACCATAGATCAAATTAAGATGATAAAAGAAAAGATGGCTAAGGCCCAAGATAGGCAGAAAAGTTATGCTAATAAAAGAAGAAGACCATTAGAATTTGTTGAAGGGGATTATGTTTTCCTTAAAGTTTCCCCTATTGCTAGTATTGGTAGTGCTATTAAGTTTAGGAAGTTGAACCCGAGATACATTGGACCTTTTCAAATCTTGAAAATGATTGGTCCATCCGCTTATCAAATTGCTTTGTCCCTATTTCTATCCAATCTCCATAATGTATTTCATGTTTCTTAACTTTAAAAATTCTTCTCAATCCTTCACATAATGTATTTCAGGCTGAATGATTAAAGATTAGGATCAAAATTGTAAGTTTTAGGTCACCTATATAAAGCCAGAAGCCAGAGTTCCCCATTATGTAAAAATTCAAAACCACTTTTAGAGAGAGAAATAGCAGTCAGGTAGAGAGAGAAAGTGAGGGAAAGGAAGCTAAATCTTTACTTTCAGTAAGAGTTGAATCTAGGGAAGTGTCTAGGAAGGAATCTAATATGTTAATCAGCATCTAAACAAAAATTTAAGGTAGCAAAATAACCCAATCCCTTTTATTTTTGAAGTTACTATTTATATAATTGAACTTGGTGATTTTAGATTTTTTTGAAAAAAAGGGATTTTTTACTTACTATTTGGTGTTTTGAATCGGTGGAAGATATTATGCATGCTTCAATTTGATTCTGAAAAGTGGGTTTTTCTACTTGAACAAAACAGAGGTTTAAACCCATATTTAAGTGAGATTAAATGATTTTTTGGACTATTTTTATGTCTAAAAAGATGCTTTTAAGTTTATCTTGAGTTCATAAATTTCAAAATGGCTTTACACACAAGTTTTTCAATAAAAATTATGGGTCAACGGCAAGTTTTAAAACATAGCATAACATAGTAGCCGACTAGTGGTCTGCAACAGTCGACTGTCGCATTCTTGAGCTGCCAAAAAATGCATAGAGAGCTATAGCAGTCGACTGCCAACCTTAGACGCTGTGTTCTTCATTTTTTCAAAATTTTTCTCAGAAGGCCAACAGCCGACTGCCATGCTTTAACAATCAACTGTTGAGCTAACAGTAAGCTAGCAGCTGACTTCCAACCCTGTAGCAGTCAACTAGCAGCAGGGTACCAGCCGATTGCCAGCTTCTGTGAATGAATTATGAACTCAATGACATGTTTTAAAGGTATTTGGTCCAAAAACCCAATTCAAGCAAGGGATTTAAACCTAGAATACAAGAAGGGTAACATGTACTTTGAACGTAAATGAAAAAGAGCAAAACCATGATGAAATTAAGAAGGAAAGAGTAAGAATGCATAAGAGAAATGAGAATTGTATTCTTAGTATATGTATTAGTGGTAGATAGGTTCATAACTGAATAACTGATTGTTGGTATGGGACAGTGATTAGAAATTCTACAATTATTGTGATAGTTGTAAATTCTAAGTTAGTAACTTATTGGCCAAGTTAAATAAAATGTCACATACTTAAAATTTCACATAACTATAGTATGCATCGAATCACCCTAATTTATATACTCATGAATAACGTTTTAGGGGGCCCTATTATGTACTTAATGTGTGGACTCAATGTGGGGACTCTATTGTACTTGGATCCACTAGAGGACGCTCCAAAATGTACACAAATATGATGTTGCAGTCGAGGATTACCAATGGGCATATGTTGTCAAAAGTTATAAAAGTACATATTCGAAAGTATGGAGTGGCTCGCTTGACGACCCTTCGATTTCTCTTATTATTGTTATTATATTATAATTATTATAATGATGGCGAAAGCCAATGAGAAATGTTCTTATTTCCTTATTTCTCTTTATATGATGTTAGATAAATGAAATTATGTTACCTATATGGTTTGACTAATTTATGAGATATATGCCCTGTGTGGTGCATATCAAGTAAATGATGCATGCAATTTTAAGTATCAAATGTAATTTTATGTAAGGCAACCCAATAATACATCATTTATATGACAATAAGAAGGATGTAGCATTACTGTATGGAATAACAGTGTTATTGCTATTAAGATTTATTCTCATTAAAAATGCTGGTTTTTTGTTAAACGGGCCCGATATCCTAAATCCTTGTTAAATTTTTACAAAGGATCAGGAGGATAGATTTTTTATATATAGGATAAGGACATATATGTATTAGGATATGTGAATTAGGAATTTACTAGCAATCTTTTGTTAAACTAACATGAGTGATAGGCTTATTGTCTCCTTACTCTAGTTAACACACTCGTATATCCATAGATATATGTTTAATGAATGACATTTGTAATATTGTAAATGAATGTGAATGTATCTATAAATGTATATTTGTTTCATTTCCATTAACTCATTCTATTTTTCGCTACGTAACCTGTGGGAACCTGAGTGTAGTAGCCCAGACTAACAGTACTTAATCATTTCACTTGGTAAGAATTTAAAATGGACTCAAGTGAAGAAAGTAGTAATTCACCAATCTTATAGTATATAGTATTATTATATTAATTAAATGACTAAAAAGGAAGTACAAGATTAGAGGGTTATAGGATATGTAGGAGAACTATCCATTAGTAGGAATTAAAGTGAAAAGGGGTTTGAGTGGCAGGCTTGTTGCCTCCTTACCTTATGTGTGAATCTAAATTTCATGTACGAGGAACATATATATTTATGAATAACATTTTAACTTTCGTTATATTATTAGTAACGTTTACTGTGTAAACTTCCACTATATAAGGTTTACTACCTGAGTAAAAAGGATCCAAACCTAATCCAATATTAAATAGAACATAAATATTAAATTCAGGTAATAAATAAGGATAAAAGTGAACATAACTGATGTGCCTTATTTTATACATATTTTCCTGATATTAATTTTCCATTTTTGAGCCTTTTATGTAATTTTATTCTAAAAATTACGTAAGTTTGCGTCATTTTTATTTTTAGGTAGTTTATCAAGTAATCATTAGTAAACGAAGCAATTTTAAGCCTGGATAGCCTTTAGAACACCAAAAATGGATCATTTGGGCCAATTTTTTTTATTGGGCCTTAGACTGGGCTGATTGGGGGAGAAAAGGAGCAAACTCGCATGAGAAACCATAACCTGCATCCTTGGAACAGTGAAAAACCTAAAGCAGAACCTGTGCGCGAAGGAGAGAGAGCCGAGAAACGCAATCCATCTGGGCTGCTTTCCATGGTGGTGCAATAATGTTCCGATGTCAAGGGACGACGAGTAGCACACTGCCATCCAAGCTAGCCACCAGAACACACCAGAACGGTGGAGATCCATAAGAGAAGATGCATGACCCGATTCGTGACCCATTCGAGTTTGAGCTTCTCTGTGACATTTTTCAGTTGATCCACAGTCTGTCGTCGCTCCTTGCAACTTCAAGAAACCCAACTGCAACTTCCCCTAGCTCACCGACTACCGCAACGCCTCAGATTGCAAGATCCACGACGGACCTGAGAGATGCAAGGTTGCATTTCACAACTCGTCTGTGTTTTTTGTCAGGTTTTCATCCATTTTTGTTGTCCATATGCTGTCCTCAGTGTTCCCCAGCTGTCCACTGCCATCCAACTGACTGGAAGGGTGCAGATCCGTCGGGTACTCGAGCACTCAAGATTCGACCCATTTTGACTCAACCAGCGACCCATAGAGCTTTTAGACAGCATTGGATTTGATTTTTCTGGCAGTTTTTCAAAGAGATTTTGGTGTTTTTTTGGCAACCATTCTGTAAAGAGACCATTGGGCAATTGAGAAGATAGGACTTGCATAAATTTTTACTATTTTTATCTATTTTTTAATTAATTGTATGATGGACTATCTACTATTGGGATTGTCTGCTGTTGAAAATATGTGTGGCTAAATTTGTAAAATTCATTAGGGTCCTTGACGATATTGGTATTCTGTTTAATCTGTATGGATATTGATTTTGATGTTGTGATCTTCTTTGCAGTTATGCATGTACTATTTAAGTTTTCATTACGAGACGTCATTGTGAATACTAATTAGATTTTTTTTTGAGATCAAGAGATAAAAATTGAAACTGGAACCTAATTGCAGAGTACAATTAATTTTTACTTAGAGATGAGGTTAATTAATTGTTGGATTAAGGAGTAGTTATCCTTAATAGTAGTGGATTAGACCGATAATGCTAATCTAAAATCAATCATTAAGAAGAACCAGCCAGTGGTAGGCTTGTAGGTTTAAGAAATTCATTGAGACTGACAGAGAATTTGAATTTAAATTAGAATCCACTCAAAGGTAGCATATTCAGATTCAATAGTCCATTATCCTTTGTGTGTTTACCAACTAGTGTAGGTTCCCTGATGGATTTTCTTTTCTTGCCTCTATATATTTTCTTATGTTCATTATCGTTGGTAGTTTATTACACTTAGTTAATTATTAGGATTAGTTAAAAATCAATCGTGACTTTTAGGCTAGATAACAAAGAACAAGTAGTAACTCTAGGCTTTCCCGTTCCCGAGGAATATGACCTTGATACTCACCATTGCACTAAGCTATAATGATAGGTTCACTGCCTTAGGTGTAGTTGCTTAGGTAGCATTGACAGCACACATCAAGCTTTTGGCGCCGTTGTCGGGGAACTGTTTGTGAGAACTAGAGAGAAATTGCAATTTGTTAGTTTAGCCACTTTTATTTGTTTTATTTTGTTTATGTTTCTAGTTATTTATTTGTTTTGTTCCATTTGTTTTGTTTTTGTTTCAATTATTGGTTTGTATTTGTTTTGCTTTATTTTTGTTTTGATTTATTAGTCTTTGATCTAGTTGTTGGGCTATTTCATTGTTGTTGGTTTCAGGTAATTTATAACCATGGATTCTTTATTAGTATTGGCAGCTCAAATACAAAGTGAGCTTTTGGCCAAGTAAATTTATCAATGCTTGATGCCAGAGCAGGCCGCACAGTTTTACTGTGAGTTTTGTGGTGGGCCGTATTATGGTGTCAATTGTAATGCGGGAGGTATGTTTGCTAACTCTTCTTCTTCATTTTCTCCTTACACTATTTTTGTTGATTTCAAACAGGTTGATTATATGGGGAATGCCCCAAGTTAGCAAAACGATCCATATAGAAATATATACAATTCTGGGTGGAGTAACCATCCAAATTTCGGATGGATCAACAATACCCAGGGTCCACAAGATTATCAATGGATACACCAACAACAGCTCCAACAACAAATTGCTCCTAATTAATTTCCTCAAGGACAGAATGAGTTTAGTCTTGAGGAAATGCTCATGAAATTTGTGTCCAATATGGACATAATCCTTAGAAATCAACAGGCCTCCATTCAGAACATAGAATATCAGCAGGCCAGATTTTTAAGATGTTGGCTGAAACATAGCTAGAGACGCTCCCTTGCACCACAGAGTCCAAACTAAGGGAGCATTTCAATGCTATCACTCTGACATATAGTAAGCAAGTATCTGACCCTTTACCATTGGCTAATGATTATACTATTGAACAGGATGTGCCAGTCAATAAAGAGCCAGAGCCTGAGGTAAGTAGGCCAGTGAAAATGAAGGACAATAGTCCTATGAGGGAATATAGCCCACCTATTCCAGACCTTGCTAGACTGAAGTAGGAAAAGGTTTATTCTGACTCAGCAACTTCTTTAAGACACTCTTTAGATCATGATGATCCTGTTTATCCTATGGATGTCTTAGAAGACGTTATTGAGTTTAAATTGTAGGAATTCTTGCTTAATAACCCTTTACAGGTAGCATTGTAGAGAGATAAGGAAGAGTTGTCCAACGGGCAAGTGTTGGAACAACTAGCTGATTTGCTGGCTACTGAGCCCTACAGCTCTGCTGACCATCTTATTTCTTTTGACAAGTTAGAAGTACAGAAGGTTGGAACTTCAATTGAGGACCCCCTAGTCTTAAAATTTCAGGAATTGTCTAAGCACTTACGACACTCGTATCTGAATAGGAAAGAGAAGCTATTAGTGATTAGAGAAAGTTACTTGATCCCTACTATAGGGGATATCATTTTAGCCTCTCTCAGAGACCATTTTAGGCCACTCTTTTACAAGATTCCTCCTCTTCTCTCATTTTTGCCAAAGCGGGACAAAACTTAAGCACTTATTTTATTTTCTGTGAATAATAACTTTGAGACTATTGGATTTTCTATTTGTTCCTGCTTTATGTTGTTAATTTGGGATACCAACCCAGATGTACACTAAGTGCAGCATGACCCTCAAGTGTGGGGTGGTGTGCTTATATTATTTTTGACTCCTTTTTGTTGCTGTTAGTTCAAGATATTGCATATTAATGCTACTTTTTGCTGATGCTGTATTTATGCTGATAGTAGATATAGGACATGATACTTGATTTTTCTTGACTATATGCACTTAAGTTTGTTTTTCTTTGAAGCATTTATAATTCAGTTTAAAAATTGGCAAAAATTGTTTCCCTTAATTCATCTTGGAAAAAAATTAGTGATGTTTAATGCATTATCTCATTCGGGTTATATCGATCACCCAGGTCGGGTTATACAGGTGGTACTTAATTATCTTTCAAATTGTGAAAATTTTGATTTAGGATGTTGATAATGCCAATTGCATGCACTGCTTAACTTACAATTCAGTTGAAATTTTTGTTAGAACCATATGCAATTGTACCACACTTTAAATGTGAGATTTGAGCCTATTTTGAGTGTTCAGTACAAGTGTACTCTTAACTTTCTTGTTTAAGTGTGCATTTTGCTTGATTTTGCCTCTAGAACTTGCTCTGTAATGCTTGTTGAAGTTGCATGAACTTTTGAATATTAGGAGATGATTTGGGCAACTTAGGATACACTACTTTTGGCCAAAAAGCCTACCCTCAGTGTTTCCCTTAGTTAGCTACTTTTGAGCCTTGACATTTCCTCCACTTGTTGCACCTTTACACCTCAAATTACTTTTCTCTACATCATCTTATTTTTCACCTTATATGTTGGAAATTGTGTGATTTATTCTTCATATTTAGATTAAATGCACTGTCTTGATTGGTAACAATCCACCAAGTATTTTCTTCAAATGCTCCCTTCAATCTAAAGTTGTTTATTAGCAAGACTACAAAATATATATAAACAAGAAAAGAAAAGAAGAGACAAAGACAAAAAGACAAAAAAAATAACAAAAATATTTTTGAAAAGTGGTTTTTATTATCTTGTTTATTAGGTATGTTATTCCTTGAGCATCTCCTATTTCATTGAAAACTTGGTGAAAATTTCAGTTTTTAGCACTTTGCTGCTTTTAATCCTTTGAGTCTTCACTATGTTGAAATTGTATGACTTCTAGCATACCTATCACCTCTTCCCAAAATTTTTCCTCACCTTTACCTTAACCCCATTACAACCTTGTCAAGGCCCTTTGATCTTGGTATTCAATTTTTTACAGTAGCAGTGATAAGATTTAGAAGTAAGCATATGGTAGGTAGATTCTTGTGAAATAACTTGAGGGATGTGTGTTTTACCCTTATGCACTTTGAGTAATTTGAGTGATCCTTATGAAGATTTGGTTCTTAAATTTTTGTTATTGAATTGTAGGTTAAGTTATGTATATGTTGTTATTATTTCCATCATGTGTTAAGGTTGTGCAATTTGATTTATGACTGAGTTTCAGTTTGGATGTGTTAGGTATCATTAATTGTGGTTTAGTTATGATTTTTGAGAAACTATTGCTGTTTGTTTAAAGACGGAGTTAGTGTTTGCTTGAGGATAAGCAAAAGCTTAAGTGTGGGGTGATTGATGTGCCTTATTTTGTACATATTTCCTGATGTTAATTGTCTATTTTCTAAGCCTTTTATGCAATTTTATTCTAAAAATCACATAAGTTTGCATCATTTTTATTTTCAAGCATTTTATCAAGTAATCATCAATAAACGGAGTAATTTTGAGCCTGGATAGCGTTTAGAACACCAAAAATGGATAATTTGGGCCAATTTTGTTTATTGGGCCTTGGATTGGGCTGATTGGGGGAGAAAAGGAGTAAACTCGTGTGAGAAACCATAACCCGCGAGCTTGGAACAGTGAATAACCCAAAGAAGAACCCATGCGCGAGGGAAAGAGAGAGCTGAGAAACGTGATCCATCGGGGCAGCTTTCCATGGTGGCGCGACAACATTTCAGTGTTAGGGGACGATGAGCAGGACATTGCCATCCAAGCCACCCACCGAAACGCGCCAAAACAGTGAAGATCTGTGAGAGAAGATGCACGACCCAATTCGTGACCCGTTCAAGTATGAGCTTTTCTACAGCATTTTTCGACCGATCCATCGTCCACCATCATTCCCTGCAACTTCAGGCAACCCAACCACAACTTTCCCCAGCTACCTCGGAACGTGAGATTCGCGACAAACCCGAGAGATGCGATCCAATTGCGTTTCATGACCCTCTATGTTTTTCATTGGGTTTCTATCTGTTTTTACAGTTCATGTGCCATCCTCAGTTTTCCCTAGCTGTCCGCTGCCATCCAACTGACCGAAAGGGTGCAGATCCATCAGGTACCCAAAAACTCAGGATCCGACTCATTTTAACCTGACCCGCAACCTATGGAGCTTTTGGACAGCATTGGATTTGATTTTTCTGGCAGTTTTTTGGTGAGATTTTGGTGGTTTTTTAGCGACCATTCTATACAGAGACCATTAGGCAACTGAGAAGATAGGAATTGCATAGATTTTTACTATTTTTATCTATTGTTTAATTAATTGTCTGATGGATTATCTTCTATTGGGATTTTCTGTTGTTGTAAATATGTGTGGCTAAATTTGTAAAATTCATTAGGGTCTTTGACTGTGTTGGTATTCTATTTAATCTGTATGGATATTGATTTTGATGTTGTGATCTTCTTTGCGGTTATGCATGTACTATTTAAGTTTTCATTATAAGACATCGTTGTGAATGCTAATTAGATTTCTTTTTGAGATCGAGAGATGAAAATTGAAATTGGAACCTAATTTCATAGTACAATTAATTTTTGCTTAGAGATGAGGTTAATTAATTGCTGGATTAAGGAGTATCTATCCTTAATAGTAGTGGATTAGATCGATAATGTTGATTTAAAATTAACCATTAGGAAGAACCAGCCAGTGGTAGGTTTATAGGTTTAAGAAATTCATTGAGACCAATAGAGAATTTGAGTTTAAATTAGAATCCATTCACATGTAGCATAGTCAGATTCAGTAATCAATTATCCTTTGTGTGTTTACCAACTAGTGTAGGTTCCTTGATGGATTTTCTTTTCTTGACTCCGTATATTTTCTTCCATTCCTTGTCGCTGGTAGTTTATTGCACTTAGTTAATTATTAGGATTAGTTAAAAATTAATCACTTTGACTTTTAGGCTAACAGAGAACAAGTAGTAACAATGGGCTTTCCCATTCCTGAGGAATACGACCTTGATACTCACCATTACACTAGGCTGCATCGATAAGTTCACTGCCTTAGGTGTAGTTGCTTAGGTAGCATTGGCAGCACACATCAATAACATACCAATCTGATAGCCAAAGGATTTATACTATAACCAATATACTTTTATAAAGGAATGGCTATAAGATTAGGGTGTTACACTATAGGCTTAGGAATCCTCAGCTTCTTCCTATAATCCCTTTTCTTCACAATTTCTCACTTTCTCTCTCTAAGAACTACCTTTCTCTCTCTAAAATTTTAAAGTTCAGATGCCAAATGAGATTTTTAGAGTTTGGCCTTATTTATAGGTGATCCTGGAATTTCAATTCTAATCCTAATTCTCAATCATTCAGTTCAAAATGATAGTTTCCCTGGCCACATCCCAAATTACCATTTTGCCCCAAAACCATTGGCAGGAAAATTCAAATTTTTGGTTGCTACAGTAAATCTTTTGGCTAAATTACAGTTAGCTACCCTTAAAATATGGAAAGCTTACATAGCTTCCTCCATTAAACCTTTTCTTTTCACTTAGGTCCCTGCTCTTCTCTTTTCAATTTAGTCAATCCTTCTAATGCAACTACATGCAATTTAATGCAACAAAGACAAGCATTTAACTTATTTGAAAATTAACAAACATCTCTTAATAAATAGGTGTAGTGGATGTTACAACCACAGTGTACTTGGGATCCACTAGGGGACACTCTAGGTAGTACAAGGTAGACATTAGACTACTAAATGGTTAGGGACCACGAGACTCAACTCGAAACTCACTCATGAGTGCTAGTAGAGCATGTGGAGTTGTTCGTTGGGCAACTCTCCCGATGACTCATATGATGATATGGCATTGGCCATTATGATATGATTATTTTTCATACTCATGTTATGAATGTGGATATGCTTATGTTACCATGATAAATATATATGTGATGAAATGACATATTTGATATTGTTAATATCTAGTTAACTATAATTGTACATACATTCATAAGTACATATGTAATATAATATCCACTTTTCATATCTTCAAGTATAACGCCCTTATCTAGTATTACAATTCCTTCGATGCAAATAGATAAGTTCAGTACATTATTCTTATCCTTTCATTTACAACATCTGAGCATTTATACCGTTAAGTTTTATTAAAGTAGATTAGGTTCGGGTTCTTTTGCTTAGATCAAACTCCTACGCACAACAAAAATAAAATCAAAATACATCACAGCGGAATTTATAAAACTAATATATCACAAATAATAAATGTCTAATAAGTGTCTGTTACATCCTTTTGAGAACGTATACCAGGATATATGAAGTACCCATCCATAAGGAGTTAGGAGATAACAATCTTGTCACTCAAACTCCTTTTAAAATAATCGGGATGAACAGGTCCTTCACATATCCTTTCCCTAGTAATTTCCTGTTTCCCTTTTACTATGTATAGCCAAAATACTAGCCCTAATTCTAATACAAAAACATGTCTAGAATTAGGACCCCAAAAATGCAAGACTACAAAATGACTTTCCCCTTTCCTTGACATTGCTAAATGTTTGCATCTAATACATATTAGCATATAAGTGAGAAACACAAGTTTTCTAGTAGATTAACAATTCATTATTTTAAAATCTCCTAACATGTACTAGGGTGCAAGCACCAAAATAATTTCATCTACATTCTTGGTATTCAAAACATAGTCTTATTCACATATACAGATTGGCAAGCAATGCATGATCATTTGAAATGTCAATGTGATAAAAGTAGATATTCTCTTTCAAATAAAACAGCTTTTCATGGGATCATATATGTTAAAATTGGAATAAAAAATAATCATTTATTCTTTTTATTCTTAAAACTTACCTTTCCTTAAAGTGTGAAGCACCTTTGGTCACACTTTAAGGAATATGGACACTTGGGCACTTTGTAGACACTTGGCCACCTTGATAAATTTAATTGTGCACACTTGGGCACTTGTGGACACTTGGCAACCTTGATAAATTAATTGTGCATACTTGGGCACTTTGTGGACACTTGGCCACCTTGATAAATTAATTATGCACACTTGGGCACGTTGTAGACACTTGGCCACCTTGATAAATTAATAATCCTTAAGGTCTTTCATTCCATATTGTCAAATTTTCCTTTCTTTCTATGTTTTAAATTTAATGGCCCTATGCCTTAGAATTCCTAGGGTACCTCTTCTCTACCTTCCATTATAGGTAACCATTGCCATTAGCAATTTATTCTACTTATTGTCTTGACTCATCCGACACATTAACTTTAAGGGTACACATCTTTCTCAATTTTACATTTTGATAATCATATGGGGCTTTATTATGCGCAAAGATGTAAAATAACTAACTACACCTTTATTATCCATATTTTCTCTCTTTTTTTTTTTTTGCCCAACCGAATCAAATTCTCCCTTACCCAATTCTTATTAAATATTTCCTACCTTACTAAGGCCATTTTGGGTTTGGAAAAACAACAAGGAGGATGTCGAATTTTTCTTTCATTGTATGCTAGCTATAGATCTTTATTTTGGTATTTATAACTTAACATATTTATTAATCATACAAGGATACAATTTTCCCACTTTATCTTAAGTTAGGGCTTTCTCTTATACATGCTACATTTACCAACAATAGCTTTGTCATGCAAGTCACAACATCTATTCCAATACAAAGAGACATTAGCCATGCAACACATGATATTTCAATACTCTCTTATTCTAGGTTCTTTCATAATAATAACAACATCTATTTTAGCACATTAACAAACACATCTTTTTACCATGCAAGCTTAGCCAAGAGACATTCACTTTTGCAAGAATGTAGAGAAGTAATTAATGTTCCATGACAGCTTGGAAAGTCATGATGCATATATTTTAAAAAATGGAATAAAAGCCAAGGAATTGCTAACCTACCTCAAGGATGATCTAAGATGGAATTGTTTTAGCTTTCCCCTTGAATTTCCCCTGCTCTTTTGCTCCTTTTCTCCTCTCTTTCTTAGCCAACTTCACTCCTTTCCCCTTGACTGAATGTGTGTGTTTTTCTTAGTGTAAGGCTGCTCTCTCTCTCTCCAAAGCTTTTGTACTTCCTTTAACATTCACGCCACTATCTCCCTCTCTTTTTTTTGGATACACTTTCAGTGTGGTTTTTCCCAAAATATGAATTATTCTCTCTTTCTCTCCTGTCGTGTGTGTATGCATGTATATTAAAAAATGCAAATTTCATTTCCATTCCCTCTTGTCTATTGTCCATTCGGTAATGAGATACTACTCCTCTTTCTTATTTTTAGTCATCATTATCATTCACTAGCCACGTGTACTTTTAAGTATAATTTACTTTTCTTGCAAGTTATCTTATCCCATTTGGTCACCTCATCTCTTACATTGGGCTACACATATGATTAAGGACATTTTATTCCCTTGTACTCTTGCAATTTCCCACTCATCACACTAAAGGAAAGAAAGAAAAAGGAAAAGGTTCATGCCAGCTACATTCTTCACGTAAGCTATATGACTTCTTTCACACAAGTTTGCCTATCTCTCAGCCAGCAAGCTACACGGTTTAGCATGACACTTCTTATATCTAATCCTATTTGGCTTCCACTGTGCACCCACATGTGTATTTTATTTTAAAGGAATTCTGCACTCTCCTTGCTGCGTGTATATATATATATTTAACTCCACCTATCTCATGATTACTTGGTTACCTTAAATAAAAAGTCAAGGGAAGTAAAAAGGAAAACTATCTTCACACGTTTCTTCCCTCTCTCTCCCATTTTGCCGCCTCACTCCCTGTGTATATGTATATCTATTTAAATGTTACATTTCTTTTTTCCTTTCTCACTTCACGTAAGGTTGCACTCTTATCTCACCGTACACACACCTATATGTAGATTACTTTAATTAAATCTTGCACTCTTGCTTCACCGTACTCACACATGCATGTATATTACTTTTCTTTTGTTTATTTTGTTTATTGATTTGAAAAATCCCATTCGGTGTGGCAAGGGAAGGAGAGAATTGTTCCAGCACCTTACTCACTCTTCTTGGTGACTATGAAAAAACCAAAAAGGGAAGAAAGAAGGAAATCTAATGTTACACGAATTTCCTTCTCATGTCCACACTTTCACCATCTCCACTTCCATATATGCATACATCTTTAAATTCTACACTCTTCCTTCCTTTCCCAATTGTCCTTGCCATGCATATTTATATATTTTTAAATTAGCCTCTCATGTAGCTATTTGGTTAGTAAAAGAGGAAAGATAAAGGCATAATTCAGGCACCCTAATTTCCCTTCTTGGTCACGTAGAAAGTAACGCTAGGGAAGGAAAGAAGAAACTAACATCACACGTCTCTCTCTCTATTATTGCCATAGGTTTACATAATTTAATCTACTCCATGGGATGCCTATTCGACTAGCTAAATGAAGGAGAAGAAAAATTAAATCAAGCACCTAAACTTTTATGTAAGCACCTTAACGAAAGTGTTCTTATTTATCCTAAACACTAAGTTACACAAGCAAATTCATCCAATTAATTAAGAGGACATTAATTTAAATATGACTGAGAGAATATAGAGTGTTACATCAGGTATGTTATAAATTCTCAAATTTAGCAATTGTATACCTAAATGTTTATGTTTAATTTGCCCTAGGTTTTCTTTAAGTGGGGAGGGACTAAATTGAAAGAAAAGTAGAAGGACTAAAGTGAAAAGGAAAATGGTCCCTAAAATACATAAATTGTAATCATTATGTTAGAGAAAAATCTAGGTGTATTAATGACGTGTAATCATGACATCTGAAAATATCTAAAAAGTAATGATTACGTTAGAAAAATATCTGGGAAAAAATATCTGAAAGTCGTGATTGCCTTAGGAAAATATCATGAGGGCAAAATGGTAAATTTTTACCTAAGGGAAAAATGGTAATTTCACCTAAGGGTAAAATGGTAATTTTAACTTAAGGGTAAAATTGTCATTTCACCTAGAAACATCATGACAATTTTCATGAAGTCCATCTCCTTAAACTTTTTGAAATTTTGAAGGCAAATAGAGGGAAAAATGGTTATTTTGGCATGAAAGGCAAAATGGTCATTTTCTCCGTTAATCTTATAACACATTTTCTTCCATAGAAAGGGAGAGAAAGTGACAGGAAAAAAAGGAAAGGGAGGAGGCCAGGAAGAAGAGAAGGAGAAGGAGAATAAGAAAAGTCAAGGAAAAAGCCAAACAAACTCAAGATTTATTGCTAAATCGAGGTAGCTAAACAATCCTAAACCCTTTAATTCATGTTTTATGGACTCTTTCGATGTATTGGAAAATTTTCATGGTTTCATGAATAATGAGGGTTTCTCACTCTACATTCTTTCATGCTTAAATTTCTATTAGGTTATGCTTATATGGCTGTATGGATGTGTTTATGAGTACTAGTATGATTGATTGAATGAATTATGGAAATTTTGTTGTTTGGTTCACCATGTTTATGAAAAACCCCCTTGGTTTGGATTGATTATGTAATGATATGATTGGCATGGTTATGCTAAGAAAATGATGCTTTTATGCTTGTATGTTGATGAAAATGGAAAAAAAGGATGAATTGGTATGAAACCTCTTTGATTCCCTTCCTTTTACTTCTTAGCTGACAGCATAAAGGAATACCATGAAGGAAATTTTGCACCATTTTAGTCTATATGTGTGTCTAATATCTCGACCATAAGTAAGAGAGAGAGAGGAATTAATATTTTAATGAAATTCCCTTGTTTCCCCTTTTCTTTCATTTTGGCTGAGAGCATTATTAGAGAAATTTGCATGACTTTAGCCCATGTTTGTGTCTATGGTTTTGGTCATAAGCAAAGAAAGGAGAGAAATTGATAGTTATGATGAAATCTCCTTGTTTCCCTTTTACATGCATGTTGGCCAAGAGCATTATGGAAAGATTGTATAAATAAGGTTTATGTGTATGTTCATTGCTTTGGCCACAAGTAAGAGATAGGGAGAAAGTGATAATGATGATGGTGTGTTTGATGAATTGTCTTCTATAACCATGAAATCCTAATTTTGATTGTGAATTCCAATAAGAGGGGAAAGAAAATGGTGAAGGAAAGGATCACTAGTTAACCTAAAAGTATGTAGTAACCCTTGATGTTTGATAATATAAGGTATGGGAATTTGTATGAAATTAGGAGGAAATTGGTGTGCTTATATGGATATGCTATAAGGGTTAGAAGAAAGGGAACATATGGCATGAAAACTCTATTTTCCTTTACTTTTTTCCCTTGGCTAAGACCATCCTTTCTTGCTTCCCTTAGAATGGCTGAATTTCGTTAATCTAATGGTGAAGGAAAATAATAACTAAATGTAAGGGAAAAAAATGTGGATGGCCATGGCTTGAGATTTCAATGATGTATGTTGTGAATTTTTAAAAGAAATGAATGACCTTCCATATCCATACAATTCATGAAAGTATTATCAAACACTTAAGGGTTATATGTTTCAATGAGAGGGTAGTATCATGAAAAATGAATGAAAGGAAAGGAATTAGAAATGAAAGAAATGAAAGGGAAGCATAAAAAGGAAAGGAAAACATAGAAAGGAAAGGAAGAGAACTTAGAGGAAGTATTTCCAATATATATTCTAGGATAGATAGGCTTGTAATTGAGTGACCAATTGTCAGTATGGAACAGCCGTTAGGCATTATACGGTTGTGTCATAAATTTGGATGGTTAAACATCCACTTGGGTATAAGAAAGTGTGAAAACACCATAATGATTGCAAATTCTAAGTTAGTTTAATTTAGTATGGCCAATAGAAAAAGGGACATTTACTTAGAATTTGGCATAATAATAGGTACAAGGCAAATCATCCTAGTCCATATATAAGAAACAACGTACTAAGAATATATTCCATCGATAATGGGTAGTGATTCCGTAGCATCATGATCTACTCTAAAAGCTTAGAGGAAATGATTTGTTTGATGACAGTGATCCCATGAGCTTAATTTTAGATTGGCTAAAGGAACAATCCCACTGAATAAGGAATGATCTATCTATATAGCAGTGACCATTGAATGGAATGGGTACTTGAATACACAGAGGGATACCTCAGATAGTACCAGTGGAAAAATTTTCACATGACTGGAAATAAAATTATCTCACTCATGTAAGTAGTAGTACATGGAGTAGTTCACTGGGTCACTATCTCAATACTCTTAGGTTTCTCTTATATTGACTATGACTTTTAGCCAATGACTGGTAAATGTTTTCCTTATGACTGATGAATGTTTTTCCCTATTTATGAATGAAACTTTTTTATGTTCATGATACTTAAATGTTATATGTGGTGAACTATCATGGTAAACTGTTATAATACATATTTATAAATACATGCCATACACACTTTTATAATTTATATGTTGCATCCCAATAGAATAAATAATTTTTTAAAGTAAAGAATATATAACTATTTTTCGTATCACTATGGTGGTACATACTGGAGTTTTTAAAAGTGGATTGTATAGCTACTAAGAAATTATTTCTCACGATTGTACTAGTATGTGCCAAATTGTTAGATATATGATTTGGCTAGAGGTAGAAGTGGGATTAATAGAGATACCATTCCTAGGATCCTTCACTATGGTTCAAGCCATATATGTTGTAACCATGATGGAGATCCCTCATTTTTACAGAGGGTGGGAAATATGTTTCTTTTTGGATAATTATGTAATTAAATAGAAAGTAACGCATTTTATTCTAA
The DNA here is from genome assembly GCA_031216115.1 of Senna siamea. Classification (NCBI taxonomy): domain Eukaryota; kingdom Viridiplantae; phylum Streptophyta; class Magnoliopsida; order Fabales; family Fabaceae; genus Senna; species Senna siamea. Next base: position 12,514,344 of record CM062355.1, on the reverse strand, counting down.
TTCTCATATGTTTTTGGAATAGAATTAGGATAAGCCATTTTTGGATATACATAGTTAGATGGGCATATATATCTGGATATGTGAAAGTTGTATCCACTAGTAGGTAAATTTTGAAAAAGGGTTTGAGTGGCAGGTTTGTTGCCTCCTTACCCTTTAGAACTTCATATATCCTGAATATATGTATGACATTGTAAATATTGATGTATGGAAATATATAAATGAAGTTTATTTTTTGCTGCATTGTTATTAAAATGATGTTTTTATTTATTTAGTATTCTATTGTGCAATGTATAAATGAAATACCTGAGTAATGAATCCCAAGACTAATCAAATATTAAATGGCAATTAAAATCATACTCGGGTAATAATTAAGGATAAAAGAAAAGATAACAAGCTAATCTTGTAATAGAACTAGTTTATACAAGAAATATTTAAAAGAAAGGCTATAAGATTGGGGTGTTATATTAGTTAGTATCAAAGCACAGTAACCTAGGTTAGAAAATGGTAGATTCCTCAAGAAAGGGACTGATGCAGGTTAATTGGATAAACCTAGGCAGTTAGCTAGATTGTGTTTGTTTTAACTTGAGGAATGGAGTATTAGGTTTAGGAAGATAGCTCCTATGGACATTATAAGTTTCCTATTAAATGTTATGTTATTGAGATTGATCACCTCAATAATGTTTATCTTGTAGAGTAAGATATGGCACCCACTAAGAGAAGCAGTGCACAGAATCAGGATGGGAATGCATATATGACTAGGTTTATGAAAGCTTTTATGGGTATGGCAGAAGCTATGAGAGAATAGGCTACTGCCACTTATAGGCAAGCAGATGCTTCTGCTCAACAAGCTACTGCTACAACAAAAGTGCTTAGGTAAGTCCATGAGCATAGGAATGTGAATGGTAACCCTAGAGGTGAATAGGAGAGAAATCATGCAAATGGTGGATGGTCATAGTTTCAAAAAGCTAAACCTCTTGCCTTCTAAGGAGGATATGATATGAAGATGGATAAAGAATGGTTAAGTGAGTTAGAAAAGTTATTTGTAGTTCTTGGTAGTAATGATGGATAGAAAGTTTCCTTCTCCACCTATATGTTAATGGGAGTAGATGAACACTAGTGGAAGGAAGTGAGACAATTAATGAAAGCTCGAGGGGTTCAGATTACCTGGGAATCCTTCAAAGAGATGTTTTTGGAAAATTATTTCCCTCAGAGTATGAGAAATGCAAAAGAAGTGGAATTCATGCAGATCAAGCAAGGAAACTTATCCTTTCAGGAATACCTAGCCAAATTTGAGGAATTGTCAAATTTTTCCTCATACCTGAAGTAGAGACTGGATGAAGCCTAGAAGGTTATGCATTTAGAGGCGAGCCTGAACCCAGAGTTGGAAAATGTTGTTACCTCCTAAGAGATTCGAGACTTTGCTACTTTGGTTAATAAATGTCGAATTGCTTCTAGAACTCTAGAGGCAATGGAGAAAGGAAAGCAAGAATCTCATTTTCTTAAGAGAAAGATTCCACCAGGATTTGTCAGAGGGAGGGGGAGTAAATTTGCTAGAAACCAGAAAGGAAAGAAACCCATGAACACACCCATGACTTCTAATAGCTGTCCAAAATGTGGCAAGAATCATGGAAATAGGCCATGCTTGATGGCACAGAACATTTGTTTCAAGCATAGCAAGTTAAGACATTTTGCCAAAGAGTACCCAACACTAAAGAAGACAACCGAGGTCCCTAAACCTACAACTAAGGGTAGAGTCTACACCTTAAAATGGAAAGAAGTCACCCAGTCCAATGACTTGATGAAAGGTAAATGCCTAATAAATGGTGTAGCTTTAACTATACTGTATGATTTCGGTGCTACCCATTCCTTTATTTCTTTGGATTGTGTGAAGAAATTGAATTTGCTTATGTCAAGCCTACCTTATGAATTATCTGTTTTTACTCCTAATAGAGTGTTAGTCTTGACTTCTTTGGCTTGTTTATGTAACACCCCTTAGCCTATGGTTCCTTTTTAAGTTAATTAAGAGAATAGAATATGTAAATATCATAATAATTGTGTTACTATTACTTCTACCTAAGTAATTTTTAAAATTTTACCAAGTTGATTAATTAAGTGTCATTTGGGATCAGGTTCTACACTTAGGTTCTTACTCAAGAATCGCAGTGAAATATCGATTCATTTATACATATAATATGCTTTAGCTAACTATACACAAACATGTATAATTACTCATTAGTCAACTTTAAATTTACTATTGGGGTATAGAGGCAACATCCCTATCACTCAAACCCCATCAAAATATCAACTGACAATTTCTAGTTAATCCTTTTGCATCGAAGTTAATATAGGCTATACAGGAGATAATCTATATTAGCCTTTCTCAAAAATCATAAAGATTAGTACAAATAGATATATGCCTATACTATTCAAAATATATACTTCCATGTACCCCCATGGTGGGTACCTATTCCCAATTACCTTCCTCTACAACTAGGGACCTACACATTTGGTACACACCAGCACTTACATGAGAAGTTAATCTCAGTAGCAATGTAATCTGTCTTGGAAAACTACTAACCTGTACCACCATATTTATATGGAAAATCTCTACATTATTTCATCATAAAAACATAGTATATACTACATACTATTAGGATGCAATGCATGCAACAAACTCTCATGTAGTGTGCTCAAATTCATGCACGTACATTTAACACATATAACTTTGAAATATAGGATTTCAATTCAACTTCATTCTCATCATAACTTTCATGTAAAACATATTGTGGGCTAAGAAACATACATTAACTTTAAACATATGAGCAGGAAAAACAACATATCATAAGATACATTGGGAGCGCCGCTCAACGAATGGCTCCACATACCATTACATACATGAATGAGTGCATGACCATTCAGTCATGCCTTACCTATTGTATATTCTGAGGCATCCCTCAGTATAACATCTGCTCCTAGCATGACTAAAAAGATGTTTTTTAGTTGTTAATTTAGTCTTAATGCTTGTGTATGTTGCATTAATTTCATATAGTTGCATTAGCCTTGGGACTAAATTGAAAGGAAATACATGAAGGTTTGGCAAGAGGTGGCTAGGGACTCAATTGAAAAGGGAAAGGTGAGTGATTCCAAGAGTGCAAAATAGCTCAGGGGCCAAAGAAAAATTTCCTCAAACTCTCGTCAAACCCTAGCTGAACCCTAAACCTCCCACACCCTTTCAACTTTCATCATTTTTAGAGAGAGAAGCAAGAGGGCGGCTAGAGAGAGAATGAGGTGAGTTAGGCCATAAGAGGGAATTTTTACTAAGGAAAGAGCAGATTTGAGGCTAGAAATCAGTCCTACAGCAAGGGAGAATCATTTCTACACATCATGCACACATTTCAGAAAGGAATCAAGGTAGCAATTCATCCTAAACCCCATTTCTAAAATATTCAAAAAATTTATTGATAAATGTGATTTTGAATATTTTAAGTTAAGTCTAGGGTTTTTAAACCTACATTCTATGTGTTTTTTATTGCATTGGGTAATGTGTATTGATTTACCTTGCTCATTTATGCTTATGAATGATTTTTGAAGTTGGGTTTTGTCCTAAGTGAGAAAGATGTGGTTTAATCTTAGTTTAAACATGTTAAGTTATGTTATGGGCATTTTATGAATGAGAAATGATGTTTGAATGTTGGCATTGAGTTCATGATTTAAGTAAATAATTTAAGAACATGTTTTTGGGGCCAAACTCTGGGTAAAACCATAATTTTTCAAGTAAACAGAGTGCTAACACCCGACTGCCAGCCTTGGAAGTTGACTGCTGTGCTTATCCTTTACCCAGAAATGTGAGACATAATGCTAGCAGCCGACTACCAGATCCCTAGAGGTCGACTGTCATATTCTTTACTTTCCAAAAAGTTTCCAAAATGCCAGCAGCTGACTGCTATACCCTTGGAAGTCGACTGTCAAGGTTAGCAGCCGACTGCCAAGCCCTAGAAGCTGATTGGTAGTTCTTGATCAAAATAAAAAAAATTTAGATAGTAAGCTAGCAGCTGACTGCCAGAGAGAGGGAAGTCGACTGCCAGCTCTCTGATATGTGTAATGAGCCCAGTTGACCATTTTAAGTGGAAATTAACCCAAATTCTCACTCAAACTAAGGATCTAAACCAGAGATGTAGTAGATAAAATGCAAGAGATAGAGTCATGAGCCACTCAAGTAATGAGACCTTTGTGATAGTGAAATAAAGAGAGAGAGCAGAAAACACAAAATAGGAAAGATGAAAGTATTCTAAGTGTATGCCTTAGGTTAGATAGGCTCATGATCGAGTGACCGATTGTTGGTATAGGATTGTCGTTGGGCATTCCACGGTTGTGCCATAAATTGGGATGGTTAAACATCCACTCGAACTTAGATGATTTCAAAAACACCATAATGGTTGCGAACTTTGAGTTAGTGTCATCTCCTAAACGCTATATGAGAAACACATACTTAGAGTAAAGTATAACCATGGGCATAGACCGATTCACCCTAGAGTATATGTAGAGAATAGCGTACCGGGAGTGTGATCCACCTTATAGGAATGGTGGTGACTCTATAGTACTATGATCTACCCAAAAGCAGAGAGCAAATGATTCGGCTAGAGTTGACAGTGATCCTATAAGTTTATACCAACCCCATTTGGGATGAAAGAGCGGAATCCTGCTAGTTAGTGATGATCTGCCAAAAAGGGGCAAGGACCATTAAGGTACTCGGATCCACTAGGGTACACCTTAAAATGTACAAAAGTTAAGGCATGACTAAATAGCCATACGCTCATTCATATAGATAGTGGTACGTGGAGTTGTTGCTAGGCGACTCTCCTGATTACTCTTAAGGTGTTTTATGTACTACTCACATGTTATGAAAATGAAATGATGGCATACTCACTATCCCACAAATTTTTTATGTGAAAGTGATGGTGAGAATGATGATGAATAGACATCCCCTATTTGAAAGATGATAAAATTAAATGTATATGCATAAATCTAAGCACATGATTGAAAGTATGTTGCATGTATTATACCCCAATAGTATGTGCTATGTATTATGTTTTATGATGAAAGAATTTAGAGATTTTCTATGTAAGCACGTTGGTATAGGCTAATAAATTTTAAAGATGGGTTGCATTGCCATTGAGATTAATTTCTCACACGAGTGCTGGCATGTATCAGATGTGTAGGTTCCATTGTACTGGAGGAAAAGGTAAAGTGGGAAGAAGTATCCACCATGGGGTACATGGAAATAGTTATTTTGAAATAGTATAGGCATGTGTTATTATTGTGCTAGTCTTCATGATATTTTTGAGAAAGGCTAGTAAAAGATTATTTTTTATAGCCTATTTTAAATTATCTGTATATAGATTAGCTTGAATTGATGGCTGGATATTGTTGTGGAAATCGAGTTGCAGGATTATTGCCTCCATTTCCTAATAAGTTGATTTGAGATTAATCCATGAGTCTTATGCATGTTGATGTATAGTTAATCAAGATAATTAAGTATACGTACATGATATTTATTCCGTTGCGTTGTTAAGAGAGCCCGAGAGCAGGGACCAACCCAAATGGAACTTAATTAAACAACTTGGTAAAATGTTTAAAATTTTCTCAGGTAGATGTAATGGTAACACACTATTAGTATGATTATTATATATATACATGTGCATTATATCTTTTAAGTAACTTAAAAATGAACCATAGGCTAAGGGGGTGTTATGGGACGTTACATTGGTTGGTATCAAAGCATGGCTGCCATGGTCAGCACATAGTTGACTCGGTAGCGGTAAATGCTACTTAGGTAGTATGGGTAGATTTCTCAAGATAGAGACTACTATTGGTTAGTTAACTGAGCTTAGGCAGTTGACTACTTGTGTTATGTTTTGACTTGAGGAATAGAGTGCTAAGTTTGGGGAATGTACATTATTTCCTGTGAAGCCATATATTCTCTGATAAATATTCTGTTAATGAGACTGATTACCTTAATAATGTTTATTTTGAAGAGTAAGCTATGGCGCCTCCCAAGAGAAACAGTGCAAGAGACAATGATAGAGAAGCAAATTTTGGCTAAGGTAATGCAAACCTTGATGGGGATAGTGGAGGCCATGAGGAAATAGGTTGTTGCTACCACACAACAGGCTATAGCTGCCACACAACAGGCGACTACCATTGCTGAAGTAATAAGGCAGATGTAGGAGGATAGGAATGTAAATAGAAACCCTAACTTTAAGGAGAACCAGCTAGGGATTAGACTTACAAGGGATGGTCTAAGTTCTAGAAGGCTAAACCTCTAACCTTTAGGGGTGAGTTTAACCCTAAGCTTGCTAAAGAGTGGTTAGCTGAGATGAAGAAGTTGTTTGCAATGCTGGGTAGTACAGAGGCCCAGAAGGTTTAATTCTCCACCTACATACTGGCTAGAGAGGATGAGCACTGGTGGAAAGGGGCCAAGAAGTTGATGGAGGCCCAAGGAATCCAAATCACCTAGGGCTCTTTTAAGGATGTTTTTCTAGAGAAGTACTTTCCTCATAGTGTGAGGAACGAGAAGGAGGTTGAGTTTATAAAGATCAGGCAGGGAGGTATTTATTTCGATGAATATCTAGATAAGTTTGAAGAGCTATCTAAGTTTTCCTTTTACTTGCAAGTGAGACAGGATAAGGCATGGAAGGCCATGCACTTACAGGCTGGGTTGAACCAAGAGTTGAAAGAGGTTGTGGCTCCTACGGAGATAAAGAATTATGCCCTATTAGCAAACAAGTGGCATAGTGGCAGGAGGCTTAGCAAAGGCTGCTAAGGGTAGAAATGAGTATAACCCCCTTGAGAGGAAAATGCCACAAGACCCTGCTAAAGGGAAAGAGATCCAGACTGGGAATAAGCCCATGGGTAGACAAACTACTTCAAATGGCTGCCCTAAGTGCGGAAAGAATCATGGGAATAAGCCCTATCTACTTGGACAAAATGTTTGCTATAGGTGTAGTAAGCCAAGAAATTATAGCAGAGAATGCCCATTGTGGAAGAAACCAATTGAGGCCCCTAAGCCTCTAACTAGAGGGAGAGTCTACACCCTTAAGGGCAAAGAGGTGGAACAATCTGATGATTCTATAAAAGGTCAGTGTTTTATAAATGGTATTCCTTTAATTATACTTAATTATACTGTTTGATTATTGGCCACTCATTCCTTTATTTCTCTTGAATGTGTGGAAAAGTTGAGCCTACCTGTGACTAAACTACCATATGATTTATCTATTTTTACTGTAGTTGGAAAACATGTTTTGACTTCCTTAACTTACCTAAACTATCTCATTATTGTTAAAAATAAGCCTTTTTTTGTTAACCTTATCTGTCTACCTTTGGTAGATTTAGATGTTATCTTAGGAATGGATTGGCTGTCTTTTAATAAAGTGGTTTTAAATTGTTATGAGAAGTCTGTGACTTTTATGGATACTATACCTATGAATAGAGGTACTGAAGAAAATATCCAAAGATTATGTTTTCTATGTTCTTCTAAGTTGAGAGTCAGCATAAGCTTAATAGTATCCTTGTAGTTTGAGAGTTTCCTGATGTCTTTCCTAAAGAGATCTCTAGTCTTCCCCTGAAAAGAGAAGTAGAGTTCTCTATGGAGTTAGTCCTCGAGGCGGGTCCGATCTTTATAGAACCTTATAGGATGTCTCCCCTAAAGATAAGTGAATTAAAGATTCAAATATAAGACCTCCTAGAAAAGCAGTTCATTAGACCCAATGCTTCATTATGGGGAGCACCAGTGTTATTCGTGAAGAAAAAGGATGGAAGTATAAGAATGTGCATAGATTATAGGCAATTGAATAAAGTGATAGTGAAAAACAAGTATTCCCTCCCTAGGATTGATGATTTTTTAGATCAATTAAGAGGAGAAATAGTATTAACTAAGATTGATTCGAGGTCAGGGTACCATCTAATCAGAGTGAGAAGTGAGGATGTACCTAAAATCACTTTCTGGACTAGGTATAGACATTATGAATTTCTTGTAATGCCATTTGGTCTAATGAATGCTCCAGCTATTTTCATGGATTACATGAATCGCATCTTTAGACCCTACCTTGATCAGTTTGTGGTAGTGTTCATTGATGATATTCTTGTATATTCTGAAAATAGAGAAGAGCATGAACAACACTTTAGAACTGTGTTGCAAGTGCTTAGAGAGAAACAACTATATGTAAAGCTTGAGAAATGTGAGTTTTCGTTAGAGGAGGTAAGATTCCTAAGACATGTGATTACCCAATATGGGGTAGTAGTAGATCCCAGTAAGACTGAAGTTGTGGTTCATTGGGAGAGACCTATAATGGTGATTGAAATTCATAGCTTCCTCAGATTAGTAGGTTACTACAAAAGGTTTATCCAAAGGTTTTTGCAAATAGCAATGCCAATGACCAAGTTGACCCGAAAAGATGTTCCATTGAGGTGGGATTCTGAATGTGAGCATAGTTTCCAAACCTTGAAGGACAGACTAACCACTGCACCAATATTGGTTATCCCAAACCCTTTGGAAATGTTTGAGCTATACTGTGATGAATCCCAAAAAGGTCTAGGATGTGTCTTGATGGAAGAGGGAAAGGTAGTGGCCTATGCTTTTAGAAAATTAAGGCCTTATGAGTGCAACTACCCTACTCATGACCTAGAACTAGCGGCCATAGTTTTTTCCTTGAAAATTTAGAGGCATTATCTTTATGGGTCTAGGTTTGAGGTATTTAGTGACCACAAAAAGTCTCAAGTACCTCTTTGATCAGAAGGAGCTAAACATGAGAAATTGGAGATGGATGGAGTTCATCAAGGACTATGATTTTGAGTTGAAATACCCTCTAGGCAAAGCCAATGTTGTGGCGAATTCCCAGAGTAAGAAATCCCTCCATGTAGCTCAAATGATGGTGAGTGAGCTAACCTTGATAGAAAATTTTAGGAATATGAGTTTATCCACTCTGGTATTTCCAGACAGGATATACCTAAGTGAACTGAGGATTGAGAGCAACCTTAGAACTCAGATCCTAGAGGCCCAAAAGGAAGATGAATTCTTAAAGTTCCTAAATGACCTAAAGGAATTTCAGAAGCAGATAGATGGGTTAGTAACCTTCCAGAATAGGATTTATTTCCCAAGTCTAGGGGATTCGAGGGAGAGAATCTTAGAGCAAGCCCATAGGAGTAACTATACTATTCATCCTGGTGCCACTAAGATGCATCAAGACTTAAAGGGAAGATTTTGGTGGCCAGGCATGAAAAAACACATCACTAAGTATGTTACTAAGTGCTTAGTGTGTCAGCAGGTGAAGATTGAACATCAGAAACCTGCTGGATTATTGCAACCTCTTTATATCCCTAAATGGAAATGTGATAAGATTTTATGGTCTTTATAGTAGGCTTACCTAGGACTCAATCAGGAAATGATGCTATTTGGGTGATAGTAGACCGATTGACTTAGTCTGCGCATTTCCTACCCACTAAGATCAATTTCTCCTTAGACAAATTAGCACAATTGTATATCCAAGAGATAGTGAGACTCCATGGAATCCCTACTAACATTGTCATAGATAGAGATCCTAGATTCACATTGAGATTCTAGAGAGCCTTTCAAGAAGCTTTTGGTACTAGTTTAAGCTTGAGTACTACTTATCATCCCCAAATTGATGAACAAACTGAGATAACCATTTAGACCTTAGAGGATATGCTTAGGTCATATACCTTAGAGCATAAGGGAAGTTGGGACCAAAGCCTAACATTAATAGAATTCTCATACAATAATAGTTTCCATTCTAGCATAGGGATGGCACCGTATGAAGCCCTGTATGAGAGAAAGTGTAGATCACCTCTGTGTTGGTATGAGGTAGGGGAAAGATAGTTACTCGAACCAGAATTGGTTCAGCAAACTACAAACCAAATCAAGATGATTAGGGATAAAATGGTTAGAGCCCAAGATAGACAAAAGAAATATACTGACAAAAGAAGGAGACCACTAGAATTTGATGAAGCGGATTATGTTTTCCTTAGGGTATCTCTTTTTACTGATATAGGTAGAGCCATTAAGTCCAGAAAATTGAATCCAAGGTATATTGGTCCATTCCAAATACTAAGGAAAGTTGATTAATTAGCATACCAAATAACTTTACCTTCATTCTTATCGAACCTCCATAATGTTTTCCATGTATTGCAACTTTGAAAATATATCCATGACCCATCCGACATTTTGGATGCTAGTACAATACAATTACAAGAGAATTTAACTTATCATCCAAAACCATTAAGAATCATCAAGAATAATGTCAAACAATTGAGGAACAAGGTCATCCCTCTAGTTAAGGTTTTATGGGATCAATCATCTCCACAAGAGGTGACATGGGAGAAGGAAGAGGACATGAGGAAGTCCTATCCAAAATTATTCAAATAGGTATACTTTAATTTTGAGGACGAAATTATTTTAAAGGAGGGGAGAAATGTAACATTTGCTCATAACATGACTAAAGAGATGTTTGTTAGTTGTTAATTTAGTCTTAATGCTTATGTATGTTGCATTAATTTCATATAGTTGCATTAGCCTAGGGACTAAATTGAAAGGAAATACATGAAGGTTTAGCAAGAGGTGGCTAGGGACTCAATTGAAAAGGGAAAGGTGAGTGATTTTAAGAGTGCAAAATAGCTCAAGGACTAAAGAGCAATTTCCTCAAAGTCTCCTTAAACCCTAGCTAAACCCTAAACCTCCCACACCCTTTTAACTTTCATCATTTTTAGAGAGAGAATCAAGAAGGCGACTAGAGAGAGAAAGGGACGAGTTAGGGCACAATAGGGAATTTTTACTGAGGAAGGAGCAAATTTGAGGCTAGAAATCAATCGTACAGTAAGGGAGAATCATTTCTACACATCATACACACATTTCAGCAAGGAATCAAGGTAGCAATTCATCCCAAACCTTATTTCTAAAATATTCAGAAAATTTATTGATAAATGTGATTTTGAATGTTTTAAGTTAAGTCTGGGGTTTTTAAACCTACATTCTTTGCATTTTTTACTACTATTGGGCAATGTGTGCTGATTTTACCTTGCTCATTTATGCTTATGAATGATTTTTGAAGTTGGGTTTTGCCCTAGGTGAGAAAGATGTGGTTTGATCTTAGTTTGAACATGTTATGTTATGGGCATTTTATGAACAAGAAATGATGTTTGAATGTTGGCATTGAGTTCATAATTTAAGTAAATATTTAAGAACATGTTTTTTAGGCTAAACTCTGGGTAAAACCATAATTTTTCAAGCAAATCAAGCACTAGTAGCTGACTGCCAGCCCTAGAAGCCGACTGTCGTGCTCATCCGAAATGTGAGAAAAAATGCTAGCAGCCGACTGCCAGACCCTTTGAGGTTGACTATCATGTTATGCATTTTCCAGAAAGTTTCCAAAAGGCCAGCAGCCGATTGCCAGACCCATAGAAGTCGACTGTCGAGGATAGCAGCCGATTGCTAAGCCCTAGTAACCCACTACCAAGCCCTAGCAGCTGACTGTTAATTCAAGGTCAAAAGTAGAAATTTTAGACAGTAAGCTAATAGCCAACTGCCAAAGAAAGGGAAGTCGACTCTCAGCTCTCTAATGTGTGTAATGAGATTAATTCACCATTTTAAGAGGGAATTAGCCTAAATTCTCACTCAAACTAAGGATCTAGACTAGGGATGTAATGGGTAACATGCAAGAGATAGAGTCACGAGCCACTTGGGTGATGAAACCCTTGTGATAGTGAAATAAAGAGAGAGAGCAGAAAACAAAAAAGAGGAAAGAGGAAAGTATTCTAAGTGTATACCTTAGGATAGATAGGCTCATGATCGTGTGACTAATTATTGGTATAGGACGACCGTTAGGCAATCCATGGTTGTGCCATAATTTTAGATCATTAAATATCCACTCAAACTTAGATGATTCAGAAAACACCGTGATGATTGTGACTTTAAGTTAGAGTCAACTCCCAAAGGCTATATGAGAAACCCATACTTAGAGTTAAGCATAACCATGGGCATGGGCTGATTCACCCTAGAGTATATGTATAGAATAACGTACCAGAAGTGTGATCTACCTCAAAGTAATGGCAGTGAATTTATAGTACTATGATCCACCTAAAAGCGGAGAGGAATCCCGCTAGTCTGGGATGATCTACCAAAAAGGGATAGGGACCATTAAGGTACTTGGATCCACTGGGGGACGCCTTAGAATGTTCAAAAGTTAAGGCAGAACTAAAAAGCCATGCGCTCATTCAAATAGATAGTGGTGGGTGGAGTTGTTGCTGAGTGACTCTCCCGATTACTCTTAGGGTGTTTTATGTAATGTTTATATGTTATGAAAATGAAATGATGGCATGTTCACTATCCTACAAATATTTTATATGAAAGTGATGGTGATAATGATGATGAATGGACATCCCCTATTTGAAAGATGATATAATTAAATGTACATGCATAAATCTGAGCACATGATTGAAAGTATGTTGCATGCATTATACCCCAATAGTATATGTTATGTATTATGTTTTATGATGAAAGAATTTAGAGATTTTTCATGTAAGCACGATGGTACAGGCCAGTAAATTTTAAAGATGGGTTGCATTGCCACTGAGATTAATTTATCACACGAGTGCTAACATGGATTAGATGTATAGGTTTCCTTGTGTTGGAGGAGAAGGTAAAGTGGGAAGAAGTATCCACCATGGGGTACATGGAAATAGTTATTTTGAAATAGTACAGGTATATGTTATTATTGTGCTAGTCTTCATGATATTTTTCAGAAAGGCTAGTAAAGCATTATTTTGTACAGCCTATTTTGAATTATCTGTATATGGATTAGCCTGAATTGATGGCTAGATATTGTGGTGGAAATCAAATGGCAAGATTGTTGCCTCTATTTTCTAATAGGTTGAGTTAAGATTAACCTGAGTATTATGCATGTTGATGTATAGTTAATCAAGATAATTAAGTATACGTACATGATATTTATTTCATTGCGTTGTTAAGAAATCCCGAGAGTAAAGACCAACCCAGATGGCACTCAATTAAACAACTTGGTAAAAATTTTAAAATTTGCTTAGGTTGATGTAACGGTAACATACTATTAGTATGATTATTAAATATATACATGTGCAATATATCTTTTAAGTAACTTAAAAAGGAACTATAGGCTAAGAGAGTGTTACGAGATGTTACATTGGTTGGTATCAGAGCATGACTCTATCTCTTACGCATTACCCACTATATCTTAGGTTTAGATCCTTAGTTTGAGTGAGATTTTGGGCTATTTACCTCTTAAAATGGTCATCGAGCTCATTTTATAAGTTAGAGGGTTGGCAGTCGACTGATCCTGTGCTAGCAGTCTGCTGTTAGCTCACTGTCCAATTTACCCTATCTTGGTTGAGAGCTATCAGTTGGCTGCTAAAAGCTTGGAAGTCGACCGCTAGACTTAAAACTTGCCCGATAGTCGACTGCTAGCTTTCTAAGAAATTTTTTGGAAAATTAGGAACACAGCAGTCGACTTCTAGGGTCTGGCAACCGATTACTAGTGTCAAAACTAGTTTATGGATAGATAAAAAACACAGTAGTCAACTTGTAGAGGCTGGCAGTGACTACTGGCATTTTATCTCTTATAAAAGTCATCGATAAACCCAGATTTTTGCTCTAAAAACATGTTCTCATAATATTTTCTCAAACTATGAACTTAAATCCAACATTTAGACATCATATAACATTTATAACATACCCAAAACTCAACTCAACATCCCTCTAAACTAAGATTAAACCACATTTTCGCACTTAGGGCATAAGTGTAACATCCGCTCCTTCTATATATGAGAGATGATTGTTAGTTTTAAAATAAATTTAATGCTTGTGATTGTTGCATTAGATTGCATGTAGTTGCATTGGGGTGAGAGACCAAATTGAAAAGAAAAGAGCAGGGACTTGAATGAGAGGGAAAAGGTTGAGTGGAGGAAGCTTTGTAAACTTTCTATAATTGAGGGTAGCATACCGTAATATTAGCCAAAAGATTTACTGTAGCTACCAGGATTTTGAAATTTATTGTTAATGGTTCAGGGGCAAAATGGTAATTTGGCATAGGGCCAGAGAAATTATCATTTTGAGCTAGATGATCAAGAATTATAATTAGAATTGGAAATTCTCTAACCGAATATAAATAGGGCCAAGTTTCAAAAGATCATTCCTCACCTTGCATTTTGAAATCTAGAGAGAGAAAGAGAACTAAATAGAGAGAGAAAGTGAAGGAGAAAAGTTCAAATCTCTACTTTCGACAACGATTGAATACAGAAAAGCATTTAGGAAGGCATATAACACAATAATCAGTTCACCAACAAGGAAATAAGGTAGCAAAACAACATATTCCCTCTAATATCAAATTTTCTATTCAAATTCTAAAATGAGATTTTTAATGTTATCTGAAGTAAAAGAGGGATTAAAAACTACATTCTTGATGTTTATGAATGCTATTGGGTGTTTTAAACTGCATGAATATACTTATGCATGATAAAATTAGATTATGAGAAATGGGTTTTTACCTATTGAATAAGTATGGGGTTTAATCCAAAATTTGTGTGAGATTAAATGGTGGTTTGGGCTATTTTTATGTGATAAATGATGCTTGTACACTGGTATTGAGTAAATAATGGTTAAAAATGATTTACAAACTAGTTTTTGGGCAAAAATTTGGGTCAACGGATGATTTAAAAAATAAAGCATAACATAGCAGTCGACTTGTAGCCCTTACCAATCGACTGTCGTGCTCTTTAGTTGCCCAGAAACTTATCCAGAGTGCTAGTAGTCGACTGCCAAGAGCCTGAAAGTTAACTTTCATGTTCATATTTTTTGGAAATTTTCCAAGAACGTATTAGTCAACTGTCGAGCTACAATAGTAGACTGGTAGCCCTAATGTTTGCAAAATTTTGAGGCAGTGAGCTGCAAGTTGACTGCCATGAGGGTGGAAGTCATCTGGAAGGCCTCTGTGTTGGAAAAATGAACTCAATGACCTAGTTTGAAACATGCTTAGCCTATAACTTCACTCAAACAAGGGATTTAAACCTAGAATGTATAATGGGTAACAAGAGGGTTGAGAGTGAAAGAAAAAAAGCAAGAATGATGTGGTAATTAAAAAGGAATGAACATGAAAATTACCAGAGAATTAAGAAAGCATAACTAGTGTATGGATAGTGGTAGATAGGTACACATTATGTGACCAATTATTGGTATAGGAAAACAATTGGGGTACTCTAAGGCTAAATTAAATGGTTTTGAAAACACCATGGTGGTTATTAATTTTAAGTTAATGAATTCCCCTATGACCAATTAAAAGATTCATGTACTTAAAGTTATATATAACCATGGTATGAGCCGAATCACCATAGTATATATACTTGTGAATAGTATTTTAGGGAACTGATCTATTAAGAACAGTAATCCCTAATATACAAGGAGAGATCTGCCAGAGAGATGGGCAGGGACCCTGTGGTTCTTAGAGGTAGGGAAAGATCTATCAAAGCGGTAGACAGAGACCCTCATGGGAGTGTTGTGGATGAATGTACTTGGATCCACTGGGGGACGCTCCAGCATGTACATATATTACAGTAAAGGACTGCTGAATTATGAATATATTACAGTTGAGAACTGCTGATAGTCACAGACTACGAGAAACTCACCTGAGATTAAGGGTTTATATGAGAATATACTTGAGATTAAGTTTAAAATTATGAATATATTCTCTTGGTATAATCTTGTGATGATCATGATTTAGTGTTGGCCATGAGAATATGCTCTAATTTCCTTGTGTATGCTCTTATTTCTATGTGATGCCTTGTTACCATTATAATGTGATGTATATCCTATGTGATGGATATGTGGGATAATCTAATGATATATGTATATCATATGTGATGGATATGAAATGATTGCATAAGTATGAGTATGAGATGTGAGATGATATAATTGTATAATTCATGCATTGTATCCCAATAAGCATAATGTTTTATTTAATTTAAGAAGAGTGTAGTGTCTTCCATATGAGTACAGTGGTATAGGCCAGTGTATTTCAAAAGTCAGGTTGTTATTTCTACCGAGATTCATTCTCATGTGAAGTGCTATTTTGTATCAGATGCCTGGGTACTAGGTCCTGTTAAAGATGAGGTGAAGATAGTGAAAATACCATTCTTAGGATATTTCCCAGTGGTAAAGGAGCTACAGATTTTTTTTTCTTAGAAGTTCCCCTTACCTCTTAACTGCATGAGGTTTAGGGTTGGAAAACTGTATTTTTGACATGCCTAATACCCTGAATCCTTATGAATATTTTGAAAAGGATCAAGGTGATGATTTTTTAGATGTATAAAGTAAAGGCATATATGTATTAGGATATATAAGCTAGGAATCTACTAGTAGTTTTTGTTAAATGTGTATAAGTGATAGGCTTGTTTTCTCCTTACCCTAGTTGGCACACTCACATATCCATAGCTATATGTCTATTGCACACAAATTCTAATGGATATAAATGAAACGTGTATGTGGATGTATATGTATATCTTAATTATTTTAATTATTTTTCACTGCAATCTTACGTGTGAGCATCCCGAATGTAGAATTCCCAAACTAGTAGCATTTAATTATTTAACTTGGTAAAAGTCAAAAATTTACTTAGGTAAAGGTAGTAGTAACTCATTAATCCTATATTATATTATTTAATTAACTAAAAGGAATCATAGGGTTTGGGTGTTACAATAATCCCACTTTCACAATCAATGACAAGTATAAATGAGCATAACTAGTCAGTGTAACGCTTATAATACTCCCTTAGCCTATGGTTCATTTTAAGATAATTAAAAGATATAATACATAAATATATATTAATAGCAGTGTGTTGCTATTACATCCACCTAAGTAAATTTTAAAATTTTACCAAGTTGATTAATTAAGGGTCATTTGGGATCGATTTCTACACTTAGGCTCTCATAACGTCACAGTGAAACATCGGATTAGATACATATGCATAATTCATCCTAAGTAGATATACACAAACATGTATAAATACTCATTTCTTAACTTTGATTTAACTCATTAAGGTATAAAGGCAATAACCCTGACACTCATAACCCGACCAAATTTTGTATCCATAAATTCAGACTAATCCATATACATCTAAATCAATATAGGCTATGCTATACAAAATAAACATTTTCAGGTACCCCCATGAAGGGTCCTTCTCTCCTGCTTACCTTCTCTTCTAGCCAAAGGAACCTACACATCTGGTACATGCTAACACTCTTGTAAGAAATGAATCTCAATAGCAATGCAACTTGCTTGAAAACTACTAACCTATACCACTTTGCTAACACAGAAACATCTCTACATTATTTTCATTATAAAAACATAGTACATACTATAGGGATACAATGCATGCAACATATCCTCATATCATGTGCTCAGATTTATGCAAGTGCCTTTAAAACATATAAACTTTAAAATAAAGGATGTCCATGCATCATCATCTCATCATAACATTCATGTAAAATATATTGTGGGATAGTAAACATGCATTTACTTTAAACATATGAGTAGGAAAATAACACATCATAAGAGTTATCGAGAGTGCTGCCCAATGAACCACTCCACGTACCACTGTCTATATGCATGAGTTTCTGACTATTCAGCCACCCTTTAGCTAGCTTTAACTTTAACTTTAACTTTTTTGTACATTCTAATGCATCCTTTAGCTAGATCTGAGTACCATTTCATAACCAAGGGGATAGTTGTCAACTCTATGCAATGTTTTCTTTCCTCAAATGAGACTAGTTATCAACTTATAGGATCATCGTCAACTCTACCTGGATCATTTCCTCTCTGCTTTTGGGATTACCATCCCCTTCTAAAGGATCACACTCCTGGTATGCTATTCTCTACAAATACACTATGGTGATTCAGCTCATGTCCATGGTTCTGCTAACTCTAAGTATGTGTTTCTTAAATGGCCTTTAAAAGATGACACTAACTTAAAGTTTGCACCCATCACGGTATTTTTGAAATCATCTAAGTTCAAGTGGATGTTTAACCATCCTAATTCATGGCACAGCCATGGAATGCCAACGGCCATCCCATACTGACAATCAGTCACTCGATCATAAGCCTATCTACCACTAAGGCATATATTTAGAATACTTTCCTCTTTCCTATCTTGTATTCTCTACTCTCTCTTTGTTTCACTATCACAAGGATCCTCTCATCCTATTGGCTTGCAACTCTATCTCTTGCATGTTACCCACTAAATCTCAGGTTTAGATCCTTAGTTAGAGTGAGAATTTAGGCTAATTTCCTCTTAAAATAGTCATTGAGTTCATTTTCTAAAGTCAGAAGGCTGGCAGTTGACTTCCCCATTGTTGGAAGTCAGTAGTTAGCTCACTGTATAAAGTCCCTTTTCTTAGCTAAGAGCTACCAGTCGGCTGCTAGGGGCTTGGCAGTCGGCTGTTAGCCTCGACAATTGATTCCCAGGGGTCTGATAGTCGGCTACTAGATTTCTAGAAATTTTTCTAGAAAATGAAGAACACGACTATCAACTACCAGAGGCTATCATTCAGCTACTAGTGTTCTGTCTTGCTTTTTTAGGCAAAGGATGAGCACGATAATCGACTTCCAGGGTAGGTAGTCGACTCCTAGCACTCGGTATATTCTAAAAATCATTGTTTCACCCAGATTTTTATCCCAAAAACATGTTCTCAAACTATTTTCTCAAGCCATGAACTCAAAGATAACATTTAAACATCATTTAGCATCTATAAAAAACCCAAAACTCAACTTGACATATCTCAAAGCTAAGATCAAATCATATTTTCACACTTAGGGTAAAAACCCACTTTCACAATCATTCACAAGCATAAATGAGCATAATAAATCAGCAGGCATTACCTAATAGCAGTTAGAAACATAGAGAATGTAGGTTTTAAACCCCATGCTTAACTTTAAACATTCAAAATCACATTTATTAGTAAATTTTTTGCATAATTCAGAAATGGGGTTTATAATGAATTACTACCTTTTTCCTTGCAAAAAGTGTGTTTATGATGTGTTAAAAGGTCCTTCCCTTACTGTAGAACAAATCCCCAGCCTTAATTCACCTTTTCTTTAGAAAATCCCCACCTCTTTGCCCTAACTCGCCCCTTTCTCTCTCTACTCGCCCTCTCTTTTCTCTCTCAAGAAATACTGAAGTGTGAGTTGTGTGGGTTAGGGTTTTAGGGTTCTAAAATATTAAGTTCTCCTAATTGCATTCTAGTCTTGGCTCATTTGTGATTTTAGCCTAGCTAAACTTTCCCTTTTTAATTAGGTCCTTGGCCATACTTTGACTCATCTTTTCTTTCTTTCAATTTAATCCTTGCACTAATGCAACTATATGCAATTAATGCAACATACACAAGTATTTAAATTTAAATTAGCAACTAACAAACATCTCTTAATCACATTAGGAGCAAATGTTACAGTCAGCAAGTATCACCCAATAGCAGTTAAAAGCATAGAGAATGTAGGTTTAAACCCTAATCTTAACTCAAAACATTCATAAA
Organism: Senna siamea; assembly: GCA_031216115.1. Classification (NCBI taxonomy): domain Eukaryota; kingdom Viridiplantae; phylum Streptophyta; class Magnoliopsida; order Fabales; family Fabaceae; genus Senna; species Senna siamea. Next base: position 12,494,724 of record CM062355.1, on the reverse strand, counting down.
CACATTCTTCTAGCAAAAGAAAAAATTTTAGAAATAGGGTTTAGGTTGAGTTGCTACCTAGATTCTCCTAAAAATGTGTATGTACACTGTGCTCAAATGATCCTCCTCTTCTTGTAGGATCAATCCCTAGCCTCAAATATGTTCCTCCTTCAAAAAATCCCTTCCCTTTTACCTAACTCAACACTTTCTCTCTCTACTCACCCTTTTCCTTCTCTCTCTAGAAATGCTAAAGTTTGGAAATGGTGTTTTAGGTTTTAGTGCAACACCCACCTCCAATATGTTTGATATTATTATTATTATTATTATTATTATTATTAATGATGATGATGATTCTTTATGTAAATGTTTGTGTTATGTGGTGTCAAGAATGAAGCAATAAAGTGGTAGAATGGACATTTTCATCGCACTAGTTTTACCATAAAGGGGTAAAATTGGAATTTCTTAAAGAAAGGGAAAAATAGTAATTTTACTATGAAAAAAAAGATAATAATTTCATCTAAGTACTTTAGGAAATGGTATTTGAAGGCTTTTACTCTCTTATCTTAAAAAGAGAGATAAAATGAAGGTAAAAATAAATATGTTGCCATGAAGGGCAAAATGTTAATTTTCTCTAAAGAGGGATGGAGTATTAATTCCATAAAAGAGACTTTATGAAACTTTATTTGAGAATTTTTAATGTTAGGGGTGAAAAGGGAAGAAAATAAAAGTGAATTGACCCTTTTGGGCATAAAGGGTAAAATAATAATTTTACCCAAAGACCTAAAGGTAATTGCCAAAAAGTTGTTGGGTAAAATGGGAATTCAAAATTTGAAAGGGCATAGTAGTCATTTTGTAACAATCCCCTTATTCTACTAGACATACATCAGAGTAGATACTAGTGGAAGCATAGAAATCTACAGTAAATTTTTCGCCTTCCTACATAAGGGAACATCAGAGGGCCATTACTAGTTGAGTGTAACCCAAATAGACTCTCCTCACAGTCCATTCAAATTCCAACCTTACTAATGCCATAATATATCAGCATATATTACGCTAGAATAATAAGTTCTATCAGTCATTCATAAATAATTGAGATATACTATGCCATAATTAACAAATCCATATAAACAACCATAACGTAGTTCATAATGCATCAGATTCATTTTACAAGTTCTAAATCCCATAAATTTAATACATATATAAATCTTGAGCCTATTACTGCCCCATCTCCAAACTATATACTTCTTCTGTCTTTGCCTGGTTGCCTTGGCATTCTTCTTATGCCCAGCTATCTCCTAGGCATCCCCTATTCCTGATCATCTAAGCAAACAACTTCATGAAATTTTGTAAATCCCAGTAAAGTAATTAATAGTTATATACTTTCAAAAACAGTTGCAGGCTCAACTATGACTAAGCACAGAAAAAAAATTTCCCTAAAATCAATTTAGAAAATAAGTGAATTACTGAATACTTTTAATTATAATGAGTATGAGAAATCCATGTAAAACATATTGGGAGTATAGTATCTCAAATATGAAAATCCTATTGAAATCATGCTTGAAAAATCTCATATATTAATCTATCACATATCTCATGTGATTAATAATCTCAATTGCATGCCGTTTTATCTAAAATCATGGTTTTGGTTGGGTGTGATCTGTAACACCAATCACCCAAAAGCATGCCCTATTTTACGAGTGTGATCCGTAACACCAATCACCCGCTCAAGGACAAGCGAGAGCTAACTTCCAAGGCGTCCCCCAGCATGTGCACACTGCTAGTCTCATCTTCATACAGTTTATATGGAAATACATACACATAGTCGACTACTACTCAAGGTTATAGGATACTATACTTAAACCACAACTTCACCCCGTATAGGCTATCCACCCTTTGCTCCTTAAACCTTACATAGGGTTGTCCTAGTTTAATGTATAATTCCCAACAAATACAGACCAATATAATTTAAAACAATTAATTGATAAAATAGTCTGCATAGAGGATATTCAACGGCCGTCCCATACCAGCTATTGAATATCCACCCTAAGCTTGTCTGTCCCTATAGTATATAATCCAATAGCCAAACTAGTAAACATACAAAGAGCATCTCATTCACAGGAAAATCTTTTCTATAATCATATGAAAATCTTAATAAAATAATCATGTTTAGCAATCAATCCCAGTCAATTTACAAATCAAACTTAAACAAAAATTCACAATTATTGATAAAAGTCAGGGGAGTGTAGATTATTGTACCTTTCACCATTTTCTCCTCTTTTGACCAGGGTTTTCCTCTTTGAACCTTGGGTTATCCTCACAAATTGTTTCCTGAGGCAAACAACCCAAATCTCAATCTATATCCCTTCTATCATGCAATTATGTAAATCTTATCTTAAGGTTTCACCAAGGTTTCCTCTTAATTCTCACTTCTCCTCTTGATTTCTTTGGTTTTCTATCACTCTTCTCATGTAATTCCCCTATATAATGATGTTCGAACCTTAATCCAATCAAAACTAGGGATTTCTAAGCTCCAACCATGTTTTAAAATCATTGCCTTGCATCAGGGGAGCTATTAGTTAACTGCCAAGAGCTAGCAATCGATTGATTACTCTCTGGAAAGCTTTATTTCGCAAGATAGGGACCCGATAGTCAACTACTTCATTCTTGGTAGTCGATTGGCGCACCTCTAAGTGCGATTCTGGGCTTTACAGTGGCTCAACAGTCGACTAGCGCATGCCTGGCAATCGACTACTAAGCTGCTGAGTAAAATTCTGGGTTTGCGAAGAACACGATAGTCGACTGGTGCATGCTAGCAGTTGACTATTTTGTTCTTTGATAGCCCAGAAATGCTAAGTTTCTTTAAATGCAACCCAGATTACCAATCCATAACATCTTAAAAATTACATGAGCTTAGTCCTTACTCATTTTCACTCAACCCATGAATTTCTAGGTCCAAAACATCACTCAATTTAGAGAATCTACATGCAAACCTAGTGGAAGAAAAACCTAGCTTACACATTCTAATTTTTGCCTCAAAATTGCTAAATGAAAGCAAATAATCTCAGCATCTTAGTTCAGAAACCTATTTCTAACCTCAAGCAAACCTTAGAATCAGTTTATCTGGTCTAAATATCAAAAAATTTGAAATTCCCTATGTTTTTACTATTTTCATTTCCCTCTACGATTTTAACAAATTTAGGAGATTTGCAGCAAAAACCTGTTACTAAATGATGCAGAAAAGGTTTTTTAAATCCCAAGTAAAGGATTTTTACCTCAAATCTGAGTTTTGGAGCTTCAATCTTGATTTCCTTCTCTTTCCCCCTTTCTCTCCTCTTGCCCTTGCATTTTCTCTCTTCCTCAGCTGCAAAAATGTGTTGGTAAGGAGGGAAATAGTGTATATGAAGGGAGAAAGGGAATGGCATTATAAACTTCCTCAGGGACCATCTTGCAATTAACAAAAATTTACATTTTAGTCCCTTCTACTAAAATTCCAATTCCTTGTTTCATTTAAATCCTTATTTGATCTTTCAAGATTAAAATCATCATTACAATTTCTAAGGGACCGGGCATTACACATTTACCATGAAAGTTCCATGAAACTAAAATTAGAGAGAGAGAGGATGCCATTCTTGAAAAAAGTAGTAAGGGTAAAATGGTCATTTCACACCAAGGGCATTTTGATAATTTCACCTACACCCTAAATTTAATTTATCTTCTTCCTTAAGGAGAAGAAGAAGTCAAACAAGAGGGGAGGGAAAGAGCTTGGCCGAAAGGGTGGGAACACAAAGAGGAAGAGGAAAACAAGGCAAAACACTTGAAAAGTTTCACTCTTCTTGCATTTTTAAGGTAGTTTAACAATTATATAACATTAGTTCCATGTTTTATGGAAAGATTAAAGTGTTTTTATGTTCATGAAATCTAGGGTTTTCTCTCTCTACATTCCATAATGCTTGCTTTCTATACTTGGCTATACTTGTATGGAAATATTGTTGTGTTTGTGAGTATGGCAATTTTTGTATGCTAGAAATCATGAAAGATTGAATTTTGGCATGTTTGGTACCACTTTGATGAAAAACCCTAACTTTAAAATGGTTGAAATGGTATTGAAATGAAAGAGAAAATGGTGATTTTGCATGAGAACTACTTAAAAATGAAAGTTATGTAAGTGTTGGATGAAAGCCCATCCATTTTCTCCCATTTTCTCTCTTGGCCGAAAGCACCTAAGCTTAATGGTGCTGGAGTTTGCTTGAAAAATGTCTAAAAATTTTTGTGTTCAGTCATGAGAGAGGAAGAGAGAAAAAATTATGGTATCTTGATGATTTTAGCAAATTTACCATTTTCTAGCCATGCCATTTAGCCTTGAAAGTGTGCTTATAAATGTGAAGATGAAAGAATATTTGTATTTATATGTTTGGCATGAAAAATGAGATATGAAAATAGAGAAAAGAAAGGTTAAACATATATATGCATAATTTTATTATGAGAAAGTGTCATGATTAATGAATGAAAATGGTATCATAATGCCTAAATGGTAGAAAGGATGGAAGAAAGGGAACAAATAATTTGAAAATCCCTATCTTTCACCCATTTCTTACCTTGGCCGAAAACATTACCCCATTTCTCTCTTGATGGCCAAATTTATGTGTAAATGGAAAGAATTCTATAATGTATTTAAAGATGGCCAATGTCAAGAGAAGTGAAGGAAAGGATGAAATGATGCAATAGGAATGTTAATTGCATGTATTTATGCCATTAATACCATTATGTTTCAATTTTATATGTTATGAGTATCAAGTTTGAAATTGCATGCAAATGAGGAAAGAAATGCTATAAATGTCATCTTAGGGGTGAGAGCATAGCACTATTTACACCTCCCTCTAAGGATAAATAAAAAAGCCATGAATGATCATGAAGAGGGTAAACCATGGCACTATTAATGTTTCCCAAAAGAACACCATGAAAGGGTGGATGATGGTGCTAATAGATCCCCTACTTTTAGGCCATTGGTGGGTGGACTGAGTTTTAGAGGGCTGGAACCTTTACTTTGAGAGGTGAATTGGATTCTAAACTAGCAGAGGAATGGTTACAAAAAATGGAGGAACTATTTGAGGTGTTAGGGAGCACTGATGTCCAAAAAGTTTCTTCTGCAACCTACCAGTTAGAAGGAGAAGCTAAATACTGGTGGAAAGGAACCAAGCAATTATTGGAAGCCCAAAGAGGATAGGCTACCTGGGAAGTATTCAAGGAAGCCTTTCTAAACAAATACTTCTCTAAAAGTGAAAGAAATTCCAAGGAAAGAGAATTCATGCAAATTAAACAAGGAAGTAGGCCTTTCGAGGAACACTGAGCTTAGTTTTAGGATTTGTTAAAATTCTCCTCTTATTTGAAATGGAGACTCGATGAAGCATGAAAGGCCATTCACTTAAAGAATAGCTTGAATCCTGAGTTGTACCATTAAGTTGCATCCCAGGAAATCAGAGACTATGCTACTCTGGTAAATAAGTGTCGTATTGCCTCCAGATTTCTAGAAGCATTAAAGAAAGGGAAACAAGAATCCAACTTTTTCAAAAGGAAGACACTATTAGGATACAGTAAAGGACGTGACAGTAAATTTTCTAGGGGTCAAATAGGTAAAAGACCCATAACTATCCCAGCGACCCTAAAAAACTATCGAAAATGTAGGAAAAACCACGACCAATTGAACAAAAGCGAAGAGCAAAGCCTGCGCCCCAAACTTCTTTTGTCTCTGCCATTCAAAGGAAGGTAGGTCAGATTCTCACCGAGCCCTAGTAGAAGCAGGTTGAAGCATTGAAAAGAAAGTGATAGCCCGAATCTCCCTCACGTCTGTCTTTCAATCACCGTGAAGGAAATAAGTCACTGAAGAACCCCTTTTGGTTTTTGGGAACCATGGGACGATGAAAACGATAAGACCGATGCTCTTGCTGAATTGACTTGCCTTCTTAACTCATTTGCTGGGTTTTCGTATCCATCTTGCTTGCAGCCTTAAAGAGCCATTCATTCATTGGTTTCAAGTACTCCCCGAGTATCACGCTAAGACATTCCTTTTCTTGTTCTCGATAGAACCCCTTTTACCCATTTGCGAAGGAAGCCCAAGAGAGCGGTAAGGGGCACAACATTCTACTACCATGGACGAGGATACGCTAAGGCAACTTTGGCTGAGTCAATCGAAGCTAAACCAACGTCCATTTGGCCAAGCTGATGAACTTAACCCAATATATCTATTAAAAGCAATGTGCGTGTGTGGGTCTATCTTCTTTCTACTAGTGATTAACGTGAAAAAGCTTATTTGAGCTTGCTTGTAAGCCCTTATAGAGTAAGATTCATGTCCACATCTCTTCCTCCAGGATCCCCTAATGGAACACTGACCTACTCTCGATGTACTGCTTATTCACCTTCCTGGGATCACATCTTTTTTTGTAAGCACTGGTTATTCAACATCTGTTGATTCAATAACACCAACAGGGGAATCGACAACAAAGCCATCAACACCGGTTATTGAAAACAACCTCTTTGGATTAACTTAACTTCCTCTGCCAGCTCATTCCTTTCCTTCTAGCCCTTTTTTGAAAGCTGGCCAATATTTCTTCTCTTATGAAATTGATGGTTAGAGGGTCCTGCAGGCGTGATCTATTATATTATCATATAAGAGTACCAAAAGAGGAGAACTGACAGAAAGTGATTGGAGTCAAAGATAGTGTTGAGAAAAAAAGGGCATTGTCCAATGCCTCGTAAGGTACCTTTTCAGCTTTCAGGCACTGGTAACCCGGCTTAGTTCATCGATAACCTCAAAACCAGTAGCAACCCTAGCGTAGCCTCTTTCTAAGCGTTGTGCTCTATCTCCTCTCTTCCCTACAGTGCCCTTGCTTGAGTGCTATGCGCGCGATTGCTTCCTTATATAGCTAGCTTCTTTGTTTTCTTTGATAAGTATCTCCTTACTAGACTAGCTTCTTTGAGTGACCCAGGAACTCTCCCTTAGGATGCATTCCTGGTGAGTAAGTCGAGTCCTTCTTGCTTGAAAGGAATAGCATGCTTTGTGACTAAAAACTATTAAAAATTCCAATTAGGCCTGAGCCTTTGTGGTAAATTACCCAGCCCACTTCCACCAGTTCTTACTTCCTACAGAAGTGTAAGCCATACTTTCTTTCTTGGAAAGATAGCCCCGTTGTCAGCCACGCTTTGTTTGAGATAGACCATGTTTGATGGGACAAAATGTCTGCCTCAAGGGTGGTAAACTAGGGCATTATACTAGAGATGTATTCCCAAAGAAGCCATCCGAGGCCCCAAGATATGTAACCAAGGGAAGGGTTTATACCCTCAAAGGTAAAGAGGTGGCCTAATCAAGAATTTGATAAAAGGTATTTGTTATATTAATGATGTTCCTTTAATTGTATTGTATGATTCTGGGGTAACCCATTCTTTTATTTCATTAAAGTATGCCCAAGAATTAAGTCTACACATGTCTAGCTTACCCTATAAATTATCTATGGTTGTCCCTACTAATGAACATGTTATGACTTCATTTGTCTATTTGACTTGTCCCATTGTGATTGAAAATAAACCTATCATTATGGACCTTATATGTTTAACCTTGGTTGAATTGGATGTTATTCTTGAAATGGACTAGCTCTCTTCTAACAATGTAATTTTGGACTATTCAGCTAAGTCTGTGACTTTCATAGACATTAAACCAGTTAATAAAGGAATTAATAGGAAATATCAAAGGATGATTTTTCTATGTTCCTCAGAGGTAGGGATTTAACAAAAACTAAGTGATATCCCTATAGTGTGTGAATTTTCTAATATATTTCGAGAAGAAATTGTGAGTCTTCCACCTGAGAGAAAAGTAGAATTCTCTATAGAGTTAGTTCTTGGAACAACACCAATTTCTATAGCACCTTATAAAATGTCTCTTGTAGAGTTAAGTGAGTTAAAGGTGCAGATAGAGGACCTCCTAGCAAAACAATTCATTAGGCCTAGTGCCTCATCATGGGGAGCACCGGTGTTGTTTGTAAAGAAGAAGGATGGAAGCATGAGAATGTGTATAGATTATAGATAGTTAAATAAAGTAATTGTGAAGAACAAATATCCCCTCCCTAGGATTGATGACCTGTTAGATCAGCTGAGAGGAGCTATTGTCTTTTCTAAGATTGATTTGAGGTCAGGGTACCATCAAATTAAGGTGAAAGAGGAGGACATACCTAAAACTACTTTTAGGACTAGGTATGGGCATTGTAAATTTCTAGTAGTGCCATTTGGTCTAATAAATACTCTAGCCATTTTTATAGATTATATGAACTGCATCTTTAAACCCTGTCTCAATCAGTTTGTGGTAGTATTTATTGATGATATTCTGGTATACTCTAGAAATAGATAGGAGCATGAACAATACCTTAGGATAGTGTTGCAAATACTTAGAGAGAAACAGTTGTATGCTAAGCTAGAAAAGTGTGAGTTTTGTTTAGAAGAAGTGAAATTCCTAAGGCATGTGATTTCTAAAGATGGAGTGTCAATAGACCCTAGTAAAACTAAAGCAGTAGTAAAGTAGGAAAGGCCTAATACTGTGACTGAAGTTCAGAGTTTCCTAGGGTTAGTAAGATACTATAGGCAGTTTATTAAGGGGTTTTGGCAAATAGCGATGCCAATGACCAAACTAACTCGGAAGGATGTTCCATTTGTGTAGGACTCGAAATATGAACAAAGTTTCTAAACTTTGAAAGAAAAATTGACCACTGCACCTATCTTAGTTATTCTAGACCCTTTAGAGAAGTTTGAGCTATACTATGATACATCTAAGAAAGGTTTACGATGTATCCTGATGCAAGGAGGAAGGGTGATGGCCTATGCTTCTAGGCAATTAAGACCTTATGAGAGAAACTATCCTACCCATGACTTAGAATTGGTATCCATAGAAATTTTATGAAAATTTGGAGACATTACCTTTATGGGTCTACATTTGAGGTATTTAGTGACTATAAAAGTCTCAAGTACCTCTTTGACCATAAGGAACTGAGCATGAGATAAAGGAGATGGATAGAATTCATTAAGGATTATGATTTTAAATTAAAGTACCATCTAGGTAAGGAAAATATTATGGCAGATGCATTAAGTAGGAAGTCCCTCCATGTAGCTTAAATGATGGTGAGTGAGGTGGATCTGATGTAGAAATTTAAGAACACGAGTTTATCTACTTTGGCGTTACCTAACAAAATTTATTTAAGTGAGCTAAGAATTGGAAATACTCTTAAGACTCAAATCTTGGAAGCTCAAAGAGATGATGGATTCCTAGAATCTCTAAAGGATTCAAAGGAGTTAACGGAGGGGGTTGACGGAATGGTAACTTTCCATAATAGAATTTATGTTCCTAGAGTTAGAGGATTGAGAGACATGATATTAGAAGAGGTCTATCAAAGTAAATATACCATTCATCCTAGCACCACTAAGATGTATTAGGATTTGAAAGAAAGGTTTTAGTGGCCAAGTATGAAGCATCTAGTAGATCATGTAGCTAAATGCCTAGTATGTTAGCAAGTGAAGATTGAATATCAAAAGCCTACTAGATTACTACAGCCATTAGATATTTCTGAGTGGAAATAGGACAAAATTTTAATGGACTTTATGGTAGGTTTACCCAGAACCTAGTTAGGAAATGATACCATTTGGGTAATAGTGGATAGATTGACTAAGTCTACTCATTTCCTACCCATTAAGATCAATTTCTCCTTGGATAAATTAGCTCAACTATATATTCAGGAGATAGTGAGACTTCATGTAATAGCCATTAGCATTTTCTCGAATAGAAATCCCCGATTTACCATAAGATTTTGGAAAGCCCTATAGGAAGCTTTTGGCACTAGGTTAAACTTTAGTACTGCTTATCATGCTCAGACAAGTGGATAGACGGAAAGGATAATCCAAACTTTAAAGGATATGCTTAAGGCTTGTACCTTAGAGTATAAGGAAAATTGGGATAAAAGCTTACCATTAATAGAATTTTCCTATAACAACAGTTTCCACTCTAGCACAGGTATGGAACCTTATAGAGCTCTGTAAGGGAGAAAGTGTAGGTCCCCATTATGTTGGTATGAGACAAGTGAGAGCCAATTGCTAGGACCTGAGCTAGTGCAACAAATAATGGATCAAATTAAGATGATCAAAAAAAAGATGGCAAAAACTTAAGACAGGCAAAAGGATTATGTTGATAAAAGGAGGAGGCCATTAGAATTTGATGAGGGAGATCATGTTTTCCTCAAAATCCCCCCAACTACTAGTATTGGTAGGGCTATGAAATCTAGAAAGTTGAGTCCTAGATACATTAGACCTTTCTAAATTTTAGAGTTAGTCTATCAGCATACTAGATAGCCTTGCCACCATAATTGTCAAACCTCCACAATGTCTTTCATGTATCTCAGCTCAAAAAATATATTCCTAGCCCCTCACACATACTTGATGCCAGTACATTGCAATTAAAGGATAATTTGACTTATCACCCAAAACCTTTACAATCATCGATATCGAGGTCAAGAACTTGAGGAATAAAGTCATACCCCTGGTGAAGGTCTTGTGGGATAAAACATCACCACAGGAAGCAACCTAGGAGAAAGAAGAAGATATTAGGAGAACTTATCTATAATTGTTTGTAAGAGGTACATATCAATTTTGAGAATGAAATTATTTTAAAAGAAGGGAGAAATGTAACACTCGCCTCCAATATGTTTGATATTTTTATTATTAATAATGATGATTCTTTATGTAAATTTTTGTGTGTTATGTGGTGTCAAGAATGATGCAATAAAAGGGTAGAATAGACATTTTCATAAAGTAGCACTAGTTTTACCATAAAGGGTTACAATTGAAATTTCCTAAAGAAAGGGAAAAATAGTAATTTTACTATGAAAGAAAAGATAATAATTTCATCTAAGTATTTTAGGAAATAGTATTTGAAGGCTTTTACTCTGTTATATTAGGAAGAGAGATGAAATGAGGGTAAAAATAAATATGTTGCCATGAAGGGCAAAATGGTAATTTTTACCTTAAGGGCAAAATGATAATTTTATCTAAAGAGGGATGGAGTATTAATTCTATAAAAGAGACTTTATGAAACTTTATTTGATAATTTTTGGTGTTATGGCCGAAAAAAGAAGAAAATAAAAGTGAATTGGACATAAAGGGTAAAATGGTAATTTTATCCAAGGACCTAAATGTAATTTCTAAAAAAGTTGAAGGAAAAAATGGGAATTTCAAATTTGAAAGGACAAGGTAGTCATTTACCATAAAATTACAATTTGAGGGAGAGAGGATGCCATTCTTGAAAAAGAGAAGTAATAAGGGTAAAATAGTCATTTTATATCAAGGGCATTTTGGTAATTTCACTTAAACCCTAAATTTAAGTCATCTTCTTCCTTAAGGAGAAGAAGAAGTCAAAAAAGGGGAGAAGAAGGGAGGAAGGCTGAAAGCAGGCTAGGAGAAGAGCAAAATCAAGGGAAAACACTTGGAAGATTCCACTCTTCTTGCATTTTTAAGGTACCTTAACAATCCTATAACCTTAGTTTCATGTTTTATGGAAACATTAAAGTGTTTTTGTGTTCATGAAACCTAGGGTTTTCTCTCTCTACATTCCATAATGCTTGCTTTCTATACTTGGCTATGTTTGTATGGAAATATGGTTGTGTTTGTGAGTATGACAATGTTTGTATGCTAGAAATTGTGAAAGATTGAATCTTGGCATGTTTGGTACCATTGTTCTAAAAAAACCTAACTTTTGAAATGATTGAAATGGTATGGAAATGAAAGAAAAAATGGTAATTTTGCATGTGAACTACTTAAAAATGCAAGCTATGAAAGTGTTGGATGGAAACCCATCCATTTTCTCCCATTTTCCCTCTTGGACGAAAGCACCTAAGCTTAATGGTGCTGGAGTTTGCTTGAAAAATGTCTAAAAATGTTTATGTGTTCGGTCATGAGAGAGAAGAGAGAGAAAATCATGTTATTTTGATGATTTTGGAAAATTTACCATTTTCTAGTTATGCCATTCAATCTTGAAAGTGTTCTTAAAATGTGAAAATGATACAAAGTGTGTAACTATATGTTTAGCATGGTTAATGAGTTATGAAAATGAAGAAAAAGAAAGGCTAAGCATAAAGATGCACATTTTGAATTTAAGAAAAAGTGTCATGAAAATTTAAGTACATGGTACCATTGTACTTGAATGATGAAAAGAATGGTACAAAAATCCCTAACTTCCCCTTGATGGCCAAATCCATGTGCTAATGGAAAGAAGTTTAAAACATGATTTAAAATGGTCAATGTCAAGAGGAATGGGAAAAATGATGAAAAAATGAGATGTGAATGTTAATTGCATCTCTTTGTGGTTTTAATATCTAAATGTTTCAATTTCATATATTATGAATGCCAAATTTGATATTACATGCAATTGAGAAATGAAATGTATGGAATGACACCAAGAAAGGGTGGAGAAAGGCACTATAAAATCCCCCTTGAGATGAATATGTAAAGACTATGAATGTTATCTTAGGGGTGAGAGAACTTCTATTTATATCTCTCCTAAGGATAAGTAAAAAGGCAATGAATGATCATGAAAAGGGTGAACCATGGCACTATTTATGTTCTCTTAAAGAGCACCAAGAAAGGGTGGAGAATGGCATTAATAGATCCCCCTTGAGGTGTATATGATGGCACTATATGATACCTTAGTGGTAATGACTTCATGGCACTAATAAAAGTCACCCTAGTGGTAAGGAATTTGATGGCACCAATTTATTATTATTGATATGAAAAGTATGAATGCATAATGATGTATTTTATGTATGAATGAAGCATGACTATGTGATGCCATATATTTTGTTCATGACATGAATTGTTTATAGTTTCATGTTTACAAATTCACATGTATATGTTTCATATAAAGCATGCCCATGGAATTGAATGGAAATTGTTTTGAAAGAATTGGAATGTAGAAATTTTTTCTATATTCATACAGTGCTACATGCCAATTATTTTGAAACTGTATGGTTTGTTTAGCTACTAGGAAATTATTTCTCATTATTGTACTGGTGTGTATCAGATGCATGATGGCAATAATTGAGATACCTGCAACGGACTAGTAAATTTAAGGAATAGTTATAATTGTGGAATTGTAGCCCTTTTGTTCTAATTCTCAAAATGTTATTTTCAGAATAGAATTAGAACTACTATTCTTTTGGAATGTAAATGATGGAAAAGGGAAAATGTATTAGATAGGACATTTGATGAATTCATCTATTAATAGTATTCTTTTGAAAAAGGGGTTTGAGTGGCAGGTTTGTTACCTCCTTATCCCTTTGATTGATTACTTAGCATATCATGATTATGTATCAGACAGTGTAAACATATATACTTATATATATTATGTTTTTATAATTTCTACTATAATGAATGGAATTTTATTTTCGTTGTGATAAAGTATGATAACATGAGCAAAGGAGCCTAAACCTAAGCAATAATAAATTCTTGATGGATTTTAAGGCTCAGGTTAATTAATGAGACAAAAAGGTAAAGAATAATGTGACTACTTATCTTATTACATTTTACAAAGCTGTAATTTAAAGATAAGGGGTGTTACATACTATATGATACCCTAGTAGTGGAATTAATGGCACTATAAAGAGTCACCCTAGTGGTAAGGAATTTAATGACACTAGAATGTTACTGTAATTATAAAAGTATAAATGTGTGATAATAGATTATATATATATATATATGAATGCATGATAATGTACCCTATTGATGAATGAAGAATGACAATGTAATGTTACATAATATGTTCATGACATGAAATGTCAATAATCTTATATTCACAAATGCATATGTATATGCTTCATATAAAGCATGTCCATGGAATTGAATGGAAACTATTCTGAAAGAATTGTAATGTAGAAATGTTTTCTGTATCCATACAGTGGTACATTCCAGTTATTTTGAAACTATATGGTTTGTTTAGCTACTAGGAAATTATTTCTTATTACTATACTGGTGTGTATTAGATGCCTAGATACAACGCTATAATAGAGATAGAAGTAGTAGTGGTGGAGGTTCCCTTTTTAGGAACCTTTACTATGTTGAAGGATATATATATAGTGGCAATATTTGAAGTCCCTCTTACAAATTAATATGTTAAAGAAGTATATGTGATTATGTAGTTGTAGCCCTTTTTAGTCCTAATTCTCAACATGTTATTTTCGGGATGGAATTAGGGCTACCATTCTTTTTGAGTGTACATAGACAAAAGGGCACACACACATATATGAAGTAGGATATGTGAATCTTTATCCATTAGTAGGATTCTTTTCGTAAAGGGGTTTGAGTGACAAGCTTGTTGTCTCCTTACCCCTCTAAATGAATATTTCACATATCCTGACTTATGTATCAAACAGTGTAATAATATATATATGTGTTATGTTTTGAAAATTTCGTTGTGATATATGTGAAATTTTATTTTCCCTATGTTGAAGTATATTAACCTGAGCAAAAGAACTCAAACTAAATCAAATAATTAATTATTGATGGATTTAATGCTCGGCTATAACATCCGCTCCTAACATGACTAAAGAGACGTTTATTAGTTGTTAATTTAATTTTAATGCTTATGTATGTTGTATTAATTTCATATAGTTGCATTGGCCTAGGGACTAAATTGAAAGCAAATATATGAAGGTATAGCAAAAGGTGGCTAGAGACTCAATTGAAAAGGGAAAAATGAGTGAGTCTAAGAGTGCAAAAGAGCTCAAGGACCAAATAGCAAATTCCTCAAACTCTACTAAACTCTAGTTGTAGCTCTAAACCCCAACACTTCCAACATACCAAAATTTTAGAAAGAGAAGCTGAAGAAGGCAGATAGAGAGAGAGGGATGAGCTAGAGCTTGAGGGGGGAATTTTACTAAAGAATGAGCATATTTGAGGCTAGAAATCAATCCTACAACAAGGAAGAATCATTTCTACACATCATACACACATATTTCATCAAAGATTCAAGGTAGCAATTCATCCTAAACCTAATTTTTGAAATATGCAAAAAATTTACTAGTAAATGTTATTTTGAATGTTTTAAGTATGGGGTTTTAAAAATTACATTCAATGTTTTCTAACTGCTATTAGGACATGTGTGATGATTTACGTTGCTCATTTATGCTTATGAATCATTATGACGTTGGGTTTTTACCCTAAGTAAGAAAATGTGGTTTGATCTTAGTTTGAACATGTTAAGCTATGTTATGGGCATTTTATGACCAAGAAATGATGTTTAAATGTTGGTATTGAGTTCATAATTTAAGTAAATAATTTGAAAATATGTTTTTGGGGCTAAAACTCTAGGTAAAACCATAATTCATCAAGTAAATTGAGTGCTAGAAACTAACTGCTAGCCCTGGAAGTTAACTATTGTGCTCATCCTTTGCCCAGAAACTCAAGGCAGAACACTAACAGCCAACTGCCAGACCCTTAGAAGTCGACTGTTGTGTTTTTCATTTTCTAGAAAGTTTTCAGAAGGCCAACAATCGACTACCAGACCTTTAGAAGTCGACTGTCGAGGCTAGTAGCCGACTGCCAAACCCTAGTAGTCGAATAGTAGCTCTCAGCTAGAAGCAGAAATTTTAGATGGTAAGCTAGTAGCTTACTGCTAGAAAGAAGTAAGTCATTTGCCAACTCTCTTATGGGTGTAATGAGCTCAATTGACCATTTTAAGAGTAAATTAGCCCAAATTTTCACTCAAACTAAGGATCTAAACTAGAGATGTAGTGGGTAACATGCATAAGATAGAGTCACAAATCACTTGGGTAATGAGACCCTTGTGATAGTGAAATAAAGAGATAGCAGAAAACATAAAAGATGAAAGTGGAAAGTATTCTTAGTGTGTGCCTTAAGGTAGATAGGCTCATGATTGAGTGATCGATTATCAATAAAGGACGACCGTTGGGCATTCCATGATTGTGCCATAATTTGGGATGGTTAAACATCCACTTAAACTTAGATGATTTCAAAAACACCGTGATGGTTGTGAACTTTAAGTTAGTGTCATCTCCCAAAGGCCATATGAGAAACACATAGTTAGAGTATAGCATAACCATAGGCATGGACTAATTCACCCTAGGTATATGTAGAGAATAGCGTACCAAGAGTGTAATCCACCTCAGACGAATGGTGGTGACTCCATAATACTATGATCCGCCCAAAATCAGAGAGGAAATGATCTGAGTAGAGTTGACGGTGATCCCATGAGTTTAAACTAGCCCATTTGGTACGAAAGGGAGGAAATCCCGCTGATTAGGGATGATCTACCAAAAAAGGGCAGGGACTATTAAGGTACTTGGATCCACTAGGGAACGCCTCATAATGTACAAAAGTTAAGGCATGACTAAATAGCCATGCGCTCATTCATATAAAGAGTAGTGCGTGGAGTTGTTAATGGGCGACTCTCTCGATTACTCTTAGGGTGTTTTATGTATTGCTCACATGTTATGAAAATGAAATGATGGCATGTTTATTATCCCACATATTTTTCATATGAAAGTGATGATAATGAATGAACATCCCATGTTTGAAAGATGATATGTTTAAATGTACATGTATAAATCTGAGCATATGATTGAAAGTATGTTGTATGCATTATACCCCAATAGTACATGCGATGCATTATGTTTTATGATGAAAGAATGTAGAGATTTTTTGTGTGAGCACGGTGGTATAGGCTGGTAATTTTTAAAGATAGGTTGCATTGCTACTGAGATTAATTTCTTACACGAGTGCTTGCATGTATCAGATGTGTAGGTTCCCTTGTGCTGGAGGAGAAGGTAAAGTGGAAAGAAGTGCCCACCATGGGGTACATGGAAATAATTATTTTGAAATAATATAGGCATATGTTATTGATGTGTCTTATTGTGTACATCATTTCTTTATGTTAATTGTTTATTTTATGAGAATTTATGCAATTTTATTCTAAAAATCACCTAAGTTACATTATTTTTCATTTTTAGGAATTTTATCAAGGCATCATCAGCAAACAGAATAATTTTGAGCCTGGACAGCCTGTAGAGCACTTAAAAAAGGCCATTTGGGCTAATTTTTCTTATTGGGCCTTTGCTCGGGCTAATTGGGTCTTGGACTGGACTGATTGGGGGAAAAAAGGAGTAGACCCTTGTGAGAAAGCCAAGACCCGCGCGAATTAAATAGTAACCCAAGTAGAACCCAAAGTGCAGTGTTTGGGATTGGATAGGAATAGTGACCCACGTGCAAGGAACAGTACTAGAACCACGGCCTAAGGGAAAGACGAGAACCGTAAGTCACTTGGGTGGCTTTCCATGGTAGCGCGGTGAAATTTTGGTGTCAGGGGACAACGAGCAGGACACCGCCGTCCAAGCCAGCCACCGGAATGCTCTAGCACGATGGAGATCTACGAGAGAAGTCGCAAGACTCAATAAAGAGACCCATCCAAGTTTGAGCTTATCTGTGACATGTTCTGGCCGATCTGCCAGCTGCCATTACCCCTGCAACCTTCAACAACTCTTCCAACACCTTCCTTCAGCTCACCGACTGCCAAAACACCCCGAATTACGAGATCCGCAGATTGACCTGATTTGCGATCCTATTATGTTTGGAGCTAATTTTGCTGTTATCTGTCAAGTTGCCACCAAAATTGACTCTCCGTCACTCAGAACCTACCCTACGACCCTTTACCTCAGTTCCGACCACCATTACCACCATTTTCCATCTGGTACCTAGGAACTCGGGATCCGACCCATTTGACCTGGCCTACAACCAATTTTCCTGGATAGCTTTTGAGTTTTTTTTTTTTTGGCATTTTTCTGGCAACTTTTCGGTGAGATTTTGTTGGTTTTCAGGCAACCAATCCATGTAACTACCATTGGGAAATTTAGAAGACAAGAATGTCCATAATTTTTACTATTTTTATCTCCTGTATAATTAATTGTCTGATGAATTTTTTGATGGATTATCTGCTATTAGATTGTCTACTGTCTGTAAATATGTGTGGCTAAAATTGTAAACTCTATTGGGGTCCCTGACTGTGTTAGTATTCTGTTTACACTGTATAGATATTCATTTTGATGTTGTAATCTTCTTTGCAGTTATACATATGCTGTTTAAGTTTTCATTGAGACATCATTGTGAATGCTAATTAGATTTCTTTTTGAGATCGAGAGATGATAATTGAAATTGGAACCAAATCGCAGAGAATAATTAATTTTCTCTTAGAGATAAGGTTAATTAATCACTGGATTAAGGAGTAGCTTTTCTTAACAGGAGTGGATTAGATCGATACTACTGATTTAAAATTTACCATTAGGAAGAACTAGCCAGTAATAGATTTTAGGTTTAAGAAATTCATTGAGACCGATAGAGAATTAGAATTAGAATTAGAATTCACTCAAAGGTAGCATAGTTAAATTCAGTAATCCATTATCCTTTGTGTTTGCTAACTAGTGTAGGCTCCATGATGGATTTGCATTTCTTGCCTCTATTTATTTTCTTCTATTCGATGTTGCTAGTAGTTTATTGAACTTAGTTAATTACTAGGATTAGTTAGAAATCAATCACTTTAATTTTCATGCTAGATAACAGAGAACAAGTAGTAACTTTGGGCTTTCCCATTCCTAAGGAATACGACCTTGATACTCACCATTGCACTAGGCTGCATCGATAGGTTCACTGGCTTAGGTGTACTTACTTAGGTAGCATTGGCAGCTCACACCAAATTTTTGGCGCCGTTACCGAGGACTATTTGTGAAAACCAGAGTGAATTTGCTATTTGTTACTTTAGCCACTTTTATCTGTTTATTTTATTTTTGTTTCTGCTTAGTTTCTTGTTTCGTTCCATTTGTTTTTTTTTGTTTTAGTTATTGGTTTTTATCAGTTTTGTTTTATTTTTGTTTTGATTTATTAGTCTTTGATCTGGTTGTTGGAATATTTTGTTGTTTTTGGTTTCAATAATTTATAACCATGGATTCTTTATCAGTCTTGGCTGCTCAAATAGAAAGGGAGCTTCTGATTAAGCAAATTTACCAATCCCTAATGCCAGAACAGGTAGCATAAGTTGGTTGAGTTTTATGGTGACATGCATTACAGTGAACACTGTGATGCCGGAGGTATGTTTGCTAACCCTTCCATTTCTTTCTTTTCTCCTTACACTATTTTTGCTTATTTCAAATAGGTCGATTATATGGGGGAATGCCTCTAGTCAGCAAAATGATCCTTGCAGCAATACATACAACTCTGGGTGGATGAGCTATCCATATTTTAACTAGAGTAACAACGCTACCCAAGGTTCACTTGATTTTCAATGGCTACACCAATAACAACTCCAACAACAAATCATTCATAATCAATTTCCTCAAGTATAAGAGGAGTCCAATCTTAAGGAAATGCTCATGAAATTTATGTACAATACAAACACAATCCTTAGAAATCAGTAGCCCTCCATTCAAAACTAGGAGAACTAGATAAGCCTAATTTCTAAGGTGTTGGCTGGGACACAGCCAGAGACACTCCCCAGCACCACAGAGTCCAAACCAAGGGAGCACTGCGATGCTATCACTCCGACATCTAGTAAGCAAGTATCTGACCCTTTACTATTGACTGATGATTATACTATTAAATAGGATGTTCCAGTAAGTAAAGAGTCAGAGCCTGAGATAAGTGAGCCAGTTAAGATAGAGGATAAGAGTCCTATAAGGGAATATAGCCCACCTATTCCATACCCTGCTAGTCTGAAGCAGGAAGAGGTTTATTCTGACTCAGCAACTTCTTTAAGACACTCTTTAGATCATGATGATCCTATTTATCTTATGAACGTCTTAGATGACGTTATTAAGTCTGAATTGCAGGAATTCTTGCTTAATAACCCTTTATAGGTAGCATTGCAGGGAGATAAGGAAGAGTTATCCAATGAGCAAGTGTTTGAGCAACTGACTCATCTATTGAGCCTAATAGCTATACTGACCATTCTGTTTCTTTTAATAGGTCAGAAGTGCAAAAGGTAAAACCTTTGATAGAGGACTCCCCAATCTTGAAATTGAAAGACTTACCTAAGTACTTAAGCTGCACCATTCTGTATGAGGTGGAGAAGTTACAATTGATGATAGCAGCCGACCTGATCCCTACTAAAGGGGATATAACTTTAGCCTCTCTCAGAGACCACCTCAAGCCACTTGTTTTCAAGATTCCTCCTCCTCTACTGTTTCTAGCAGAGCGAGACAATACCTAAGCAATTTATTTTATTTTATTTTATTTTATTTTATTTCTTGCTAATCATAACTTTAAGACTTTTGGATTTTATGTTTATTTCTATTTTATGTTTTTAATTTAGGATACCAACCCGGCTATTCGCTGAGGCTAATATGACCCTCAAGTGTAGGGTGGGTATATGTTATTGATTTTTCTATTTCTTTTTCTTTTGGGATACCCTTTGGCTGTACACTAAGGACAATGTAATCCTTAAGTGTGGGGTGGTGTGCCTCTGTTATTTTGACTCTTTTTTCCTTTGCTAGTTTAGGATGCTGCATATTGATACTACTTTTTGCTGATGCTGTATTTGTGCTGATAGTAGATATAGGACAGGATACTTGATTTTGCTTGACTATATGCACTTAAGTGCTATTTGTCTTTAAAGCATTTATAATTCAGTTTATGAATTGGAAAAAATTATTTTCCTTAATTCATGTTGGAAAATAGTTAGTGATGTTTAATGTATCGTCTTAATCAGGTCATACAGGTCACCTCGGTCTGGTTATACAGGTGGTACTTAATTATTTTTCAAATTGTGAAAATTTTAGTTTAGTGTGTTGATAATGAAAATTGCATGCACTTCTTAACTTACAATTCAGCTTAATTTTTTCTTTTTTAGAACCATATGCAATTGTACCACACTTCAAATGTGAGATTTGAGCCTATTTTGAGTATTCATTACAAGTATACTCTTGAATTTCTTGTTTGAGTGTGCATTTTGCTTGATTTTGCCTCTAGAACTTGCTCTGTAATGCTTGTTAAAGTTGCATGAACTTTTAAATGTCAAGAGATGATTTAGGCAACTTAGGATACACTAATTTCGGCCAAAAAGCCTACCTTCTGTGTTTCCCTTAGTTGGCTACTTTTGAGGCTTGAAATTCCCTTCACTTTTTGCACCTCGATACCTCACATTACTTTTCTTTATATCGTTTTCTTTTTCACCTTATATGTAGAGATTGTATGATTTACTTTTCATGTTTGGATTAAAACACACTGTATTGATTGATAACATTCCACCAAGTATTTTCTTTGGATGCTCCCTTCAATCCAAAGCTGTTCATTATCAAGACTACAAAAAAAATTTAAAAAATAAAATATATATATGAAAAAAAAGGAAAAAAAAGAGAAAAAAATTGGAAAAGCGGTCTTTAGTATCTTGTTCAGTGGATATGTTATTCCTTGAGCATCTCCTAGTTCATTGAAAACTTGGTGAAAATATCTATTTTTAGCACTTTGCTACTTTTAATCCTTTAGGTCTTCACCATATTGAAATTGCATGACTTCTAGCATATCTATCACCTCTTCCCAAAATCTTTCCTCACCTTTATCTTAACCACTTTACAACCTTGTCGAGACCCTTTGATCTTGGTGTTCAATTATTCGTAGTAACAAAGATGAGATTTATGAGCAAGCATATGGTAGGCAGATTCTTGTGAAAGAGCTTGAGGGATTTGTGCTTTACCTTTATAATTTTGTTATTGAATTGCAAGTTAAGTTGTGTATGCATTGTTATTATTTCCATCATATGTTAAGGTTGTGCAATTTGATTTATGATTGAGTTTAACTTGGGATGTGTTAGGTATCATTAACAGTGGGTTTAGATATGATTTTTTTAGGAGCTATTGCTATTTTTCAAAGACTGAGTTGGTGTTTGCTTGAGGACAAGCAAAAGCTTAAGTGTGGGGTGATTTGATGTGTCTTATTTTGTACATAATTTCTTAATGTTAATTGTCTATTTTATGAGCATTTTATGCAATTTTATTCTAAAAATCACCTAAGTTGCATTATTTTTCGTTTTCAGGCATTTTAACAAGGCATCATCAACAAACGGAACAATTTTAAGCCTGGACAGCCTTTAGAGCACTCAAAATAGGCCATTTGGGCTAATTTTGCTTATTGGGCCTTAGACTGGACTAATTAGGGGAAAAAAGGAGCAAACCTATGTGAGAAAGCTAAGACCCGCACCAATTGAATAGTAACCCAGCAAGACCCGCAGTGCAGCATTTGGGATTGGATAGGAATATTAACCCCCGCACAAGGAACAGTACTAGAACCAGGGACCAGTGCATGATACATACTTGAACCAAGAGAGAGACGAGAACCACATGTCACCTGGGCGGCTTTCCACGGTGACACAGTGATGTTCGTGTGCCAGGGGACGACGAGCGGGGCATTGCCATCTAAGCCAGCCACTGGAATTCACCAGCACAGTGGAGATCCGTAAGAGAAGCTGTGCGACCCAAGAGAGAGACCCGTCTGAGTTTGAGCTTCTCCATAACATTTTTCAGCCGATCCACCAATTTCCATCACCCCGGCAACCTTTAGCAACTCCTCCAACACCTTCCCTCAGCTCACCGACTGTCGAAACACCTCAGATCACGAGATCCGCAGACAGACCTAATTTGAGATCCGGTTGTATTTGAAGTTGATTCCATCACTGTCTGTCTGAGCTTCCACTGAAAATTGACCCTCTATCACTCAACACCTCCCTTGCGACCTTCCACCTCAACTCCGGTCGTTGTTACCATTTTTTTTTGTCGAGTACCCAAGAACTCGGGATTTGACTTTTTTGACCCAGCCTGTGACTCATTTTCGTGGATAGCTTTGGAGTTTTTTTTTTGGAATTTTTCTGGTAGTTTTCCAGCAAGATTTTGGTGGTTTTCTAGTGACCAATCCGTGCAGTTACCATTGGGCAATTGAGAAGACAGGGGCGTGCATAATTTTTACTATTTTTATCTCCTGTATAATTGATTGTCTGATGAATTTTCTGGTGGATTATCTGCTTTTGATTGTCTGTTCTCTGTAAATATATGTGGCTAAAATTGTAAACTCCATTAAGGTCCTTAACTGTGTTGGTATTCTATTTACTCTATATGGATATTGATTTTGACGTTGTGATCTTCTTTGTAGTTATGCATGTGCTATTTAAGTTTTCATTGCGAGACATCATTTTGAATGCTAATTAGATTTCTTTTTGAGATCGAGAGATGATAATTGAAATTAGAACCTAATCATAGAGAAAAATTAATTTTTGCTTAGAGATGAGGTTAATTAATTGATAGATTAAGGAGTAACTATTCTTAATAGTAGTGGATTAGACCAATAATGCTGATTTAAAATTTACCATTAGAAAGAATCAGCTAGTGGTAGATTTTAGGTTTAAGAAATTCATTAAGACCAATAGAGAATTAGAATTAGAATTAGAATTCACTCACAGGTAGCATAGTTAAATTCAGTAATCCATTATCCTTTGTGTTTGCCAACTAGTGTAGGCTCCCTGATGGATTTGCATTTCTTACCTCTTTTTATTTTCTTCTATTCGATGCCACTGGTAGTTTATTGCACTTAGTTAATTATTAGGATTAGTTAGAAATCAATCACTTTAATTGACAGGCTAGATAACAGAGAACACGTAGTAACTCTGGGCTTTCCCGTTCCCAAGGAATACGACCTTGATACTCACCATTGCACTAGGCTGCATTAATAGGTTTACTACCTTAGGTGTACTTGCTTAGGTAGCATTGGCAGCTCACATCAGTTATTATTGTACTAGTCTTCATGATATTTTAAGGAAGGCTAGTAAAGATTTACTTTGTATAGCCTATATTGAATTAGTTGTATATGAATTAGTTTGAATTCATGAATAGACATTTTGGTGGGGTTTGAGTGGCAGAATTATTGTGTCCATCCCCAAATAGGTTAAGTTAAAGCTAATCGATGAGTATTTATGTATGTCTGTGTATAGCTATTCAAGGTGAATTATGGATATGTATATGTGATCTAACATTTTGTTGCAAAAGTTGTGAGAGCCCGAGTGTAGAACCCAACCTAAATGGCACTCACCTAATTAATTAATCAACTTGGTAAAAGTTTAAAATTTACTTGAGTAGAAGTAACAATAACACGCTAATATTATGATAATTACATATTATATCCTCTAACTAACTAAAAAGGAACCATAGGTAAGGGTGTGTTACGAGAGGTGTTACATAGGCAAATTAATGAGACAAAAAGGTAAAGAATAATGTAACCACTTATCTTATAACATTTTATAAAGTTGTAATATAAAGATAAGGGGTGTTACCTTTAGGGTTTTTGAATTAGTAACTACTGCACGATTTTTAAGAATTCCTAATCCTTTAGGACCCTTTGAGTTGTATTGTAATGCATCCAAGAAAGGCTTAGGGTGTGTCCTAATGCAAGAGGGAAAAGTGATAGCTTATGCCTCTAGACAATTAAGACCTCAAGAAGAAAATTACCCTACACATGATTTGGAATTGGCTGCTATAGTTTTTTCCTTAAAGATTTAGCAACATTGTCTTTATGGGTCTAGGTTTAAGGTATTTAATGACCACAAAAGTCCTAAGTATCTCTTTGATCAGAAGGAATTGAACATGAGACAAAGAAGGTGAATGGAATTTCTCAGGGATTATGATTTTTGGTTAAAATACCATCCAGGAAAGGCAAACATAGTAGTGAATGCCTTAAGTAGAAAATCTCTCCATATGGCTCAATTAATGGTAAGTGAAATGAGCCTAATAGAGAAATTTAGAAACTTAAGCCTATCCACTCTAGTATTGCCAGACAAGATATGTCTGAGTGAACTAAGAATTGAGAATACCCTTAGAACTCAGATTTTAGAAGCATAGAGAGATAATGGCCTGGTAACTTTCCACAACAAAATGTATGTTCCTGAATCAGGAGGATTGAGGAACATGATACTAGAGAAAGCTCGCAAGAGCAACTATACTATTCATCCTGGAGCCATGAAAATGTACCAAGATTTGAAAGAAAAATTTTGGTGGCCCGATATGAAAAGGCATATAGCCAAGTATGTTACTAAATTTTTAATATGCCAGCAGGTAAAAATTGAGCATCAGAAACCTGTGAGACTATTGCAACCTCTAGACATCCCTAAATATAAGTGAGATAAGATCTCAATGGATTTTGTGGTAGGATTACCTAAGACCCAGTTAGGAAATGATGCTATTTAGGTCATAGTAGATAGATTGACTAAATCTAAACACTTCCTGCCAATTAAAATAAATTTTTCATTAGACAGATTGGCTTAAATATATGTACAAGAAATAGTAAGACTCCATGGGGTTCCTATAAGCATTGTGTCTGATAGAGGCCCTAGGTTTACTTCTAGGTTTTAAAGGGCATTACAAGAAGCCTTCAACACTAAGTTAAATTTCAGTATTGCTTATCATCCCCAGACTGATGGGCAAACTGAAAGGACCATAGAAACCCTAGAGGATATGCTTAGGGCATGTGTTTTAGAACAAAAAGGAAGTTGGGATAGGAACTTACCCTTAATGGAATTCTCTTATAATAATAGTTTTCATTCCAATATAGGGATGGCACCTTATGAGGCTTTATATGGAAGAAAATGTATATCAACTTTATGTTGGTTTGAAGTAGGGGAGAGATAGTTGTTAGGGCCTGAATTGGTACAACATTCCACTAATTAGATCAAGATTATCAGAGAAAAAATGGCAAAGGCCCAGGATAGGCAAAAGAGTTATGTTGATAAGAGAAGATCACTTGAATTTGAGGAAGGAAACCATGTATTCCTAAAAATCTCCCTAATTACTGCTATTGGTAGGGCAATAAAGTCCAGAAAACTAAGTCCTCGGTATATTGGGCCATTTCAAATTTTAACTCGAGTTGGTCCATCCACCTACCAAATAGCCTTACTACCCTTCTTATCTAATCTTCATAATGTCTTCCATGTGTCTCAACTTTGAACATATTTCCCAGACCCTTCCCATGTCATTGATGCCAATATATACAATTACAAGAGAATTTAACTTATCAACCAAAACCTTTGCAAATCATTGGTACTAATGTCAAATAGTTAAGGAACAAGACTATTCCCCTAGTAAAGGTATTATGGGACCAAACATCACCTCAGGAGGCCACATGGGAATAAGAAAAAGATATGCAAAAGAACTACCTAAAACTATTTCAAATTTCGAGGATGAAATTCCTTTTAAAGGAGGGGAGAAATGTAATATCCATTTTTCATATCTTTAAGTATGTTCTAAATTCTTAAATTTAGCAATTGCATACCTAAATGTTAATGTTTAATTTTGTAATATTCGTATTTTTCCTGTCTTCAGGTGCATTTTAAATTTATAAATTTAGCAGTTTTATGCCTAAAAAGATGTAATTAAATTGCCCTAAATTTTTGAAAATGAGACAGGGATCAATCTGAAAGAAAAAGTTTGGTACTAAAGTGAAGAATATAAAAGTTTCACTACAGGACAAAATAGAATCATTATGCCTCCAAAATATCTCCTGCATTTATGGCATGTCATTATTATGTCAAAAAAATATCATCGTAAATTTATGATGCATAATGATTATGCCAAGAAAATATCTGGAAGTCATGATGTCTTTAGAAAAATATCTGAGGGTAAAACAAACAATTTTTACCCAAAGGTAAAATGGTAATTTCGCCCAAGGGTAAAATAGTAATTTTTAACTTAAGGGTAAAATGATCATTTCATCATGAAAATTCTCATGGAGTCCCTCCTATAGCACTTTTCAAAATTATGAATTAAAGTGAGGGGTAAAATAATCTTTTTACCATATAGGGCAAAATGGTAATTTTACCAAAATGATAAAATGGTCATTTTGACAAGCAAAATTTGTAAAATCCCAATAATGCCCTCTCACTAATCCCACGGATATTTGATGAAAATTGAAGGGGTAAATTGGTCATTTTGCCACTAAGGGCAAAATGGTCTTTTTTGCACCCACTTTTATATCACATGTTTTCTTCTTCTTCGAAGGATGCAAAACCGACGTGAGGGAGAGGGAGAGAAAGCCAAAAGCTTGAAGGAAGAAGGAAGAAGAGATGAAGTGAAGGAAAATTCAAGGAAAAGGTACTTTCATTGGCAAATCAAGATAGTTAGACAATTCTACACCTTTTATTTCATGGTTCATAGTGTTTTTCATGTGTTTAAAGAATTTTCCATGGTTGCCATGAATTTGGAGTTTTGCTCTCTACATTCTTTTAGGCTTGAAAATCTATTGGGTTATGCTTGAGATGTTGTATGGATGTGTTTATGAGTGTTGAACGAATTGATTTAATGGTTTTTGATGAAATTGTGAATTTTCTTCACCATCTTCATAAAGCTTTCTCTTATGGCATTTGAATATGTAATACGTGGATTGTCATGGTTATGGTTAAGAAATAGTGTTTTTATGTTTATTTATCAATGAAAATGTGATAAAAGAAAAGATTGGATGGAAATCACTTTATTTCCTTTTTCTCTTACTTTTGGCCGAGAGTATGTAGTCGCTTGGAAAAGGAGGTTTTTTTTTAAATTTTAACCCATTTATATATTGTGAATGTCTTGGCCATAAGTGTAAGAGAGAAAGGAAATTAATATTATGATGAAACACTCCCACTTCTTTTTCTTGGTGTCTTGGCTGAGAGTATAGAAAGGAAATTGTGAAAAAGTTGTTTATATATTTATATATATATGCCATGACAAAAGAAAAGGAGAGAAATAATGAAATTGATAGTTTCTTTAATAAATGGTTATCATAACCATGAAGTCCTCATATGAAATGTGTTTGACAACAAGAGAGAAATTTATATCTATGTGTTCATACATGTTTATTGTGAAAAGAGGATGCTTGTATGTATACATAGATATCTTGAATGGTGAAAATAAAAATGGAAATGGTAAATGAATGAATGAATAGTTCACCAAAAGCTCTTAATGTTTAATATAGTTAACATGGAAATTGTATGGAAATGGAAGAAAAAGTTATATAATTATACTTGTATGATAAAAAGGATGAAAGGAAGGGAATGTATAGCATAAAAATCTTACTTTTCCCTTACTTCCTCCTTTTGACCGTGACCACCCTTGTCTTCTCCTTGAAGTGGTTTAAATTTTTGTAAGGTAATTGTAAAGGATAATATTAAAAATATTATACTAACCAATTTCAAGGGAAGAAAAGTGAATGGTTAAAGTGTGGAAGTTTGGCAATTTAAATAATAAATTGTCTATAAGAGAAGATATATTCTTCCATATCCATACAATTTAATTATGAAAGGATTATTTTACACAGAAGGGTTATAATTTACTAAAGGCTTAGTATCATGAAAAAGAATGAAAAGGAAAGAAATTAGAAATGAAAAGAACAAAAGGGAAACATAGAATGGGACACTCGGCCACGTATATAAAATCATCATGAACACTAG
The DNA here is from genome assembly GCA_031216115.1 of Senna siamea. NCBI lineage: Eukaryota > Viridiplantae > Streptophyta > Magnoliopsida > Fabales > Fabaceae > Senna > Senna siamea. The sequence goes on along the minus strand of CM062355.1, from coordinate 12,466,208 downwards.
GTCACAGGTATAGAGCACCTTCGGTCACATCTCACTAGGTCACCTGTGTGGAGCACCACACCTCGCAAATCATGGACACTTGGCCACTTGAATAAAATCATCGTGAGCGCTAAGTTACAAGTATGGAACACCTTTGGCCACACCTCGTAATTCATATAATTTTTCCTTTCTTGAAAATTAATATTAATGTACATTTCTTATAAAATTCTAATAACTTCAAGAATAAATTCCTTTTTCTTGGAAATGTATATTTCTTGTAAAATTATAATAACTTCAAGAATAATTTCTCCTTTCTTGGAAATCAATATTAATTTACATTTCTTATAAAATTCTAATAACTTCAAGAGTAATTTCCCCTTTCTTGGAAATTAATATTGATGTGCATTTCTTATAAAATGCTAATAAAATTCAAGAATAAATTCCCCTTTCCTTAAAATAATATTATTGTTCATTTCTTATAAAAAAAAATGCTAATAAATTTCAGGAATAAATTTCATGGACTTGGCCTAAGGGAATTTCAAGAAAATTGACTATGTTGCAATTCTAACTTCCATTTTCTATTCCTTAAATAACACCATTAAAATGGTGTAATCTCTTTGATCCATGGTTAATTCTTTAACATCAATTATAACAAAAATTCAACATCAATTTAGTGCAAAATTTCATCCTCTATTCGGCCAACAAGATTTTAATGGGGAACAATGGTTCTCAAAATCATACCTCCATTTCTATCATCTTTAACCCTAGTTTCTCATGACCATGTCATTAACTAGACATCACCCTTACATAATAATAATATTCATTTCATCACATCAACCTATCATGCAAGCTTAGCCAACAATACATGCATTTTATCAAGAATGTAGGGAAAGACAATCATGTTCCATGGAAAACTTGTAAAAGCATAGTGGTTACACATACTAAAATATGGAACACAATTCTTGAAATTGTTAACCTACCTCAAGGATGACTAGAAAGAATTGATCTTGGTCTTTTCTTTGATCTCCTTCTACACCTTGCTTCCTTTTTCTTTGACTAAATCCCTTCCTCCTTGCTTTAACCGAATACAAGTGATTGTGGCTGCTCTCTTTTCTTTTCCTTTACCATGTATGTGTGTGTGATTTTCACTCACACTATTGGATGCTCTCTCTCTCTTTTCTCCTTTTTTTCTTTTTCTCTCCTCCCACGTGTGTGTGATGCTTGTATCCCAAAATGCAACTCTCAATCTCTTTTGGATGCTATACATGTGCTCTCTTTATAACTCACTTACATGCTCTTGTTTCCTAGTCTTTCATGTGTGTGTGATACATATGTCCACATGTAACTCTCAATTGCACTTTTCTCTTGGCTTAGGTGGCGTGTACATGCATCCAAAAATTAAAATTTCTAATTCCATTGCTTGCAAGGCTTATGTAGGTCACATGCACATTTTGCTTTATTCTATTTTATTTTTTTCTCCCTAGTGCACGTGAAGTTTGGTCCCTTTACTCCACTTTCTCTCTTTCCTCTCATACTTTTTGTGCTTGCATATCATATTAGCCTCAATTCCATTCATTCACACCATCTCTCACCCTCATTCTTTTTTTCTCATGAAATTTAGTGCAGCCCTTTCCTTGTAAACCTTGGTTTACCTCCTTGAACAAGTTAGTGGAAAGAAGGAAGTCATAATTAATCTTTCATTTTTCCAAATTCTGCATTCTTCTCTCCTTCCCCACTCAGTCACGTATGGAAGGAAGGGAGAGAGGATGAGTTCATGTGTACCATGGTAATTAGGTGCTGCCATTCTCTTCCAAATGCTCTTCTCCCTTTTCTCACTTCAATTCTTCTTTATCCTTTGTTTAAGGTGGAGTGTTTCCTTCATCATACTTGATTATTATCCTAATTGAACTTTCAAGTACAATTTACTTCCCCTACACCCTTTGTCTTACTTTTTGGTCATGTTAATAGGAAAAGAGGAGGTAACCACACTGCACTTCCTTTTCCTTTATTTATTTCATGGTTGCACCTTCCCTCTCCTCCTCACCATATCACATGCTAAGGTACCTTCCCTTCTACATCACATAAGGCTAAGGTATCATGCACATATAAGTATTAAATTATTTCCTTTCTCCATGTATGTGTAGAAAAATTCTGCACCCCTTTGTCCTTTGTTTGCCTAGCTACATGTGTTCCTTCCTTCCTCACTTCACGTAAAACCCATGCAAGGATATAATTCCTTTCTTTATTCTTTTGGGCGTGTGGAAAGTAACACAAGGGGTGGAGGAAACGTTTATCTCACGCTTCCTTTCTTAGCTGTGTGGTGCACTTGGTTAAAATAAAATTCTGCACTTCATTCCCTTCCAAATACATGAGCCTTCTTATATTTTATGACTACCTTAAGTGTACTTGCAAGTATACTTTTCTTTGCTTGCAATCTTGGCATTACTTTTAGTTTAAGTGTAGCCCTCCTTACTTGTCAATTTTGTTTTACTTCTTCCCATTTTTCACGTGTGCATTCATCTGTATTTTATTGCCATGCATTCCTTGAAATCTCCATGTTCCTAGCCGTGTGAACATATATATATTTGTTACAATTTTACCTTTTACACTTGCACATGTACACACACATACATATATATATACACTTTTTTTTCTTCAATGTTTTATTCTTCTTGATCATGTAGTTTAATATATGTACATACTTATCTTTTAAATTTCACATGTCACATCACCTTCACGTGCATGTTTCCAATTGCCATGCAATTTTCTTCTTGGGAATTTGGCTACTAATAAGAAACATTAATCAAGCTCTTCAATTTTCAGCAATGACACAAGAAACTTACCACACTTTATGGTAATTTATCTAATTAATTAAGAAAACATAAATTTAATTATAATTGAAAGAACATGGGGTGTTGCACCAACTCAGTGTAACACCTCCAATCCTATAGTTCCTTTTAGTTAATTAAATAATATAATATATTATACTATAAGATTGGTGAGTTACAACTACCCCTACCCAAGAAAATTTTTAACTTTTACCAAGTTAAATAATTAGGTGTCATTAGTTCGAGTCTTTACACTCAAGTTCTCGCATGTAACGCAGTGAAAATAACAATAAATAAAATAGTACATAGATTTATATATAATAATTCATTATCTACATAATCACATATATCATTTCTTTCTTTTCCAAGACATATTCCTATAGATATGTGAGGTTAGTAACAGTCAGGATAAGGAGGCAATAACCCTGCCACTCATACCCATTTCAAACAAAGTGAATAGTATCCTTTTTCTCTCACATATCTTAATACATATATTCCCTCCTTTTTTGTACATCAAAATAAATATGCTGACCCTTTCCAAAAATATAATAAATGGTTAGGATAATGGACATGTATAACTATACTTCAAAAATCTACATGTCAAAATATAGTAACTATCATACTACTCATACAACTCTACCCCTTCTACAGGTAGGGGAGAAAGGGGAACTTCTATGATAGTAACCACCAACACTTCCTTAACAACCATGAAATACTTGAGATAGGTATTTCCACCTATGCTACCTCTATATCCAGCCAAATCTAAAATCTAGGCATCTGATACACACTAACATTTATGTGAGAATAAATCTTCGTAGCAGAACAACCTATTCTAAAAAGCATTGGTCTATACCACCGTAATCATATAGAAATATGCTACATTCTTTTCATCAACACATAGAAAATAGTATCTATTGGGATGCAATGTATGAATTATATAGTTATGCCATCATAGTATGACAGTATTATACAATCAGAATGTACTTACGAATGTATGCACAGTTACAATTTACCAAATGTCAACAATATAAAATATGTCATTTCATCACATATATTTTGACATGGTAACATGATCATATTCACATTTACAACATGAGTAAGGAAAACAAAATATATCATATTAACCAATTCCAAATTCATTATAAGAGCCATCGGGAGAGTCACCCATTGAATAACTCTACGTGCCCTTACAACACTCATGAATAAGTTTCGAGCAGAGTTTTCATGGTCCCTGACCATATGCAGTCCTCCGCTTGGCCTATACAATCTAGAGCATCCCCCAATAGATCCCAAGTACACCATGGTCCCTATCCTCTCTGACAGCTTATCCCATAACTCACTCAATGGTCCCTGCCAACTTTAACAGATCATCCCTGACTAGTGGGATTGATATCCCTTTGGATACTTCACTTCCCTTTCATCCCATAAAGGGGCTAGTATAACTCACAAGATCACTGCCACCTCTAATAGATCACGCTTGTAACACCCCATATTCTCTTGATTAATTTTCAAATAAATGCTTTCTTAATTAATTAAATAACTGGCCATAAAATGCGATGCAATTTCTTTAGTGATGTAATAAATGTCACAAGGGAACATGTGAAATTGAGATGTTTAATTTGACTCCTTAAATTTTTCTTCCTTTTGCCAAGCTTAATGGCCAAAAGAGAAAAGGAAATTAAACATACAAGCACATACACATGCAATTGGGAAAGGAAAGAAGTGGAGCATTGATATATATATAGTGAAGTGGCTAAAGGTGCAAGTTCATTTCAATAAAAAGAGTTAGCATCATGTAGGAAAAAGGGCTAAAGTATAAAAGTACAATGTTAAAATAACCATCTCGCGTGAATCCACCCTTGAGGAGTTGACATAAGAATTCAATATGCATGTATGAGGCTTGCTTGAAGGGGGTGACTTACGTACAAAGGGAGAGGTGTGTGTGTCAATTACTTTTCTCTTTCCTTCCCTTGACTTTTCTTCAAGATAGCTGAGTGATCATGAGGTAGGTAGAGCAAATATATATACGCATACAACAAGATAGAGGAAGAGTGCAGAATTTAATTTAGGTAACATGCATGTGAGTGTTTGAGAGAGCAGGTAGGAGTCTTGTGAAGAAATATGCATGCATACGTGTAGTGGGGAGATAAAATTAAGAAGAGAAAAAGGAAATAGCTTGCGTGAGCCATACAAGATGCAGAATTTAATTCCAAATAAACAAAGGAAAGATGATGGTAGTTAAATATGTGTGTGAGTACATGGAGTAAGAGTACAAGAGAGGAAAGGGACGTGTGGGACATGTAACATCTGCTCCTTCTATGCATTAAGAGATGTTTGTTAATTTTTAATGAATCAAATGCTTGTGTTTGTTGCATTAGGCTGCATGTAGTTGCATTAGAATAAGACATTTAAGGAAAAGGAAAGAATAGGGGCAAATTGAAAGGAAAAAGATAAACTGAGGATAGAGATGTAAAATTCCAAAACCTCAGGGCAATAGGCCATAATTTTAGCCAAATGATTTACTGTAGCAACAAAATTCTGAAAAATTTCCCGCCAGGCAGTTAGGGATAAAATGGTCATTTAACGTAAAGTTAAAAGAATTACCAATTTAGGCCGAATGATTGGGAATTAGGAGCAAAATTGCAAAGAGCTGGATCACATATAAATAGGTGAAGCCTCTAGAGCTCTTCATTTGCATCCTGAAGTCTGAACTTTAGAGAGAGAGCGAGGACAAGCTAGAGAGAAAAAAAACTGAAATTATGAAGGAAGTAAGCTGTTAGAAGGATTTAAGCCTTTCTAGAGTTAAGAAAACTTACCAGAACATTTTTCAACCATTAAATACTAATTGGAAATTAGCAAAAAGGTAGCAAATCACCTATCTCCCTTATTTTTTGAAATTACTGTTTATGGCTGGAAATTTTGAGTTTTAGGATTTTAAACTGAAGGGAGATTAAAAACCTACATTCTTAGTGTTTTTGATTGCTATTGTATGTTTTAAAATGCTTGAATATACTTGTGAATGCATAAATGTAAATTTGAGAAATGGGTTTTTCTAGTTTTTGAAAGAGTTTAAATCCAATATCTGAACAAGAATAATCGGTGGTTTGGGCTATTTTCTTGTGGTAAATGAAGCTCTTGTGCTTTTATTAAGTTTTAAATCATCAAAACCATTTTAAAAACTTGTTCATGGTGTAAAAATTTAGGTCAACAGGCTTTCAAAAAATAGAGCATAACGTAGCAATCGACTTGTAGGCCCTACCAGTCGACTGTTGTGCTCCTGAGTTGCCCAAAATCGTATCTAGAATGCTAGAGTCGACTGCCAGGGGCTGGAAGTCGACTGTCATGTTCTTATTTTCTAAAAATTAGCCAAGAACAAAGCAGTCGACTGTCGAGGTCCTAGAAGTCGACTGATTGCTCACTTTTTGAAACATTTTTGGGGCAGCAAGATGGAAGTCGACTGCCAGGAGGCTGGAAGTCGACTTGTAGCTCTCTATTTCGAGAAAATATACTCAATAACCTCTTTTTATACACAATTAGCCCAATGGCTCACTCAAATGTAGGATTTAATCTTGACTGGTAATGGGTAACATGAGAAATGTGTAGCTTGAGAAATCATGAGAAAAAGAAGAGAAACATGAGAATTTTAATGAGCATAAACCATTAATGAGAATGACTGCAAAACGTTAATCCGTGAGAATGGATGCATTTGGTTATTCTGCGAGAATGGACGCAATTGTTTATACTGCGAGAATAGCTGCAACTGGCTTTAATCTAGGAAAAGTTTTGCAAACGGTTAACCTGAGAATAATTGCTGATGGATAACCTGAGAATAAATGCTAACGGTTAACCTGATAATAAATGCTGACGGTGAAACCCCGAGAATGATTGCAGGTGGCTCATGACCACGAGAAAACTCATTTATGAATGAAAATGTTTTTAAGAATTCTTTTATGATGCTTTTTATTTTGGCCATATCAAATTGCATGAGTTCTTTGTTTATGCTCTATACTCTATACTGATATGAGAATATGATGCGTTACCATTACAGTTTGAGAAGATATCATGTGTGATAAATATTTGTTGAGGCGCAAAGATATTCATAAGTATATGCATGAAATATTTATATCATCTATGTACATTACTCCAATAGCATAATTTTTGAATTATTATGAAAAAGAATGTAGTGGATTTCCGTACCTATATAGTGGTACAAGTCAGCAGTATTTAAATTGCAGGTGATTATTGCTACAAAGAAATATTTTTCATTAAAGCTGATTTGTATCAAATGCCTAGGTACCAAGTGTTGATGGAGATAGAGATAAAAGTAGTGAAGCCTATTTGTATTTAAATTACCACTTTTTCCCCTGAATGTGTGCATAATTAGGAGTTTATGGTATTAGACGTACTCACTTCCCTGGATCCTTATTAGTATTTTGAAAGAATCAGGAGAATGATTTTGATATAATTAAGGAGGGCATATATGTATTAAGATATGTGAGATAGAGGATTTTAATTAAAACAGGGTATGAGTGGCAGGCTTGTTGCCTCCTTACCCTACTCAGGCTCGCATATCTATAGATATATGTTTACACACACTACATTTATGAATGTATAAATATTTTGTACAGTTGAATGTGAATGTAGATATCTTTATATCTATTTATCTTATTTAAATTACTTTACTTATTTCCGTTGTGTAACATGTGAGAACCCGAGTGTAGTAACCCAAACTAGTGGTACTCAATTATTTAACTTAGAAAAAGTTAAAAATATACTCAGGTAGAGGTAGTAGTAACTCACCAATCCTATGTTATATAACCTTATATTATTTAATTATCAGAAAGAAATATAGGTTTGAGGGTGTTACACTTAGTTGGTATCAGAGCACAGTTACAACAGTTAGTTGAGCACTGACTCGGTAACACAGGATAGATTCCTCAGGATAGAGACTAGTAGTACAAGTTAGTTAGCTGAATCTAGACAGTTCACTGACTTGTATTCTGTTTTGACTTGAGGAATTGAGTGCTAGGTTTGGGGTAGACAGTATTTCCTATTGGTGCTATATGATCTCTTAGAAATATTATGTTATTGAGACTGATCACCTCAGTAATGTTTGTTTTGTAGAGTGAAGTATGGCTCCACCTAAGAGGAATACTGGATAGGAGAAGGAAGGAGAAGGTAATATAGAGAGACTAGTGCAGGCCATGATGGGCATGATAGAGGCTATGAAGGAGCAAGCAGCTACCACAACCCATGCTATGAGAGAGCAAGCAGCTGCTACTACTCATGTCCTCAGGTAATTTTGGGAATAGGGGAATAACTATAATAACCCTAATCCTCAAGAAGGACAAGCAGGAAATCCAATGTATCATGGATGGTCTGAATTTTAAAAAGTAAATCCTCCTTCTTTTAGGGGTGAGCTTGACCCAAAGGTGGCTGAGGAATGGCTGAAGAAAATGGAGAAATTATTTGTGGTTCTCTATACAACTGATGCTCAAAAAGTCTTATTCTCCACTTATATGCTGGACAGAGAGGCAAAATATTAGTAGAAGGGGGCGAGGCAACTAATTGAGGCTCAGGGAATTGAAATTACTTAGGATTCATTCAAGGAAGCATTTCTTGAAAAGTACTTTCCTCGGAATGTGAGGAATGAGAAGGAGATTGAGTTTATGTAGATCAAGCAGGGCAACATGACATTTGATGACTATTTGGAGAAATTTGAGGAATTATCTAAATTTTCCTCTTATTTAAGACTTCAACCAGATGAAGCATGGAAAGTAATGCACCTAGATACTAGGTTGAGGTCTGAGTTGAAAAATGTAGTAACGCCATTAGAAATACGAGATTATGCTATATTGGTAAACAAATGTCGCATAGTTTCCAAAAATCTGGCAAAGCCTGAAAAAGAAAAGTAAACGATTAATTTCTTCAAAAGAAAACAACCAGGATCTTTCTCGGGGATAGATGATAGATTTGGTAGAGGTCGGGAAGGAAAAAGGCCTATGGTGAGACCAGTGATGCCTGATGTTTGTCCTAAATGCCATAAAAGTCATGAAGGACCCTGAAAATGGCTACAACCAAAGGTACAACATAGTGTATGTTATAGGTATGGGAAGGAAGGACACTTTATCAGGGATTGTCCACTGTGGAAAAGACAAGGTGACACCACTAAACCTCCTACTACTGGAAGAGTCTATACTCTCAAAGGTAAAGAAGTGGCTTGGTCCAATAATTTAATGAAAGGTAAATGTTTAATTAGTGGTATATCTTTAATTGTACTGTTTGATTCTGGCGCTACTCACTCATTCATTTCATTGGAATGTGTGAAGAGATTAAATCTACCTGTGACTAGTTTACCTCATCCATTGTCTATTTCTATTCCAGCTGGAGAGCAAGTTTTGACTTCTTTAGCCTGCTTGAGTTACCCCATTATTGTTGAGAACAGATCATTTGTTGTTGATCTTATTTGTTTACCTTTAGTGGATTTGGACATTATTCTTGGGATGAATTGGTTGTCTACAAATAATGTAATCTTGGATTGTTTAAAAAAATCTATGAATTTTGTAGATACCATACCGATAAACAGGAGTACTGCGGAGAAGAATGAGAGAATGCAATTTCTATGTACTTCTGAGGTTAAAGTTTAGCATAAAATTGATGTCATTCCTGTAGTGAGTGAATTCCTAGATGTTTTCCCTAAGGAAATCTTCAGTTTTCCACCTAAGAGAGAGATAGAGTTCTCTATAGAATTGATTCTGGGAATAGGACCAATCTCTATAGCACCTTATAGAATGTCTCCCATAGAATTGGCAGAGTTAAAGGTACAGATAGAAGACTTATTGGAAAAATAATTTATTAGGCCTAGTGCTTCACCATGGGGAACATCGGTATTATTTGTGAAAAAGAAAGATGAAAGCTTAAGGTTATATATAGACTATAGACAACTGAACATGGTAACAATAAAGAATAAATATCCACTTCCTAGGATAGATGATCTGTTGGATCAATTAAGAGGAGCTACTATGTTTTCCAAAATCTATTTGAGGTTGGGGTACCATCAAATCAGAGTGAGAAAATAAGACATACCTAAGACAGCCTCTAGAACCAGATATGGGCATTATGAATTCCTTGTGATGCCATTTGGATTGACGAATGCTCTGGCTATTTTCATGGATTACATGAATCGTATCTTTAGACCCTACCTAGATCAATTCGTGGTAGTGTTTATTGATGACATTCTTGTATATTCTAAAAGTAGCGAAGAGCATGAACATCATCTTAGAATTGTGTTGCAGTTTCTTAGAGAGAAGCAATTGTATGCTAAACTTGAGAAGTGTGAATTCTGGTTGGAGGAGGTAAGATTCTTAGGTCATGTAATCACTAGAGATGGAGTAGCAGTAGATCCCAGTAAGACAGAAGCGGTAGTTAGTTGGGAGCGACCTACCATAGTGACAGAGATCTATAGTTCTCTTGGATTAGCTGGTTACTATAGGAAATTTATTCAAGGGTTTTCTCAAATAGTGTTGCCTTTGACTAAATTGACTAGGAAAAACGTTCCATTTGTGTGGGATGTCAAATGTAAACATAGCTTCCAAACTTTGAAAGAAAAACTGACAACCACACCTATCTTAATTATTCCTGATCCATTAGAAAATTTTGAAGTGTATTGTGACACATCCAAGAAGGGCATAGGGTGTGTCTTGATGCAAAATAGAAAAGTAGTGGCATATGCATCTAGGCAATTGAGACCCCATGAGAAGAATTATCCTACCTATGATCTTGAATTAGTAGCCATAGTTTTTGCCTTAAAAATTTAGAGACACTATCTCTATGGATCTAAATTTGAGGTATTTAGTGACCATAAAAGTCTCAAATACCTTTTTAATCAAAAAGAGTTGAACATGAGACAAAGAAGGTGGATGGATTAGTTAAAGACTATGATTTTGAATTAAAGTACCATCCCGAAAAGGCAAACGTAGTGGCCGATGCTTTGAGTAGGAAATCTCTTCATGTAGCTCACATGATGGTGAGTGAAATGAATCTAATTGAGAAGTTTAGGAATTTGAGTTTATTCACTTTAGTATTACCAAATAGGATGTACTTAAGTGAAATGAGAATTGAGAATGATCTTAGAACTCAAATCCTAGAAGCTCAAAGAGAAGATGAATTCTTGAGATCTCTAAAGAATCCAAAAGAATTCCAGAAAGAGATAGATGGTGTAGTAACCTACCAAAATAGGTTGTATATCCCAGAGTCAGGAAAATTGAGGGATAAAATTTTAGAGGAAGCTCATAAAAGCAATTATACTGTTCATCCTGGTGCCAATAAGATGTATCAAGATTTGAAGAAGAATTTTTGGTGGCCAGATATGAAAAACAAAATAGTTGAGTATATTGCTAAATGTCTAGTGTGCCAGTAGGTAAGGATTGAACACCAAAAACCTGCAGAAATGTTACAACCTCTAAAGATTCTTGAATGGAAATGGGAGAAAATTTCTATGGATTTTGTAGTAGGTTTACCTAGAACTCAATCGGGAAATAACGTAATCTGGGTGATTGTTGATAGATTAACTAAATCTGCACATTTCCTACCTATTAAAATAAATTTTTCATTGGATAAGTTGGCCCATTTGTATATACAAGAAAAAGTAAGACTTCATGGAATACCAACTAGTATAGTGTCAAATAGAGATCCTAGGTTTACTTCTAGATTCTGGAGAGCCTTGCAAGAGGCATTTGGTATTAAGTTGAATTTTAGTACTACTTATCATCCTCAAACCGATGGACAGACTAAAAGGACGATCCAGACATTAGAAGATATGCTTAGGGTTTGTGTATTAGAACAAAAAGGTAGTTGGGATAAAATTTTGCCTTTGATAAAATTTTCCTATAATAATAGTTTTCATACCAGCATAGGAATGGCTCCATATAAAGCCTTATATGGAAGAAAATGCAGATCACCCTTACTTTGGTTTGAAGTGGGAGAGAGAAAAATTCTAGGACTAGAATTAGTTTAACAAATGGCGGATCAAATAAAAATGATCAGAGAGAAAATGGCTAAGGCCCAAGATAGACAAAAGAGTTATGCTGATAAGAGAAGAGGGCCACTAGAATTTGCAAAAGGAGATCATGTTTTCCTTAGAGTATCTCCAATTACTAGTATTGGTAGGGCTATTAAATCCAGAAAACTGAATCCTAGATACATTGGACTATACCAGATTCTGAAAAGAATAGGTTCATCCGCTTATCAAATAGCATTACCGTCATTTTTGTCTAATCTTCATAATGTTTTTCATGTTTCTCAACTTCGTAAATATATCCCAGATCCTTCTCATATTCTTGATACCAATACTGTACAATTAAAAGATAACTTGACTTATAATCCTAAACCTTTAAGAATCATTGGTACTACATTCAAACAATTGAGGAATAAGACGATTCCACTAGTACAAGTGTTGTGGGATCAATCATCACTGCAAGAAGCCATGTGGGAAAAGGAAGAAAATATGAAAAGAGTTTATCCAGAGTTAATTATTTAGGTATGTTTTAAATGTCAAGGATGAAATTTTTTAAAGGAGGGGAGAATTGTAACATCCGCTCCTTGTACGAATTAAGAGATGTTTGTTAATTTTTAATGAATCAAATGCTTGTGTTTGTTGCATTAGGCTGCATGTAGTTGCATTATAATAAGACATTTAAGGAAAAGGAAAGAATAGGGGCCAAATTGAAAGGAAAAAGATAAAGTGAGGACAGAGATGTGAAATTCCAAAACCTCATGGCAATAGGCCATAATTTTAGCCAAATGATTTACTGTAGCAACAGAATTCTAAAAAATTTCCCACCAGGCAGTTAGAAGAATTACCAATTTAGGCCGAATGATCGAGAATTAGGAGCATAATTGTAAAGAGCTGGATCACCTATAAATAGGTGAATCCTCCAAAGCTCTTCATGTGCATCCTGAAGTCTAAACGTTAGAGAGAGAGAGAGAGAAGACGAGCTAGAGAGAGAAAGAGAAGAAATTGTGAAGGAAGTAAGCTATTAGACAGATTTTAGCCTTTCTAGAGTTAAGAAAACTTACCAAAACATCTGTCAACCATCAAATACTGATTGGAAATCAGCAAAAAGGTAGCAAATCACCTATCTCCCTTATTTTTTGAAATTACTGTTTATGGCTGGAAATTCTGAGTTTCATGATTTTAAACTGAAGGGAGATTAAAAACCTACATTTTTAGTGTTTTTGATTGCTATTGGATGTTTTAAAATGCTTGAATATACTTGTGAATGCATAAATGTAAATCTGAGAAATGAGTTTTTCTGGTTTTTGAAAAAGAGTTTAAATCTAAGATTTGAACAAGAATAATCGGTGGTTTGGGCTGTTTTCTTATGGTAAATGAAGCTCTTGTGCTTTTATTGAGTTTTAAATCATCAAAACCATTTTAAAAACTTGTTCTTGGTGTAAAAATCTAGGTCAATGAGCTTTCAAAAAATAGAGCATAACGTAGCAATCAACTTGTAGGCCCTACCAGTCGACTGTCGTGCTCCTGAGTTGGCCAAAATCGTATCCAAAATGCTAGCAGTCAACTGCTAGGGGCTAGATTCAACTACTGTGTTCTTATTTCCCAAAAATTAGCCAAGAACATAGCAGTCAACCGTTTCGAGGGTCTGAAGCCGATCGATTGCTCAACGTTTGAAACATTTTTTAGGCGAAGAAGTGGAAGTCGACTGCCAAGAGGCTGGAAGTCGACTTGTAGCTCTCTATTTCGAGAAAACATACTCAATAACCTCTTTTTGTACACAATTAGCCCAATGGCTCGCTCAAATGTAGGATTTAATCTTGACTGGTAATGGGTAACAAGAGAAATGTGTATCTTGAGAAATCATGAGAAAAAGAAGAGAAACATAAGAATTTTAATGAGCATAAACCATAAATGAGAATGACTGCAAAGGGTTAATCTGCGAGAATGGATGCATTTGGTTATTCTGCGAGAATGGACGCAATTGTTTATACCGCGAGAATAGCTGCAACTGGCTTTAATCCAGGAAAAGTTTTGCAAACGGTTAACCTGAGAATAATTGCTGATGGATAACCTGAGAATAAATGCTAACGATTAACCTGAGAGTAAATACTGACGGTGAAACCCCGAGAATGATTGCAGGTGGCTCATGACCACGAGAAAACTCATTTATGAATGAAAATTTTTTTAAGAATTCTTTTATGATGCTTTTCATTTTGGCCATATCAAATTGCATGAGTTCTTTGTTTATGCTCTATACTCTATATTGATATGAGAATATGATGCGTTACCATTATAGTTTGAGAAGATATCATGTGTGATGAATATTTGTTGAGGTGCAAAGATATTCATAAGTATATGCATGAAATATTTATATCATCTATGTACATTACTCCAATAGCATAATGTTTGAATTATTATGAAAAAGAATGTAGTGTATTTTCGTACTTATGCGATTGGTACAAGTCGTGATATTTAAATTACAGGTAATTATTGCTACTGAGAAATATTTTTCATTAAAGCTGATTTGTATCAGATGCCTAAGTAACAGGTGTTGATGGAGATAGAGATAGAAGTAGTAAAGCCTATTTGTATTTAAATTACCACTTTTTCCCCTGAATGTGTGCATAACTAGGAGTTTATGGTATTAGACGTACTCACTTCCCTGTATCCTTATTAGTATTTTGAAAGAATCAGGAGAATGATTTTGATATAAGTAAGGAGGGCATATATGTATTAAGATATGTGAGATAGAGGATTTTAATTAAAACAGGGTATGAGTGGCAGGCTTGTTGCCTCCTTACCCTACTCAGGCTCCCATATCTATAGATATATGTCTGCACACACTACAGTTATGAATGTATAAATATTTTGTACAATTGAATGTGAATGTAGATATCTTTATATCTATTTATCTTATTTAAATTACTTTACTTATTTCCACTACGTAACGTGTAAGAACCCGAGTGTAGTAACCCAAACTAGTGGCACTCAATTATTTAACTTAGAAAAAGCTAAAAATATACTCGGGTAGAGGTAGTAGTAACTCACCAATCCTATGTTATATAACCTTATATTATTTAATTATCAGAAAGAAATATAGGGTTGGGGGTGTTATATGACAAGCCTCCTTCACTTCCCTTGTGTTTCCTTCAATGTTCTCAAAGAGGGAAAACTCACGTGGGTCTTGCATGAAGCATAAGTATGGTGTGAGGGAGTAGATTACTTCAAGGAGTAGAGTTAATATATATATATCTATGCATGCAGCAATTTAGGGAGATAACTTCACACTTACACAACATGGAGTGTCATTCGGCAATACCAAGGAATAAAAGAAATTGAGAAGAGGAAAGAGAGGTGTGGCATGCAAAAGAGGTGGCGTGACCGAGTGGCCAAAGGAAAAGGTGCAAAATTTTTTTATATAAATTAAACATACATTTAGGAAGATGTATACTTGGCATGAAGGGTGGTTGCGTGAAGAGGGTGAATGAATTCTTTCCTTCCTTCCTCCAACATAGCCTCGTAAGGATTACCACACTTGCAAGTAATAAGAATTGTACTTAAAATTACACATGTGGAAATTAGATAAAAAGAATTAAGGAGAAGAGGGTGGCGTGACAAGAGGATAATGTAAGACTGCAAGTAAATGGGTGTACTTAGTAATAATAAAAATTAAGAATAATAGGGGAATGGAATTGAAATTTTCCTTACATGCACACACACATGGTGCAAGAGGAAGGGAGAGCAGCGTGGAAAGGGGGCTGCACTTAATTACACATTAGGTACATGAATTCATCTTCCTTCCCTTCCTTCCTCCCTTCAACGTGACCAAGTGGAGTTACCAAGAAGTGAAAGCAATGTGAGGTGTACTAAAAAGTACATGTGCAGCGTGAGTTTTAAGGAAAATGAAAAGTTTAGTAAGGGGATTAAGTAACACAAAAACTTTAAGAAAAATGGGATACACTAAACCACACGTGGGAATGAAATTGAAAAGTTTCATTTGTAACATACATACATACCCACACACGGCAAGAAAGAAAGGGAGAGCACTTCATATTTTAAAAAATACAAAGCCACACAGAGGTATCCAAAAAGGGGAGAGAGTAGCGTAGGTTTTGGGGAGCACACACAAAAGTTTTGTGAAGAGGGAAAGAACTAAGTTGACCAAGGAAAGAAGAAGCAAGGGAAATTCAAGAGAATCACTAGGAGGCTTCCATCATTATTTTGCATCACTTGAGGTAGGTTAGCAATTCTTAAAATTTTGTTCCAATGTTTAGTATATGTGTTTACCATGTTTTTACAAGATTTCATGAAACATTATCTTCTTCCCTACATTCTTGATGAAATGAATGTTATGTTGGCTAAGCTTGTATGATAGATTGGTATGTTGGTTGATGTGATAAAATGGACATTTTTATTTAGGGAAGGATTATGGTTGCACAAAAAACATAGCATGCATGATAGAAAACTCACACCTAAGATAGTGCTACAATTTTATTTTTGCATGACTAGTATGAGTTTTAAGTTAGAGACATTCAAAATGAAGCTTGCCAACTAGAAGTTGGTTTACAATATATAACATTGCTCTCGTTATCTTGATATAAATGGCTTGATGAAAGTTGTTTAAAAGAAATTACCATTCAGTTTTGACCAATAGAAAGGAAGAAATTATGGTTAAATAAATTATAGCTAATTATTTCACCTTTGTACTCATAGTCAATCCCACATTATTATTATGTGTGAATTAAAATAGTATGTAACATTAAAATTCAATGGGTAGCATGAACCAATAGAGCAGAGGGAATAAGTTATTAATGGCAAGGGCTACACCAATTAAATGTAGAAGAAAGTATCCTAGAATTTAATGCATGAACTCATGGAAGAGTAAAGTATAGAAACATTGGGAGAATTTGAGAAAATGGCATGAAAAACCTTAAGGATTATTGTCATAGCATCATGGCCGAACCCAACCCTCATCTTGGTTCTAGTAGCCGAAAGCATAAGCTAATGAAAATGACTTATAAAATGTCTTTAATGGCTAGAGTTAAGGGAAAATGAGAAAGTTAGAATTAAATGAAGGATGAGTGCAATTTATCCTATCTATGCCATTGGTGTTCTCATGTTGAAAATTTAAGAGATTATGGATGGTTAATTTAAGTCCACATACTAATAAACAGTTGTACATAATGAATTTTATAAAGGTGGCCAAGTGTCCACAAGTGCCCAAGTGTGCACAATGAATTTTATAAGGGTGACCAAGTGTCCACAAGTGCCCAAGTGTGCACAATGAATTTTATAAAGGTGGACAATTGTCCACAAAATGCCTAAGTGTTCACAGTCAATTTATGAAGGTAAGTATTAAGAATGAAATGCATAAATGATCTTTTTTTTTATTTTTTTTTTGTGATGACATGCATAATTCCATAAAAATATGTTGTACTTAATAGAGAATATCTATTTTATCACCCTAACATTTCCAATAATCATGTCATGCTTGCCAATTGTATTTATAAATGAGACTATGTTTTAAATACCGAGAATGTAGATGAAAATGTTTTAGTGCTTGTACCCTAGTATATATTTGTAGGTTTTTAAAGTAATGAATTGTTAAGCTACTGAGAAACTTGTGTTTCTCATTTTTATGCTAATATGTATCAGATGCGAACATTTAGTAGTGCCTTGAGAAGATAGGAGTTCTTTTGTTAAAGCATTTTTTTGTAATTCCTTATTTTTGGGGTTCTGATTCTAAATATATTTTGAATTAGAATTAGGGCGCTTATTTTGGCTGTGTATAAGAAAGGGAAATGGGAAATTTCCTAGGAAGGATATGTGAAGGACTGGTCCATCCCTCTTATTTAAAGGGAGTTTGAGTGATAGACTTGTTGTCTCCTGACTTCTTATGGACGGGTACTCATATATCCTAGTACATGATTACAAAGGATGTAACAGACATTTATTATTTGTATCATATGCAAGTTTTTAATTTCACTATGATGTATTTTATTTTCGCAGTACATATGAGACCTGATTTAAGAAAAAGAACCCGAACCTAATCAATTTTAATAAAACTTAATGGTATAAATGGTCAGATGTTAATAATAAAAGGATAAGAATAATGTACCGAACTTATCTATTTACATCGGAGAAATTGTAATACTAGATAAGGGCGTTACAACACCTACTCTGCCCCTTGCAGATCATGAGGCTATGGAATCACCATCCTCATTGATGGATCACCTTCCTAACACACTATTCACAAGTATATATTCTAGAGTGATTCGGCTACATGACTCCTTTTATTGGCCATAGGAGAGTTCACTAACTTAGAATTTGCTACCATCATGGTGTTTTCAAAATCATTTATAATTGAGTGGATGTTTTACCATCCCAATATATGGTTTGACTATGGAATGCCCAACGATCATCCCATACCAATAGACGGTCACTCAACCATGAGCCTATCCACCACTAATGCATAGGCTTGGAATACTCTTCTCTTTTCTCTTTTATGTTTTCCTTTATTTCTTTTCAACCTCATGTTACTATTACCCAAAACCTATAATTTCATCACATAATGACATTACTGTTGACTCTATTGAGCATAACTTGAAGAAAATAGAAAATTGGACTCACAAACTTGAGGTTTTGATTTAAAGAATAGGTGGCTCTTTCAAAACAATTTCTTCATGAAAAAAATATTTTTCCACCTCTCAGTCAACTTGCCTCATAGCAATTGGCCTATAGAAATAAAGTCTTGAAAAACGCAAACAGGATGCTGTAAGTTGGCTACTAAAATAGTAACAGTCGACTATTGGCTAACAAAGAGCTACCAATTAACTTACAGGCATATGGCAGTCAATTGTTAAGTTTCTGTAAGCTGGTAGTCGGTTACTGGAGGCTTGAAAGTCAGTTACCAGGAGCTAGCAGTTGGCTACTACCTACATTTTTTGGAAAATTTCAAGTTAAAGAAAATGGAAGTGGACTTGTAGGATCTTGAGGTTTCATTTTCACTGCTATAAAGGCTTACTTAGCTCAAATTTCACCTCTTTTAAGTTTAGCAAAACCATGAGATTAGTTTCTAATGCTAAATCATCCTTTATCCTGCATCAAAACTCATTTATATGCTCAAAAACATCCATTCCAAGGAATTCAAACTCAAGTTAAACCAAGTGAACAATGCAACCCATTTCATAAAATTTGAAATAAGCATATATATGTACATCTAATCAGCATAAAACACTCAATAGAAGTTAAAAACACAAAGAATGTAGGTTTAAATCCCTCTATTATCTCAAACAATATCAAAATCACCATTTTCAAAAAAATAAATAGTATTTTTTAAAATTGAGGGAATCAGATTGTTTTCTACCTTGTTTCTTGTTTAAGATGTGTAGATGCTTATCTGGAAGTTCCCTAATGCGACTTTCTACTCCTACGATGTTAAAATTCACCCTAAGATCCTTTTTCTTCTCAATTTCTCACTTTCTCTCTCTAACTCGCCCTCTCTCTCTAGAAGTCTCAAATTCGTGACTTATATAAGTGGTTACTTGGAGTCGGGGAAACTATAGCCCTTGTTGTCAGGGTTGAGTTTTGATTACTTGGGCTCAATGGCAATTTCTCCGGACATATAGAGTATTACAATTTTTCCCCTGAAGTCTTGGCGAGAAATTTCAAAAGGTAATTAGCTACAGTAGCTCCTCTTTTGGCTAAAATTACGTTTTGCTACCGCTGGACTAATGAAAGCTTACATAGCTTCCTCAAATTAAACTTTTCCTTTTCATTCTAGTCCCTATCCTTTTCTTTTCAATTTATTCCCTTACTCTAATGCAACTACATGTAAATCTAATGCAACATACACAAGCATTTAACTTATTTAATAACTAGCAAGCATCTCTCAGCAATAGTAGGAGCGGATGATACACTTTGATTCTCCCACTAGCATATAATAGTCATAATTTAGTCATACAAAACATATACTTATAGATATGTGAGGCTAAGTAGGGTAAGGAGACAACAAACCTGTCACTCATACCATATATATGCCCTCTCTTCTTACACCAAAAATCCTCCTGACCCATTTCAAAAAGATAATAAGGGATTAGGGTATTGGGCATCACATATTTACATGTCAAAATATCATACTAACATACTAGTCCTACATTTCTACCCCTCCAGTAGTGGGGGCATAAAGGAAACGTCCACAACTAAAATTACCCAACTTTCCTTTATCACCATAAAATATCCCAAAATGGGTATATCTACCCAATCCACCTCTATTTCTAGCAAGATCTGGAACCTAGGCATCTAATACAAACCACATTTAATGAGAATAATTTCTCAGTAGCAATAACAACCTGTATTTTTAAAACTGCTTATTTGTGCCACCGTACTAGTACAAAAATATACTACATTCTTTTTATTATCAAATACTACACCATGTCTATTGGGATAACATGCATGAATTATACAATTTTCTCATATACTTATGAATACATATGCATATCATCATATATCCATCATACAGGATATATCATCAAATTGTAATGGTAACAAGATTATATTCACATATCAATAAAGCATAAACAAAGAAATTAGAGCATATTGCTATCGCCATAAGTAAAACCATCATAAAAGAGAAATCTTTAAAAATTCTTGCTCATAAATGAGTTTTTTAGTTATCCTTGACCATCTGTAATATTCTCGTGGTTCGTGACCATTTGCAATATTCTCGTGGCACTGACCAATTGCAATATTCTCATGGTCTTTAATGACCATCAGCAATATTCTCGTGGTCTTTAACCAGTTGCAGTATTCTCGTGGTCTTCAACCATTTGAGTTGTTCTCATTTATAGTTCATGCTCATCTCTTTTTAAATCTTATATTTTTCTTATTCTTTCTCATTCATTCTCAAATCACTTGTTAACCATTACATCTCAAGACTAAATCCCTTATTTGAGTGGAGTTTTGGGCTAATTTTGCTTTAAACTAGGTTGTTGAGCTTATTTTTCTAAAATAGGGGGCTATCAATCGACTTACCCCTTATATCAGTCAATTGGTCGCTTACTGTCTAGCAAATTTTCACAAACCCAAGAGCTATCAGTTAACTGCCAATGGCCAGATAGTCAGCTACTATGTTCTTGGCGATTTTTTAGAAAATATGAATGTGACAGTCAACTTTCAAAAGGCTGGCAGTCAGCTATTAGTGTTCTGGATACGTTTCTGGGCAGTCAAGAACATGACAATTGGCTAGTAAGGCTATCAGTCGATTATTATGCTATACTTTATTTTTCAAAATTGCTTTTGACCCTAATTTTTGCCTAAAAATTTAGTTTGTAAACCATTTTTGTTAATCATCAACTCAATACTAGTATATAAACATCATTTAACACATATAAATAGCCTAAGTTCCCATTTAATCTCACTCAAATCTTGGATTCAACCTTATTCTCAACCATGAAGAAAAACCCATTTTTCACAATCTGAATTATACATACATAAGTACATCCATATAGTTTAAAACACCCAACAACAATCAAAAACAACAAGAATGTAGATTTTACTTCCACTCTAGCTTAAACAACATGAAAATCAAAATTTTCAGCACATGAACAGTAAATTTTGAATTAAAGAGGATTAGGTTGTTTGTTACCTTGTTTTGGATTTAAAGCTTGTAGATGATTGTTTATAAGTATGCTAGTGTGTTTCTCTAGCCTCTGGGATGCCCAATCTCTTCCTATGATTCTCTTCTTTCTATTTCTCTTTCTAAAACTCAAAATTCAGATGGAAAAATGGTGAGGCTTCAAATATTTTACCTATTTATAGGGGGTCTAAAAATTATAAATTTGATCCTAATTCTCGATCATTCAACTTAAAATGATAATATTTTTTGACCATATTCCAAATTACCATTTTTTCCCTGAACCATTAGCAAGAAATTTTGAAAATCGGGTAGCTACAGTAACTCTTTTGGCTTAAGGTTTTATGGGATTAGTCATCCAAGTTAACTTATCATCTAAAACCATTAAGAATCATCGAGAATGAGGTCAAGAAATTGAGGAACAAGTTCATCCCTCTGGTTAAGGTTTTATAGGATCAGTCATCTCCATAAGAGGCGACATGGGAGAAGGAAGAGGACATAAGGAAGTCCTACCCCGAACTATTTGAATAGGTACGTTCTAATTTTGAGGATGAAATTATTTTAAAGGAGGGGAGAATGTAATATCCGCTCTAATTATTATTAAAGAGATGTTTGATAATTGTTAGTTTGATTTTTAATGATTGTGTATGTTGCATTAATGCATGTAGTTGCATTACCTTAGGGACTAAATTGAAAGGAAATAAATGAGGTTTTAGTAAGAGGTGGTTAAAGACTCAATTAAAAAGGGAAAAGTAAGTGAGGCCAAGAGTGTAAAACAACCCAGGGACCAAAGAGCAAATTTCCCAAACTTCCCCTTAAACCCTAGCTGCAGCAAAAACTCCCACACACTTTCAAACCTTCAGATTTTAGAAAGAGAAGCAGAAGGGGCGAGTAGAGAGAGAAAGGGGTGAGCTAGGGCAAGAAAGGAGAGATTATGCTAAAAGAAGTGCAGATTAAAGCTGAAAATTAGTTTGGCAGCAAGGGGGGATCATTTCTAACACATTCTACACTCACAATTGCAAGGAATCAAGGTAGAAATCCATCCTAAACCCCATCTTTTTCTGAAATGTTACTGTTATTGGAAAATGTGGATTTTTACATGTTTGAATTGAGATTGAGGTTAAACCTACATTCTGTATGCTTTTCTACTTTTATGGGATGTTATGTTGCTGAATGTATGCTCATATATATGCTTGTAATGGATTAAAAGGGCTGGGTTGTGTTCATCTAGGGATATAGACTATTTTTCCTTGATTGTACCATGTTTGAGCTAATAGATGAAAATTTTTTAATGAAAAGTAAAGTTTGTTGTATGGGAACTAAGCTCATGTATTTAGAATTGAAAATAGAATACATTCTGGACTGGGTTTTATCAAAATCATGTTTTCTGAACTGTAGCAGAGCATAGCAGCCGATTGCTAGATACTTAGCAGTCGACTGTCGGGCCTAGGTCTGCACTAAGAAGTCGACTGGTTATCCTTGTAGTCGACTGTCGTGTTCTTGGAAACCCAGAAGTGCAGATAGAGGCTTAGCAGCTGACTGTCAGGTTCATAGCAGTCGACTGTCGTGCTCATATTTTTACCTAGAACGCATTCCAAAAAGCCACCAGCCAGCTGCCAGCACTGCTAGCTTACTGATTGGCACTAGAGGATTACAAAGAGCCACCAGCCGACTGCTAACCTTCCAACAGTCAACTGGCAGCCCTCTAACTTGAATATTGAGGTTTTTAATGGCAATTGAGCTTATTAATTCTTTATACTAACTTAATTAAAGTCTCACAACATAGGTAGGCAAGGAAACTAGGATTTTTTGGGTGATGATACCCTTGGGATAATGAAATAAAGAGAGAGCAGAAAACACATAGAGGGAAAGAGGAAAGTATTCTCAGTGTATGCCTTAGGGTAGATAGGCTTATGATCGAGTGACCGATTGTCTGTATGGGACGGCTGTTGGGCATTCTACGGTTGTGCCATAAATTAGGATGGTTAAACATCCACTTAAACTTAGATTATTTTGAAAATACCATGATGGTTGTGAACTTTAAGTTAATGTCATCTCCTAAAGGCCATTTGAGAAACACATACTTAGAGTTAAGCATAACCATGACCATGGGCCGATTCACCCTATAGTATATGTAGAGAATAGCGTATCGAGAGTGTGATCCATCGAAAAGGGATGGTGATTTCATAGTATTATGATCCGCCTAAAAGTGGAGAGGAAATGATCTAGGTAGAGTTGACAGTGATCCCATGAAAGTATACCTGCCTCGTTTGGGACGAAATGAAGGAATCCCGTTGGTCAGGGATGATCTGCCGAAAAGGGGCAGGGACCATTACAGTACTTGGATCCACTGGGGGACACCTCAGAATGTACAAAAATTTAAGGCATGGTTAAATAGACATGCGCTCATTCATATAGACAGTGGAGCGTGGAGTTGTTGCTGGGTGACTCTCTCCGATTACTCTTAAGGTGTTTTATGTACTACTCGCATGTTATGTAAATGAAATGATGTTATGTTTACTATCCCACATGTGTTTTATAAGAAATTTTTTATGATAAGAATAATGATGAATACACTTCCCATGTTTTAAAGTTGATATGTTTTAAATGCACATGCATACATATGAGTATATAACATGATTAAGTGCCACACTCACTGCATTCCCATAGTATGTTATATGTTTTATGAAAGAATGTAGAGGTTTTCCATGTGAGCATGGTGGTATAGGTTAACAGATTTTGTAACTAGTTGTATTGCTACTGAGATTCATTTCTCACAATAGTGTTGACATGTACCAAATGTGTAAGTCCCTTGGGCTGGAGAAAGAAGGTAAGGTATGAAGAAGTGTCCAATCTGGGCACACAAATTTTTTAGTTTGGATAGTATAAGTACATGTTAAGATTGAGCTAGCCTTCATGATATTTTGAGAAAGGCTAGTGTAGGATGATTTTTTATAGCCTATTCTAACTTATCTGTATATGAATTAGGTTGGATTGATGATTAGACTATTTAATGGGGTTATGAGTGGCAGGATTGTTGCCTCCATACCCAATAGTTAATTGATTATATTTAGTTAAGAATGCATGTCTATGTATAGTTAATCCAGGTGTATGCTATATGTATTTATTCCCCTGTGATATTGAGAGAACCCGAGAGTAGAGACCAACCCAAATGACAGTTAATTAATCAACTTGGTAAAAAGTTTAAAATTTACTCGGGTAGAAGTGATAGTAACACCAATAGTCTGATAATTATTTTCATATTATAGTTTTTAAAATAACTAAAGGAACCGTAGGATAGAGGGTGTTACAACTACCCCTGAAATGTTGAAAGCCTATGTATTTTCCCTAACTAAACCCTTTCCATTTCATTTCAATCCCTACTTTTACCTCTTCAATTAAAGCCCTCATTTTAGTACAACTACATGCCATCTAATGCAACACACACCAGTATTTAACTCATTTAAAATTAACAAACATCTCTCAATAAATAGGAGGAGCAGATGTTACACAAGGACTATAAACAACTTTTCTATCTCCTTTGACCATTTTTCAGCTATCTTTGGGTCAAACTCACCCCTAAATGAAGGAGGTTTAGCATTTTGGAATTTCAACCATCCATGATAAGTTGGGTTACCCACTTGCCCTTAGTTAGGGTTAGGGTTAGGATGGTTATTACTCCTAGTCTCCTAAAATTATCTGAGGACTTGGGTAGTAGCAACAACTTGCTCCCTCATAGCTTCAGCTACCCCCAACATAGTCTATATCACTCTTGTCATACTAGCCTCAGTCTCTCTCTCCTTTTTTGTATTCCTCTTAGGTAGGGCCATATTTCACTCTACAAAACAAACATTACCTAGGTGATTGGTCTTAATAGCATAATATTTACAAGAGGATATATGGCACCAACACGAAATACTATTTACCCAAACCTAGCACTTCATTCCTCAATTCAAATGACAACACAAGTTAGTTAACTACTTAGGCTCAACCAACTAACCTGAATTAGTCCCTATTTTGAGGAATTCTACCCTTCTAACCTAAGTAACTATACGCTAATACCAACTCAGTGTAACACCCATAATTCTATAGCTCCTTTTAGTTAAATAATATAATATACTATAAGATTGGTGAGTTACTACTATCTTTACCCTGAGTAAATTTTTAACTTTTTCCCAGTTAAATAATTAAGTGCCATTGATTCGAGTCTCTATACTCAGGTTCTCAAACGTAATGCAGTAGAAATAAAAATAATAAAACAACAATACATAGATTTATATATAATAATTTGTTATATACACAGTCACATACATCATTTCTTTCTTTTCCAAGACATATATCTATAGATATGTGTGGTTATCAACTATTTATCTTCTAGGGTAAGGATCAACAACCCTACCTCTTACCCATTTTAAAAAACCTATTAGTAGATAATATCCTTTTTCTCTCACATATCTTAATACATATATGCCTTTCTTTCTTTGTACATCAAAAATGAATATCCTGACCCCTTTCAAAAACATAATAAGGGGTTAGGATAATAAGCATGTATACCTATACTTCAAATACCTACATGTCAAAATATAGTAACTATCGTACTGCTCATACAACTCTACCCCTTCTGCAGGTGGGGGAGAAGGGGAAACTTATAATATCTGCCTTTTTATATTCTTAGGACTATTATTAATTCTTAAATTTGGCAGTTGCATACCTAAATATTCATGTTTAAATTGCCTTAGGTTTCCAAAGACGTGAAGGGACTAAATTGAAAGAAAACTTTAGGGGCTAAAGTGAAAATAAAAAAGTTTCTTAAAATATCTAAAAGTGTAATCTTACACCTCCAAAATATCTAGCGCATTAATGACGCTCAAAAAATATCTAGAACGTAATGATTACATCAAAAAAAATATCTGGAGACCATTATGACTCTAGGAAAATATCTTATGGACAAAATAGTCAATTTTACCTAAGAGCAAAATGGTAATTTCACCTAAGGGTAAAATAATAATTTTTACCTTAGGGGTAAAAATTGTCATTTCATCTAGAAATATCATGACAATTTTCATGAAGGCTATCTCCCTACACTTTTCAAAATTATGGTGCTAAATAGAGGGTAAAATAGTCATTTTGCCTAAAGGCCAAAATGGTAATTTTTTCATAAGGGCAAAATGGACATTTCATCCAAGTGATGTATGAAATTACATGAGAGGGTAAACTTCCCATAGAATTTGAAAAAGAGAAGAAAGGAAGGGTAAAAGAGTCATTTCACACTAAGGGTATTTTGTTAATTTGTCATTAATTAATTAAAGCCACCATTTCCTTCTTGAAAGGAAAAATAGGATGTGAAGCAAAGGGAGAGGAAAGGAAACCAAGAGGAAGAAGAAGAAGGAGGAAGGAGGAAGGAGGAATTTAAGGAAAAGCCAAGGAAAATCAACAAAAATACCATTTCTATTGCTAAATCAAGTAGCTAATCATTCCTACACCCTTTATTTCATGGTTTATGGCGTCTTTTAAGTGTTTGAGGAATTTCCATAGCTACCATAAATAGTAGGGTTTCTCTCTCTACATTCTTTTATGCTTGAAAATCTATTGGGTTATGCTTGTATGGTTGTATGGATGTGTTTGTGAGTGTTAGAATAATTGATTGAATGAAATATTGCAAGTTTCTGGTTTACTTCACCATGTTTCATGAAAACCCTTTTTTATTATTATGTATGATGGTAAATGGCTTGAATATGGAAGGAAAATTATGTTTTCTTGCTTAAATATTGATGAAAATTAAAAGAAGCGAGGATATGATGTGAAACTCCTTCATTTCCCTTTCTTTCTTACTTTGGTCGAGAGCCCACCTTCTGTCACTATGAAGAATTTTGTTTGATTTTAATCCATGGATGTGTTGGGTATTTTGGCCATAAGCTAGAGTACATGGGGAATTAAGGTTTATAATAAAACTCCCTTGTTTTCCTTTTTCATGCAACTTGGCCGAGACACTATGAAGTATTTTTATATAAAATTAGTTTATTGATGTATGTGATGTTTAGGCCATAAACAAGGAAAAAGATAGAAATGATGTTTAATTGATGAAGTTCCTTCCATAAGCCATAATAATCCAATCATGAAAATATATGCCAACAAAAAGGGAAAATAATGCATTTATATATGCATATGAATATATTGTGAGAAAGTGATATGTATATATAAATGTGTTGTGGAAATATGTGAATGAAAGAAATGGTGAAGGAAAGAACCATTAGTTCATCTAAAAGCATGTTGTAACCCTTGATGTGTGATAGAATGAAGTATGGAAATTTTATGGAAATGGAAGGAAATTGATGTGATTATGTTCGTATGATATAAAGGATGGGAAAAAGGGAATATATGGCATGAAAGTCCCATCTTTCCCTTACTTTCCTTTCTTGGACAAGACCATCTTTCCCTATTCCCTTGAAATAGATTTAAATTCTAGCAATGAAATTGTAAGGAAAATGTTAAAGATGTTATGTTAATCAATTACCAGGAAAAGAAAAGTGGATGGTTAAGGAATAGAATTTTAATAATGAATGTTGTAAATTGTAAAAAGGGAATGAATGACCTTCCATATCCATACTTTCCAAATTATGAAAGTGTTATTAAACACACAATGGTTATAGTATCAATAAGGGTATAGTATCATGAAAAATGAATACAAGGAAGGGAAATGAAAAGGACAAAATAAAAGGGAAAACATAAAAAGAAAAGCAAAACATAGAACAGAAAGAAAAAGGACTTAGAGGAAGTATTTCCAATGTATATTCTAGGATAGATAGGCTTATAACTGAATGACTAATTGTCATTATGAGATGGCAATTGGGCATTCTACAAAATGTGAGAAGTGAGGATTATGAATTTTTAAGTTAGTATAACCTAGAATGGCCAATAAAAAGGGGATAATTACTTAGAATTTTGCATCTTCATGGGTACAAGTCAAATCATCCTAGTATATATATAGAAAATAGCATACTGGAAGGTAATCAAATAAAAGGTACTTGATTAGTCTAAGGGACAATCCAATGAGGCATAATTGATTAGTCTAAGAGACAATCCAATGAGTCATCCTTGATTAGTCTAAGAGACAATCCAATAAGGCATACAAGATCAATCTAAGAGACGGT
This sequence comes from Senna siamea, assembly GCA_031216115.1. Classification (NCBI taxonomy): domain Eukaryota; kingdom Viridiplantae; phylum Streptophyta; class Magnoliopsida; order Fabales; family Fabaceae; genus Senna; species Senna siamea. The sequence goes on along the minus strand of CM062355.1, from coordinate 12,437,600 downwards.
CCAACACATGGTACTTAGAGGATTAGTCCAAGAGATGATCCAATATAGTAAATGGCACTTAAAGGATCAGTCTAAGAGACAGTACAGGATTAGTCTAAGAGATAGTCTGATGTGCTGCTACCAATGCAACTACACCTAAGGCAGTGAACCTATCAATGCAATTTAGTGTAATGGTTAGTATCAAGGTCATATCCCACGAGAACGGGAAAGCCCAAAGTTACTACTTGTTCTCTATTATCTAGCCTATGATTAAAAGTGATTGGGTTCTAACTAAACTAATGACTAAGTTAAATGCAACAATAACTTGTCAGCAACAATTGACAAGAAGAGGAATCAATCAAGATAAAAAAGCAAACCCAATGGGATCTACACTAGTTGGTAAACACACAAAAGATTATGGATTACTAAATCTGACTATGCTACCTATGAGTGAATTCTAATTTAAATTCAAATTGTCTATCGGTCTCAATGAATTTATTAGACCTACAAACCTACCATTAGCTAGTTCTTCCTAGTGGTTGATTTTATATCAGCATTATTGATCAAATGCACTACTATTAAGAGTCGTTACTTCTTAATCCAGTAATTAATTAACCTCATCTCTAAGTGAAAATTAACTATTCTCTGCGATTAGGTTCCAATTTCAATTATCATCTCTCCATCTCAAAAAGAAATCTAATTACGTTTACAACGATGTCTCGTAATGAAAACTTAAACAATACATGCATAATCGCCAAGAAGATCACAACATCAAAATCAATATCCATACAAATTAAAATAGAATAGCAACACAATGAGGAACCCTAGTGGATTTTACAAATTTAGCCACACATAACAACAGACAATTACAACAACATATAACCCATCAGATAATTAATTAAACAGGAGATAAAAATAGTAAAATTTATGAAAGCCCTATCTTCTCAAATGTCCAATGGTCACTGTACATAATGGTCACCGAAAAACCACTAGAATCTTGCCAGAAAACTACCAGAAAATTGCCAAAAAAATTAAATTCAAATCTGTCCAAAAAATAAGTCATGGGTTGCAAAACGGGTCGTGGGTTGTAGGTCGTAAGTTCTTAGGTACCTGATCGATTTCACCCCTCAGACGGTAGTGGACAATAGCTGACAGATGACAAATGGCAAGCAGAAGATCACCTCGATCATTTTTTGACCTTCAACACGATAGATTTGCTTGGGTTGCATGAAATGGATCGCATCTTCTCTCTCGCAAATCTCTCTAGGGTTCTTGGGCATCTGTTGGAAAATTGCCAATAGGCCACCAGTAGATGGATGAGTGACCATGGATGGGTTTCCTGAGGTTGAATAGACAGCGACAGACAGTGGATTTGACCAAAAACACCATGGAGAAGCTATGAACGTGGACAGGTTGTGGTCTTAGGTCGCGTAGGTCTAAAGGTTTCTAGAGGCTACGAACAATGGCGGTGTCCCGCCTGTCGCCCCCCGTCACCAAAACGATGTAGCTTCGTCGCAAAGCTCTGCCCAGAACTACCCATGCACTTCATGCCTCCCTTCTCGAGTCCTCTCCTCTCTCATGATGGAAATGCATGCTATAACACCCCAATTTCATAACCATATTTAGAATATTATTTATTGAAAAATCCTTCACTTAAGAAACTGATGTGTTATATACACTTCTATCCTTTATTTCTTACCTGAGTTTTTTAAATATCCATTATAGTATACATTTCATTAGGTTCGGATCCTTACTCAGGTATCACATTCAATTATCAATACAGCGGAAGTCTAAAAATCATACACCATAATCCATAAAAATTCAGGATAAATTTAAAATTTTTCCTTTATATACATTTACATCCAGTTCAACGTGACAACGTTGTTACATATACTGCAGGATATATGTAGTTTTCTTGTTTTCATGGGGTAAGGAGGCAACAAATCTTCCACTCATACCCTTTTTAACTATTTTTCATAAACCTGATATGTATGCTTTACATATCCATATACTTATATGTATTTCTATCATAATATATATTATCCCATTTCTTGGGATGGATAGCTAATCCCTTCTGTCTTGTAGTACCATAATGGCCCTAGTCATCTAATACATACCAGAAAATAATGAGAAAATAATTTCTCAGTAGCTACGCATTCCACATTTCATTTCTGAGCTATGGTATGTACCACCGTATGGGTACGGAAAATAATTTACATTCCTTATTCTTAAATTCCATCATTTCTAGGAAATGCTATAAATAAACCAGTCAGATGTATAGGATGAAGTTTATGACGTATATCAATAATATATCAGTTATAAAATAAAAACAGTATCAATTTCAGTCACAATCATAGTTCACCGTATACCGTTTAGTACCATAATCAGGAAAGTACATTCATTAAAATTCCATTCAGCCATAGATAATTTAGGAGAAACAACATTTACCATTCATGGAAAATTGTATTATTTATAAGGAAAATAAACATTCATATTTGGCTAAAAGCCATATTTTCAATTCAGAGAGACACAAGAGTATCGGAAGTATAAATTACTCCACATACTATAGTGTGCATGAATGAGATAGCCGCTCTATCAAGTGTGTGACAATTCTGCCACTGGTACATCTGAGGCGTCCCTCAGTGGATCCGAGTACCCATTCACATTCAGTTATCATGTCATAAAGACAGATCTAAATGGGAATTTCTCCCAGGATTCAGTCAAACTAAGCTCATGGAATCATTGTTATTCACACAGATCATCTTCTCCCCGCTTTATGGGCGATTCATGATGCCATAGATCACCACAACCTACATTATGGATCATTTCCCAGTATGCTATTTCCTATATATATCAACTAGGATGATTAGGCTTAATCCCATAATTTTGCCAAATTCTAAGTAAATGTCCCCTATTCAATTGGCCATCTAGGTTACACTAACTTAGAATTCACAATCATCACAGCGTTGTCGAAATTCTTTCATTCTGAACAGATGTTTTATCATTCAAATTTATGATACAACCGTGGAATGTCCAACAGCCGTCCCATAACGACAATTGGTCACTCGGTTATAAGCCTATCTATCCTAGAACATATATTGGAATTACTTCCTCTATGTTTCTCTTTATTGAACATTCAAATATTTTTCTTCCATTCAATGTTTTCCAATACCATGCTATGTTTTTCCTTATCTATGTCATAAATCAATCCTTTTCTTTCCTCATTCATGATGATACTATCATTCTCACTTTCTAAAAAGAAAACCTTTAAATCTCAATAACAATTCCATTCTTGAATTTGTATAAAAAGGAAGGTTCATTCTTGGTCAAGAGAAATCCTTAAGAAATTTAAGATTTTCATAATTAAAAATTTCTATTTGTCACTCTTGCCATATAATACGCAAAATAAATTTACTTTTCCTTCCCATTTACACTAAATTCCCTTTTTCACATTTTATTGCATTTAAAGGGTTTCAAGGTTGAACATTTTCCACTTCCTACTTATTATTCCATTTTCCCCCTTTCTCACCTAATTATACATACCCAAGGTGTGTATAATCATTGTCTCCCCACACTTAAGCATGCACACAAATTGCTAGAATTGCCAAGATTGCACAAAATATTCATTAAAATTCAATTGCAACGTCATATTATTTCCTTTGTATACTTTGACCAATTTCATTACATTTTTGTACAAAATTTTTCCATAAATATTTTCATGTCCTAAAATTGGTCAAGTAGGTTACATGGAATTTAATGAGATCATTTTGCATAAAAATAATTTCCAATTAATCTTGCTTCAACCAAGACACACACAAAAATTTCAACACATTTCCTTCATCAAAAACTTGCATACTCTTGGTCAAGATGGGATTTTTAGGCAAAATTGGGCCTTTCAACCAATTGACATCTATTCTATCCTCCATTGGCCATAACTTGAATTACCAATAAGCTACTTTAAAATTTTTCTAACAATTTTTAAAATCTCATTTTTCTAGCCATGGCCTAAAGAGGCATTTTGTGCAAAAATGATCATTTTTCATATAATCATTCCTTTAATCCCATTTTCATCATCTATAAACCATCAATCACCATTTATCCATAACAATCAAGGCAAAACAAACAATTTGGCATGACATTCATGAATTTGGGGTTTTAGGGCAAATGAAACAAAATTAGGAAATGAACATAAACACTTTCATAATTGAAATTAACCATCACAAACAACTCCATACTACTTTCTAAGCATTAATCCATAGAAATTTTGAGAATTTAAGAATGTAAACTTAAAAACATCACTATTCATATACTGTTCATTCAGCCATGAAAATCTCAAAAGCTTGGAAAAATCCATTAAAACATGAAATAAGTGATGAAAGAATGCTAAGCTACCTTAATTTGCAATTTTTGGTGGATAAACCTTGAAGTTTCCTTGCTTTTTCTCCCTTTTCTCCCTTATGAAGCCTATGGTATTTCTCCCTTCCAAAAACCTTCACATCGTCTTTGCTAAGGAGGAGAAGAAGAAGTAGTGTGACTTGTTTAAATTGGCTTATATGACCATTTTGCCCTTGGTGGCAAAATGACCAAAATACCCTTCACTTTTTCCTTCTTAAAACCTTGACATGTAAGGGTATTTTAGAAATTTTAAAATGTTTCTTTAGGTAAAATTTTCCTTATGTCCTTATGATGAAATTACCTTTTTACCCTTGGTGTCAAAATTACCATTTTTCCCTTCATGGTAAAATGACCATTTTACCCCTCTTAAGTGCCGAACCAAAATTTTTTTTTTTTTGAAAAATTTTGGAAAAATATTCTAGAGGCAATTTCATAATTTTTCAGATAAAAATTAGCCATTTTATCTGATAAATAAATATTTTATTCTTATTTTTAGATAAAATTTTGACCATTTTGCCCCTAAATATTTTTCTTGCAGCATTCATGACATTGGTACCATTTTCAAACCTCATAAATGTGCGCCATAAATTCACCTCAATTTGCGTGCTTACTATTAGGATATTTTGTGAAACAAATTTCCTTTCATTTTAGCCCCTAATCATTTGCTTTCAGTTTAGTCCTTCCTTTGTTTAAGGTAATATAAAATAATTTTTGAACTATTTTCCATGCATAAAAATATTGAGTCTAGGATTCTAATACATACCTGATATCATAGAATTGATGATATTACACATGCTGCTCCTCCTTTTTCCTAGTCTGCTTCAAAAACATGCGACTCTTCTCCTTTTTCCTCCAATCAACCCAGTCCAAGGGCCAATAAGCCTATAGCTCGGCCTAATAAGCAAAATTGGCCCAAATAGCCTATTTTGGATGCTCTAAAGGCTGTCCAGGCTTAAAATTGCTCCGTTTGCTGATGATGACTTGATAACATGCCTGAAAATAAAAATGATGCAACTTAGGTATTTTTAGAATAAAATTACATAAAATGCTCATAAAATGGACAATTAACATCAAGAAAATATGTATAAAATAAGACACATCATAGTCCAATAAATGTTGTATGTTTATTTTATGAGATTTTTCCTATAAGGAAAGTGGCATCGGCCACAATGGTAAGAATGTTATAAATATTATGAATGTTTTCCTTATGACTGATAAATATTTTCCTTATAAATGATAAATGCTTTCCTTAATGATGAACATATGTTTTTATATTCATGATACTCAAATTCTATTTGTGATGAACTGTTATGATGCATACTCATAAATACATGCCATACACATATGTAGATTATATGTTACATACCAATAGAATAAATAATGTTTTCAAATAAAGAATGTAGAAATATTTTCCGTATCACTATGGTGGTACATACCAGAATTTTAAAAAGTGGATTGTCTCGCTATTGGCAATTTATTTCTCATAATGATCCTCGTATGTATCAGATAACTAGGGCCCTTTGTGGTACTGCTAGAGGTATGTATGGTTAGTTGTTCTCCTTAGTGAAATGGAGATGCACTACAATTTTAAGTAATTTTAAATTGTGTAGGTTGATAAACCATGTATGATTGTATATATATATATATGAATGACATATATGTTTAGGATATGTGAAATATATATAAAGTCATGAAGAACTGTTGAAATGGGTTTGAGTAGCAAGTTTGTTGCCTCCTTACCCTAAAGAACTTAAAGAACTTCACATATCCTATGACGTTGTAGATATTTGATGAATGGAAACATATGAATGAAGTTTATTTTCTGCTGCATGGTTACTAAAATAATATTTTTATTTATTTAGTCTTTCACTATGCAATGTATGACGAAATACCTAAGTAATGGATCCCAAGCCTAATCACATACTAAATGGAATTTCAAAGCATACTCGAGTAAAATTTAAGGATGAAATTAAGGGTAACATGCCAATCTTGTAGCTAAATGGTTTATGATAAACAAAAATATTTATAAGAAAAGCTACATGATTAGGGTGTTATAAAACTTCTATGATAGTAACCACCAACATCTCCTTAACAACCATGAAATAACTTAAGATGGGTATTTCCACCAATGCTACCTCTACTTCTAGCAGGATTTGAAATCTAGGCATCTGATACACACTAGCATTTATATGAGAATAAATCTCAGTAGTAGAACAACCTGTTTAAAAACCACTAGCCTATACCACCATATTATATAGGAAACCACTACATTCTTTTCCTCATCACATAGAAAATAGTATCGACTGGGATACAATGCATGATTTATACAATTATGCCATTATAGCATCATAGCATGTACTTATGAATACATGTACAACTACAGTTCACCAGAAGTCAACAATAGAAAATATGTCATTTCATCATATATATTTATCATGGTAACAAGATCATATTCACATTCACAACATGAGTAAGGAAAACAAAACATATCATAATGGCCAGTGCCATATTTATCATAAGAGCCATTAAGAGAGTCACCCAGTGAACAACTCCATGTACCCTTATAGCACTCATGAATGAGTTTCAAGCTGAGTTTTCATGGACCATGATCATATGTCGTCCTCTGCCTGCCCTGTACAATCTTGAGCATCCCCTAGTGGATTCCAAGCACACTGTGGTCCCTGTGCTCTCTGATAGCTCATCCCATAACTCACTCAATGGTCCCTACCAACTCCAATAGATCATCTTAACCAGCGAGATCGATACCCCTTTGGATATTTCATTTCCCTTTCAACCCATAAAGGGGCTGGTAAAACTCACGAGATCACTTCCACCTCTGAAAGATCACGCCTACTCTGGCCTTATAGATCATAAGGCTATGGAATCACCATCCTCACTGATGAATGAGTGATTCGGCTCATGCTATGGTTATGCTTAATCTTAAGTACGTGACTTCTTTTATTGGCCATAGAAGAGTTCACTAACTTAGAATTCTCTACCATCATGGTGTTTTTGAAATCCTTTATGATTGAGTGGATATTTTACCATCCCAAATTATGGTTTGACCATGGAATGTCCAATGACTGTCCCATACCGATAGTCAGTCAGTCAATCATGAGCCTATCTACCACTGAGGCATATGCTTAGAATACTCTTCTCTTTTCTCTTCTATGTTTTTCTCTCTTTCTTTTCAATCTCATGTTACATGTTACCCAAAAAACTATACTTTTCCTTATTTAATGACATTATTGTTGACTCTATTGAGCATAACCTTAAGAAAATAGAAACTTGGACCCAACAACTTCTTCTAGACTCTTGAGTTTCATTTTAAAGACTAGGTGGCTCTTTCAAAACAATTTCTTCATAAAAAACAATAATTTTCCACCTATCAGTCAACTTAAACCTCATAGAAGTTGGCTTATAGAAATAAAGTCTTGAAAAACACAAACAAAATGCTACAAGTTGGCTGCCAAAATAATAGCAGTCAACTATCAGCTAACATAGAGCTACTAGTCAACTTACAGGCCCATGGTCATTAACTGTTAAGCTTTTGTAAGCTGGTAGTTAATTATTAGAGGCTTAACAATCAGCTTCCAAGAGCTGGCAATCGACTGCCACCTACGTTTTCTGGAAAATTTCAAGCTGAAGAACATGGAAGTTGACTTGTAAAATCTTGAGGTTTCATTTTCACTGCTAAAAAGGCTCACTTGGTTTAAATTTCACCTCTTTTAAGTCTAGGAAAGGTATGAGTTTAGTTTTTAATGCTAATTCATCCTTTATCCTACATCAAAACTCACTTATAAGCTCAATATCATCTATTCCAAGGAATTCAAACTGAACTCAAACAAATTGAACAGTGTAACCCATTTCACAAAATCTGAAACAAGCATTTATAAGTACATTTAATCAGCATAAAACACCCAATAGGAGTTAAAAACAAAAAGAATGTAGGCTTAAATCCCCCTCTCAACTTAATAGTATCAAAATCACCATTTCAAACCAAGTGAATAGTATTTTTCAAAATAGAGGGAATTAGATTGTTCACTACCTTGTTTCTTGGTAAAAGCTATGTTAATGATTTTAGATGTCCTCCTAGACTTCCCTGCTACAAAATTTTCACTTCAAGTCACACTAAAATTCCCACTACCCTTTTCCTTCTCAATTTTTCTCTTTCTCTCTCTATCTCATTTTTCTCTCTCTAGAAATATGAATTTATGTTTTTCAATAGAGGGTTTCAAGATTTGTGATTTATATAGGTGGTCCGCGTGGTCAGGAAAACTGTAACCCTTGTCTAATTTCAAGGTCGAGTTTTGATTACCCGGCCTCAAATGGCAATTTCTTCGGTCATATAGAGAATTACACTTTTTCCCTAAAACCTTGGGCAGGAAATTTCAAAAGTTAGTTAGCTACAGTAACTCCCATTTGGCTAAAATTGCATTTTACTCCCCCTGGACTAATGGGGATTTACTCTATTCCCTTAACTCGACTTTTCTTTTCCATCTAGTCCCTACCCTTCTCGTTTAAATTTAGTCCCTTACTTGAATGCAACTATATGCATTATAATGAAACATACACAAGCATTTAACTTATTTAATAACTAGAAAACATCTCTCATAAATAGAAGGAGTAAATGTTACAACACCTATGGTGAAATATGATAAAGGACTTGGAAATGATGGAGTTAAGTTGAAAAATCAAGAAAGTTATAGGAGGTTAATTGGTAGATTACTTTATTTGAAGAATAATCTAGCAAAGGTGTTGTTTGGGAGCCTACTCAAATTCGAATTGGGTAACTTGTTCTGATACAAGAAGATCCATTACTAGATAATGTGTTTTCCTAGGAAGCTCATTTCATGGAAATCTAAGAAACAAACTATTGTGTCTTCTCTCATTTACTATTTGTGAGCTTAAATAGATATCTTACATATTACAAGATTTGAAGATCAATGTTCCATACCTTATATCTCTATGGTGTGATAATCAGTAGCACTTCACATTATTGTCAACCCTATGTTTCAAGAGAGTTCGAAACACCTTGATATTGACTGTCATTTTGTCCTTGATCAGTACAAGGATGGTTTTGTCAACCCACAATTTGTGTTCTCAACCTCTCAACTAGCAAATATCTTCACAAAGCCTTTAACTAGTCTTAGATTTTCTATGCTTATGTCCAAGTTGGGATTGGTAGATCTTCACCGGCCTCTAACTTGAGGGGGTGTAGAAAATATAGGAAATTATAAGCAGAGAAAAGTTTATTTATTTTTAGTATCTTTTTTTCAGTTATTTTTTGGTTATAGTAGTATAAGTTGGTTTTATTGTTTTGGCCTTGGTTAGTTACTTAAGAGTTCTTTTACCATTCTATCCTTATGTATATATGTATTTTATGAGATGGAATAAAGCATCTAGTTATTTTTCTCGCTTCATGTTCTTCATTTTTCTTGAGCTTGCGATTTTGCACAAAATTTTACATTAATTTAATTTTTTACATTATTATTCAAAATCCCTAAACCATAATTATCGTTTATTAAGTTAATATTAATTTGAGTTAAAAATTATCTTTGGGAGTTAAATTTGATAAGCAAAAAAATATAGATATCTCCTCAACTCTTCAATTGGAGCTTAAAAAACATCATTTAAAAGTTTTCAAATTTGAATACCTCACATAATTAACTACCCGGCAAAGATGGAGAAAAAGAATGAATGGAAAAAATGTTGCTAGTAAAAATGAAAATAAGAAGTTGAAAGCTACCGACACACGAAAAAATGAAAGTTCAAACTCACCGGCCCTTACCACCATTTTCGGATTTCACGGCGGAGAGAAAGAAAAAACACTGAGGAGAAAGTGAAGCTAGTCCTCAAGCTGACCAGTGGTGATGTGAGCAGTGGCCAATGGTGACGTAATGGCGGCTGGCGATGAACAAGAGAGAGTGAGAGATAAGTTTTGGTTATGGAAGAGAAAGAGGAAAAGAATAAAAACGTGGGAAGAGAGAATGAAAACGTGTGGGGAGAAGGAAAAAGAAAAAGAGAAAAAGTAAAAAAAAAAAAAAAAAGCATGTGTTGAATGTTTTGTGTATGTATTTTTTTCAAAAAATATTAATGAAGATAAAAATAGTTTTAAAGAATAATTTTAATATATAAAATTTTTTATATAAAATAGATATTATATATTTGATTAATTTTTTAAAGACAAAAAATATTGTGTTATTTTATATATAATTATAAGTAATTCAGGCCAACGACATTAATTAACTCCCAAAAATATTATATTTTACAAGTCATAAATTAAATTAAAAATTTTTACTGAATACATAAATAACTTTTGTTTTATGTCTATGCTGTATTTGATACTTTAAATTGAAAAAATAAGAATATAAATGCAATTATTCTTTTTTTGAAAGAAATACAATTATTCAAATATAAGTAGAAGATAATTAAAATTTATTTAATTATTTATTATTGTTTTTGTATATAAATAATATTATAATTTAATTAGTATTTTAAAATATTTCAAGATTAATAAAAATATTGACACATATTTTATTGCATCTTCAACAACTCTCTTATTTAAAAATTTATACACAACTCCTAAAATTTGATATAATTCTATACAAAAAAATTTTATTTATTTTATAGTCAATAAAATTAGCATTATATATCATACGTGTTCATTTTATGATAATAAAATAATTTTAGTGTCTTTTATTGTCACATTAAGAATTTTATGTTAAAATATAATATCAATTTAATTGTATGTATTATTATATAAAAAATAAAATCATAATTACTCTACACAAGAAGTTATCTTCATTAATAGAATAAATTATGAGAAAAGCGAGTGTAACCAAATCTCACCAGAAAATAATGTAATTTACTTTATAAAAATCTATTACGCACGCACACATATTATATTAACTAAATTATTTTTCTAGTTCTTATAGTTTCAAAAAATTTTAATGTATTCCTCACCCTTAAATTTTTTTTTCAATATTATATATGTTTAATTTTTTTTGAAGTACTAATTAATTTTATGCCATCTTGATGCTATAAATATCCATAATTTAAGTGAATTTATTCAAATTTTTAGCATAAGTTGCATTTTATGCCACATACCTAACTTAATTTTTTACTTAATTATTTTTTTGTTAATATAAATCATGCATATTTAGAATGTTAAAATCATATAAGTTAGCAACATAAATAAAATTTAATATAATTTTGATAAAAAATTAAATTAAAATAACTACAAATTTTTAAACTCCAGAAATTCAATTAAAAAGTAAGTAGAACTATAAAGCCACGAAATTACTTTAACCTATTATATATAAAAATAAATAAAAATAAGGGCCATCAATTTGGTCTACTTCATCATAACGTGTAATAATAATTTTTCAAAATCTAATTGACACTAATTTTGATGTTCAAAGTCCGGGGAAAGGGGTTATCCTACTTTCCACTTTCCCATTCTTTAAAATAACATGTTCTCAAGCTATGATGGATGGATGGATGCAATGCTTGCAAATGCCCCTCTCAATTTTTCCTGCCTTCCAAACAGATTAATAAGAGATTTTTCATCTAGGCATCAAGGTATGCATTTATCATGAGAGTAAATGAAATTTAATTTTATATATATATATATATATATATATATATATATATTCTTTCATGTATTAATTCCACTATACCTCTTTTGCACAATTGGGTAACATCAAAAAACATGGATGGCCAATAATTGAGAGGTTTAGATTATGCATGATGGTGTGGATGATAACGCATTTCTTAACTTTAGCATTTGGATGGTTGATGAAGCAGGAAGACATGTGGTACCACTTACTCTCTTTGTGGTCCTCGTTGTAGATATGGGCAAGATTTTCTTGTTGCGAAACATAACGAGTTTGACCCATGATGATCACAACATGGGTTGTGACTTGTAACTTATCACCTTTGCCTTTAATTTCCATTTCAATACTATATAATATTACAATCCAAGCCATCAAAACAAGGATCCTTAAAGAACTATTATCTTCTGTAAAAAAATTTCAACAAATAATAATGTATTATATTTTTTTAAAGATCAAATTATTAATATAATTTTAAAATCCTAAATTTCTTTTGAACAAAATCTCAGACTTCCCAAATTCTCACCCGCATCCATGTATTCTTATTATTCAATATTAATAATTAAATTAATACTCATGGCAACCAAATGTCAACAATTAAATTAATTGGAAATTAAGTCCTAGCTAGACTACATGATAGTAAGCTATACATATATATTTCATGTCATAATCAAAAACATTACTGTAAACATACATAGGAACATTATATTTTTTTTATGTTGTAATGTTCAAGTTGGTGTTATAAGTACCATATATATTTGTGTTATTTTTCATGCTTCTTAACCTTAAGCTACACAAAAAACATTGCCAGGACGGAAATTTTTACTAAGATTGTTACTATGTTGTCACCATATGGTACTTGGGATCTGCAAGTTGAATCATGGAACATTCTGTCATCAAGTATAGATAGCCACACATATCTTAGTCTTACGTACTAAGGTAAGATGAGGTAAGATTTGTGGGAAACTACATGTACATATTCTAATAAGGCAAAGCGTCATGTGAGTGAATTTGGGTAAATCTAGATTTACAACTTGTGAACAACTTGTGACTCAGTTATCCTATGATTTAATTTCCATGTTAATTTCTAATTATGCACTTTAATTTGCTTTATTTTTTTTCTTTTACTTCTGTTTTGTTTTATTGTGTTTTTCTTTTTGCTTGCTAAGTTAATTTCTTTTCTGTGAATAATTGAATTAGCTTCAAAATATGATTGAGTTTGAAATGAAAGGTAGTGTTTAACCACTTAATTAATTATTCATGCGTTGTTTTCACAGTAGGGGTCAGAAAAGAGATATAAACACATGGTGGGTGCCATGCTTCTTCTTATTTTTTTCTTGTACTTTCATAAGTGATTTATTTAGGGGGAAAGGGAGAAAAAAACGAGTAAGATGATAAAGAATAGGCCTACCCTAGTTTGATAGTACTGAAATTTCCTAAAATATGCTTTGAAAAATCTACGGTTATTTTTTGTCCTCGTGATAACAAGTGAATTATATTAAAAAAAATTTGTATATGTTTAAATTATATTTAATATTTTAATATTTTTATTTAAATATATATATAACTCTGTTGACATTTAATATAATTAATATTGCAAAAATTTTTGTTTTAAAAAGTAAATTTATTTAAATCTCTAATTTTAAAAACTTTATGTTAAAATTTATTGTTATTTTAAAAATAAAATTATAGTCTTATTATATACCGAAACTATATTTATTTAAAGACAAATTAAAAAATAAATATAATTTTTAAAACTAAAGAAATATCAAATATCACTAAATTTCATAGAAGATTAATGTAATTTCTGTAATCATAAAAATGTTAAAGGCACGAACGCAGTCACTAGCAAATGGTTTCCCAAGCTTTTCTTTGAATTAAAATAAGGGAGAATTACAAAAAAATATAGACTAATTATAATTATAGTATACTATAACCTTAAAACATAATATTTTACTCACCTAAAGTCCTAAATATGTACGAAAAATAAAAATCTTAACAATAAAAATTAAATTTAATGAAAAAGATTAATCTTTGATAATATGATAAATCAAAATTCAAATCTCTATTATAAAAAGTTTTCAATATTATACCTGTAACAAAATTAGAAGAATATTTATAAAACAAAAAAAAAAGTAAAAATCTTATAATAAATTAAAAGTAATGTCTAACAGTTACTTGATTTCCCTCAGCACATTAATACATGCAACGTGATAGTTATGTGATTTTTAAAATTACTTTTTACTTGTATATGTCAGGCTTTCGCTTTTTGTGATATATAAAATATTATAATTTAAATTTTATATTCTAAAGTTGTAATTAAATTAATTTAGTGAAATTATATATATTTTAGGTAAAAAATTTTAAAAAAATCATTTTAACTTTTATAATATATTATATATCATTATTTACTTAAAAAATTAATAATTGATCATATTAAATAATAATACTAAACTTTTTATATATGTCAATATATATATATATTGAAAAATAAAAATAGGGATTGAATTCTTAATATCAAACATAGTTAACAATTAATTGACTTTCTAACTATACGACGAATATCAGTAATAACTAAAAAAAATTATAAAATAGCAGTAATTAATTAAGACTGAGTTATTCCATTAAAGAAAAAAAAAAACTGAGCTATATAATTAGCCGTGGTAAAATACTGCTGCTATATATGATTGCCAAATCCTTTAGTTTTTTCTTTTAATTATAAAATATTCTATTAATTACTACATAAAAGTTTTGAATTCAATCTTTTATAAAATTAAGTTCTTGGTATCAAGGCCTTAGAGGTCCCGTATATCTTTGTTATACTCAAGTAAAGTATAAGATTCCATCATGCTGTGAGTTTCTGAAAGTGACAATTGACATTGCTTTTCTTAAAATAATATCTAGTTAAGTACGAATGCGACGTCTAATTTCGTCGTTATATATAGTTCACGTATTGTTCTATTGATTATTGGAAGTGTATGTATACTAAAATAATAAACGATGGTCATGGCTTTGTAAACATAGATTAAAGATAAAGATAAAAATTTTAAGGTTAAATTATTCTTGTTGTTTTATTTAATATTTAATTGGATTATTAAAATTTGAAAATGTGTAATTAGGTTGTTATAATTTAAAATTTTTTTATTTAATCATTATTGTTAAATTTTTGTCAAGATTATATTAATTTTTGTTAATTGTTGTCAATGTATATATCATTTTAGTGCTTCAAATATGCATGATTTGTATAAAATAATAATAATAATAATATAAAAAAAAATTTATAGATATATGATATAAAATATAATTGATGAAATCTAAATAAATTGACTTAAATTATATATATCTACAGTGTCAAGACGATATATATTTTAGTGAGTTAACAAAATAATTAAAAAATTTTAAACCTTATTACAACTTTTTAAACTAAAACATATAATTAAAAATTGAGTCAAATTACAAGGATCAAAAAAATAATTTAATCAAATTTAATCAAGCTTTATTAAATATTTTTTCTTTAAAAAATTAAAATCAGTGTTTGCAATAAATGTATTTTCGCATCAAAATCTGAATGTCAATAAACCATATAGATTTTTCGGCAATTTTTTTACACCTGCAGTATAAATGTTTTCATTAATATTCAGAAAAATTAAATTTGTGTATAGCTCGGTACCTTCCTTAATTGACCAGTTATATTTATAATTTAATGAGATTATTCAAATGTATCTAATTAACAATTAATAATAATGCCAACTAAGTTCTATATATATTATTTTTACAGTCAAGGTTCTCATATGCATTTTGTCCGAACTCTTCTTAATTATTAACTGAGCATATATATCTCTTTAGGTATTCAATTGTAAATAGTTTTTAATGATTCAAACCAAATAAATGTTAAAGAAAAACTCAATTTGAAGTGACACATAAATAACACAATTTGTGTTACACGTCGCAGGTTAAATAATTTAATTTAGTCAAATTTGATGGGGAAAGAAAATTTTCTACATACAAAATCTAAAAGTTAAAGAAATTTTTTTCACATTTTGGCTTTAAATTTATAAGCTAATTTATTTTTCGTGTATATAATATTCTGTAGGGTTTTGAAACAAAAAAAAAAAAGTAGAATAAATAAGAAGTTTGGGAGGTTTTAAATTAAATTTAATAATTGAAGAGATTTTGTGCAGCAATTAAACATGTGTAGTACTCACACACTGCTCAAATTTCTAAAATTGTGATGTTTTCAAATTAAACATCACATGGGATAGTACTCACACATTGCTTAAATTGCTAAAATTGGAGTGTTTTTAATCAAGCCATAGTTTTATAACCCATTCTCTTCCACTACATAAATAGCTACATACATTACCAATTGGAATAATGTAATTTTATCTTCTTTAACACTACCAAAGCAAGCCCAATCACTCAAAGCAAAGACTACAATTTAGGTATACCTAATTAAGCAAGCTATAGCTATATATATAGCTAAGTGTGTGTGTGTGTGTGTGTGTGTGTATGAATTAAAACACCAAGGATAAAACTATCAAAATTTGACCACATCAACATGTACGTACTAATACTAACCCAGTAAAATAATGTGGATGGTTTTTTCCCAAACTCCATGGACAATATCCAACATTTTCTTGCTAAATACAAAGACTTGTCAACGTTATATGCTTAACATGTATAGCTAAGGTTGGCATGGATAAGTGTATGTCACAAATGACTGATGAGGCATATCTATATATATAATTGATGAATGCAACAAATAATTGTACTAACTACACATTACCATGCCCCTTGCAAGGTCCAATCAGTTGAAATAAAACGAGAGTCCATTGTACATTGATATATAGTAAACAGAAAATTTTAATTTTTAGCAACTTAAAAAACTAAGTTATAAGATATTTTTTGCTGTAAACTTCAAAAATTAATTAGATTCTGATTAATCTGGAGTATATATATAAGAAAAATTAAGTTCAAGTGGAGAAGTAAGATTCCTTCTTACCAAGTAGTCCAACTATCTTATATATGACAAAATTACTAATTAAGTACATCTTTTGCAATCACTTTTTTAGGCATATGGACACCAATTTTTGCCACTAATAATAACTTTCTATGACAAATATTCTCTTATATCATCACTAAACTTTGTATTATCGACATGCATATAAACTTCATAGTCATCACTCGATCATCATAATGTTGTGATAGAAAACATTAATTAACCAATTTTTTATTTTCAATAATGATTCTTTTTATCTCTTATATATAGACACTTTTTTTGGGGGATCAAAATTCAGGATATTCTTAAGTTAAACTTGAGATTAATTTCATTTGACCTGAAAGTGTTAAGATAAAATTTTTTCAATAAGTATACCTTCAACATTTAAACTTGTGTTCTTATATAAGGGAAGCTGCTACTTTAACCAAAAGTTCATTGCTGCACATTCACATCGTTTGTAGTGAAAATTTTTACGAAATTTATAATGTTTCAATGAAGAAAACTTTTGGAGAAGATCAAGAACTCTATTAGATAGTGTTATATATATATATATATATATATATATATATATATATATATATATATATATATATATATATATATATATATCATGAGTTAATTAGTTTGTACTCCATCTCTTTAGTTTAGTCTTAGAACTAAACTAAGAATTGAACAAGATTATTTTTTTAGTTTTTTACACGTATATTTTTTATTAAAGACAATTTTATTGAAGATAACATTGTCGATTGATATTAAATATAGTCATCTCTCTAAATAAAAAAGTAAATAATTTTAAGTAATGAAAGTCAACCAAGTAGCTAACTAGTTAGGATTAAATGATTATATATTAATGAGAGAAAAAACTATGTATATATGTGCCATCTGCCTAAGTGATACATCTTTTTCTTATGAAAAAAATCAAGTGGAATATTGGATACAACTTTAATTAATTGATTTGGTTTCTAAAACTCTAAGGCCTTCTTTTGTTGCTACCATAAATGAATTACACTAAGGAGGCTTGTTGTCACATGGCAGTCGCCTTCAATTTTGGGTCACCACCAATTGATCATAAAGGTACGCTAACACTATCAATGATGTAACAAGTCCCCACAAGCATAATACAAGCCAAAAAGAAAATCTAGTACACATTTGAAAAGAAATTTCAAGGCTTTAGGATGATGATGATCACATAAAGGAGAATATTAATGCTTTAATGGTCTTCAACTGCATGTGTTAAACTTTTTTTGGCTACTCAAAGTGTAAATATATATTAATTTTAAAACTATGGTTATATATTAGACTCAAATTGATCTGAACAAAGTCAATCGATGATCAGATCACTCTGAGGATTTTGACGTTAAAATTGCTCAGGTCATTAAAAACCATTAATTCGATGCTACAAGGTAATTGTGTAGGATGAATATTCTTGATTTTAATTTGCAAATACTTTTTATGTAATTAATTATTTGATATAATTTTTTGTATAGTTTAAGTTTGATATTAATTTTTCAAAATAAAGCATATCAGGTACATCAGTCTTTCATTTGCTTTAAAAGTACATACAAAACTTTCCTTTAGGTAAAAGATGACCAAAAATACTATTTATAATAATATTAGATTTTTAATTAAAAATATACTCTAATTTTTAAATAATTATTTTAATATTATTTATTTTAAGTTAAAAATGACAAATTTAATTTAATTTAAATTTTTAAAAGTGGACAAATAAAATTATATATTTAATGTTATATTATATGATTATTAAATATAACAGTATTTTGATTAAAATAGGTGAAATTGTGGTTTGTCTTTTATTAGAGAGGAGATCACTATGATGTCTTTTGATTTCAAGAGAGATGGGAGTTAAATTTTTCAAAATAGAAAAAAAAAGGTTGCAATTTTTATTATCACTATATTTTAAATACAGAGTAAATTAATTGTTCAGTCTTGAAAGATTGATTTTCTTAATTTGGTGTTTTAAAAACAAAATCTTTCAATTTAGCCTCTTAAATAAACTAATCTCTGTTGAACAAATTTATCTCAATTCATAAACAAAAACTCACGAGATTATTAATTCATGAGTACTTAAACTTGCCTAGATAGCATTTCACTCCAAAATATTGTTGTTCAAACAAATTTTCATAAAAAAAATTGAATTATTTTGATAATTACTTAGCTTTACAAAACTTACCTAAATAATGTTGTTTTAAAATAAAATGTCGTTTGAACAAGTTTAAGTCATGAGCTATGGCTAAGAAAGTAACTATTTTTAATTATGTTGATAGAAAATTTTTTAGGACTAAAATAAGAAAAAAGTGATATTTCAAGACAACATTATTAATGTACTCTTAAATATATCATACTATATTTAATTTAATATGCATTTAGTTTTTTAATTTAACAATAACCATAGTTCAATATAGGAATAACCATGGTAGTGTATTATATTCCCATCCTCATAGAAAAAAAAATCTTGTTCATCTCTAAACGCAAATCCAAGAGGATAATAAAATTAGTCTCCACTCCTATCACCCTTGACACTCTGAATGACTTGGACTTGTTTACTGAAAGAATTTTTAGATCTAATGATTTTTGTTCTTGATTGAGACTTATATATATATATATATATATATATATATAATTTATATGTAAGTTATCTCTGATATAGATGTGAGGATACTTGTTGAAACTTTTATGTTGAATGTATGTTGAGAATTATAATATAATATTTGTGTGAGACTTTTTTTCTTTTTCTATTTTATATAAATAAATTATATGTATATGTAAAATTAAATATACAAACATTACATATAGACTGCAGTGTAGTTAATTACTATATTTTTATTTTAGTAGAATTAATAACCCAGACCTAACCCCTCGTCGATTTCACATTCAATTTCGTTACAATAACGATGATAAAAGGGACCTAAACAATATTTGTAATTGTCAGTTTGTTAGAAAAGCTAAAGAAATGGGGAAATTTTTTTTGTAGCAAGTGCAATTGTAAGAAACCCAAAAATGGAAAATTAAGAACCAAGTTGAATTATGAAAACATGTTGAATTGAAGGAAAATTTTGCTTGGGCTACTTTTTCTTCGTTAATAGCAGAAATTAGAAGTAAAACTGTAGTTGTGTTGTGTGAGCATGATATGTATATATAAAGATCGCTAGGTTTAGAAAGAAATATGCTCATTCATACAAAGAAGAAAAAAGTGGTTTCTTTTAATTTTATTGTGGAATACACATTAGGTGCGATGTTTGCAACATAGCTCCAACGTCTTTTTCACTTCATTAATAATCGTTTTCAGAGGTTCCTTTCTCTCTCTGTCTCTTGTGCCCTTCATCGTTCACTTCTATGATTTTTTATTTTCTGGGAAAAAAAAAAGTAAATTTTAAATGAAGCGTAATTGTAAAGTTTATTCCAGATTTATCCTTTTCTTTTGATTCATTATCATCTAAAGTTCAAAACCACATAAGCAGTGGTAGTAGTAGGGGTCCAGGTTGAATGGGAAAAGGAAAAAGAAAAAGAAAAGAAAATTAATACAGAGATCATTGATCAGATCAGCATATAGTTTGTGATGAATAAATAAACCATTATGAAGGTGAAATGAAAAGGTCGGTTTTCCCTTTATAAATACCCATCACTCTCTTTGGCCGCTTTGCCTTCATTTTCTGATATCTCTTCTCTTTCAGTTCTGACTTCTGATAAGTGCAAAAGAAGAAGAAGAACAAGAAGGAGGAAGCAAATTCCAGGGTTCTCAGAACTCTGTTCTTGCTTTTAGTTCTATTAGTTCTATTGTCACTTTTCTTTTCCTCCTTCCTCGATCAGGTTAGTAAGAAATATACTAAAACATGATTTGAAAACCCATTTTCAATGCTTCAACTTTTTTGGGTTTATCAAACTTTTTCTCCTGAAAAAACCTATCTTTGGCTGTTCAACCCCTGTTAGATTGCGAACTGTTAGGAAAAGAAAATGAAAAATTTTGAGCCAAGTATGTGAATTGAATGTTGAGGCCTTTTGAGACTCTGCTTCTTTACTTGTTTCTTCCTTTAGATTCTCCCCAATCAGATAAATCTGGCTGAAAGTCCAAAACTCTAGTTACGGGTTTGTACAAATAGGTTTTTCCTGAGTGAAATATTTATAAATTTCAAATTGATTCTCATCAATCAGCTATAGTACTAGCTGAAATCCAAAAGTTCGCTTATGGGTTTTCTTTTTTTTAACAAGTAGATATTATTTTGATTTTGTGTATATTGATGATTCCCTTGACTTGATTCAGGTTTTGCAAGTTTGATTTGAAGCATGGCCTTCCCGAACCAACCCATTTCAGATTCATCTCCCCAGAGAAAGATGGGAAGAGGGAAGATTGAGATCAAAAGGATTGAAAACACCACAAATCGCCAAGTCACTTTCTGTAAGCGCAGAAATGGCCTCCTCAAGAAGGCTTATGAACTCTCTGTGCTTTGTGATGCCGAGGTTGCTCTCATCGTCTTCTCCACTCGTGGCCGCCTCTATGAATATGCTAACAACAGGTATATATTTAGATATAGATATAGACATACAACTATATACTCCTCTCCTCTACTCTTTGTTCTTCACTTTCTCCTTTTAATTCTTAGGGTTTCAAATTTCAATCTTCAAAATCTCTGTGTTCTTCTCCATTCCTCTTTATTAACTTTCCACTTTTTCATTTCAAGATTTAGGGTTCAGACCTTTTGGCTTCAAAAATAGATCTTCTTGAAGAATTGATAAAAAATAATGTAAATTTATAAGAAGTGAAGGTAGAGCTAGCTAGGCTAGCTAGCTTTTCCTCTGTCTATCTGTGTTTTCTGGAAGCAAGAGATGCATTTGGTCTTTTTTTTTTTTTGTGTTTTGGCCTTTTCCTAATTCTAAGAACTAGCTTCTACTTCTACCTTATTGCTGTTTTCTGGCAATTATTTTTTTGCTCTTGGTTTGGTGGATATATACATAGATCTGGTGCAATAGATATAGAAATAGAAATCTTATAGTTGTGAGTAGCAATAGAGGTAAAGATTTGCGAAGTTTACTATTGTGCAGGCTAAGTGAGATCAGCCATATCTCTAAGTTCCTTCTTTGTTAGAAGTTTCTGTTTCTATTATTTTTCTTCTTTTCCTTTCCATCATTCGTCCTTCTCTCTCTCTGAGAAGGCCTAAGCCATTTCCAGAAATAAAAGATCTGAATTTGAAAATTTTTTTTTTTAAAAAAAGAAGAAAGATAGCTAAGAAAGCCTAAAGCAAAAGCTGTCATCTTCTTCCCTTTAGCTTACTAGCTCCATGTCTCCTGTACAATTTCAATAAATTGTCAAAACATTAAAGTGAAAGGCAGAAAAAAAAAAAGATAATAAAGAAGGGTCTTCTAGTTTTAGGGTTTGTAAGAAATACCCAACAATAGTTTAGTTTAATTTAATTTAATTTCTCTCAGATTATGCAGAAATTTTCTTTAAACAGTCATACCCATTTGATGAATTTCTATTTTAATCAAAGTTTTCCCAAATCCCACGTGCAATCTCGACCTGGGTCAAACATAACCCAAATATTAGGGTTTTTTCATTAGCGAGAATGATTTGGGTTACACTTAATCGAGTTAAAAAAAGAAAAACCTTTAACCTTTTTTCTTCTCACCCAAGCAAAATTCAAACATGGTCAAAGGAAAAGAGAACATTAAAAAAGTTGAAAATCTTTGATTGATTTTCCTGGCTTGGTTGGTTTTTATTCTGGTTAGGGTTTAAGGGACTAGACAACATGGTAGGATTTGTCTCTTGGTTAAGAGAATCTTTGGTCACGTCACACATGATTTTTCAGTTCTTGACTTCTGACAAAAGAGTATGTATGTATACATATATTTGTGTCATCACTCATGAATCCCTCTCTTATTATTACTTGCTTCTGAACTAACCCTATTTTTAATCTTGTATGAGTGCAATTACAAACACCCTCTGGAAATCTTTTTTTTTCTTTTGGGTTTAATTTTCTCTCTTTTTCTTGCTTACTTTCTCCCCCACTTTTGGTAAGAGTAAAAATTCCGTTTCAAAGTTTTAAAGCAGCAAAAGACAGTGAAACTGAAAGAGAGTGATGAGCCAATGAGAGTGTGCGAACTGGCTCATCATAATTTGGCCATTCTTGGTATCACAGACTGTGCTTTGCATTTGCTCAAGATCTTTGTATACATATTTTTATGCAAGTTTTGAACTGAGAATCAAAGAAAACAAATAAATATATAGCGTTGTTTGGTAGGAATTTTAATTTCACCTAGCGCTTCAAGAATCAATAAAAGATTCATTTTATAACATGTCTAGTTATAATAACAGTGATAAGAATTTTGAAATATATTATATGTGACTTAAATAATATGTTTTTAACTACTCTAAAAGTCAAAATATCCACCTGTCAACTGGTAGGTTTAATTTGTTTAGTATATGAAAATTTTAAACTCATGTATTATATATAATTTAGGGAAATTACATTTTCTTTAATGAGAAATACTAAAATTTAAAATAGAAAATATATTAATGTAATTTTGATACTTTTAGAGGTAGGAAATTATAATTTACCCTATAATTTTAAAATAATATATTATGTTAATTGTTTACATCAAAGTATTTTTTTAAAAAATATAAATTTTTAAAAATGTGAAAGATTAAAAAAATTAAGATTTAAAGAGAAAAAGAAAGTTAAGGTGGATGATTGAAGTGAATGGAGGCAGAGAAGTCAGAAATAAATAAAATAAAATAAAATAAAAAAGGTACGGAAGAGTTCTGAGAATTTTGGCTTCTTCCTATGCTATGGGAAGCGTACAACTATTGCTATTACTGCTGCTGTTGTAGCAGCTGAACGAGACTGCTATGATTTCACAGATTCATAAGATAGAAAAGACTGAAATTATATATTATTTTATTTCACAAATTCATTTACAACTTTTCAAGTATGCACTAAAATGGATTATTTTAGTGCTGAATGTGTATATCGAGGAGGATAATGTGGTGGGGTGAAGTGTATTATCCATTGTGAAATGGGTTTTAGCCCTAGAAATGGTGTGAACCAATCATATGGTGCGAACCTGCGGTGCCAACGTGGCAGAGGCAGCCAATCAGTGGATCGAGAAAATTAAGGTATCAGCAAACCCAGAATAGAAAATCTAAAAGAAACAAGTAATTGCAAATTTGACACAAATATTTTGTATATTTTGTTTACATCACATCGAGTCAGATGAGATCATTGATGTTACTTTTGAAGTGTTGCGTTTAAGGTTGAGTTAACTGAGAAAGTTGGATGATCTGACTGTCAACATCAAGGAGAGAGAGAGGCCAGATTTCTGGGTTATCTCCGTTTAATCTGCAATCATTTACTTCACCATGAGTGAATTTGAATGTGAACTGTGAAGTGATGCCATACCATCATTTTCTTTTCAATGTTTCTTTCCATATATTTCCAGAACAAGAAACAAAGTTAGCATTAGTGTTCACAGTTCATGCACTAGCTAGATGATCTACTATTAAGGGATATATATAGTAAATGCAAGAAGTAATGAAAGATGGTGATTTGATTTCATGCATATCCATTTTTTTAAAAAAAATTTTCAAATGAATAAGGTTAAATGATTTTTTAATTTCAAAATTTACTTAGTTTTTAATTATTTTGTCTAAAAACTTATAATTGGACTCTTAGGGTTTGTTTTAGGGAGAGAAAATGGAAGAAAATAAACTTTTTTTTTCCTTTATCTATCTCTTCAATCTATAAATATTATGTGTGAGAAAAAAAAATGTAAAATTTCATTTTAAATAAAAAGAAAACATCAAAAATAAAAATTTCACTTCCTTTTTCTCTTCTCTATTTCTCTTCTCCCAAAAAATTTCTCATAATTTTAAAAATTTTCAATTTAGTTTTTCACATTCCATCTCTGTATCAGTATATAAATTTTATTGGGTGGATTATATATATATATCAATATAAATTTGCATAATTCATATACCTTACCCCAACAAGTTAAATACGAATTATATTGAAGGGGTAGATTTGTATATATGATTCTTTTTTTTTTTTTTAAGTTTTTTATGAAAATGACACTGAATGTGTATGTCTTTGCTTGTTTGTGTTTGGCTATTGTGCAATGTAACTAGCTCAAATAAGGTATAGAAAATGGAAAATGCCAAATTGAGAGTCTCTTTGCTTGTTTTTGGTTCACTCAAAACCTATGAATATGATATATTGCAAAGACGATTTAAATGCAATCATATTTCAAGGGAAAAAAAGAATGTTAGCTTTAAATTAATTTAAATAAAAATAATCATTAAAATTTCACATTCCTTCTTTACTTCCTCATTCCTTTAATCCTAATATACCTTAGTTTGCTTATTGTATGGACTAATATAAGCATTTATGGGGCCATGCATGCATATTTTAAATACATTTAAGTGATATTTATAATTAATTAAATGTATAGTTTATTTAAGCTTTTCTCAGATTTTGATTTGCTAGCTTGCTTTATATACCTTGAAATGATTTCAATGTATATACAACAATAAAAGGTTATGTGCCTCAAGAAAAATCCTATGAGAAATATAGAAAACATTTTACTTGTGAAATAAAAAATAACTATATATGCAGGTCCCCAAAAAAAAAAAAGAAGAATTAAGATGAATTTTCTGTATAAAGTTGTTAAACTAGTACTCATATTGGGTGTTTTCTCAATATTTAATACTTCAAATACAATCGATGTATTCCATATTGAGATTTTAAAACTAATTATAGTTATGTTACTGCTTGCTTTATACTAATAACAAGTTAAAATTTAGATACATTTTGAAAAAAAATTATATATATATATATATCAATATTATAAGTAAAGTTAGTGGTCTATCTTTCTCTTAGTGTATCCATCACTCATTCCTTTCTTCATTATAGAGTAAACCACTACTTGGGTTTGTGAAATATGCATGTTCAATCAATTGAATTTTTGAGAATTGAATTTTTTTCTTTTAAATAACTAAATTAATGGAACATCCATCATTCATTTATATTTGTCACATATTTTTTTTCTTAGTAAAAGTCACATAATTTATTTTAAATCATAGTTTAGTTATATGCTAAATTATAAGAAATTTTTTTTGTTAAAATATAAATAATGATACTACTGAGCTTTTCAATACTATAAGAGTAAAGGTAAATATTTCCCAAAAATAGGTCTTTTGCCATTAATTATTCTCTAATATAATGGCACAATTAATGAAGAAATTAAATCTTCTCCATTTCCATGTTTATAAGCCTTTTAACCAGAAGTGTAAATGCAATATGCATGATTTTTCAGTGTAAAAGCGACTATTGAGAGGTACAAGAAAGCATGTTCAGATTCTACTGGTGCTGGGTCTGCCTCTGAAGCTAATGCTCAGGTATATATCTAATTCATTTCTTACCAATTACAGTTACTTCTACTTTTCAAACCTTACCATATTCTTATACTACTTGATTATTATTGAATATTCTAATATAAATAGCATGTAATCTTTCTTTTTCTTTTTCTTCTTCTTCTTTTTTTAATTAAATTGATTTGGATACTTACTGGATAAATTGCATATATCATGAGTGTATGCATGCTTTTAATTTTGAATCTTGCCAGGATGAAGTTTGATATTCTATATTCCTCTATGATAATTTATACAACTTTCTGATCATATTAAAAGATTTGGTTTTTTTGGTTGATTTCATACATCTCGAAATATTGATTGTCTATTTTTATTCTGCTAAAATTATCTTATATTTCAAAACATTATTTTTTTTTCTATATTATATGACTTTGAATCTTTTTGTTCAGTAATTTTTTGAACTATATAATATATAGTATAAATATACAAAAAATTAACTAGATATGAAAAGAAAAGTTGTAGAAAAGTGGGAAGTTACTTAGCCTCCCACTTATATTTACAATTAAATTTTAAAATCCCACTAGTAGTAAATATTGTTTCATCATGCACACATGCAACATTGATCTTTATTACTATATTAATGTGTAGCTGATTGGAATACTATGTTTTGACTTTTATTTAAAAGAGCTCTAGCTAGTTTTATTATAAAACTTTCGTTAATTTGAGCAAAATTAAATGAAATTCAGTGTACTTTTTAAAGAATAGTGATTTCCAAAAAAGAAAACTATAATCTATAAACACTTTACAAAAGTTGTGTACCTAACTAGTAAGTTTTATTTAAAGTATTAATGACGTATCAACACTTTAGATTTTATTATGTGAAAGTGAATCCCACATCTCAAAAGGATTCAACTTTTAATCATTTAGTTATAGAAAATTATAATCATATCATGTCATTAAAATGATAATTTCAATCACTCTACTGTTATGTGAAAGATTATGATTAGTTTTATTAATATCTCTAACGCAATATACTTTGTGTCTTGTAAATATTTGTGCTTCTTAAATATTTATCATTATTTTTTTACTATAAACTAATGCTTTCAACTATGACTGTATAATTATTTCAGTATTATCAGCAAGAAGCTGCCAAACTGCGTGCCCAAATTAGTAACCTGCGGAATAACAACAGGTACTTTCAATTTCTTTTCTTTTTTCAAGAGAGAAGACCACTATTGAAAAAATTAGACAAAATTGGTCAGTTCAACCAAAAAACTAGTAAGTAGGTCATGATTTTCATTTGATCAACTCTCAAAATTGATTTTGTAAAAGATTAGTCTGAAATTGACCAGTTGACTAGTTTGAAAAAATTGATCTTTTCTATGTATTTTCTAATTATTTGTAATAAAAAAAGACAAAGAAGTAAAACAAAGAAAAAAATGAAAAAACAAGGGGAAAATAAGAGAAGAAATAAAAAAATTTAATGATTTGTACATTATGACATGTTTTAAATTTTTTGTTTGTCAAATTAATAAGTAATTTATTGATTTGTTTAAAAAAATATAAGATATATTTTTTATTTATCTTATTTTTATGTAATAAAATTATATAAAATATTTATTATTATACTTAATTATAATATAAATTTAATATATAATATTAATATCAATTAAAATATGGTTAAATTATTAATCCGTAAATTAATACTTTGACTGATTGGATTTTTAAAACATTAGAGATAACTAACTTAATAAGAATGTGTACAGAGTTACAAAATTTAAGGGATTGATTTATTTGACACATAATTTTAAGGCCCAAAAATTAAAAGGTATGTCTTTTAAAGAATAATTTTTATATATTTTTCTTCTTTTTTTTAAATTACAGTAAACATACAATTTGATCTTGAAAAAATATTTTTTTAATTATACTTAGTCCTTTGATTTATTGTTTTATTCAAAATTTTCGTTCCAAATTTGTAACTTGCAACACATGTATATTAAGTTAATTCCTCAACGTAGAGTAGAAATACAGTTTGATCTAACAAAAAGACTAAACTGTGACGAAAACTAATACATGTAAAACAATAAGCACAAAAATAAAATAAACAAAACATTTTTTCACAAGTTACAATTCATTATATAGATTAAGTAATGTTTTTATCTTGATTCATTTTTATAGTTAAGTTATTGATAGTTAAATATATTCTAATAATTTATTCTATGTAAAACAATAAATACAAGGATTAAAACATTAGGAGGTATATTTTTCATGAACCAAATGTTTTTTTCTTTAACATGTTTTAATTTTAAAAAAAAATATGAATTCCAGGCAAATGATGGGTGAGACTTTGGCGAGTTTGAATGCTAAGGAGCTCAGAAACTTGGAGAGTAAGTTAGAAAAAGGGATTAGTAGAATTCGTTCCAAGAAGGTATAGATCTTGTAAATGAGTGCTTGCTTTTCTATATAAATAATTAATATATTTAAATTCTATATGTGGTTTGATCTTTTAGCTGATAAATTATATTTTATTTTTTGAATTTTCCTCTTTTTCCTTTGTGCCACTTCCCAAACATATACACCAGAATGAGCTGCTATTTGCTGAAATTGAGTACATGCAGAAGAGGGTAAGTGTTTTTCTTCTCTGTTTTTTTTTTTTTCAATTTTCAAATCAGATTTTTTCATGCAATTATTTAACTTGTTAATTGATAAGAAATTCTGAAATAAAGCTTTTTAGAAAAATGTTAAGCTAGGCAACTCAGTCTAGACCAAATCAGTAATAAAGAAAGTGTTATATATATATATATATATATATATATATCTTTCTAAATATTTAGTCTATTAGTTATTATTATGATATATAGGTAGATTTACATAAGACATTTTTATTTTTATTTTTATGGTTCTTTCCTAGAATGAATTAAAATATTTGTAGCCATCATTTCCGAGAAAAAAAGAGATAGAAAGGCAGAGAAAATATTGTAATTAAGGGGTAGATCAACAGGGGAGGAAGACTCTGCTTAGGTATCCTTTTATTAAAAAAAAAAAAAAAGAAAGGAAACTGGCCAACTTATTATCAAAATTTAATAACATGAATTAATTATATTTATCACTTTTTTATTTAAAAATTATATTTATTTCTATCTAATTTATTTTCTGTTAATAAATAAAATTTTTATATAAAATAAAATTGTGATCTTATTTTTAATATAATAATAAATACAGTTAAATTTATATTAAAAAAATTAAGTAATTTTATTATTTTAGAATTAACAAATGATATAAAATATTAATTTTATTGACAAAAAATAAATAATGTTTTTATAACTTTATATCAAACTTTAGAAGATGTTGGTGTAATTTAGAAAGACCAAGTGCAATTTTGTTAGACTTTAGAAAATGTTGACGTAATTTAAGAAGAAAAAATAAGTAATTGAAATTCAAAACGATAATTGAAGGGCTCAGAACATTTCTGAATGCCAGGTGGAATTCAATGAAATAATAGGTGAATGAATCTAAATTTTGAGAGAAGTGGGTAAAATATTAAAACCACATAAAAGAAAGTGGGTACTGTGTAACGTGAGAACCGTAATTACAAAATTAATCTTTTTTAGTTATTTTTATAACATAATCGTGTATTGTTTAGTTTTTTTTTCTTTTTCCAGTTAAATGAATCTTGCAGATTTAATTCACCCATATTAATCAGAGAATACTTATAACAGCTAACTTGTTACAATTTTTTAGATATTTTATAGCATTAGTTAATGTCATTATTTCATTTTTAGACATTAATGGTAAAGATCTATCAGCTTTTTAATTTTCTCTGATAATAAAAAACATTTTTTCTTATTAATTACTATAAATTTCAATATAAAAACCAAATTCTTAGATAATATTATATTTTTAAGGCTAAGATGTAACTTACCCTCTTAAACTTAAGAAGTTTTGCAATTTACCCTCGTAACTTTAAAATTTAATTAGAGATCCCCATATTTTTGTGTACAATGCCCTCTTATCTCTTATCCTAACAAGCATAGCAAAGAAAAAAATTCACATCGACAAAACAAAACGCGAGTGGCATATGAGTTGGCAATATGGATATTTAAGTCATTTTCTTTTACCCTTCTTCTCCTTTCCTTCCCTCAACCAAAATTTTTACGTCCACCGATAGTTTAACCCAATACGGATAATTTACAATTCTTCTATGTTGGGTTAGTGTTTCGGGTAGTTGCTTTTTCATTTTGAGTTGATTTTGCTGTAATTCCTTTTGTGGTTTAATAAATTCATCTTTTTCGGCCAAGAAAAAAATTAAAAAGCTCGCTAAATAATTTTTCGTTACCAAATCATTTTAGTTCGATTAATATGTTTTCAATTTGAAATGTTTCTCCGTAAATGTTGAATGTTAAAGGATATTTTTATACTTCTGTTTGAAATCCATTACTGTGATTGAAATTTCATCATTTGAAGAGTCTCAAATCTCTTGCTTGGATGAAACTAGACGTTTTGGCTTAGAAAGTTGGAAATATCACACAAAATGTGTCTTTTGTGCACAGTAATTTCAAATTTTGTGAGGAAGAAATGGTTCCAAGAATTTAGTTGCTGCAGAAATTTTGGTTGAGGGAAGGAATGGGGAAGAAGGGTAGAAGAAAATGATTAAAATATCTATGTTGCCAACTCATTTGTCACATGAATTTTTGTTCTGTTAATGTGAATCTTTTTTATGCTTACTAGGATAAGAGTGTTAATATTTTAGATGGAAGAAATAAGTAAAAGGGTGTACCCACAAATTTAAGTTTATGGAGTTTTTAGTTAACTTTCGAAGTTAAGAAAGTAAATTGTACAATCCCTTAAGTTTAAGGGGTTAAATTATATTTTGGCCTATTTTTAAGTAAGTCAAACAATGACTACGGCATAATTACGAGTGCCACAACTACTAAAATAATTCCATGAATATTAGAAATATAAACAAACAATTAATATTTTGAAACAAAAGATTATGTAATGCCTAAAATTAAAAATCACAATATTGTGCCAAGTACAACTTTTCCGAAATTATATATATATATATATATATATATATGAAATTTTATGGCTCTACACTTGCTCTCTTTAATTTTTCTTTACAAGATTGTTTTGTGTCATTCACAATAGTTTTCAAAATATGATAAATAAATTGTACTTTGCAGGAGATAGATTTGCACAATAACAATCAGCTTCTTCGAGCTAAGGTAAGCTAAGTATTTTGATAATTGATTTTTAAAACTATCTATTATATGATAAAAAATTATAAAATAAAATATATTATAGAAGGAGATGAGAAAAAAACATTAAAGGCAGGTAAAAGTTACAAAAAAAGAATATGAAGTTAAATAAATTTTTATTATTTAATTTATTATTTTAAAATATAATAATTATTTTTATTTTAAAAATTTTTTAAAAAATTGACATGCATAATAGCTTATTTTTACTATGATACTTGATTCTAACTAAAACTTATTATATATATATATAAAGAATATTAATAATTAAAATAATAATTAAATTTTATTTGAATTTAAATGCTATTAATTAAACGAATAATTAGATATAGTAATTACTAAAGTTAATTTTACATATCAAAGTATAAATATGCAAATTAATTTAATCATTTTTTTCTTTTCATTTCCAATTTTAATTGCATATATATATATATATATACATATATATGATATATGTAATAGATTCGAGATCATTGATTTACTATTTATTATATCCTTTTCAATGTTAATTAGACAAATTTTATTTGACTTTAATGATTATACTAAGTGATGATTAATTGTTCTCTTTTTAAAAATTTGTTTCAATTATATTTATAGGTTGTATATAATATTTTATTTTTCAAAATTATTTACATCTATATTGATTAATTGAATTTGAATATTTTGAAATGCATATTTGATGACGGAAAAGTTTTAGCATTAAGGTTCCCATTTTAAAATTTTATAAAAGTTAGTTTTTTATATTATTTCAAAATGAAGTTTTAGTAATTATTACTCAATACTTTCAGAAAACTATTTTATTGCTGTTAATAATAATATCTTTAAGTAAGGGAACAAAACAATAAAAATTTGATTATTATTATTATTAATCATCATCATCATCAAAGTTGATGTAAAATTATTTTTAATTATAAGAAATATCAGTTCATGTATATGTACTTATTTATTTATTATATTATTCCTCTCATATTTTGGTACATGACACGCTATTTCTTTTAATTAAATTAATTATCTTATGCTCCAATGTTTGTTCCTAATTTCAATTTTGTCCCAAACCGATTAATTTTTGCATCGAACCATTTCTTTCATTTATCACATTGCAGTTAATCTATTAGGATATATTTGGATTAAAGAAAATAAAAAAAAAGAAAGAAAAGGAAAAAAAAATTTAATTTGACATTTATTTAGTTTTAATGTAAATATAATACTTTTATCCGTTAAAACATATTTATATTAATAATAATAAATGAGATGAGAAAAAAATGTTAAATTTAAATAAAAATAATTTTTTTTTAATTTTTCTCAATCCATTCCAAACTCACCTTAGGGAATGAATTGCAACAAGGGTTTTTACATGTTGGGTAGCATTGTATTTGACACACCATCACCATGTAACAGACTCATAAGACTCCGTTATTAGAATACCAGTGCTTCGTACATAATTAGATTAGTAGGAAGAGATTTTACTTGTTCAGCATTTATTCTTTGCAATTGTTGTCAGTAACAAAAGAGAAAAAAAGGAGACTCACACGAATAATAATCTATCTTAAATAGATTAAAAATCATTTTTTGTTTTTTTTTATTATAAAAATACATTAATTTTTAATTACAAAAGATCTAAACCAATAATAATATTGATTGTGGTTAATTGTTATGGCTAATATTGTTGAGAATATATAATATAATAATAATAATAATGTAGATAGCAGAAAGTGAAAGGAACCAGCAACAGCAACAACATAACATGAATGTGTTGCCTGGAGGTACAAACTATGAAGCTATGCAATCTCATGATCATCATAATCATAATCATCACCACCAATTTGATTCTCGAGGCTTCTTTCAAGTCACTGGATTACAACCTACGAATCATTATGCTCCCCAAGATCAGATGTCCCTCCAATTGGTGTAAGATAACATCTTTTAATTTTTCTCCTTTAAATTTTACCCTTCAATTATATATATATATATATATATATATATATGAGGATAAATTTTAGATCAATAATAAAATTCTTGTGATGTGACCTAGAGGTCGCATGTTCAAAACTTGAAACTTAATAAGAATTTTGTATACTAAGTTGTCTTTTTTTTTTTTTTATATATATATACAGCTTCTAGCTTTCAATTTATTTGGTATAAAATTTTTAAACTTAGCTTATATTATTCGTTTTTATTTATACTTTTACTTAATTTTTAATTGGGTCGTTTTAATTTTGTACAGGTAATATTGTGCTTGTGCTTGTGCTTGAGAAGGATTAAGACTTATTAAGAACTTCTGCTTCTTGTATTTTGGCATAATGATAGATGAATGCTAAAGCTTAAGGTAATTATATATATATATATATATATATATATAAGCAGAACTGTACGTGTGAAAGAGATTTTAAGTATTAATTCCCTCTCGCTATGTATGTAATGGCTTTGTCGACTTTCAGAACACTATATACTCTGTATCCATTGTGAAGGCTCCTGCAATCTGTGTTTAGTATGAGTATGGAGAAGACACCTTGACCTGTTTGGAATTAATACTTTGTTTATTAATCTCATATTTATTTTGTATGATTAACTTATCTATTTGTTCACAATATCAGCAAGCATTACATGAATTTCAAATAGGCTAGTTTGATCTGTCAGAATTTCAATTTCTTTGGTATTTGGAAACTTCCAAAAAAATTTTAAGTTTTGAATAAATTACTGATTTGGGCCATAAGGGATGTCTAAATTAATCTTTGAAATATGATTTGTCTCGATGTAATCCCTAAAAAGTGTAAAATCATTTTTGGTCTTTTTTCATTAAATGAACTCATGACCTTTAAACGTTAGTCTGACATGACTAACGCAGCAAAAGAACATGGACATTTCAACTTAGGTATACTCAATAAAAAAAAAAAAGTGAAGTGTTGCATTGGATGAAGGAGAATTAGGATTGTTCTGGTTTACCCCAAATCTCATCTCGTTCGAAGATTGGTTGAAATCTTCTTATGTTCTACATTCAACGAAATCTCTTGACGTTCGAAATCTAAGTGCTCAATGTCTTTAAGCTATGAATATAAACAAGACAAGGCAGCAAAGCTAGAGTCCATCGAATTTCCAGATGCACTTTTGTGTCTAGCTCAATGAATTCATGAGATATTCTTCCTACTTATTTCTCGTCCGCCATTCGTAGTATTGATCAGTGAAAATGGAAAAAGGGAAATACTAAAATTGTTATAAAAGCTGCGTTTAGTTTTCCTAGTGCATTTCTTAGTATCAAAACAGATAGATACCTATAATTCTAGAGAGGAAAACCAAAAGAAGAGAATGAGAACCTGGAAAAATTATGCAAGCGGCGTTGATATCTCAGGGACTGTGAAAATCTACGAGTTTATATAGTTTATAAGTAAACCTCATGGAGCTCTCAGACAAGTCACGATAGCTATAGGCTTGGATGACTATAGTGAAGACGATTTGTGGGTTTCCTAATCAGACTTGAAGTATTGAGTCAATTTTTGTTTGATTATTTTTAGGGACAAACCGGAACCACCCTTCTTCAACCTCATGCCACAGCTAGTTGAATACTTAAAACATTATATTTTTTTAAGAGATAAAAAATTTATAATTTTATTTATTTTGATCAAATTATCTTTATATTTATTATTTATATAATTAAATATGTATTTAAATAATATAAAAATACATATTTTTAACTAAAAATAAAATAAAATTATTATTTTTAATTCAAAATAAATAATAATAAAATATTATAATTTTTGAAAATATATTTTATAATAAACTATAATATTTTTAAAAGATTGATAATTTTATTAAAATATTTTAGTCAAAATAAATAAAATTATAAATTTTTTAATTTTTTAAAAGAAGAGACTGTATATTTTTAAAATAAAAAAAGTATAATTTATTCTTTTTTTCTAATTGTAAGTACCCGTAATCTGAAATGTTTATGTAATTTGGTAGTGACAGTCACATCAGACTAATGTTTAAACGCCGGCTGATTTAATGAAAAAAAGGACCAACATGATTGGAGTTATATCTTTCAGCGATTACACTGAGAAAAATTATTTGTCAGGAATTAAATTGAAAATTTTCTTATTTTTTAAAGGCCAAATCATCAATTTATTCTGAAGTTTTTCTAATATATGTTTGTACCTAAAATTTGAATATTTTCAACTTCTTTCCTAAGTTTTTCATTTTTTTTTAATTTTGATTTTAATTGTTACACCTAACACTCGAACGGACAAAGTAACTCAACTACTTAATTTTAAAATAAAGAAAATAAGCTTTCAAAATTATTTTCGAAACATATTTAAAATCTATTTTAAATGGAGCTGTCATTAAATTTTCTTAAAAGAAATCTGTTAAAATAAAAAATTCTGAATTTATATTATTCAAATATGTACAAAAAAAATGAGGAAAGAAGTTTGGCTCCGTTTCATTTTTTTTTTATTGAAGATAACAGTTGAAATAAGTTTTTTTTAAAAAAAAATTAAACGCGTGATGTAATTTTGTTGTAATAATTGTTTTAGAAAAATATAAATAATAAATAATTTTAATTTAGTAGATAGTTAAATAAATGTAAGTATAAAAATTATATCATATTAAATTGTATTAAATATTAAATAATTTTAATTCAATTTAATATTTACACAAATTTACATTAGATTAAATTATATTAAATACAACCATATATAAAATTATTTTCTCAAATTGTAAAAATGATACATTTTTTAATTGAAAGAAGATCGTGAATCCAACAGAAAGAAAATATTAGAGAAATTAATAAATTCTTTATTAAGAGATTCCAACTTTATATAATTTTGTTTATAGCTACGCAGGTGCAACTCACACTTTATGTAACATCCATTTTTAAATTTTGAGAGATGTTTGTTAATTTTAGTTAATTACTTGTGTATATTGTATTTATGTTATGTTAGATTGAATATAGTTGCATGAGTGCAAGAACTGGATTAAAAATAGTGAGAAAATTGACTAGAATGAAGAAAATGACTAAACTAAAAAGTGAAAAATTTTAGGTATGACAATCACAATTTTGGCCAAAAAAATTACTATAGCTAACAAATTTTTATAATTCTCTCTCCAATGGGTTAGGGAAAAAATGAAAATTTCTTGTATAGCTTGAAATTTACCAATTTGA
This sequence comes from Senna siamea, assembly GCA_031216115.1. Lineage (NCBI taxonomy): Eukaryota > Viridiplantae > Streptophyta > Magnoliopsida > Fabales > Fabaceae > Senna > Senna siamea. The sequence continues at coordinate 12,400,822 of CM062355.1, read as the reverse complement.
GGCTAAACGATCAAAAATTGTGAATCAATGCAAGTGTTGGATTGTCATATAAAGGCTAGGAGTCAGACTCCTTCATTCAAAAACTCAGACTTCCAATTCTAGAGAGAGGGTGTGATCGAGTAGAGAGAGAAGTTGAAGGAGCAAGGAAGTAAATCTCATTTCTAGCAAGATTTGAAGTCAAAAAAGTGATTAAGAAGACATCTACAGCATTAATCAGCATCTAAACATCATTTAAACATAAATTAAGGTAGCATAATAACCCAATCCCTTTATTTCGGAGTTTATTGTTCACATGACTGAAATTTGCGAAATGAAACTTGTTTGAAAGAGAAAGGGATTAAAAACTACATTCTTATTATTTTTAATTACTATTGGGTATTCTTAATCGATTGAAGATACTTGTGCATGCTTAAATTTGCTTCTGAAAAATGGGTTTTCCACCTTGAACGGAAATCATTTTGAATCTCAGATTTGGACAAAATTATATGATGTTTTGGGCTGTTTTCTTATGTTAAATGTTACTGAGAAGTTTATCTTGAGTTCATCAATTTCAAAATGGGTTTAAAAATAAGTGTTTGGATTGAAAATCTGGGTCAACGACAAGTTATAAAATAGAGCAAGATGCAGCAGCTAACTGCCACAATGCAGTAGTCGACTGTCGTGCTCTTGAGGTACCCAGAAACATATATAGAATGCTAGCAGTCGACTGCCGAACACTTGGAAGTTGACTGTCATGTTCTTCATTTTCCAAAAATTTCCAAAAATGCCCAAGAACTGAGCAACTGACTGCCTTGATCCAGCAGTCGATTGTTGGGCCTAATAGTAAGCTAGTAGCTGACTGCCAAACACTTAGCAGTCGACTGATAGCTCTCTATTTGGAACTTTGAGATTGGACAGAATGCAACCAGCTGACTTGTAGCATGGTACTAGTTGACTACCACCTTTTGTAATGGAATGATGAACTTAATTACAAGTTTGAATGGTATCTAGCCTAAAAACTTAGTTCAAACTAGGTATTAAACTTAAATTATAAGGAAGGTAACATATACTCTAAATTTAAATGAGAAAGAGCATGAAAGTGATGAAATTTAAAAGGAAAGAGCAAGAATGCATAAGAGAAATGAGAATTGTATTCTTAATATATGTGTTTGCGGTAGATAGATTCATGTCTGAATGAATGATTGCTAGTATGGGATGGTGATTAGACATTCCACGAGTATCGTGATAGTTGTGAATTGTAAGTTAGTGACTTAATGGCTAATGTAAATAAAAAGTCACATACTTAGAATTTATAGAACTATAGTATGCACTGATTCACCTATATATATATGTTTATGAATAGAATTTTGGGGGCCCCAGTATGTACTCAATGCGTGGAACCTAAATGTGTGGACTCAATGCGGGGACTCTATTGTACTTGGATCCATTGGAGGATGCTCCAGAATGTACACAAATATGATATGCAGTCAAGGACTACCAATGGGCATAGTTTCCAGAGTACATATTCAAAAGTATGGAGTGGTGCACATGATGAACCTCTAGATTTCTCTTATATTATGCAATGATATGACAATGATTATGATGATAATTGGCAGAGGCCAATCAGAAATGCTCTTATTTCCTTATTGCTTTTTATTTTATAATGAAAGTTATATAAATGATGTTATGTTACCTATATGTTCTGATGAAATTATGAGATATATATTATGAGCAGAGCATGTAGAGTAAGTAATGCATGCAAGTATGAATGTTTAATGAAATGTTATACAAGATAACCCAATAGATGTATTGTTTTATGAAAATAAATGTAGAATTTTTGTATAAGTTTATGGTGGTATAAACTAGCTGTTTTGAAAACTGGTTATTAATGCTACTGAGATTTATTCTCATAAAAATGCTAGTTTACATCAGATACCTAAATACCAGATCCTTCTTGAGGTAGAGATAGAGTTGGTTGAAATACCCTTCTTGGGGTATTTCCTTGTCATTAAAGAACTATGTGTCATACATGTATGGGAAGTTCTTCCTGCACCCTGATTGCATGAACTATTAAGTATTAGAGTAGTGTAGTGAGTTTTGACATGCCCGATGCCCTAAATCCTTATCATCGTTTTTGGAAAGGATCAGGAGGATGATTTTTGATGTATAAGTTAAGGGCATATATGTATTAGGATATGTAATCTAGGAATCCACTAACTATTTTTGTTAAATGGGTATGAGTAACAAGCTTGTTGTCTCCTTACCTTAGTTAACAAACTCGCATATCCTTAGGTATATGTTTGATGTAAAATAATTTTAGACACTGTAAATGAATGTGAATGTATATATGTATGTATGTTTTTTGTCAACTAATTTAATATATTTTTTGTTGCATAATGTGTGAGATCTCGAGTGTAGTAGCCCAGACCAACAATACTAATTATTTCATTTGATAAAGATTTAAAAATTTGACTCAGGTAAAGGAAGTAGTAATTCACCAATCTTATAGTATATTGCTTATATTTTTTAAATCACTTGAAAAGGAACTGTAGGGTTAGGGGCTTACACTAAGTTGGTATCAAAGCACTATTATCGCGGCTAGTTAGAATTGGCTCGGTAATGAAAGGGTAGATTCCTCAAGATAGAGACTAATGCAGGACAGTTAGCTGAGCCATGGCAGTTGACAGGCTTGTATTATGTTTTGACTTAAGGAATGAAGTATTAGGCTTAGGTAGATGATATTTCTGATTGGTGCCATATGATATCTTATTAGTAGTATGTTATTGAGACTGATCACCTTGGTAATATTTGTTTTGTAGAGTGAATTATGGCCCCACCTAGGAGAAATATTGGGAAGGAAAAGGAAGGTGAAACCAATATGGAAAGAGTTATGCAAGTGATGATGGGAATGACAGAGGCTATGAGAGAACAGGCTATTGCTACCACTTAACAAGCTGCTGCTGCCACCAACAAGCTAATGCCACTACTGAAGAAGTTGCAACTATGGCTGAAGCACTTAGACAAGTTCAAGAAAATAGGGTTGTGTTTAGGAAAATAGGCTGTTGAATCACAACCCAAATCCTGAAGTTGGACAAGTGGGAAACCAAGCTTATCATGGATGGCCTGAATTCCAACTGAATAAACCTCCTTCCACAGGCAGCTAAAGAATGGTTGCGAGAGATGGAAAAGTTGTTTGAGGTAGGACATTGGTGGAGAGGAGCGAAACAATTATTGGAAGCTTAAGGGACCCAGATTACTTGGGAAGCTTTTAAAAGAGTGTATTTGGAAAAGTATTTTCTTGAGAACATGATAAACCAGAAAGAAATTGAATTCATGTAGTTTAAGTAGGTAAGTATGAATTTTGATGAGTATTTAACAAAATTTGAGGTACTGTCTAAATTCTCTTCTTATTTGGAACATCATCCAAATGAGACATGGAAAGTGATGCATCTGGAAGTTGGGTTGAGATCGGAGCTAATGAATGCATTTGCTTCATTTGAAATTAGGAACTTTGCTATGTTAGTGCAGACAGAGGGCTAATTTCTTTAAAAGGAAACAACCTAGATCCTTTAGAGGAAGGGATAATAGAAATGAAGGAAACCAAAAGGGGAATTTATGGTGAGACAGGCAGTACCTAATTGATGAATATATAATTATACATATTTAATGGCTAAGTTTCGCTCACTTTAGGGTTGCATTTTATGTGTTTTATGTATCAATACCCATGTTTTTAATTCAATACATGTTATTAAAGCTTTTCTCAAGTATAAATCAATTTTGAAGAGAAATGGACCAAAACCAAGCATCCAAAGGCTCAAAGCACCTCAAAATGCACCATTTCGCATGGGCACTCATGAATACTTCTAGAACACACCCTGCCACATGCCCATGCTGCCTTAAATCTTCTAGAACACACCTTTCCACATGAAAAAGACATCTTATACACTCCTACATGGCCAGAGCAACAATTTTCAATCAAGGAACGGTCGAAAAATCATCATGGATGGATGTCTTTTAGAACATGGCCTACAACATGGTCATGTCACCTACATGGCCATGTGGAGGCCTAAGGAGATGCCTTCCTTGCCTATAAATAGGAGAAGGAGCAAGGGAGGAGAGGCATCACTTCTAGGCATCTTAAGAGAAGGAAACGAGGAGCACTTAGAGTAGTTTGGAGTGTGACAATCCTTGCTAGTCTTTGGAGCCTAAAACTTCAATTCCCTTGCCTCCCCACAAAGGTCACAAGCCTTGGAGAGCCAATCCATAGTTGAAGAAAGAAATTAGGAAGCATTAAGAGGCAATTCAAAGCATAATCAAGAAGGGAGTTCAAAATCCAAACTAGTCATCCAAAACTCGACAGATGAGGATGTTTTTGTTTCTGTTTTGTTCTTCTTCCCTTGATTTAATTCTTATTGTGTTTGTAACAGTCCAGCCGCCCACTTGCAAATATTGTCCGCTTTGTCCCACCTCTGTGGACTCACGGTTTTGTTCTTCCCCAACCTAAGGGGGGAAAACGCGTCTATCAGGGTGGCACAGCGGAAACTGCCCTCTCCCATCAGATATTGTCCTCTCTGTCCCACCCCTCTGTTGGGACTCAAGGATTTGTTCCTCCCACACCTTTGTTGGGAGAACGCGTCTATCAGGGTAGCACAGCGGAGCCATAACTCTCCCGTAGATATTGTCCTCTCTGTCCCAACCTTTGGGGACTCAAGGATTTGTTCCTCCCCCAGGTCTTGGTCATCCCTATCTTGGCACCTTTGTCCTCAAGGGTTCACCTCACTGAGTGGAGAACGCATCTGCAAGGGAAAGGGTTCACCTTCATAACACCTTCCCAACTTTCGTTTGAGGACCGGCTCTGATACCAAATGTAACAGTCCAGCCGCCCACTTGCAGATATTGTCCGCTTTGTCCCACCTCTGTAGACTCACATTTTTGTTCTTCCCCAATCTAAGGGGGGAAAACGCGTCCATCAGGGTGGCACAGCGGAAACTGCCCTCTCCCATCAGATATTGTCCTCTCTGTCCCACCCCTCTGTTGGGACTCAAGGATTTGTTCCTCCCACACCTTTGTTGGGAGAACGCGTCTATCAGGGTAGCACAGCGGAGCCATAACTCTCCCGTAGATATTGTCCTCTCTGTCCCAACCTTTGGGGACTCAAGGATTTGTTCCTCCCCCAATATATATATTTGGAATTAAATTCTCTTATAAATTTTCTCCCAAAAATATTCCTAAGAACATAATATTTTCTATTTATTCTTACATAAATTTCCTTCCAAAAATATCAATAATGAACATAATATTCTCCCCTCTTCTTAGAATTTATTATTACATAAAATTCCTTTCAAATTATAAATAATGACTACCATATTTTCTACCTTTTCTTAGAATTTATCATTACATAGAATTCCCTTCTAAAAATATTAGTAAAGGCCATAATAAGTTCTACCTTTCTTGGGATTTATTCACACATAAACCACCCTCTAAAAATATTAATAATGTTTATAATATTATTATTATTATGTTTTTCTTGGAATCTATTCTTCACCTTAAACCCTCACCATTGCATTCCTCATGAAGATATTAATCATTAATTATTTTCTTATGTGGTTATGGCAATAAATTTACAACACTAACTTAATTCATCTTACTTCATCTTCACACATATATTTACTTTAACAAAAATAAATACCCAACTACATTATTAATCTCCTTCAACATAGCCACTCCTAAGTTTATCATACACACTATATCAAATTTCATCCTAAATCAAGAATGAAGGAATTTATCCTAGTTCCATGAAAGCAACATTATGAGATATATATATATATATATAAACTTGTGGAACTAAAACAAGGGAATTGCCAACCTACTACTTTTATCATGCATGCTCATTAAATTTTTCTTCTAAATCAAGAATGGGGATGAATGCTCTAGCTCCATGAATATGAAAATCAAAATAAGTATGCTATATCATGGAACCAAAACAATTTAATTGCTAGCCTACCTTGCTTCACTTGCTTCTTCTTCTCCTTTCCCTTTAAGTGTTTTTCTCTCCTTCCTCTCTTCCCTTGCTTTTCTTTCCTTTTTCCTCTCTCACTTCTCCTTGTCTCTTTTCTCTTTTTTTTTTTTTCTTCCCTAGTAGATGTGTGTGTGGGTTTTTCAAAAGGCTCTTCCCTCTTGGTTCACGTAGGTGTGTGTGTATAGAAATTCTTAGCCTTTCTTTTTGTGCTCTACTCCACATGTAGCATCCTTTTCTATTTTTTTTTTTACTTGTTTCTATTCCACATGTGAACTTTACTTCCTTCACACTCCTCCTAGTACACACACACATATATATTTTCTTTTTGGGTTTCTTGCAAGTCTAGATTATCCAATCCTACAAGCAATTAGCTTTCTTTTGTGTAAAGAAAAAATATTGCACCTACTCCCAATATTCTTCTCTCCATCACATGTCTTTTCTCCTCAATTCCACTCCATCATATTGGGTTTCTTGTTTCCTATGCATGGACATTAAATTTCCTTCCTTAAACAAATTCATAAATTTATTAACTACCAAAAATTAATTTATTAGCACCATAATTTTATCCATTAAAATCATTAATTTATGATAATTGATTTATGGGTGTTACAGTGTTATTCATAAACATGAGTAGCTAGATTGTTAGAACCCAATTGGGGTTCTTAGACTATGTTGATACTTTGATTTGAATATGATTGGGTTATAAATTGAATTGTGTGATCTTCCTCTAGTTAAAGATTAATCAAGTTTTATTACGAAACGTCGTAATAAAAACTATCTAGATTCCTCTCAAATACTCTAACCGATGATGTTTGGAATTGGAAAACTAACTAGAGAGAATAGTTGATCTTCGCTCAGACCAAGAGGTTGACAACTGCTGGACCAGGAGAAACTCCTAAAAAGCCTAATGCTGATCTAAACTTGACCATTGGACACGAATAGCCAATGGAAGGTATAGGTTTAAGAAATCCATAGAAACCAACTAGAAATTTGGATTTGCTTTACACAGGTAGCACAATCAATTTCATAACTCATTACCTTTTGTTTACATATCATCTAGTCTAAGACCCCAATGGGTTTGCTTTTCTAGAACTTGATAATTCACCGTCTTAACACTTGCTTTACTTTCCCTCCAAAGTCAAGAGAGTGATAATTATATTTAGATAATTAAAAATCCATCATTATTCTTCTTAGGCTAGATAACAATAATTAAGTAGTAACTCTGGGCTTTCCCGTTCCTGTGGGATATGACCTTGGTACTCACCATTGCGCTAGGCTACACTAACAAGTGCACTGCCTTAAGGTGTGGCTACATATAGTTCATTGGTAGCACATCACTAATGCTTGTCCAAAGTGTGGAAAAAGTCATGGCTGACTTTGTAGATTCTAGTCGGGTATGTGTTATAAGTGTGGAAAATAAGGTCACTTCATTAAAGACTGCCCTAAGTGGAACAAGTTAACTAATCCCACAAGACTTCCTACTATGGGAAGAGTTTATACTCTCAAAGGTAAAGAAGCAGTTTAGTTTGATGATCTGATGAAAGGTAAATGTTTGATAAATGGTATATATTTAATTTTGCTGTATGATTCTTGCGCCACTTATTCTTTCATTTCTTGTGAATGTATGGAAAGATTGAATTTACTTTTATTTAATTGCCCTATGAGCTATCTATTTCTATTGCCACAGGAGAGTTAGTATTAACTTCTTTAGCCTGTTTAAATTGTTCCCTTGTTGTTGAAAATAAGTCTTTTATTGTTGACCTCATTTGTTTACCTCTAGTGGGATTGGATATCATTTTTGGGATGGATTGGTTGTCTGCAAACAATGTCGTCTTGGATTGTTCTAAGAAATCTGTGACTTTTCTAGATGTCATGCTGGTAGTTAGGAAAATTGAGGAAAAGATCCAAAGAATTAGTTTTCTGTATTCTTCTAAAGTTGAATTTCATCATAAACTTAATGTTATTCCTGTAGTTTGTAAATTTCTAGATGTTTTTCCTAATGAAATTTCAAGCTTTCTACTAGAGAGAGAGATATAATTTTCTTTAGAATTGATTCCTGGCACAAGACCAATTTCTACAGTGCCTTATAGAATGTTTCCCTTAGAGTTAATAGAATTGAAAGTGCAGATAGAGGATTTTTTGGGGAAATAGTTTATTAAGCCTAGTGCTTCACCTTGGGGAGCACCAGTCTTATTTGTGAAGAAGAAGGATGGAAGCTTAAGGTTGTGTATAGACTATAGACAACTGAATAGGGTAACTATGAAGAATAAATACCCACTCCTTGGAATAGATGATCTGCTAGATAAATTAAGAGGAGTTACTGTGTTTTCCAAAATTGATTTGAGGTTGGGATACCATCAAATTAGAGTGAGAATAGAAGACATACCTAAGACAGCCTTTAGAACCAGATATGGGCATTATGAATTTCTAGTAATACCATTTGGACTGATGAATGCCCCACTATTTTTATGGATTACATGAATCGTATCTTTAGACCCTACCTTGATCAGTTCATGGTAGTGTTTATTGATGACATTCTTGTATATTCTAAGAGTAGTGAAGAGCATGAACACCATCTTAGAATTATATTACAGTTGCTTAAAGAGAAGTAATTGTATGCAAAATTAGAAAAATGTGAATTCTGGTTGGAAGAGGTGAAATTCTTAGGTCATGTAATCACTTGAGATAGAGTAACAGTAGATCCCAGTAAGATAGAAGCTGTAATTAGTTGGGAGAGGCCCACAAAAGTGACCAAAATTCAGAGTTTTCTTGGATTAGTAGGGTATTATAGGAGATTCATTCAAGGTTTTTCGCAAATTACGTTGCCTTTGACTAGACTGACTAGGAAAGATATTCCTTTTGTGTATGATCACAAATGTGAAGATAGCTTTCAAATTTTAGAAGAAAAGTTAACCATAACACCTGCCTTAATAATCCTTGATCCCTTAGGAAATTTTGAATTGTATTGTGATGCATCCAAGAATGGCCTAGGATGTGTTTTGATGCAAAATAGGAGAGTTGTAGCATATGCCTCTAGACAATTAAGACCTCATGAAAAAATTACCTTACCCATAATCTAGAATTAGCATCTATAGTGTTTGCTTTAAAAATTTGGCAACACTATTTGTATGGGTCGAGGTTTAAGGTATTTAGTGACAATAAAAGTCTCAAATATCTCTTTGACCAAAAAGAATTAAACATGAGGCAGAGAAGACGGATGAAATTCTTAAAGGATTATGATTTTGAATTAAAGTACCATCCAGGAAAAGCTAATGTAGTGGCAGATGAACTAAGTCAGAAATCTCTCCATATGGCTTAACTAATGATAAATGAAATGAGCCTAATAGAGAAATTTGGAAATATGAGCCTATCCACACTAGTGTTACCAGATAGGATATTTTTGAGTGAGTTAAAAATTGAGAATAAACTTAGAACTCAAATATAAGAAGCTTAAAGAGAGGATGAATTCTTAAAGTCCTTAAAGGACCTAAAAGAATTTAAGAGAGGTGTCGATGGGGTAGTAACTTTCTAAGATAGGATTTATATCCCATATTCAGGAGGACTGAGGGATATAATTCTAGATGTCTAGTGTTCCAGCAAGTGAAAATTGAACATAAAAAACCTACAGGACTACTACAACCTCTTGAAATCCCTAAATGGAAATGGGATAAGATTTCTATGAATTTTGTAGTAGGTTTACCAAAAACTCAATTAGGAAATGATGCAATCTAGGCGATTGTAGATAGATTAACTAAATCTGCACATTTCCTACCCATCAAAATAAATTTCTCATTAGATAAGTTAGCCTAATTGTATATATAAGAAATAGTAAGACTCTACAGAGCTCCTACTAATATAGTATCTGATAGAGACCTTAGGTTTACTTCTAGATTATAGAGAGCCTTGAAGGAGGCTTTTGGTATTAAACTTAGTTTCAGTACTACTTATCATCCATAAACTGATGGGCAGACTGAAAGAACTATTCAGACTCTAGAAGATATGCTTAGAGCATGTGCATTAGAACAAAAGGATAATTGGGATAGAAATTTACCTTTAGTAGAATTTTCTTATAATAATAGTTTTCACTCTAGCATAGGAATGACCCCTTATGAGGCCTTATATGGAAGCAGATGTAGGTTACCCTTGTGTTAGTTTGAGGTGAGGGAGAAACAACTGTTAGGACAAGACTTAGTTCAACAAACCACAGATCAAATTAAGATGATTAGAGAAAAGATAGCCAAGGCCCAAGATAAGCAGAAAAGTTATGTTGATAAAAGGAGAAGAACACTAGAAATTTGATGAAGGAGATCACATTTTCCTTAGAGTTTCTCCTATTACTGGCATTGGAAAGGCTATTATATCTAGAAAGTTGAACCCAAGATACATTAGACCTTTTTAGATCCTAAAAAAGGTTGGCTAATCTACTTATCAAATTGCTTTACCCCTATTTCTATCCAATCTCCATGATGTGTTTCATATTTCTCAACTCTGAAAATATCTTCTTGATCCTTCACATATTCTCGATGCCAAAATAGTACAATTAAAGGATAATTTGACTTATACACTAAGACCTCTAAAGATTATTGGTACTAAGACTAAACAATTGAGAAATAGAACTATTCCTTTAGTAAAAATTTTGTGGCATCAAATGTCACCATAAGAGGCAACCTAGGAGAAAGAAGAAGAGATGAGAAGAAATTTCCCAGAGTTATTTGTATAGGTACATATAAATTTTGAGGATGAAATTTCTTAAAAGGAGGGAAGAAATGTAACATCCACACCTAAACTCTGAGAGATGTTTGTTAAATTTAGTTAATTCCTTGTGTATGTTGCATTTATGTTATGTTAGATTGAATATAGTTACATGAGTACAAGAATTGGACTAGAAATGAGTGAGAAAATTGACTAGAATGATGAAAAGGACTAAACTGAAAAAGTGGAAAAGTTTAGGTATGACAATTGCAATTTTGGCCAAAAGAATTACTATAGCTAACAGATTTTTGTAATTCTCCTGCCAATGGGTTAGGGACAAAATGGAAATTTCTTATATAGTTTGAAATTTACCAATTTGAGGCCAAATGATCAGAAATTGTCAATCAATGCAAGTGTTGGATTGTCATATAAATAGGGCAAGGAGTCAGACTCCTTCATTCCAAAACTCAGACTTCCACTTCTAGAGAGAGGGTGTGACTGAGTAAAGAGAGAAGTTGAAGGAGCAAGCAAGTGAATCTCATTTATAGCAAGATTTAAAGTCAGAAAAGTGATTAAGAAGGCATTTACAGCATTAATCAACATCCAAACATCATTTAAACATGGATTAAAGTAGCATAATAACCCAATCCCTTTATTTCGGAGTTTACTGTTCACATGATTGAAATTTACAAAATGGGACTTGTTTGAAAGAGAAAGGTATTAAAAACCACATTCTTATTGTTTTTAATTACTATTGGGTATTCTTAACCGATTAAAGATACTTGTGCATGCTAAAATTTGCTTTTGAAAAATGTTTTGGGCTACTTTATTATGTTAAATGTTGCTGAGAAGTTTATCTTGAGTTCATCAATTTCAAAATGGGTTTAAAAATAAGTGTTTGGATTAAAAATCTAGGTCAATGGCAAGTCATAAAATAGAGCAAGATGTAATGATCGACCGCCACTGCAAAGTGACCGATCGTCGTGCTCTTGAGGTGACTAAAAATGTATACAGAATGCTAAAATTCGACTGCCAGGCCCCTGGATGTCGACTGTCGTGTTCTTCCTTTTCCAAAAATTTCTAGAAATGCCCAAGAACAGAGTAGCCGACTGTACTGACCTAGTAATCGATCATCGGGCTCAATAGTAAGCTAGCAGTCGACTGCCAGACACCTAGCAGTCGACTGATAGCTCTCTCTTTGGAACTTTGAGATTGGACAGAATGCAACCAGCTGACTTATAGCGTGGTACTAGTTGACTGACACCTTTTGTAATGGAATGATGAACTTAATTATATGTTTGAATGGTATTTAGCCTAAAAACTTAGTCCAAACTAGGGATTAAACTTAAATTATAAGGAAGGTAACATATACTCTAAATGTAAATGAGAAAGAGCATGAAAGTGATGAAATTTAAAAGGAAAGAGAAAGAATGCATAAGAGAAATGAGAATTGTATTCTTAATATATGTATCTATGTTAGATAGGTTCATATCTGAATGACTAATTGTTGGTATGGGACGGTGATTGGACATTCAATGAGTATTGTGATAGTTGTAAATTGTAAGTTAGTGACTTAATGGCCAATGTAAATAAAAAGTCACATACTTAGAATTTGCAGAACTATAGTATGCACGGATTCATCCATATATATATGTTTATGAATAACATTTTAGGGACTCCAGTATGTATGCAATGCATGGAACCTAAATGTGTAGACTCAATGTGGGGACTCTATTGTACTTGGATCCACTGGAGGACGCTCAAGAATGTACACAAATATGATATGCAGTCGAGTACATATTTGAAAGTATAGAGTGGTGCACATGATAACCCTCTGGATTTCTCTTATATTATGCAATGACATGACAATGATTATGATGATAATTGGCAGAGGCCAACGAGAAATGCTCTTATTTCCTTATTGCTCTTTATTTTATAATGAAAGTTATATGAATGATGTTATGTTACTTGTATGTTCTTATGAAATTATGAGATATAATGAGTAGAGCATATAGAGTAAGCAATGCATATAAGTATGAATGTTAAATGAAATTTTGTACAAGATAACCCAATAGATGTATTGCTTTATGAAAAAGAATGTAGAATTTTTGTATAAGTTTATGGTGGTACAAACCAGCTATTTTGAAAACTGGTTATTAATGCACTAAGATTTATTATCATAAAAATGCTAGTTTGTATCAGATGCCTAGATACCAAATCCTCCTTGAGGTAGGGATGGAGTTGATTGAAATACCCTTCTTGGGGTATTTTCCTATCATTAAAGAACTATGTGTCATACATGTATGGGATGTTCTTCTTGCACCCTGATTGCATGAAGTATTATGTATTAGAGTAGTGTAGTGAGTTTTGACATGCCCAATGTCTTGAATCCTTATCATTGTTTTTGGAAAGGATAAGGAGGATGATTTTTGATGTATAGGATAAGGGCATATATGTATTAGGATATGTGAGCTAGGAATCCACTAGCTATTTTTGTTAAACGGGTATGAGTAATAGGCTTGTTGTCTCCTTACCCTAGTTAACATACTCGCATATCCTTAGGTATATGTTTTATGTAAAATAATTTCAGACACTGTAAATGAATGTGAATGTATATATGTATGTATGTTTTATGTGAACTAATTTAATGTATTTTCTACTGTGTAATGTGTGAGATCCTGAGTGTAGTAGCCCATACCAATAATACTAATTATTTCATTTGATAAATATTTAAAAATTTAACTCGGGTAAAGGAAGTAGTAATTCACCAATCTTATAGTACATTTCATATATTATTTAAATCACTTAAAATGGAACTGTAGGGTTGGGGGTTACACTTTACAACTAATCAACAAATAACTATAATAGCTTAGCTAGTAATTATATTTATACCCACATACACTTCGAATCTCCCCTCAAGTTAGAGGTGCTTCAAGCAATCCAATCTTGCCTATAAAATTTACAAATTGAAGTTGAGCCAAAGCTTTGGTGAAAAAAAATCACCAAGTTGCTATCGAGTAGGTATGTATTGGGGATTTTTAAAACCTTATATTTTTCCCTCACAAGGTGACCATAAATCTCCATGTGTTTGATAAATTCCTAGAACACTAGATTTGTTGTAATGTGCAAGGCAAATTGATTATCATACCAAAGGGAAAATTGTAACATCCCAACTTAGTTCAGGGGTTTATTTAAAAATGTCGCGCGGTGTAATATCCACTTTTTCATAATGCCAGGTATGCTCTAAATTCTTAAATGTAGCAATTACATACCTAAATAGTTGCAATTAATTTTCCTTAGATTTTTCTAAACGACAAAGGGCCTAAATTGAAAAGAAAAGTTAAGGGACTAAAATGAAAAGTGAAAAATTTATTAAAATATCTAAAAGTAATCATTACTTTGCATGTGAATCAAGGCACATTAATGACATGCAATTATGATATTTGAAAATATCTAAAACATCATGATTACGTTAGAAAATATTTGAAAAAAAATCTAGAAGCCATAATGACCTAGGAAAATGGTCAATTTTCACCTAAGGGCAAAATAATAATTTCACCCAAGGGTAAATAGTAGTTTTTATCACAAGGATAAAATAGTCATTTCATTTTAAAAAAATTAATTATGATAATTTCCCTCAAGGCTATTTCCCTACATTTTTCGATAATGTGAAGCAAAAGGAGGAGTAAAATAGTTATTTAGGCATAAAGGGTAAAATGATAATTTACCACTAGGGGTAAAATGATAAATTTATCAAAGGATAAAATAATCATATTACTTAGAAAATTAAGTAAATTTCATGAAACTTATTTCCACCTCATTCTTGGCATTTTGAAAAAAAAGATAAGGGGTAAAATGGTCATTTTGCCATGGAGGGTAAAATGGTCATAAACTTCTTCCTTAGATGAGAAGAAAAAAAATGACATGGGAGAGAAAGGAAGGTGAAGTTGTGAGGAAGAAAGGAGAAGAGGAAGAAACAAAAGTAGGGAAATCACTAAGGAAAGATCATATCCATTGCTAAACCAAGATAGTTAGACATTCCTACCCCATTATTTTCATGGTTTATGTTAAGTTTCAAGATTTTAGAACTCTCCCATGGCTGTCATGAATAGTGGTGTTCATCTTTCTACATTCTTTTTTGCTTGATTTTCTATTGGAAAAGTGCTTAAAATGTTTTATGGATGCTTTCATTGAGTGTTGATTGAGTTAAATAAAGTGTTTATGATAAGTTAAGAATTTTCCACCATTTCCATGAAAACTCCATTTCATGAAGGTGATACTATAATGCATGGATTGTCATGATTTTGTTGTGAAAATGGTGTTTTTATGGCTAATTGTTGATGAAAATGGGATAAATGAGATGTTCACGTGAAAAAAAAATTAGATTCCCTCATTTTCACCCTTTTGGCCGATAATGCACATGTGTAGGAAGGGAAATTTTGCTTAAATTTTTGCCTAGTAATTATGTTAATGTCTCGGTCATAAGCAAAGAAAGGATGGGGAAGTGATGCTTGGATGAAATTCTATTGTTTTCCTTTTTCCTTCCATTTGGCCGAAAGTAATATGTTATGTGGGGAGAGAATTTCTATAAATTTTTTCCTAATTGTCATGTTAGCATCTCGGTTACAAGCAAGGGAGAAAGTGAAATTTGATTTTTTTTTTGAATTTGTCCCATTTTCTCTATTTTATTTGTCTTGGCTGAGAGCATGAAGGAACTTTTATGGAAATTTGTCTATAAATATGCATTGTGGTTTCGGTCAAGGCATGAAAGAAAACCAAAAAAATATGTTGAGAAATTATCCATTGTATAGCCTTTCATGATCATGAAATCCTTGCATTGAGAATATATAACTATGAAATGAGAGGATGTATGTATACATTTATATAAGTTTGTTTTGAGAGGAAAGACACTTAAATACATACATGGATATGTTGAAATTGGAAGTGATGAGAAATGGTAGAAGAAAGTGTTAATAGTCCACTTTAGGACCTTTAATGTGCAAAGAAATGAAATATGGAAAATTGTATAGAAATGGAAGGAAAAGTATGTGATTATGTTTGTATAATGGAAAGAGTGAAAGATAGGGAATTAAAAGTGAGAAATTCTTGTTTTTCCCTTGACTTTTGCTCTTGGACGAGAACATTACCTTTCATATCTATGCAATTTAATTATCAAAATTTTAGTAATACAAATTGTCACGCCACTGATATAGAGAAAATTATCTCACTCATGTAAGTAGTAGTACGTGGGGTAGTTGTAACGACCCCTTTCTACATACTTATCATTTGATAAAATAGAAGCATGAAATCCTCTCTTGAAAAAAAACTATTTTCCTTTTTCCTTTCAAACTTCATGCCTTGCGGGGCTATTACTAGTTGAGTGTAACCCAAATAGACTATTCTCCTAGTCCATTTGAATTCCACTCGACTACTACTTATGTGTAGCATATTCTAATACCAAAAATTTTTTTTACAACCATGAAATTTGGAATACAAAATTCTAAACCATTCATCATAAACAATTAAGATACCATTGTCTCCATTTCGTTACTGCATAATTTATGGCACTCATCAAGATAACCATAAAATTTTCATTACATATATACAAGTTCCTAGCCTATATGCCATTAAATAAGCCTATCTATAAACTCAAAATTCAAAATCTTTCAGGATTCCTTACAGCCTTCATTTAATCTCAAGCCCAGCTAAGTTCTAGGCATATCCTGGCCTTGATCATCTGAACAAACAACTTCATGAGATACATTTATCCCAATAGAGTGATTTACAATTTACAGTTTTTATAATACAGTTGAAAGTTTAGTGTACCCCCTTAGGTACAGAAAACCTCCCCCTTAGGGTTATAATAATACACATGTGAATTGAAATTTCATATTCTAGGCAAGATCAACCATATGGGAAAATTTGCATTTCACATTTACTCATAAACCAAATAAGTTCATCAAAATCATAGGAGTATAGGAGAAACATTCAAATTAAAATCATTATTTCAAAACACCTATATTTCCAGATTATTTCTACGTAAACCAATCCATTTTCCCTATATAGACTCTCCTCCCTTTATTCCTTAAGTCTTTCATAGGGTTGTTTGGTTTAAATAGCACCTTTGAACATATACAGACTGTTACTATGAAAGATAGTTACATTTTATAAAAATGTCTGTATAAGGAACACTTAATGACCGTCCCATACCATCCATTAAATGTTCACCCCAAATTCTGTCAGCACTACAAGCATACAACCCAATAGTTAACTTGAAACAAGTAGCAGGGGTCTATCTCATATTTCACAAACACATACAGGTAAATTTTCCTTATACTCATATGAAAACATTCCATTTCAGAAGCATTTTCTTCAAACATTTCCCATTTCACAAAAATACATTTTATTTCAATCAATACAATTCACATTTTATTTCAAAATAGGGGAGAATAGATTACTTTACTTTAAACATTTGTTCCTTCCTTGATCAAGGCTTCCCTTTTCCTCTTGGTATTTGCCTCACAAATCACTTCTTGAGAAAAAAATCTAGATTTTACACTAGCACTTCACCATTATGCATTCATTGTATCATGCTTTCTATGCATTCTAGGCTTAAGGTTTCACTATGAGGTAACTCTTCTTTTTCCTTTCCTATTTTGATGTTACTTGTCACCCAAAATATGAAATTCTTATATATGATGACATTTGAGCCTCAATCCAACCAATACTAGGGGTTTCTAAGCTCAATTATTGTTTTAGAAATCATTTATCACATCAGAGGGCTGCTAGTCGACTGCCAAGAAGCTAGCAATTGGATGGTTGCTCTCTGGAAGGCTACCAATCGACTGTCATAAAGTTGGTAGTCAGCTTATGCCTCTCTAGAGTTTTGGATTTCACAAGACAATAGCCTACCAGTCGACTGCTAGAAGTCCACCAGTTGACTACTAGGCAAAAATAGGACTCGACAGTCGACTGATGAGGCTACCACTTGACTGCTGCGTTCTTGTATGAAGTTCTGAGTTTGTCAAGAACACGACAGTCGACTGGTGCATGCTAGCAGTTGGCTGTTATGTTCTACAATAGCTTAAAAATCCAAGTTTTTGAAATCAACCAGTCTAGAATCTAGTGTTTTTCAAGATTAAAAGATGTGATCTTAGTTTCTAACAATTTCCCCCCAAATCCTAACTATTTTCATGCTCAAATATCACTCATACAAGTTGATCTACTTATCTAAAATGAGTGAACAATAAAACCTAACTTTGTAAATTTTGATTCAAGCTTAGAAAATACTGAATGGAAGTTAAAAACTCTAGCATTTTAGTCTAGAAACCTTTTCCTAACTCTAAACAACCTCAAAATCATCACTTTAACCTAGAAAAGTAGAAATTCTTGAAGAAAAGGATATTTCTCCATTTTTTCTAATCCTAAGCATTTTAGCAAATTTGATGGGTTTTTGGAGAAGTAATCTACTCCTAAATGAAGCTAAGATGTATTACCAAGCTATGGGTGAAGATTCCTTACCTCAAATATGGCTATGGAAGATTTTCACTTGATCTCCTCCTCCTTGCCCTTTTGCTCATCTTTCTTTCCTTCCTTTCTCTCCTGGAGATTTAGCCTTTGTAGTGGTATGGAGTGAAGGAGCATAGGAGATGGGATAAAAGGGTTGGGAAGAAAAATTTTTAGAGACCTCCTAGCAAAATATGGAAATTACTCTCAAGTCCCTTACACTTTAACCCCCAAGTTCCTTATTTCATTTTAATCCTTAGAGTTAAAATTTCAAAATCACCTTCAAAATAAATTTTTAGGAAATGTATATTACAATCCTCCCCCTTAAAAGAATTTTATCCTCAAAATTTTTAACTGTAAACAATTCTGGATAATGTTGTCTCATTTTGCCCTCTTTCTCCCATGTCAGTTCCTGGGTTGTTGCATCTTGCCAAAGTACCTTAACCAAAGGGATTACTTTATTCCAGAGTTGCTTGGTCTCAAAATTAAGGATCTTGATAGGAGTAGATTCATAAGTTAAATTTTTCTTTAATACTATGGGCTGATTCCCCAATATATGAGTGGGATCTAGGACATATTTTTTGAGTTGCGAGATATGGAAGATGTCATACAAGTTTGAAAGATAAAGAGGTAGGATGATTTGGTAGGTAAGTTGACTGACTCTTTTTAAGATCTAGAATGGTAATAAGAATTGTGGACTTAGTTTTCTTGTCCTTATTTGTTACCAGCATCCGTGGTTGGTGACACTCTAAAAATCACTTGGTCTCCCTCATTGAATTCCAAAAGCCTTCTCCTCCTATTTACATAGTTTTCCTGTCTCTATTGGGCTACTCTCATCTTTTCCTTGATCATCTTTATCTGATCAGTAGTTTCCTGTACAATCTTAGGTCTTAACAGGGTTTTCTCCCCTATCTCTACCCAACTTAATGGCAATTTACAATTCCTCCTATACAAAGCAGCATACGATGCCATACCTATAGTAGAATGATAACTCTTATTCTATGCAAACTCTATCAAAGGTAGGTATATAACATCCACCACTGATACTTTGGGATTTATTATGACATTATTGTTACTTTGATTAAATACAAAGACGTTATTATTTATGTAATGATAAAAATGGTTCATTAAAGGGATATAATGGATATTTTCATTAAGATAGAACCACTTTTATCATAAAAAGGATAAAATTGGAAATTTTGTAAAGAAGGGTAAAATAGTAATTTTAATATAAAGAAGAAAATAAATCTTATCTAATTATTTCATGGAACTACGTTTAAGGAAATTTACCATTTTCATTTAAGAGAGAAGAAGAAATAAGTGTGGAAGTGATTATGTCCAATTTGATGGAGAAATGATAATTTTCCCTAAAAAGGACAAAATTATAATTTTTTCTCAAGGGCATATTAGTAATTTTTCATAAGATAGGAGAATTAAATTTTCACCTAAGTATTTCATGGAAATAGTGATGAAAAATGAAGTTAAATTGGCCATTTGGACATAAAGGGTAAAATGGTAATTTTCTTGGAGGACATATTAGTAATTTTCCAAAAAATTGAAGGGAAAAATTGTCATTTCAAAAAGTATGAGGGAAGAATGGTCCTTACCTATAGAAGTTCCATAAAATTACAATTCTAAGGAGAGAGAGTGCCATTGTTGAAAAAGAGAAGTTAAAAGGGTAAAATAGATATTTTAGCACCAGAGCATTTTGGTAATTTATCAAAAACCTAATTTAAGTCATCTTCTTCCTTTAGATGAGGAAGAAGTCGAAACCTAGGGAGAAAGGGACAGGTGGCCAAAACCATAACCAATCTTGGAGGAAGAGGAAATCAAGGCAAAACACTTTAGGAAATTCAACCTTTCTTGCATTTTCAAGGTAGCTTAACAATCCTATAACCTTAGTTACATGTTTTATAGCAAGATTAAAGTGTTCTTATGTTTATGAAATCTAGGGTTTTCTCTCTCTACATTCTTATGGTGGATTTCTTTGAATAGGTTTTGCTTATGTTGAAATCTTGTTGTGCTTATGAATATGAACATGTTGAAATGCTTGAAAACATAAGAGATTGAAATTTTCCATGATTGGTACCTAATTATTTAAAAACCCTAGTTCTTTAAATGGTTGAAATGGTATGGAAAAGAGTGAGAAAATGGTGATTTTACATGAGATCTACTTGAATATGAAAGACTTGAAAGCAAAATGATGAAACAATTCCATTTTCCCTTACTTTCTCACTTGGCCGAATGCTTCCATGTGTATTGGTGAAAATGTTAGCTTAAAAAAGTGCCTAAAAATGGTCGAAGAAATTGTTATGAGTTAGTAAGAGAGAGAAAATTATGTTAAGTTAATGTTTTGATACTTTTACTATTTTCTAGTTTCACCATTTAACCTTGAAAGTGTGCTTGTAAATGTGAAGATGTAAGATTAGGTGCATTCTCATGTTTGGTATGAAAAATAAGTTAGGAAAGTTTGGAAAAGAAAGGTTAAATGTATACATGCCTATTTTGAGGTGTACGAAAGTGTTATGTTTAATTATTGAATATGTTACCATAATGCCTAAATGGTAAAAAGAATGGGAGAAATGAAACAAATGGCTTGAAAAATACCAATTCTTCATCTTTTTCTTGCCTTGGCCGAATGCTATGTATATTTTTCCTTTGGATGGCTAAATTTCTGTGTTAATGAAAAGTAGCCTAATATGTATTTTAAAGTGGCCTATGTTAAGTGAAATGGGGAAAAATGATGTACTGATTAAATGTGAATGATAAATTACATGCATTATGCCATTGATATGAATATGTTCAAAGTTATGTGAATGTGATTGAATGGCTTGAAATTCTATTTGAAATTGTGAAAGGAAAGGCATTGAAAGTCACCAAGATAGAGTGGAGAATGGCACTATTAGATCCCCCTTGAGGTAAATATGTAAAGGTTATGAATGTTATCTTAGGGGTGAGAGAACGACACTATTTATATCTTCCCTTGGAGATAAATAAAAAGGTAATGAATGTTACCTGAAGGAATGGACAATGACACCATTTAAGTCCTCCTAAAGGTCACCAAGAAAGGGTGGACGATGGCACTATTAGATCCCCCTTGAGGTGTATGTGATGGCATTATATAATATCCTAATGGTGGGACTCAATGGAACTATAAAGAGTCACCCTAGTGGTAATGACTTGATGGCACTATATGATACCCTAGTGGTGGACTTAACGTCACTAATAAAAGTCACCCTAATGGTAAGGAATAAATGGCACTCATATGTTATTATAGACAAAGTATGAATGAGGTAATGGTAGATGATGTAGGAATGCTTAAAGATGTGTTTTGTTGATGAATGAAGCATGACATGAAATATTGTTAATCTCATATTCATAAATGCACATGTATACGTTCACATAAAGCATGCACATTGAATTGAATGGAAATTATTTTGAAAAGAATAGAATGTAGAAATTTTTTCTGTATCCGTACAGTGGTACATATTAGTTATATGAAAGAAAATGGTTTGTTTAGCTATTGGGAAATTATTTCTCATTATTGTACTGATATGTATCAGATGTATCGATATAATGTTTGGATGAAGATTGAAGTGGCTACCATAGAGGTTCTAGTTTTAGAAACCTTTATAGTATTAAAGGACATATATATATTTGTTATCTTTGAAATTCCTACTGTAGAAACTCAAACTTAGAAAATGACTATGAATATATAGCTATAGCCTTGATGGTTTTAATTCTACAGATTTATTCTTTTTGGATAGAATTAGGACCAATATTCTTTTTGGCATGTATATAGTGACAAATGGCATATGTTTGAAGGTAGATATGTGAAGAATATATCCACTAGTAGGAATCTTTTAGGAAAAAGGGTATGAGTGACAGACCTGTTGTCTCATTACTCTATGTAAAAAGTTCTTCACATGTCTCAGTTTATGTAAAGTATAGTGTAAATCATATATGATGATATATATATAATCATGCAATGTTTTATAAATTTTGCTGTAATAAATGGAATTTTATTTTCACTATGCTAAAGTATGTTAACTCGAGCAAAAGAACCCAGACCTAATCAAATAATTAATTATTGATGGATTTAATGCTTAGGAAAATTAATGAGACAAAAAGGTAAAGAATAATGTTACCATTTATCTTATTACATTTTATGATGTTGTCATGTAAAGATAAAGGGTGTTACAAGGTACTATTCCAAATTCCTTTATGTTCTAGCACACATGCTCTCAACATATCCTCCAAAGTTTGTATTGTTCTCTCATAATGTATGTAATAACCTAATTTTTAAAATAAATTAAATTAGGTAAAGTAAATTTAGATTTGTTGGAATTGAATTAAGTGCATTTTTTTGAGCTTGCGGTTAAAATTTGAGAATTTTTCAGAATAAAAATCTTATCAAACGGAGAAAACTCGATCTGGCTTCAATAATTTAGCATATATTTTGGAAGGCTTAAAATCCTCAAAAGAATTCCAAATTCCTTCCATATGGGCCTATATTCTTGCTTAGATTGAAGAATGCATATGAAATTTACCTCGGGCAAAGAAAAAAAAGACCAAAATGCCCCTGGAGGCCACAAAATCTCAAAACCTCACATTTTTTTCTCATTTTTCCTTTCCTCTCTCTCTCCTTCACACATTTTATTTCTCTTCTCCCTCTCATTCGTGCCCCACCGTCTATCGTAGGAACCACCGTGCTGCACTACCACTAGATCCCACCACCTGTGCAGCTCGACGCCGCCAACCTCCAACTGCCATTCCCAACCATCGACGGATGCCACAGCAGTTGGAAGCAGCCGCGTTTCCTTCTGTCATAAATTTGAAGTCTGACTATGATCTCCGCCGTCTGACGCTGTCCAGCCACACCGCCGCCACCATCAACTATCCTGAGCTGCCAGCTTCTTCCGCCAGCTGCCAGCCAGTGAAATGCCACAGCCATACGCCGTGAATGGAGGAAAATAGCTTCGAAGACCGCCACCTCTTTCATTGAAAATCACACCTAAACCATCGTGTTTTGCCAAACAGACCCTAGATACGGCATCCTCGAGTTTTGGGCTACATTTAAAAGTATTTTTTGACCCCAACCGCCGTCTGGCACTGTGTGCCATCGCCGAAGTTGTTGGAAAGTTGCCGGAATCAAATTTTGAGCTTTCGAAACCCCCAGTACAATTTAAAATACTCTAATTTGATGTTTTCCTATCGAAATTGACTCCGAACATGTTTAAGGATTTGACTGACCTAGAAATTAGATAAATTAACGCAGGAAAGCATAATTGAAAGGAAAACCCACCTAAGAATTGAATTATTTCCTCAGGAAACTAATTGGGATCAATTGATAAGGAAAAAGGAAAATCTCGATCCGAATAGGAGCAAATTGTAAAAGGTAGAGTAATTTACACTCCCCTGAATTTTAAATTGATGTTGTGAATGATTGTTTTAAGTATACTTGTATTGAATGGGAATGTGTGTTGAAAATATATATGAGTATATAAGAATGCCTATGTATTGAGAATAATTGTTGCATGTTTGATAAATTTGGCTATTGGAATTATATGCCATAGGGATGGACTAACTTAAGGTGGGTATTCAATAGCCAGTATGGGACGGTCGTTGAATATCCCCTATGTAGACGGTTTTGCAAATTGAATTATTTTTAATTAGATTGGTCTACATCTGTTAGGAATTATTTGTTAATCCAGGACAACCCTATGAAAGGTTCAAGGCATATAAAGGGGGATAACCTATATGGGGTAACGTTTTGGTTTAAGTATAATATCCTATAACCTTGAGTATTGGTTGGCTATGTGTATGTATAACTGTATATACTGTATGAAGATGAGAATTAGCATTTGTGCCCATGCTAGGGGACACCCTGGATGTTGATTCTCACCCCGTCCTTGAGTGAGTGATTGGTGTTACAGATCACACTCACAATATAGGCTTGTTTTCGTTGATTGGTGTTATGGATCACACCCAACCAAAAACCATATTTTCTGTCAAAATGGCATGCAATTGAAATGAATAATGAATAGTCACATGAGACTTGTGACAGACGAGTATATGAAAATCCTCAGGCATGATTTTAAGTAAAATTTTTAGTATAATTTTTCAGAATAAATATAATATGCTCGTTATATTATTTTACATCAATTTCCCATACTTTTTAAATTTTAAAGTATTTAGTAATTCACATGCGTTTAAATTGAATTGGGGAGATTTTTTCTGCGCATTATCACAGCTGAGCATCTAGCTATTTTATAAATATTTAATTATAAATTTCTCTACTGGGATTTAATCATCTCATGAAGTTGTTTACTCAGATGACCAGGAACAGGGAATGCCTAGAAGATAGTTGGGCAGATGAAGAATGTCAGGATGACGTTATGACATAGAATTAGGCTTGAATTGGTGTATATATATCTGCACTATTGGTTTTTGATTCTATTGGTGAAATTGCTGGCTGTATTATGGTTTGGATTGATTGTATAAAAGGGAAATGTTCAATTTTTAGGGGAAACTCTGCCAAATTTTTGATAGAAAGATGGTTTGGGAGAATGGATCTCTTTATAATGAACTTGATGGATTATAGTTTTTATTGACTGATGTATGAATGGATTTAATACTCTGAAATAGTATATCTTAATTATATTTGAATGGTTGTTAGAATTTATATTCCAGAGCATGTTATGGTTTGCAATGTGATAATAGAAATGCTGCATAGGATTTTGGGTTGAGTGGAATTTAAATGGAGTGTGAGAAGAGTTTATTTGGGTTACACTCAACTAGTAGCAACCCTCTGATGTTCCATGATATGGGAAGAATGAAAAATTTATTTAAAACTTTATATGCTTCCGCTACTCTAATAGAGGAAAGTATATTATGATTTAGGGGGTTGTTACATTGTCCATTGGTTTGAGGATGATAAGCAGTGCTAAATTTTAGTTAGGTTCCTAATACTCTTTGTAAGGACTGCCAAAATCGGGATGTGAACCTAAGGTCTTGGTTCGACACTATACTAGAGGTTACCCCATGCAATCTTACAATTTCCCTAAGGTATAGTTAGGCTAAATTTTTCATGGAGTATCTAATCTTGATAAGTAAGAAATGAGCAGATTTGGTTAGCCTATCCACTATTACCCATATAGAATCATAACAGGTTGGGGTTTTAGGTAGTTCTATCACAAAATCCATAGTTATCTGATAATAACTCACATTGTCACTCCACGCAAACTCAGACCCTTTTCTGGTCAATTGGGTTAATGGCAGGGCTAACTGAGAAAATCCTTGTATAAATTTTCGATAATAACCTATCAAACCCAGGAAACTTCTAAACTCCACGATCGTTATTGGTTGACTCCAATTCAGCATAGCTTTAATCTTCTTAGGGTCTACCAAAATTCCCCTTTTATTCACTATATGACCTAAAAATTTGACCTTCTTCAACCAAAACTCACATTTTTCTAACTTAGCATACAACTACTTTTCCTTTAACATATATAGCACCATCACTAGATGTTGTGCATGCTCTTTATGTAACGCCCCTATCTAGTATTACAATTAACTACGATATAAATAGATAGGTTCGGTACATTATTCTTATCCTTTATTTAATTAATGTCCGAGCAGTTACACTACTAAAGTTATATTAACTAGATTAAGTTCAGGATTCTTTTGCTTAGATTAAAACTCACGCGCACAGCGGAATAATATAAATTCTATGCTACAATAGAAATATAAACTTTCATGTAATTCCAATAATACAAGTCCAATCAAGTCCATTACATACTGATAAACTTGTCTCCGGATATATGAAGTACCCATCCATTGGAAGTCAGGAGACAACAAGTCTGTCACTCAGACTCCCTTATAAATTAGGGATAGACCGGTCCTTCACATATCCGTCCCCCAGGATGCCAATATACATCCCATGTATACAATCCAAAATAAATGTCCTATTATAAGTTAAATCTAGCTAGGACCTAAAATAGGGATTACAAAATCTCACCTAAATCAAAAGGACTGCTACTCCTCGGCCCTGCTACGCATCTAGATCTAATACATATTAGCACGTGAATGAGAAACACAAGTTTTCCAGTAGCTTAATAATTCAGGGTTTTAAAAACACAACTAATATGTATCAGGGTGCAAGCACCAAAACATTTAATCTACATTCTTGATTTTAAACGTAATGTTACATATCAATGTAAACCAGCAAGCACTGTATGATAAATTTAGAAGTCAACAGAAAAGTAGATACTCTTTTTTCAAGTGACATGTATTCTCATAAAATTACATGTGTTATTACAAAATTTTCAGAGCACTTATGCGTTTAATTCTTACTCTTACCGTTACGAATTAAATTGACGTTTCTTGGGTGTTACGTGAACACTAGGTCACGGGTATAGAGCACATGTGGCCACACCTCACTAGGTCACTCGTGTGGAACACCTTTGGCCACACCTCGTAAATTGTAAACACTCGGCCACGTATATAAAATCATCGGTACACTAGATCACATGTATGGAGCACCTTCGGCTACACCTCCCTAGGTCACCCATGTGGAGCACTTTCGGCCACACCTTGTAATTCGTGGATAGTCGGTCACGTATATGAATTCATTGTGAACACTAGGTCACGGGAATGGAGTACCTTCAGCCACGCCTAACTAGGTCACTAGTGTGGAGTACCTTTGGCCACACCTTGTAATTTGTGAATGCTTCTAGGTTTTTCTTATGTTCGTTGTCTTTCTTTTCCATTGGTACACATTACCCATTTTTTATATTTATTTATGAAAAGTTAGCCTAAATCAATCTAATTCTTTATTTTTGAATAATATATTTCAATTATAAAACCTTAATAATTTTCAAGGAAAAATTTCCATGATTTTGGGCCTAAAGAGAATTCAAGAGAATTTCATATCTTATCATTTAAATTTTCTCTTTTCCACCTTTTAAATCATATCATTAAGAAGGGGAAATTTATTTTCCACAATAATATTTATCATTATTAATCAACATCATTCACCCTTACTAACCATAATTTCCCACAACAAGGTCATCATTATTTAGCCACAAATTTTCTGTAAATATGGTCACCATTAATTAGTCTTAATTTTTCCCTAATAATGTTCATCATTAATTAGTCTTAAAGTTAACTATACCAATAATATCCATCACTAATATAGTCAATTATTTTCCCATAATCATATGCATCATTATTAATAATCATAAGTTTTTCCCATCACTTTGGGTATGGTTTTCTTTCTTACTTGTGTTACACTTACTAACATTAATTTCATTATGAAAATCACAAGTCTACTTTAATATTAAGAGTAGTAAGCCAAGCAACCCAAGCATTGAAATGAGCTCTTATTCTAAGTTATTTCATGATTTTAATAAAATCATATTTTAGGTTTAAGAATTAACCATCTCCTAGATTTATCATGCAAGCTAAGTCATTTGTTATTTCTAAATAAAGAATGTAAACAAGCATTCTAGTTCCATGGAAGGAAAATCAATAAACATGCATACTAGATCATGGACCTAGAATTTAAGAATTGCTAACCTACCTCAAGGTTGAAGTCAACGTGGACTGTCTTGGGTTTTCTCTTGAATTTCCTCTGTTACTTTGCTCTTTATTTCCTTTCTTGCCTTGTGTATCTTGCCAATTTGGCTAGTCTTCCTTTTTCTCCTTTTTCTTTTCCTTTCCTTCAAAGTAGGTGTGTGTGTATGGGTTAAGTGCTCTCTCTTCCTTTCTTGCCATGTGTTAGTATGTGGGAATGTTACCATTCAATTTTTTTTTTAATTCCATTCCCTACTTCTATTGTTCATTCTGTAAGGGAAACTACTCCTCCTTCTAATTTTAATTATTATTATTTACTAGTCCCTTGTGTACTTTAAGCACAATTTGCATGATGGAGCCTTGTGTTGGTTGGTTAACCCCTCAGTCAAGAAAAAGAGAGGAAGGAATGTCCCTCCAAGAAAGAGAAAAAGGGATCACACCATCTCCCTTCCTCACGCACGAATGGCCATGTCAAGCTGCCATGCCTTGGCATTTGATCATGCTTATATGAGTTCCTTTCACTCCACACAAGTCTAGCATTCTATTAATGCCACTTCATCACTTGGTGGCGTCAAATGGAAGGAAAGAGGAGGCTTCCTATGCTGTACGGTTTAGGCAGCAACCTTCCTTTTTATCCTTCAAACTTTTACCTTCCTTTCTTCCACACGGTATACCTTTCCCCCTTTTATTAATATGGCTGCATGTGTTCTTTTTCCTATACATGTTTTGTTTCCAAAAGGAATTCTACACACTACCTTTCTTGAAGCACTCGGTCATTCACGCAAGGAAGGAAGGAAGAGAGAGGATGAGTTCATATGTCCCCTGGGTAATTGGGTGCTGCCATTCTTCTTCTTTTCTCTTTTCTCTTCTCTTTTTTTTTCCATGTTCTTTGCCCTTTTGCACGTAAACCATGTCTTCACACCAAGTACACCCATCCACCTAGTGTATATTTGTTTAAGTAACTCTCACACCTATTGGGTTATTTGTTATCTACTTCACGCCACCTTTTATGCCTATAGATTTAATTTGTTGCATGCCATTGTGTATATATATTTTATTCCACTAAAGTGCAAGGTGCTTCACTTTTCCTTTTTCCCTCTCTAAGTGTGCTTGCCGTGTGAGTATACACATACATATTAAAACTCACATCCTCACACATGCTTACGTTTCATTTACCATACCAATGTATATATATATTACTAATGGCTTACTTAATCAATTACCAACCCCTTCATCGAATGCACATGTAGCTTCATGGTTTTAATTTAGTTTTTCTTACCTACTCTTTCCCTTGGCCATTCGGCTAATCAATTGAAAGGAAAGGGAATTTATTGAAGCACCTCTAATTTTATGCAATGTCATCCTTTCCAATATTTATTCTAAATATTACATCGTACAAGCAATTTCATCCAATTAACTAAGAGAACATTGATTTAGACTAGTTAAGAAAATATGAGTTGTTACATTTCTCCTCTCCTTAAAAAGAATTTTGTCCTCAAAATTTATACGTACCTCAGGAGAATAATTCTAGATAGGTCTTGCGCATGTCCTCTTCCCTATCCCAGGTAGCTTCTTGTGGTGTCGTCGGGTCCCACAAGACCTTTACCAGGGGAATGGCCTTATTCCTTAGGGTTTTGACCTCAGTATCAATAATTTGAAAATATTTTAGCTTATACGTCAGATTATCCTTTAATTGTAGAGTACTGGCGTCAAGTATATGGGAGAGGTCGGGTATGTAATTTTAGAGCTAGGAGACATGAAAAACATTGTGAAGGTTGGACAGATGTGGGGGTAAGGCTATTTGGTATGCTGATGGACCTACTCTCGTTAATATTTGGAAAGGTCCAATGTATTTGGGACTTAGCTTTCTAGACTTCATAGCTCTACCAATCCCAGTACTCAGGGACACCTTTAGAAAAACATAGCTTTCTTCCTCAAATTCTAGGGGCATTCTCCTCCTGTCAGTATAGCTCTCTTACTGGTCCTGAGCTTTTGCCAACTTTTCTATGATCATATTAATCTGATCAGTTGTCTATTGTACTAACTCGAGACTAACAACTGCCTCTCACCTACTTCGTACCAACACAACGGTGACCTACATTTCCTCCCATATAGGGCCTCATAGAGAGCCATGCCTATACTAGAGTGAAAACTGTTATTGTAAGAAAACTCAATCAGTGGTAGACTCTTTTCCCAGTTCCCCTAGTACTCTAAGACACAAGCCCTAAGCATATCCTCTAAAGTCTGAATGGTTCTCTCTGTTTGCCCATTCGTTTGAGGATGATATGTTGTATTGAAGTTTAGCCTAGTTCCAAAGTCTTCTTGTTGAGCTCTCCAAAACCTAGAGGTAAACCTGGGATTCCTATCCGAGACAATGCTAATGGGTATCCCATAAAGCCTCACTATCTCTTGAATATATAACTGTGCTAGTCTATCCAAGGAGTAGTTACTTCTAATGGGTAGAAAGTGAGCGAACTTGGTTAACCTGTCCATTGTGACCCAGATAGCATCATTCTTTAATTGGGTTCTAGGTAGTCCTACTATGAAGTCCATGGAAATCTTATCCCACTTCCACTCAGGGATATCTAAGGGTTGTAATAACCCAGCAGGCTTCTGATGTTCAATCTTGACCTGCTAACACACTAGGCACCTAGCTATATGCTCCGCTATATTCTTCTTCATTCTCGGCCACTAGAACTTCTTCTCTAAGTCTTGATACATCTTAGTAGCTCCAGGATGGACAGTATACTTACTTTTGTGAGCTTTCTCTAAAATCTTATCTCTTAGTTCACTAGTCTTAGGAACATACATTATATTCTGAAAGGTTATCATTCCGTTTGCCTCCTTTGTGAACTCCTTTGAATCCTTTAGGGATTTTAGGAATTCATCCTCCTTTTGGGCTTCTATGATTTAGGCCCCAAGGGCATTCTCGATCCTTAACTCGCTCAAGTAGATCTTATTGGGTAACACTAAAGTGGATAACCTTATATTACTAGGTTTCTCTATTAAGTCCATCTTGCTCACCATAAGAGAACATTAATTTAGACTAGTCAAGAAAATATAGGGTGTTACACTTCATGAGTCTTGGAATAGATTAAGATGTCATCTATAAATAACACCACAAACTAATCTAAGTAGGGTCGAAAGACTCTATTCATATAGTCCATAAAAATAGTAGGAGCATTGGTTAGTCCAAATGGCATCACTAAAAACTTATAGTGGCCATATCTAGTGTTAAATATTATTTTAGGAATGTCCTCACTCCTAACCATAATTTGGTGATATCCTGACCTCAAATCTATCTTAGAGAATATAGTGGCTCCTTACAATTGGTCAAATAGGTCATCTATTTTGGGTAAAGGGTACTTATTCTTAATAGTCACCTTATTCAATTTTCGGTAGTCTATGCACAATCTCATGCTCCTGTCTTTCTTCTTTACAAATAGAACAGGAGCTCCCTATGGTAATACACTTGATCTAATGAACCCTTTCTCCAACATGTCTTCTATTTGGACTTTCAGCTCCTTCAACTTTATTGGATCCATCCTATAGGGTGTCATGGATATTGGGCTCGTGCTATGTAACATCCCATGTTCCTACAAGCATATTTAAATTTATAATTTAATCAGACAAATTGCCATGAACCATGTCCAATTGTTTGTATGATGTAATGTGTAGAATAAATACTAGAAAGGATGACACTGCATAAATTTTTAGGAGCTTGAGGTGCTTCAATAAATTTTTAGGTGCTTGAAGTGCTTGAGGTTCTTGAATAAATTTAGAGGTGCTTGATTTAAATCTTGTCTTTTTCAGGGGAAAGAAGGATGTAACGTCTAAATAGAGATATGTAAATGCATATAGTGAAGCGGTAAGATAGGAAGAGCCATGTAATATTAATTATTCCTTACCTTGCATTACTTTTCCATGTGACCAAGAATGGATAATTGAGGTGGTTAAATTATGCCTTCCTCTTTCTTCTTTACCTAACTAAATAGTATATAGGAGAGTGATTAAAACGTGTATGCATTTTAAGAGAAGAAGCTTATTCGATGATGGCAAGGGGTGATGGGTGTAACACCCTTTATCTTATGGTTCCTTTAGTTATTTTAGAAACTATAATAGGAAAATAATTATCAGAATGTTGGTGTTACTATCACTTCTACCCGAGTAAATTTTAAACTTTTTATCAAGTTGATTTATCAAGTACATTTGGGTTAGTCTCTACTCTCAGGTTCTCTCAATGTCACAGAGGAATAAATACATATAGCATACACCTGAATTAACTATACATAGACATGCATTCTTAATTAAATATAATCAGTTAACTATTGGGTATGGAGGCAACAATCCTGCCACTCATAGCCTCATTTAATAGTCTAATCAGAAATCCAGCCTGATTCATATACAGATAAGTTAGAATAGGCTATACAAAATAATCTTGCGCTAGCCTTTCTCAAAATATCATGAAGGCTAGCTCAATCCTAACATGTACTTATACTATCCAAAATAAACAGTTTGTGTGCCTAGATGGGACACTTCTGTATACCTTACCTTCTTTCTCTAGCTCAAGGAAACCTACACATCTGATACATGTCAACACTATAGTAAGAAATGAATCTCAGTAGTAATATAACTAGTTACAAAATCCGTTAACCTGTACCACCGTGCTAGCATGGAAAACCTCTACATTCTTTCATAGAACATATAACATACTATAGGGATGTAATGGGTGAAGCATTTAATCATGTTATATACTCATATGTATACATGTGCATTTAAAACATATCAACTTGTAAACATGGGAAGTGTATTCATCATCATTCTCATCATAAAGCATTTCTTATAAAACAAATGTGGGATTGTAAGCATAACATCATTTCATTTTCATAACATGCGAGCAGTACATAAAACACCCTGAGAGTAATCGGGAGAGTCACCTAGCAACAACTCCATGCACCACTGTCTATATGAATGAGCGCATGTCTATTTAGCCATGCCTTAACCTTTTTTACATTCTGAGGTTTCCCCTAGTGGATCCAAGTACCATAAAGGTCCTTGCCCCTTTCCGATAGATCATCCCTGACCAGCGGGATTTCTCTCTTTTGTACCAAACAGGGCTGGTATACTCTCATGGGATCACCGTCAACTCTACCTAGATTATTTCCCTCTGCTTTTAAGCGGATCATAACTCTATGGAATCACCATCCCTTTCTGATGGATCACACTCTCGGTACGCTATTCTCTACATATACTATAGGGTGAATTAGCCCATGGTCATGGTTATGCTTAACTCTAAGTACGTGTTTCTCATATGGCTTTTGGGAGATGACACTAACTTAAAGTTTGCAACCATCACAGTGTTTTTGAAATCATCTAAGTGCAAGTGGATGTTTAACCATCCCAATTTATTGCACAACCATGGAATGCCCAACGACCGTCCCATACCGACAATCGGTCACTCGATCATGAGCTTATCTACCCTAAGGCATACACTGAGAATACTTTCCTCTCTCCCTCTTTGTGCTTTCTGCTATCTTTTCTTTCACTATCCCAAGGGTATCATACCCAAAACTCCTAGTTTCCTTGACTACCCATGTTGTGAGCCCTTAATTAAGTTAGTATGAAGAATTATTAAGTTCAATTGCCATTAAAAACCTCATTTCGTAAGTTAGAGGGCTGCCAGTCGACTGCTAGAAGGCTAGAAGTCAGCTGGTGGCTCTCTGTAATCCTCTATGCCAATTAGTAAGCTAGCAGCGCTGGCAGCCGGTTGGTGGCTTTCTAGAATGCGTTCTGGGTAAAAATATGAGCATGACAGTCGATTGATAGGACAGTCAGTCGACTGCTCAGTGAAAACTTGGGCCCGACAATCGACTGCTAGGAACCTGGCAGTCGGCTGCTAAGCCTCTGTTTGCACTTTTGGGTTTCCAAGAACATGACAGTCAATTGCGAGGATGGCCAGTCGACTACTTAGTGCAGACCCAGGCCTGACAGTCGACTGCTAAGTGTCTAGCAGTCCGTTGCTAAGCCTCTGTCTACACTTCTAGGTTTTCCAGGAACACGACGATTCGCCCACCTTAGCGATCAGTGCTATGCTCTCTTTGCGATTCAGAAAATGTGATTTTGATAAAACCCAGTCCAGCATGCATTCTATTTTCAAATATAAACATATGAGCCTAATTCCTATACAACAAACTTTACTTTTCATTAAACATTTCTTGTTCATTAGCTCAAACATGGTACACTTAAGTAAATCTAGTCTATATATCTAGATGAACACAACCCAGCCTTTCCAATCCATTGCAGCACATATATGGGCACACATTCAGCAACACAGCACCCCATAGATATAGAAAAACATACAGAATGTAGGTTTTAACCCCAAATCAACTTAAAACATTCAAAATCACATTTTATCAGAAAAGTTTTGCACATTTCAGAAATGGGGTTTAAGATGGATTGCTACCTTGGTTCTTGCAAATGTGTGTGTAGAATGTGTTAGAAATGATCCCCCCTTGCTGCAGAACTAATTTCTAGCTTTAATTGCCCTTCTTTCATTACAATCTCTCCTACCTTGCCTTAGCTCGCCCTTTTCTCTCTCTAGTCGCCCCTTTCAGCTTCTCTCTCTAAAATTTGATATGGTGGAAGTGTGTGGGGATTTTGGTTGTAGTTAGGGTTTATGAGAAAGTTAGGAAATTGCTCTTTGGTCCCTGGGCTGTTTTACACTCTTGGCCTCACTTACTTTTCCCTTTTCAATTGAGTCCCTAACCACCTCTTACTAAACCCTCATTTATTTCCTTTCAATTTAGTCCCTAAGCTAATGCAACTACATGCATTAATGCAACATACACAAGCATTAAACATCAAATTAACAATTATCAAACATCTCTTTAATAATAATTGGAGTGGATGTTATAATGGGAATTTAGAAGAGAGAAGAGCTAGTAATCATTGGACAAACAAGTGCAATAGGTGAAGTAAACAATTGGTAAATATATATATAGGTAAGTATACCTAGCAACATAGAAATGTGGAAAGGAAAGCATAAAAATAAATATATATATATAAGAGAGAGGAGTAGTTACCCATTACCGAGTGGTCAATGCACATGAGGGAATGAAGTTGAAAATTTCATCAAACAATAAGGAATTAAAGTACAAAATCCCATGCCTTATGTGAAGTTGCCTATTACGTGGAAGGGTGGATTACGTGAACCTCTTCCTTTTCTTTCCATGGACGCCATCGAGTAATGGGGGTTGCATGTATATATAAAAGGCTTAACGTGAGTCTTGTGATAAAATATGAAATTTAATTGTAATGCCAATTGCATGTGAGAGTACGAAAGTAAGAAGACAAGAGGGAAAAAAAGGGGGGGTGATGTGTGGCCCTTGCATTCCTCCTTGTCTGTGTACTAGATGTGTATAGCAATTGAATTGGGATGTCAAATGTGGGCTACTTGGGACAATACCTCTTGCATGTAAGCAAGAGGTGGTGTGACTTCCCATCCATCAATTCAGCCGAGTGGAAGCTCCCAAGCATGCAAGCAATAAGAAAGAGTAGTGTGGGAGTTGGTTACACATAAGTCATGGAATAATAATGATAACAATAAGGAATGGAGGGGGAAGTCCATTTAGGGGGAAGACCAAATTGAAATTGTAAAGGAAAGAGAGAGAAGTGAAGGAAAAAAAGAAGAAAAGAAAGAAAATAGATATACGCACATGATTAAGAAAGGAGGGGGGACAGCGTGAAACATCCACACAAAAACATGAGGAATCCCTCAAAAAGGGAAAAGGAGCAGCTTGGAAGATTGAAATTTGTGAAGTGAAGAATCTTGGCTGAAAGAAAAGAAGAGAGAAAAGGAAGCAACGTAGGTTGACAATTCTTAGAAATAGTGTCCCAATATTTCATATGTATATACCATGTTTCTACAAGCTTTCATGGGACATTGTTGCCTTCTTACATTCTTGATATTAATTATGTTTTGGTGGCCAAATTTGCATGATAGATTGATAGGTGGGTATATGATAAAATGAATATCGTGGTTGTGGGAAATGTAGGTTAATTAATAATGTTACCATGATGGAATACAGTTGAGGATAATAGAAATGGATGCATGTTCCTTGAAAACCATTTTCTCCATAATAGGAGTGATAGAGATACTTTAGCATTATTGGAAGTGTGAACTCTTGCTATAACCATGTAAATGCAAGTGAGGTAACCATATTCCAATGAAGGGGATGATATGTCCATTTGCTTAGTGTGGGAATAAAGAATCACAATTTTAATGGTGATGTTTCAAGAATTAAAAAAAAAAAGAAAGTAAATGTATTACTAAATGATTCCAATTATAATGGTGATATTTTAGGGCTACAAAAAGAGAAATGCATTACTAATTATCCCAATTTAATGGTGATAATTTAAGGACGAAAAAAATGGAATATATTATTAAACTACCCTAATTTAATGAAGATATTGAAAGACTAGGAAAAAGGGAATTTAAATAGCCAAACACTAAATTATCTTGCGTTAACCTTAGCCCAAAATCATGGATAATTAATGACGAGCATTATTAGGGAAATTTGGCTAATTAATGGGGCTTAGTTTAGGAAAGAAATTCTCCCATTTTAAAGATATTAGTTAAAGAATGGAAAGAGAAAAGAATTAAATCATAGAACATGAATTACGAGGTGTGGCCGAAGGTGCTCCATGCCCGTGACCTAGAGATCATGATAAATCCATATACATGGTCGAGTGTCTACGAATTACGAGGTGTAGCTGAAGGTGCTCCACATGGGTAGCCTAGTGAGGTGTGGCCAAATGTACTTTATACCTATGACCTAGTGCTCATGACAACCCTATACACGCAGACGAGGGTCCATGATTTACAATGTGTGGCCAAAGGTACTCCACATGAGTGACCTAGTGAGGTGTGGCCGAAGGTGCTTTATACCCGTGACCTAGTGATCACGATGATTTGATAAAGGTGGCCTAGTGTCCACGAAATACACCAGAGCATCCAATTAATTCACCACAGTAAGAGTAAGAATTAAACACATAAGCACTATGTTAATTCTGCAATAAGTCATATAATTTTAAGAGAACATGTTTTACTTAAAAAGAGACTATCTAATTTTCCCATTGACTTCTAAGTTTTATCATGCAATGCTTGCCTGCAAACATTTATGGACAACATTATGTTTTAATATCAAGAATATAGATTAAATTTTTTGGTACTTGCACCCTAATACATATTAGTTGGCTTTTAAAACCCTGAATTGTTAATCTATTGGGAAACTTGTGTTTCTCATTCATGTGCTAATATGTATCAGATCTAGACGCATAGTAGGGTCGAGGAGTAGCAGTATTTTTGATTTATATGAGATTTTGTAATCCCTATTTTGGTTCCTAGCTAGATTTGATTTAGAATAGGGCATTTATTTTAGACTGTATACATGAGATGTATATGGGCATCACGGAGGACGGATATGTGAAGGATCGGTTTATCCCTAAATTGTAAGGAAGTCTGAGTAACAGACCTATTGTCTCCTGACTTCCAATGGATGGGTTCTTCATATATCCAGGGACATGTTTATCAGTATGTAATGGACTTGATTGGACTTGTATTATTGGAATTACATGAAAGTTTATATTTCCGTAGTAGCATAGAATTTATATTATTTTGCTTTGCATGTGAGTTCTAATATAAGCAAAAGAATCTTGAACCTAATTCACTTAATATAATTTAGTGGTGTAACTGCTCAGACATTAATAAAATAAAGGATAAGGAAAAGTACCAAGCCTATCTATTCATATCGGAGTTAATGGTAATACTAGATAGGGGCATTACATGCTAGGAATCAAGTCTATAGTGAATTCAATTTCTCTAAAGGGAATACTTCTGGAAAGTCTCTTATAACAGGAATTGAGCTAAATCTCTTGTGGAATTCTACTTGGAAAAAGTTAAGGAAAACCTCATTTATCTAACACACTCTCTCACTTCAACCCACTAGTAAGGCATCTAAATAGGCAATAGTATTTTTAAAACAATTCAAAAGAACTCAATTCCTAGATAACCAATCCATTGCTAAAATAATATCGATCCCAGTTAAAGGAAAACACATAAGGTTTACAACAAACAGATGGTCATCAATGAAAAATGGATAGTTTAAACAAATTTGAGGAGATATTATAGATTCTCCCAAGGGTGTAAAAATATGTAAATCATATGGCATGGTTTGAAAAGGCAAGTTTATTTGTCCAACACATGTATTATATATAAAAGAGTGCGTAGCACTTGAATCAAACAATATTATTAAGGGAAAATTATAAATATTACCTCTACCTTACATCTGTCATGGTGATTTCTCAACATTTGCCCTATCTAGAGTAAAGACTCTCCCAGTAGCTTGTGGCCTCGACCTACTAGGGTTTTGTTAATTCCCGCTAGACAAGTAATACTTTGCAATATGCTCTGTTTTACTGCACTAAAAGCGTGTGATCGCTGCTCTGTATCTACAGGGTTCATTCCCATGTCTGTTCCCACACTTAGGGCAATTGGCAACCTTAATACATTGACTCCCACTATATGATCCTTGTGGTGCCTTAAAGTTTCCCCCTTTGACTTTCAAATTCCTTGCAAGCTATTTCTAGTGAGTAGTAAACCTTTGATTCATTTGCTGCTTCTCTTCCAAACTCTTGCTCAAGATTCAACACTTATTCACCAGTATTGAAAAATCTCTAATCTCCATTAGGGCTATTTGGGTTCTCATATGCAAATCCAAGCTTGCCTCCAGTTAGCTCGACTTCTAGGCTTCATCAGGATGTAGCCTCAGGTAAGTAGAATACCTAGCCAGTTCTTTAAATTTGGCTAAATATTCCTCAAATAGCCTGACCTTTTGCCTGAGTTACAGGAATTTCATCTCCTTGGCCTGCCTCACATTCTCTGGGAAATACTTTTCTAAGAAAATCTTCTTAAAAGATTCCCAAGTCAAAGGAATGCCCCTACTCTCTATCAATTGCCTTGCCTATTCCACCAGTTTTGACCTCCTCTTTTAGCATATAAACTACATAGGTAACCTTCTGTTTGTCAGTACTATGTAGCAATTAGAATATCTTCTCCATCTCCTTTAACCATCCTTCTACTATCAAGGGTTCATAGGTACCCCTAAATGCTGACAGTCATACTTTTTGAAATTCTAGCCAACCCTGGTACATGTGGTTATCATTTTGATTATTCCCATCATCTGGAGTTTGGTGATTTTCCCGATATTATTGCATAATGTTAGTGCTAGTGGTAGCTTGATCCCTTACTGCCTTTGCCATCATCCTAAACGTACCTATCATCTCTCTCAGTTCTTCATTAATCTCACTACTACTTCCTGGTCTTCCCACATTTCCCTCCTAGTGTTTACCATAGTTTGCTGATACAAAAAGGAAAATAGTTAGCCTTTAGTAACAACACCTAACTATAGCAATACGTTTACTCCTAATATCCCAAGGGCTTTGATCAAGATCTTATGTATTTCAGAGTCTACGAATTCAAATCAACAATTCCTAATGCTACAAACCTGTCCATTCCTTAAGCCAAACCACACTGATTTGAAAAACCACTGCTCTGATACCAACTTTGTAATGACCCCTTTCTATACTTATTATTTGAGAAAATGGAAGTTTGAAACCCTCTCTTGGAAAAAAAAATATTTTCCTTTTTCCTTTTAAACTTTATACCTTGCGAGGTTGTTACTAGTTTAGTGTAACCTAAATAGACTATTCCCCTAGTCCATTCGAATTCCATTCGACTACCACTTATGTGTAACATATTCTAATACCACAAATTTTTTTTCCAACCATGCAATCTAGAATACAAAATTATAAACCATTCATCATAAACAATTAAGATACCATTGTCTCCAAAACCCAAAACCTTAAAACCATTG
The DNA here is from genome assembly GCA_031216115.1 of Senna siamea. Classification (NCBI taxonomy): domain Eukaryota; kingdom Viridiplantae; phylum Streptophyta; class Magnoliopsida; order Fabales; family Fabaceae; genus Senna; species Senna siamea. The sequence goes on along the minus strand of CM062355.1, from coordinate 12,361,117 downwards.
TAACTTATTTCCTTCTCATTGGACATGTAACATTGCACTATCATAGAAACCTTGAAGTTCTCTTATATAGGATACACATGCTTTCCATCCCTTTTAGATATTGCGCCTAATGAATGATATAACTCTAGTGATTTTCACATGGTGTCTAATGTGCCTTATTTTACACATATTTGCTTGGTGTTAATTGTCCATTTTAGAAGCATTTGGTGTGTTTTTATTCCATGAATCACTTGAGTTTGTATCCTTTTTCATTTCAGGAGTTTTACCAAATCATCATTAGTAGTTGAGCCATTTTGAAGTCCCAAAATAGCCTAGAACACATTGAAACATGACCATATGGAAGAAAAAAACCTTGGACATGGCTATGCTCATTCTTACATGGCCTATTGAAGAAAATGAAGTTGGACATGGCCATGTTCATTCCTACATGGTCTTGTTGAAGAAAATGAAGTTGGGCACAGCCATGCAAGCCTTGGCATGGTTGTGTTGGGCTTTCTTTTCCATGGGCACAGCTGTGTTGGCCTTAAACACAGTCATGTTAGAAGTTTTAGCATGAAACAAGACTGTGTTTGTGTGAAAATAGGCCTTGTTTACCTTTCACACAGATATGGTTTCCATGTAAACAGTGTTACACCCTCAATCCTATAGTTCTTTTTAGTTAATTAAATAATATAATATAATATACTATAAGATTTGTGAGTCACTACTACCTTTCCCGAGTTAATTTTAACTTTTACCAAGTTAAATAATTAAGTGTCATTGTGTAACACCCCCTTAGCTTATGGCTCCTTTTATATTTGTTAAAAGGTATAATATATGTAAATATGATAATAATGGTGTGTTACTATTACCTCTACTACCCAAGTAAATTTTAACTTTTACCAAGTTAATTAATTGAGTGCCAATTGGGGTTGGGTTCTACACTCGGGTTCTCACTCGAGACTCGTAGCAGAATATCACAACAATATAAAATATACTCTAGATAGCCACACACAACATGCATAAATACTCATTAGATAACTTTAAGTTAACTATTAGGGTATAGAGGCAACATCCCTGCCACTTAAAATCCCATCAATTTTAGGTAAAGTTATAACCATACATTTAATATAGGTTGTACATGAAATAATCTATGCTAGCCTTACTCAAAAATCATAAAGACTAGCACAAAAATAATTGTATACTTATACTATCTAAAATATATACTTCAATGTACCCTCCATCTTCCCTATTTACCTTCCTCTTCGGCCAGTAAACTACACATTTGGTACACGCCAGCACTCATGTGAGAAATCAATCTTAGTAGCAATGCAACCTACTTTGAAAACTCCTAGCTTGTGCCACTATACTTATATGGGAATCTCTACATTCTTTCTTCATGATAACATAGTACATACTATTGAGATGTAATGCATGCAGCATATTCTCATGTCATGTGCTCAGATTTATGCATGTACACTTAAACCATATAATCTTTGAAATATGGGATGTGCATTCATCATCATTCTCATTATAACTTTCATATAAACATATTGTGGGATAAGAAACATGCCTTTAATTTAAACAGATGAGCAAGAAAACAACATATCATAAGAGTTATCAGGAGCGTTGCCCAGCGAAAAACTCCATGTACCACTACATACATGAATAAGCGCGTGACTATTCAATCATGCCTTAACTTTTATACATTCTTAGGCGTCCCTCAGTGGATCCAAGTACCCTATTAGTCCCTGACCTTTTTCAGTAGATCATCCCTGTCTAGCGGGATTACCTCCCTTTCGTCCCAAATGGGGCTGGTATAAACTCATGGGATCCTTGTCAACTCTACCCAGATCATTTCCTCTCTACCTATGTGAATCATGTGGCTATGGAATCACCACCCCTTACCAATGGATCACACTCCCGATACGCTATTCTCTAACATATACATTAGGGTGACTCGACTCATGTTTATGGTTCTGCTTAACTCTAAGTATGTGTTTCTTAAATAGCCTTTAGAAGATGAAACTAACTTAAAGTTTACAACCATCATGGTGTTTTCAAAATAATCTTAGTTCAAGTGGATGTTTAACTATCCTAATTCATGGCACAACCGTGGAATGTCCAATAGCTGTCCCATACTGATAATCGGTCACTCGATCATGAGCCAATTTACCACTATGCATACGCTTAAAATACTTTCCTCTTTCCTCTCTTATGTGTTCTGCTCTCTTTATTTCACTATTACAAGGATCCTATCATCCTAGTGACTCGTGACTCTATCTCTTTCATGCTACCCACTACATCCCAGGTTTGGATCCTTAGTTTGAGTGAGATTTTAGGCTATGTACCTCTTAAAAAGGACATTGAGTTCATTGTCTAAGACAGAGGGCTAGCAATCGAACGGTCCCATGCTGGTAGTTAGTTGCTATCTCACTTTCCATTTCACTCTATCTTGGTTGAGAGCTATCAGTCAGTTGCTAAAGGCTTGGCAGTCGACTGCTAGCAAAAAAATAAGCTCGACAGTCAACTGCTAGAGCAGGGTAGTCGGCTGCTAGCTTTTTGGAAAAATTTTTGGACAAATAAGAACAGGCAGTCAACTTCCATTGTCTAGCAGTCGACTGTTAGCATTCAAAACTGGTTTTTAGGTAGACGAAGAACACAACTGTTGACTTCCAGAGCTGGCAGTTGATTGCTAGCATCCTATCTTCCATAAAACCCACTTCTAAACCTAGATTTGTGCTTTAAAAACATGTTCTCAAACTACTTTCTCAAGCTATGAAATCAATGCCAACATTTAGACATCATATAACCTCTATAACAGACCCAAAAATCAACTTAATATTCCTCAAAACTAAGATTAAACCACATTTTTGCACTTAGGTCATAAGCCCAATTTCACAATCAATGACAAGCATAAATGAGCATATCTATTCAGCAAGCATCACCCAACAATAGTTAAAAATATAAAGAATGTAGGTTTAAACCCTAAACTAAACTCAAAACATTCATAAATCACATTTTTCCACCAAAAGAAAAAGTTTTAGAAATGAGGTTTAGGTTGAGTTGCTACTTAGATTTCTTGAGCAATGTCTATGTATGATGTGTTTAAGTGGTCCTCCTCTTACATTAGGAGAAATCCTAGCCTCAATCACTCTTCCTCCTTCAGCAATCTCTCCTCTTTTACCTTATTTCAGCTCTTTCTCCCTCTACTTGCCCTTCTCCTTGTCTTTCTAAAAATGCTAAAATTTTGTTTATGTTAGAGTTTAGGGTTTCTGAAGTATTTACTCTCCTTATTTGCATTCTAGTCCTTGGCCATTTTATAGCTTTTTCCTCACTCAATTTTCCCATTTCAATTTGGTCCTTAGACATACTTTAACTAATCTTTGCTTCCTTTCCACTAAGTCCTTGCACTAATGCAACTATATGTAATTAATGCAACATACACAAGCAATAAACTTAAATTAATAAATAACAAGCATTTATTAATCATATTAGGAGAGGATGTTACATTTCTCCCCTCCTTTGAAATAATTTCATCCTTGAAATTAAAATGTACCTATTCAAACAATTTTGGGTAGGACTTCCTCATATCGTCTTCCTTCTCCCACGTCGCCTCTTATGTATGTGACAGATCCCTTAAGACTTTAAATTGAGGGATAACCTTGTTCCTTAATTGCTTGACCTAATTCTTGATGATTCTTAAAGCTTTTGGATGATAAGTTAAATTTTCTTTTAGCTGTACTGTACTGGCGTCAAGAATGTGAGATAGGTTATGGATGTATTTTCAAAGTTGTGAGACATGGAAAACATTGTGAAGGTTTATTAAGAACGGAGGTAAGGCTATATGGTAGGCTAATTGATTAACTCTTCTCAAAATTTGGAATGGCCTAATAAATCTAGGATTTAACTTTCTAGACTTAATGGCTCTACCTATACTTGTAACAGGTGATACCCTAAGGAAAACATGATCCTCTTCATTGAATTCCAGTGGTCTCTTTCTTTTGTCAGCATACTTCTTTTGCCTATCTTGTGCCCTAGCCATCTTATCCCTGATCATCCTGATTTGGTTTATAGTTTGTTGAACCAACTCTAGTCCAAGCAATTGTCTTTCCCCACCTTAAACCAACATAGAGGTGATCTACACTTCCTTCCGTAAAAATATTCATAGAGTGCCATCCCTATCCTAGAATGGAAACTATTATTGTATGAGAATTCGATTAATGCTAGGCTTTGGTCCCAACTCCCTTTATGCTCCAAGGCACATGACCTAAGCATATCCTCTATGGTCTAGATAGTCCTCTCTGTTTGTCCATCCATTTGAGGATGATAAGCAGTACTCAAGCTTAACCTAGTACCAAAAGTTTCTTGGAAGGCTCTCCAAAATCTAGAGGTAAATCTCGAGTCTCTATATAAGAAAATGCTAGTAGGGATCCCATGAAGTCTCATTTTTTCCTAAATATACAAATGGGCTAATTTATCCAAGGAGAAATTGATCTTAATGGGTAAGAAATGTGCAGACTTAGTTAATCGATCTACTATCACCCAAATAGAATCATTTCTTGACTGAGTTTTAGGTAAACCTACTACAAAGTCTATAAAAATCTTATCCCATTTCCATTCAGGGATATCAAGAGGTTGCAACAACCCAGCAGGTTTTTGATGTTCAATCTTCACCTGCTGACACACTAAGCACTTGGCAACATACTGAGCGATGTGCTTTTTCATACCTAGCGACCAAAATCTTCCTTTCAAGTCTTAATACATCTTAATGGCACTAGGATGAACAGTATAGTTGATACAACTCAAATATATAGTGTAATAACCCCAGTAATAATTAAGTAATTAAGAAAAATATAATGAAAATGTCGAAATGTCATTGAGAAATGATTCAGTAAATTTTTTTGAGCTCATAGCTTAAATTTGGAAATTTTTTTGGAATAAAATTTCATCTGATGAGAGAATTTCTATCTCTGTCTTGAGATACTTAGTAGATAATTTTAGAAGGCTTATGATACCTTAAAAATTCCCAAATCCCTTTCATATTGTTCCATATTTTTGGCTAAATCAGAAAATGTATCCAAAATTTATCTGGAGTAAATTGGTAAATTACTAAAATACCCGTGGATGCCTTAAAATCTTAAATTTCCTTATTTTCTTCCCATTTCTTCCTCCCCTCATGTGACTCCCTCCTCTTCTCCCCTCACCATCACACGATGCCTCCCTTTGCTAGAACTGCCATGCTGCGCCACCACCGGATCGTGCCACCTGTGTTGCTCATCGCCGTTGAGCATCTACTGCCATCCCCTGTAGTCGACAGCCACCCTAATAGCCGCACCATCGTGTTTTTCCCTCCATTTAAAGCTTCCTTCCTTAATGTCAATCTCTATGTTTTTCACCGTTTGGCCGCTAGTGAGCCTTGGGTCTGGTCCCTCAGTCGATTATGAAGTTGCTTACAACCTCTGTCGAGCCTCCTGCCACTGTTAGCTGTCAAAAATCGCTGGAAAAGTAAGAGGGAATATACTAAAAATTTTGAAAATTTTTGGTTTGAATTGGAATTTCAAATTTTGTTGCATTTCTGTAATCCTTAAATCTAATGGGACTCTTATGATAGAATGGAAAATGGAAGCAAAAGAATGCAAAAACATCATATGAGAATATAAGGACTAAATTGAAAGTTTTAGAAATTCTTGGTATAAACTAAAATTTCATGAATTGGATATTTTTATATAAATTTTAATTCCAATGAGATTTTTATGAATGGATAGAATTAATAAATAGGCAAAAAGGAGTGTAAAATCATCATTTTGAAGATAAGGACTAAAATGAAATTTTTAGAAAGTCTGGGTAATGAGTTGAAATTTCATAAATTTTGTTATTCTTTGTGATATTGAGTTACATAGAGGCTCTCATATAAATTTGAAAATTTTTTGAGACTTTTAGGGCTACTTTCAAGACTAAGAAAGTTTAGGGACTAAAGTGAAAAAGGTTCTTATTATCCTGTATAAGAAGAGAAAACCATGTAATTCTAAAATTTTGAGTTGGGTTGAGTTTATTTAGGCTAAAAGAAAAAGTGTCTTAGAAGAAATTTGAGAGTTTTATGGCCAAATACTAAATTTGAGGTGAATTAGGAAGTTGATTGCAAGAAATTTCATTTAAAGTGAATAGTTAGATTTATGTAGTTTTCTTAGAAACCTCATAAGAGAAACTTAAAGAATTTGAAAATTATTCATAGGAAGTGAAGGAGGTGACTTGTGAAATCAAGTCTAGGAGGAAAGTGGAAAGCCTCGATCAAGAAAGGAACAAAGTTAAGGTATAGTAATCTATACTCCTATACTTTGAAATAATGTTGTGAATTACTTGTTGTAAATGAAATTCTTTTATTGAAATGGGAAATATTTGATGAAATTGGTTTGATAAATGTAAAGCTTTCATACGAGTATAGAGATATTGCCTATGTATGTTTGAAGGTATGAAATAAACTATTTGTTGTTTGATGTGAATTGGCTATTGGGTTACATGCTTATAGGGACGGATGAAATTTAGGGTGGACATTTAATGGCTGGTATGGAATGGTCATTGAATGTCCTTTATGCAGATTTCTTTTAAAATATATATCTATTTTCATTTTAAATGATTTACATTACTTAGGGGTTACTCTTTAAACCAAACAGACCTTATGAAAGACTTAAGGAGTAAAGGGTGGATGGTCTATAATGGGAGAACATCTTGGTTTAAGTGTAATGCTCTATAACCCTAAGTATTAGTCAACTATTTATACGTATTTACTGTATAGTCGGGAAAGAGGATGAGACTAGCAGTGTGCACATGCCAAGGGATGCCTTGGAAATTAGGTTCTCACCTACCTTTGAGTGGGTGATTGGTGTTATAGATCACACTCACAAAATAAGATGATGATTTTGGGTGATTGGCATTACAGATCACACCTAAAGAAAATAATTTCGGGTGATTGGTGTTACGAATCACACTTAACAAAAATAAAATGGATTTGAAAAAAAAGGGCATGCAATGAATGATGATTTTATGATATTGTGATATATGCATATTGTTTTCTAGAAATATGCAGGATTATGTACTTTTGCATTAACATGGAATTTGTTATGCAAAAGGAATTTACATGCATTATTGAAAATGATTTTTTAACCAATGAAATGACACTATACTTTTATGAATTTATATAATTTCCCATATTTGTTAAATTGAAATCATTTTATAGTTCACATGTTAAATTTCAGGATTTTGGAAGATGTTGAATGAAGAGTAAGGAAACATGAAGAATTTAGCTATGGTCCTAAAATATTATATTTGAATGGCATGAAGGCCATAAGCTTGTATTTAAATAGTTATATAATGTATGTTGTAGACTTATAGTTATTTTATGGATAGTTTGGGCTGTCGTACAATTAAGGAAATGTCCTATTTTTAGGAAAAACTCTACTAAATTTTTGGTAGGGTTCCTGATGATAATTGAGAATTTAAATACTTGGAGATATTTGTGTTAATGAATGAATGGTTTAGATTTTTATATTCTATAATATGTGTGTATATTGGTGTGAATTGATGTATTATGTGAGCTGCACATAAAGGAGGGTTGAGTGGAACCTAAATGAAAAAGTCTATTTGGGTTACACTCAACTAGTAATGACCTCGTATAGTACAAGTCTTTAAAAGAAAAATTTTTTTTTGAGAGAATTTCATGCTTCCAAATTGAATATGATATTGCATGCATTATAAGAGGGGTCGTTACATCTAGCAACAACTGTCGGATCAAAATCAAAAAAAATGGAAAAGAATTGAAATGAAAAAGAAATACAACTATATTACTTCACGAAATGATGAAAAAGCAATACAAGGAAGTCCGCTTTCGAGTAGAGACAACTCCACTTTGTCTAGATAGATTACAAATCAAGCTTAGCCTATACAATCATCACTACACAGTACTTAAAGCCAAGTGATGCGTGATTGCCGCCATCGTGACTAAGAAGTGAAGTGTGTATACAACTACCCAAGGCTCCAAATGTGTGAGTCTTCCCATCCACGTGCTCAGCATTTCGATAGCGCATGTGATAATCTCTCTTCCGAGTAACTAACTCTCTATCATGTGAAGGATCTTTTTTGCCAGCTTTTATCACACTTTCATTCCTTCTCTTGGATGCCTTGTGTGCTAAGTCATCTGAGTTCTCTTCCTTCACATCATTCTGTCACACTTCCTTGTGTGCTTCCGAGGTGGCTGCCATGTCATTACCCATAGCTATCATGTCTTCCAAGTCATCCCTTCTCTTTGTCATATTCATATCAATACTTCCCCATGGAAAACAACCTTGTCCTCAAGGTTCATATCAAGAAATTTATCCATCAGATTAGTCCAAGTTTCCCAAGTGGCTTCTTCTCTTAGTTTGTCTGTCCACTCTACCAAAACCATAGTGGTGTCATCAACCACTCGTCTATCTATGATAGATGAAGGAAGACTTTGGTCGGCATCATCCAAGAATGGTAATGGGACCATGCAGAAGGAGGTTTCCAATGAAGGGCTTGAGTAGTGACACATGAAAAACTAGGTAAACTTTGTTGTTAGATGGCAATCCAACTCGATAGGCGACCTAACCAATGTGCTCCAGGATCTTATACGGACCATAATATCTTTTAGCAAGTTTGTGACTCAATCTCTGTGCTATAGATTGCTGTTTGTAGGACTGAAATTTTATTAGGACCCAATTGCCAATGGAAAATATCCTTTCTATTTTATTCCTATCAGCCAATTTCTTTATGTGCTGCTGTGTCTTATGCTAATATTCTCTGAGCTATTTTTGCAGTTGTTTTCTCTTCTCCAATAGATCATTCAAAGAAGCTACCTTAGAAGAAGTTGGAACATAACCAGGAATAGCATGAGGAGTAAAACCATACAAAGCCTGATAAAGAGTCATTCCTATCGATGAGTGATAGGAATTATTGTACCATAGCTTAGTCTACAACAAATACTCACTCTAGAGTTTGGGATTGCTGTGTGTGAAGGCACGAAGGTACTGCTTTAGGCATCTATTGAGAAATTTTGTCTAGCCATCAGTTTCAGGGTGTTAGAATTTTAGGATTTTGGAAGATGCTGAACGAAGGTACTACTCTGGGCATCTATTGTCAATAAAGTGCATAAGTTATTTCTAGAATTGACTGAGGAATATGAGATCCCTATCAGTGATTATGCTGGAGGAAAATCCATAGAGTTTAACTATAGTGTCTATAGACTTGGTTGCCACTTTTACAATTGTAAATCCTGGTCAGAGGGACCTAAAATGGCCTACCTTTGTGAATCTATCAAGCACCACCATAATGGTCGTGTTACCTCCTGACCTTGGTAAGGCTACTATGAAATCCATCGTGATTTGTTCCCATGGGTTTGCTGGAATGACTAAGGGTTGAAAAAATCCTGGCTTCTTACTAGTCGAGTATTTTGTCTATTGGCAAGTCACACAACTCTTCATATATTAGGTAACATCCTCCTTTAAGTTAACCCAGTTAAAAATTTCTTCAATTGCCTTGTAAGTCTTTAGGATCCCTCTATGTCTAGCTCTTAGAATATCATGGAAAACTTGTAGTATTTGTTGTCTTAGACTCTTATCTCTAGGAATTAGCATCCTCCCTTCATATAATAGCACCCTATCACTGACTGAATATTGTGTGGGAAGGTCCCCTGTGATAAACTGTGCATGTTTTTACTGCATATCTTCATCTTGAATATTAGCCAACTTAATCCTTTTGAACAACACATGTTGTATTGATGAGGTTAAGGACATAAGGTTAGTCGGGTTGCTTAGTTCTTCCTTTTTAGAAAGGGCATCTGCAACAAAATTTGATTTCCCTGACCTATACACAATCTCATATTGGAAACCCATGAGCTTAGTGAGGTAGAACTACTGCTTAGGCGTTTGGACAACCTGGTGCATAAGCTCCTTAAGGCTTCTATGGTCAGTCTTGATGGTAAACTTTCTTCCCATAAGATAATGGCGCCATTCATTATTGCTTGAGTGATATCATAGAGTTCCTGCACATATGTAGATGCACTGCACATCTTACCATTGAGTTTCTTACTAAAATATGCCAAAGGATGACCTTGTTGGCTAAGAACAACACCAATCCTTATTCCTGAAGTGTCGGTCTCTACTTTAAATGTAAGCTGGAAGTTACGAAGGGCCAATACTGGTATGCTAATCATCTTCTATTTAAGCTGGTCAAAGGCCCCTTGAGCCATGGAATTTAATTTGAATTGGTTTTTCTTAAGCAACTTATTTAAAAGATGAGCAATTGTGGAATATCTAGCCACAAATTTTCTATAGTAACTAGTTAATCCCAAAAGCCATGTAGATGCTTGATGGTTATTGGTATTAGCCAATCCATAATTACTTTAATTTTCCCTGAGTCTACCTACACCCCTTCTTGATTAACCACATGACCCAAATACTCCACATGTGTTTGACAGAAGTTACATTTCGATCTCTTGGCAAACAAGGTGTGTTTCCTTAAGGTCTGCAGTACAGTACTGAGATATCTCACATACTCTTCTAAATTCTTGTTGTAGATTATAATATCGTCAAAGAATATAGCTATAAATTTCCTTAGATATGGTTGGAACACTTTGTTCATGGTGGCTTGAAAGGTTATAGGCACATTAGTCAAGCTAAAGGGCATCACCATAAATTCATAGTGTCCTATGTGAGTCATGAAAGTAGTTTTATGGTTGTCCTTCTCCTTCATCCAAATTTGATGGTAGCCTACTTTCAAGTCTAGTTTTGAAAAGTAAGCTGGCCCAGGGAGTTCAAGTAACAAGAGAAAGGATTTCCTTAAACCAAAATGACACACACAACAATTGGACCCTAAGAGAAGAGAGAGTGTAGAGTGAGCCTTAGAAACTACACGAAAGTCTTGTAAGGAGGGGGAAGAGCTAAGAGACCAAAGAAAGAAGAGGCAAGGGAGAACTCAAAGGGAAAGCTAAGGGGACTCCATCTTATTGTCTCTTTGAGGTAGGTTAATAATTTAAGATTGTGTTCCATGCTTTAGTTTATGCAACCAACGTGTTTTATAAGCTTTTTATGGAACATGATTGTTTTTCTACATTCTTGACAATATGTATGTATCTTGGCTAAGCATGTGTGATTGATTAGGATGTTGGTGGATAAGATGGCATGAATATTTTTGTTGGAAAAGGATTAGGGTTAGATAATGTTATATTTATAATGACCATGAAGGAAAGAAACCCTACCATTTAATGGTGTTAGTAAGGAATAGAAGAGGGAAATTGAATTGCAAATTAACAAATCTCCCTAGGCCAAGTCCATGAAATTTATTCTTGGAATCTATAAGCTATGCACCATAATATTAATTCAAAAAAAATATAGAAATTTATTATTGAAGATATATGAGAGGATATTATTATTGTTTGCAAGGAAGGAAATTGTTCTTGACCTTGGTAGAAATATATAGGAAAATTGATTCCAAGAAAGGAGAGATTATTCTTGAAAATATTACAATTTTTATAAGAAATGTACATTAGAATTAATTTCCAAGAAAGGAGAAATTATTCTTGAAATTATTAGAATTTTTATAAGAAATGTACATTAGAATTAATTTCCAAGAAAGGAGAAATTATTCTTGATGTAACATCCGCTCCTAATACTTGCATTTTATGATAACATTGTTATTATTATTATGGTTAGTGTTAATTGTGGAGGGTTAAGGATGATTTATTAAGGAGTTAGAATGAACATTTTTATCATTATATTATCACTTTTGTGATAAAAGAATGAAATTAGAAATTTGGTAAGGAAGGGTAAAATGGTAATTTTACCATGAAGGGATAATTAGTTTAATTCTCTTATTTCATGAAGTTATGTCAAAGGACTCTTATTATTTTCATTTAAGAGAGAAGAAGAATCTAGTTATGCAAGAAATTACTTACATTGATGTTGAAAGACAATTTTCCCTAAAAAGGGTAAAATTGTAATTTCACACTATAGGTATGATAGTAATTTTATATGATGTGAGAAAAATTTAGTTTTACCCTAAATATTCTATGAAGGTGGGAATTAGAAATCCTTACTCATTCTTGATCAAAAGAAGAAATAAAGAGAGTGAAATGATAGTTTTATTATAAAGGGCAAAAAGGTAATTTTTCTTTAGGGGCAAAATTGTAATTTTGATAAAATAAGGATAATTTAGTAAAAACATAAAAATAAGTTTTATGAAATTTTATTTGAGTGATTTTTACCTCTTAAAATCGAAAAAGGGTGAAAATGGAGCAAAAATAGCCAATTTGGACTTAATGGCAAAATAGAACTTTTCTTAGGGACTAAAATGTAAATTTTGAAAAGTTGAGGGACCATTATGCAATTTCGAAATTCTTGAAGGGCAGAACAGTCCCAGACCATGGAAGTTGCATAAAATTACAATTGTAAGGAGAGACAATGCCATTGTTAAAAAAGAAAAGAAAAAGGGATGAAATGGACAAATTAGCACTAATGGCATTTTTGTAAATAATCTAAAGTCTATATTTTAGCCTTTTTCTTCCTCCATATGCTAGAAGTGTCGTGAAAGGTGGAGAAAGAGGGAGAAGGCTGAATTGCTTCATAGCTTTGAAGAAGGAGTAGTTCTCACCAAAATAACTTGGAAATCACACTTATATTGACTTTTCAAGGTAGCTAAACAATCCTATGCAATTCTTTTCTTGTTTTATGGTGTGTTTATGGTATTTTCAAATTTGCAAGAATGATGGCTATTTCTCTCTCAACATGTTTATGGTGGATTTGCATACTTGGGTTTGAAATATGTTGGAAACAACTTGTGTTTGTGACTATAGACATCTTGGATTGTATGGAAACTCATGAAATGGTAAATTTTCATGGATGGAACTTTAATTTTTCCAAACCCTAAATTTTACCAAGGCTGATTTTGTGTTTGTAAGAGTGAGAAAATGGTATTTTTGCATGATTTTTGCATGAATGTTGTGGTATTGTAAGTAAAGTGATGAAACCACTCCATTTAGCTTGATTTCTCATCTTGGCCGAATGCTAGGGTTTGGAATGGTGCTGAATTTTGGCAAAATTTTGTGTGAGAAATAGTGAGAGAAAGTGTTAGAAAATAGTAAGAGAGAGAAAATCTAGTTAGATTTACATTTAGGTACTTTTTCCATTTTCTAATTTCACAAGTAACCAAAAAAGTGTGTTTTATTCACCTTGGCCGAATGGATGCATATAAATGGTGCTGAATTTGCTCTTGAAAAATGATTTAGAAACCATATAAGTTTAATTCCAAGAAAGGAAGAGAGAGAAAATTATGGCAAATTATGTTTCAAGCAATGTTGCCAATTTAAAGTCTTACTTTTTCACTTTAAAAGTGTGCCTAAAAATGTGAAATTGTGGGATTAGGTGTATGATCATGTTTGGCATGAAAAATAAGCTAGAAAAGCATGAAAAAGAATAGCCTAAAATGCACTTACCTAATTTTTAGGTGTGAGAAAGTGTTAGGCATAATTATGGGAATTGTCACCATAATGTTCCATTAATGAGAATAAGGCTAGAAATGTGCCAAAAGGGTTATAAATGCAAAGTATTCATGTTCATTCTACCTTGGCTGAATACTATGTGAAATTTTCCCTAGAGTGGCTAGATTTATGAATAAGTTGGAAATAGCCTAAGGTGCCATCTAAATGGCCTATGTTAAGGGAAAAGAGACCAAAAGATGCAAGGGTTAAGAAGGAATGAATAATAGCATACATTTTGCCATAAATAGTGAAATGTTTAAATTCAAGCAAAAGTGATTGAATGGCAAAGAATTCTTAATGTAATTGTGAAAGGCAAGGTTAAAGCTTCCTTGTGGGGAATAATCTAGTGTAAACTCCCAAGGAATTAAATGAGGAGGAATGATCTGGTGAATACCTCTTGAGACTAAAAGCCTGTGAGGGAATGATCTAATGTATACCTTCCAGGGAAGTTTCCTTGAGGGGAATGATCTAGTGTAAAGCCCCAAGGAATTGAAATGTAGGAGGAATGATCTGGTGTATACCTCCAAAGAGCACAATTAAGTGGGAGGGAATGATCTTATGTATACTTTCCCAGAATTGAGCATTTATGAAATGTTATGTTATGTATTGCATGATCGTGATTTATGTGATTATGATTATGACATGTAAGCATTGAATGCTTGTAGTCCATTCCATGAATGACTTAATTGACTGTGTATTTCATGTCTATAGATGCATATACACATGTTTTCATAACAAGTCATACCCAAGTATCTATGTGAAAAGAGTTTTGAAACTAAACTGAATGTAGAGTTTTTTTCTATATTATTACAGGGGTACATGTCAGTTGTTTTAAAATAAACTGGTTTGTTTAGCTACTGGGAATGTATTTCTCATTATTGGACTGATATGTATCAGATGACTAGATACTGCGTGATAATGGAGTTTGAATTGGCCACAGTGGAAATTCCCTTTCTAGGAACTTTCACTATTGTCAAGGATGTTTATGTTATTACTATTTTTGAGTTCCCTATGGAATAGATAAGTACATAAATATATAGCTATAGCCCGACCTTTTTGGAGTCCTAATTCTACATGTTCTTTTTGGGTTGGAATTAGGGCTGATATTTTTGGCTGTACATAGAAAGAAAAAGGGCATATGTATAGGGATATGTGAAGGACCTATTCACCCCTGATATTTTGTAAAAGGAGTATGAGTGGCAAGCTTGTTGTCTCCTTACTCCTTATGGATGGGTACTTCATCTATCCTAGTGTATGTATACAAAACGATGTACTAAACAGTTATTATAGTGTATGTATATCAGAAAAGTTTTTATATATTCTGTTGTAATGTTTAATATTTTATATTTTGATGTGCCAAAGTATTTTACCTGAGTAAAAGAGCCCAGACCTAATTGCAAAAAAAATCTATAATGGATTGGATGCTTAGGAGATTTAAATATAATTAAAGACTAGAACTAATGTAACCACTTATCTGAAGAAGTAATATGACGTTGTTAAGATAAGATAAGGGGTGTTACACTTGGAATTATTAGAACTTTTATAAGAAATGTACATTAGAATTAATTTCCAAGAAAGGAGAAATTATTCTTAAAAGTGTTAGAATTTTTATAAGAAATGTACCTTCGAATTAATTTCCAAGGAAGGAGAAATTATTCTTGAAAATAATAGAATTTTTATAAGAAATTTACATTTACATTAATTTCCAAGGAAGGGAAATTATTCTTGAAGTTATTAGAATTTTTACAAGAAATGTACATTAGCATTAATTTCCAAGGAATGGAAAATTAATCTTGAAGTTAATAGAATCTTCATAAGAAATGTACATTAATATTAATTTCCAAGAAAGAGGAATTTTACTCTTGAAGATATTATAATTTTAAAGAGATGTACACTAGTATTATTTTATAAGAAAAAGAAAATCTCCCTTGAAAAATGACAAAGAATTTTAAAGGTGGCTAAGTGTCCACATGTGCCCAAGTGTCATAAATAATTTTAAAGGTGGCCAAGTGTCCACATGTGCCCAAGTGTGCACAAAGAATTTCAAAGGTGGCCAAGTGTCCACACAGTGCCCAAGTGTGCACAACTAATGTATAAAGTAAATTTCAAGAATAATAAGCATAAATGGATTTGCTAACTGTATGATAACGCATTTTGATAGCATGCAAGATCTTTTTACTTGAAAATAATATCTACTTTTATTACACTGACATTTAAATTAATCATACATTACTTGCCAATTTATATTTATGAATAATGTTATATTTTTATTTTCAAGAATGTAGAATTAAATATTTGGTGTTTTCACTTTGATACATATTAGATCATTTTAAACTCCGAATTGTGAAGCTACTAAGAAACTTATGTTTCTCATCCATATGCTAATATGTATCAGATACAGATGCTTAGCAGGGCCGGGAGATAGAAGTTTCATTTTTTTTTAAAGTGATATTTTTGTAATCCCTATTTTTGGGTCTTAGTCTAGATAGAATTGGTTTGAATTAGAACTATTCTTTTGGCTTCATATATGAGATATACATGGGATATCCCTAGGAACATATATGTGAAGGACCGGTCCATCCTTAGAAATTTGTAAAGGAGTCTGAGTGACAGACCTGTTGTGTGCTTACTTCCGATGGACGGGTACTTCATATATCTGGGGACATGTTTACCAAAATGTAATGGACATTATTGGACTTGTATTATTTGAATTACATGAAAGTTTAATTTTTTGCTGTTATAGTATAGTATTTCTTTTATTCCGCTTTGCATATGAGTTTTAATCTAAGAAAAAGATCCCGAACCTAATTTGCTTAATGAGCCATAATGGTATAATTACTCAAACATTAATTAAATAAAGGATAAGAATAATGTACTGAACCTGTCTATTTGCATCGGATGAATTGTAAAACTAGATAAGGGCATTACAATCTTCTACCTTGAGAAGGGCAAGAAGTCGTGCAAGATGGGAGAAAAAGGGGTTGGCCAAAACATTTTCAAGTTTAGAGAAAGAGGATTACAAGGAAAACCAACTAGGAAATTTCATACTTGCATTTTCAAGGTAGCTAAACATGCATAAACCCTTATTTTTTCGTTTTATGATTTGATTAAAGTGTTCTTAAACTTGTAAGAAGGTTAGGGTTTTCTCTCTTTACATTCTTATAGAAGATTTCCTTGAATGGGGTTTGCATATGTTGAAATCTTGTTGTTTTTATGAATGTCGACATGTTGAAATGCTTGAAAACATAAGAGATTGCAATTTATCATGATTAGAACCTAACTCTTGAAAACCCCTAATTTTTGACATGGCTGAAATGGTGTGGAAAAGAGTGAGAAAATGGTGACTTTGCATGAGATCTACTTGAATATCAATTTCTTGTAGGCAAAATGGTGAGATAACTTCATTTTCTTGCTTTTCTCTCTTTGGCCAAGTGCTTGCCTTTGTGATGGTGCTGAAATGTGTTTGAAAATGTGTCTAAAAGTGGTGGAAGAACTTGTTATGATTTGGTAGGAGAGAGAAAGTGTATCTTAACCTTCTTGGCCGAGAGCATCCATGAAAATGGTGCTGAAATCCACTTGAAAAATTACTAGAAAAACTTATATGTTTGGTCATAAGAAAGGAGGAGAGAGAAAATTATGGTATTTTCATGTTTTTAGCAAATGTACCATTTAAAATTTTACCATTTCACCTTGAAAGTGTGCTTAAAAATGTGAAGTTTTGAGATTATGTGCATTGTCATGTTTGGCATGAAAAATGAGCTAGAAAAGGGTGGAAAAGAAAGGTTAAATGTACACTTACCCATTTTGAGGTGTGAGAAAGTGTTATGCATAATTATGGAAAATGTTGCCATAATGTCTAAATGGTAAAAAGAATGCTAGAAATGAACCAAATAGCTTGGAAATACCAATCTTTCATATTTTTTCTTACCTTGGCCGAATGCTATATACCTTTCCCCCTTGAATGGCTAAATTTATGTGGTAATGGAAAGTAGCCTAAGGTGCATTTTAAAATGGCCTATGCTAAGTAAAATGGGGAAAAATGATAAAATGATTAGATGTGAATGATAAATTGCATGCATTATGCATTTGTTCAAAGTTATGTGAAGATGATTGAATGGCTTGAGATGCTCCTTGCAATTGTGAAAGAAAAGGCATGAAAAGTCACCAATAAAGGGTGGAGAATGGCACTTTTAAATGCCCCTTGAGGTGAATACATAAAGGTTATGAATGTTATCCTAGGGGTAAAAGCATCCTAAGGGTAAGAGCACGACACTATTATATCTTCCCCAAGAGATCCATGAAAATGCATTGGATGTTACCTGAAGGAAAGGACCATGGCACTCTTTATGTCCTCCTAAAGGTCACGAATAAAGGGTGGAGTATGGCACTATTAGATCCCCCTTGAGGTGTATATAATGGCATCATATAATACCCTAGTGGTGGGACTCTGTGGCACTATAATGAGTCACCCTAGTGGTAATAAGTTGATTGCATTAAATGATATCCTAGTAATGGGACTCCATGGCATTATAATGAGTCACCCTAGTGGTCAAGCAAGAATGATACCAAAAGATGGCTATGAGTAGAGTATGATGTTATGGTAGTGGTACATATAAGTTATTTGAAAGAAAATTTTTTGTTTAGCTACTGGGAAATTATTTCTCATTATTATACTGGTATGTATCAGATGCTTAGGTATTGTCTCATTATGGAGATTGAAGTGGCCATAGTAGAAGTTCCTTTCTTAGGGACTTTTACTATATTAAAGGATATTTACATTATGTCTATAATAGAACTCCCCCTGAGTGATCTGTAGACCTAGATAGCAGATTTAGATATATACTTATAGCCCTTTAATTTTGGTCTTAATTCTGTGTATTCTTTTTGGGTTAGAATTATATTTTTTGGATGTATATAAAGGGGAGAAGGGCACATACTTGAGATAGGATATAGGAAAGATCTGTCCATCAATAATATTTTGTAAAAGGAGTTTGAGTGACAGGTTTGTTGTCTCCTTATTCCTTATGAATGTGTACTTCATATATCTTGGAATATGTATGAAATAGTTTATATATATGATATGAAAAGTTTTTATGAATTTCACTGTGATGTATGAAATTTTATTTCCGCGATGTTGAAGTATGTTCACCTGAGCAAAAGAACCCAAACCTAATTAAATAATAATTATTGATGGATTTAAATGCTCAGGTAGATTAATGAGATAAAAAGGTAAAGAATAATGTAACCACTTATCTTATTACATTTTATGATGTTGTTAAGCTAAGATAAGGGTTGTTACACACCACATCCACCCCTTTTATCTCCAGCAAAAATAAATCTACCACTGCTAAATATGTAACATCTGCCTCTAATACTTTGTATTTTACATGGAATTATTATTATTATTATTATTATTATTATTTATGTGATAATAAGAATGGTTCATTAAAGAGATAGAATGGACATTTTCATCAAGATAGAACCACTTTTATCATTAAAGGGTAAAAATTGGAAACTTTGGTAAAGAAGGGCAAAATAGTAATTTTACTATAAGGGGGAAAATAAATCTTATCTAATTATTTCATGGAATTACATTTAAGGACTTTTATCTTTTTCATTTAAGAGAGAAGAAGAATTAAGTGTGGAAGTGAATATGCTTGCTTTGATGGCAAAATGGTAATTTTCCCTTAAAAGGGCAAAGTTGTAATTGTCCCAAGGACATATTGGTAATTTTTCATGAGATAGGAAAATTAAATTTTACCTAAATATTTCATGAAAATAGCATTGGAATATCTTTACCCTCTTATTTTAGAAAGGAGGAAGAATAAGGGTAAAAATAATAGTATTGGCATAAAGGGCAAAATGGTAATTTTACCAAAGAAGGGTAAATTAGTAATTTCATAAAAATAAGTTTTATGAAACATTATTTAAGGAGTTTTTGCCTACTAAACTCAAAAAGGATGAAAAATGAGGTTAAATTGGCCATTTGGACACAAAGGGTAAAATGGTAATTTTCTTAGAGACATATTGGTAATTTCTTAAAAATTTAGGGGAAAAAATGTAATTTTGAAATGCATAAGGGCAGAATTGTCCTAACCTATAGGAGTTCCATGAAATTATAATTCCAAGGAGATAGAATGCCATTGTTGAAAAAGAGAAGAAAAAGAGGTAAAATGGACATTTTAACACTAATGGCATTTTTGTAATTTACCTAAACCCTAATTTAAGTCATCTTCTACCTTAAGAGGCCAAAGAGGTCATGCAAGAGAGGTAGAAGGGAGGCTAGACTGAAATATACATGGAGGAGAAGAAGAAGTGCAAAAACAAGGCAAAACACTTGGAAGATTACACCTTTCTTACATTTTCAAGGTAGCTAAACATGCCTAAAGCCTTATTTCTTGTTTTATGGTATGTTTAAGGTGTTTTAAGGTTTCAAGAAACTTAAGGCTTTCTCTCTACACATTCTTATGGTGGATTTTCTTGAATGGGTTTTTCTTATGTTGAAATCTAGTTGTGTTTATGAATATGAACATGTTGAAATGCTTGAAAACATAAGAGATTGAAATTTTCCATGATTTGTACTTAGTTCTTGAAAAACCCTAATTCTTGAAATGCTTGAAATGGTATGGTAAAGAGTGAGAAAATGGTGATTTTGCATGAGATCTACTTGAATTTGAAAGTCTTGAAAGCAAATGATGAAACTATACCATTTCCTTTCACTTTCCTCCTTGACCGAATTTTTCCCTTATGTGATGGTGCTGAAATTTGTTTGAGAAATGTTTAATAATGCTTATATGCTTGAATATGAGAAGGGAGGAGAGATAAAATTATGTTATCTTGATGATTTTGCAAGTTTACCACTTTGTAACCATGCCTTTTAGCTTTTAAAATGTACTTGTGAATGTAAAGATGTAAAATTATGTGCATTCTCAAGTTTGGCATGAAAAATGAGTTTGGAAAGTATGGAAAAGAAAGGCTAAAAGTACAAATGCATATTTTGAGCTGTGAGAAAGTGTTATGCTTAATTCTTGAAAATGTTACCATAATTCTTAAATGGTAAAAAGAATGGAAGAAATGAAACAAGTGGCTTGAAAATACCAATTATTCACCTTTTTCTTGCCTTGGTCGAATGCTATGCACACTTTTCCGTTGAGTGGCTAAACTTATATATTAATGGAAGGAGGTTTAACGGGTGAAAAATGGCAGTATGTATTCCCCTTAACAATTACTTATCAAGGGGTGAAAAATTACACTATGTATTCCCCTTAACAATCACTTATCAAAGGGTGAAAACTGGCAATGTATTCCCCTTAACAATCACTTATCAAAGGGTGGAAAAATGGCACTATGTATTCCCCTTAACAATTACTTATCAAAGGGTGAAAGATGGCACTATTATTCCGTTAAAGGTTAGTTAACAAAGGTGGATAAAAATGGCATTATACATTCCACTTAAAGGTCACCTAGAAAGGGTAGACAATGGTACTATGTATCCCCTTAAGGTATATGCAATGATATTAGTAAAAGTCACCTTAGTGGTAATAAATTGATGGCATCAATGTGTTATAATCGATATGAAACGAATGAATGCCTAATGATGTATTTTATGAATAAATGAAGCATGACTATGTAAGGCCATGCATTATGTTCATAACATGGAATGTTTTTAGATTCATATTCACAAATACACATGTTTATATTTCACATAAAGCATAACCTCATAATTACATGGAGATTAGTTTGAAATGAACAGATTGTAGAAATATTTTATGTATTCGTACAATGGTACATATCAGTTATTTAAAAATAAATGGTTTGTTTAGCTACTGGGAAATTATTTCTCATTATTGTACTGATATGTATCAGATGCCTTGGTATAGTGTTTGGATGGAGATTGAAGTGGCCACTGTAAAGGTTCCATTTTTGGGAACCTTTACAGTATTAAAGGATATATATATATTTGCTGTCTTTGAAATGACTATGAATATGTAGCTATAGTCCTACTGGTTCTAATTCTATAAATATATTCTTTTTGGATAGAATTTGGACCACTATTCTTTTTGGTTGTATATAATGAAAAAGGGCATTTTTCTAGAAGATGATATGTGAAGAATATATCCACTAGTAAGAGTCTTTTTGGAGAAAGGGGGTATGAGTGATAGGCTTGATGTTTCCTTACCCTCAGAAATTTTTTTTCACATATCCTGGTTTATGTAAGATATAGTAACAATATAGTTAATGGTATATATATATATATGTTTATGATATATTTTATTTATTCTGCTGCGAGGAATATAATTTTAATTATGCTTGTTGAAGTTTGTTGACCTGAGCAAAGGAACCCAAACCTAATCAAATATTAAATTATTAATGGATTAAACACTCAGGAAAATTTATAAGCTAATATGGAAAAAGATAAATGTGACACACCTATCTATTTACAATTTATGACATTGTAAAGTAAAGATAAGGGTGTTACAAAATACCCTTACAATTGAAGCTCTACTCCTTCACACTTCCCTTGTGATATGTCTTATTTTACACAATTTTACCTCATATTTTTGCCCATTTTATATGTATTTTGTGTATTTTTATCCTAAGAATCAATTAAATTTGTATCTTATTGCATTTTAGGCATTTTATTGAGTCCTTATCAGCAAATGGAATAATTTTGGGCTTGAAAAGTCTTTAGAGCACTCAAAATGGGCTATCTAGGCCAATTTTATTTATTGGGCCGAACTATTGCCCTTATTGGGCCTTGAAAGTGTGTGGACCGGGCTTGAATGAAGAGGATCGTGTGAAGAGACCCGGGTAGCATGTAATTCAGGGGGGAACAGTGAAATTTGGAAGAGAACTCGATCAGCAGCGTGCGCACGAGAGAGAACGCGCGACTAAGAAGCGCCCATGACTTTCGACCAGTAGTGACAGAGAGCGAACCTCCAGTGACCTAGAGACGACGAGCGGGACATTGCCGTCAACCTAAGCCATCGAATCACAGCCATCCGTGGCCTTTTTCGTGTGCAACTTGTGAGACCTGAACCAACCTGATTCATGACCCTAATAGAGAACACTCCATTCTCTGGCATTTTCCAGTCAACCCACCTCCCGTGGCCGCCCCCGCGACTTCAAGCAACTCATTTACTGGCCACCATAGATCCCAGATCGGCCGACCCGAGATGAACCCTAAAGCTTAGATCCAGGAGTGACTCGCGACCCTTTCGACGATGTCCGCCCGAGCAGCCACCAAAAATCATCCCTCCGTCGTGTGGCACCTCTCTTGCATACTTTTGCCGCATCTCTGGTGGTCTGTGGAGCCATTTTCTGTTGAGTACTCACGACCTACGACCTGACCCGTTTGTAACCCGCTGGATAGATTTCAAATTTTATTCTTCGATCCTTTTCCGACAGCTTTCTGATGACTATTCTGCATCGTTCCATCTGACGTTGGAGAGAAGAGGGATGTATATAATTTTTCCACTATTATTTCTCTGAATTATGAATTTTCTAGATTGTTGGATGATGTTTATGTGCAACTAAACTTGTAAAACCCATTGGGGTCTGAACTATGTTGGTATCCTGAGTTTAATTTGCATGGATGATTGAATATTGATTATGTGATCTCCATTACTGTTATGAATGAATGTTTATGTTTTTATTGACAAGACGTTGTAATGGAAGCTCTTTAGATTTCTTTTAATAATCGATGAATTTTGATTGAAATTGGACACCTAATTGTAACGGATAATTTGTTATCGCTTAGAATTAAGGTTAATAAATTGCTGGATTAATAAGTAACGACTCTTAATAGTAGTGAATTAGACCGATAATGCTGATTTAAAATCAACCATTATGAAGAACCAGCTAGTGGTAGATTTTAGGTTTAAGAAATTCATTGAGACCGATAGAGAATTTGAATTTGAATTAGAATTCACTCACAGGTAGCATAATCAAATTCAGTCATCCATTATCTTTCGTGTTTACCAACTAGTTTAGGTTCCCATTGGGTTTGCTTTTCTGTCTTGATTAATTCCTCTTCCTACCAATTATCGTTGACTAGTTATTATTGCATTTATTTTAGTTATTAGTTTAATTAGAACCCAATCACCTTGAATTGTAGGCTAGATAACGGAAAACAAGTAGTAACTCTAGGCTTTCCCGTTCCCGTGGGATATGACCTTGATACTCACCATTGTGCTAGGTTGCATCGATAGGTCCACTGCCTTAGGTGTAGTTGCCTAGATAGCATTGGTAGCACAGCATCAAATTTTTGGCGCCCTTGCCAGGGAATTATTTGTGAAAACTAGAGTGAAATTGCTATCTGTTACTTTAGCCACTTTTATTTGTTTATTTTGTTTTTGTTTCTGGTTAGTTGTGCCTTTCTCTTCATTCAGTTGTTGGCTTTTATTAATTTCATTTTGTCTCTTGTTTATTTTATTTTATTTTTAGATTAATTATTTTGTTATTTTAGTGGGTTTTTATTTGTTTTGTTTTTGTTTCGGTCATTGGTTTTTAGCTGTCCTGTTTTACTTTTTGTTTTGGTTTATTACTCTTTGATCTATTTGGTGGGCTATTTCACTGTTATTGGATTCGGGTAGTTTATGTAACACCCCATAATTTAATTGGCCTAAATTAATGGTCTTCAATTAAATGGATGGAATTAATGGTGTCATTAATGAATTAGTATGAATTTCTTGCTTGCATAATTTAATAAGCCAAATGGTTATATTAAAAAGTAAGCTTGCATGAAAAGTAGGTGCTTAAAATTAATTCGTTAAATTCCTTTTTAGTTACCTAGCCTAAGTACCAAGAGAGAAGCAAAATAAGATATAATTATTTAAATATTTTCATAAGTGTGCCTTTCATGTATCTTGTATGAAAGAAGGGAATGGGAATTTTAATTTCATGCATGAAGTCTCCAAGCCACAAGTGAACTAGGAGAAAGGAGGATGAAACACAAAAATAATATATATATGGATGAGTCTCATGTGAATTAGGAAGGCAAGAAAACACATGGATCTTAAGTGGGACTAAGGGACAATAGGAAGGAGGAAGAGAAATTAATTTTTATGAATAAATATGCATGCATAAACAAGGGTGCAAAATTTTTATTAGGATGTGAAGATAATTACTTGTGGGTGAAGGCTAATGTGCAAGAGAAGGGAATGGTTTAAAATTGAATGGATGTAGCGTTTCCCCTCCACCTTGGCCGAATGAAAACCTAAGAAAAGAGGAAGGGAAGGTGACGTGAAGGTTGCATGCAAATTTCCCCAAAATGGTGCCACCTTGCATGAGGGTATGGAGAATATGGTTAAGAAAAGAAGAAAGAAGGTGCAGCACTTTGGAGTGCACTACACGGCTGGAAAGAAGAGTAGCAACAAACAAAAGGGTTGACACAATTGCAAGCAAGGAGGTACAAGGTGCAGCATTTTTTTTAAAACAAAAACAAGGAAGATGGCAGCTTGCAACACGTGACACTCCTCTTTTTCCCCCCTTGCGTGACCGAGTAACCAAAAGGAAAGGGGTGCAGATTTTGAATGGGACTAAAATACAATGGAAATGCACATGGGAGCATGAATAGGTAGCACCAAAACCCACGTGAGTCATGGGATTCGTTTAGCCGAATGAAGTGAAGATAAATATATATATATAAATCTAAAGAGTGCAAAATTTTCATGAAAAGAGCAGCCATAAAGGATGCGTGAAAGGTAAGGAATGGAATGACATGCAAGAAAAATCAAATTATACTTAGAGGTACCATGTTGTATAACCAATGTTAAAATAATAATAATAATAAACAAAAGAAAAAGAGAATTGTGTGTGCTGCACTAGAGCACTCGTAGGAATTAAAAAAATGGAATTCAATTGGTAACTTATACACACCCATACGCCACCTAAGCCAAGGAACAAAAGGGAATTGAAAATTCAATTTATGCCAGGCCACATGTGAAGGGAGATAGAGAAATGGAATTAAAATTTTAAGTCTCACAAAGAGACATGCACACATAATTAGGAACGAAAAAAAAGGGGGTGGCGTGAAGTGAGGAAAAAGTAATTGGGAATGGCAAAAAATTTGTATGGGTTGGAAACAAGGACACGTTACTAAGGAAAGAAGAGGGGAAATTTCATTTTCATACATACTATACCCCATTCACGCATGGAAGGAAAGGAGAGGGGAAAAATTCACTTTTCATGCAACTACACATACACACAAACGTGAGGAAAGGGAAGAAAAGAAAAGAAAAGAGGATTGCAAGAGTCTTGGGAGAGTAATTGAGAGAGAGAGCACGTGCAGCACTAAGGTTTGGAAGGAGGAAGACACAAAGGTGATCAAAAAAAGAAGGGAAGAGCAAAGGAAGCAAGATAGGTTAGCAGTTTATTAAATCCTAGTTCCATGATCTAGTATGTATGATTAATGATTTTGCTTCCATGGAATTAGAATCCTTATCTACATCCTTGATTTAGAAATAACAAATAACTTAGCTTGCATGATAAATCTAGGAGATGGTTAATACTTAAACCTAAAATATGATTTTATTAAGATCATGAAATAACTTAGAATAAGAGCTTATTTCAATGCTTAGGTTGCTTGGCTTACTACTCTTAATATTAAAGTAGACTTGTGATTTTCATAATGAAATTAATGTTAGTAAGTGTAACACAAGTAAGAAAGAAAACCATACCCAAAGTGATGGGGAAAACTTATGATTATTAGTAATGATGCATATAATTATGGGAAAATAATTAACTATATTAGTGATGGATATTGTTGTTATAGTTAACTTTAAGACTAATTAATGATGAACATTATTGGGAAAAAATTAAGATTAATTAATGATGACCATATTTATGGGAAATTTATGGCTAAATAATGATGACCTTATTGTGGGAAATTATAGTTAGCAAGGTTGAATGATATTGATTAATAATGATAAATACTATTGTGTGGAAAATAAATTTCCCTTATCAATATTATGATTTAAAAGATGGAAAAGAGAAAATTTAAATGATAAGATATGAAAATCCCTTGAATTCTCTTTAGGCCAAAAATCATAGAAATTTTTCCCTGAAAATTATTAAGGTTTTAGAATGGAAATATATTATTAAAAAATGAAGAACCAGATTGATTTAGGCCAATTTTTCATAAATAAATATGACAAATGCATAATGTATGCCAATGGAAAAGAAAGACAAGAAACATAGGAAAAACCTAGAAGAATTCATGAATTACGAGGTGTGGCCAAAGGTACTATACACGAGTGACCTAGTGAGGTGTGGCCGAAGGTGCTCCATGTCTGTGACCTAGCATTCATGATGATTTTATATCCATGGTTAAGTGTCCATGAATTACAAGGTGTGGCCAAAGGTGATCCACACAAGAGACCTAGGGAGGTGTAGCCGAAGGTGCTCCATACTTGTGATCTAGTGTCCCGATGATTTTATATACGTGGCTGAGTGTCCACGATTTACGAGGTATGGCCAAAGGTCCTCCACACAAGTGACCTAGTGAGGTGCGGTTGAAGGTGCTCCATACCCGTGACCTAGCGTTCACATAACACCCAAGAACATTGTTTAATCCATAATGGTAAAAGTAAGAATTAAATGCATAAGCACTCTAAAAATTCTGTAATAACACGTAATTTTATGAGAATACGTGTCACTTGAAAAAGGAGTATCTAATTTCCTGTTGACTTTTAATTTTATCATGTAGTGCTTGCTAGTTTACATTAATGTGTAATATTATGTTTAAAATCAAGAATGTAGATTAAATGTGTTGGTGCTTGCACCCTGATACATTTTAGTTGGCTTTTAAAACCCTGAATTGTTAATGTACTAGGAAACTTGCATTTCTCATTCACGTGCTAATATGTATCAGATCCGGACACGTAGCAGGGCCAAGGAGTAGCAGTCCTTTTGATTAGGTGAGATTTTGTAATCCCCATTTTGAGTCATAGCCAGAGTTGATTTAGAATAGGACATTTATTTTAGACTGTATACATGAGATGTATATGGGCATCTTAGGGGACAGATATGTGAAGGACTGGTCTATCCCTAATTTGTAAGGGATTATGATTGACAGACCTATTGTCTCCTGACTTCTGATGGATGGGTACTTTATATATTCGGGGACATGTTTAATAGTATGTAATGGACTTATATTATTGGAATTACATGAAAGTTTATATTTTAGCTGGAGCATAGAATTTTATATTATTCCGGTGTGCATGAAAGTTTGAATCTGAGCAAAAGAATATTGAAAATAATTTGCTCAATATAATTTAGTAGTGTAACTGATCAGACGTTAATTAAATAAAGGACAAGGATAATGTACCAAACCTATTTATTTATATTGGAGCTAATGGTAATACTAGATAGGGGCATTACAGTTTATGACCAGGAGTTCCAATCTTATACCTGTAGACCCTCTGTCCGATCCAAAATGATTGTTGTGGACTCGTGCACATCGTCTCTAAGAGGAGGTGCTAGTTGAGGTATTAGAGAAGGAGCTAGTTGAGATCCTTGATCCTACATCACCAAAGATGGTAGCTGCAAATAACAATAATGATGCCAACCGAACGATATATGAGTTCGCTAAACCTTCAACCGAAAGGACATAAACCTGTATTACTTGGCCTACAATAGCAGCTAACAATTTTGAGATCAAGCTAAATGTGATCCAGATGGTGCAGCAAACTGTACAATTTAGAGGGATGCCCAGCGAAGACCCTAATGCTCACTTAGCTAATTTCTTGGAGATATGTGACACTTGCAAGATTACCAATGATGCCATTTGGCTTAGATTGTTTCCATTTTCCTTGAGAGACAGAGTAAAGAGATGGCTGCAATCCCTACCTCCTAACTTTATCACTACTTGGGATACTTTGGCTGAAAATTTTTTGTACAAATATTTTCTACCAGCTAGGACTGCAAAACTACATAACGACATTTCTTCTTTTGTGCAGATGGCTGATGAGAGTATGTATGATGCATGGGAGAGGTACAAAGACTTGTTGAGGTGTTGCCCACATCATGGATTGCTTGCATGGATACAGGTGCAAACTTTTTATAGCGATTTAAATATAGCCACAAGGCAAATGGTGGATGCGGCAGCATGAGGTGCATTAAACAATAAAACCCCTGAACAGGCACATAATTTAATAGAGGAAATGGCCTAGAACAGCTATCAGTGGCAATCCTTAAGGGATAGGCTAGGACAGTAGGGAGTGGTCAACCAGTCAAACTCTATATCAACCTTGGCAGCTCAAGTGGAGCTTCTGGCCAAGAAGATTGACCAACTCCAGATGCCAATGCAGGCAGCACAGTCAAGCTGCGAGTTCTTGGTGGCCTGCATTATAGTGTCAATTGTAATGAGGGAGGTATATTTGCTAACCCCTCTTCTTCATTTTCTTCTCACAGTAGGTCTTCTAATTTTGAATACGTAGATTGCATAGGGAATGCCTCAAGATAGCAGAAAAGCAACACCTACAACCCTGGGTGGAGAAATTATCCAAATTTTGGATAGAGAAATAACAATATCCCAAGGTACACCAGGTTTTCAGCAATCACATTAAATCGCATCTCCTTCGCAGCAACCTCAATCACAAGCTACCATAATCCAGTTCCCTTAGGAGCAAGAAAAAGCCCAATTTTGAGGAATTTATGATGAAATATATGTCATCAAAGGACACAATTCTTAGAAATCAACAGGCCTCTATTCAAAACTTAGAGACTGAAATGGGCCATATGTTTAAGATGTTGGTTGAGAGACAGCCAGGGACACTCCCCAGTACCACAGAGCTAAATCTAAGGGAGCATTGCAAGGCCATTACATAGAGATCAGGCAAGCAAGTAATTGATCCTTTTCCTTTAACTAATGATAATACTACTATGCAGGATAAGCTAGTCAATAAGGAGCCAGAACCATCAGCAAGAGAGCCAATGCATGTTAAGGACAAGAAGAGTCCTGTAAGAGAGTACCAGCTACCCATTCTATATCCGGCTAGACTGAAGTAGGAGAAGGTTGATCAGTAGTTTGGTAAGTTTATTGATCTATTTAAATAGCTAAGGATTAACCTTCCTTTTGTTGAAGCTATTTTACAAATGCCTCGCTATATGAAGTTCTTGAAGGAAATACTGAGCAACAAGAGGAAACTGGAGGATTTGGGGCTGGTGACACTAAATAAGGAGTGATTAGCAATCCTACAAAACAAGCTACCTATTAAGAGGCGTGATATAGGGAGTTTTACTGTACTTTGTGTAATTGGTGAACTGTCTATCATGGATGCTTTATCTGATTTAGGAGCTAGCATAAATTTGATGCCTACTAGCTTGTTTGATAGATTAGGATTGAATAGGCCAAAACCTACTATGATGAATATACAATTGGCTGATAGAACTGTTAAATATCCTAGAGGTATAGTTGAAGATGTACTTGTAAAGGTTGATAACTTTATATTTCCTGTTGATTTTGTTGTGATGGATATGGAGGGTGAGAGTAGCGTACCTTTGATTATAGGTAGGCCTTTCCTTGCAACATCTAGGGATATTATAGATGTCTGTGATGAAAAGTTGAAACTTAGAGTAGCGGATGAGATTGTTACTTTTGACTTATCTACCTCTAAAATACAATCTTTAGATAATAATGATACTGTATATTCTATAGATGTCTTGGATGATGTGGTTGAGTCTGAATTGTAGGAATTTTTACTTGATGACCCTTTACAGTTAGCATTACAAGAAGATGAGGATGATTTATCCAACGAGCAAGTGTTGCAACAACTAGCTCATTTGCTGGCTGTTGAGCCCAACAACTTTACTGACCCTTTCGTTTCTCTTGACAGGTTAGAGGTACAAAAGGTGAAACCTTTAATTGAGGACCCCTCGGCCCTGAAATTGAAGGAATTACCTAACCACTTAAGTTAAACCTATCTGGATGAGGCAGAGAAGCTGGCAGTAATTATAGCTGCTGACTTGACACTTGAGGAGAGGGAGATGACTTTAACCTCTCTCAGGAAATACCCCAGGGCCTTCGCTTACAAGATGGCAGAAATTCCTGGGATTAATCCTAGCTATTGTTCACACAAGATCCTAATGGAAGATAGCTATAGGCCAGTGGTGTAGCCACAAAGATGATTGAACCCAAACATGAAGGAACTGGTGAAAAAAGATGTAATTAAACTTCTTGATGCTAGTTTGATTTATCTTATTTTTGATAGCTCTTGGGTGAGTCCCGTGTAGGTTGTACCTAAGAAGGGTGGCATGACAGTGGTCAAGAATGAGAAGGATAAACTCATACCCACTAGGACGGTAACAGGTTTTCGGGTTTGCATTGATTATAGGAGACTCAATGATGCAACTCAGAAAGACTATTTTCCTCTTCCTTTCATTGACCAAATGCTTGAACGTTTGGAAGGTCACATGTTTTATTACTTTCTTGATGGTTTTTCAGGTTATTTTCAGATTCCCATTGCACCTAAAGACCAAGAGAAGTCCACCTTTACCTGCCCATATGGGACGTTTGCTTACAGGAGGATGCCTTTTGGACTGTGCAACGCACCGGCCACTTTTCAGTGTTGCATGATGGCAATCTTTCATGACATGATTGAGGAGTCTATGGAGGTTTTTATAGATAACTTCTCATTTTTTGGTAAATCTTTCTCTCATTGTTTGCTTAATTTAGAGCGTATGCTTGCACGATGTATAGAAGCAAACTTAGTTCTTAATTGGGAAAAGTGTCACTTTATGGTGAGAGAAAGGATTGTTCTTGGGCATAAGATATCACATGTAAGGATGGAGGTAGATAAGGCTAAGGTTAAAACTATATCAAAACTACCACCCCCTAGTTCTGTTAAAGCTGTTAGGAGTTTCTTAGGGCATGCTGATTTTTATCAGAGATTTATTAAAGGCTTCTCTAAGATTGCTAGGCCCTTGACTCAATTGCTTGTAAAAGATGTACCTTTTATTTTTGATGATAATTGTTTACAAGCATTTAAGTTATTGAAGGAACGACTAACCACAACCCCTATCATGGTTTCACCTAATTGAGGGATGCCTTTTGAGCTAATGTGTGATGCTGGTGACTATGCAATTAGAGCTATTTTAGGATAGAGGATTGATAAGAAGTTTCAACCCATATATTATTCTAGCAAGACCTTGACGGATGCCCAGGAGCACTACACCACTACTAAAAAGGAGTTGCTTGCAGTGGTTTATGCTTTCGACAAATTTTGATGCTATTTGGTGCTATCCAAGACCGTGGTTTACACTGATCATTCATCCTTGAGGTATTTGTTTGGTAAGTATGATGCTAAGCCTAGACTCATTAGATGGATTTTGCTCTTACAAGAATTTGATATAGAGATCAAGGACAAGAAGGGTGTAGAGAACTTGGCTGCAGATCACCTATCAAGGTTGGAGAATCCAAACTTGAAGGCCTGAGATGAGAAGGCCATTGAGGATGACTTCCCATATAAGCATTTGGAGGTAGTTCAGGTATGTACTGATTCCCCTTGGTTTTGTGATTATGCTAATTATCTAGTGGCAAGGGTTTTGCCAAAGAGTATGACTGTTCAACAAAAGAAGAAATTCTTTTCTGAGTTAAAATACTACATTTGGGAAGATCCTTTTCTGTTTCGCATTTGTGCAGACTAAGTAATCAGGCGATGTGTATATGGGAAAGAAATCCACCAGATCTTAAAGCACTGCCATGAAGGACCAACGGGAGGCCACCAGGCTGCAAACCACGCTACTAGGAAGGTGCTGGAGGCAGGGTTCTACTAGCCAACCATATTCCAGGACGCTAGAGCATATGTCCAGGTTTGTGATGCTTGTCATAGGTCAGGTAATATCTCAGCCTGTGATGAAATGCCCCAAACAAGTATATAAATGGTTGAAATTTTTAATGTTTGGGGTATTGACTTTATGGGCCCTTTTCCTTCCTCATTTGGTAATAAGTATATTCTGGTAGCTGTTGAGTATTTCTCTAAGTGGCCAGAGGCTCAAGCCTTTCCCATGAATGATGTTAAGGTAGTGACTAGGTTCCTTAAAAAATTGTTTGCTAGGTTTGGTACACCTAAGGCACTGATTAGTGATAGAGGGACCTATTTCTGTAGCTCTTAACTTGAGAAAGTACTTAAACATTATGGGGTATCTCACAAGTTTTCAACACCCTATCACCCGCAGACTAGTAGGCAAGTAGAGATAACTAATAGGGGTTTAAAGAGAATTTTAGAGAAAATTGTGGGGGTGAGTAAGAAAGATTGGGCATTCAAATTGGATGATGCATTATGGGCCTTTAGGACAGCCCATAGAACTTCTACTGGATTTACACTATATGGGCTAGTATATGGAAAGACTTGTCATTTACCTATTGAATTAGAACATAAGGCATTGTGGGCTCTTAAAACATGTAATTTTGATGTTAGTTTTGCAGGTAAAGAGAGATTATGGCAACTGGATGAGCTACAAGAATGGCGTTAACAAGCTTATGGAAACTCTTCCATTTACAAAGCTCGAACTAAAAAGTGTCAAGACTAGAGGCTGCGTAACTCTAAAGATTTTCAGGTGGGAGATAGAATATTACTTTATAACTCATGTTTTCATCTTTTTCCAGGAAAGCTTAGGAGTCGATGGTTAGGACCATTTGTGGTCAAGCGGGTTTTTCCCTATGGCACAGTTGAAGTGCATCACCCTGACCAAGGAGATTTCAAAGTGAATGGGCAGCATCTAAAGCACTACTATGGAGACCCATTGGAGGTCGAGGAAAGAGTGCATATGGTGTTTTTCTTGAAAGAATAATCAAGGGAATGAGTCTAGCTAAAAGATTCTGACAAAAAAAAGCAATCTTTTCCTTTTTATTTTTATTTATTTCGCTTTATTTTTGTCTATCTCATTCTTATAATGTACTTTAAGACTATTGGATTTGCTGTTTATTTCTGCTTTACGTTTCATTTAGTGATACCTCTTTGATATACACTGAGGATAGTGTGTTCCTCAAGTGTGTGGTGGGTATCCATTGCCATTATTTTGATTATTTAGACTTTTTTCTGTTATTTTGGCTTTCTCTCTTGAGTTAGTTTAGGATGGTTGTATGCTGTATCCATGCTGATAGAGGATGTAGGATAAGATACTGGATATACTTGATTTATGATTGATTCTATATGCTTGAGTCTTTGATTGTCTTTTGAGCATGTATGATTTAGCCATGAATGGGCAGACATTGTTTCTCATAGTGCATGTTAGAAAGCAGTATTAATGTCTAATGCATTTTTTACTACGGCCGGGTCATATCAGTGTTGCTTGATTATTTTTCAAATTGTTCAATTTTGATTTAGGATGTTGATAATGCAATTTTCATGCACTTCTTGAATGCTAATTCATATAGAAATATTTGAGAATCATATGCAATTTAGCCACACTTCAAACGTGAGATTTGAGCCTAAGATAAGCATTCATTATAAATATGCTCTGAATTCTTTTTTTTAAGTGTGTATTTCACTTGATTGTGTCTCTAGAACTTTCTCTGTAATACTTATTGAAGTTACATGAACTTTTGAATATTGGATGATTTGGGCAACTTAAGATGCACTATTTTTGGCCAAAAAGCCTACCACATGTATCTTCCTTAGTTAGCCACTATTGAGCCTTGACTTTTCCTTCATCACTTACATTTTACACCTCGTATTTTCTTTCTGTACATTGTCTTCTTTCTTCACCCCATTTGCTGAAATTTGTGTGGTTTATTCTTTATACAGGGATTAAAATGTATTGCCTTAATTGGTTATAGTACACTAAGTTCTTTTTATCATTCTAGATGCTCCCTTCAATCCAAAAGGGCAAGCATGCAGACTACATAAAAAAAATGAAATGAAAAAAAAGAGAGGAGATAATAATAAGAGTATTCTATCTGTTGATATTGTATTCTTTAAGCATCACCAACTTCATTTACAACTTAGTCAAAATTGTTATTTTTTGCATTTGTTGTATTTAATCCTTTAATCCTTCATGATGCTTAAATTGCATGAATTTTCATCATATATGTCACTTTTACCAAAACAATTTCTTCCCTACCTTCACCTTAACCTCATTACAACCCCGTTAAGACCACTTGATTTTGGTATTCAAATTTTTAGCAATAGCGAAGATGAGATTTATGAGCAAGCATATAGTAGGCATATTCTTGTGAAGTTACTTGAGGGATTTGTATCTTACTAGTATACACTTTGAGTGATTTAAGAAATCTCTTAGAGGCATTGATTCTTAAATAATTGACATTGAATTGGTGGCTAAGTTGTGTATGCATCGTTATTATCTCCATTTTGTGTCACGATTTTGCAACTTGATCTATGATTAAGTTCTATAGGGGATGTGTTAGGCATTATTAACTGTGGACTAGGTATGGACTTTGAGAAATTTTTGCTATTTGTTTGAGGACTAAGTTAGTGTTTCCTTGAGGACAAGCAAAGACTTAAGTGTGGGGTGATTGATATGTCTTATTTTACACAATTTTACCTAATATTTTTTGTCCATTTTATATGTATTTTTTGTATTTTTATCCTAAGAATGAATTAAATTTGTACTTTATTACATTTCAGGAATTTTATTGAGTCCTCATCAGCAAATGGAATAATTTTGGCTTGAAAAGTCTTTAGAGCACTCAAAATGGGCTATCTGGGCCAATTTTATTTATTGGGCCGAACTATTGCCCTTATTGGGCCTTGAAAGTGTGTGGATCGGGCTTGAATGAAGAGGACCACGTGAAGAGACCCAGGTAGCATGCAATTCAGGGTGGAACAGTGAAATTTAGAAGAGAACTTAAGTAGTAGCGTGCACACGAGAGAAATGCGCGACCGAGAAGGGCCCGTGAATTTCGACTAGTAGTGGTGGCGAGCGAATCTCCAGTGACCTAAGGACGACGAGCGAGACACTGCTGTCGACCTGAGCCATCAAATCACAGCCGTTCGTGGCCTTTTTTGCTCATGACCCGTGAGACATGAGCCAACCTGGTTCATGACCAGAGAAAGAACACTCCATTCTGCGCCATTTTTCGGCTGACCCATCTCCCGTGGCTGCCCCTACGACTTCAGGCAACTCATCCACAACCTCCTCGAAGCTCACTGGCCACCGTAGTGTCCCAGATCGACTGACCCGAGAGCTTATATCCTGGAGCAATTTGCGACTTGTCTGACGTCGTTCGCCCAAGCTACCATTAGAAATCGTCCGTCCTTCTGTCGTGCGATGCCTTTCCTACAACCTTTCACTGCATCTCTGATGGTATGTGGAGCCATTTTTTGTTGGGTACCCGCGACCCGCGACTTGACCCATTTGCAACCCGTTGGACAGATTTCAAATTGTATTCTTTGATCCTTTTCCTGCAGCTTTTCGGTGACTATTCTGCACTATTCCATCTGACGTTCGAGAGAAGAGGGACGTATATAGTTTTTGCACTATTATTTCTCTGAATTATGAATTTTTTGGATTATTGGATAATGTTTATGTGTAACTAAACTTGTAAAACCCATTGGGGTCTGAACTATGTTGGTATCCTGAGTTTAATTTGCATGGATGATTGAATATTGGTTATGTGATCTCTGTTACTGTTATGAATGAATGTTTATGTTTTCATTGACAAGACATTGTAATGGAAGCCCTTTATATTTCTTTTAATAATCAACGGATTTTAATTGAAATTGATTATTAAAAGAAATTGGACACCTAATTGTAATGGATAATTTGTTATTTCTTAGTAATAAATTGCTAGATTAAGAAGTAATGACTCTTAATATTAGTGAATTAGACTGATAATGATGATCTAAAATCAATCGTTAGGAAGAACCAGCCAGTGGTAGATTTTAGGTTTAAGAAATTCATTGAGACCGATAGAGAATTTGAATTAGAATTAGAATGCACTCACAGGTAGCATAATCAGATTCAGTCATCCATTATCTTTTATTTGTTTGCCAACCAGCGTAGGTTCCTTAATGGATTTTCATTTCTTGCTTCTATATATTTTCTTCTATTCCTTGTCGCTGTTAGTTTATATTGCTTGTAGTTAGACGTTAGTTTAGATAAAAATTAATCACTTTAATTGCTAGGCTAGATAATAGAGAACAAGTAGTAACTCTGGGCTTTTTTGTTCCCAAGGAATACGACCTTGATACTTAACATTGCACTAGGCTGCATTGATATGTTCACTTCCTTAAGTGTAGTTTCTTAGGTAGCCTTGGCAGCACACGCATCAAGTTTTTGGCACTGTTGCTGGGGATTGTTTGTGAAAACTAGAGTGAAATTGCTATTTGTTACTTTAGCCACTTTTATCTATTTATTTTGTTTTTGTTTCTAGTTAGTTGTTTGTTTCATTTCATTTGTTTTGTTTTTGTTTCAGTTAATGGTATTTCTCTATTTTGTTTTATTTTTGTTTTGATTTGTTACTCTTTAATCTAGTTGTTGGGCTGTGTCTTTGTCATTGGTTTCAAGTAATTTATAACCATGGATTCTTTATTAGTCTTGGCTACTCAAATAAAAAGGGAGCTTCTGATTAAGGAAATTTATTATTCCCTGATAGAATAGGCAGCACAAGTTGGTTGTGAGTTCTATGGTGGCCCGTATTACGGTGTCAATTTAATGCGAAAGGCATGTTTGCTAACTCCTCTTCTTCATTTTCTTCTCACAATGATTTTGCTGATTTCGAACAGGTAGATTATATAGGGAATGCCCCAAGTCAACAACACGATCCTTGCAGCAATACATACAACGCTAGGTGGATGAGCTATCTAGATTTCAAATGGAGAAACGACGCTACCCAGAGTTCACCTGATTTTTAATGGCTACACCAACAGCAACTCCAACAACAAATCACTCATGATCAATTTCCTCAAGTACAAGAGGAGCCTTGTCTTGAGGAAATGCTCATGAAATTTGTTTCCAATACGAACACAATCATTAGAAATCATCAGGCCTCCATTCAGAACCTAGAATACCAAGTAGGCCAGATTTTTAAGATGTTGGCTGAAACAAAGCCAGAGACGCTCCCCTGCACCATAGAGTTTGAACCAAGGGAGCACTATGATGTTATCACTCCGATATCTGGTACGCAAGTATCTGACCCTTTACTATTAACTGATGACTATACTATTGAACAAGATGTGCCAGTCAGTAAAGAGTCAGGGCTTGAGGTGAATGGGCTGGTGAAAATAGAGGATAGGAGTCCTATGAGGTAATATTGCCCACCTATTCCATACCCTACTAGTTTGATGCAGGAAAAGGATTATTCTGACTCAGCTACTTCTTTAAGACACTATTTAGATTGTGATGATCGTATTTGTCCTGTGGATGTCTTAAATGATGTTGTTAAGTCTGAATTGCAGGAATTATTGCTTAATAACCCTTTACAGGTAGCATTGTAGGGATATGAGTTGTCCAACGAGAAAGTGTTGGAACAACTAGCTAAATTGCTGGCTACTGAGCCTAGCAATTTTATTGAGCTTAGCAGCTACACTGATCGTTCTGTTTCTTTTAAGAGGTCAAAAGTACAAAAGGTGAAACCGTTCAATTGTATGAGGGGGAGAAGCTACAAATGATTATAACAACTGACTGGATCCCTACTGAAGGGGATGTAATGTTGGCATCTCTCAAAGACCATCTCAGGGCACCTGTTTTCAAGATTCCTCCACCTCTCCCATTCCCACCAGAGTGGGACAAAACTTAAATAATTTTTATTTTATTTTATTTTATTTCATTTCATTTCATTTTCTGCTAATCTTGACTTTGAGACTTTGAGATTTTCTGTTTGTTTATGCTTTATGTTTTTAATTTGGGATACCAACTTGGTTGTACACTGAGGGTAGTGTGACCCTCAAGTGTAGGGTGGGTATATGTTGTTGATTTTTTTGTTTCTTTTTCTTTTGGGATACCCTTTGGCTGTACACTAAGGACAGTGTAATCCTCAAGTGTGGGTGGTGTGCTTCTATTGTTTTGAATCCTTTTTCCTCTGCAAGTTCAAGATGTTGCATATTGATGCTCCTTTTTGCTAATGCTGTATTTGAGCTGATAGTATATCTAGGATAGGATACTTGATTTTGCTTGACTATTTGCATTTAAGTTCTGTTTATCTTTGAAACCTTTATAACTCAGTTTATGAATTGGCAGAAATTGTTTCCTTTAATTCATGTTGTAAAAACAATTAGTGATGTTTAATGCATTATCTCAGTCGGGTCATACCAGTCACCCCAGTCGGGTTTACAAGTGGTATTTAATTATTTTTCAAATTGTGAAAATTTTGATTTAGTGTGTTGATAATGCAAATTTCTTGCACTTCTTAACTTACAATTCAGCTGAAATTTTTTTTTTAAAACCATATGCCATTGTACCACACTTTAAATGTGAGCTTTAACCCTATTTTGAGTATTCATTACAAGTATACTCTTGATTTTCTTGTTTGAGTGTGCATTTTGCTTGATTTTGCCTCTAGCACTTGCTCTGTAATGCTTGTTGAAGTTGCATGAATTTTTGAATATCAGGAAATGATTTGGCCAACTTAGGATACACTTCTTTTGGCCAAAAAGACGACCTTCTGTCTTTCCCTTAGTTGGCCACTTTTGAGCCTTGACATTTCCTTCACTTTTTGCACTTGTACACCTCACATTACTTTTCTCTACATCGTCTTCTTTTTCACCTT
Source organism: Senna siamea (assembly GCA_031216115.1). Classification (NCBI taxonomy): domain Eukaryota; kingdom Viridiplantae; phylum Streptophyta; class Magnoliopsida; order Fabales; family Fabaceae; genus Senna; species Senna siamea. Next base: position 12,321,917 of record CM062355.1, on the reverse strand, counting down.
ATATGTTAGAAATTATGTGATTTACTCATCATATTTGGATTAAATGCACTTTCTTGATTGATAACATTCCACCATCAATCCAAAGTTGTTCATTAGTAAGACTGCAAAAATATATATATGAAAAAAAGAAAAAAAAGAAAGAAAAAAAAGAGAAAAAAAATATTTGAAAAGCGGTCTTTAGTATCTTGTTTATTGGATATGTTATTCCTTGAGCATCTCCTATTTCATTGAAAACTTGGTGAAAATTTCTGTGTTTAGCACTTTGTTGCTTTTAATCCTTTGAGTCTTCACCATATTGAAATTTCATGACTTCTAGCATATCTATCACCTCTTCCCAAAATCTTTCCTCACTTTATCTTAACCACATTACAACCTTGTCAAGATCCTTTGATCTTGGTATTTAATTTTTCGAACTTGTAGAGATAAGATTTATGAGCAAGTATATGGTAGGTAGATTCTTACAAAACAACTTGAGGGATTTGTGCTTTACCATTATACACTTTGAGTGATTTGAGTGATCCCTGTGAAGCCTTGGTTCTTAAATTTTTGTTATTGAATTGCAGGTTAAGTTATATATGCGTTGTTATTATTTCCACACTGTATTAAGGTTATGCAATTTGATTTATAATTAATTTTCACTTTGGATGTGTTTGGCATTATTAACTATGGACTAGATATGACTTTTGAGAAATTATTGTTGTTTGTTTGAGAACTGAGTTGGTGTTTGCTTGAGGAAAAGAAAAAGCTTAAGTGTGGGGTAACTTGATGAGCCTTATTTTATACATATTTTCCTGATCTTAATTGTCCATTTTTTGAGAATTTTATGTAATTTTACTTTCAAGATCACCTAAGTTTGCTTTATTTTTATTTTTAGACATTTTATCAAGTCATCATCAGCAAATAGAGCAATTTTGAGCCTGGACAGTCTTCAAAGCACTCTAAATAGGCCATTTGGGCCAATTTTGCTTATTGGGCCTTAGATTGGGCTGATTTAGGGGAAAAAGGGCTAACCCACGTGAAAACCCGAGCAGGACCCGAGTTCAGCATGAAGAGGGGCAGATTTGAACAGTACCAGAGCATACCCATCATGAATCCATTATCCAGCATCGTGTGAAGAGATCCATGACTTGAACTAAACCACATCGCGCGAGAGAGAGGCAGGAGAAGCCATGTGTCCACCGCCGTCGAGGGAGGTCGAGCAGCGACCGGAGAGGCTCCACGGATGGTCCTCTACTACTTTGGTCATCAGAGGCGCTCGTTCCTGGCGTCTGTAATATGAGGGAGAGAGAAACTAGAGTGAGGACCCAATTCCCAACCTGTGTGCAAGGAGCTCGATCTAGCCGTTTCTGCACTATTCGCCGATGTTTTGCTGCAACGCTAGCCTGTCCGACCATCGCCTATGCTAAATTAATGCCCAAAATGCCAGATCCATGATGGAGGTGACGCGACCTGAGAGGCGTGATCTGGATGTGTTTAACCCTCGGTCTTCCCCAATTGTCTGCTGCCGTCCAGGTGACTAGAAGGGTACAAATCCATCAGGTACCCGAGAACTTGGGGTCTGACTCACGACCCGTGTAGCTTTTAGACAACATTGGATTTGATTTTTTCAGTATTTTTAAGGCAGTTTTTCGATCTTTTTTCGGTGACCATTCTGTATAGAGACCATTGGGCAATTGAGGAGACAGGAATTGCATCAATTTTTACTATTTTTATTTGCTATTTAATTGACTGTCTAATGGGTTATCTGCTGTTAGAATTGTCTACTGTTGTATATATGTGTGGCTGAAATTGTAAAATCCATTGGGGTCCTTGACTATGTTGGATTGTTGTTTAAATTTGCATGGATAATTGACTATTGGTTATGTGATCTTTGTTACTTTTATGAACGAATGCTCATGTTTTCATTGATACGACGTTGTAATGAAAGCTAATTATATTTCTTTTTGAGATCGAGAGATGATAATTGAAATTGGACATCTAATTGTAATGGATAATTAATTTTCGTTTAGAGATGAGGTTAATTAATTGTTGAATTAAGGAGTAGCTATCCTTAATAGTAGTGATTAGAATGATAATGCTGATTTAAAATTTACCATTAGGAAGAACCAGCCAGTGGTAGATTTTAGGTTTAAGAAATTCATTGAGAATGACAGAGAATTTGAATTAGAATTAGAATTCAATCACAGGTAGCATAGCCAAATTCAGTAATCCATTACCTTTTATTTGTTTGCCAACCAGTGTAGGTTCCCTATTGGATTTGCATTTCTTGCTTCCATATATTTTCTTCTGTTCCTTGTCACTGTTAGTTTATTATTGCTTGTAGTTAGACGTTAGTTTAGATAAAAATTAATCACTTTAATTGCTAGGCTAGATAACAGAGAATAAGTAGTAACTCTGGGCTTTCCCATTCCCGATGAATACGACCTTGATACTCACCATTGCACTAGGCAGCATCGATAGGCTCATTTCCTTAGGTGTAGTTGCTTAGGTAGCATTGGCAACACACAGATCACAAACAAACGCAATCCAAGAAGCTTTACCATGCTTTGTGTGATTAGTAAACTCCCAATCAAGGATGCCTTAATCAACTTGGGAGCTAGCATCAACTTAATGCCAACCAACTTGTTTGATAAACTTAGGCTGAGTGAACCAAAACCCATTAGGATGAGCATATAATTGGTAGATAGAACATTCAAGTATCCTAGGGGTATAGTAGAAGATGTAATTGTGAGAGTTAATAAATTCATATTTCCCATGGATTTCATGGTGATAGACATAACAGGTGAGAGCAACATACCACTGATCTTAGGAAGACAATTCCTCGCAACATCTAGAGCTCTTATAGATGTTTGCGATGGAAAGTTGCAACTCAGAGTAAGGTATGAGACAGTCACCTTTAACCTAGCTAACTCCATTTGACAATCCATGGATCACGATGATACTGTCTACTCAATGGATGTCCTAGATGATGAAATAGAAGCATATTTACAAGAATTCCTATTGAGTGACTCTTCTCAAAAGGCTCCACTAGAAGATGATGGTTTGACAAATGAACAGGTGTTACAATGATTGCGAAGTTTATTAGATGAGGAGCCTAGTAACCCTGTCCCAGCTAAACCAAATAAATATACAAACCATATCCTTTCCTTAGACAGGCTAGAAGAAAAAGAGGTAACACTTTCAATTGAGGACCCTTTAGTCTTAGAATTAAAAGAGTTACCTAAACATTTGAATTATGCCTATTTGGATAAAGAAAAAAAGCTGCTAGTAATTATAGCAGCAGATTTAACTCCTGAAGAGAGGGAGATGACCTTAGCCTCTCTTAGAAAGTACCCTCGAGCTTTTACATATAAAATCTTAGATATTCCTAAGATAAAACCTATCTACTACTTTCATAAGATTTTGATAGAAGATAGCTATAAGCTGGTGGAACAGCCACAAAGAAGTCTAAACCCTAATATGAAGGAGGCAATGAAGAAGGAAGTAATCAAACTTTTAGATGCAGGTTTGATCTAACCCATTTTTGCTAGCTCTTGGGTTAGTCCTGTGTAGATAGTGCCAAAGAAAGGAGGCACTATAGTAATAAAGAATGAGAAGGATGAGCTAATATTGACAAGGACGGTAACAGGTTATCGAGTTTGTATTGACTACCACAGATTAAATGCTGTAACGCAAAAAGACCATTTTCCCCTTCCATTCATTGATCATATGCTTGAGTGACTAGTAGGTAACATGTTTTACTATTTCCTTAATGGATTTTTAGGATACTTTTAGATACCTATTGCTCCTGAGGACCAAGAGAAGACTACCTTTACCTACCCTTATCGAATATTTGCATAAAGGAGAATGCCCTTTGGATTGTGAAATGCACTTGCCACTTTTCAAAGGTGCATGATGGAAATTTTTCATGATATGATTGAGGATTCAATGGAAGTGTTCATGGATGATTTCTCTGTTTTCATCAATTCCTTCACACATTGCCTAAACAATTTAGAACGAATGTTGGCTCAATATGTAGAGGCAAATTTAGTTCTAAACTAGGAAAAATGCCATTTTATGGTTAAAGAAGGAATTGTCCTAGGTGATAAAATATCTCATGCAGGATTAGAGGTAGACAAAGTAAAAATTGAAGTTATTTCAAAGCTTTTGCCCCCTAGCTCTATCAAAGCAATAAGAAGTTTCTTGGGACATGTCAGATTCTATAGAAGATTCATCAAGGACTTCTCTAAGATTGCCAGACCCATGACTCAGCTGCTTGCCAAGGACACACCCTTTGAAATTGATGACAACTGCTTGTAAGCATTTGAGTTACTAAAAGAAAGACTGACCACAGCCCCTATTATAATATCACCTGATTTGGGACTACCCTTTGAACATATGTGTGACACTAGTGACTATGCAGTTGGAGTATTTCTAGGCCAGAGAATTGAAAAGAAATTCCAACTGATATACTATGATAAAAAGAAATTGACTAACACCCAAGAGAATTACACCACTACTGAGAAAGAACTACTTATAGCGGTATAAGCATTTGATAAGTTATGGAGCTAATTGGAATTATCAAAGACCATGGTCTACACGGATCATTTAGCTCTGAGGTACTTATTTTTGAAAAATAATGCTAAACCTAGACTAATCAGGTGGATATTATTGCTGCAAGAGTTTGACATAGAGATCAAAGACAAGTAGGGCGTAGAGAATTTAGCTGCAGACCACCTATCGAGACTAGGGAACCCTAACCTTAAGGCTCTGGATGAAAAGGCTATAAATGACAACTTTTCAAAAGAGCACATAGTGGTAATGCAGGTGTACACTAACCTCCCTTGGTTCTTAGATTACGCCAACTATCTGGTTGCTAGAGTCTTACCAAAGGATATGACAACTCAGCAAAAGAAGAGATTCTTTGCTGAGATGAAATATTCATTTGGTAAGACCCATTTTTGTTTCGAATTTGTGCAAACCAGGTAATTAGAAGGTGTGCATAGGGAAGAGATCAATTAGATCCTAAACTATTGTCACAAAGGACCAACAAGAGGATAGCAAGCAGTCAATCATACTACCAGGAAGGTGTTAGAAGCAGGGTTTTATTGGCCAACTATATTCTAGGACACATAAAAGTATGTCTAGGTTTGTGATGCATGTCAAAGGTCAGGTAATATCTCTACCTGAAATGAAATGCCCCAAACTAGCTTACATGTCGCAGAAATATTGGATATATAGGGTATAGATTTTATAAGACGTTTTCCTTCTTCCTATGGCAATAAATATATTCTAGTAGCAGTTGAATACTTCTCAAAGTGGTCAGAAGCCTAGGTTTTCCCCACCAATGATGTCAGATTAGTAACTAGGTTCTTAAAAAGATTATTTGCTAGGTTTGGCACACCTAGGGCATTAAATAGTGATAGAGCAACCCATTTCTGTAACTATCAATTAGAGAAAGTACTCAAATTCTATGGAGTATCCCATAGAATTACTACACCTTATCACCCACAAACTAGTGGCCAAGTGGAAGTAACCAATAGGGGGTTAAAAATAATCTTAGAAAAAACTATGGGAATAAATAGAAAAGACTAGGTAGCTAAGTTAGATGATGCATTATGGGCTTTTAGAACAGTCTATAGAACATCCACTAGATTCACACCTTATAGACTTGTGTATGGAAAATCCTACCATTTACCTATTGAACTAGAACACAGGGCACTATGGGCCCTTAAGACATGTAATATTGATGTTGTGTCTTTAGGAAAAGATAGACTTTGGTAGCTTAATGAGTTGGAAGAATGGAGACACCAAGCATATGAAAACTCCTCCATCTACAAAGCTCGAATAAAGAAATGGCATGACAAAAGAATACACGACTCCAAGACTTTCAAGTGGGAGACAAGGTACTTTTGTATAACTCACGTCTCTATTATTTTCTAGGAAAACTATGGAGCCGATAGTTAGGACTATTTATAGTTAAACAGGTATTTCCCTATAATGCCATTAAAATCCATGACCCTGATCAGGGAAATTTTAAGGTAAATTGGCACCATCTCTAGCATTATCAAAGAAATCCTCTAGAAGACCAGGTATTATTCCTTCATGACCTGGTAATTAAATGAGTACAGTTAGCGGACTGAGAAAAAAAAACAAAAATATATTTTTTTTCTAATTTTATTATATTGTTCAAAATTTAGTTTAATAGTTAATAACCCTAAGGACAGTGTTTGTCTTAAGTGTGAGATGACTCCTCATATTTGCTTTTTTAGTTTTATTTTTTTTATTATTTTGTTTTTGCTTTACTTTTTTCTTACTTTGATCGTCACATTTCACATTTCAAATAAGTATATCACAATAAGATGCTATCCAATGTGCATTAAAAAGTATATCAGACTATTAATTATCATTTTCTTCAGCATTGCTTTATAATTAAGCCATAACATGGATAAAATATAACGCACACTTACAATCTTGCAAGTCAAACTCTTGTTTTCAATCCATATTAGACCACAAATGCATTTCATAGCTCATATAGAAAAATAGTTCTATGGAACCTAGATGCTCCCTCATCTTGCACCATATTCTACATTGCATACACTCTTAGCCGATAATATAGATAGGAAGACGTGCATGCATTACTTGACTGACAATTTTATTGAAAATTTTATAAATCCTATGAAACCACACCCTATAAATGTGAGGATTTAAGCCAAGAGAGCATTCATTACAAACATGCTCTACATTTTTCTTGTTGAGGGTACACTTCATTTTACTATGCTTATAGAACTTGTTTCATAATACTTGTCAAAATTACATGAATTCTTCAATATCGGATATGATTTGGATAACTTAGGTTGCACCATTATTGACCAAAAAGCCTACCCTATGTGTTTCCCTTAGTTGACCATTATTGAGCCTTGACATTTTCTTCTTTATACAGACACTTACACCCCATATTCCATTCCTTTTTACAATGTCTTCCTTTGCCACCTTATATGTTGAAGTTTGTGTGGTTTGTTCTTCAAATCTAGATTAAAATGCTGTATCTCAATAGATAAGGATTCACTGAGTCTTCCCTTTATTTTGAGGCAGCCCTTCAATCCAAGACTAAATATTAGAAAGATTTCAAGATTACAAAAAGCAAAAAGAAAAAAATATATATGAAGAAGAGAAAAATAAAAGAAAAGAAGAAAAGAAGAAAATGAAAGGAAAAAATAAAGTAAGAGAAAAATTATAAGCATTCTCTGTACTATCTTGGGAAAGGGTATTCTTTGAACTAAAAAGCTTAGTGAAAACTGTGTCTACCACATTTAATCCTTGGAATCTCCTTAGAACCACATGAGTTTTCAACATATCTATATCCCTTTTCTGCCAAAATTCTTCACCTACCTTTACCTTAAACCCCATTACAACCTTGTTAAGACCCTTTAATTATGATATTCAAATTTTCGAAAGTAGTGGAGTTGAGATTTATAAGCAAGCATATGTAAAGTATGGTAGTATGAAATTGCTTGAGAGATTTCACTTCACCTATATACACTTCTAAGCGACATTGAGTGATCTCTATGAGACAGTGGTTCTTAATCAAATAATGAATTGCTTGTTGAGGAAGTGTATTCAATCTAACTATCTCTATTATTAGTGAAGGGCATGAAACACCAAGAATTATGGTTAATATTCATGTAGCATCAAGTTACATAGACTGTGGAGTATGTATTAACTATGAAAAGCTATTATTATTTCTTATACAGTAAATGAAAGTTTGCTTGAGGATAAGCTATAACACCTTATCTCTATGAGGGAGTGGTTCTTAATCAAACAATGAATTTCTTGTTGAGGAAGTGCATTTAATCTAACTGTCTCTGTTATTAGTGAAGGGCCAGAAACACCAAGAATTATTGTTAATATTCATGTAGCATCAAGTTACATAGACTATGGAGTATGTATTAACTATGAAAAGCTATTATTATTTCTCATGTGACAAATGAAAGTTTGCTTGAAGATAAGCTGTAACACGCCATATTCTCTTGATTAGTCTAAATTCATGTTCCTTTAATTAATTGGATAAGTTTGCTATAAAGTGTAACGAATTTTCTTGTGTAACTTAGTGTTTAGAATGAATAAGAACACATTATTACTTGAGGTGCTTGATTTAATTTTTCTTTTCTTCCACTTAGCTAACCAAATTACTAAAAGAGAGAAGAGTATAGCCAATTTGAATATATTCAAGACAAAATGGTGAAGGAAAGAGTGTGACATGAATAGACAAAGGGAATTTGACTTCTCACTCTCCACCCTAGGCTATGTAACCAATGGAAAGAAGGAGGAATGATGTGGGTTTTTAAAATATATATATATCCACACAGCTAGAACAAGTGGAAAATGGAAGAAGTGTGTAGCTTTTAAATAAACAAAGGAAAAATGATAATAGTAAATATATGTGTGAGTACGGTGAAGCAAGAGTGAAAGAGAGGAAAGAGATGTGTGTGACAAGTCTCCTTCCCTTCCCTTGTGTTGCCTTCAATATGCTCAAAGTGGGAAAACTCACGTGTGCCTTGTATGCATGAGTCTTGCATGAGGGGAGTGACTTATGTACGAGGTTGGAGTTAAATATATATATGTGTATGTAGCAAGGTAGCCTCACAAGTTCATAATATAAAAAAATATATATATGCCAATTGGGTAATGACACAAAGCAAGAGAAATTAAGAAGAAGAAAGGCAAGTGCAGCATGCAAAGGGAGGTGGTGTGACCAATTGGGCTAAGGTGAGATTGCAAGAAATGGTTGTACTTAAGGTACACTTGTGGCAAGTAACTAACAATAATTAAGGATAGAAAAAGGAATTGTAATACTAGACCATTATTTTGCCTGTAAATAGTATAGGAAAGGGGCAATTACTAGGGAAAGGATATGTTAAGGACCAATTCATCCCTATTATTTGAAAGGGAGTTTAAATGACAGGCTTGTTGTCTCCTGACCCCCTATGGACGGGTACTTTATATATCCTAGTACAAGTTTACAAAGGATGTAATAGATATTTATTGGACACTTATTGTATGTAATATGAATGTTTTTAATTCTATTGTGATGTATGGTATTTTATTTTCACTGTGCATATGAGATTTGATCTGAGCAAAAGCACCGAATCTAATCCACTTTAATAAAACTTGATGGTATAAATACTCAAACATTAATAATAAAAGGATAAGAATAATGTACCAAACTTATTTGGTTACATCAGAGGAATTGTAATACTAGATAAGGGTGTTACATTATGTTGGTATCAGAGCACAGCTACCTAGGATAGAAACATGGTATAATTCCTCAAGGAAGGGACTAGTTCAGGTTAGTTGGTTGTACCTAGGTGGTTGACTAACTTGTATTTTATTTTGAACTTGAGGAATGGAGTATTAGGTTTGGGAAGATAGAAGCTCCTATTGGTGTTATATTTTATCTGCTTAATAATTTGTTATTGAGACTGATCACCTCGGTAATACTTGTTTTGTAGAGCGATAGTATGGCACTTACATGAAGGAGTAGATCATAGGCTCAAAATGCCGAGGTAAATTTGAATGAGGTTATGCAGACCATAAGGGATATGGCCGAAGCTTTGAGAGCCCAAGCTGCAGTCTTAGTCGAAGCACTTCGTCAAGCTCAAACTGATTGAAGTGAAGATACTCAAAATAGGGCTGAATAGATGAGAAATCATGTTGGTGGAGGCTGAACGAAATTTCAAAGAGCCAGAGCTCCTGTCTTTAATAGTCTGATGAATTCAAAGAAGGTTGAAGAATTGGTGCAGAAGATGAAAGAATTGTTTAAGGTACTGGGGAGCGCTGAACCACAAAAAAGTCTCTTTCGCCACATATCAATTAGAGGGTGAGGCTAAATATTGGTGGAAAGGAATAAAGCAATTAATGGAGGTTCAGGGAACCCAATCACTTGGGAGAAGTTCAAGGATGCCTTCTTGGAATAATATTTCCCCCAGAGTGAGAGGAATGCGAAGGAGGGGGAATTTATGCAGGTTAAACAGGGTGGCAGACCATTTGAAGAGCATTTCGCCAGGGTTGAAGAGTTATCAAAATTCTCTTCATACCTAAAGTGGAGACCAGACGGGGCATGGAAAGTCATACACTTGGAGAATAGTTTAGACCCAGAATTGTATCATGAGGTGGCATCCCAGGAGATCAGGGACTACCCAACATTGGTCAACAAGTGTCATATAGCCTTTAGCTCTCTAACAGCACTAAAGAAGCAAAGGTAGGAATTTGGATCTCTCAAGAGAAAGAACCCATCTAGATTTAATAGGGGCTAAGACCGTAAGTTTTTGAGGAATCATGCCAGGAAGAAGCCGATGAATGCTCTAACTTCTCAGACTAACTATTCGAAATATGGGCAGAACTATAGAGACAAACCTTGTATGATGGGTCAGAACGTGTGCTGCAGATGTGGGAAGCCAAGGCATATCTCCTGGGTTTGTCCTACCTTGAAGAAGCCAGAGGACACCCAAAGACCTTTTACCAAGGGAAGGGTGTATACCTTAAAGGGTAAGGAAGTGGTCTAATCTGAGGATATGATGAAAGGTACATACTTTATTAATGATATCCCTTTAATTGTATTGTATGATTCTGGCACCACCCATTCCTTTGTTTCAATAGACTGTGTTCAGAAATTGACATCACCAATAACCACCCTGCCTTATGAGCTTTCTATAGCAGTCCCTACTAATAAACATGTGTCTACTTTATTGATTTTCTTGAACTATTCTATTGTGGTTGAAAATATAACCTTCCTTGTAAACCTTATCTATTTACCCATGATTGAACTATATATCATCCTTGGTATGGATTGGATCTCTTCAAATAATGTCATCTTAGACTGTTTAGATAAGTCTGCGACTTTCATAGATACTAAACTAGTAAATGCAGGGATTGAGAGGAAAAACCAGAGAATGGGTTTCTTGTGTTCCTCAAAAGTAGAAAGTCAACATAAGTTAGAAACCCTTCTTGTAGTCAAGGAATTTCCTAATGTGTTTCCAGAAGAGATTACAAGTCTCCCACTAAAAAAAGAAATAGAGTTTTTCATAGACTTAGTTCCTGGGGCAGGACCAATTTCCATAACACCCTATAGGATGTCCCTAATGGAACTAAATGAATTAAAGGTGCAAATAGAGGACCTCTTGGCAAAATAATTTATCAGACCCAATGTGTCCTCATAAGGGGCATCAGTATTATTTGTCAAGAAGAAGGATGGGAGCATGAGGATGTGTATAGATTATAGGCAGCTGAATAAGGTGACTGTGAAGAATAAGTATCCTCTCCCTAGGATCGATGACTTGTTAGACTAATTAAGAGGGGTCACTACCTTTTTTAAGATTGATTTGAGATAGGGGTATCAGCAAATTAGGGTTAAGAATGAGGACATACCTAAGTTTACTTTTAGGACTAAGTATGGGAACTGTGAATTTCTCGTGATGCCCTTTGGCCTGATGAAAGCTCCAGCTATTTTTATGGACTACATGAACTGCATCTTTAGACCCTGCCTTGATTAGTTCGTAGTAGTTTTTATTGATGACATATTAATGTATTCTAAAAATAGATAGGAGCATGAACAACATTTCATGATAGTGTTGTAAGTACTTAGGGAGAAACAGCTATATGCTAAGCTAAAGAAGTGCGAAATTTGGCTAGATGAAGTGAAATTCCTGGGGCATGTAATTTCTAAAGAGGGTGTGTCAGTGGATCCCAATAAGATTGAAGCATTAATAAATTGGGAAAGACCTACTAATGTGACTAAAATCAAAATTTTTTTAGGGTTAGCTAGATACTATAGACGGTTCATTCAGGGATTTTTACAAATAGTGATGCTTATGACTAAGCTGACTCAGAAGGATGTTCCATTTGTGTAGGACACAAAGTGTGAACAAAGTTTCGAAACTCTAAAGGAGAAGTTGACTATTGCACTTGTCTTAATTATCCCCGACCCTTTAGAGAAATTTGAATTGTACTGTGATGCATCTAAGAAGCGGTTAGGATGCATCTTGATGTAAGAAGGAAGAGTAGTAGCCTATGCTTCTAGGCAGTTAAGATCGCATGAGAGAAACTATCGTACCCATAACCTAGAATTGGCAGCCATAGTATTTGCCTTGAAGATTTGGAGACACTACCTTTATGGGTCTAGGTTTGAGGTATTCAGTGGCCATAAAAGTCTCAAGTACCTCTTTGTTGAATATGAGGCAAAGGAGGTGGATGGAATTCATTAAGGACTATGATTTCGAATTGAAGTACCATCCAGGCAAGGCAAACATCATGGTAGATGCATTAAGTAGGAAGTCTCTCCATGTAACTCGACTAATGGTGAGTGAAATAGACATAATAGAGAAATTTAGGACCATGAGGTTGTCTACTCTGGTGTTAGCTAATAAAATCTGCTTGAGTGAATTAAGAATTGCGAACCCTCTTAGGGCCCAAATCTCAGAAGCTCAGAAGGGTGATGAATTCCTAGAGTCTCTAAAGGATTCGAAGGAATTCCTAAGAGAGGCAGATGGAATGGTAACCTTATAGAATAGAATTTATGTTCCTAAGGTAAGTGAACTAAGGGATAAGATATTAGAGGAAGCTCACCAAAGTAAGTACACTTTCATCCTAGAGACGCTAAGATGTATCAAGATTTGAAGGAGAGGTTTTGGTGGCCAAGTATGAAGAAACAGATAGCGAAGCACGTAGCTAATTGCCTAGTATGTTAGCAGGTAAAGATTGAGCACCAGAAGCCTGCTCGGTTGTTGCAACCCTTAGAAATTCCTGAGTAAAAGTGGTATAAGATTTCAATAGATTTCGTGGTAGGTTTACCTAGAACTCAAACAGGGAATGACGCTATTTGGGTAATAGTGGATATGTTAACTAAGTCTGCTCATTTCTTACCCATTAAGATTAACTACTCTTTGGATAAATTAGCATGACTATATATTCAGGAGATAGTAAGATTTCATGGTGTACCCATTAGCTTCGTCTCTGATAGGGATCCCAAATTTACCTCTAGGTTTTGGAAAGCTCTATAGGAAGCCTTTGGGACTAGATTGAGTTTTAGTACAGCCTATCATCCTTAAACAGATGGATAGATAGAGAAAACAATTCAAACTTTAGAGGATATGCTAAGGGCTTTTGTTTTAGAGTATTAAGGAAACTGGGAAAGGAGTCTACCATTAATTGAATTTTCTTACAATAATAGTTTCCACTCTAGCATAGGTATTGCACCCTGTGAAGCCCTATATGGGAGGAAGTGTAAGTCCCCATTATATTGGTATGAAGTGGGTGAGAGGAAACTGTTAGGACCTGAGTTAGTACAATAGAAAGCTGATCAAATTAAAATGATCAGGGAGAAAATGGCCAAGGCTCAGGATAGACAAAAGAGTTATGTTGATAAAAGAAGACCCTTAGAATTTGAGGAAGGGAACCATATTTTTCTAAAGGTATCCCCGACTATTGGTATTGGTAGAGTTATGAAGTCCAGAAAGCTAAGTCCCAGATATATTGGACGTTTCCAAATATTAAAGAGAGTGGGTCTATCAGCATACCAGATAGCCCTACCCCCACATTTGTCAAACCTTTATAATGTTTTCCATGTCTCCCAGCTCAAAAAATACATACCTGATCCCTTACATATACTTAATGCCAGTACTTTACAATTAAAGGATAATTTAACATATTAGCTAAAGCCTATACAAATCATCGGTACAGAGGTCAAGACCCTAAGGAATAAGGCCATTCCCCTGGTAAAGGTCTTGTGGGATCACACATCACCATAGGAAGCCACCTGGGAAAGAGAGGAGGACATGCTCAAAGCATATCCAAAATTATTCTCATGAGGTATGAATAAATTTTGAAGACGAAATTATTTCTAAGGAGGGGAGAAATGTAACACCCCATATTCTCTTGATTAGTCTAAATTCACGTTCTCTTAATTAATTGGATAAGTTTACTATAAAGTATAATGAATTTTCTTGTGTAACTTAGTGTTTAGAATAAATAAGAACACTTTCTTACTTGAGGTGCTTGATTTAATTTTTATTTTCTTCCACTTAGCTAACCAAATTACTAAAGGAGAGAAGAGTATAGCCAATTTGAATATATTCATGAGCAAATGGTGAAGGGGAGAGTGTGACACAAGTAGACAAAGGGAATTAGACTTCTCACTCTCCACCCTATGTCATGTAACCAATGGAAAGAAGGAGGAATGATGTGGGTTTTTAAAATATATATATATATCCACACGACTAGGACAAGTGGAAAATGGAAGAAGTGTGTAGCATTTAAATAAACAAAGGAAAAATGATAAAAGTAATTATATGTGTGGGTACAGTGAAGCAAGAGTGAGAGAGAGGAAAGAGACATGTGTGACAAGTCTCCTTCCCTTTCCTTGTGTCGCCTCTAATGTGCTTAAAGTGGGAAAACTCACGTGTGCCTTGCATAGATGAGTCTTGCGTAAGGGGAGTGACTTACATACGAGGCCGAAGTTAAATATATATATGTATGTGTGTATGTAGCAAGGTAGCCTTACAAGTTCATAATATAAAAAAAATATGCCAATTGGATAATGACACAAAGAAAGAGAAATTGAGAAGAGGAAAGGTAAGTGTAGCGTGTAAGCGGAGGTGGCGTGACTAAATGGGTTAAAGTGAGATTACAAGAAATGGCTGTACTTAAGGTATACTTGTGGCAAGTAATTAACAATAATTAAGGATAGAAAAAAGAACATGAAGTGCAGCACGCCACCATAACCAAAGAGGAAAGATGAATTGAGTTAAGAGGGACACAGGAGAGCATTCGTGAAAGAGGGAGAGAGCAGCATGGAAATGGGGCTGTACTTAATTACACATGAGGTACATGAATTCATCTTCCTTCCCTTCCTTCCTCCCTTCAACGTGACCAAGTGGAATTACCAAAAAGTGGAAGCAATGTGAGGTGTACTAAAAAGTACATGTGCAGCCATGATTAAATAAAAATAATGAAAGATGAGAATAAAGTACGACTTCCCTCTTCCTTTCCATTAACGTGCCCGAGTGGCTAACCTAAGATTGCAAGGAAATGCAAATTGTACTTAAAAGTACACTTAGTGTAATTAAAAAACAATAATCAAGGATGGAAAAAGGGACACACACGACATGGCATTTGCTAAGAAGGGGAGTGCAGCATAAGGTTCAAGGAAAATAAAATGTTTGGTAAGGGGATTAAGTAACACAAAAATTTTAAGAAAAGTAGGTTGCACTTAAACTACATGTAAGCTTATTAACTAAGAATAATAAAAGAAAGAGAGAGAGAAGGTAGCATTTTCCTTGAGCCGACATAACAAATTACAAAAGGGAGAGGGAATAAGATATGATATGGCAATACCACTTGGCAAAGGAGAGAGAGAGAGGGCAGCGTGAGTCTTTAGGAAATACACAAAAGTTTTGTGAGGAGGGAAAGAGCTAAGTTTACAAAGGAAAGAAGAAGCAAGGAAGTAAGGGGAGATTCAAAGGAAGAGTCAAGATGATCTCATCTTAGTTCATCATTGAGGTAGGTTACCAATTCTTAAAATTTTGTTCCACGGTTTAGTAAATATATTCACCATGTTTTTACAAGCTTTCATGGAACATTATTTTCTTCCCTACAGTCTTGATGATATGAATGTCATATTGGCTAAGCTTGTAATGTGAATTAGTTATGCTGTAGATGTGATAAAGTGTATGTTGCCATTTCCATGAAAGAACTATTGTTGGTAAATTTCAGCTTGCATAATGAAAAATTCTAGCATGAGATAGGGATGAAATATTGCATTCTTGAATGGTTAATATATGTGTGAAGTTAGAGACACCTACATGAAGGATTTTAGTATGAATTTAGTTTAAAAATTAAAATGTTTTTCTTGTTGGTATACTAAACCCGAAAATGGCTTTTTTCAAGATATGAATTTTCTTGCTCGAAATTGTTTAAGTAATATTACAATTTGGTTTGGCTAAGGGAAAGAAAGAAATTATGATAAATTAAGATATAGAAAATTTGGCTTTGGCTAATACAGATTTACATTAGCATTGAAATATAAGAATTGAGAAGGGTATGTAACCTTAAACTAGCATGTAGTATGAATCAAGAAAGTACCCTAGAATTTAAGGCATGATCTCATTAAGTGTAAATTATAGTAAGGTGGGAGAAATTTAACCATGTGGCATGTAAAACCTTAGGGGATTATTGACCTATCATAATGGCCAAACACAATTTTTCCCCCATTTAGTTATAGTAGTCGAATGCTTACGCAAATGATAATGACTTATAAAATGTCTTTTAATGGCTAAAGTCAAGGGAAAATGAGAAATTTAAAATTAAAGGAAGGGTGAATGCAATTTATTCCTATTTATGCCATTAGTGTTCTTGTGTTGAAAATTTAAGAGATTATGGATGGTTAATTTAAGACCACATACCAATAGACATTTGGAACATAATTAATTTGTAAAGGTGGCCAAGTGTCAATATAGTGCCCAAGTGTGCACAATTAATTTATCAAGGTGCCCAAGTGTCCACAAGGTGCCCAAGTGTGCACAATTAATTTATCAAGGTGGTCAAGTGTCCACATAGTGTCCAAGTGTGCACAATTAATTTATAAAGGTGGCCAGGTGTCCACATAGTGCCCAAGTGTGCACAATTAATTTATAAAGGTGGCCAAGTGTCCACAAGGTGCTCAAGTGTGAACAGTTAATGTATAAAGGTGGCCAAGTGTCCACAAGATGCCCAAGTGTGCACAATTAGTAAGGTAAGTTTCCAAAATGAAATGCATAAATGATTATTGTTTATTGCAGTTTTAACATACATCCCATGAAAAGATGTTTTACTTATAAAGGAATATCTACCTTTATCACATTGACATTTCCAATAGTCATGCAGTGCTTGCCAATTTGTATTTATGAATAAGGCTATGTTTTCAAATACCGAGAATGTTGATGTAAATGTTTTGGTTCTTGCACCCTGGTACATATTAGTAGATTTTAAAATGATGAATTGTTAAGCTATTGGGAAATTTGTGTTTCTCATTTGTATGCTAATATGTATCAGATGCAGACGTTTAGCAGTGCCGGGGAAGATAGGAGTTCTTTTTGTCAAAAGCATTTTTTTAATTCCTTATTTTATAGTCTTAATTCTGCATAATGTTTTGGATTAGAGTTACGACCATTATTTTGGGTGTAGATAGTATAGGAAAGGGGCAATTACTAGGGAAAGGATATGTGAAGGGCCAATTCATCCCTATTATTTGAAAGGGAGTTTGAGTGACAGGCTTGTTATCTCCTAACTCCTTATGGACGGGTACTTCATATATTCTGGTACATGTTTACAAAGGATGTAATATAAATTTATTGGACACTTATTGTATGCAATATGAAAGTTTTTAATTCTGCTGTGATGTATGGTGTTTTATTTCCACTGTGCATATGAGATTTAATTTGAGAAAAAGAACCGAACCTAATCCACTTTAATAAAACTTAATGGTATAAATGCTCAGACGTTAATAATAAAAGGATAAGACCAAACTTATTTGGTTACATCGGAGGAATTGTAGTACTAGATAAGGGTGTTACACAAGCAAAAGCTTAAGTGTGGGGTAATGTGATAGGCACATAATTATACATTTTTATTTGATAAATTCTACTCACTTTAGGAGTATATTTATGTGTTTAATGTATAATTACCCGTGTTTCCACCTTGTTTTCATGTTATCCAAGCTTTCTCTAAATATAAAGTAGTTTTGAAGCAAAATGGACCAAAACCAAGTGTTTAAAGGCTCAAAGCACCTCAAAATGCATCTTGTAGCAAGGCCAAGCATGAAGTCTTCTAGAACAACCCCTACCACACGACCATGCTACCTTAGATGTTCTAGAACATGCCCTTCCACACCTTAAAGACATCTTGTGCACCTTCCTACATGATCGTAGTAACCATTTCCAATTAAAAGAAGGTCAAAAACACACCAATGAGGCTATCTTCTAAAACACGACTAATAACATGGCTGTGTCCATTCACCACGCCACCACATGGCTGTACCATTTTTTAGGCAGCCACACGACCGTTTGGTAGCTTAAATACAAAACCCTTTTGCTTATAAATAGGAGAATCCATAAGGAGGAGAGGCATCACTTGAAGGTGTTCAAAGAGAGAGGAAAATCGAGAGCACTTAGAGAAGCTTAGAGTGTGACAATCCTTGCTAATCTTTGGAGCTTAACACTTCAATTCCCTTGTCTCTTCACAAAGGTCACAAGCCATGAAGATTCATTCAAGAATTGAAGAAGGAGATTGGAAAGCATCAATAGACAACTAGAAGCATAATCAAGGAGTTCAGAGTCAAAACTAGTCATCCAAAACTCAACAGATGAGGATGTTTTTATTTCCATTTTGTTCTTCTTCCTTTGTTATAATTTTTTTTATTAATGAACATGAGTAGCTAGATTGATAGAACCCAATTGGGGTTCTTAAACTATGTTGATATTTTGATTTTTTCATGGTTGAATTATAAATTAATTTTTGTGATCTTCCTCTAGTTAAAGAATAATTTAGTTTTCATTACGAGACGTCATAGGGAAAAACTGTCTAGATTCCTCTCAAAAACTCTAACCGTTGATGTTTGGAATTGAAAAACTAACTAGAGAGAATAGTCGATCTCCGCTTGGACCTAGAGGTTAACGACTGCTGGGTTAAGAGAAATTCCTAATAGTGGTAAATTAGAGCACTACTGCTGATCTACACTTGATCTTTAGACCCAAATAGCCAATGGAAGACATAGGTTTTATAAATCCATCGAAACCAATAGAAAATCTGGATTTACTATATTATTCACCCACAGGTAGCATAATCAATTTTCATAATTCACCATCTTTTGTTTACATATCACATAGTTTATGAGCCCAATGGGTTGGCTTTTCTGGAAACTTGATAATTCACTATCTTAACACTTGCCCCACCTTCTTTCTGTAGCCATAGTAGTAGTAGGTAGAATTAGTTTGATTAAAATCACCATTTGTCTTAGGTTAGATAACAACAAGTAAATAGTAACTCTAGGCTTTCCCGTTCTCATGGGATACGACCTTGATACTCACCATTGCACTAGGCTACACTGACAGGTGCACTGCCATAAGGTGTGGCTACATATAGTTCATTGGTAGGACACCAGCAGTCAACTTTCAGGTTCTGGCAGTTGGCTGCTAGCATTCAAAATTAGTTTTTGGGTAGACAAAGAACACGACAATTGACTTCTAGAGGCTAGAAGTTAGTTGCTAGTGTCTTATCTGCCATAAAGCCCAATGCTAAACCTAGATTTTTCTTAAGCTATGTACTCAAAGTCAACATTTAGACATCATATAACCTCTATAAAAGACCCAAAACTCAACTTAACATTCCTAAAAAATAAGATTAAAACACATTTTCACACTTAGGCATAAGCCCACTTTCACAATCAATGACAAGAATAAATGAGCATATCTATTTAGCAAGCATCATCCAATAGTAGTTAAAAATATAGAGAATGTAGGTTTAAACCCTACACTAAACTCTAAACATTCATAAATCACATTTTTCTAGCAAAAGTAAACATTTCAAAAATAGGGTTTAGGTTGAGTTACTACCTGGATTTCCTGAGCAATGTGTATGTATGATGTGTTTAAATGGTCCTTCTTTTGTTGTAGTAGCAATCCCTAGCCTCAAATCGCCTTTCCTCCTTTAGAAATCTCTCCTCTTTTGCCCTAGTTAAGCTCTTTCTCTCTCTAAAAATGCTAAAGATTTTTTTATGTTAGGGTTTAGGGTTTCTAAAGTATTTAATCTCCTTATTTGCATTCTAGTCCTTGGCCATTTTGTGGCTTTGTCTTCTCTCAGTTTTGCCCTTTTCAATTTGGTCCTTTGTCATACCTGAAATGAATTTTCCTTCCTTTCCACTATGTCCTTACACTAATGCAACTATATGCAATTAATGAAACATACACAAGTATTAAACTTAAATTAACAACTAACAAGCATATCTTAATCATATTACGAGTAGATGTTACATATTGGTTTTGGATTTCTACACTCGGGTTCTCACACATAACGTAGTGAAAATAAATGAATTAAAAATATATGGATATATTTATATGCATTCACATACACACATAATTCCTTTACTAAAGACATATACCTATATATATGTGAGATTATCAACTATTTATCATTCAGGGTAAGGAGGCAACAACCCTGCCACTTATACCCATTTAACAAAAACCTATTAGTGGATAATTCTTATAGTCCTCACATATTAAAATACATATATGCCCTTATTCTTTATACAAAAAAAATGCATCATCTTGATCCTCTCCAAAAATATAATAAGGAATCAGGGTATTAGGCATGTACATTTCACATATTTACATGTCAAAATTTAAAATACCATACTAATCCTGTATATCCACCCCTCCCCGAAGGTGGGGGCGATAGGGGAATGCCTATCACTGCTATCACCCATATCTCCTTTACTAGCATAAAATATCCTAAAAATGGTACATCTACCAACTGGACTTCCACCTCTAGCACTAACTAATATCTAGGCATCTGAAACACACTAGCATTTATGTGAGAATAAATCTCAGTAGCAGAATAACTTGTTTTAAAAACCACAGGTTTGTACCACCGTAATCATATAGAAATACACTACATCCTTTCCATCATCAATTAGGAAATAGTATCTATTGGGATGTGATGCATGATTTATGCATTTATGCCATCATAACCTTATAATATGTACTTATGAATGCATGTATAGTTACATGCACTAGATGTCAACAATATCAAATATATCATTTCATTATATATATTTGTCATGGTAACATGATCATAATCACATATAAAACATGAGTAACGAAAATAATCATATCATAATGGCCAATGCCATATCATATGAGCCATTGAGAGAGTCGCCCAGCGAACAACTCTACGTGCTCTAATAGCACTCATGAATGAGTTTTGAGTTGAGTCTCGTGGCCCTCGACCATCTAGTAGTACAAGGCCTACCCTGTACTATCTGGAGCGTCCCTCAATGGATCCCAAGTACACTATAGTCCCTGTCCTTTTTGACAAATCATTCTACACTTACTCAATGGTTCTTACCAACTCTGGTAGATCATCCTTTGACTAGCAGGGTCGATACCCCTTTGGATACTTCATTTCCCTTTCTTCCCAAAAGGGGCTGGTATAACTCACGAGATCACTGCCACCTCTGACAGATTATGCCTACTTTGCCCTTATAGATCATGAGGCTACAAAATCACTATCCTCACTGATAGATCACATTCCTAACATGCTATTCACAAGAATATGAGAGATCTATTAGAGTTTACTAACTTAGAATTTGTAACCATAAAAATAAATAAAATGCAATTTGGGATAAGATTTCTATGGATTTTAGGGTGGGTTTACCTAGAACACAATCAGGAAATGATGCAATCTGGGTAATAATAGATAGACTACCTATGTCTGCATATTTCTTGCCTTTAAAAAATAAATTTTTCACTAAATAAATTAGCCTAATTGTATATATAAGAAATAGTAAGACTCCATAGAGTTCCCACTAACATAGTATCTAATAGTGACCCTAGGTTTACTTCTAGATTCTGGAGAGCCTTACAAGAGGCCGTTGGCATAAAACTTAGTTTTAATACTGCTTATCATCCACGAACTGATGGGTAGAATAAATGAACCATAAAAACTATATAAGATATGCTTAGGTCATGTATATTAGAGTAGAAAGGGAGTTGGATAGAAATCTACCTTTAGTAGAATTTTCTTACAATAATAGTTTCCACTCTAGCATAGGGATGACTCTTTATGAAGCCTTGTATGGAAAGAAATGTATATCACCCTTGTATTGGTTTGAGGTGGAGGAGAGACATCTATTAATGCTAGAATTAGTTTAGCAAAATATATATTAAATTAAAATGATCAAAGAAAAGATGGCTAAGGCCCATGATAGGCAGAAAAGTTATGCTGATAAAAGGAGAAGGCCACTAGAATTCAATGAAGGGGATCATGTATTCCTTATAGTTTCTCCAATTACTAGTATTGGTAGGGCTATTAAGTCCAGGAAGTTGAATTTGAGATATATTGGACCCTTTCAAATCCTTAGGAAGCTTGGTCTATCCATTTATCATATTGCTTTACCCCTATTGTTATCCAATCTCTATAAGGTATTTCATATTTCTCAATTTCATAAATATCTTCCCAATCCTTCACATATTCTTCATGCTACCACAGTACGATTAAAAGATAATTTAACTTATACTCCAAAACCTTTGAAAATAATTGGTACGAAGGTCAAACAATTGAGGAATAAGACTCTTCCCTTTGTAAATGTATTATGGGATCAATCATCACCATAAGAGGCAAATTGGGAGAAAGAAGCGGAGATGAGAAGAAATTTTTCAAAATTTTTTTGAATAAGTACACAAAAATTTTAAGGACGAAATTTCTTAAAAGGAGGGGAGAAATGTAACATCCACGCCTAATTATCATATGAGAGATGTTTGTTAGCCATTAAATAATTTAATTATTTGTGTACGTTGTATTAGTTTACATATAGTTTCATCAGTGTAGAAATTGAATTAAATGGGAGTGAGCAATTGACTTGAAAGTGGATAGGGACTAAAATGAAAAAGAAAAAATTTTAAGTATGGGAAACATAATTTTAGCCAAAATATTTACTGTAGCTAACAGATTTTTGAAGTTTATCGCCAATGGTTTATGGGGCAAATGATAATTATGTATATAGTTTGAAAATTTACCATTTTGAAGTCGAATGATCAGAGATTAGGATTAGAAGTGTAAGTTTCAGTCTGCTTATATAAGGCCAAAGTCAAACTTCCTCCTTATCCAAATCACTTTTTGAACCTCTAAAGAGAGAGACAGTTTCTACAGAGAGAAGGACAAGGAGAAGGGATCAAACTCCACTTCTTACAAGATTTAAATCCAAAAATTTTTCTAAGAAGGTATCTAGCACACTAGAAAACTTACAAACAAGGATTTAAGGTAGCAAAATGATATGTCTTATTTTACACAATTTTACCTAATATTTTATGTCCATTTTATATGTATTTGTTGTGTATTTTTATTCTAGGAATCACCAAAATGTGTATTTTATTGCATTTCAGGCTTTTTATCAATCTATCATCAGCAAACGAGACTTTTCTGGAGTTAAAGCGGCTATTTTGGGTCAGTTGGGCCATTTTTCTCTTGTTGGGCTAAGCCAAAGCCCTTAATGGGCCTTTGGGGCATGAACCCAAGGGAGGAGGCTGAGCAGCGTGAAAAGGAGGAGAAATTGGAAGCTTGAGAGAGGAGAATGGAGAGGATTGGAATAGTAAGAAACACACACACCCTTCACGAAACCAGAGCGCAATCGAGGGACCCACGGCTCGCCTGACCGGTGTTCTGCTGCGGTGTGACCCCACCTCGACAGCAGGAGATGACGGAGAACCCACCACCACCACCTATTGCCGTCGGACAGCAGCAGAACGGCGAGAAAGGTGCGCGAACCGAGAGGAAAAACTTCTCCACATCGCGGCGTTTTGCTGCGTTTTTTGACCGACCCACCGCCCACTGACGCCTCCTGCAGCTTCAAGTAGCCTAGTCCCACCTTCCGACGGACCATCAGCCGCCGTAACGCGACGGATCGCGCAACCCGAGACAGACCCGAGTGACGCGACCCGACAGCGTTTCGCGACCCGCCCAGCGTCGTTTGCGTCGTAGGCCACCGAAATTCATCCCTCCGTCGTGCGGCGTCCCTCCTGTAACCTTGCGCCGCTGCTCCGGTGGTCTTTGGAGCTATTTTCGTTCGGGTATCCGTGACCCACGATCCGACCCGTTTCTGACCCGACCCGTTTGACCCGCTTTGTTGGACAGCATTGTACTTGATTTTTCAGGCATTTTTCTAGCAGTTTTCCGGTGACCAATTCGTGCAGTAATCATCGAACAATTGAAAAGACAGGATTGCATAAATTTTTTTATTATTTTTAATTGCTGTTTAATTGACTATCTTATGGATTATCTGCTGTTGGATTGTGTGCTGTCTATAAATATGTGTGGCTAGATTTGTAAAAATTCATTGGGGTCCCTAACTGTGTTGGATTCTTTGTTTAAATTTGCATGGATGTTGAATCTAATGTGTGATCTCCGTTACAATTATGAATGTATGTGTTAGAGTTATTTACGAGACGTCGTGGTAATGTTAATTAGATTCCTTTTTGAGATCGATAGATGATAATTGGAATTTGGAAAACTAACTGTAACGGACAATTTGTTATCGCTTAGAATTAAGGTTAATAAATTGCTGGATTAAGAAGTAACGACTCTTAATAGTGGTGAATTAGATAGATAATGCTGATTTAAAATTTGCCATTAGGAAGAACCAGCCAGTGGTGGATTTTAAGTTTAAGAAATTCATTGAGATCGACAGAGAATTTGAATTTGCATTGGAATTCACTCACAGGTAACATAGTTAAATTCAGTAATCCATTATCCTTCGTGTGTTTGCCAACCAGTGTAGGTTCCCTGATGGATTTGCATTTCTTGCCTCCGTGTATTTTCTTCTATTTCTTGTCGCTGTTAGTTTATTATTGCTTATAGTTAGACGTTAGTTTAGATGAAAATTAATCATTTTAATTGCTAGGCTAGATAACAGAGAACAAGTAGTAACTCTGGGCTTTCCCGTTCCCGAGGAATACGACCTTGATACTCACCATTGCACTAGGCTGCATCGATAGGTTCACTGCCTTAGGTGTTGTTGCTAGATAGCATTGGCAGCACGCATCACAAAACAACTTATTCCCTCTAATCTTGAATTCACAATTCATATTGTTGAAATGTGATTTTGATGTTATTTGAAGTAAAAGAGGGATTGAAAATACATTCTTGGTGTTTTTGATTTTTTTGGGTGTTTTAAATTATGACTATACTTATGCAGGCTTAAATAAGATTATGAGAAATGGGTTTTTATCCATGGACGAAAATAAGGTTAAATCCAAGATTTGAGTGAGGTTAAGTTATGTTTTGGGTTATTTTTGTGTGATGGGTAACATGTAGTTGAAATTGAAATAGAAAGAGCAAGAATGAGCATGAAACATAAAAGAGAAATGTGAAAGTATTCCTAGTGTATGTATAGTGGTAGATGGGCTTATGTTGTAATAACCTAGCTAAAAATTAAATAATTGGAAAAAAAATAATTGGAAGCCCTGAGATATTGTTAGGAAGTGATTAAGAAAATTTTTCTAAGCTCGTAGTTTAAATTTGAGAATTTTTCATAATAAAATTTTAACTAATGGAGAAATTTTTTATCTATCTTGGCATACTTAGCAGATAATTTTGGAAGGCTTATGTTACCTTAAAAATTTCGAAATTCCTTCCATATTATCCCATATTCTTGACTAAATCAGAAAATGCATCCAAAATTTGTCTAGAGTAAGGTGAAAAAAGACCAAAATGCCCCTAGATGCCTTAAAAGTCTAAATTTTCTTCCTTCTCGTTCATTTTCTCTCATTCTTGCGACTCTCTCTCTTATTTTCCCTCTCTATATCGTGCGACTTCCCTTCACTGTTAAACTATCACCGCATCGTTGCCTACATTGCGTTATGCCACCATCGGACTGTAGGGCTTTTGTCGACGCCGCCAGTAGCTTTGCCTGACCACCACACCGCTGAACTACAGGGCTTCCCTCCATCGCAAAGCAAAAATCGTGACATTGATCTTTGCCATTTGCACCATTTGGCTGTTGGTGAGCCTCGGGTTTTATGCTCTAGTCGATGTCGAAGCTGCCTACGACCTTCGCTAAGCCTCTCGTCACCTTGAGCCTCCAGAAATCACTGGAAAAGTAAGAAGGACTAAACTGAAATTTTGAAAACATTTTTTTTGAATTGGAATTTCAATTCTTGATGTATTTATGTAATCCTTAGCTCCCATAGGACTCTTGTGATTGTATAGAAGTGGGAAATGGAAGGAAAATGAGGCAAAAACACCATATGGAATTATAGGACTAAACTAAAAGTTTTAGAAATTCTTGGTATAAACAAAAATTTGAGAAATTTGATGCCTTTCTATAAATTTTGATCCCAATAAGGCTTTTATCAATGGATAGAAGTAGAAAATAAGAGAAAATAAAGCAAAAACACCATATGGAATTATAGGGACTAAATTGTAAACTGTTTAAAGTCTGGGTAATGAATTGAAATTATGTAAATTTTGGTATTTTGTGTGATATTGAGTTACATGGCAGCTCTCATATAAATTTGGAAGATTTTTTATGACTTTAAGGGTTATTTTCAAGTTAGGAAAGTTTTAGGGACTAAATTGAAAAGGTTATTATTTTTCTGTTTGAGAAAGGAAACCATGTAATTCTAAAATTCTATGTTGTGTTAAGTTTATTTAGCCTTCAAAAAGTGTCCTAGAAGAAATTTGAGAATTTTATATCCAAATACTGGATTTGAGGTGAATTAGGAATTTAATTGCAAGAAATTTCACTTAAAAGGAATGGTTAGATTTATGTAGCTTTTCTTAGAAACCTCATAGGAGAAACTTAGAGAATTTGGAATTTATTTACAGGAAGTGAAAAAGGTGACTTGTGAGATCAAGTCTAAGTAAGAGGAAAGAGGAAGCCTTGATCAAGAAAGGAATAAAGATTAAGGTAAAATAATTTAGACTCCTCTACTTTGAAATTATATTGTGAACTACTTGATTTGAATGAAATTTACTTTATAAAATGGAAAATGTGATGAAGTTGCTTTGAGAAATGTAAAGTTTTCATATGAGTATAGAGATATTGCCTGCATGTATTATAAAGACTCTTTGCTGCTTGTTGTGAATTGGCTATTAGATTATATGCTTATAGAGATTGACTAAATTTAGGGTGAACATTGAGTGGCTGGTATGGGACAATCATTTAGTGTTCCTTATGCACATTTCTTTACAAACTATATCTATTTGTATCTTAATTGATCTGCATTTGTTAGGGGTTACTATTTAAATCAAGACAACCCTATGAAAGACTTAAGGAGTAAAAGGTGGATGGTCTATACTCGGATGATGTTTTGGTTTAAGTGTAAGACTCTATAACCCTAAATATCAGTTGACTATGTGTACATATTTATTGTATAGTCGAGAAAGAGGATGAGATTAGTAGTGTGCACATGCCAAGGGATGCCCTGGAAGTTAGGTTCTCACCTATCCTTGGGTGGTTGATTGGTGTTACGAATCACTCTCACAAAATAGGACAATTATTATGAGTGATTAATGTATCCATGAATTTTGTTGTGAATAGAATAAAATTTGTAATGGCATTATGTTATGGATAAAGTTGATTATAATCATACTATGTTATGGATAATACTGATTGTAATGGCATTATATTGCGAACAATGTTGAAATGGTACCAAATGGCACTAAATGAACACCTAAGGGAGGAAATGACACTAAAATACCCCTTATGGTGAAGTGATACCAAATGACCCTAAATGTTCCCTAAGGGAGGAAATGACACTAAAATATCCCTTATAGTGAAGTGGTACCAAATGGCACTAAATGAATGCCTAAGGGATGAAATGGTACTAAATTGCCCCTTATGGTGAGAGACACTAAGTGGTGGCTTAAAAACATAAAGTGGTGATTGAAAGCATTCTTTGTTTATTTTGGTTGTAAATTGGCTGAATGAAAAAGGGTGTTGTTATGGTTATGAGTTTAAATGCTAAATTTATGATAGAAATGTTTTAAATGTTATACACCACACAATCCATATAACAGCATGCAATTAGATATTTGATTTGTATAATGTTGTGATATATGCATATTGTTTTCTAGGAATATGCAAGATTATATACTTTTGTATTAACATGGAGTTTGTTATGCAAAACAAACTTACAAGCATTATTGAAATGATGTTTTAATCATTGAAATGACACTATACTCTTATGAATTTATATAATTTCCCATAAGTGTTAAATTTAAAGCATTTTGTAGTTCACATGTGTGTTAAAGATGTTTTAGGGAGATGTTTTCTGTACCAGAGGCACATCTGAAATTTCAACTATTTTATGAAACTGTAACTTTTAAATTACTCTAATGGGATTCTTATATCTCATTAAGTTTTTTGTTCAGACGATTAGGGCCATGATGGTGAGAGAAATTAGCTTGGGTCTGGATGTCCGTTAGAATTATAGGATTTTGGAAGATGCTGAGTGATGTGTAAAGGCAACATGAGCCTAAAATATTATTTTTGAATGGCATAAAGGTCGTAAGCTTGTATTTAAATAGCTGTATAAATTATTTTGTAGACTTATGGTTATTTGATGAATAGTTTGGGTTGTTGTACAATTAAGGAAAATTCCTATTTTTTAGGGAAAACTCTGTCAAATTTTTAGTAGAGTTCCTGATGATAATTGAGAATTTAAATATTTAGAGATATTTATGTTAATGAATAAATGGTTTAGAATTTTTTATATTCCAGAGTAGGGGTGTATGTTGGTGTGAATTGATGTATTAGATATCCTGCGCAAGGGAACAGGTTGAGTGGAACTTGAATGGGAGAGCTTATTTAGGTTACACTCAACAGTAACGGCCTACTTGGTTCCTAAAGGGAAAAATAAAAAAAAATTTAGGAGAATTTCATGCTTCCAAATTGAATATGATATTGCATATAAAAATAAAAGGGGTTGTTACATATGTTGAGTGACTAACTATTGGCATGAGTGTAACATCCACTTCAATTATGATTAAAGATTGTTAATTTGATGTTTAATGTTTTTTTATATTGCATTAGTGCATATAGTTACATTAGCCTAGAGACTAAATTGAAAGGAAATAAATGAAGGTATAGTAAGAGGTGGTTGAGGACTCTATTGAAAAGGGAAAAGTAAGTGAGGCCAAGAGTGTAAAATAGCCTAGGGACCAAAGAGAAAATTCCCCAAACTTCCTTAAACCCTAGCTACAGCCAAAACCCCCACACACTTCCACCATACCAGATTTTAGAAAGAAAATTTGAAGGGGGCAACTAGAGAGACAAAGGGGCGAGCTAGGGCTTGAGGAGGGAATTTTATTGAGAAAGGTACAAATTTAGGGTTAGGAATCAGTCCAATAACAAGGGAGGATCATTTCTAACACATCCAACACACACATTGGCAAGGAATCAAGGTAGTAATCCATCCTAAACCTCTATCTTTTTCTGAAATGTTACTATTTTCTGGAAAATATAGATTTCTACATGTTTAAACTAAGATTGGGGTTAAACTGAGATTGGGGTTAAACCTTCATTCTGTATGTTTTTCTATTTCTATGGGATGTTGTGTTGCTGAATGTATGATCATATATATGCTTGCAAATGATTGAAAGGGCTGGGTTGTGTTCATCTAGAGATATAGACTAGGTTTCCTTGAATGTACCATGTTTGAGCTAATATATGAGAAATGTTTAATGAAAAGTAAAGTTTGTTGTATGGGAATTAAGCTCATATGTTTAAAATTGAAAATGGAATGCATTATGGACTGGGTATTATCAAAATCACATTTTCTGAGCTGTAGTAGAGCATAGCAGCTGACTGTTAAGTATGGGGCAGTCAACTGCCATGTTCCTGGAAAATCTAGAAGTGTAGAAAGAGGCTTAGCAGCTGACTACCAGATACCTAGCAGTCGATTGTCAGGCTCGGGTATGCACTAAGCAGTTGACTGGCCATCCTCGCAGTTGACTGTAGTGTTCTTGGAAACCTAGAAGTGTAGACAGAGGTTTAGCAGCCGACTTCCAGGTTCCTAGCAGTCGATTTTGGGGCCCAGGTTTGCACTGAGCAGTCGATTGGCAGTCTTAGTAGTTAATTTTTGTGCTCATATTTTTACCTAGAACGCATTCCAAAAAGCCACCAGTCAGCTACCAGGCTAGCTTACTAATTGGCACCAAAGGATTACAGAGAGCCACCAGTCGACTACTAGCCTTCCAACAGTCGATTGACAGCCCAACAGTCGATTGACAGCCTTCTAACTTACGAAATGAGGTTTTTAATGGCAATCGAGCTTAGTAATTCTTCATACAAACTTAATTAAGGGCTCACAACATAGGTAAGCAAGGAAACTAGGAGTTTTTGGTGATAATACCCTTGGGATAGTGAAGCAAAGAGAGAGCAGAAAAAACAAAAAGGGAAAGAGGAAAGTATTCTCAATGTATGCTGTAGGGTAAATAGGCTCATGATCGAGTGACCGATTTTCGGTATGGGACGACCATTGGGCATTCCATGTTTGTACCATAAACTGGGATGGTTAAACATACACTTAAACTTAGATGATTTTGAAAACACTGTGACAGTTGCAAACTTTAAGTTAGTGTCATCTCCCAAAGGCCATATGAGAAACACATACTTAGAGTTAAGCATAACCATGAGCATGGGCCAATTCACCCTATAGTATATGTAAAGAATAGCGTACCGGGAGTGTGATCCATCGAAAAGGGATGGTGATTCCATAGTATTATGATCCGCCCAAAAGTGGAGAGAAAATAATCTGGGTAAAGTTGACGGTGATCCCATGAGAGTATACCAGCCCCGCTTGGGATAAAAGGGAGGAATCCCGCTGGTCAGGGATGAACTGCCAGAAAGGGGTAGGGACCATTACGGTACTTGGATCCACTGGGGATGCCTCAAAATGTACAAAAGTTAAGGCATGGCTAAATAGACATGCGCGCATTCATATAAACAGTGGTGCGTGGAGTTATTGCTGGGCGACTCTCCCGATTACTCTTAAGGTGTTTTATGTATTGCTCGCATGTTATGGAAATGAAATGATGTTATGTTTACTTTCCCACATGTGTTTTATAAGAAATGTTTTATGATAAGAATGATGATGAATACACTTCCCATGTTTTAAAGTTGATATATTTTAAAGGCACATGCATACATATGAGTACATAACATGATTAAATGCTACACTCTCATTTCATCCCAATAGTATATTATATATTTTATGAAAGAATGTAGAGGTTTTCTGTGCGAGCACAATGGCATAGGTTAATGGATTTCGTAACTGGTTGTATTGCTACTGAGATTCATTTCTCACAATAGTGTTGACATGTACCAGATGTGTAGGTCCCTTTGGGCTGGAGAAAGAAGGTAAGGTATGAAGAAGTGTCCAATTTGGCTACACAAACTATTTATTTAGGATAGTATAAGTACATGTTAGGATTAAGTTAGCCTTCATGATATTTTGAGAATGGCTAGCGTAGGATTATTTTGTGTAGCCTATTCTAGCTTATCTATATATGAATTAGGCTGGATTGATGAATTGACTATTTAATAAGGTTATGAGTGGCAGGATTGTTGCCTTCATGCCTAATAGCTAATTGATTATATTTAATTAAGAATGCATGTCTATGTATAGTTAATCTAGGTGTATGCTATATGTATTTATTCCACTGTGATATTGAGAGAACCCGATAGTAGAGACCAACCCTAAGTGCACTCAATTAATCAATTTGGTAAAACATTTAAAATTTACTCGGGTAGAAGTGATAGTAACACCAACACTCTGACAGTTATTTTCATATTATATTACTTAAATATCTAAAAGGAACACTAGGATAGAGGATGTTACAATGAGACGACGGTTGGGCATTCCATGGTTGAACTAAATGATTTTAAAAATACTGTGATGGTTTCTAATTTTAAGTTAATGAACTCTAAGCCCAAATAAAAGAGTCATATACTTAGAATTAGATAACCATGGCATGAGCCAAATCACACTAATTCATATACTTATGAATAGTATTTTGGGAGATGACCTATCAAAAGGGATAGTAATCTCTTGTATGTAGGGGAAGAATTACTAGGGTGGTGGGTAGGGACCCTAAAGGTGATATAGGGCAAGAACTGCCAGAGTGATGGGCAGGGACCCTAAAGGTGATATAGGGGAAGAACTACCAGAGTGGTGGGTAGGGACCCTGCAGTATGTGATAGGGTGATATAGGGGAAGAACTGCTAGAGTGGTGGGTAGGGACCCTTTTGTATGTTATAAGGTGATATAGGGGAAGATCTGCTAGAGCGATGGTTAAGAACCTTGTTGTATTTGGTGAATTAGGGATGGATCTGCTAGAGCAGTGGGCAGGGACCCTTGTGTTGTTGGTGTTAAGGTAGATTGTACTTGGATCCACTGGGGACGCTCCAGATAGTACATTGATATTACTTATCAGTTGAAAACTGTAGTTGGTCAAGAACCATAAGAAAACTCACATATGAGTGTTGATTTAATAAATGGAGTTGTTTGCTTAGCAACACTCTTAATTTCTCTTGTTATGATAATGTTTTGGCTAGGGCCATTATGATATGTTCCACTTCCTTATTGCTCTATATATGTGAAATTGACTATGTTACCAATATAATTTGATTATATGTATATAAATATCCTATGTGATGGATATGTAACATGCATTTGTAAGAATGATATGTGATTATATTCATGCATGGTAACCTAATAAATATGATTACTGTATAATGATAAAAGGATGTAGTGTATTTTTCATATGCTTACGGTGGTACATACTAGCGGTTTTATAATCAATTTGTTATTGCTACTAAGATTTATTCTCATGAAAAATGCTTTTTTGTATCAGATGCCTAAGTACCAAGTGCTTTTAGAGATAGAGGTGGAGTATGTGGAAATACCCTTTTTGGGATATTTTCTTATTATTAAGGATTTTTGGGTACTTATAATTGTAGAATTTCCCCTAATATTTTGAAAATACAAGGGATGATAATTTGAATATTTTGGGCATGTAGATAAATATTTTGAGGTAAGAAAGCATGAAGGCATATATGTATATAGATATGTGAGGAAAAAGGGGTATGAGTGGCAAGATTGTTGCCTCCTTATCTTGACTAACTAATTTTGAAAACTCACATATCTATAGGTATATGTCTTGATAGGTAACTGATGTGTATATGACTAATCATGTATGTGAATGAGTATGGATATATGTGTGTGTGTGTGTGTGTTTCAATTAAATTCTTTCCATGCATAACGTGTGAAAACCGAAGTGTAGCAACCCAAAATAATGACACTTAATAATTTAACTCGATAAAAAGTAAAAATTTGACTCAGGTAGAGGTAATAATAATTCACCAATCTTACATAATATAAAAATTAAATTATTTAAGTAATTAATTAAAAGGACATTATAAGATTGGGGGGTTATAGTTCGACTGTGGAATGCCCAACAACCATCATAAAGTGATAGTTGGTCACTCAATCATGGGCTTATCTACCACTAATGCATACACTTAGAATAATCTTCTCTTTTCTTTACTACGTTTTCCTCTCTTTCTTTTTAACCCATGTTACATGTTAGCCAAAAACTATACTTTCCTTATGTGATGACACTATTGCTAACTCTATTGAGCATATGCTTAAGAAAATAGAAACTTAGACTCAATGTAACACCCCATATTCTCTTAACAATTTTCAAATTAACGTTTCCTTAATTGATTAAATGAGTTTGTCATAAAATGTTATGAGATTGCCTTGGTGATGTAGTGTAGAATAAATGTTACAAGGGAAATAACAAGCTTAGGTATTAAGTAGTACGAAACAATTACAAAAAGGAAGAGACGTATGGCACTTTTATTCTTAAGTTTCATTCCATTCCTTGTCTTACCTTGGTCATATAAAATATATAAGAATGAATGAGGAAAAATTCCATAATGATTAGAGAATAGGAGCCCTTTGATGGAGGAAATATCATATGAAAATTGAGGTGCTTGTATGAAGAGTGAGGTGCTTGATATAATTAAGGTGCTTGATTTAATTCTTACTTTTCTTCCTTTCACCTAGCCTAATTAACAAAGGAAAAAGCTAAATTAAAAATATATATACATGCTCAGTAAAGACCCTTAGAAGGAGCTTGGCAATTGGTGAAGTTTAAGAAATTGGTGAAGAGGAGAATGTGACATGTAAGTAGACAAAGGGAATTTGACTACTTACTCTCCACCTTTAACTATGAAACCAATGGAAAATATGAAGAAGAATGTGAATTTTATATAACCACATGGCAATAGAAATTGAGAACAAAGAAAGAGAGAGAGAGTGTGTGGCATTAGACTTCCTTATATTCTTCCCTTTAGCCTTTAATCTCAAAGTGACCGAGAGTGTAAGTGAAGTGCTTACATTAATTTTGAGGTGCTTAACTTCTCTTTTTTTATTACTTTGATTCCACCACCTAAGCATCACGTGAACTAGATTAAATATATATATAAAAAGGTACAATGCTAGCATATGTATCTTGCATAAATTCATTTCCTTCTTTTCCTTTAGCGCCACCGAGTGATGAATTTACATATGCATGTATAATGCTAAAACGTAGGTCTTGCATGAAAGGTGCAGCTTACGTAAAATGGGTAGCTTGCATGAACCCCTGTTCTTCCTTCCCTTTGACGTAACCAAGTGGGAAATCCATTAATACAAGATTTCAATTAATGTGGATTATACTTAAGTACACATGTATCAGTCAATGTAAGGGAATAGAAAATATACAAGAGAGAGAATGAAGTAAATGGACACATATACAGCAATTGCATTCGGTGAAGCAAGGGAGCAGCTTGGCAAGAGAAACAAAATCTTTTGTGAGGGGAGAAAGAGCTAGCTTAGCCGAGAGGTAAGGAAGCAAAGAATTAAGGGAAAATTCAAAGGGAAAGCTAAGACAATTCCATTTTATTTCATCCTTGAGGTAGCTTAGCAATTATATGTTTTGATTTCATGTTTTAAATTATGTAGTATGATTTAAAGCCTTCATGGAATCAATTTCTCTAGCTCTACATTCCTTAAGATGTAATTTTTCTATTGGCTAAGTTTGTATGATGAATGGAATGGGTTGTGATTGTTGATGTGTGGTGGTAGATGTAGCTAAATTCATGAGGGAATGGTTAATGGAAAATTTCAGCATGCATATAGAGAAATCTTAGAACTATAAAGTATGGAAATTTTATGTTCTTAAAGGGTTCATGTAAGTGTTTATGATAAAAGTACCCAAAGGAATCATAGTAGCTAAAATTTGGCATGAAACCATGATATGATTTTTACCTACTTAGACCAAGAACACTTCTTTTGACATGTAAAAATGCTGCTAAAAAATATAAGGGAAAAAGTTACCTTTTGGTTTTAGTAAGAGAAGAAAATAAAGAATAATAAATGGATAGGAAAAAGGACTCCACTTCGGTTTTAGAAAGAAAAAAGGGAATAGAAGATATAGTAATAAAATAACATATAGCAAATGGTTGTCTTGCTACATAATAAATTAATACATGGTAAATTGTTTACCCTTTTGCATAGATACAAGAATGGCAAATTATGGGTAACCTTAAATTTAGTATGTAACATGAGCCAAGAAAGTAAGTAAAATAAATTGTTAATGTGGGAGAAAATGCCTTAGACATTAAGGTATATTACCATTTAGCTTAAACTAGTGAGAGGATGAGAAAATATGACAATGTGACATGAAAGATCCTAAGTGTGATTACTTTTTTCATGTTGGCCGAAACTAATGCTTCATTTTAATTTTGGTGGCCAAATCACTATACTAATTGTGAATGCATTAGAATGTACCTCATAATGGTTAAATACAAAGGAAATAGAAATGATAAAAATGAGAGGAATTGTTGTTGCCATGTGTATGTATAAGTGACCAAGTGTTCACTATCTTTATAAAAGTGGCCCAAAGTCCACAAGGTGACCAAGTGTTCACCTCTTCTATAAAAGTGGCCAAGTGTCCACAATATGACCAAGTTTTCACAATCCTTACAAGGGTGGCCAAGTGTCCTTAAATTTTTGAAAGTGTAACCAAAGATGCTTCACATTTTAAGGTAAGGTAAGTTTTAAGAATGAAATATATCGATAAGAAGTATTTATTTTAAATTTTTAATATGTATGTTTCCCATGAAAAAAATGTTATAATTGAAATAAGTATGTCCACCACTGTCACATTAACACACACCAATGAATCGTACAAAGCTTCCCAATGTGCATATATAAAAGAAAGTATACTTTAGATGATTGGAATATAGATGAAAATGTTTTGGTGATTGCACCCTGATACCTATTAGTAAATTTTAAAGTATGGAATTGTTAAGATACAGGGAAACTTGTTTCTCATTTATATGCTAATATGTATTAGATACAGAGATATAACATTGACATAGAGACTGAAGGGGGCATAAGTGGAGGATTCCTTTTTTTTTTAAGTATTTTGTATCATATGGGTTTGAGTGACAGAGATGTTGTCTCCTGACCCTAGGACGAGTTTTGACAGTTCTTCTATAGATGCAATGTTATAAAACTTATGAAAGTATATGTAATGTTTTATGATTTTATCTCTAGTGGATTACATTTTATTTTGCTGTGCTTATGAGATTTAGATTTGAGCAAGAGAACCCGAACCTAATCAACTTGAATAATATTACAAAGGTATGAATGCTTAGATGTTGTAAATGAATAATTAAGGTTAAGAATAATGTATCGAATTTATTTGTTTACATTGGAGGAGTTGTAATACTAGATAAGGGTGTTACACTTAACAACTTGTTTCTAAAATTTTGAGGTTTCATTTTAAAGACTAGATGGCTCTTTCAAAATAATTTCTTTATGAAAAACCATGTTTTCTCACCTACCAGTCGACTTACACCTTATAGCAGTCAGCTTAAAAAAAATAGATTCTTGAAAAACACAAATAGGATGCCACAAGTTAGCTGCAAGAACAGCAGTAGTTGACTATTGGCTAACAGAGAGCTACCAGTCGACTTGTAGCCATTTGCAGTCGACTTGCTGAAGGCCTAACGGTTGGCTGCCAAGACCTGACAATTGGCTACTACCTGCATTTTCTGGGAAATTTTGGGCTGAAGAACATGGAATTCAACTTTCAGGATCTTGAGCTTCGGTTTTGCTACTATGAAATGTTACAAAATCCATATTTCACCTCTTCTCAAGTCTAGAAAAAGCATAAGATTAGTTTCTAATACCAAATCATCATTTATCATGCATCAAAACTCACATATATGCTTAAAATATCCATCAAAATGGATTCAAACTCAAGTCAACCATGGTGAATAGTGTAACCCATTTCACAAAATCTAAAACAAGCATTTTTAAGTACATCTAATCGGCATAAAACATGCAATAGAAAATAAAAACACAAAGAATATAGGTTTAAATCCCTCTCTTAACTTAATAGTAGCAAAATCACCATTTTCAACCAAATGAAGAATATTTTTCAAAATACAGGGATTCATATTGTTTGCTACCTTGTTGCTAGTTTAAGATACGTAAATGCTTGTTTGAAAGTTTCTTGGTGCATTTTCTTTCTCTTGGAAATGCTGAAATTCACTTTAAGGTTCTTCTCCTACTTAATCTCTCTTTTTCTCTTTCTAAAACCTCTTTCTCTCTCAACAAAGGTCTAAATTTAGGGTAGAAATGGTGAGAGTTCTGATGGTTCCATCTATTTATAGGTAGTTTGAGGGTCAGGGAAACTATAACCCTTATCTAATGTTACGGTTGAGTTTTGATCATCCGACCTCAATTAGCAACTTCTCCAGCCATATGGAGAATTACCATTTTGCCCCTGAAACCTTGGTGAGAAATTTCAAAAATTAGTTAGGTACAGTATGTAGCACCCCCTTAGCCTATGGTTCCCTTTAGTTATTTAAAAGGTATAATATATAAATATCATAATAATAGTGTGTTACTAGTACTCCTACCTGAGTAAATTTTAACTTTCACCAAGTTAATTAATCAAGTGTCATTTGGGTTGGGTTCTACACTCGGGTTCTCGCTCGAAAATCACAGTGGAATACCATATATATGGTATATACATAATTACTCTAAATAACTATACACAAACATGCATAATTATGCATTAGTGTAACACGCCCAATCCTATATCCCTTACTCATAAGTAAATAATATAAGTGATATAATATAGGATTGATGAGTTTACCACTGCCTATACCCGAGTACTTTTTTTTTTAACTTTTTCTAAGTTAAATAATTGAGTACCACTAGTTTGAGTTACTACACTCAGGTTCACATACGTTACGTAGAGAAAATAAATAAGGTAATTTAAATGAGATAGATAGATATAGAGATATTTACATTCATATTCAATTGTACTTAATAATTATACATATATAAACAGTAATGTGTGCCAGACATATACATATAGATATGTGAGCTTAAGCAGGGTAAGGAGACAACAAACCTACCACTCATACCCTGTGTTAAACAAAATTCTCTATCTCACATATCTTAATACATATATGCCCTCCTTACTTACGTCAAAATCATTTTCCTTGATCCTGTCAAAATACTAATAAGGATTCAGGGAAATGGGCATATCAAAATACTATGTACTTTTAGTTCCGCATACAGTCAGGGGGTTGGTGGTACTTCAAATACAAATAGGACCCATAGTCCAGTGATCATCGAAAAATACCCTAGAAAGGGTATCTCCACTATCTCTACCTCTACCTCCATCAACACTTAGCACCTAGGCATCTGATATAAATCAGCTTTAAAGAGAAATATCTCTCAGTAGCAATAATCACCTGTGTTTAAAAATAGCTGCTTGTACCACCGTATGGATACAAAAACTCTCTACATTCTTTTTCATAAGAGTTTAAAATATTAAGCTATTGGAATAATGTACATAGATGATATAAACATTTCCTACATATACTCATGAATATCCATGCACCTCAACAAATATTCATCACACATGATATCTTCTCAGACTGTAATGGTAACATATCATATTCTCATGTTAGTATAGAGTATAGAGCATAAAAAAAGAAATCATGCTTTTGATATGGCCAAAATCAAAAGAATGACAAAAAACATCTTTAAATATTTCCATTCATAAACAAGTTCTCTTGTGGTAATGAGCCACCTGCAATCATTCTCATGGTTTTCACCGTCAGCATTTATTCTCGTGGTTAACCGTCAACATTTATTCTTGTGGTTATCCATCTGTAAAACTTTTCTTAGATTAAAGCCAATTGTAGCTATTCTCGCGGTATAACCAATTGCATCCCTTCTTATGGTATAACCAGATGCATCACTTCTTGCGGATCAACCATTTGCAGTTATTCTCATTTATGGTTTATGCTCAATTAAAATCTCTTATTTTTCTTCTCTTTTTCATAATTTCTCAAATTCTACATTTAATTGAAGTATTGGGCTAATTGTGGATCAAAATAGGTTACTGAGTTAAATTTTTCCAAAACAGAGAGCTACAAGTCAACTTACAGCCTCCTAGCCTAGCAGTCGACTTCCAGCTTGTTATCCAAAAAATGTTTCAAATAGAGAGCAATCAGTTGATTTCTAAGACCTCGACAGTCGACTGCTCTTTTCTTGGCTAATTTTTGGAAAATAAGAACACGGCAGTCGAATTTCAGCCCCTAGTAGTCGATTACTAGCATTTTGGATATGTTTCTGGGCAACTCAGGAGCACGATAGTTGACTGGTAAGGGCTACAAGTCAACTACTACATTATGCTATATTTTAAAACTCGCCATTGACCGATTATTTTAGCCCAAAAACATGTTTTTAAAATAGTTTTGATGATTAAAAACTCAATAACAACATAGAAGCTTCATTTACCACTCAAAAATAGCCCAAACCACTAATTATTCATGCTCAAATGTTGGATTTAAAATCTTTCTCAAAACTATGAAAAACCCATTTTTCAGATTTGCGTTCATGCATTCACAAGCATATCCAAGAAATTTAAAACATCTAATAGCAATCCAAAACAATAAGAATGTAGGTTTTAATCTCCCTCTAGTTTAAAATTATGAAAACTCAGAATTTCCAACCATGAACACTAAATTTCAAAAAACAAGGTGGATGGGTGATTTGCTACCTTGTTCTTATTTAAACTTGATTGTTGTTGTTTAGGAAGTGTTCTGGAGTGATTTCCTAGCTCCTAGAATGCTTAGATTCGTCCAACAGCTTCCTTTCTTCCCAATTCCAGCTCTTTCTCTCTCTAACTCAGTTTCATTCTCTCTCTAGAATTTTAGAACTCAGGATGCCAAATGAAGGGTCTGAAGGGTTAGGCTACTTATAGTAGTCCGACTCTTTGTAATTCTGCTCTTAATTCCTAATCATTCAGCCCAAAATGATAATTCTTCCAACTATATGTGAAATTACCATTTTATCCTTAAGTCACTAGTGGGAAGTTTTCAAAATTTTGTTGGTACAGTAAATCTTTCGGCTAAAATTATGGTCTATTACCTTGAAGTTTTAAAATTTCACACCTCTATCCTCACTTCACCTTTTTCCTTTAAATTCGGTCCCTATTCTTTCCTTTCCCTTAAATTTCTCATTCTAATGCAACTACATGCAGCCTAATGCAACAAACACAAGAATTTAATTCATTTAAAATCAATAAACATCTCTTAATATGTAGAAGGAGTGGATGTTACAATTAGCAACTTTAAATTAACTATTGGGTTATAGAGGCAACATCCCTGTGACTCAAAACCCCATCAAAGTATCTACTGACAATTACTAGTTAATCCATTTACATTTAAGTTATAGGCTATACAAAGGATAAAATATACTAGCCTTCCTAAAAAATCACAAAGACTAGTACAAAATGAATATATGCCTATACTATCTAAAATAAGCATCTTTAGTGTACCCCATGAAGGGTACCTCTCTCCAGTTACCTTCTCTTGCAACCAAGGACCTACACATTTGGTACTCGCTAGCACTTATGTGAGAAATTAATCTCAATAGCAATGTAACCTAGTTTGAAAACTACTAACTTCTACCATGGTGCTTACACAGAAAATCTCTACATTCTTTCATCACAAAACATAATACATACTGCATACTATTAGGATGCAATGCATGCAACATACTCTCATGTCATGTGCTTAGATTTATGCATGTACACTTAAAACATATAAACTTTGAAATATGGGATGTCCATTCATCATCATTCTCATCATAAATTTCATATAAACATATTTTGGGGTAAATAACATGCCTTTACTTTAAACATATAAGCAGGAAAAGCAATGTATCATAAGAGTTATTGGGAGCGCTGCCCAGTGAACAACTTCACGTACCACTTTCTTTATACATGAGTTTGTGACTATTCAGCCACACTTTAACTTTAACTCTAACTTTAATTTTGTACATTCTGATGCATCCCTCAGTCAGATTTAAGTACCATCTCATAACTAACGGGATCATTATCAACTCTACCTAACTTCTCCCTTCCCCTTATTAGATTGGTTATCAACTCATGGGATCACTATCAACTCTACTGAGATCATTTCCTCTCTGCTCGTAGGAAAATCATAATACTATGGAATCACCATCCCTTTCTGATGGATCATACTCCTAGTACGCTATTGTCTAACATATACTAGGGTGACTCGTCTTATTCCTATGGTTTTGCTTAACTCTAAGTATGTGTTTCTTAATTGGCCTTTAGAAGATGACACTAACTTAAATTTCACAACCATCACGGTGTTTCCAAAATCATCTAGGTTTAAGTGGATGTTTAACCATCCTAATTCATGGCACAACTATAGAATGCCCAATGGCTTTACCATACCAATAATCGGTTACTCAATTATGAGCCTATCTATCACTATGCATATACTTTGAATACTTTCCTCTTTCCTCTCTTATGTTTTTTGCTCTCTATATTTCACTATGACAAGGATCTTCTCATCTTAGTGACTCATGACTCTATCTCTTGCATGTTACCCACTACATCTTAGGTTTAGATCCTTAGTTTGAGTGAGATTTTTGGGCTATTTTCCTCTTAAAATGGTTATTGAGCTCATTATCTAAGTTAGAGGGCTAGTAGTCGACTGGTCTCTTGTTGGAAGTCAGATGCTAACTCTCTGTCTAATTTAACCTATCTTCGTCGAGAGTTATTAGTTAACTGCCAGATGCTTGGTAGTCGACTGCTAGCGAAAAATTGGCTCGACAGTCAACTACTAGAGTAGGGAAATCGGTTACTAGCCTTCAAGAACATTTTTTGAAAAAATGAAAAACATGACAGTCGACTTCTAGGGTCTGGTGGTTGGCTGCTAGAGTTTTGTAGTGCTTTTTGGGTAGGTGAAGAACACAACAGTCTACTTGTAGAGGCTGGCAGTTGGCTGTTGGCATTCTATCTGCTCTAAAATTCATTGCTAAACCCAGAATTTTGCTCTGAAAATATGTTTTTAAACCAATTTCTCAAGCTATAAACTCAATACCAATCCTTAGACATTATATAGCTTCTATAATAGACCCAAAACTCAACTTAACAACACTAATATCGAAACACATTTTCGCACTTATGGCATAGGCCCACTTTCACAATCAATGACAAGCATAAATGAGCATAACTATTTAACAAGCATCACCTAATAGTAATTAAAAAAAATAGAGAATATAGGTTTAAACCCTAAACTAAACTTAAAACATTCATAAATCACATTTCTCTAGCAAAAGCTAAACATTTCAAAAATAGGGTTAAGGTTGAGTTGCTACCTGGATTTCCTAAAAATATACATGTATGATGTGCTAGAAAGGTACTTCTCTTGCTATAGGATCAATCCCTAGCCTCAAATCCATTCTTCCTTCAGAAAATCCCTTCCCCTATTGCCCTAACTCAGTACTTTCTCTCTCTACTCGCCTTTTCTTTCTTTCTCTAGAAATGCTGAAGTTTGGAAATGTGTTTTAGGGTTTTGGATTTCTGAATTAGTAACTCTTGCTAATTACACTATAGTTCTTAATCATTTATGACTTTATCCTCACTCAGTTTTCCCTTTTCACTTTAGTCCTGAGTCATGTTTTAACTTAGCTTTTATTCCTTTCAACTAAGTCCCTGCACTAATGTAACTATATGCAATTAATGCAATATACACAAGCATTAAACTTAAATTAACAAATAACAAACATCTCTTATTCATATTAGGAGCGGATGTTACATAGTAACTCCTCTTTTGGCTAAAATTATGTTTTGCTACCCTTAGACTAATGAAAACTACATAACTTTCAATGGTGGCGACTTTTTAAATGTCGCAATTGGAGGTCTTCAATGGCAACACATTTTGTTGCCACTAAATATTTTCAATGGTGACAATTGAAATGTCACCACTGTAGGGGGCTTCAGTGGCGACTTTTTGAATGTTGCCACTAATGCATCAAAGAAAAAGCTGAAAAAATTTTGAAGATATTTTTTTCATTTTTTCTACTCCCTCCAACACATTTCACCATAAAATCTCATATTCCTTCCTTTTTTCTAAAATTTCTTCTCGTCTTCCCTCTCTATTTTCTTTCCCTCCTTTTTCTAAATGCCTTAAATAATGAAACCCAAACATTTAGAAGTCATTTTATGCCTGTCTCTCTAGAATCTTCATCTTTTTCCTCCTTTCCTTCGTCTTTCTTCCACTTTTCATTTCTTCTCCAACTTAGGTTTACTTCCTGCCACCACCACCACTCACTAAGGTTGTCATCGATCAGTCACCAGCCATCCCCACCATTTTCTGTCGTCCAGGCAACACAAAACAATGTTCATTTACTGCATAATAAAAGAACTCGAAGCTCTAATGGTTGGACCTTTTGGGCTGCGAAAATGAGGGAAAGTTTAAGGGTTTTGTTAGAAAATTAGTGAGTAGTTAAAACCTTTCATATATTTTTTGTTTTTCATTTGTTTGGGTGAGCCTTGTATCTCCTTTGTTGCTAAAAAATTACAGATGAGAGAGAGAGCCACGGGTAGAGAGAGAAAGTGCAGTAAAAAGCACTTAAAAAGCTTAAAAATGGAGGAAAATGCTAGTAAAATGATTTACAATAACTTAGCCTTTGATTTGCACATTTTGAATGCACTTTACTTCTTTTTCTTTCCTCTCATTGCTGATCTGATGGCTTTAATATGACTGATTTTAGCATTTAGAATGCCTAAAAAACTCAAAGGAAGCTTTGTATACTTCAATCTAAGCTTAGAAGACCATTTAGAGGCATTTCATAAAATTGGGACTAATCTAAATTTTTTTTAAATTGTTGGGGCATTGTTGGAACCTCTAAAAATTTATATGTTGTTAGAAACAATGAAAATGATGGGATAGAAGTGAAAACTAGGAGAAAAGAAGTGTAAAAACATTATTTGAGAAGAAAGGGACTAAACTATAAATTTTAGAAATTTTGGGTAA
This sequence comes from Senna siamea, assembly GCA_031216115.1. Lineage (NCBI taxonomy): Eukaryota > Viridiplantae > Streptophyta > Magnoliopsida > Fabales > Fabaceae > Senna > Senna siamea. The sequence continues at coordinate 12,277,690 of CM062355.1, read as the reverse complement.
TGAACTAAAATTTCATAAATTTTGGTATTTTCTGTGATATTGAGTTACATGGAGGCTGTCATATAAATTAAGGAGACTTTTGAGACCTTTGAGGACTACTTTCAAGACTAGGAAAGTTTTAAGGACTAAGTTGAAAAGATTCTTTTTATTTTGTTTAAGAAGAAAAAATCCTATAATTCTGAAATTTTGAGTTAGTTCAAGTTTATTTAGCCTCCCAAAAGTATCATAACAGTCCTAAGTAGGGAACTAGAATACAAGCAGTGAACTAGAATACAAGCTTTTTATTTATTTGACCAAACTTTTTTTAAAAAAAAAGTCAAGGAGATTGAAATGAATGTTAACTTCGACAATATTGTTCATGATTTTGTTCCACTAAAATAAATTCAAGGAAGGAACACATATATAATAAGTTAGACATTGTTACTTTAATTATTCAAGTTTATAAATTAGTATTTAGTGTGCTTATTGTCTTGTCTTTTGTTGGTGATATATATTATTTATTTTTTATAATCTATTACTCTTGTAATTTTATTATCATGAGACCAATCATACTTATCCTTAAAGTTTTTATTTTAAATAGGGACAAAATTCAAGAAAGAACAACAATTCTATACAACAATGATGCTTTGAATGTTTTATATTTTGTTCTAATTATTTGTGTAATTATTATAAATTATGTCATTATTGATAGTTGTAATATTAGTAATTATTGACAACAATGTAACATTACTTTTGTGTAATATAATAGTATTTTGTTTTATAATTTTTTTTGTAATACTATTTAGGTCACAAGAAATATAAAAATAAAAAAAATATCAAAAACAAAATAAATGTACAATACAAATGGTTCAGTGGCGACATAAGAAAGTTGCCACAGAAAGGGGCTTTAATGGTGACATTATGTTGCCACTGAAAGGCTCTTCAGTGGCGACATACAAAAGTCACCATTGAACAAGGATTCAGTGGCAACATTTTTTGTCGCCACTAAATCCAAGTTTCTTTGGCGACTTTTATCTTTTAAATTTCAACTTTTGTGGCGACAAATTTTCTTTTTTTAGTAGCAACAAATGTCGCCACTATATGTATTTTCAGTGGCAACTTTTTTTGTCACCACCAAAGTCCTTCAGTTATGGAAGTTTCAGTGGCGATAAGTGACAATTATTTTGTCGCCACTAAAGATTTTCAATAGTGACTTTCCTACATTTAGTGGCGACTTTTGTCGCCATTAAAAGTAAAAATTTTTGTAGTGTTAGTATAGTTCTCCTTTGGGTTTGCTTTTCTTTTCTTGATAAATTCCTTTCTCGTTCATTATCTTGGATTTTTTACTATTGCAAAGTTTAATTAGAAAATCAATCACTCCTATTCATAGGCTAGATAACAAAGAACAAGTAGTAACTTCGGGCTTTCCTGTTCTCATAGGATGTAACCTTGATACTCACCATTACACAAGAATGTATCGATAGGTTCACTGCCTTAGGTGTAGTTGCATTGGTAGTGCATCAGTGTCCTTACATATTGACTAAGCTATTAAACAACTTGTGCGATTTCTTGCCAAGTATTATTGAGATATAATAATCTCCTAATTAACCTTCTATATTGATCAACATTTTTAATATGAGTATAATCATCTTTAAAATTCTGTCCCTTTATCATAGGAGTTCTAACTTCTTTAGCCTTCTCTAAGGCAATGTCTCTTATGATATCGTTGATGTACTTCTTCTGAGAAAGAAAAATACCTTCAGTTGTGTGTGCCACTTTTATCCTGAAGAAATATTTAGAAACTCCAAGATCCTTAATAGTAAAGGCTTCATGAAGATATTTCTTCACTGACAGAATACTTTGCTCATAATCTTCTTCTATTAGCAAATCATCCACATAAACAAAAAAGGCTATAAAGGTGCGGTTAAAATTTTTTGAGAACAAACAGTGATCATTAACTGACTATGTAAAGCCATACTCAATAAGCTTGTGTGTAAATTCATTATTCCATAGACGAGATGCCTATTTTAATCTATCTAAGGACTGAATAAGTTTGCACACTTCACCTTTAACTGCTTTTGTGTATCCATCAGGGCTAGGATATAAACTTCTTCACCTAGGAAGCCAGGGAGAAAGGGAGAAAAGTATTATTGATATCAAGTGGTGAATATACAAAGCCTTGATAGCCACCAAAGGAAAAAATAATTCTAACAGTTAGAAGCTTAGCCATAAGAGAGAGACTATCAAAATAATCAATTCGTTTAGTTTGGTTGTACCCCTTTGCTATTACCCGTGCTTTATATCTTTCCACAGTGGAATATACTTTAAACATAACTTTGTAATCACACTAAGATCCAATTTCCTTCTTTCCATTAGGTAACTGTGTAAGTTCCCATGCGTTATTATTTTTCAGTCTTGTAATTTCTTCATCCATGGCTTGAACAAGTGTCGGTTATGTAGTAAAACTGAACAGGTGTTTTTTCTATAGCAAAATCGATTTGGTATTAGTTCTAAAACTGAACCAAACAGGAGTTGGTTCTTTTATAGAACTGAAATATTGTTGGCTTTACACCAAAATTGAACCAGTATTGATTCTATAGTAGAATCAAAATGGAGCAACTTTGGAAGAAGAAGAACATCTATTAGTTCTACACAAGAACTAAAACGATCCTAGTTTTGCAAAAGAATGAAATTGATGCTAGTTTTATAGCTAAACCTAACTAGAGCTAGTTCTATAGTAAACTAGTGCTAGTTATATAGTAGACTCAAACCATTGTTGGTACAGTAGAATCGAATTGGTGCTATTTTAACATTAGAACAAAACCTGTACTTGATCTACACAAAAAAAAACTAACATTGGTTCTTTATTAAAATAAAAAAGGTATTGATTCTATCGTATAACCAAACTTCTAATGATTTTTCAAAAGAACCAAATTGGTGCTAGTTCTATAGTAGAACCAAACTAGTGCTAATTCTGTAGTAGAATTGAACTAGTGCTAGTTCTATAGTAGAACTGAACTGATGCCGGTTCTGTAGCAAAACTGAATTTGTATTGCTTTTGAAGTTGATCTAAACCAATGTTGGTTATGCAATAGAACCAATTTTATGTTGGTTCTGCAATAGAAAGTAACTGGTAGTGGTTTTGTAGTTGAACCGAATAGGTGCTGGTTTTATAGTAGAAATGAAAGGTGTTAGTTTAGCGGTAGAACCAAATTGGTGCTGGTTCTACAACAAAACATTGCAAATGCTAGTTCTACAATAGAACTAAACTAATAAAGGTTCTACATAAGAATCGAACTAGTGTTGGTTCCGCACTAGAATTAAACCTCATCTGGTTTTGCATGATAACTGAACTGATGCTATTTTTGTAGTAGAACCAAAAAGATTGTGATTTTATAATAGAACCAAACTAGTGCTTGTTTTGCCATAGAATCAAACCAGTGATGGTTTTTGTATAGAACCAAATCGATTCTAATTCTTTTGAAGAACCAAATCAGTGCTAGTTCTGTAATAAAACCAAACTAGTATTAGTTATTTAGTAGAACTGAATCAGTTCTTGTTTTTCATGAGAATGAAATTAGTGCTTATTCTATTAAAAAACTAAACCATTGTTAGTTTGTAGTAAAATTGAATTGGTGCTATTCTTGTAGCATAACCAAAATGATGTTAGTTCTGAAGTAGAATTGAACCAAAGTTAGTTCTATAGTAGATTGAATTGGTACTGGTTCAACATGAGAATTGAACTGGTGCTGATTCTGCAACAAACTTAAATAGTTGTTTCCTCTACACCAAAACCAATCTATTTCTAGTACTTCAGTAGAACTTAAATGGTTCTAGTTTTGTAAAATAACTGTCTTTGTGATAGTTCTACAATAAAATAGAATAGGTGGTGGTTTTGCAACATATTTGAATTTATGCTAGTTTTGTAATAGAATCAAACATGTGCTTTTTTTGCAGGAGAAGCAAATCAGTTCTAGTTTATAGCAGAATTGAACTAGTGCTGGTTCTACATGAGAATCGAACCTGTATTGGTTCTATAGTAGAACTAAATTGGTGTTGGTTTTGAAACAGAGCTGAATCGATATTGTTCTATAGTAGAATTGAAATAGTGCTAGTTTTGCATGAAAATTAAACTATTGCTGGTTCCATAGTAAAACCAAACCAATGTTAGTTTTTTAGAACTATTGAACTGATCTTGGTACAACAATAGATCTGAATTATTGTCAATTTTTCGCTATAAAGAAACCGATGCTAGTTTTTCTAACACTAGTCTTGCAACAAAACTAAATTGGTGATGGTTCTGTAGAGGAACTAAAATGGTGCTAGTTCTGAAGTTAAACTGAACTAGTTTTGGTTTAACAACATAACCACACCTATAGTGGCACTGTAGTACAATTGAACCAGTTCTAGTGCTACAAAAGAATCAAATTTGTACTGGTTCTACACCTTAACCAAACTGGTGCTATTTCTTAAACCTAACTGAATAGATGGTGGTTCTTCAATTGAATCAAACCATTGCTTGTTTTGCCACATAATCAAACTAGCTTTACCATATGGTCAACTAAGCAAATGGTCGATCGAGCTTTGAAAAAAATGTAAATTTATCCAAAGAAAATTGTTCAACAAATAAAAAAAGAGAAGAAACACAATGAAATTCACCAAAATAAGTGATTGAGTACCCAAATATATACAATAATCTTTAATTATTCAGTTAACATAGGCTAGTCAATCCTTGCGATCGACTACAACTAACCTTATAATGGTTTCTCCCACTTAAACTCCGGTATAAAAAGCCAACTTGGCCTCCCTTAGCTATGAAATTCTTAGTACTCCCAAACTCTCTCTTGTATCCTCGTATTTTCTCTACTGACTTGATTGTCAAAGGTGCATTAGGGAGGCAATCTCTCTTTGTGCATTCTTGTTTCAGGTCCCTCGCTCTCAGCATAGTTCCTAACCAATTTGGAGAACATTAATGGCATCCACCATAGCCAACACTCCATAAAGTAGCCGCTACATTACTCATTATCAAGGGGGCAACAAGATACAACCTTGCCAGACCCTGAGCCTATAGTCCAATAGCTCCTAGCTAATGATTATTTGGTTGACAGTAGAATAACCTCACCATCCACTTAATCTATCCTTGTTGTTCCAAAGAGGGAGAGAAGTGTAACATCCGCTCCTCTAATTTATTAAGAGATGTTTGTTAGTTTTATGTAAGTTAAATGCTTATGTATGTTGCATTATATTGCATGTAGTTGATTAGCATGAGGGACTAAATAGAAAGCCAAAGAGCGGGGACTTGAATGAAAGAAAAGGTTCAGTGAGGAAATTTGTATAGGCTTTGAATACTCAGGGTCAGCAAACAGTAAATTAAGCTAAAAAAGTTTCTGTAACAACATATTTTTGAAAATTCTCGCTAATGGCTTAGGGGAAAAATGGTAATTTGGCATATGGTTGGGGAAATTATCATTTTGAGCCGAATGATCAGGAATTAGGATTAGAATTGCAATTTCTTGATCACTTATAAATAAGGCAAAACTCCAAAAGTCTCATTTTTCACCCTGAACTTTAGACTTAGAGAGAGAAAGAGAACCAAACTATAGAGAAAGAAAGACAGTAAGAAGGAAGTAGAATATTTAAAGTGAATAGTAGCTAGAAGCTTACAGAAGATAAACCTAAGAGGACATCTGAGACCGATACTCTAGATTTTTATACAAAATAAGGTAGCAAACAACCTAATCCTCTTTATTTTGAAATTTACTGTTTATATACTAAAATTATGATTTTCATGTTATTTAAACAAGAGAGGAGATTAAAAACTACATTCTTAATGTTTTCAGCTGCTATTAGGTGTTTTAAACTGCATAGATGTACTTATGTATGCTTAAATTAGATTATGAAAAATGTGCTTTTGGCTATTGATGAATATGAGGTTGAATCCAATGTTTGAGTAAGATTAAATGCTATTTTGGGTTGTTTATATATTAAATGGTGCTTACATGCTGGTATTGAGTTAATGATTAATAGAAATGGCTTACAATAAGTTCTTAGGCAGAAATTTGGGCAACAGCCAATTCAAAAAATAAAGCATAACATAGCAACTGACTGCCAACTCTTGGAAGTTTACTGTCATGTTCTTCAGTTGCCTAGAAATGCAGACTGAGCGTTGGCATTCGACTACTAGCTCTTGAAAGTCAACTGTCGTGCTCATATTTTTAGAAAATTTCCATGAATAGAACAATTGACTGTTGGGTCCATGGCAGCTGACAGTTAGCCTTTGGGTTTGGACAATTTGGCAGGACAGTGAGCTAAAAGTTAACTGCCAGATAGGTGAAAGTCGACTTGCCGACCCTTATTTGGAATATGAACTCAATGACCTAGTTTGAAGCATGGTTAGCCCAAAACCTTACTCAAATAAGGGATCTAAACCTAGATTGGGTAATGGGTAATGTGAAGGTTGAGAATGAAACATAAAAAGCAAGAATGATATGAGAATTTAAAAGGAATGAGTATGAGACATAAAAGAGAAATGAGAAAGTATTCCTAGTGTATGGATAATGGTAGATAGGCTCATGTCGAGTGACCAATTGTTAGTATGGGATAGCCTTAGCCATTCCATAGTTAGACTAAATGATTTCAAAAAAATCGTGATGGTTATTAATTTTAAGTTAGTGAACTCCCCTATGGCCAATTAAAGGAGTCACATACTTAATGTTAGACATAACCATGGTATGAATCTCATCGCCCTAGTCTATATACCTGCGAATAACATTTTGGGAGATGATCTATTGAAAAATAGTAATCCCGTATATACTACCAAAGAGGTGGGTAGGGACTCTATTTTACTAGTGATATAGGGAAGGAACTACATAAAAGGTGGGTAGAGACCCTGTTGGACTCGAAGATAGGGATGAACTGTAAGAGGGGTAAGTAGTAACCCTTGAGGGGGTGTATGGATGTACTTGGATCCATTGAAGGATGCTCCAACATGTACATGGAGCTGCAGTCATGAACTGCCAGATAAGTAGACTATGAGAAACTCACCTATGAGTGAGGGTTTAATATGAGGAGTTGTATGCTTGGCGACTCTCCTGATTTCTCTTGTTATGATCATGATTTGGTAGAGCCTATAATTATAATCTAATTTTGTTGTATATGCTCTTGTCTATATATGAATATAACCCTGTTATCATTATAATCTAATAACTATCCTGTGTGATAGATATGTTGTAACACCCCAATCTTATAGTTTTTCTTAAAAGTAATGTCTTTAATAAAATATTTGGATACAAGATTGGCATGTTATCTTTACCTTTGTCCTTAATTATTACCCAAGTAAAATTTTAAATTTAAATTCCATATTTAATTAGGCTTGGGATTTATTACTTAGGTATATCATTTAAAGTATTGAACAGCAGAAGACTAAATAAATAAAACATTATTTTAACAATAACGCATTAGAAATTTAAACTTTAGTCATATATATCAACATATATATATTCATCATACATAAAGTTTTGATTCATATATATATAGGGTAAGGAGTCAACAATTATGCCACTAAAACCTTTGTTGATATTTTGCTAATACTATACATGACTTTTATACATTGTCAAAACCCATCTTTCTTGCACCTCCAATAGTAGTCTATACCTGGTTATCGATACATACTAGGATAATTACGAGAAATAGATTCTCAGTAGTTAGACAATCCATTTTCTTGTAAAAGTCTGGCATGTACCACCGTAGTGATATGGAAAACAATTCTACATTCTTTATTAAAAATACAGTTTATTATATTGGAATAAATGTATAACTTTCTTTAATGTATATGGTATGCATCAGTGAGTATACTACATGACGATGTATTATAATAGTTCACCATATATATATACTATTTAGTATCATGATCATAAGAAAACATTTTTGCACATAAGTGCGTATAGGGAAACTATTTATCATTTAAGGAAAACTGATATTTATCATAAGGAAAACAATAATAAATTATTGGCTAAAAGCCATATCTCTATGAAAGGAAGACTTAAGAGTATCGAGAGAGTCACCTAGTGAACTACTCCACGTACTATCACTTACATGAGTGAGTTAATTTACTTCTAGTTAGTGTGAAACTATTCTGTCATTGGTACTATCTAAGGTGTCCCTCAGTGGATCCAAGTACCTCTAATTAGATTCTCTCTTAGACTAATCCTACTAGCAGGATTACTCCCTTCCTCTCGAAACGGGATTGGTTTAACTTTAATGAATCATCTCCTAGATTAATTCTACTAGTGGGATTACTCCCTTCCTCTCAAATGGGACTGGTTTAAATGTAGTGAACCGTCTCTTAGATTGATTCTACCAGTGGGATTACTCCCTTCCTCTCAAATGGGATTAGTTTAAATTTAGTGAACTATCTCTTAGAATGATTCTACTAGCGGGATTACTCCCTTCCTCCCAAATGGGACTGGTTTAAATTTAGTGAACCATCTCTTAGATCAATTCTACCAGTGGGATCACTCCCTTCCTCCCAGATGAGACTAGTTTCAAGGTTTTCATTTATAAATTAAGCTCACGGGATCACTATTATTTCAGACAGATCATTTCATCTCTGCTTTTGGGTGGGTCATGATGCTATGGAATCACAACTATATTTCTAGTAGATCATATTCCTAATACGCTATCTCCTATATATAAACTAGGATGATTAGGCTTGTACCTATGATTATGCTAAATTCTAAGTAAATGTTCCCTTTTTATTTGGCCATTTCAGGTTACACTAACTTATAATTTGCAATCATCACTATATTTCATACTTTTTGTGGAATGCCCAATTTTTGTCTCATACCAACAATTGGTCATTTAGTTACAAGCCTATCTATCCTAGAGCATATATGGGTAATACTTCCTCTAAGTCTTCTTTTCACTAATTTTTTATGTTTTCCTTTTTTAGTCTATGTTTTCCCTTTCCATTCTATGTTTCCCTATCTATTAAATCAGTTATTTCTTTCCTTTCTTTTTATCATGATACTACAATTTCTATAAAATTTAGACCCTTATGTATTGATAACATTGTCATGATTAAATTTGCATAGAAATGGAAGATGGTATGCTCGTCCAAGAGAAGTAATCAAGGGAAAAGAAGGATTTTCCATCTTAAATTCCATATCTTCCACTCTTTCCATTATACAAACATAATCACATAATTTTCCCTCCATTTCTATACAAATTTTAATTTCCCATTTCATCATACATTAAGGGTCTTAAGATGAAATATTAACACTTCCTTCTACCATTTCCATTCTAATTCACTTTCACCATATTCATGCATGCATTTAATTATTCTTCTTCTCATGATATACCTATATGAATGCCTAAATACATCTTCCCCTTTTTATGGCAACATCACCTAGACACTAATTGAGGATTTCATGGTTATGAGAATTATTCATGAAATAAATCATCAATTACATCATTTCTTCTTTCTTTCATGACTTGACTGAAACCATGATATATATATATATAATTGCAAAACTCTTAATCTTAATGAAAGGCTACTTCATGTTCTCGCCCAAGATAGCTAAAAATGGGAAAATGGGATAATTTCCAAAAACATCAATCATCCTCTTTCTCTTTTACTCATGATCGAGACATTAGCATGACATATAGGCTAGAATTTAGTAAATTTCCCTTCACAAGAAGACATCATATTCTCAACCAAGGAAGGAGAAAAGGGAAACAAGGTTATTTCATCAAAGTATCAATTTTCCTTCCCTCCCTTGCCAATGGCCGAAACACTAGCATGATTTTTAGACAAAATCTAAGCAAAATTTCCCTTCATAAAAAGTCATATATTCTCGATCAAGAGGCAAAAGAGAAGAAATCAAAATGTTTTTCATGTAATTCCTCCATTTATCCCATTTTCATTAGAAGTGATGAAGAAATTTTTTCAAATTTGTCATAATCCTTTCAATCAATTCAATTAACACCCACAAATACATCCACACAACATTTTAAGCACTTTTCCAATAGAAAATCAAGCATACAAGAATGTAAAGAGATAAACACCATTATTCATGGCAGCCATGGAAGAGTTCTAAAAGCTTGAAAATCAATATAAACCATGAAAATAATGGTGTAGGAATGTCTAACTACCTTGGTTTGGCAATAGAAATGGCTTTGTCTTGAATTTTCCTTCCCTTCTTCTTCTTCTTCTCCTTCTCCTTTCTCCCTCTCGGCTTTTCCTCCCCTTCACTTTCACGTCCTTCCCTTGGCTTAAGGAAGGAAAAAACCTTTTAATTAATTAAAGTGGCAAATGACCATTTTGCCCTTCATGGTAAAAAGTCTATTTTGCCCTTTCCTTTATGCATAAAATTTTGGAAAAGTGGTAAGATATAAACTCCATAAAATTATCATAATGAAATGATAATTTTGTCCCTAAGGTAAAATTTACCATTTCACCCTTGTGGCAAAATTACCAATGTGCCCTTTATGTCAAAATGACTATTTTACCCCTTTTCTCGCTTCCAAAATTTCAAAAATTTCAAGGAATAACCTTGAGGGAATTTGTCATAATTTTTTAAATAAAATTATCATTTTACCCTTTGGGTAAAAATTAACTATTTTACCCTTAAGATATTTTTCTGGAGTCATTATGACTTAATATTTTTTTCAAATATTTTCAGGTGTAATCATTATGTTTTAGATATTTTTTGACATTATAATTACGTGCCATAAATGCATGAGATATTTTGGAGGTATAACGATTACTTTTCGTCTTTTAGTGAAACCTTTTTACTCTTTATTTTAGTCCCTAGAATTTCTTTTCTTTTTAGAAATTTAGGATGATTTAAATGCAATCTTTCGAGCATAAAAATACTAAATTTATAAATTTAAAACATACTTGACGACAGGAAAAATGTAGATGTTACATCTATGATATAATCTGATCCTATATCCTGTGTGATGGATAGGTGATAAATTGTAATTACATTCATAAGTATGAAATTTGTGTAATTCATGCATAGTATCCTGATAGACGTGGTGTATTACTAGTTGATATAAAGAATGTAGTGTATTTTTGTATAAGTATGGTGGTATAGATCAATAGTTTTAAAAAAGGTTGTTTATTGCTACTAAGAAGTCATTCTCATATAAGTGTTGGTTTATTTCAAATGCCTAGATACCGGGTGCTATTGGAGGTGAAAGTAGAAATAGTGGAGATACCCTTCTTTGGGTATCTCCCAGTGGTTAAGGAGCTATGGATTATTTTTGTATTAGCAGTTCTTCCTACACCCTAACTACATAAGGTTATTATAATATATGTGTAACACCCCATAATTGCTTGGTCGATCTAAACTATTGTTTCCTCAATTAATTGGATTTACTTTTGTAGCTTGGTGACTAGAATAAATAAGAACATTTTATTTTTTGAAATGCTTGATACATTTAACATACTTGTTTAATTTCCTTTTTCTAATCGAAGCAAAAAAAAAAAAGGGGAGAAGAGTATAGCCAATTTTAAATTCATGCACGTGCAAGGAGTGAAGGATATGAGTTTATTGACTTTAAATGTATATACTCACACGGCTAATATAAGGGAAAGGAATGAAGAATAAGGTATTCCAAAAATATATATATGTGGGTACATGTGCAAATTGGAAAAAAAAAGAGAGCATGACAAGTATAACATTTAAAACTAATATATATACACCCATAAAATGAAGTGGCAAAGTGGAACACATGGCTAGATGGCATATAAGAAAGAGATTGCATGCATGCATACATGTAATTGGGAGTAGGGTGAAAAATGGGCAGCCGAATCAATGTGGGAGTGGAAGTAAGGAAACAAAGGAGTGCATAATTTTTTTTACTTAGACATGCCTTGAGGAAGGAACACGTGAACTAGGAACAAAAGAAAAAATATGTGTACAATACTAGCATATGACTAAGGGAAAATAGGAAGAAGGATGGGAATTAATTATATATATATGCATGCAACAAGTAAACAAAAGTGTAGAATTTATAAGAATGCACAATGTACAAAACTGCCTTGTGAGTAACGTGTGCCACTTTCTTTTCTTCCTTTGGCACTACCAATTGAGAGTGTGTGTCTTTCATGCAAGGGAAATTTACATAGAGTGAGTAGAAAGAGACATGCAGCCATGAAATAAATAAAGGAAAAGAAAAAATGCAACATGGTTACCTCCTCCCTTCCCATTAGCTTGACCAAGAAGTAAGACAAAGGGTGTAGAGGAAGTAATTCTACTTGAAGGTACAATTCGAGTAGCCATAAAATAATGTGAAGGAGATAAGGTGGCATCCCATCCCTTTGGGCTGAATAGAAATGTGTGAAAAGAAAAAAAAGGAAAGGTGGCGTGAATTCCTCCTACAAAGTGATTGAGTAAATAGAAGCATAGGAATGGAAATGGTGAAGAACGTGCAGCCTCACGTGTGTGCAAAAAGGGAGGGGGTGGCTTGACCAAAGGGGAAGGAAAAGAGCAACACGCCACCTCAATTAAGGACAAAGAGAAGATGGAATAAGTAGGAGAAAGAACTGTACAAGGTACAGAATTATCATGCACCCACATGGCAAAGACAAGGAAAAAGGGAAGGAAGTGCAGCGTGAAATTGGGAGGAAGTAAGCTAAGGTGTGCAAGTAATGGGAATGACACATGAGACACATGTGTAGTCTTAAGCAATAACAACCAAGAATAAACAAAAGGAAAGGATGCAGCAGGCCATTTTTTTTCACGAAAGGGAAAGATACAAGAAAGGGATTCTAGTAAAAGGGACACGACAAGAGAGAGAGGGCGCTCCATATTTTAGAAAATCCACACACAGACATGGTAATTTCCTCTAAAAGGGAAAAGGAGCAGCTTGGAAAATTAAAACATGTTGGGTGAAGGGAGAGAGAGCTTGATCGAGAAAGAAAAGAGCAAACGAAGCAAGGTGTAGAAGGAGACCAAAGGAAGGGCCAAGATCACTTCTTTCTAGTTCACCATCAAGGTAGGTTAGCAATTCATTAATTTGGTTCCAAGATCTAGTGTACGTGCATGATGACTTTTGCTTTCATGGAACTTGAATACTTGTCTACATTCTTGAAAAAAAAGAGAGACACTTGATTAAGCTTGTATGATAAATAAATGAGGTGGTTGATGCTTAAGACTTACTATTGTTGTTTTCTTTAAATCATGAAAGAGCCTATAACAAGAGATCATTGAAATGGCATGTGTTGCTTGGCTTTTGTCTTATAGTATTAAAGTAGACTTGTGATTTCCATCATAAAATTATTATTGGTAAATGTAACATGTATTAAAAGGAAATTTTAACCTACAATAATGTGGGAAAATTATGGTTAGTAATGATAAATATTTTTGTTATGGGAAAACTATGGTTAGTAATGATGCACATGATTATGGGAAAGTTTTGGCTAGATTAATGATGAATATTGTTATTATAAAATTAAGGCTAGTTAATGATGAACATTGTTACGGGAAAATTATGTCTAATTAATGGTAAATGTTGTCATGGAAAAATTATGGTTAGTAATGATGAATATTGGTGTTATGGGAAAATTATGGTTAATTAATGATGAACATTGATAAGAAAATTTTGGCTAGTTAATGATGTGCTAAGTATAGAAAGAAATTTTCCCATTTTAAAGGTATTATTTAAAGAATGGAAAGAGGAAAAATTTAAATGATAAAACATGAAATTCTCTTGAGTTTCCCTTAGGCCCAAAATCATGGAAATTGATTTAAGCAAAAATTGTCATAAACAAATATGACAAAGAGGTATTAGATGCTGGTAAAAAAAGGGAAACGTGACTAACAAGGGAAAGCATAGGAAGGTATGTAATTATGAAATAAAATGTGGCCAAGTGTCCACGATGATTTTACACATGTGGTCAAGTGTCCACAAATTACGAGGTGTGGCTAAAGATGCTCCACACGAGTGACCTAGTAAGGTATGGCCGAAGGTACTCCATAACTATGACCTAGTGTTCACGATGATTTTATATATGTGGCCGAGTGTCTACGAGTTACAAGGTATGGCCAAAGGTACTCCACACGAGTGAACTAGCAAGGTGTGGTTGAAAGTGCTCCATACTCGTGACCTAGTGTTCATGATGATTTTATATACGTGGCTAAGTGTCCACAAATTACGAGGTGCGGTTGAAGGTACTCCACATAAGTGACCTAGTAAGGTGTGGCCGAAGGTGCTCCACACAAGTGACCTAGCAAGGTGTGGCCGAAGGTGCTCCATACCCGTGACCTAGTGATCACGATGATTTCGTAAAGGTGGCCTAGTGCCCACGTAACACCCCAGGGTGTTCAATTAATCTATAGCGGTAAGTATAAGAATTTGATGCATAAGAAATTGTTTAATTTTGCAATAACACATATACTTTTATGAGAATGCGTTTCACTTGAAAAAGGGTATTTGATTTTTACATTGACCTATAAATTTATCATGCAATGCTTTCTTGTTTGTATTTATGAATAATGTTATGTTTTAATATCGAGAATGTAAAAGAAAACATTTTGGTGCTTGCACCCTGATACATATTAGTTGATTTCTAAACCTTGAATTGTTAAGCTACTCAGAAACTTGTGTTTCTCATCTATGTGCTAATAATATGTATCAGATGCGGACGCATAGCAGGGCTAAGAGATAGAAGTTTCATTTTGGTTTAAAGAAAAATTTTGTAACCCCTATTTTGGGTCCTAGTCCAGATATATTTGGTTTAGAATTAGGACTATTCTTTTAGCTGCATATATGAGATGTACATGGGAAATCCCTGGGGAAGGATATGTGAAGGACCGGTCCATCCTTAGAAATTTTTAAGGGAGTTTGAGTGATAGACCTGTTGTCTCCTGACTTCTTATGGATGGGTACTTCTTATATCTGGGGACATATTTACCAAAATGTAATGGACATTATTGGACATGTATTATTTGAATTACATGAAAGTTTTAAATTTTTGCTGTGTAGTATAGTATTTCTTTTCATTCCACTATGCATACGAGTTTTAGTCTAAGCAAAAGATCCCGAACCTAATACACTTAATGAAACTTAATGGTATAACTACTCAAACATTAATTAAATAAAAGGTAAGAATAATGTACCGAACTTATCTGTTTGCATCGGAGGAATTGTAATACTAGATAGGGGCGTTACAATCCACATTTTTCCAATTTTAGGTATGTCTTAAATTCCTAAATTAGTATTTTCATGCCTGAATAATTGTAATTAAATTGTCTTAATTTTCTATGAACAAGGAGGGACTAAAATGAAAAAAAAAAAAGAAAAAGGACCAAAGTGAAAGCAAGGAAAGTTTATTAAAATAATGACTTTGCACGTAAATTGAGGTGAATTTATTATGTGTAATTATGACGTTAGAAAAATATCTAGATATTGATGTGTCTTATTTTATACATATTTGATTGATGTGAATTGTCCATTTTATGAGCATTTTATGTAATTTTATTCTAAAAATCACTTAAGTTTCCATCATTTTTATTTTCAGGCATTTTATCAAGTCATCATCAGTAAACAGAGCAATTTTGAGCCTGGACAGTCTTTAGAGCACCCAAGATAGGCCATTTGGGCCAATTTTGGTTATTGGGCCCTGAAAGCGGGTGGATCGTGTAAAAAGTGAGCAGCTCGAGTGAGAAAAAGGAAGACCCGAGTGAGGAAGAAAAGACCTGAGGCTTGGAATAGCGAAGCAAACCTGAATAGACCATGCGTGCGTGAAGGAAAGATTGAATTTTTTTTAAAGCCTCAAACCGGAGCTCCTCGTTGGCACAACCACATGCCGATAATGGGGGATGATGAGTGGGACACCGCCGTCGGCTTCAGCCACTGAAATGTTGCAAAATTGTGGAGTTTTGACGAGAGAATTGAAAGAAGAAACTCGTGCACAAGAGAGAGAGCCGAGAGCATTAAGGCAAGATTTTGGTGGTTCTGGATGGAGCTTCATGGCGGTGCGACTTCACTCTGGTGATAGGGGATGATGGGCGGGACAACACTGTCATCCATAGCCACCATGAAGCAGTAGATCTGCGACAAATTGAGTGACCCGAGACCACAATCTGTCTGAGTTCGCGGTCATTTTGTGGCATTTTTTGGTTAACCCATTACCAACAACTGACCACCCTCAACTCGCTGGCCACCGTAACACTCTAGATCAGGAGATCTGAGACGAACCCGAGAGACGTGATCCTATTGTATTTCGCAATTGTTCGATGCTGTCCATCCAAGTTGCCACTAGAAATCGTTCCTCCTTTCTTCAGTGCCTTGTCCAGGACTTTCTGCCTCACCTGCAATGACCATTGCAATAGTTTTTCATCGGGTACCCGAGAACTCGAGATCCGACCCATTTGTAGCCCGACCCCCGACCCATTTTCTGGACAGCTTTGAATTTAATTTTCTAGCAGTTTTCTAGTCCTTTTTTGGTGGTTTTATGATGACCATTCTATATAGAGACCATTGGGCATTTGAGAAGATAGGTCTTGCATAAATTTCTACTATTTATCTGCTGTTTAATTAATTGTCTGATGGATTATCTGCTGTAGGAATTTTCTACTATTGTTATGTGTGGCTAGATCTGTAAAATCCATTGGAGTTCCTAACAGTGTTGGTATTATATTTTAATTTGCATGGATAATTGAATATTAGTTATGTGATCTCCATTACTTTTATGAATAATAATTATGTTTTCATTAACAAGACGTTGTAATGAAAGCTCTTTAGATTTTTTTAGTAATCAACAAATTTAATTGAAATTGGACACCTAATTGTAACGGATAATATGTTATCACTTAGAAATAAGGTTAATAAATTGCTGGATTAAGAAGTAACAGCTCTTACTAGTAGTGAATTAGACCGATAATGCTTATCTAAAATTAACTGATGTGTTTTATTTTATACATAATTAATTGATGTGAATTGTCCAGTTTATGAGCATTTTATGTAATTTTATTCTTAAAATCACCTAAGTTTGCTTCATTTTTGTTTTCAAGAATTTTATCAAGTCATCGTCAGCAAACAGAGTAATTGTTAACCTGGACAACCTTTAGAGCACTCAAAATAGGCCATTTAGGCCAATTTTGTTTATTGGGCTGAGCTAATGCCTTTATTGGGCCAAAAAAGAAGGTGAACCAGCTTGAAAGTTGGGTGAACCAGGAAAAAAATTAGAGAAAAAGGGAGCAGACCGCACACTTTGAATGGTGAACCAGATTGGAATAGTAGAAAACCCAGGGTAGCGCATTTTGAAGCCAATTTGACTAGGACCCAGCATCCATCGCATGAGGCAGACCCGATTGAGCGTGCGTGAAACCCGAACTGAGAGAGAAGCTGAGAACTGTGTGTCACCTGGGCAGATTTCCACTGCGGCGCGGCAACGTTCTAGTGTCCAGGAACAACAAACAGGACATCACCGTCCAGACCATCCACTAGAATGCGCCAACGCGGTAGAGATCCGTGAGAGAAAGCTCGCGACCTGGTTGCTCAACCCATTTACATTTTAGCCCCTTAGTGCATTTTTTGGCCAGCCCACCGGTTGTCGTCACTCCTTCAACCTCCAGTAACTCCTCTACTGCTGTCCCTCACCATCATCGTCGAAACAACAAATAGGCGAGATCGTGGTGATCCGATTCGTGACCCATCTGCATTTTAGAGCTGATTTTGCCATCGTCCGTCTGAGCTGCCACCAAAAATCAGTCCTCTATCGATCAGCGCCTCCCCCGTGACCCTTCACCTCAACTTCAGCTGCCGTCGCTACTATTTTTCGTCGGGTACCCGAGAACTCAGGATCTGACTTGTTTGACCCAGCCCACGACCTATTTTCCTGGATAGCTTTGGAATTTATTTTCCAAGCATTTTTTTGGCAATTTTTTGGTGAGATTTTGTTGGTTTTCCAGCAACCAATTCATGCAGTGACCATTGGATAATTGAGAAGACAGGATTGCGTAAATTTTTATTATATTTTATCTTCTGTCTGATGAATTTTTTGAAGGATTGTCTGTTGTTTGATTATCTCCTATCTGTAAATATGTGTGGCTGAATTTGTAAACTCCATTAGGGTCCCTGACTGTGATGGTATTCTGTTTAATTTGTATGGATATTGATTTTTGACGTTGTGATCTTCTTTTCGGTTATGCATGTACTGTTTAAGTTTTCATTGCGAGACGTCATTGTGAATGCTAATTAGATTTCTGTTTGAGATCGAGAGATGATAATTGAAAATAAAACCTAATCGCAAAGGACAATTAATTTTCGCTTAGAGATAAGGTTAATTAATTGCTAGATTAAGGAGTAGCTATCCTTAATAGTGGTGAATTAGATCGATAAGGCTGATTTGAAATCAATCATTAGGAAAAGATTCTAGTTGTAGATTCTTAGATTTAGAAATTTAATTATCTCGAGAGAAAATTTGAATTTAACTTAGAATTCATTCATAGGTAGCATAGTCAGATTCAGTAATCCATTATCCCTTGTGTGTTTTCCAACCAGTGTAGGTTCCTTGATGGATTTGCATTTCTTGCCTCCATGTATTTTCTTCTATTCCTTGTCGCTGTTAGTTTGTTATTGCTTGTAGTTAGACATTAGTTTAGATAAAAATTAATCACTTTAATTGCTAGGCTAAATAACAGAGAACAAGTAGTAACTCTGGGCTTTCCCGTTCCCAAGGAATACGACCTTGATACTCACCATTGCACTAGGCTGCATCGATAGGTTCACTGCCTTATGTGTAGTTGCTTAGGTATCATTGGCAGCTCACAATACATCAAGTTTTGGGCGCCATTTCCGGGGATTGTTTGTGAAAACTAGAGTGAAATTGCTATTTGTTACTTTAGCCACTTTTATATGTTTATTTTGTTTTTTTTTCCTAGTTAGTTATTTGTTTCTTTTCATTTTTTTTATTTTTATTTTTGGTTTTCTCTATTTTGTTTTATTTTTGTTTCTATTTATTAATCTTCTATCTAGTTGTTGGGCTGTTTCATTGTTGCTGGTTTCAGATAATTTATAACTATAGATTCTTTATCAGTCTTGGCTGCTAAAATACAAAGGAAGCTTCTGATCAAGAAAATTTATGAATCCCTGATGCCAGAACAGGCAGCAGAAGTTGGTTGTCAGTTCTGTGGTGGCCTACATTACATTGTCAATTATAATACCGGAGGTATGTTTGCTAACTCCTTTTCTTCATTTTATTCTCAGACTGTTTCTACTGATTTTGAACAGGTTGATTATATGGGGAATACCCCTAATCAGCAAAACGATCCTTGCAGCAATGCATACAACACTGGGTGGATGAGCTATCTTTATTTTCAACTGGAGAAATTACACTACCCAAGGTTCACTTGATTTTCAATGGTGGTACCAATAATAACCCTAACAACAAACTGCTCTAGATCAATTTCCTCAAGGGCAAGAGAATGAATCAAATTTGGAGGAAATGATCATGAATTCTGTGTCTACTTTAGAAAGTTGGTTCTAGCAGATGGACATAATTATTAGAAATCAGCAGGTTTTCATTCAGAACTTAGAATATCAAGTAGGCCAGATTTTTAAGATGTTGGTTGAAACACAGCCAAAGATACTCCTCAGCACCACAGAGTCTAAACCAAGAGAGCAGTGTGATGCTATCACTCTGATATTTGGTAAGCAAGTATCTGACCCTTTACCATTGACTGATGAATATACTATTGAACAGGATGTGCCAGTTAGTAAAGAGTTAGAGCTTGAGATAAATGGGCTAGAGAAAATGGAGGACAAGAGTCCTATAAGGGAATATAGCCCACCTATTCCATTCCCTGCTATTTTGATGCAGGAAAAGGTTTATTCTGACTCAACAACTTCTTTAAGACACTATTTAGGCCATGATGATCTTGTTTGTCTAATGAAACCTTTGATAGAAGACTCCCCAATCTTAAAATTGAAAGACTCACCTAAGCACTTAAGCTGCACCATTCTGTATGAGGTGGAGAAGCCACAAATGATTATAACAGCTGACTTGATGCCTATTGAAGGGGATGTAATGTTGGCATCTCTTAGAGACCACCTCAGGCCACTTATTTTCAAGATTCCTCCTCCTATCTCGTTTCCACCAGAACGAGATAAAACTTAAGCAATTTTTATTTTATTTTATTTCATTTTATTTTCTGCTAGTCATAAATTTGAGTCTTTTGAATTTTTTGTTTGTTTATGCGTTATGTTTTTAATTTGGGATACCAACACGACTATTTACTGAGGGTAATATGACCCTCAAGTGTGGGGTGGGTATATGTTATTGATTTTTTTTTTCTTTTTCTTTTGGGATACCCTTTGGTTGTACACTGAGGACCAGTGTAATCCTCAAGTGTGGGGTGGTGTGCCTCTGTTATTTTGATTCATTTTTCCTTTGTTGATTCAGGATGCTGCATATTGATGCTACTTTTTTCTGATGCTGTATTTGTGCTGATAGTAGATATAGGATAGGATACTTGATTGTGCTTGACTATATGCATTTAAGTTCTGTTTGTCTTTGAAGCATTTATAATTCAATTTATGAATTGGCAGAACTTGTGTCTCTTACTTCATCTTGGAAAATAGTTGGTGATGTTTAATCCATCATGTCGATCGGGTTATACTGGTCACCTCGGTCGAGTTATTTAGGTGGTATTTAATTATTTTTCAAATTGTGAAAATTTTGATTTAGGATGTTGATAATGCAAATTGCATGCACTGCTTAACTTACAATCAGTTGAAATTTTTTTTAGAACCTTATGCAATTGTACCACACTTTAAATGTGAGATTTGAGCTTATTTTGAGCATTCATTACAAGTATGCTCCTAACTTGATTGAGTGTGCATTTTTCTTGATTTTGCCTCTAGAACTTACTCTGTAATGCTTGTTGAAGTTGCATGAATTTTTGAATATTAAGAGATGATTTGGGAAACTTAGGATACACTTTATTTGGGCAACTTAGGATACACTTCTTTTGGCCAAAAAGCCTACCCTCTGTGTTTCCCTTAGTTGGCCACTTTTGAGCCTTGACATTTCCTTCACTTTTTGCACCTTTACACCTCACATTACTTTTCTTTGCATTGCTTTCTTTTTCACCTTATATGTTAGAAATTGTGGGATTTACTCTTTATATTTGGATTAAATGCACTGTCTTGATTGGTAACAATCCACCAAGTATTTTTCTTCAGATGCTCCCTTCAATCCAAAGCTGTTTATTAGCATGACTGCAAAAATATATAAAAGACAAAAAAGACAAAAAGAAAAAAATAATAATAAAAATAATAGTAAATATTTTTGAAAAGCAGTCTTCATTATCTTGTTTATTGGATATGGTATTCTTTGAGCATCTCCTATTTCATTGAAAACTTGGTGGAAATTTTTGTGTTTAGCACTTTGCTGCTTTTAATCCTTTGAGTCTTCACCATATTGAAATTGCATGACTTCTAGTATATCTATCACCTCTTCCCAAAATCTTTCTTTACCTTTATCTTAACCACCTTACAACCTTGTCAAGACCCTTTGATCTTGGTGTTTAATTGTTCACAATAGTGGAGATGAGATTTATGAGCAAGCATATGGTACGCAGATTCTTGTGAACTAACTTGAGGGATTTGTGCTTTACCCTTATACACTTTGAGTGATTTGAGTGATCCTTGTGAAGCTTTGGTTCTTAAATTTTATTATTGAATTGCAAGTTAAGTTATGTAGGTGTTGTTATTATTTCCATCCTGTGTTAGGGTTGTGCAATTTGATTTATGATTAAGTTTCACTTATGATGTGTTTAGGTATCATTAAATGTGGTTTAATTATGATTTTTGAGGAACTATTGTTGCTTGTTCAAAGACTGAGTTAATGTTTGCTTGAGGACAAGTAAAGGCTTAAGTGTGGGGTGATTTGATGTGTCTTATTTTATACATAATTTCTTGATGTGAATTATCCAGTTTATGAGCATTTTATGTAATTTTATTCTTAAAATCACCTAAGTTTGCTTTATTTTTGGTTTCAGGCATTTTATCAAGTCATCGTTAGCAAACAGAGTAATTGTAAGCATGGACAGCCTTTAAAGCACCCAAAATAGGCCGTTTGGGCCAATTTTGTTTATTGGGCTGAGCTAATGCCCTTATTGGGCTGAAAAAGAAGGTGAACCGGCTTGAAAGTGGGGTGCATCGGGAAAAAATTTAGAGAAAAGGGAGTAGACTGCACATTTGAATGGTGAACCAGATTGGAACAGTAGAAAACCCAGGGCTGTGCATTTTGAAGCCAATTTGAACAAGACCCAGCATCCATCGCGTGAGGCAGACCTGAGTGAGCGGGCATGAAACCCAAACCGAGAGAGAAGCCGAGAACCGTGCGTCACTTGGGCAGATTTCCACAGCATCACGGCGACGTTCCAATGTTCGGGGACAACGAGCGGGACACTGCCGTCCAAACCAGCCACTGGAACGTACCAGCGCGATAGAGATCTGTCTACAATTCAACTCCTACGCACATTTTTTGGCCATCCCACTGGTTGCCGTTACTCCTACAACCTCAAGTAACTCCTTTGCCGCTGTCCCTTAGCTCACCGGCCGTCAAAATAGCCCAGATTGACGAGATTTGTGACTGATTCGATTTGTAACCCATCTGCGTTTCAGAGCTGATTTTGTCGCCGTCCATCCTAGCTGCCACTAAAAATCAGTCCTTCATCGATCAGTGCCTCCCTCGATACCTTTCGCCTCACCTCCGGCTACCGTCACTGCTACTTTTCATTGGGTACTCGAAAACTTAGGATTTGACCTGTTTGACTCGGCCCGCAACCCATTTTCCTTGATAGCTTTGGAATTTATTTTTTAGGCAGTTTTTCGATGAGATTTTGTTGGTTTTCCGGAGACCAATCCATGTAGTGACCATTGGACAATTGAGAAGACAAGATTGTGTAAATTTTAATTATATTTTATCTGCTGTCTGATGAATTTTCTAATAGATTTCTATTGTTAGATTGTCTACTGTCTATTAAAATGTGTGGTTGAATTTGTAAACTCCATTGGGGTCCCTGACTATGTTGGTATTCTGTTTAATTTGTATGGATATTGATTTTTGACGTTGTGATATTATTTTCGGTTATGCATGTACTGTTTAAGTTTTCATTGCGAGACGTCGTTGTGAATGTTAATTAGATTTTTGTTTGAGATCGAGAGATGATAATTGAAATTGGAACCTAATCGCAGAGGACAATTAATTTTTGCTTAGAGACAAGGTTAATTAATTTTTGGATTAAGGAGTAGCTATCCTTAATAGTGGTGAGTTAGACCAATAAGGTTGATCTGAAATCAATCATTAAGAAGAGATTCCGGTGGTAGATTCTTAGATTTAGAAATTTAATTATCTTGAGAGGGAAATTGAATTTAACTTAGAATTCACTCACAGGTAGCATAGTCAGATTCAGTAATCCATTATCCCTTGTGTGTTTGCCAACCAGTGTAGGTTCCCTGATGGATTTGCATTTCTTGCCTCTGTATATTTTCTTTTGTTCCTTGTCACTGTTAGTTTGTTATTTCTTGTAGTTAGACATTAGTTTAGATAAAAATTAATCACTTTAATTGCTAGGTTAGATAACAGAGAACAAGTAGTAACTCTGGGCTTTCCCATTCCCAAGGAAAATGACCTTGATACTCACCATTACACTATGCTATATCGATAGGTTCACTGACTTAGGTGTAGTTGCTTAGGTAGCATTGGCAGCTCACAACACATCATCAACCATTAAGAAGAACCATCTAGTGGTAGGTTTGTAGGTCTAAGAAATTCATTGAGACCGACAGAGAATTTCAATTTAAATTAGGATTCACTCACAGTTAGCAAAATTAGATTCAATTGTCTATTATCTTTTGTGTATTTACCAACTAGTACAAGTCCCAAATGGATTTTCTTTTCTTACCTCTGTATATTCTCTTTCGTTCCTTGTCGTTGGTAGTTTATTATTGCATTTAATTAATTATTAGTTTAGTTAAAAATCAATCACTTTAATTGCTAAGCTAGATAATAGAGAACAAGTAGTAACTCTAGGCTTTCTCGTTCCCGTGGAATACGACCTTGATATTTACCATTGTACTAGACTGCATCGATAGGTTCACTACCTTAGGTGTAGTTATATTGCAAGCAGTAAGCAATACATCAAATTTTTAGGCTGTTGTCGAGGACCTTTTGTGAAAACTAGAGTGAAATTGTTATTTTTTACTTTAGCCACTTTTATTTAGTTTATTTTGTTTTTTTTTCTAGTTATCTGTTTCTTTTGTTCCAATTAGTTATTAGCTTTTATAAGTTTTGTTTTATCTTTTGTTTCTTTTATTTCTGATTAATTATTTTGCTATTTAATTGTTTGTTTTTTTTTATTATTTATTTGTTTTGTGTTTGTTTCAGTTACTGGCTTTTATCTGTTTTGTTTTTTTTTTTGTTTTGATTTATTCATCGTTGATCTAATTATTAGGCTGTTTTGTTGTTGTTAGTTTCTGGTAATTTATGACCATTGATTCTATATCAATCTTGGCAGCTCAAATACACAGGAAAATTTTGGCCAAGCAAATTTATCAATGCCTGATGCCAGAGTAGGCCACACAGTTTGGCTGCGAGATCTATGGTGGCTTGCATTATGGTGTCAATTGTAATGTGGGAGGTATTTTTGCTAACTCTTCTTCTTCATTTTCTCCTTACACTATTTCTCTTGATTTTGAAGAGGTCAATTATATGGGGGATGGCGTAAATCAGCAAAATGATCTGTACAACAATACATACAAATTTGGGTGGAGTAACCATCCAAATTTCGAATGGATCAACAATACTCAAGGTCCACAACATTCTCAGTGGCTACACCAATAGTAGCTTCAACAACAAATCACTTCCAATCAATTTTCTCAAGGACAAGAAGAGTCCAATCTTAAGGAAATGCTCATCAAATTTGTGTCCAAGATGGATACAATCCTTAGAAAATCAGCAAGCCTCCATTCAAAACATAGAATATCAAGCAGGCCATATTTTTAAGATGTTAGTTGAAACACCGTCAGATATGCTCCCCAACACCACAGAGTCTAAACCAAGGGAGCATTGTAATACTATCACTCTGACATCTGGTAAGCAGGTATCTACCATTGACTGATGATTATACTATTGAACAGGATGTGCCAGTCAGTAAAGAGCTAGAGACTGTGGTAAGTGGGCTAGTGAAAATGGAGGACAAGAGTCCTATGAGGGAATATAGCCCACTTATTCTAGACCCTGCTAGATTGAAGCAAGAAAAGGTTTATTCTGACTCAATAACTTCTTTAAGACATTCTTTAGATCATGATGATCCTATTTATCCTGTGGATGTTTTAGATGACTTTATTGAGTCTGAATTACAAGAATTCTTGATTAATAACCCTTTGCAGGTAGCATTGTAGAGAGATAAGGAAGATTTGTCCAATGAGCAAGTATTGGAAAAACTAGCTGATTTGTTGGCTACTAAACCCTACAGCTTTACTGACCCTCTTGTTTCTTTTGACAGGTCAAAAGTGCAAAAGGTTAGAACTTCAATTGAGGATCCCCTAGTCCTAAAATTGCAGGAATTTCCTAAGCACTTAGGACACCCGTATCTGAATGGGGCAGAGAAGCTATTAGTGATTAGAGAAGGTTACCTAATCCCTACTGTAGGGGATATAATTTTGACCTTTCTCAAAAACCATCTTATGGCACTTGTTCACAAGATTCCTCCTCCTCTCCCTTTTTCACTAGAGCGGGATAAAACTTAAGAAATTTATTTTTTTATTACATTTTATTTTCTTTTAATAATAATTTCAGACTATTGGATTTTCTGTTTGTTTCTGCTTTATGTTGTTAATTTAGGATACCAACCCAGTTGTACACTGAGGGCAATATAACCCTGAAGTTTGGGGTGGGCATATGTTGTTGATTTTTCTGTTTCATTTTCTTTTGGGTACCCTTTTGCTGTACACTAAGGACAATGTAATCCTCAAGTGTGGGGTGGTATGCTTCTATTATTTTAATCCTTTTTTCTTCTGTTAGTCCAGGATACTACATATTGATGCCACTTTTTGCTAATGTTGTATTTATGCTGATAGTAGATATAAGACAGGATACTTGATTTTTCTTGACTATATGTACTTAAGTTTGTTTGTCTTTAAAGCATTTATAAATTAGTTTATGAATTGGTAGAATTTGTTTCCCTTAATTCATCTTGGAAAAAAATTAGTGATGTTTAATTCATCATCTTAGTTGGGTCATACCGGTCACCCCATTCGGGTTTACAGGTGGTACTTAATTATTTTTCAAATTGTGAAAATTCTAATTTAGTATGTTGATAATGCAAATTGCAAGCACTGCTTGACTTACAATGCAGTTGAAATTTTTTTAGAACCATATGTAATTGTACCACACTTCAAATATGAGATTTAAACCTATTTTGAGCATTCATTACAAATATGCTCCTGACTGTCTTGTTTGAGTGTGCATTTTACTTGATTTTGCCTCTAGAACTTGCTCTGTAATGATTGTTCAAGTTGCATGAACTTTTAAATATCAGGAGATGATTTAGGCAACTTAGGATACACTACTTTTGGCTAAAAAGCCTACCTTCTATGTTTCCCTTAGTTAGCCACTTTTGAGCCTTGACATTTCCTTCACTTTTTGCACCTTTACACCTCACATTACTTTTTTTTACATTGTCTTCTTTTTCACCTTATATGTTGGAAATTGTTTGATTTACTCTTCATGTTTAGATTAAAATGTACTGTCTTGATTGGTAAAAATCCACCGAGTCTTTTCTTCAGATGCTTCCTTCAATCGAAAGCTGTTTATTAGCAAGATGCAAAAATATATATATAAAAAATGAAATTAAATAAAATTAGAGCAATCTTTATTCTCTTTTGCTTTTGGATAAATTACTATTTGAGCATCCCTTGACTCATTTCAAACTTGGTGAAAATTTTTATGTTTAGTATTTTGCTACATTTTATCCTTTAAGCTTTCATACTGTTGAGATCTGATGTGCCTTTTTTATTACATATTTTCCTAATGTTAATTGTCCATTTTATGAAAATTTTATGTAATTTTATTCTTAAAATCACCTAAGTTGCATCATTTTTCATTTTCTGGCATTTTATCAATTTATCATCAACAAACGAAGTAATTTTGAGCCTAAACAGCCTTCAGAGCACCCAAAATAGGCTATTTGGGCCAATTTTGCTTATTAGGCCAAGCTAAAGCCTTATTGGGCCTTGGAATAGGCTAATTGGGGGAGAAAAGGAGCAGACTCGCGTGAGAAAGTTGCGACCCGTGCACTTGGAACAGTAGAGATCT
Organism: Senna siamea; assembly: GCA_031216115.1. Classification (NCBI taxonomy): domain Eukaryota; kingdom Viridiplantae; phylum Streptophyta; class Magnoliopsida; order Fabales; family Fabaceae; genus Senna; species Senna siamea. Next base: position 12,250,371 of record CM062355.1, on the reverse strand, counting down.
GAAACCCGAAGTAGAACCCATGCTCGAGAGGGGACCCAAGAGCTTGGCGTGAACGAGATCCTTCTGGGTGAAGCTTCATGGTAGTGCAACCTCACTCTAATGACAGGGGACGACGTGCGGGACACTGCCATCGTATGTAGCTATGAAGCAACAGATCTGCGAAAAATTGAGCAACCCAGTTTGCGACCTGTTAGAGCTCAAGCTTCTTTGTGACATTTTTTGACCAACCCACCAGCCGCCATTGCCCCTCCAACTTTAGGAAACTCACCCGCGACCTTACCTCAACTTGTTAGGCACCAAAGTGCTCTAGATCAGCCCACTCGAGACGGACCCAAGAGACGCGATCTAAGAGAGATTCGTAACCTGTCTGATGCCGTCTCCCCAGGTTGCCATCAGAAATCAGTCCTCCATCACTCTATGCCTCATCCGTGACCTTCTGCCTCTGCTCCGGCCTCTTTTGCTGTAATTTTTTGTAGGGTACCTGAGAACTCGGGATCCGACCCATTTTGGCCTAACCCACAACTTGTGGAGCTTTTGGATAGCTTTGGATTTGATTTTTCTGGCATTTTTTTTGCAGTTTTTCGGCGGCTAATCGATGCAAATATTGTTGGGCATTTGAGAAGACAGGGGCATGCATAATTTTTACTATTTTTATCTCCTGTATAATTAATTTTTTGATGGATTGTCTACTGGATTATTTGATGGAATTGCCTATAAATATATGTGGCTGAATTTGTAAAATTCATTGGGGTTCTTAACTGTGTTGGATTGCTGTTTTAATTGCATGGATGTTGAATTTAGTTGTGTGATCTTCTTTAAAGTTATGAATGTATGTATTAGCTTTATTTACGAGACGATGTGATAATGCTAATTAGATTCCTTTTTGAGATCAACGGATAATAATTGGAATTGGAAAACTAATTGTAAGGAACAATTAATTATCACTTAGAGCTAAGGTTAATTAATTGCTAGATTAAGAGTAGCTAAAAGTTATTTCTTAATAGTGGTGAATTAGACCGATAATGCTGATTTAAAATTCACCATTAGGAAGAACGACCAGTGGTAGATTTTAGGTTTAAGAAATTCATCGAGACCGACAGAGAATTTGAATTAGAATTAGAATTCACTCACAGGTAGCATAGTCAAATTCAGTAATCCATTATCTTTTGTGTATTTACCAACTAGTACATGTCCCTAGTGGGTTTACTTTTTTTGCGTCGGTATATTCTCTTTCGTTCCTTGTCGCTGGTAGTTTATTATTGCTTATAGTTAGACATTAGTTTAGATAAAAATCAATCACTTTATTTGTTAGGCTGGATAATAGAGAACAAGTAGTAACTCTAGGTTTTTTCGTTCTCGAGGAATACAACCTTGATACTTACCATTGCACTAGGCTACATTGATAGGTTCACTGCCTTAGGTGTAGTTGCATAGGTAGAAGAAAAGCACATCAAGTTTTTGGTGCTGTTGTCAAGGATTGTTTGTGAAAACTAGAGTGAATTTACTCTTTGTTACTTTAGTCATTTTTGTTTTATTTTGTTTTATTTTATTTTGTTTCTATTTTTTTTATTTGTTACTCTTTGATTTGGTTGTTGGGTTGTTTGGCCATCACTAGTTTTAGGTAATTTATAACCATGGATTCTATATTAGTCTTAGTAGCTCAAATGCAAAGGGAGCTTCTGGTCAAGCAGATTTACCAATCCCTAATGCCAGAATAGCCAGCACAATTTGGTTGTGAGTTTTGTGGTGACTTGCATTATATTGAACAATGTGATGCCAGAGATTTCAGCTGGAGAAATGACACTACCCAAGATTCACTTAATTTTCAATGGTTGTACCAACAGCAACACCAACAACAAACTGCTTTAAATCAATTTCCTCAAGGGCAAGAGAATGATTCCAATTTAGAGGAAATGATCATGAAGTTGTGTCCACTTTAGAGAGTTAGTTTCGATAGACGGACACAATTCTTAGAAATTAGTAGGCCTCCATTCAAAACATAAAATATCAAGCAGGCTAAACTTTTAAGATGTTGGCTAAAACATAGCCAGAGATGCTCCTCAACATCACAGAGTCTAAACCAAAGGAGCATTGCGATGCTATCACTCTGAAATCTGGTAAGTAAGTATCCGACCCTTTACCATTGATTGATGATTATACTATTGAACAGGATGTGCCAGTCAATAAAGAGTCAGAGCCTGAGGTAATTGGGCTGATAAAAATGGAGGATAAGAGTCCTATGAGAGAATATAGCCCACCTATTCCATACCCTGCTAGACTAAAGCAGAAGAAGGTTTATTCTGACTTTGCAACTTCTTTAAGACATTCTTTAGATCATAATGATCTTGTTTATCCTGTGGATGTCATAGATGATGTTATTAAGTCTGAATTGCAGGAATTCTTGCTTAATAACCCTTTACAGGTAGCATTACAAGGAGATGAGGAAGAGTTGTCCAATGAGTAAGTGTTGGAACAAATGGCTGATTTGCTGGCTATTGAGCCCTACAGTTCTACTGACCCTCTTGCTTCTTTTGACAAGTCAGAAATCCAGAAGGTTGGAACTTTAATTGAGGACCCCCTAGTCCAAAAATTACAAGAATTTCCTAAGCACTTAGGACACTTGTATCTGAATCGGACAGAGAAGCTGTTAGTGATTAGAGAAGCTAACCTGATCCCTACTGAAAGGGATGTAATTTTGGCTTCTCTTAGAGACCACCTCAGGCCACTTGTTTTCAAGATTCCTCCTCCTATCTCATTTCCACCAAAGCAGGATAAAAATTAAGCAATTTATTTTATTTTATTTCATTTCATTTCCTGCTAATAATAATTTAAGACTATAGGATTTTCTGTTTGTTCTTTTTTTATGTTGTTAATTTGGGATACCAACCCAACTGCACATTGAGGGCAGCATGAACCTCAAGTGTGGGGTGGGTATATGTTGTTGATTTTTTTTGTTTCTTATGTTTTGGGATACCCTTTTGCTATATACTGAGGGCAGTGTAGTCCTCAAGTGTAGGGTGGTGTGCTTCTATTATTTTCCCCTTTTTCTTCTGTTAGTTCAGGATACTACATATTGTTGCCACTTTTTACTGATGTTGTATTTATGCTGATAGTAGATATAAGATAGGATACTTGATTTTGCTTGACTATATGCACATAAGTTCTGTTTGTCTTTAAAGCATTTATAATTTAGTTTAAGAATTGGTAGAAATTGTTCCCCTTAATTCATGTTGGAAAACAGATAGTGATGTTTAATGAATCATCTCAGTCAGGTTATACCAATCACCCTAGTTGGGTTATGCAGGTGGTACTTAATTATTTTTCAAATTGTAAAATTTTTTATTTAGTATTTTGATAATGCAAACTGCATGCACTGCTTGACTTACAATTTAGTTGAAATTGTTTAGAACCATATGCAATTGTACCACACTTCAAATGTGAGATTTGAGCCTATTTTTAGCATTCATTACAAGTATGCTCCTGACTTTCTTTTTTGAGTGTACATTTTTCTTAATTTTGCCTTTAGAACTTGCTCTGTAATGCTTGTTGAATTTGCATGGATTTTTGAATATCAGGAAATGATTTGGGCAACTTAAGATACACTACTTTTGGCTAAAAAGCCTACCCTTTATGTTTCCCTTAGTTGGCCACTTTTGAGCCTTGACATTTCCTTCACTTTTTGCACCTTTACACTCACATTACTTTTCTTTACATTGTCTTCTTTTTCTCCTTATATGTTAGAAACTGTGTGATTTACTCTTCATGTTTGAATTAAAATGCACTGTCTTGATTGGTAACAATCCACCAAGTATTTTTTTTAATTGCTCTCTTCAATCTAAAGTTATATATTAAGAAGATTGTAGACTAAAAAAAATGATGATGAAAATGAAAAAAGAAAGCTTATAAAAAAACATTATTAAAATTAGAGCAGTCTTTATTCTCTTTGACTTTCAGATTACTCTTTGAGCATCCATTTACTCATTTAAAACTTGGTGAAAATTTTTGTGTATAGAAATTTGCTGCTTTTAATCCTTTGAGTATTCATGATGTTGAAATTACATGAGTCCTAGCATATCTATCACCGCTTCCTAAAATTTCCCTACCTTTACCTGAACTACATTACAACCTTGTCAAGACCTTTTGATCATGGTATTCAATTTTTCGCGATAGCAGAGATGAGATTTATGAGCAAGCATATGGTAGGCAGATTCTTGTGAAATAGCTTGAGGAATTTGTTCTTTACCCTTATGCACTTTGATTGATTTTAGTGATCCCTATGAAGCTTTGGTTCTTAAATTTTTGTTATTGAATTGTAGTTTATGTTGTGTATGCATTGTTATTATTGCCATCCGGTGTTAAGGTTGTGCAATTTGATTTATGACTGAGTTTCACTTGGGATGTGTTAGGTATTATTAATTTTGGATTAGATATGATTTTTGAGCAACTATTGCTTTTTGTTTAAAGACTAAGTTAGTCTTTTCTTGAGGACAAGAAAAAGCTTAAGTGTAGGGTGATTTGATGTGCCTTATTTTATACATATTTGCCTGAAGTTAATTGTCCATTTTACAAGCATTTTATGTAATTTTATTCTTAAAATCACCTAAGTTGTGTCATTTTTCATTGTTAGGCATTTTATCAAGTCATCATCAGCAAATGGAGTAATTTTGAGCCTGAACAGCCTTCAGAGCACCCAAAATAGGTTATTTAGGCCAATTTTGCTTATTGGGCCAAGCTACAGCCATATTGGGCCTTGGACTGACCTGATTGGGGGAGAAAAGGAGCAAACCCTTGTGAGAAAGCTGGGACCCACCCGCTTGGAACAATAGAGACCTAAAACCCAAAGCAGAACCCGTGCGCGAGAGAGGACCTGAGACCTTGGCGTCAATAAGATCCTTTTAGGCAGAGATTCACGGCGGCGTGACCTCACTCTAGTGGCAAGGGACGATGAACGGGACACCCATCAAGAAAAATCAAGAAACGAGGTTCGTGACCCGTTCGAGCTCGAGCTTTTCAGCAACGTTTTCTGGCCAACTCACTGGCTACTGTTGCCCCTCCAACTTCAAGCAACCCACCTATGACCTTCCCTCAACTCGCCAGCCACCACAGCGCTCTAGATCGGGCTACCCGTTTTGACCCGACACACAACCCATAGAGCTTTTAGACAACTTTGGATTTGATTTTTTTGGCATTTTTTTGGAAGTTTTCTAGTGGCCAATCAATGCAGTTACTGTTAGGAATCTGAGAATACAAGGGCATGCATAATTTTTACCATTTTTATCTCCTATATAATTGATTGTCTGCTAGATTATCTGATGGAATTGCCTATAAATATGTGTGGCTGAATTTGTAAAATTCATTGGGGTTCCTGACTATGTTGGATTGTTGTTTTAATTGAATGGATGTTGAATTTAGTTGTGTGATCTTCTTTATAGTTATGAATGTATGTATTAGCTTTATTTACGAGACGTCGTGATAATGCTGATTAGATTCCTTTTTGAAATCGACGGATAATAATTGGAATTGGAAAACTAATTGTAAGTAATAATTAATTATCACTTTGAGCGAAGGTTAATTAATTGCTAGATTAAGAGTAGCTAAAAGTTATTTCTTAATAATGGTGAATTAGACTGATAATATTGATTTAAAATTTACCATTAGGAAGAACCGACCAGTGGTAGGTTTTAGGTTTAAGAAATTCATTGAGACCAACAGAGAATTTGAATTTGATTTGGAATTCACTAACAGGTAGCATAGTCAAATTCAATAATCCATTATCTTTTGTGTATTTACCAACTAGTAGAAGTCCCCAGTGGGTTTAATTTTCTTGCGTCGATATATTCTCTTTCGTTTCTTATCACTAGTAGTTTATTATTGCTTGTAGTTAGACATTAGTTTAGATAAAAATCAATCACTTTATTTGTTAGGCTAGATAACAGAGAACAAGTAGTAACTCTAGGCTTTCCCATTCCCGAGGAATATGAACTTGATACTCACCATTGCACTAAGCTGCATCGATAGGTTCGCTGCCTTAGGTGTAGTTGCATAGGTAGAAGCAAAGCACACATCAAGTTGAGATTGCATGTGTTTTCAGCATATCTATTGTCTCTTTATCCCAAAATTTTCCTACCTTTACCTCAACACCATTACAACCTTGTGAAGACCCTTTGATCATGGTATTCAATTTTTCGCAGTAGTAGAGATAAGATTTATGAGCAAGCATACGATAGGCAGATTCTTGTGAAATAGCTTGAGGGATTTGTACGTTACCCTTATACACTTTGAGTGATTTGAGTGATCCCTGTAAAGCTTGGTTCTTAAATTTTTGTTATTGAATTTTAGGTTAAGTTGTGTATGCATTGTTATTATTTCCATCCTGTGTTAAGGTTATGCAATTTAATTTATGATTGAGTTTCACTTGGGATGTGTTAGGCATCATTAAATGTGGTTTATATATGATTTTTTAGGAACCATTGTTGTTTGTTTAAAGACTAAGTTAGTGTTTGCTTGAGGACAAGAAAAAGCTTAAGTGTGGGGTGATTTGATGTGTCTTATTTTATACATTTTTTCTTGATGTGAATTTTCTATTTCATGATCTTTTTATGTAATTTTATTCTAAAAATCACTAGTTTGCATCATTTTTATTTTCAGGCATTTTATCAAGTCATCATCAATAAACGGAGCAATTTTTAGCCTAGACAGTCTTTAGAGCACCCAAAATAAGGCATTTGGGCCAATTTTGTTTATTGGGCCGAGCAAATGCCCTTATTGGGCCCTGAAAGTGGGTGGACCAAGCAAAAAGTAAGCAGCCCACATGAGAAAAAGGGAGACCCTAGTGAAAAAGAAAAGATCCGAGGCTTAAAATGGTGAAACAGACCCGAACAGACCGTGCGTGCACATAGGGAAGACCAATTTTTTTTAAAGCCTTCAACCAAAGCTCTGTGGGGACGTGACCAAGCGTTGGTGATAGGGGATGACAAGCAGGACACCACCATTAGCTTCAGCCACTAGAACACTGCAAAATCGTGGATTTTCGGCGAGATACCCGAAAGAAGGAACCCATGCACGTGAGAGAGAGACGAGAGCATTGAGGTGAGATTTTGATGTTTCTGGGTAGAGCTTTATGGTGATGCAACTTCACTCTGATTACAGGGGATGAAGGATGGGACACTGCCATCGTGCATAGCTGCCGTGAACAATAGATCAACGATAAATTAAGCAACCGGAGACTGTAACCTGTCTAAGTTCGCGACTATTTTGTAGCTTTTTTTGGTCGACCCACTGCCAATAACCGACTGTCCAACCTTTGGCGACTCATTATCCACCTTCCCTCAGCTCGCTAGCCACTGCAACACCCCAGATTGAGAGATCCGAGACAGACCCAAGAGACGTAATTCGATTGTATTTTGTGACCTGTTCGAAGCCGTCTATCCAAGCTGCCATCAAAAATCATTCCTTCGTCACTCGGTGCCTCGTTTACAACCTTTTTCCTCACCTCCGATCGTCATTGCAGCAATTTTTCGTTGGGTACCCGAGAACTTGAGATTTGACCCGTGCCCTATTTTCTAGATAGCTTTGAATTTGATTTTTCTAATGATTTTTTAGTAGTTTTTCAGTCCTTTTTTGGTGGTTTTCCAGCAACCTTTCTATACAGAGACCTTTGGGCATTTGAGAAGATAGGGCTTGCATAAATTTTTACTATTTTTATCTATTGTTTCATTAATTGTCTAATGGATTATCTGCTGTTGGAATTATCTGTTGTTGTTATGTGTGGCTAGATCTGTAAAATCCATTAGGGTTCTTGACTGTGTTGGTATTCTGTTTTAATTTGCATGGATAATTGAATATTAGTTATGTGATCTCCATTACTTTGATGAATGAATGCTTATATTTTCATTGACAAGACATTGTAATGAAAGCTCTTTATATTTCTTTCAGTAATCGATAGATTTTAATTGAAATTGGACACCTAATTATAATAGACAATTTGTTATCACTTAGAACTAAGGTTAATAAATTGCTAGATTAAGAAATAACGACTCTTAATAGTAGTGAATTAGACCATTAGGAAGAACCAGCCAGTGGTAGTTTTATATGTCTAAGAAATTCTTTGAGATTGATAGAGAATTTGAATTTAAATTAGGATTCGCTTACAGGTAGCAAAATCAGATTCGTAATCCATTATCTTTTGTGTATTTACTAACTAGTACAGGTCCTTAATGGATTTGCTTTTCTTGCCTCGATATATTCTCTTATATTCCTTGTCGCTGGTAGTTTATTATTTCATTTAATTAATTATTATTTTAGTTAAAAATCAATCACTTTAATTGCCAGGCTAGATAACAGAGAACAAGTAGTAACTCTAGGCTTTCCTGTTCCCGTGGAATACGACCTTGATATCCACCATTGCACTAGACTAAATCGATAGGTTCACTGCCTTAGGTGTAGTTGCATTGCAAGCAGCAAGTAGCACATCAGATATTTTTAAAAAAGTAATAATTACTTTAGAAAATATCTAAAATGTAATGATTACCTTTAGAAAATATCTAAGGGTAAAATAGTAATTTACCATAGGGGTAAAATGTAATTCTACAAAAGGATAAAATTCTCATTTTGGAAGAAGAATCATTATAAAATTCCAACAAAAACTCCCTCTTCATCTCATGGCATTCTTACATTTATTGGAAAATATTTTGGTCATTTTGCATCAAATAAATTGCCACGTCCTCTTCTTCTTCTTTCTTGGCAAAATCGACTTGGACTTTTGGTGAAGGAGAAGCCATGAGGTTGGAGAAGCTTGAGGGAAGATTTCAAGTGAAGGGAAAAGGCAACCAAATCCATTTCTATTGCAAAACCAAGGTAGTTAGACAATCCTTTGCTATTATTTTCATGGATTAAGTAATTTTTCAAGCTTTTCTCTTCCATTAATGGTTGCCATGGATAGTAGCAAACTATTCTACATTCTTATTTTGCTTGATTTTCTATTGGAAGTATGTTTAAAGTGTTGTATGGATGCATTTTTAGGTGTTTTTGGAATGGATTAAAGTATTATGATGAATTTGAGAAAATTCCTTCCATTTTCATGAAAGATTTAATTTCCATGGATGTGAGCTTTTAATGCATGGATTATCATGAAAATAATGGGCAAATGATGTTTTATGCCTAATAAATAATGAAAATGAGATAAATAATTCCATTTGATGAAAATAACATTTTTCCAAAAATTTTTCATGGTTGGCCGAGAGGAAGCTTGTAAAATGGAAAAAGAGTATTTGGTTGTAAATGATGATGGGTGTCTCGGCTTTAAGGCAAAAAGATAGGGAAAGAGACGGCTTCCTCCTTCCTTAGTTTAACTGAAGTGGTAAGTTCGTGGAGTAGAGATTTTGTAATTTTTATTTTAATAAAATATGCTACTCCATTCGGTGAAGAGGTGGGAGAGAGAAATGGAGAGTAATATTTCATTTAATTAAATTGAATTTCCTTCTTTCACCAAGAGACTATTATGATTGAAAATGAAAGTTTGCAAAAGTGATGAAGGTGACTCGGTGATGATGAAAAGAATAAAGGAAGAGATGTATTCCATTTTCCTTCTTCCTTTTCTTTTCTTTTATTTTCATTATTTAATGTAATAGAGAGATAAAATGAAGGAATTGCAAAATATGATTTTAATAGTGATGGCTCGGTCATGAAGCAAGTAAAGTGGCTTTAGAATACAAATTTGACTTCTCTTTTGTTTTATTATAACCAAAAGTATAAGTCGATGAAGAGTAACATATTTAATATTTGTTTTAAACATATTCTTGTTTCCATTTGGTGACGAAGATGGGAGAGAAGAGAGAACACATTATCTTAATAAAATTATATTGTTCCTTTTATCTCTCTCTCATTAAATAAAAGCTTAAAGTAAGGTATGAAGAAAAATCTCATTTGGCTTCCTTTTCCTCTTTACTTGGCTGAGAATGGAAAGTTGGAAGGAGAAATTGTACAATATTTTTGCTTTATTACTAGTTATGACATGGAAAAAGAAGGAAAAGAATTATAAAAAATAAAATAATGTCATCTTTTCCCTTTCCTTCTACTTGATCGAGAAATCATCATACTTAAATACAAAAAAAATCATTTTTGGCTAGCTCTTGGTTACAAGAAATTGAAATTAGGAAAAATGTATGCTTTATTAAATTTATTCTATTTCTCCATTTTAGGCACTTGGGCCGAAGAACAAAGGTATTTTCATAAGAAATTGTAATGTGATCTTGGCCAAAATGCAATAAAAGTGAGAAGAAAAATACTAAGAAATTACCCATTATGTAAATTATTATTTTCATGACATCCTTGTATTAAAAATATATAGTGTAAAATGGAAGGATAAATATTTATATGTATATAGATATGTATGTATTTATTTGGAAAGAAAAGATATTTAGAAATGCATACATAATATAAGGAAATGATTAATAATAAAAGGCATAATATCATGATAGATTTATAACTTAAAGGGAAACATAGAATAAAATGGAAAACATAAAATGGAAAGAAAAAATTAGATTGGAAAGAAAGAGAGCTTAGAAGAAGTATTTCCAATGTATATTATAAGATAGATAGGCTTATAATTGAATGACCAATTGTTGGTATGGGATGGCAATTGGGCATTCCACTAAGAATGTAAGAATTAATGATGATGGCAAATTCTAAGTTAGTGTAACCTAAAATTGGCAAAATTTAAAAAGGGGCATTTACTTAGAATTTAGCAGAATCATGGGTACAAGCCAAATCATCCTAGTTAATATGTGGGAAATAGCGTACTGGAAAAGTGATCCACTGAAAAAAAATTTTGGTGGTGATTCTATAGCTCTATGATCCTCCCAAAGCAAAGAAGAAAGGATCTGTTTAATGATAATGATCCTATGAGTTATTTTTAGACTGGTTATAAGGAGAAATCCCATCGACTAGATCTATCCTATGACAGTGACCATTGACTGAGGAAAGATCTGTCTATTGATAGTGACCATTGACTAGAATTTGACTGGAATAGGTACTTGAATCCACTGAGTGGTGCCTCAGATAGTACTAGTGGCAAAAATGTCACAAGACTGGAACTAGAAATAAAATTAACTCACTCATGTATGTAGTAGTATGTGGAGTAGTCCATTGGATGACGCTTCTGATACTCTTCTCTTTCATTGACTATGACTTTTAGCCAATGATTGATAATAATTTTCCTTATGACTGGCAATGTTTTCCTTATAAATGATAAATATGTTTTCCTTATTCATGACTGGAAATGTATTTATGACTTGATATATTTTAAAATCATGATATTGAGATGCCTTGACTGATGATTTTGAAGGTGAACTGTCACATGATACATTTATAAATGTATGCCATACACACTCATAAAATATATATGTTACATTCCAATACAATAAATTATCTTTTAAAGTAAAGAATGTAGAAATGTTTTTCGTATCACTACGGTAGTACATACCAGTGTTTTCAAAAAGAAAATGATTGTCTAGCTACTAAGAATGTAAATTCTCATTATTATGCCTAGTATATATCAAATAATAACCCACTGCATGATTTGGCTTGAAGTTGACATAGCGTTGGCTGAGATTTCGTGGTTTAGTTCTATTACAACTAATTAAATATTTATGTTATAGTATCCCTTTTTAAAGTAGGTGTGATTGATGTTGATTTCTGGATGTGAATAGCAGAAAAAAAAAAGAATATATATATATATCTGGATATGTGGGAGAACCATAGTTTACTAACAATTAAGGTATAAAGGGATTTGAGTGGCAAGCTTGTTGCCTCCTTACCCTTGAAGACTAAAAACACTCCACATATCCTAAAATATATGTATGACAATGTAAATATGTAGCAAATGTAAATATAAACAATTTTTATTTATGACTTTGTAACTAAATTCTATTATTTATTTAGTTTTGCCGCTACGTATTGTATGAATGTAATACCGAGTAAATAATCCCAAACCTAATTTAAATAATACATGGATAAAATTGGTAAAAGGAAATTTTATTTGGAAATAATAAAGGACTAAGAAGGAGTAACACGTTAGCCTTATAGCTAAAAAGAATTATTTAAAGAAATATTATAAATAAAGGCTATAAGGTTAGGGTGTTACAGTTATAGGGTCTGTTATACGACTACCATGGCTACTTGAGTACTGGCTCAGTAGTGAAGGGTAGATTCGGCAAGATAGACTAATGTAGGGTAGTTGTTTGAGCATAGGCAATTAACTGGCTTGTATTGTCTTGATTTGAGGAATGGAGTGCTAGGTTTGGGGTAGAAAGTGTAACACCCCTTGTTCTCCTGAATTTTCTTAATTATTGTTTCCTTAATTAATTGGATGACTTTGCCATAAAATGTGATGAAATTGCTTTGGTAATGTTGTGTTTAGAATAAATGTTACAAGGGAAAGAATGGACCTAGGTATTAAGTAGCATGAAATGTTCATAAAAAGGAGACATGTGAAAAATTGTCCCTTTTCTTTCTTGTTTTAGTCGAATTGATATGTAAGTATAAAGAGAATTAGAAGTGAGGCTTAAATTCTAGCAATGTGTTTTCTTCCAAGTTACAAGGAGCTTGCAAAAGGTAATTGATAATTGATTAAAGGAAGAAAAGGTGATGCATGTGGAAAGAAAGGATAAACGAAAGAGACATGTAAGTGTAGTCTCTCTTGTTTAGGAGCCGAAACTGATATATGAATGAAAGAGAACTAAGGTACTATGTAAATGAATTAATACCTTCTTGTACCAAAAGACTTGTAACATGTGGAAAGAAAATTAAAAGTGGATCAGTAATGAAGAAAGGAAGAAAAGGAAAAGAGACGTGTTGGACTTGTACACTTTCTCTTCTTTTCATTCCTTATTATTAAGTGTATCAAGAAGGCAATGGAAAGAATCCCCTTTTTGTCTTACCTTGACCATATATATATATATATATATAAGAGTGAATGGAGAGGAAATTTTCACAATGATTAAAGAGAATAAGCCATTCGGTGAAGGAAATGGAAAGGAAGAGAGAACCAAGACATGTAGGAAGAAAAGGAAAATTTTGCTTCTTATTCTTCTTATTCAACCATGAAAGTAATTAAGAGTAGGTATGAGAATTTGGATTTTAATTAAATCTATATAAACCATGGCAATAACAATTAAGAAGAGGAAGGAGAGTGTAGCATTCATTTAAGTGAATATACATACATGTTTGGTGAAAATAATGAAGAAGTGGAAGGGAGAAAGAGAGACGTGTGACATTAGCTTTCTTTCTTTCTTCCCTTTTTGATTTTTTATTTCATTGTGACTGAGAGTAGTGAATAAGATGCTTGAATGACTTCTCTCTTTTCTTCCTTTTGCCTAACTGAATAGCCAAAAGAAAAGTTGATTTAAATATATATATGTATGCATAGTGAGAATTATTTGGAGGAGCTTGACAATTATGCTAAAAACCCATGAGCATTCGGTGAGAGGGAGATTAGCTTAGCAATTTGGCTAAAACACATAAGCATTTAGTCAGAGAAAGAGGAACTAGTTGGCCGAAATGGAAAGAAGTGAAGAGTTAAGACAAATTCAAAGAGAAACACCAAGGCACTTCCATTCTTCTTACATTGTGAGGTAGCTTAGCAATTCTATGGTTTTTGTTTCATGATTTAAATTATGTATCATGATTTAAGGCTTTCATGAAACATAATTTCTATTATTACATTCCTTAAGATGCAATTCTTTCATTGGCTAAGTTGTATGATGATTTGGTTGTGCATGTTGGTGTGATGATGTGGATGTAGTTTTTTTTCATAGAAGAGTAATGGTTGGAAAAAGAATTCAGCATACTTCATGAAGAACCTTAGAATAAGAAAGTGTTGAAACATCATGTTTTGCATGGCTAAGGTATGTTTCATGTTAAAGAGACCTAATGGGAGCTTATTAGATATTGGCTTTAAAATTTTGCATTATCCCTTTGAATCTACCTAACTCGAGAGCTTTCCATGTTGACATCTAGAAGAAATTGCTGAAAAGGTGGGGAAAGAAATCCCACTTTAGTTTTGGTTAAAAAAGAAGGAGAGAGAGAATATAAAAATTAAATAACATAGGGTAAATGGTTTGCATTTTTATATAGCTATGTTAGTAGTATTGAGATGTGAGAATGATGAAGTAAGTAATTAGAAAATGTAATATATAAGTTAAGGCAAGAAAAGAAATAAAAGAAATGGCAAATTTTAGTATTACATAACTTAAGTGTGAGAGAAAGTAGCATAATAATTTCAAGGTATTGCATTGACAGATTTAAAATATAAAAGGATGGAAGAATGTGATAAATGGGATATGAAAAACTCTAGATTTCACCCTTTATCATAATGGTCGAAACAATCCCCCACTTTAATCTTAATGACCGAATACCTATGGAAATGGTAGATGACTTATAGTGTATCTTATAATAGCTAAAGTCAAGAGAAAGTGGGAAGGTTATAATTAGATGAATGGTGATTGAAACTTTTTTTATATATGTGACATTAATGTTCTTATGATGAAAAAAATTATGAGATTATGGATGGCTAATCTAAGACCACATACGAATAGACAATTGCAACATAATCTTTGTCAAAAGTGGCCAAGAGTCCACAATTTGACCAAGTGTTCACAACTTTTCATAAAAGTGGCCAAGAGGCCACAATGTGACCAAGTTTTCACAACTTTTCATAAAAGTGGCCAAGAGTCCACAATGTGACCAAGTGTTCACAATTCTTACAAAAGTGGCCAAGTGTCCACATTTCTTGAAGTGTGACCAAATGTGCTCTACACTTTAAGGCCAGGTAAGTTTTAAGAATGAAAGGAGAAGAATTCGGTTTCTATATGTATGTCTTGTATGATATGAGAAAAGTTCATTATTGTCACATTGACACCCCACACACCAATAAATCATACAATGCTTGCCAATGTATATATATGAAAAGGATTAATTATTAAATGATTGGAATGTAGATGAAATTGTTTTCTGTGCTTGCATAATGGTACATATCAGTAAGTTTTAAAATATTGAATTGTTAAGTTACTGAGAAACTAGTTTTCTCATTTATGTTATGATATGTATCAGATGCAGATGTTTAACATTTTCATAGAGATGGAAGTGGCATTAAGGGCGGTTTCTTTTATTAAGAGTGTTTTGTATCATAAGGGTTTGAGTGATAGAGATATTGTCTCCTAAGCCTATGAAAAGGTTCCAACGGTTCTCAGTTAAATGAAATGATGTAATACTTATGAAAGGATATGTAATGTTTTATGAATTTATCTTCGATGTATTACATTTTGATTTTTGCTGTTCTTATAAGTTTTGACTTGAGCAAAAGAACCTGAACCTAATCAATTTTAATAATATTGTGATGGTATGAATGCTCAGATGTTATTAATACATAATTAAGGTTAAAAATAATGTACTGACCTTATCTTTTTACATCTGAGGTATTGTAATACTAGATAAGGGTGTTACAAAAAGTATTTCCTGTTGGTGCTATATATTCTCTTATAAATATTATGGTATGAAAATTGATCACCTCGATGATATTTATTTTGTAGAGTGAAATATGGCCCCACCTAGAAGGAATACTAGAAAGGAGAAGGAGGTGAGGCTAGCCTGGCAGGAATGATGCAAGCTATGAT
This sequence comes from Senna siamea, assembly GCA_031216115.1. Lineage (NCBI taxonomy): Eukaryota > Viridiplantae > Streptophyta > Magnoliopsida > Fabales > Fabaceae > Senna > Senna siamea. The sequence continues at coordinate 12,234,700 of CM062355.1, read as the reverse complement.
AGGAGTGGCAGAGGCTATGAGGGAGTATGTTGCTGCTTCTACCTAAGTCTTTAGACAATTTCAAGAATTGGGAAACAATAATAATCCTAACCCTAACCCTTAAGAAGGACAAGTAGGGAACCCGATGTATCATAGCTGGTTAGAGTTCCAAAAAGCTAAACCTCCTTTCTTTAGGGGTGAGTTTGACCTAAAGGTGGCCAAAGAGTGGTTACAGGAGATGGAGAATGATGTGTGCTGCCAATGCTATCTAAGCAACTACACCTAAGGCAGTGAACCTATCAATGCAGCCTAGTGCAATGGTGAGTATTAAGGTCATATTCCTCAGGAACGGGAAAGCCCAGAGTTACTACTTGTTCTCTGTTATCTAGCCTAGCAATTATAGTGATTAATTTTTATCTAAACTAGCATCTAACTACAAGCAATAATAAACTAACGACGACAAGGAACAGAAGAAAATATATGGAGGAAAGAAATGCAAATCCATCAGGGAACCTATACTGGTTGGCAAACACATAAAAGATAATGGATTACAGAATTTGACTATGCTACTTGTGAGTGAATTCTAAGTTAAATTCAATTTCCTAATGATTGATTTCAGATCAGCCTTATCGGCCTAATTCACCACTATCAAGGATAGCCACTACTTAATCTAGCAATTACTTAACCTAATCTCTAAGCGAAAATTAATTGTCCATTACAATTAGGTGTCCAATTTCAATTATCATCTCTCGATCTCAAAAATAAATTTAATTAGCTTTCATTGCAACGTCTTGTCAACAAAAATGTGGGCATTCGTTCTTAAAAGTAACGGAGATCACATAACCAACATTCAATTATCCATGCAAATTAAAACAACATTCTAACATAGTTAGGGACCCCAATGGACTTTACAAATTTATCCACACATATTTACAGACAGCAAACAGTCCAATAGTAGACAATCCATCAGAAAATTCATCAGATAATAAATTATACAGAAGATAAAAATAGTAGAAATTAAGCACACCCTTATCTTCTCAATTGCCCAGTGGTTACTACACAAATTGGTCACCGAAAAACCACCCAAAATCTCACCAAAAAAATGTCACAAAACCTCTAGAAAATTGCAGCTCAAATCTCTCCAGGAAAATGGGTCGCGGGTCGCGGGTTAACCGGGTCAGATTTAAGTTCTTGGGTACCTGACAAAAAATGCCTGGATTGGCAGCCAGAGCTAGGGTGAAGGGTCGCAAGGGAGGCGTTTAGTGACGGGGGGTCGCTTTCTGGTGGTGGCTAGGACGGATGACGGCGAAACCAGTTCCGAAACGCTAATGGGTTGCGATTCATATCCTTCTTGGATCTCTCTGATCTGGGCTGTTCGGTGGCCAGTGAGCTACTGGAAGGTGTCGGAGGAGTTGCCTGAAGCTGCAAGGTATGACAGTGGGCGGTAGGCTGGCCAAAAAAATACGCGGAGGAGCTCAAACTTGGACGGGTTTTGCAAACGGGTCACGAGTTTTCTCTCGCATTATGGACATTTTGAATGACGCCATGGACGACCAAGGTGGTAGAGGAATATTTGCGGAGCCTCTCTAGTCGCTGGTCGACCTCTCTTGGTGGCGGTTTTCCCTTGGCGTCGCGTGATTCTGCTCAGGTTCATTCACTTCGCGCAATGGGTCTTTAACACGTGATGGGCTCCCTTCCACGATGCCTCTCGGGTATGTGTGTGTATCTACTGTACAATGCTTCTTTTCACTATTCCAAGCTTTCATTTCTCCACCCACGCGCTACACCCGAGCCTCCTATGGTCTACTACACGGGTCTTCACTTTTTCCCTCCAATTGGCTCGGTCCAAGGCCCAATAAGTAAAATTAGCCCCAAATAGCTTGTTTTTTATTCTCTGAAGGCTGCTTAACCTCAAAATTTCTCCTTTTGCTAGTGATGACTTGATAAAATGCCTAAAAAACATAATAATGCAACTTAGGTGATTTTTAGAATAAAATTACACAAAATGCTCATAAAATGGACAATTCTCATCAAGCAATTTTGTATAGAATCAGACACATCAGAGAAGTTGTTTGCAGTTCTTAGAATGCAGATGCCCAGAAGGTGTTGTTTTCTATGTACATGCTGACTGGAGAAGCAGAGCATTGGTGGAAAGGTGTAAAATAGTTAATGGAAGCATAGGGAATTCAGATTACTTGGGATTCATTTAAGGAAGCATTCCTGGAGAAGTATTTTCCTCAAAATGTGAGGAATGAGAAAGAAGTTGAATTCATGCAAATTAAGCATGACAACATGACGTTTGATGATTATCTTCCTAAGTTTAACGAGTTGTCTAAAATTTCTTCCTATTTGAAATTTCTGTTGGATGAGCCGTGGAAGGCCGTACATGTAGAGGCTAGATTAAGGCCAAAGTTGAAAGTGCTATGGCTCTATTTGAAATTAGAAATTACGCTACTCTAGCGAATAAGTGTTGTATAGTTGCCAAAAATTTGGCAGGGAGCGAGAAGGAAAAACAAAAAGAAAACTTCCTCAAATAGAAGCAACTTATACCTTTCAATGGAAGGGACAATCGGTTTGGCCAAGGCCAAGAAAGTAAACAGCCAATAATAAGACAGGTGGTACCTAGTGTTTGCTCAAAATGTGTAAAGAGTCATAAGGGGCCTTGTAATTGGCAACAAGGTGCTTGTTATAAATATAGGGAGATGGGACATTTTGTTAGGGATTGGCCACAATGGAAGAAACTAGTTGAAACCACTAAACCTCCCACTAATGGAAGAGTCTATACCCTTAGGGGAAAGGAAGTGGGCTAGTCTGATGATTTGATGAAAGGTAAATGTTTAATAAATAATATATCTTTAATTAATGTATTGTTTGATTCTAGTGCTACCTACTCTATCATTTCATTGGAATGTGTGGAGAGATTGAATTTACCTGTATCTAGCCTATCACTTTATTCAATTGCCTATAGTCTATACACATTCTCATACTTCTATCCTTTTTCTTCATGAATAACACTGGTGCTCTCCATGATGAAGCACTCGGCCTAATGAATTACTTTTCTATGAGGTCTTCTATCTGTACCTTCAATTGCCTATAGTCTAGGGTTAGGGTTTTTGAAGTTTTAAGTATGACTAATTGCAATTTAGTCCTTAGCCATTTGTAACTTTAACCTCACTGCACCTTTTCCTTTTCAATTGGGTCCTTAGTCACACTATAGCTCAACTTTCATTTCTTACAACTAAGTCCCTACACTAATGTAACTATATGAAATTAATGCAATATACACGAGCATTAAACTTAATTGACAATTAACAAACATCTCTTAATCATATTAGGAGTGAATGTTACATTTCTCCCTTCCTTTAAAATAATTTCATGCTCGAAATTAGAATGTACCTATTTGAATAATTCTGGGTAGGACTTCCTCTTGTCCTCTTCTTTCTCTCAGGTAGCCTCTTATGGAGATTAGTGATCGCATAAGACCTTAACCAGAGGGATAACTTTGTTCCCCAATTGCTTGACCTCATTATCGATAATTGTTAAAGGTTTTGGATGATGAGTTAAATTCTCTTTTAACTATACTATACTGGCATCAAGAATGTGAGATGGGTCATGGATGTATTTCCAAAGTTGTGAAACATAGAAAACATCATAGAGGTTCGGTAAGAATAGAGGTAAGGGTATACAATAGGCTGATTGACCAACTTTTCACAAAATTTGGAATGGCCCAATAAATCTGTGATTTAACTTTCTAGACTTAATGGCTTTACCTATAAAAGTGATCAGCGATACCTTAAGGGAAACATGATCCCATTCATTAAATTTTAGTGGTCTCATTCTTTTGTTGACATATTTCTTTTGCCTATCTTGGGCTCTATTCATCTTATCCTCGATCATCCTGATTTGGTTTGTAATTTGTTGAACTAACTCTGGTCTGAGCAATTTTCTTTCCCCTACCTCAAATCAACACGAAGGTGTTTTACAATTTCTCCCATACAAAGCTTCATAGGGTTCCATACCTATGCTAGAGTAGAAACTATTATTGTATGAGAATTCCATCAATGCTAGGATTTTTAGGAAAATATGTTCTCAAACTATTTTCTTAAGCTATAAACTCAAAGCCAACATCTAAACATCATTTAGCATCTATAACAAACCCAAAACTCAACTTAACATATCTCAAAGCTAAGATCAAAGCACATTTTTGCACTTAGGGCAAAAGCCAACTTTCACAATCAATGACAAGCATAAATAAGCACAACCATTCAACAAGCATAACCTAATAGCATTTAAAAAAACATAGTGAATGTAGGTTTGAACCCCAAACTTAACTTAAAACATTCATAAATCATATTTTTCAGCAAATAATTGCATATTTCAAAAATAGGGTTTTGGGTTAAGTTGTTACCTAGATTTAGTTTGAAAATGTGTGTGTATGATGTACTAAGAGGCCCTTCCCTTGTTATAGGAGCAATCCCTAGCCTTAAATCACCCTTCATCCTTCAAAAATCTCTCTCGTTTTCCTTAACTCACCACTTTCTCTCTTTACTCGCCCTTCTCCTTCTCTCTCTAAAATTTGTTTCAATTTGAGTTATGACAGCTAGGGTTAGGGTTTTTGAAGTTTTAAGTATGACTAATTACAATTTAGTCCTTGGCCATTTGTAACTTTAACCTCACTGCACCTTTCCCTTTTCAATTGGGTCCTTAGTCACATTATAGCTCAACTTTCATTTCTTGCAACTAAGTCCCTGCACTAATGCAACTATATGAAATTAATGTAAACATTAACAAGCATTAAAATTAGTTGACAAATAACAAACATCTCTTAATCATATTAGGAGAGGATGTTACACCTGTGGTAAATGAATTTTTGGATGTCTTTCTCAAAAAAATTGCAAGTCTTCCCCCTGAGAGAGTAGTGGTGTTCTCTATAAAGTTAATTCCTGGAACGAGACCAATCTCTATAGCACCCTATAGGATGTCTCCCTTAGAGTTAACAGAATTGAAGGTGCAAATAGAATACCTCTTAGAAAAAAAATTTATGATACCTAGTGCTTCACTATGGGGAATACCAGTGTTATTTGTGAAGAAGAAAGATGGAAGCTTGAGATTTTGCATAAACTATAGGCAATTGAATGGGGTGACTATGAAGAATAAGTATCCCCTCTATATTATAGATGACCTATTGGATTAGTTGAGTGGAGTTACTGTGTTTTCCAAGATTGATTTGAGTTTGGGGTACCATCAAATCAAAGTAAGAACAAAAGATGTACCTAAGATAGCCTTTAGAACCAGATATAGGCATTATGAATTTCTTGTAATGCCATTTGTACTAACAAATGTTCTAGCTATTTTTATGGATTACATGAATCGTATCTTTAGACTCTACCTTGATTAGTCCATCGTAGTGTTTATTGATGGCATTCTTGTGTATTATAAAAGTAGTGAAGAGCATAAACATCATCTTAGAATTGTGCTACAATTGCTTAAGGAAAAGCAATTGTATACTAAACTTGAGAAATGTGAGTTCTAGTTGAAAGAGGTGAAATTCTTAGGACATGTAATTACAAAACATGGAGTCGTAGTAGATCCTAGTAACACAGAGGTGGTGATTAGTTGGGAGTAGCCAACTATAGTGACTGAGATCTGTAGTTTTCTTGAATTAGCCAAGTACTATAAGAGATTTATTCAAGGGCTTTTGCAGATCGTGTTGCCTTTAACTAAATTGACTAGGAAAGATGTTCCATTTTTGTGGGATTCCAAATGTGAACATAGTTTCCAAACTCTAAAAGAAAAACAAACCATTGCATCTATCTTGATCATTCCTAATCTTTTAGAAAATTTTAAACTGTGTTATGATGCATCCAAGAAGGGCCTAGAGTGTGTCCTAATGTAAGATACGAAAGTGGTAGTATATGCATCGAGGCAACTCATATCTCATGAAGGAAATTATCCTACTCATGATCATGAATTAAAGCCATAGTACTTGCCTTAAAAATTTAGAGACACTACCTCTATGGATCTAGATTTAAGGTATTTAGTGACCACAAAAGTCTCAAATACCTTTTTAATCAAAAAGAGTTAAACATGAGACAGATAAGGTGGATGAAATTCATAAAGGACTATGATTTTGAATTGAAATGCCATCTAGGAAAGGAAAACGTAGTGGAGAATGTCTTAAGTAGCAAATCCCTCCACATAGCTCAAATGATGGTGAGTGAGATGACCCTAATTGAGAAGTCTAAGAATTTGAGTTTGTTCACTCTAGTATTGCCAGATAGGATATGCCTAAGTAAATGAGAATTAAGAATCATCTTTGAACTTAAATATGAGAAGCATAAAGGGAGGATGAATTCTTAAAGTCCCTAAAGGATCCAAAGGAATTCAAGAAAGAAACTGAGGAAGTAGTAACCTTTCAAAATAAGTTGTATATCCCAAAATTAGGGGGATTGAGGGACAGAATCTTAGGGGAAACCCATAAGAGCAACTATACTATTTATCCTGGTGCTACTAAGATGTACCAAGATTTGAAAGAAAATTTTTGGTGGCCAGGTATGAAGAAGCACAAAGCTAAGTATGTTGGTAAATGCCTAATATGCCAACAGGTGAAGATTGAACATAAAAAACCTGCAGGATTATTGCAACCTCTAGAAATCCTTGAATGGAAATAGGAGAAAATCTCTACGGATTTTGTCGTTAGTTTTCTTAGAACTCCATATGGAAATGATGCAATCTGGGTGATTGTAGATAGATTAACTAAATCTGCACATTTATTACCTATTAAAATAAATTTCTCATCAGATAAGTTGCCCCAATTGTATGTAAAAGAAATAGTGAGACTCCACGGAGTACCCACTAGTATTGTATCTAATAGAAACCCTAGGTTTACTTCTACATTTTGGAGAGCCTTGTAAGAGACCTTTTTGGTACTAAGTTGAACTTAAGTACTGTTTATCACCCACAAACTGTGGGCAAACTTGAAGAACCATAAAAGCTCTAAAAGACATGCTTAGGGCTTGTACTTTAGAATAAAGGGGGAGTTAGGATAAGAATTTTCCTTTAGAGGAATTTGCCTATAATAGTAGTTCCCAATACTGCATAGGAATGGCTACATATAAAGCCTTATATGGGAGGAAATGTATATCACCTTTGTGCTGGTTTGAAGTGGGGGAGAGACAAATATTAAGGCCAAAACTAGTGCAATAAACTATCAATCAAATAAAAATGATTAGGGAGAAAATGGCTAAGGCGCATATAGACAAAAGAGTTATGTTGATAAGAGGAGGAGACTACTAGAATTTTCAGAAGGAGATTGTGTTTTCCTCAGGGTATCTTCAATTACTAGTATTAGTAGGGTTATTAAGTCGAGAAAACTGAATCCTAGATACATTAGACCTTCCAAATCCTGAAAAGAATTGGTTCATCTGCTTATCAAATAGCATTACCTCTATTCTTGTCCAATCTCTATAATGTTTTCACCTTTCTCAACTTCATAAATACATCCCAGATTCTTCACATATTCTTAACACCAGTATAGTACAATTGAAAGATAATTTATCTTATCATCCTAGACCTTTAAGAACCATTGGTACTGAGGTTAATCAATTAAGGAATATGACTATTCCATTGGTAAAAGTATTGTGGGATCAATCATCACTGTAAGAAGCCACATGGGAAAATAGGACGATATGAGGAGAACCTACCCCAAATTATTTGAATAGGTATATGTTAATTTCCAGGACAAAATTATTAAAAAGGAAGGGAGAAATGTAACATCTGCTCCTCCTATTTATTGAGAGATGTTTGTTAGTTTTATGTAAGTTAAATGCTTGTGTATGTTGCATTAGATTACATGTAGTTGCATTAGTATGAGGAGTAAATTGAAAGCCAAAGAGTGGGGACTTAAATGAAAGAAAAGTTTTAGTAAGGAAAGTTGTATAGGATTTCAATACTCTAGGGGTAACAAACCATAAATTTAGCCAAAAGAGTTATTATAACTACCAAAATTTTGAAACTTCTCGCCAATGGGTTAGGGGCAAAATGGTAATTTGGCGTATGGCTAGAGAAATTATAATTTTAAGCCGAATAATCAGGAATTAAGATCAGAATTGAAATTTCTAGATCACCTATAAATAAGGACAAACTACAGAAGTCTCTTTTTTCCCCCTAAACTTAAACTTATATAAAGAAAGAAAGCCAAACTAGAGAGAGAAAGAAAGACAGTGAGAAGGAAGTTGAATGATTAGAGTGAATAGCAACAAGAAGCTTACAACAGATAAACGTAGAAGGACATCTGAGACCAATACTCTAACTTTTTATATAAAATAAGGTAGCAAACAACCTAATCCTTTCTATTTCAAAATTTACTATTCATATACTGAAATTATGATTTTCATGTTATTTAAACAAGAGAGGAGATTAAAAACTACATTTTTTATGTTTTTAACTTTTATTGGGTGTTTTAAACTACATGGATGTACTTATATATGCTTAAATCAGATTATGAAAATGGGTTTTTACCTATTGATGAATATAAAGTTGAATCCAAAATTTGAGTGAGATTAAACTATAGTTTAGGCTATTTATATATGACAAATGGTGCTTACATGTTGGTATTGAGTTGATGATTAATAAAAATGGCTTACAAACAAGTTCTTGGGCAGAAATCTAGGTCAACAGCCAATTTGAAAAATTAAGTACAACATAGCAGCTGATTGCCAACACATACAAGTTGACTTTCATGTTCTTTAGTAGCCCAGAAAAGCATTTGGTAGCCTTTGGGTTTGGACAATTTGGCAGGATAGTGAGCTAAAAGTTGACTGCCAGGTGGGTGGAGACTTGTTGGTCCCTATTTGTAATATGAACTCATTGACCTAGTTTGAAGCATGGTTAGCCCAAAACATTACTTAAATAAGGGATCTAGACTGGGATTGGGTAGTGGGTAATGTGAGGCTTGAGAATGAAAGAGAAAGAGCAAGATTGATATGAGCATTTAAAAGGAATAAGCATGAGACCTAAAAGAGAAATGAGAAAGTATTCCTAGTGTATGGATAATGGTAGATAGGCTCATGTCAAGTAACTGGTTGTCAGTATAGGATGGCTATTGGCCATTCCATGGTTGAAATAAATGATTTTGAAAACACCGTGATGGTTATTAACTTTAAGTTAGCAAACTCCCCTATGGCCAGTTAAAGGAGATGATCTGTTGTAAAATAGTAATCTCGTATATACCGGGGAGAAGCTACCAAAGAGGTGGGCAGGGACTCTATTTTACTGGTAATATAGGGAAGAAACTACCAAAAAGGTAGGTACCCTGTTGGACTCAAAGATGGGGGATTAACTGTTAGAGAGGCAAGCAGTAACCCTTGCGGGGGTGTTATAGATGTATATACTTGGATCCACTGGAGGAAGCTCTAGCATGTACATGGAATTGCAATAATGAACTATCAGATAAGTAGTCAGGGACTATGAGAAACTCACCTATGATTGAGGGTTTATCATGTCCTACCAATGAACTATATGTAGCCATACCTTAAGGCAGTGCACCTATCAGTGTAGCTTAGGTAGTGGTGAGTACCAAGGTCTTATCCCACAGGAACGGGAAAGCCCAGAGTTACCATTTAATCGTTGTTATCTAGCCTAGGAATAATGATGTATTTGTATTTAACTAAATCTAATTATCACTCTCTTGACTTTGGAGGGAAAGTAAAGCAAGTGTGAAGACAGTGAATTATCAAGTTCTAGAAACCCATTAGGGTCTTAGACTAGATGATATGTAAATAAAAGATAATGAGTTATGAAATTGATTGTGCTACCTGTGTAAAACAAATCCAGATTTCTGGTTAGTTTAATGGATTTCTTAAACCTATACCTTCCATTGGCTATTCGTGTCCAATGGTAAATTTTAGAACAACATTAGGCTTTTCAAGAGTTTCTCTTGGTCTAGCAATTGTCAACCTCTTAGTCCGAGCAAAGATCAACTGTTCTCTCTAGTTAGTTTGCCAATTCCAAACATCATCGATTAGAGTATTTGAGAGGAATCTAGATAGTTTTTCTTAAGATGTCTCATAATAAAACTTGGTTAATCTTTAACTAGAGGAAGATCACACAATTCAATTTATAACCCAATTATATTCAAATCAAAGTATCAACATAGTCTAAGAGCCACAATTGGGTTCTACCAATCTAGCTACTCATGTTCATGAACAAAGCAACAAGAATTAAATCAAGGGAAGAAGAACAATGTAAGCCTATGGTTCCTTTTAGGTATTTAAAAAGATATAATATGAAAATAATTATCAGAGTATTGGTGTTACTATTACCTCTACCCGAGTCTAATTAAAACTTTTACCAAGTGAATTAATTAACTGTCATTTGGGTTGGTCTCTACTCTCGAGTTCTCTCAATACCACAGGGGAATAAACATATATAGCATACACCTGAATTAACTATACATAGACATGCATTCTTAATTAAATATAATCAACTAACTATTGGGTATGGAGGCAACAATCCTGCCACTCATAACCCCATTAAGCAGTCAAATCATTAATCCAGCCTAAGTAATATACAGATAAGTTAGAATAGGCTATACAAAATAATCCAACGCTAGCCTTTCTCAAAATATCATGAAGGCTAGCTTAATTCTAACATGTGCTTATACTATCTAAACTAAACAGTTTGTGTGCCTAGATGGGACACTTCTGCATACCTTACCTTTTTTCTCTAGCTCAACGGAACCTACACATCTGGTACATGTCAACACTATTATGAGAAATGAATCTCAGTAGCAATACAACCAGTTACAAAATCTGTTAACCTTTACCACCGTGCTCACATGGAAAACCTCTACATTCTTTCATAGAGCATATAACATACTATAGGGATGCAATGAGTGAAGCATCTAATCATGGTATATACTCATGTGTATGCAAGTGCATTTAAAACATATCAACTTGTAAACATGGGAAGTGTATTCATCATCATTCTCATCATAAAAAATTTCTTATAAAATATATGTGGGATAGTAAGCATAACATCATTTCATTTTCATAACATGTGAGCAGTACATAAAAAACCTGGAGAGTAATCAGGAGAGTCGCCCAGCAGCAACTTTACACACCACTGTCTATATGAATGAGTGCATGTCTCTATAGCCATGCCTTAACCTTTTGTACATTCTGAGGCGTCCCCTAGTGGATCCAAGTACCATAATGGTCCTGCCCCTTTTCGGCAGATCATCCCTGACCAGCGAGATTCCTCCCTTTCGTCTCAAACAGAGCTGCTATACTCTCATGGGATTACCATTAACTTTACCCATATCATTTCTTCTCCGCTTTTAGGTGGATCATTATACTATGGAATCAGCACCATTCCTTCAAGGTGGATCACACTCCCAGTACGCTATTCTCTACATATACTATGGGGTGAATCGGCCCATGGTCATGGTTATGCTTAACTCTAAGTATATGTTTCTCATATGGCCTTTGGGAGATGACATTAACTTAAAGTTCGCAACCATCACGGTGTTTCTGAAATCATTTAAGTTCAAGTGGATGTTTAACCATCCCAATTTATGGCATAACTGTGGAATGCCCAAAGGCCGTCCCATACCGACAATCGGTCACTCGATCATGAGCCTATCTACCCTAAGGCATACACTGAGAATACTTTCCTCTCTCCCTCTTTGTCTTTTTTGCTCTCTTTTTCTTTCACTATCCTAAAGGTATCATCACCCAAAACTCATAGTTTCCTTGCCTACCTATGTTGTGAGCTCTTAATTAAGTTAGTATGAAGAATTACTAAGCTCAATTGTCATTAAAAACCTCATTTTCCAAGTTAGAGGGCTGCCAGTCGATTGTTGGAAGGCTAGTAGTAGGCTGGTGGCTCTCTGTAATCCTCTGGTGCTAATCAGTAAGTTGGCAGCCGACTAGTGGCTTTCTGGAATACATTATGGGTAAAATTATAAGCACGACAGTCGACTGCTAGGACTACCAGTCGACTGATTAGTGCAAACCTGGGCCTGAAAGTCGATTGCTAAGGACTTGGCAGTCAGCTGCTAAGCCTCTGTCTACACTTCTGAGTTTCCAAGAACACAACAGTTGACTGCGAGGATAGCCAATCGACTGCTTAGTGCAGACCCAGGCCCGACAGTCGACTACTAGGTGTCTGGTATGTAACGACCCCCTAATACATCCTACGTGATGCTTATCTAATTAGCGGAAGCATATGGGGTATTCTGAATGTTTATTCCCTATGTGGGAACGTCAGGGGATCACTACTGGTTGAGCGTAACCCAAATAGATTCTCCGCTGTCCATTCGGATTCTGTTCAACCCTGATTCACACGCAGCTAACTAAATACACATACGTACATCATCAATAATAACTCTGGGATGAAATCTAAGACTCATATACATGTCACGTCATACGTTCATACACATTTCAATTCAAATCCATAAATTTACAGCGGTAAATTCTACCGAAAATCTGGCAGAGTTTCCTCTGTAAATTGATCATATCCCAAATACAGAATCACCTGTTTATAAATCAACAGCCAATCCAACAACAACAGTAAACATAACTAATATAAATCCATACACAGAAACATCAATCCATCACTAAAATCCATACATACTATCTAAAACGTTATATGTACATTTAGTCTAGTCCATACAGAATTTACAAGAAACAGAATCCGTTAAATAACATCATCATCAAAGTATATATACAAATAATTCAAGCCTAAGCTAATCATTCTCCGTCTATCCTCAAGTCGCCTTCGCTATCGCCTGGCTCCCGCCTCGTCCCTCGCTCATCCGAGTAAACAACCTAATGAGATATGAATCCCAGAGAATAATTTACAAATCAATTATCATTCGAAACCGCTTGAATACCCAATGGTGTGAACACCGAAATCGTCTTCCCAAAATCAATAAAACAAAGTGGAATACCTTATCTTTAAAATCGCTTAAACACATGGAAATTGCGGCAATATATCACAATCATGAAATCCATTTCTTTTAAAATCGCTATCGAAATCAAGTGAAATCCCATGCCCTATGTATCTCAGTCCACGTTGGCTACAAATCCGCTGTAACCGAATCTAAATCATCTTCTAATTGCACGTAGTCTAGAGAGAATACCTCTCTTATCGTTGGGTGTGATCCGTAACACCAATCACCCAAATCAAGCCTATATTGTGAGTGTGATCCGTAACACCAATCACTCACTCAAGGACCGGGTGAGAATCAACATCTGTATGCGCCCCTAGCATGTGCACATACGCCAATTCTCATCCTCATACGCCTATTCGAACTCACATGCACTCGGTCGGCTATTCCTCAGGGTTCTAGGGTATCACGCCTAAATCACAACGTTTCCCCGTGTAGGTTATCCACCCTTATACTCTCTAAACCTTTCTTAGGGTCGTCTTGGTTTAACGCGTAATCCCTAACTCAGTACAGGCTAAATCTGATCAAAATAATCTCGTTTAAAAGCTTCCTGTACGAGGGATACTTAACGGCCGTCCCATACCGGCTATCGAGTACCCAACCCTAAGTACATCCGTCCTAAAGGCATCCAAACTCGATAAACAAGGTGTCTAACATGCAATTAGGGTTTTCAGCACACAAGCATGCAATTTATCGTGATCGAAGCAAAGACGCAAATCCATACAAGTCGTCTAAATCAGTCAGGTATTCACTAAATCAGTTCTAGGGTTCGGGAAGTGTAAATTATCCTACCTAGTCTCTGAATGCTCTAAATCACTTCAGAATTCCACGCAGTCTCGGTTTCTGAGCCTGATTAATTTCCTGGACATCAAATTAAACATTTAGGCTCGTCACGTCATCCAATTTTCAATCCTAAACTCGGTTACACAGTTACCTAGGTTAATTAATTGCCTAATTACGTTCGACAGCCATTTCAGTCATATAACATTAGTTTTTGGGAAAACGGACCTTACCACTGTGCTCGGATGATAGAATTCTACGTCACGGTGGTCTCGTTTTCTCGGGATGCACGTCTAGAAGCTCCGGCACTGTGGCACACGACGGCACACGGTGGTGTACGGTGGCGCATGGCGAGGAGGTGCGGTTTGCCTCGAAAATCACACCACGGTGAAGCCCGCAAGCCCAGGAGTCCGAATACGGTGGTGGCACGGCGGTTCATGGCTGTTTGGGTAGTGTTTTCCGGCCACGAAACTTCTCGCACGGTGGACGGCGTTTTGCCTCGATTCGGGCGCGTCCGGCCTCCTTTCGATGGCGCCGAGCTACTGGAGGAAGCTGGCAGCTTGGGCTACACGGTGGTGGGGGCGGTGATGGTCAACGGCGACGGACAGGGGCGATTCGAGCTGGGGAAGTTTCGCGCGATGGAGGGGAAAAACGGCATTTTTCCGGTGGCTCCGGCAGCCGTTGGTGGCCGTGGTTGGTTGCTGGTGGTTGTGGGCAGTGAGGCCTATCGGTTGGTACCCTTGGTGGCGGCCCACGGTGGCTGTGGCGGCCGTTCACGGTGGAGGAAAGTGGAGAGAGAAAAGAGAGAGGAGAGAGAGAGTGTGGTATGGAGAGAGAGTGGAATGAGAGAAATGGCGGGAGTTCGCGTAATTTAAAGCCTCCAGGGGCGATCCCGACTTTTCCCAGGCCACCCGGGGATCTTTTAGGGTGTCGACATCCTTCCAGATGTTGGCACGCATTTCTATGTGAAAGTCTTGGCCTCCGTCAATGAAATTGACGCACGAAACTCCATCCATTAGTTTCTAATCGCCGGATTGCATTTCTTTCTGTTTGATTGTGTTTCTAGCTTCAAACGACCTTCTGTGTCCAGTCATTATCCTCAAAATACGTGTCAATCTTCGTTTGATTAGGATTAGGGTTAAAATCAAGTTTTATCTTTTAAAATCCTTTAAAACCTCTTTCGAATCTTTCCCGTTGTTACATGGTAGTTGGCTGCTAAGCCTCTGTCTACACTTCTGGATTTTTCAGGAACACGACAGTTGACTGCCCTTACTTAACAGTGGGCTGCTATACTTTGCTGAAGTTCAAAAAACATGATTTTGATAAAAACCCAATCCAGCATGCATTCTATTTTAAAATCTAAACGTACGAGCTTAATTCCCATACAACAAACTTTACTTTTCATTAAACATTTCTTGTTCATTAGCTCAAACAAGGTACATTCAAGGAAATCTAGTCTATATATCTAGATGAACACAACCCAGCACTTTCTAATCCATTACAGCACACATATGAGCATACATTTAGCAACACAACACCTCATAGAAATAGAAAGACATACAGAATGTAGGTTTTAACCCTAATCTCAGTTCAAACATGTAAAATCCACATTTTCCAACAACAGTAACATTTTAGAAAAAGATGGGGTTTAGGATGGATTGCTACCTTGATTCTTGCAAATGTGTATGTAGAATGTGTTAGAAATGATCCCCCCTTGCTGCAGAACTAATTTCTAGCTTCAATCAGCCCTTTCCTTCAGTAAAATCTCCCTCCTTTTCCCTAACTCGCCCTTTTCTCTCTCTACTCGCCTCTTCTACTTCTCTCTCTAAAATATGAAGGTTTGGAAGTGTGTGGGAGTTTTGGGGCTTCAGCTAGGGTTTTAGAAAGTTTTGGAAATTGTTCTTTGGTCCCTGGGCTATTTTGCAATCTTGGCCTCACTTACTTTTCCCTTTTCAATTGAGTCCCTAACCACCTCTTACTAAGCCTTCATTTATTTCCTTTCAATTTAGTCCTTAAGCTAATGCAACTACATGCATTAATGCAACATACACAAGCATTAAACATCAAATTAACAATTATCAAACATCTCTTTAATAATAATTGGAGCGGATGTTACAAACAAAATGGAAACAAAAATATCCTCATCTATCGAGTTTTGGATTGATTAGTTTGGATTTTGAACTCCTTTCTTGACTATGCTTCGAATTGCCTCTTGATGCTTCCCCATCTCTTCCTTCAATTCTTGATGGACTCTCCACAACTTGTGACCTTTGTAGGGAAGCAAGGGAATTGAAGTTTTAGGCTCCAAAGATTAGCAAGGATTATCACACTCCAAGCTACTCCAAGTGCTCTTGGTTTCCCTCTCTTAGAATGCCTTCAAGTGATGCCTCTCCTTCCTTGTGCCTTCTCCTTATTTATAGGTAAGGAAGGCATCTATTTAGGCCTCCACACGGCCGTGTGGTGGCCTAGAAAAGGGTATGGCTGTGTGGTAGCCTAAGTGGATGACATGGTCGTGTTGTAGGCCATGTTCTAAAAGACATCCGTCCTTGATGATGTTTTGGCTGTTTCTTGGTTGCAGATTGTTACTCTGGTCATGTAGGAAGGTGTATAAGATGTCTTTGTCATGTGTAGAGGTGTGTTCTAGAAGATTTAAGGTAGTATGGGTGTGTGGCAGGGTGTGTTCTAGAAGACTTCATGAGTGCCCATGGGAAAAGGTGCATTTTAAGGTGCTTTGAGACTTTAGATGCTTGGTTTTGATCCATTTCTCTTCAAAATTGCTTTATACTTGAGAAAATCTTTGATAACATGCATTCAAGTGAAAACATAGGAAATTATACATAAAACACATAAAATACAACCCTAAAGTGAGCGAAATTTAGCCATTAAATATGTATAATTATGTGTTCAACAATTTAATATGAGGAGTTATTCGCTTGGTAACTCTTTTGATTTCTCTTGTTATGATCATGATTTGGCAGATGCCACGATGATATGCTCTGATTTCTTTGTTTATGCTCTTGTCTATATGTGAATATAACCCTGTCACCATTATAATCTAATAACTATCCTGTGTGATAAATATGTGATATAACCTGATGCTATATCCTATGTGATGGATAGGTGATGAATTGTAATTGCATTTATAAGTATGAAATTTGTGTAATTTGTAAACCCCCAATCCTATAGTTCATTTTAGTTATTTATATAATATAATATTGGTGATTTATTACTACCTTTACCCAGGTCAATTTTAACTTTTTACTGAGTTAAATAATTAAGTGCCACTAGTTTAGGACTTCTACACTCAAGATTCTCTCACGTGACGCAGCAGAAAATGATTAAGACAATTGAAATAAATATATAGACAAACTTATATTTACATTAGTCATAGTTTTGGTGTAACAAACATATACCTATAAATAAGTGAGTGTGTTAACTAAGGTGAGGAGACAACAAACTTGTCACTCATACCCATTTAATAAAAACTGCTAGTGGCTACCTATCTCACATATATATGCCTTTACTTTATACATCCAAAAATCACCATCCTGATCCTTTCCAAAAATGATAATAAAAATTTAAGGTATCGACCATCACATATTTGCAAGTCAAGATAAACTATTAACAAACTAGTCCTGCATGTCTACCCCTCTAATAGGTAGGGTGTAGGGGGGATATCCACAACTAAAATCATCCATATTTCTTTATTATTGTAAAATGACCTAGGATGGGTATGTACACCCAATCCACCTCTACTTCAAGTAAAATATGGAATCTAGACATTTGATACAAACCAACACTTAATGAGAATGATTTCTCCGTAGCAATAATAACCCATATTTTTAAAATACCTTATTTGTACCACCATACAAGTACAAAAACACTACATTCTTTTTATCATCAAATAAGACATTATGCCTATTAGGATGAAATGCATGAATTAATAGTTATATCATATCATATCTCATACTTATACTTATGCAATTATTACATATCCATCACAAAAGATATACATATATCATCTATCATTAGATTATATCACATATCCATCAAACATGATATCTATCACACCGTAATGGTAACAGGGTATCACATAAAAACAAGAGCATAAATAAGGAAATTAGAGCATATTCTCATGTCCAATGTCAAGTTATGATCATTACAAGATCATACCAAGAGGAATCTGAAGGGTTGATGAGCGAACAAATCCTCATATAAACCTTCACTCACGGGTGAGTTTCTCATAGTCATGACTACCCATAATTCTCAACTACAATCTGTTTATAATCCAGCAGTCCTTGACTGCAATTCATGTACATGCTGAACCATCCTCCAGTGGATCCAAGTATATCCATCCATAACACTCCCACAACGGTCACTATCCAGCTCTTTGATAGATCATCCCCCACCTCTAAGAACCATAGGGTCCCTGCCCACCTTTATGGCAGATCCTTCCCCTTATATCTGGGATTACTATTCTTAATAGACCATTTCCCCAAAATGCTATTCACAAGCATATAAACTAGGTTGATTTGGCTCATACCATGGTTAAATCTAACTTTAAGTACATGACTCCTTAATTGGCTATAGAGGAGTTCACTAACATGAAATTAATAACCATCACGATATTTATGAATCCATTTAATTAATCGAGGAATGTCCAATGGTCATCCCATGCTAACAATTGGTCACTTGACATGAGCCTATCTACCACTATCCATATACTAGGAATACTTTCTCATTTCTCTTGTATTTTTCATACTCATTCTTTTTCAACCTTATATCATTCTTGTTATTTCTCTTTTATTCTCACCCCTTATGTTTCCTATGACATATTTCTAGGTTTAAATCCCTTAGTTGAGTGGAATCTTGGGCTACTATGCTTCAAACTAGGTCATTGAGTTCACCTTCCAAAATAGGGGCCTAATAGTCAACTTCCACCCACCTGGCAGTCGACTTGCAGCTCACTGTCCTGAAAAATTTCCAAACTCGAGGGCTACCTGTCGACTACCCTAAGCCCAACAGTTGGCTGCTCTATTCTTAGCAAGTTTCTGGAAAATATAAGCACGACATTTGACTTCCATGGGTTGGTAGTCGACTGCTAGCACTCTGAATGTGTTTCTGGGTAATCGAAGAAGACTACAGCCAACTTCTACCCTCTGGCAGTCAGCTGCTATGTTATACTCTATTTTTCAGACTTGTCGTTGACCTAAATTTTTGCCCAAGAACGTGAGTATAAACCATCTCTGATGATTACTAACTCAATACCAGTATATTAGCATCATTTGCCATATAAAAATAGCCCAAACTACCATTTAATCACACTCAAATCTTGGATTAAACCTTATTCTCTTTCAATAGGTAAAAACCCATTTCTTATAATATGATTTTAGCATGCATAATTATATTCATGTAATTTAAAACACCCAATAGCAATCATAAATACTAAGAATGTACTTTTAATTCCTCTTTTACTTTCATTAACATCCAAAATCTCATTTTTCAGAATATGAACAGTAAATTTAAAATTAAAGGTAATAGGTTGTTTTGATACCTTATTTCCTTGTTAGTGAACTGATTATATTGTTAGATGCCTTCATAATCACTTTTCTAGATTCAATTCTCATTTAAAGGTAATAGGTTCTCTTATACTCGGTTCCCCTTTCTCTCTCTAACTTTCAGAATGCAAGGTGAGAAATAAAACTTATGGGACTTGGCTCTCTTTATAAACAACCTAGTAGTTGCCAATTCTTGATCATTTAACTCAAAATGAGAATTTCTCTAGCCACATGCCAAATTACCTTTTTGTCCCTAAATCATTGGCGGATAATTTTGAAATTCTGGTAGCTACAGTAACTCTTTTGGCTAATATTACGATATTCTACCCCTGAATATGGAAAGCTTACATAACTTCCTCCACTAAACCTTTTTCCTCTCATTCAAGTCCCGACTCTTTTCTTTTCAATATAGTCCCCGGCTCTAATGCAACTACATGCAACAAACAAAAGCATTTAACTTATCCAATCTCTAATAAACATCTCTTAATAGATAGAAGAAGCGGATGTTACATTTCTCCCATCTTTTTTAAAGAATTTTGTCCTTGAAATTTGTACATACCTATTCAAACAATTATGGATAAGCTTCCCTCATGTCATCTTCTTTTTCCCAAGTAGCTTCTTGTGATGATGACTAATCCCACAATACCTTTACTAGTGGAATAGTCTTATTTCTCAACTGCTTGACCTTAGTACCAATGATTCTTAAAGGTCTAGGATGATATGTGAAATTATCTTTCAATTGTACAGCATTAGCATCAAGAATATGTGAAGAATTGGGAATAAATTTATAGAGTTGAGAAACATGAAAAGCATTGTAGAGATTGGACAAAAATGGAGGTAATACTGTTTGATAATCGGATAGACCAATTCTTTTCAGAATCTAGTAAGGTTCAATGTATTTAAGATTTAGTTTCCTGGACTTAATAGCCCTAATAATACCAGTAATCGGAGACACTTTGAGGAAAACATGATCTCCTTTTGCAAATTCTAACAGTCTTATCCTTTTATCGATATAACTTTTCTGTCTATCTTGGGCCTTAGCCATTTTCTCCCTAATCATTTTTATCTAATCAGTAGTTTTTAAACTAATTCTAGCCCTAAGAGCTGTCTCTCCCCCACTTCGAACTAACATAATGGCGATCTATATTTTCTCCCATATAAGGCTTCATATAGATCTATTCCTATACTATTATGGAAACTATTATTATAAGAAAACTCCACTAAAGGCTAAATTCTATCCCAATTCCCTTTCAAATCTAATGTACAAGCTCTAAGTATATCATCTAAAGTCTAGATAGTCCTTTAAGTCTGTCCATCAGTTTGAGTATGATAAGCAGTACTAATGTTCAACTTAGTACCAAATGCCTCTTGTAAGGTTCTCCAAAATCTAGAAGTAAACCTAAGATCTCTATCAGATACTATACTAGTGGGTACTTCATGGTGTCTTAATATTTCTTGTATGTACAATTGAGCCAACTTATCCAATGAAAAATTTATTTTGATAGGTAGGAAATGTGGAGATTTAGTTAATCTATTTACAATCACCTAGATTATGTTATTTCCGAACTGAGTTCTTGGCAAATCTATTACAAAATCCATGGAAAATTTCTCCCATTTCCATTTAGGAATCTCTAGAGGTTGCAAAAGTCCTACAGGTTTCTAATATTCAATCTTCACCTGTTGGCACACTAAGCATTTAGCAACATACTCTACTATATGCTTTTTCATACCTGGCGACCAAAAATTTACTTTCAAATCTTGGTACATCTTAGTGACACTAGGATGAATAGTATAGTTGCTCTTATGGGCTTCCTTTAAGATTTAATCCCTTAATTTTGCTGATCCTAGGATATATAACTTATTTTGAAAGTTTACTACCCCGTCAACTTCTTTCTTGAATTCCTTTGGGTCCTTTCAGGATTTTTAAGAATTCATCCTCTCCTTGGACTTTTAGAATTTGAGTCCTAAGGTTATTCTCAATTCTTATTTCACTCACGTACAGCCTATCTAGCAACACTAGAGTAGACAAACTCAAATTCCTAAACTTCTCAATCAAGTTCATTTCACTCACCATCATGTGAACTATATGAAAGGATTTCCTACTTAGAGTATTAGCCACTACATTTTCCTTTCCTGGATGGTATTTTAATTCGAAATTATAATCCTTAATAAACTTCATCCATCTCCTTTGCCTCATATTCAGCCTTTTTTTATTGGAAAGGTATTTGAGACTTTTGTGGTCACTAAATACCTCAAATCTAGACTTATAGAGATAATGTCTCCAAATTTTTAAGGCAAATACTATAGCCACTAGTTCGAGATCATGGGCAGTATACTTTTTCTCGTGTAGTCTCAATTGCCTAGATGCATATGTTACCACTTTCCTATTCTGCATTAAGACACACCCTAGGCCCTTCTTGGATGCGTTACAATAAACTTCAAAGTTTTTTAAGGGATTTAGAATAATTAAGACAGGTTTGGTTATTAGTATTTCTTTCAGAGTTTGGAAACTATGTTCACGTTTGGCATCCCATACATCTTTCCTAGTCAATTTAATCAAAGGCAACACAATCTACGAAAACCCTTGAATAAATCTGCTATAGTAACCAGCTAATCTAAAAAAACTATGGATCTCCGTCACTGTTGTGGGTCTTTTCTAACTAACTACCGCCTCTTTCTTATAGGATCTTCTGCTACTCCATCTCTAGTAATTACATAACCTAAAAATCTTACCTCTTCCAACCAGAATTCACACTTCTCAAGTTTAGCATACAATTA
Organism: Senna siamea; assembly: GCA_031216115.1. Lineage (NCBI taxonomy): Eukaryota > Viridiplantae > Streptophyta > Magnoliopsida > Fabales > Fabaceae > Senna > Senna siamea. The sequence continues at coordinate 12,212,653 of CM062355.1, read as the reverse complement.
CTTCTCTTTAAGCAACTACAGCATAATCCTAAGATGATGTTCATACTCTTCACTACTTTTAGAATATATAAAAATGTCATCAATAAACACTACCACGAACTGTTCAAGGTAAATAACTGGAGCATTCGTTAATCCAAATGGCATTACAAGAAATTCATAATGCCCATACCTGGTTCTAAAGGCAGTCTTAGGTATGTCTTTTGTTCTCACTTTGATTTGATTGTATTGTAACGACCCTTCTTATAATATCTTACCTATACATATCAAAGTAAAATAAATTGGAAGCATATAGTCTCCTCAAAATTTTTTCCTTTCCCATACTAGGGAACTCAGTGGGTTATTACTAGTTGACTATAACCCAAATAGACTCTTCTATCAGTCCATTCAAACTCCACTCAACTACCTTTCCTGCGCAGTATGTCTAATGCCACAATTTAAACCATACAATACTTTGGAATATAGAAACCTAAAACCTTTGTTCGTAAGTAATTGAGATATAAAATTATAGGAATGCAACAAAATATAGTCTCCTCCATTACTAAATCCAACATTTCACAACATTCACGATAATAACATTACAGTTATCATTTACATATATATACAAATTTTGGCCTACATGTCAATTCAACTTAACACTTTACAACTTCTTCTAGGATGCCCTGTAGCTTTGACATCCCTCTTTCATACCCAGCAAACTCCTAGGCATATCCTGCTCCCGGTCATTTGAATAAACAATTTAATGAGATATGAAAATCCTGGTAGAGTAATTTACCAGTGCATACTTTCAAAATAGTTGTAAGTTCAGCTGTGACTCTAGCATAGAAAACACCTCTCCAAAAATTCGCTTTAACACATATGAATTACAAAATGATGTCAACTCAACAAACATAGGAAATTATGTAAATTCATAAGAGTACAGCATCATTTCATTGGTTAAAACATCATTTTCAATAATGCCTGTAAATTCCATTTGCAGAATAAATCACTCGAAAACATTATGTGTGATTTGTAACACCAATCACCTGAAAACATCATCCTATTTTGTGAGTGTGATCCGTAACACCAATCACGCACTCAAGGATAGGTGAGAATCTAACTTCCAAGGTGTCCCCTAGCATGTGCACACTACTAGTCTCATCCTCATTCCCGACTATACGGCAAATACATACATATAGTCGACTAATACCAAGGGTTATAGGGTATTTCACTTAAACTAAATTACCATTTTGCCCCTAAACCATTGGCGGGAAAATTTGAATTTCTGGTAGCTACGGTAACTCTTTTGGCTAATATTACACTATGTTACTCCTGAATATAGAAAGCTTACATAGCTTTCTCCACTAAACCTTTTCCTCTCATTCTAGTCCCCGCACTTTTCTTTTCAATTTAGTCCCTCGCTCTAATGCAAATACATGCAACCTAATGCAACAAACAGAAGCATTTAACTTATCCAATCTCTAACAAACATCTCTTAATAGATAGAAGGAGCAAATGTTACATAATTCATACATAACTTACAACCTGATATCAACAGTTTTAAAATAGGTTGTTATTGCCGCATAAGTACGGTGGTACTGAGAAATCATTCTCATATAAGTACTGGTTTGTATCAAATGCCAAGATATCAGTTGCTATTAGAGATGGAAGTATAAATAGTGGAGATACCCTTCTTGGGGTATTTCCTAGTGATTAAGGAGCTATGGATTATTATTGTATTAGATGTTCCTCCTACACCCTGACTGCAAAGGCTGTAGGGTCTATATAGTAAATTTTTGACATGCCCAATACCCTAATTCCTTATTATTATTTTTGGAAAGGTTTAAGATAGTGATTTTTTGGGCATAAAATGAGGGCATATATGTATTAGGATATGTGAGATAGGAATCCACTAGTAGGCTTTTTGTTAAATGGGTATGAGCGACAGGTTTGTTGTTTCCTTACCCTAGTTGACAAATCTCACATATCTATAGGTGTATGTCTAGTGGACAGAAGTCTTAACTATTGTAAATGAATATTGTATATATTATGAATGTGAATGTGTGTGTATATATATGTGTGTGTTTTTTCTTTCATTATATTTTTGCTGCGTTACTTGTGAGAACCCGAGTGTAGAAATCCCAAATCAATAGAACTTAACTATTTAACTTGGTAAAAGTTAAAATTTACTTGAGAAGTGTGAGTTTTGGCTAGAAGAAGTGAGATTCCTAGGGTATGTGATTACCAAGGACGGGGTAGCAGTAGATCCAAGTAAGACTAAAGCGGTGGTTTATTGGGAGAGACCTACAACTATGATTGAAATTCGTAGCTTCCTCAGATTAGCCGGTTACTACAGAAGGTTTATCCAAGGGTTTTCATAAATAGCGATGCTAATGACTAAGTTGACTCAGAAGGATGTTCCATTTAGGTGGGATTCTAAATGTGAACATAGTTTCCAAACCCTGAAACTATGCTTCTAGAAAATTATCCCAAATCCTTTGGAAAGGTTTAAGCTATACTACAATGCATCCAAGAAAGGTCTAGGGTGTGTCTTAATGCAAGAGGGGAAAGTAGTGGCTTATGCTTCTAGACAATTAAGGCCCCATAAGTACAATTACCCCACTCACGACCTAGAATTAGTAGCTATAGTGTTTGCCTTGAAAATTTGGAGACACTACCTTTATAGGACTAAGTTTGAGGTATTTAGTGACCACAAAAGTCTCAAGTACTTCTTTGATCAGAAGGAATTAAACATGAGATAGAGAAGATGGATGGAGTTCATTATGGATTATGACTTTGAATTGAGATACCATATAGGCAAAGCCAATGATATGGCAGATGCCCTGAGTAGGAAATCCCTCCATATAGCTCCAATGATGGTAAGTGAGATAAGTTTGATAGAAGATTTTAGGAATTTGAGCTTATCTACATTGATGCTACTAGATAGAATATGTTTAGGTGAATTACGGATTAAGAGTGACCTTAGGACTCAGATCCTAAAGGCCCAAAAGGAGGATGAATTCTTAAAGTCTTTGAAGGACCCAAAGGAAATCCAGAAGGAGACCGACGGGCTAATGACCTTCTAGAACAGGGTTTATGTCCTGAGCTTAGGGGAATTGAGAGACAAAATCTTAGAGGAAGCATATAGGAGTAACTATACTGTTCATCCTAACGCCACTAAGATGTATCAAGACTTGATGGGAAGATTTTGGTGGCTAGGCATGAAAAAGCACATCGCTAAGTATGTTATTAAGTACTTATTGTGCCAGCAAGAGAAGATTGAACATCAAAAACTTGCTAGACTGTTACAACCTTTGGATATCCCTGAGTGAAAGCGGGAAAGATTTCTATGGACTTTGTAGTAGGTTTACCCAAGACTCAGTCAGGAAATGATGTTATTTGGGTGATAGTGGATCGATTAACTATGTTTACACATTTTCTACCCATTAAGATCAATTTCTCCTTGGATAAATTAGCCTGTTTATATATTTAGGAGATAGCGAGACTTTATGGGATCCCTACTAGTATTGTCTCAGATAGAGACCCAAGGTTTACCTCTAAATTTTGGAGATCCTTCCAAGAAGCTTTTGGTACTAGGTTAAGCTTGAGTATCGCTTATCATTTATAAATGGATGGACAAATAGATAGGACTATCCAGACCTTAGAGGATATGCTTAGGTCCTGTGCCTTGGAGCATAAGGGGAGTTGGGACTAAAGCCTAGCATTAATAGAATTCTCATATAATAACAGTTTCCATACTAGTATCGAGATAGCACCTGTGAAGCTTTTTATGGGAGAAAGGGTAGATCACCTCTATGTTGGTTTAAGGTAGGGGAAAGATAATTACTCGGACCAGAGTTGGTACAACAAACTACAGATCAAATTAGGATGATCAGGGATAAAATGGCTAAGGCCCAAGATAGGCAAAAGAAGTATGCTGACAAGAAAAGGAGACCACTGGAATTCAACGAAAGGGATCTTGTTTTCCTTAAGGTATCGCCTGTTACCAGTATAGGTAGAGCCATTAAGTCTAAAAAGTTAAATCCTAGATTCATTGGACCATTCCAAATTTTGAAAAGAGTTGGCCAATTAGCCTATCGTATAGCCTTACCTCCATTCTTATGGAACCTTTATAACGTTTTCCATGTCTCGTAACTTCAAAAATATATCTATGACCCATCACACATTCTCAATGCCAGTACAATATAGTTAAGAGAAAATTTAACTTATCATCCAAAACCTTTAAGAATTATTAGGAATGAGGTCAAGCAATTGAGGAACAAGGTTATCCCTCTGGTTAAAGTCTTATAAGATCAGTCATCTCCATAAGAGGTGATATGGAAGAAAGAAGAGGACATGAGGAAGTCCTACCCAGAATTGTTTGAATAGGTATGTTCTAATTTCGAGGACAAAATTATTTTAAAGGAGGGAAGAAATGTAACATTCGCTCCTAATAGGATTAAGAGATGTTTGATAATTGTTAATTTAAGTTTAATTCTTGTGTATGTTGCATTAATTGCATATAGTTGTATTAGTGTAGGGATTTAGTGAGAGGAAGAAAAGTTCAGTTAAAGTATGACTAAGGACCAAATTGAAAGGGGAATGCTTAGCTATGCTAAAATCATAAAATGGCTAAGGACTAGAATGCAAATAAGGAGAGTTAATGTTTCAGAAGCCCTAAACCCTAACCCACACAACTTACACTTCAAAAGATTTCTAGAGAGAGAAAAAGAAGGGCAAGTAGAGAGAGAAAGTGCTGAGTTAGGGTAAAAGGGAGGAGATTTTTCTAAAGGAAGGGTTGATTTGAGGCCAGGGATTGATCCTACAACAGGAGGAGGATCATATGAACACATTATACATGCATATTTTTAGATTAAATCCAGGTAGCAACTCAACCTAAACCTTATTTTTGAATTGTTCTACTCTTTGCTAGAAAATGTGATTTATAAATGTTTTGAGTTAAGTTTAGGGTTTAAACCTACATTCTCTATATTTTTAACTTCTATTGGGTGATGCTTGTTGAAAAGTTATGTTCATTTATACTTGTCATTGATTGTGAAAGTGGGCTTATGCCCTAGGTTCAAAAATGTGGTTTGATATTAGTTTAGAGTGTTGTTAAGTTGAGTTTTGGGTCTATTTAGAGGCTATATGATGGCTACGTGTTGGTATTGAGTTCATAGCTCGAGAAAATAGTTTGAGAACATGTTTTTAGGGCAAAAGTCATGTTAAACGGTGATTTTTAGAACAGGCCAAACACTACCAGCTGACTGCCAACTCTGGAAGTCGATTGTCGTGTTCATCATTTGCCCAGAAAACCAAGACAAAACGCTAGCAACTGACTGTTAGACCCTGGAAGTCGACTGCCGTGTTCTTTGTCTTCCAAAAAATTTTCCAAAAAGATACCAGCCGATTGCCCCCTCTAGCAGTCGATTGCCGAGGCTAGTAGCTAACTGCAAAGCCTTTAGCATCCGACTGGTAGCTCTTGGCCAAGATAATTTAAGGATGACAGTGAGCTAGCAGCCGACTGCCAGTATGAGAGTAGTTGATTGCCTGTCCTTTGTTTTATATAATGAATTCAATGACCAATTTTAAGAGGTCAATAGCCCAAAATCTCACCTAAACTAATGATCTAAACTTGGGATGTAGTGGGTAAAATTCAAGAGATAGAATCACAAGTTACTAGGATGAGAGAATCCTTGAGATAGTGAAATAAAGAGAGCAAAAAACACAAGAGAGGAAAAAGGATAGTATTCTAAGTGTATGCATTAGTGGTAGATAGGCTTATGATCGAGTGACCAATTGTCAGTATGGGACGGCCATTGGGCATTCTGTAACCCCCCAATCCTACAGTTCCTTTTAAAGAAATTTAAATAACATAAGTAACATACTATAAGATTGGTGAATTACTACTTCCATTACCCAAGTTAAATTTTAGGTGTTTCTCAAGTAAAATAATTAGTATTATTGGTCTAGGCTACTACACTGGGATCTCACACGTTATGCAACAGAAATTACATTAAATTAATTGATATAAAACATATATATATACATCCACATTCATTTACAATGTCTGAATTTATTTTACATCGAACATATACCTAAGGATATGCGAGTGTGTTAACTAGGGTAGGGAGACAACAAGCTTGTCACTCTTACCCATTTAACCAAAAATAGCTAGTGGATTCCTAACTCACATATCCTAATACATATATATCCTTATCCTATACATCAAAACTATTCTTCTTATCCTTTTACCAAAATATCATAAGGATTTAAGGTATTGGCATACCACAAACATTCCTATAACTTTACATACTCAAGGTGTTGGAGGAACTTCCCATATGTACACGACCTACACTTTATGAATAACAAGAAAATGCCCTAGAAAGGGTATCTCCACCACTTTCACCTCCAATTTCAACATTATCTGAAATCTAGGCATTTGATATAAACCAACATTTTTATAAGAATAAATCTCAGTAGCATTAATAACCAGTTTTCAAAATAGCTAGTTTGTACTACCATAAATTCATATAGAAATTCTACAATCTTTTTCATAACATAATACATCTATTGGGTTATCATGTATAATATTTCATTTAACATTCATACTTGCATGCATTTCTTACTTTATATGCTCAGTTCATAGTATATAGCTCATAACTTCATCAGAACATACAGGTAACATAGCATCATTCATATAGTTTTCATTATAAAATAAAGAGCAATAAGGAAGTAAGAGCACTTCTCGTTGGCCTTTTCCAAATATCATTATAATCATAATCATATAATTGCATAATATACAAGAAATCTAGAGGGTCATCATGTGTACCACTCTATACTTTCGAATATGTACTTTGGCAATTATGCCCATTGACAGTCCTTGACTGCATATCATATTTGTGTACATTTTGGAGTGTCCTCTAGTGGATCCAAGTGCAATAGATTCTCCATACTGGGGTCTCCAAAACGCTATTCATAAGCATATATATATGGGTGAATCAGTGCATACTATAGTTTTGTAAATTCTAAGTATGTGACTTTTCATTTACATTGGCCATTAAGTCACTAACTTACAATTTACAATTATCACGATATTCATGGAATGTCCAATCACCATCCCATACAAGTAATCAGTCACTCAGATATGAACCTATCTACCACAAATACATATATTAAGAATACAGTTCTCATTTCTCTTATGCATTCTTTCTCTTTCATTTTAAATTTCATCACTTTCATGCTCTTTCCCATTCACATTTAGAGTATATGTTACCTTGCTTATAATTTAAGTTTAATATCTAGTTTAGATTAAGATTTTGGGCTAGATATCATTCAACCATGTACTTAAAATTCATCATTCCATTACAAAAGGTGGCAGTCAACTGGTGCCATGCTACAAGTTAATTGGTTGTATTCTGTCTAAAACTTTGAAATTTCAAATAGAGAGCTATCAGTCGACTGCTAGGTTCCTGGCAATCGGCTGCTAGCCTACTGTTGGGCCTGGCAGTAGACTACTGGGTTGGGGCAGTCGGTTACTCTATTCTTGGGCATCTCTAGAAAAAGGAAGAACACGATAGTTGACTTCCAGATGCCCGGCAGTCGACTTCTAGCATTCTGTATATGTTTCTAGGCACATCAAGAGCATGACAGTCGATTATTGCACTGTGGCAGTCGGCTGCTACTTCTTTCTCTATTTTATAACTTGCCATTGACCTAAATTTTCAATATAAAAACTTATTTTTAAACCCATTTTGAAATTGATGAACTCAAGATAAACTTCTCAACAACATTTAACACTAGAAAATACCGAAAACATCATATAATCTTGTCCAAATCTGAAATTCAAACTCATTTTTGTTCAAGCTGAAAAACCCTTTTTTTAGAAGAAATTTTAAGTATGCATAAGCATCTTCAATCAGTTAAAAATGCCCAATAGTAATTAAAAATAATAAGAATGTAGTTTTTAATCCCTTTATCTTTCAAAAAAGTTTAATTTTGCAAATTTCAGTCATGTGAATAGTAAACTCTGAAATAATAGGATTAGGTTATTATGCTACCTTAATTCGTCTTTAAATGATGTTTGGATGCTTATTAATGTTGTAGTGCCTTCTTAATCATTTTTATGGCTTCAAATCTTGCTAGAAATGGGATTCACTTCCTTGCTCCTTTAATATCTCTCTTTACTTGGTCACACTCTCTCTCTCTAGAATTGGAAGTCTGAACTTTGGAATGGAGGAGTTTGACTCCTGCCCCTATTTATATGACAATATAACACTTGCATAGATTCACAATGTTTGATCATTTGGCCGCAAATTGGTAAATTTCAAACTATATGAGAAATTTCCATTTTGTCCCTAACCCATTGGCAGGAGAATTACAAAATTCTGTTAGCTATAGTAATTCTTTTGGCCAAAATTGTGATTGTCATACCTAAACTTTTCCACTTTATAGTTTAGTCCTTTTCTCCATTCTAGTAAATTTTCTTGCTCATTTCTAGTCCAATTCTTACACTCATGCAACTAGATGCAATCTAACATAACATAAATGCAACATACACAAGCAATTAACTAAAATTAACAAACATCTCTTAAAATTTAGGAGCAGATGTTACATTTCTCCTCTCCTTTTAAGAAATTTCATCCTAAAAATTCATACATAACTATATAAATAACTCTGGGAAGTTTCTTCACATCTCTTCTTCTTTCTCCCAGGTTGCCTCTTTTGGTGACATTTGATCCCATAAAACTTTTACTAAAGGAATAGTTCTATTTCTCAATTGTTTAGTCTCAGTACCAATAATCTTTAAAGGTCTTGGTGTACAAGTCAAATTATCCTTTAATTGTACTATTTTGGCATCGAGAATATATGAAGGATCGGGAAGATATTTTTGAAGTTGAGAAATATGAAATACATCATGGAGATTGGATAGAAATAGGGGTAAAACAATTTATAAGCAGATTGGCCAACCTTTTTCAGAATCTGGAAAGGTCCAATGTATCTTGGGTTTAACTTTCTGAACTTAATAGCCTTGCTGATACCAGTAATAGGAGAAACTCTAAGGAAAATGTGATCTCCTTCATTAAATTCCAGTGGTCTTCTCCTTTTATCAGCATAACTTTTCTTCCCATCTTGGGCCCTGACCATATTTTCTTTGATCATCTTAATTTGATCTGTGGTTTGTTCAACTAAGTCTGGTCCTAACAATTGTTTCTCCCCCACCTCAAATCAACACAAGGGTAACCTACATCTTCTTCCATATAAGGCTTCATAAGAAGCCATCACTATGCTGGAGTGAAAACTATTATTATAAGCAAATTCCACTAAAGGTAAATTTCTATCCCAATTCCCTTTTTTCTCTAATGTACATGATCTAAACATATCTTCTAGAGTCTAAATAGTTCTTTCAGTTTGCCCATCAATTTTTGGATGATAAGCAATACTGAAACTAAGTTTAGTACCAAAAGCCTTATGCAAGGCTCTCTAAAATCTAGAAGTAAACCTAGGGTCTCTATTAGATACTATATTAGTAGGAACTCCGTGGAGTCTTACTATTTCTCATATATACAATTGGGCCAACTTATCTAATGAGAAATTTATTTTGATGGGTAAAAAATGTGCAGATTTAGTTAATCTATCTATAATCATCCAGATTGCATCATTTCCTAATTGAGATTTTGGTAAACCTACTACGAAAGCCATAGAAATCTTATCCCATTTCCATTCAGGGATTTCAAGAGGTTGTAGTAGTCCCGCAGGTTTCTGATGTTCAATTTTCATCTGCTAGCACGCTAAGCATCTAGCAACATACTTAGCTATTTGCTTCTTCATACCTGGCTACCAAAATTTCTTTTTCAGGTCTTGCTACATCTTAGTAATACTAGGATGAATAGTATAGTTGCTCTCATGGGCTTCTTCTAGAATTATATCCCTCAGTCGTCCTAAATCTGGGATATAAATTCTATCTTGGAAAGTTACTACCCCATTGACACCTCTTTTGAATTCTTTTAGGTCCTTTAGGGACTTTAAGAATTCATCCTCTCTTTGAGCTTCTAATATATGAGTTTTAAGGTTATTCTTATAACACCCTTATCTAGTATTACAATTCCTCTGATGTAAACAGATAAGTTCGGTACATTATTCTTAACCTTTCATTTACAATTTCTGAGCATTTATACCATTAATTTTTATCAAAGTGGATTAGGTTTGGGTTCTTTCACTAAGATAAAACTCATACGCACAGCGAAAATAAAATATCATACATCAAAGTGGAATTTAAAACTTTTATATTACATACAATAACAATCTGTTACATCCTTTGTAAACATGTACCAGGATATATGAAGTACCTATCTGTAGAGAGTTAGGAGACAACAAGCCTATAACTCAAACCCCCTTTAAAATAATAAGGATGTCCTTTACATATCCTTTCCCCAGTAATTGCCCCTTTCCTATACTATCTATAGAAAAAAAATAATGGTCCTAACTCTAGTCCAAAAGCAATATATGGAATTAGGAATCCATAACAAAAGAGTACAAAATGCTCTTAACCAAAGGGACTTCCATCTTTCCCCAGCACTGCTAAACATTTGCATCTAATACATATTAGCATATAAGTGAGAAACATAAGTTTCCTAGTAGCTTAACAATTCATTATTTTAAAATCTACTAATATATACCAGGGTGCAAGCACCAAAACAATTTCATCTACATTCTCGATATTCAAAACATAGTCTCATTCACATATACAGATTGGTAAGCAGTACATGATTATTTGAAATATCAATGTGATGAAGTGCATATTCTTGTTTCACACATAACATCTTTTCAGGGGATCATACATGTTAAAACAAAACTAAAACAACAAGGATTAATTATACATTTCATTCTTAAAACTTACCTTGCCTTAAATTGTGAAGCACCTTTGGTCACACCTCAAGGAATGTGGACACTTAGCCACCTTTATAAATTAATTGTGCACACTTGGGCACTTTGTGGACACTTGGCCACCTTTATAAATTAATTGTGCACACTTGGGCACTTTGTGGACACTTGGCCATCTTTATAAATTCATTGTGCACACTTAGGCACCTTGTGGATACTTGGCCACCTTGTTAAATTAATTGTACAGACTTGGGCACCTTTTGGACACTTGGCCACCTTTATAAATTCATTATGCACAGTTAGGCACTTTGTGGACACTTGGCCAACTTTATAAATTCATTGTGGACACTTGGCCTCTTTTATAAATTAATTGTGACCATAATTCATTACACTTTATAATCCATGTACAATTGGCATGTGATTTGGCCACTAACATTAAAATAAGCATTAGTTTCAGCCACCATGATAACTTAATAATTCTTAGGGTTTTTCATGCCACATTGTCAAAATTTTCCTTTCTTTCTATGTTTTATACTTAATGATATCATGCATTACTTGCTAGGGTACTTTCTTCTTTATTTAATTTGTGTAACCATTACCATTAATAATTTATTCCACTTGCTTTCTTGGTTCATGCTACACACTAACTTTAAGGGTACACACCCATCTAAATTTTCACATTTTAATAATGGTGTGGGCTTTATTATGTGCAAAAAGGTGATCTAGTTAACTACCCTTAATTACCCATATTTTCTTTCTTTCTCTTAGCCAGAACTGAAGTGTAATTCTTCTTACAAAATTTTCACCAAGCCATTTCATACATCACAAGGGATACTTTCAAATTTGGTAAGCCATAAGAGCAATGTACTAAATTTTAAACCAAATTCTAGCTAGCAACACTCATTTTAATGCTTATAACGTAAAATATCTACTAGCCATGCAAGAATAAAAATTTCAGCACTATCTAGTGTTAGAGGTTTCCATGATACATGCTAAATTTTACCAAAGATAGTTCTTCCATGGAAGCCACAACATCCTCTTTAACACAAAGACACATTAGCCATGCAAACCATAATATTTCAGCACTTTCTTGTTCTAAGGTTCTTCATGAAGCATGCTGAATTTTCTTTTAACCATTACTCTTCCATGACAAAAAAATAGATCCACATCATCACATCAATACACACAACCAATTTACCATGCAAGCTTAGCCAACATAACATTCATATCATCAAGAATGTAGATGAGAAACTAATGTTCCATGAAAGCTTGGAAAAAACATGGTATAGATATATTAAACCATGGAACAATTTAAAAGAATTGCTAAACTACCTCAAGGATGAACTATAGTGGAATTATCTTGGATTTCCTCTTGAATTTCCCTTGCTTCTTTGCTCCTTTCTTTCTTGGCTAAATTTACTCCTCTCCCTTAACTGAATGTGTGTGTTTTCTTAATGTAAAGCTGCTTTCTCTCTCTCTTAAAATGCTCTCCCCTCACCAAGGCTTTTCTATTTTCTTTAACACTCACACTACTCCCTCTCTTTTTGGATGCACTTTCCGTGTGTGTGTTTTTCCAAAATGTGAGCTGCTCTCTCTCTCATTTCCAAAATGCTCTCCCGTGTCCTTCTCATTTCAATTCATCTTTTCTATTTGGTTAAGGTGGCATGCTGAACTTTCTTTTTCATCCTTAATTATGATTTTGTAATAGCCATATGTGTACTTTTAGGTACAATTCATTGCTTGCAAGTGTGGTATTCCCACTCGGCTATTTTTATGGAAGGAAGGAAGGAAGTCGCGCCATTTTCATACTCACACACAAGGGGTATGGTTCACGAAGCTTCACATTTTGGGATCATTATTTAACTCTTATGCAAACTCCTCACTCGGTGTCACCAAAAGGGAAGGAAAATATACTCACGCAAGCTTTTCCCTCACCGTATGCCTACTTAGATGTAGGTTTATTTAAACAATTTTGCACCTTTGCATTAGCCATTCAGCCACACCAAAGAAGGGAAAGGAAGATGAATTCATGCACTTCATGTGTAATTAAGTGCAGCACTATTTTTCCTTGAAATTTTATGCTTTATCCAATATTCACGCTGCTTTCTCCCTCCCTCCTTACCGTATGAAATTTTAATTCCATTCCCTCATGTATATTGTCCATTTAGTAATGGGAAGCTACTCCTCCTTCCTATTTTTAATGATTATTATTTACTAGCCACATGTGTACTTTAAGTACAATTCATGTAATGGAATCTTGTGTTAGTGGGTTAACCACTTGGCCAAGTTAAAGGAAGCAAGGAAGGAAGTCATGCCAAGAAAGGGAAGAAAGGAAAGTCATGTAATCCTCCTCCCTCATGCCACACATACAACCATGCAGCTACATAGTTTGGGATTTTAATTTAATTCCCATGTACACTCTTCACTTGGTGGCGCCAAAAGGAAAGGAAAAATGAATTTATACAAGTTGCCCTTCACGTTAGATACACCCTTCAAGCAAGCTACACTTGAGTGCTGTACTTTCCTTGCTTCACTGAATGTATATATCGATATTACACTCCTTTCTTAATTATTATTATTTGATAGCCTCACATGTAATCAAGTGTAACCTGTCATCCTTGCAATTTTTGTATTACCCATTCGGTCACGTTGAGATTAAGGCTAAAGGGAATGCTACCTTCTCTACTTTCTTCTATCTTCATCACTAATTGGAAGTAGAAAGTGGAATTGTAACATGTCACAATCACCGAATGCACATGTACATCTATATATTTTTAAATATTATACACTTCTTTCATTTCCCCATGGTCCCATCTGTGTAGATATATATATTTAAAAATTCACATCCTTCTTCCCCTTTGATGAACATTCCATGCTACTTGATACCTTGGTCTATTCTTTCCCTTGTGACATTTATTCTTCTTTACATTATCAAAGCAATTGCATTATATTTTATGGCGACTCATCTACTTAATTAAGAGAACATTAATTTAAATATAATCAAGAGAATTCAGATATATCTTATCTTATAACACCAGTGTGGATAGGCTCATATTTCTAAATTCCTCTATCAAGCTCATTTAATTTATCATTAGTTGAGCCATATGGAGAGATTTTTGACTTAGTGCATCTGCCACTACATTAGGTTTTCTTAGATGGTACTTTAATTTAAAATCTTAATCCTTTAAGAATTCCATCCATCTTCTCTACCTCATGTTTAATTCTTTTGGTCAAAGAGATATTTGAGACTTTTGTGGTCACTAAATACCTAAAACCTTAACCCATACAAATAGTGTAGCTAGATTTTCAAAGCAAACAATATGACTGCTAATTCTAAATCATGGGTAGGGTAATTTTCTTCATGAGGTCTTAATTATCTAGAGGCATATGCGATAACTCTCCCATTTTGCATTAAGACACATCCTAGGCCCTTCTTGGATGCATCACAATACAATTCAAAATTTCCTCAAGGATCAGGGATTATTAAGACAAGTGTTGTGGTTAACTTTTCCTTTAAAATTTGAAAGCTATCTTCATATTTGTGATCCCACACAAAAGGAATATCTTTCCTAGTCAATTTAGTCAAAGGCAACACAATTTGCGAAAATCCTTGAATGAATCTCCTATAATACTTGCTAATCTAAGAAAACTCTAAATTTCGGTTACTGTTGTGGGTCTCTTCCAACTAATTACAGCTTCTATTTTACTGGGATCTACTATTACTCCATGACCTAAGGATTTCACCTCTTCCATCTAGAATTCATATTTTTCTAATTTTGCATACAATTGCTTCTCCCTGAGAAATTGATATATAATTCTAAGATGGTGTTCATGCTCTTCAATACTCTTATAATATACAAGAATGTCATCAATAAACACTACCATGAATTGATCAAGGTAGGGTTTAAAGATATGATTCATGTAATCCATAAAAATAGCTAGAGTATTCATTAATCTAAATGTCATTATTAGAAATTCATAATACCCATATCTGGTTCTAAAGGCTTTCTTAGGTATGTCTTCTATTCTCACTCTGATTTGATGGTATCCCAACCTTAAATCAATTTTGGAAAACACAGTAGCTCCTCTCAATTGATCTAACAAGTCATCTATCCTAGGAAGTGGGTATTTATTCTTCACAGTTACCCGGTTCAGTTGTCTATAGTCTATACACAACCTTAAGCTTCCATCCTTCTTCTTCACAAATAAGACTAGTGCTCCCCAAGGTGAAGCACTGGGCTTAATAAACTGTTTCCCTAAAAGATCCTCTATCTACACTTTCAATTCAGTTAACTCTAAGGGAGACATTCTATAAGGCACTATAGAAATTGGTCCCGCACTAGGAATCAATTCTATAGAAAAATTTATCTCTCTCTTAGGTGGGAGACTTGAAATTTCATTAGGAAAGAAATCTAGAAAGTCACAAACTACTTGAATAACATTAAGTTTATGATGAAATTCAACTTTAGAAGAACACAAAAAACCAGTTCCGTGGATCTCTTCCTTAATTTTCCTAATTACTGGCATGGCATCTATAAAAGTCACAGATTTCTTAGAACAATCTAAGACTACATTATTTGTAGACAACCAATCCACCTCAAAAATGATATCTAATTCCACTAAAGGTAAACAAATGAGGTCAACAATAAAGGGCTTATTTTCAACAATAAGGGAATAATTTGAGCAGGCTAAAGAAGTTAATACCCGCTTTCCTGCAGTAATAGAAATAAATAACTCATGGGGTAATTTAGATAAAGGTAAATTCAATCTCTCCACACATGCACAAGAAATAAAAGAATGAGTGGTGCCAAAATCATACTGCAAAAGTAAAGATATACCATTTATCAAACATTTACCTTTTATTAGATCATCATACAGGACCACTTCTTTACCTCTGAGAGTATAAACTCTACCCATAGTAGGAGGTCTTGTGGGCTCAGTTGACTTCTTCCACTCAAGGCAGTCTTTAATGAAGTGACCTTATTTTCTCATGTTCTCAAGGAAATACTTTTCCAGATACACTCTTTTAAAAACTTCCCAGGTAATCTGGGTCCCTTGAGCTACCAATAGTTTTTTCTCTCCTCTCCACCAATATTCTACTTCCCCCACAAGCATGTAAGTATCAAACAATACCTTATGTTCGTCCGTGTTCCCGAGGACCTCAAACAACTTTTTCATCTCACATTACCATTCTTTTGCTGCCTGTGGGTTAAACTCGCCCCTAAAGGAAGAAGGATTGTTCTTCTGGAATTCAAGCCATCCATTAAAATCTTGGTTTCCCACTTGTCCAACTTCAAGATTTGGGTTAGGATTCACTGGCTTATTCTCCTGAACTCATCTAAATGCTTCAGTCGTGGCTGCAACTTGTTAAGTAGTGGAAGTTGTAATGCCCTTATCTAGTATTATAAGTACTTCGATGTAAACAGATAAGTTCAGTACATTATTCTTAACCTTAATTATCCATTGTCTATGTTTGAGCATTTATACCATTAAGTATTATTATTATAGATTAGGTTCGGGTTCTTTTTCTCAGATAACCATACTTTAGGCACAACGGAAACTAAAATACCATAAATTACAGTGGAATTTATAGAACATACATATGATACAAATAATAAATGTCTGTTGCATTCTTCTGTGTTCATATACTAGGATATATGAAGTACCCATCCATCAGGATTCAGGAGACAACAAGCTTGTCACTCATATTCCTTTTACAAATAATAGGGATGAACCGGTCCATCACATATCCTTTGCCCAACAATTTCCTGTATCTCTTTCATATACACAGACAAAATAATAGCCCTAATCCTAACCAAAAAATATATCTAGAATCAGGACCCTAAAATAAGGAATTACAAAATACTTTTAACAAAAAGGGCTCCCATCTTTCCCAGCGCTGCTAAACGTCTGCATCTAACAAATATTAGCATATAAATGAGAAACAAGTTTCCCAATAGCTTAGCAATCCATTCTTTTAAAATCTACTAATATGTACCAGGGTGCAAGCACTAAAACATTTTCATCTACATTCCTGTTATTTAAAACATTATTTCATTCACATATACAGTTTTGGCAAGCAGTTCATGAGTGTTTGGAATGTCAATGTGATAAAAAGATGGATATTTTTTTCAAGTAAAACATCTTTTCATGAGATCACACATGTTAAAACTAAAATAGCCAATAATCATTTATGTCTTTCATTCTTAACAATAATCATTTACATCTATCATTCTTAACAATAATCATTGTGTACACTTGGCCACCTTTATAATTATGAACACTAGGTCATGGGTTGGAGCACCTTCGGCTACACCTCACTAGGTCACACGTGTGGAGCACCTTTGGCCACACTTCAAGAATCATGGACACTTAGCCACCTTTATAATTGTGAACACTAGGTCACGGGTATGGAGCACCTTTGGCCAGACCTCACTAGGTCACACTTTTAGCAAATGGCACCATGCATTAAAATTCATATGGTGTCTTTGTAACAACGGGAAAGATTCGAAAGAGTTTTTAAAGGATTTTAAAAGATAAAACTTGATTTTAACCCTAATCCCAATCAAACGAAGCCTGACACGTACTTCGAGGATAATGACTTGACACAGAAGGTCGTTTGAAGCCAGAAACACAATCAAACAGAAAGAAATGTAATCCGGCGATCAGAAACTGACGGAAGGAGTTTCGTGCGTCACTTTCGTTGACGGAGGCCGAGACTTTTGCATGGAAATGCGTGCCAACGTCTGGAAGGATGTCGACACCCTAAAAGATCCCCGAGTGGCCTGGGAAAAGTCGGGATTGCCCCTGGAGGCTTTAAATTACGCAAACTCCCGCCATTTCTCCCATTTCACTCTCTCTCCTCACCACTCTCTCTCTCTCTTCTCTCTTTTCTCTCTCCACCTTCCTCCACCGTGAACGGCCACCACAGCCACCGTGGGCCGCCACCAAGGGTACCAACCGACCTCATCGCCACAACCACCAAAGAACCAACCATCCACCAACGGCCGCTGGAGTCACCGAAAAAAAGCCGTTTTTCTCCTCCATCGCGCGAAATTTCCCCAGCCCGATTCGCCGCCGTTAGACGCCGTTGACCCTTACCGCCCCCACCACCGTGTAGCCCGAGCTGCCAACTGCCTCCGAGTTTCGGCCGCCGAAGGAGGCCGGATGCGCCCGGATCGAGGCAAAACGCCGTCCGTCGTGCGAGACGCTTCGTGGCCGGAAAACACCGCCCAAACGGCCGTGAACCGCCATGCCACCACCGTATTCGGACTCCTGAGCTTGTGGTCTTCACCGTGGTGTGATTTTCGAGACAAACCGCACCTCACCGCCGTGCGCCGCCGTGCCGAAGTTTCTGGACTTGCATCCCAAGAAACCGAGACCACCGGGACGTAGAATTCCATCATCCGAGCACAGTGGTAAGGTCCGTTTTCCCAAAAACTAATGTTATATGACTGAAATGGCTGCCGAACGTAACTAGGCAATTAATTAACCTAGGTAACTGTGTAACCGGGTTTATGATTGAAAATTGGATGACGTGACAAATCTAAATATTCAATTTCATGTCCAGGGAATTAATTGGGCTCAGAAACTGAGATTTCGTGGAGTCCTGACTTGAATTGAAGCGACCGGAGACCAGGTAGGATAATTTACACTTCTCGAACCTTAGAATTGATTTAGTGAATACCTGACTAATTTAGACGACTTGTATGGATTTGCGTGCTACTTTCGATGGGATAAAATTGCATGCCTGTGTGCTGAAAACCCTAATTGCATGTTAGACACCTTTTTTATCGAGTTTAGATGCCTTTAGGACAGATTTACTTAGGGTTGGGTACTTGATAGCCGGTATGGGATGGCCGTTAAGTATCTCTCGTACAGGAAGCTTTTAAACGAAACTATTTTTATCAGATTTAGCCTGTACTGAGTTAGGGATTACGCGTTAAACCAGGACGACCCTAAGAAAGATTTAGGGAGTATAAGGGTGGATAACCTACACGGGGAAACGTTGTGATTTAGGCGTGATACCCTAGAACCCTGAGGAATAGCCGACCGAGTGCATGTGAGTTCGAATAGACTGTATGAGGATGAGAATTGGCGTATATGCACATGCTAGGGGACGCCCTAGATGTTGATTCTCACCCGATCCTTGAGTGAGTGATTGGTGTTACGGATCACACTCACAATATAGGCTTGATTCGGGTGATTGGTGTTACGGATCACACCCAACGATAAGAGAGGTATTCTCTCTAGACTACGTGCAATTAGAAGATGATTTAGATGCTGATTCTGATGGATTTGTAGCCAACGTGGATTGAGATACACAGGGCATGGGATTTCACTTGATTTTGATAATTGATTTTAAAAGAAAATGGATTTTCTGATTTCGATTCATTGCCGCAAATTTTCATGTAATTAAATGATTTTTAAAGATAAGGTATTTCACTGTTTTCGAATTGATTTCGGGAAGATGATTTTGGTGTTCGCACCGCTGGGTATTCAACCAGTTTTCGAATGATATTTGAATTGTGAATTATTCTACTGGGATTCATATCTCATTAGGTTGTTTACTCAGATGAACAGGGACAGGGACAGGAACCCAGACGATAGTCGAGGCTGGCTTGAGGATAGACCGGAAGATGATTTAGCTTAGGCTTGAATCGTTTGTATATATACTTTGATGACGCTGTTATTTATTGGGTTCTGTCTCTTATGTTTTCTATATGGATTGGACTGAATGTATATGTAATATTTCAGATAGTGTATATGGATTGTAGTGATGAATTGACGTTGCTGTATATGGATTTATGTTAGTTATATTTATTGCTGTTGTTGGACTGGCTGTTTGATGGTAAACAGGTGATTTTGTACTTTGGATATGATCGAAATACAGAGGAAATTCTGCCAGATTTTTGGTAGGGTTTACCGCTGTAAACTTGAGAAATTCATTTAGAATGTATGTGAATTCTTGACAGTATATGTATATGAGTTTTGGATGTTGAGTTTAATGATTGTACGCCGTATGCATGGACTTTAGTTTCACTCCAGAGTTATTGATGATGTATGTATGTGTATTTAGTTAGCTGCATGTGAAGCAGGGTTGAACGGAATCCGAATGGACAATGGGAAGTCTATTTGGGTTACGCTCAACCAGTAGCGATCCCTTGACATTCCCACATAGGGAATATTTATGTAAACTAATCCATATGCTTTCGCTAATCAGATAAGCATTGCGTATGACGTATTAGGGGGTCGTTACAAATATGGTATCAGAGCCCGATTTGTCAGAATGTTTGGTTTAGTAGGTTAAGGACTTTAAATCTTCGGGCTTGCAGCTTTAAGGTTTTGATTGATTTGACTCTGGAATGTTAGGACCTGATTTTGAACCGATAATGAATGGAATGAATTTAATATCTTGCTGATTAACTGTTGCTATGTGACTGATCTATTTGTTTCTGTGTCAAATAAGTATGGCAGAATCTAGCAGGGATGCCACACGTAGACCCAGGGGAAGGCCAAGGCACAGAAACCAGGGTGCGTCAGGTATTGGTAGCATAGAGACTGAGGTTGACATGCGTGAGATGATGGAATCTATCAGATTGATGGCCGATGCAATGAGAGACCAGGCCACTACCAGTGCCAATGCAATGAGACAGCAGCAGGAAGATAGACAGACGAGAAACGATGGAGCCACCTAACATGTGAACCCACTATATCAGGGATGGATCGAGTTTCAGAGAGTAGGTCCATCTCCGTTTACAGGTGCCTCTGATCTAGCTGTTGTGGAAGCTTGGATAAAAGGAATTGAACAGATTTTCAAACTGTTGCAGTGCGACGATGAACAGAAAGTCACATATGCAACATATATGTTGAAGGGCGAAGCGGAACTTTGGTGGATAGATGCCCAGCAACTGATGGAGAGCTGAGGCATTCCGCTTACCTGGGAATCATTTAAGAGAGTCTTCATGGATCAATATATCCCTGAGAGTGTAAAGAAATCAAAGGAAGCACAGTTTCTGAAACTCACACAGGGAGGCAGGCCGTTTGATGAGTATCTGAAACAGTTTGAAGAATCATCAAGATACTCCACTTACCTGCGAATGCATTATGACGAGGCTTGGAAAGCAAAGCAACTAGAAGAAGGCCTCGATTTACCTATGAAGACTCAGTTAGCTACCCTGGAGATTCGAGACTTCGCCACACTGGTCAATAAGTGCAGAATTCTGAGCAAGAATTTAGAACAGAGACAGACTCAAAATATGACACAGCGAACAGGGAACCAACCCAGACAAGCACCTAGAAATTTGAATGTAAGAAGCGGTATGTTTAAACCGCAACCAGGGGCTTCTAGTAGCAGTAGGAGCGACTTGATAATACTCCTTGTCCGAAGTGTGGTACCAGACATCCGAATCAACCCTACTGGCATCAGACTCCACTTTAGTGTTACAGATGTGGAGGTACAGGACACATGGCCAGATACTGCCTTTCCATGGGGAATCAGCAGACATCTGGTAGCCGAAGACCACAAGCTCCAGGGAGAGTTTTTACTATGAATGCTGCCAACGTCGACAGGTCCTCGGGCTTGATGCAGGGTAGAGGTAAAATTTATAATTTTTCTTTGATAGTATTGTTTGATTTGGGTGCTACGCACTCATTTGTTGCTGATGCATGCGTAGAACGAATGAGATTACCTGTTCAAACCCTGCCCTGTGACCTATACATATCCACACCCTTGGGAGAAGCCACTATGTCCCCAAGAATATGCCTAAATTGCCCCTTAACCATTGAAGACACCTTATTTCTTGTGGACTTAGTGTGTATACCATTGTCAGGGATCGACATTATTTTGGGAATGGATTGGTTGACTAGGAATCGGGTCTTGTTGAATTGTTCCGAAAGGACAATTACTTATCTGGATAACGTACCGGTGCGAGGGAATGACAGAGCTTGTGAGATAGGTGATATGTCCCTCAATCTCTCTGAGGTAGAATTGCAAGATAGGATAAGTCAAATCCCAATCATTAGTGACTTTCTGGAGGTATTTCCTTTGGAAATAAGTAAACTGCCACCACCTAGGGAGATAGAATTCACCATTGACCTGATTCCGTGAGCGGGTCCAATAGCTATGACCCTATATCGTATGGCCCCAGCAGAATTAAGAGAATTAAAAGTCCAAATCGAAGACATGTTGGAGAAGGGGTTCATTAGGCCAAGTGTATCACTATGGGGAGCTCCGGTCTTATTCGTAAAGAAGAAAGACGGGAGTTTAAGACTGTGTATTGACTATCGGCAATTGAATAAGGTGACCATTAAGAACAAATACCCATTGCCACGTATTGATGATTTATTTGATCAGTTGCAAGGTGCGACTGTATTTTCTAAGATAGATTTAAGGTCAGGATACCACCAGATTAGGGTTAGAGAGGAGGATATTCCTAAGACAGCATTCAGGACAAGATACGGCCATTACGAGTTCTTAGTGATGCCGTTTGGATTGACGAATGCACCTGCTGTCTTTATGGATTATATGAACAGAATTTTCAGACCCTATTTAGATCAATTCTTTGTGGTATTCATCGACGATATTTTAGTCTACTCCAAGACTCACGAAGAGCATGCCGAGCATCTTAACACGGTGTTACAGATACTGGAAGAGAAACAATTGTATGCAAAGCTGGAGAAATGTGAGTTTTGGTTAGAAGAAGTGAAGTTTTTAGGACATGTGGTTAATGGGAAAGGGATAGCGGTCGACCCAAAGAAAATTAAAGCAGTATTAGATTGGGATCGACCTAGAACGGTCACCGAGATTAGGAGTTTCTTGGGTTTGGCCGGCTATTATCGGAAATTCATTCAAGGATTTTCGCAGATAGCCGTGCCATTGACCCAATTGACTCAAAAAGGGGTAGATTTTGAATGGAGCAAACAGTGTGAGACTAGTTTTCAGATTCTGAAAGATAAATTGACCAACGCTCCTATATTAATCATTCCGAGACCCCTAGAACCCTTTACTGTATACACAGATGCATCCTTGAGAGGCCTAGGTTGTGTTTTGATGCAGGATGGGAAAGTTGTGGCTTATGCATCGCGACAATTGAAACCTGCAGAGGAGAACTACCCTACCCATGACTTAGAACTAGCTGTCGTTGTGTTTGCCCTAAAGATTTGGAGACATTACCTGTATGGCACGGTATTCGAGCTATATAGTGATCATAAGAGCCTTAGGTACTTGTTTGATCAAAAGGAATTAAACATGAGGCAGCGTAGATGGGTAGAATACCTAAAAGACTTTGATTTTGAATTGAAATATCATGCAGGAAAAGCGAATGTCGTGGCTGATGCATTGAGCCGAAAGTCACTACAAGTAGCTAGTTTAATGATTGGTGAAATGAGGTTACTTGAGGATTTTGAGAATCTTAGCCTCAACGTAATCTCGTTTCCGCAAAGATTAGTGATGAGTGACTTTTTAATAACCTGCGAATTGACAGAATTAATTAGACAGGCTCAACTTGAGGATGAATCCTTGGAAGTATACACAGACCAACCCGACTTTGGATTAGCACCTGATGGGGTTTTGATGTTTAGAAAGAGGGTAATGATCCCGAACCATCAAGAACTAAAGGAAAAAGTGTTAGCAGAAGCTCACCGTAGCCATTACACTATTCACCCCGATATTTCTAAGATGTATCAAGATCTAAAGAGGAACTTTTGGTGGCCTAGTATGCGAAGAGATATCACGGATTACGTGAATGCCTGTTTTACTTGTCAACAGGTTAAGATAGAGCATCGGAAACCCGCAGGGCTACTTAAGCCATTGGAAATACCAGAGAGGAAATGGGATCAGATCACTATAGATTTTGTGGTAGGGCTACCTAGAACACCAGCAGGATTTGATGCCATTTGGGTGATAGTGGATAGGTTGACCAAGTCTGCGCACTTTTTGCCTGTTAAGGTGCGTTACTCCATGGAAAAATTAGCCGAAGTATACCTTAGGGAAATTGTAAGACTACATGGAATACCGTCGGGTATAGTATCTAATCGAGACCCTAGGTTTACTTCAATATTCTGGCAATCCCTACAGCAAGCCTTAGGAACCCAGCTTAAATTTAGCACAGCCTATCATCCTCGGATCGACAGGCGCCTGAGAGAACTATTCAAGCCCTAGAAGACATGTTGAGGGCTTGTGTGCTTGAAAAGAAAGGAAGTTGGGATAAACACCTACCGTTGATAGAGTTTGCATACAAATAACAGTTATCACTCTACCATCGGTATGGCACCGTATGAGGCTTTGTATGGGAGGAGTTGTAAGTCACCTTTAAGTTGGGTAGAGATGGGGGA
Source organism: Senna siamea (assembly GCA_031216115.1). NCBI lineage: Eukaryota > Viridiplantae > Streptophyta > Magnoliopsida > Fabales > Fabaceae > Senna > Senna siamea. The sequence goes on along the minus strand of CM062355.1, from coordinate 12,188,458 downwards.
GAGTGCACTGTTGGGACCTGAAATGGTGCAAGAAACCACTGATCAGATTAAAATGATCAAGGAAAAGATGAGAGCTGCCCAACAGAGGCAAGAATCATATGCCAACAAGAGAAGAAGGCCTTTGGAATTTAACGAGAGAGATCATGTATTTCTGAGAGTGTCCCCCACCACGGGTATTGGTAGACAGATAAGGACCAAGAAATTAAGCCCTAGATTTCTAGGACCATTCCAAATTTTACAAAGAGTCGGTCCAGTTGCCTACCAAATTGCTTTACCTCCCTATTTGTCCAACCTACATGATGTTTTCCACGTCTCCCAACTTCGTAAATATGTCCCAGACCCTGCGCATGTATTAGAGAATCAACCGATAATATTAAAGGAAAATTTAACTTATGAATCTACTCCTGTTCAAATCCTTGACTATAAGACTAAGCAACTTCAAAGTAAAATAATCCCTTTAGTTAAGGTACTTTGGCAGGATGTAGCATCGTAGGAGATGACGTGGGAGAAAGAAGAAGAGATGAGGCAAAGATACCCAGAACTGTTTACAGGTATGAATTTTGGGGACAAAATTTCTTTTAAGGGGGGAGAATGTAACAACTGAAAGGATTTTTAAAGATAAAATTTGATTTTTAACCCTAATCCCTTTTAAACGAAACCTAGCACGACTTTTGAGGATAGTAAATCGAAACAGAAGGTTGTTCGAAGCCAGAAACACGATCAAACAGAAAGAAATGCAATCCGGTGATCAGAAACTGACAAAAGGAGTTTCGTGCGTCAATTTTGTTGACGGAGGCCAAAACTTCGCATGGAAATGTGTGCCAACGTCTGGAAGGATGCCGACACCCTAAATTATCCCTGGGTGGCCCGTGAAAAGTCAGAATCGTCCCTAGAGGCTTTAAATTACACGAATTCCCTATATTTTTCTCATCTCTCTCTCTCTCCTCACTATACTCTCTCTCCTCTCTCTCTTCTCTCTCCTCCTTCCTCTACCGTGAGCAGTAGCTACAGACCAGTGGTCGCCACCAAGGGCACCAACTGATAGCCCTTACTGCCCACAACCTCCAGCAACTAACCACGGCCACCAACGGCCGCCAGAGCCGCCAAAAAAATGCTGTTTTTCCCATCCATCGCGCGAAACTTCTCCAGCTCGAATCGCCGCCGTTCGTCACCGCCCCCACCACCGTGTAGCCCGAGCTGCCAGCTTCCTCCGGTAGCTCGCCGCCGTCGAAAGGAGGCCGGACGCGCCTGGATCGAGGAAAACGCCATCCACCGTGCGAGAAACTTCGTGGCCGGAAAACACCGCCTAAACGACCGTGAACCACCGCGCCACCACCTTATTCGGACTCCTGGGCTTGCGGGCTTCACGGTGGTGTGATTTTCGAGGCAAACCACACCCATCCGCCATGCGCCATTGTGCGCCACCGTGCGCCGCCATGTGCCGCCGTGCCGGAGCTTCTGGACGTGCATCGGGAGAAACCGAGACCACCGTGACGTATAATTCCATCATCCGAACACATTGGTAAGGTCCAATTTCCCAAAAACTAATGGTATATGACTGAAATGGCTACCAAACGTAATTAGGCAATAAATTGACCTAGGTATTAGCGTAACCGGATTTAGGATCGAAAAACGGATGACGTGACGAATCTGAATATTTAATTTTATGTCCAGGAAATTAATGGGGTCAGAAACCGAGATCGCGTGAAATTCTGAAGTGATTTGGAGCATTTGGAGACCAGGTAGGCTAATTTACACTTCCCGAACCCTAGAATTGATTTAGTGAATACCTAAATGATTTAGATGACTTTCATGGAATTACGTGGTGCTTTCGATGGGATAAATTGCATGCCTGTGTGCTGAAAACCCTAATTTCATGTTAGACACCTTGTTTATCGAGTTTAGATGCCTTTAGGATGGATTTACTTAGGGTTGGGTACTTGATAGCCGGTATGGGACGGCCGTTAAGTATTCCTAGTACAGGAAACTTTTAAACGAGATTATTTTTATCATACTTTGCCTGTACTGAGTTAGGGATTACGCGTTAAACCAGGACGACCCTAAGAAAGTTTTAGGGAGTATAAGGGTGGATAACCTACACGGGGAAACGTTGTGATTTAGGTGTAATACCCTAGAACCCTGAGGAATAGCCGACCGAGAGCATGTGAGTTCGAATAGACTGTATGAGGATGAGAATTGGCGTATGTGCACCTGCTAGGGGACGCCCTAGATGTTGATTCTCACCCGATCCTTGAGTGAGTGATTGGTGTTACGGATCACACTCACAATATAGGCTTGATTCGGGTGATTGGTGTTACGAATCACACCCAATGATAAGAGAGGTATTCTCTCTAGACTACATGCAATTAGATGATGATTTAGATTTGGTTACAACGGATTTGTAGCCAACGTGGATTGAGATATACAGGGCATGTGATTTTACTTGATTTTGATGATTGATTTTCAAAGAAATAGATTTTATGATTTCGATTCATTGCCACAAATTTTCATGTAATTAAATGATTTTTAAAGATAAGGTATTTCACTGTTTTCGAATTGATTTCGGGAAGATGATTTCGGTGTTTGCACCGTTGGGTATTCAACCAGTTTTCGAATGATATTTGAATTGTGAATTATTCTACTGGGATTCATATCTCATTAGGTTGTTTACTCAGATGACTAGGGACAGGGACAGGAACCCAGACGATAGCCGAGGCTGGCTTGAGGATAGACCGGAAGATGATTTAGCTTAGGCTTGAATCATTTGTATATATACTTTGATGACGCTGTTATTTATTGGGTTCTGTCTCTTATGTTTTCTGTATGGATTGGACTGAATGTATATGTAATATTTCAGATAGTGTATATGGATTGTAGTGATGAATTGACGTTGCTGTATATGGATTTATGTTAGTTATATTTATTGCTGTTGTTGGACTGGCTGTTTGATGGTAAACAGGTGATTTTGTACTTTGGATATGATCAAAATATAGAGGAAACTCTGCCGGATTTTCGGTAGGGTTTACCGCTGTAAACTTGAGAAATTCAGTTAAAATGTATGTGAATGCTTGACAGTATATGTATATGAGTTTTGGATGTTGAGTTTAATGATTGTACGCCGTATGCATGGACTTTAGTTTCACTCCAAAGTTATTGATGATGTATGTATGTGTATTTAGTTAGCTGCGTGTGAAGCAAGGTCGAACGGAATCCGAATGGACAATAGGAAGTCTATTTGGGTTATGCTCAACCAGTAGCGATCCCCTGACATTCCCACATAGGGAATATTTATGTAAACTAATCCATATGCTTCCGCTAATCAGATAAGCATTGCGTATGACGTATTAGGGGGTCGTTACAAACATACTAAAAGATTGGTGAATTACTACTTCCTTTACCCAAGTCAAATTTTAGGTATTTCTCAGGTCAAATAATTAGTATTATTGGTCTGGGCTACTACACTCGGGATCTCACACGTTACGCAGCAAAAATTACATTAAATTAATTAATATAAAACATACATACATATATATATACATCCATATTCATTTATAGTGTCTAAATTTATTTTACATCAACCATATACCTAAGGATATGTGAGTATGTTAATTAGGGTAAGGAGACAACAAGCCTATCACTCATACCCATTTGACCAAAAATAGCTAGTGAATTCCTAGCTCACATATCTTAATACATATATATCCTTATCCTATACATCAAAACTATTCTTCTAATCCTTTTTACCAAAATATCATAAGGATTCAAGGTATTGGGCATACCAAAAACTTTCCTAAAACTTTACATACTCAAGGTGTGGGAGACACTTCCCATATGTACAGACCCACACTTCATGAATAATAGGAAAGTAATCTAGGAAGGGTATCTCCACCACTTCCACCTCCACTTCCAACATTATCTGAAATCTAGGCATCTGATACAAACCAGCATTTTTATGAGAATAAATCTCAGTAGCATTAATAACCAGTTTTCAAAATAGCTAGTTTGTAACACCATAAACTCATATAGAAATTGTACAATCTTTTTCATAAAATAATACATCTATTGGGTTATCTTGTATAATATTTCATTTAACATTCATACTTGCATGCGTTGCTTACTTTATATGCTCAGTTCATATTATATAGCTCATAACTTCGTCAGAAAATACAGGTAACATAGCATCGTTCATATAACTTTCATTATAAAATAAAGAGCAATAAGGAAATAACAACACTTATCATTGGCCTCCACCAAATATCATCATAATCATCATTATATAATTGCATAATATAAGAGAAATCCGGAGGGCCATCATGTGTACCACTCTATACTTTCGAATATATAATTTAGCAACTATGCCCATTTGCAGTCCTCGACTGCATATCATATTTGTGTACATTTTGGAGCGTCCTCCAGTTGATCCAAGTACAATAGAGTCCCCACATTTCGATTCCACAGATTGAGTACATATTGGGGTCCCTAAAACACTATTCATAAACATATATATAAGGGTGAATCGGTGCATACTATAGTTCTGTAAATTCTAAGTATATGACTTTTCATTTACATTTGCCAACAAGTCACTAACTTACAATTTACAACTATCATGATATTCGTGGAATGTCCAATCACCATCCCATACCAGCAATCAGTCACTCAGATATGAACCTATCAACCACAAATACATATATTAAGAATATAATTCTCATTTCTCTTATGCATTCTTGCTCTTTCCTTTTAAATTTCATCACTTTCATGCTCTTTCTCATTGACATTTAGAGTATATGTTACCTTGCTTATAATTTAAGTTTAATCTCTAGTTTGGATTAAGTTTTTGGTTTATATATCATTCAAGCATATACTTAAATTCATCATTCCATTACAAAAGGTGGCAGTCAACTGGTACCACACTACAAGTCGACTAGTTGCATTTTGTCCAAAACTTTGAAATTTTAAACAGAGAGCTATCAATCGACTGCTAGGTGCCTGACAGTCAGTTGCTAGCTTAATGTTAGGCCCAACAGTCAATTGTTGGGTTGGGGCAGTCGGCTGCTCTATTCTTGGGCAAATTTGGAAAAAGAAAGAACACGACAGTTGACTTCTAGATGTCCAACAGTCGACTGCTAGCATTTTGTATATGTTTCTGGGCACATCAAGAGCAAGATAGTCGACTGCTGCACCGTGGCAGTTAGCTGCTGCATCTTGCTCTATTTTATAATTTGTCGTTAACCCAGATTTTCAATCAAAAAACTTTTTTTATACTTATTTTGAAATTGATGAACTCAATATAAACTTCTCAACAACATTTAACACAAGAAAATAGCCTAAAACATCATATAATCTTGTCCAAATCTGAGATTCAAACTCATTTTCGTTCAAGCAAAAAAGCCTATTTTTCAGAAGCAATTTTAAGCATGCATAATTATCTTCATTCAGTTAAAAATACCCAATAGTAATTAAAAACAATAAGAATGTAGTTTTTAATTCCTTTTTCTTTCAAACAAGTTTAATTTCGCAAATTTCAGTTATGTGAACTATAATCTCTGAAATAAAGGGATTAGGTTATTATGCTACGTTAATTTGTGTTTAAATGATGTTTGGATGCTGACTAGTGTTATATATGCCTTCCTAATCACTTTTCTAGCTTCAAATCTTGCTAGAAACAGGATTCACTTCCTTACTCCTTTAATTTCTCTCTCTACTTGGTCACACCCTCTCTCTCTAGAATTGGAAGTTTGAACTTTAGAATAGAGGAGTCTGACTCCTACCCCTATTTATATGACAATCCAACACTTGCATGAATTCACAATTTTTGATCATTTGGCCTCAAATTGGTAAATTTCAAACTATATGAGAAATTCCCATTTTGTCTCTAACCCATTGGCAGGAGAATTACAAAATTCTGTTAGCTACAGTAATTCTTTTAGCCAAAATTGCGATTGTCATACCTAAAATTTTCCACTTTTCAATTTAGTCCTTTTCTCCATTCTAGTAAATTTTCTCACTCATTTCTAGTCTAATTCTTACACTCATGCAACTAGATGCAATCTAGCATAACATAAATGCAACATACACAAGAAATTAACTAAAATTAACAAACATCTCTCAAAATTTAGGAGCGGATGTTACATATTCCATGATTGTACTATGAATTGGGATGGTTAAACATCTGCTTGAACCTAGATGATTTTGAAAACACCGTGATAGTTGTGAACTTTAAGTTATTGTCATTTCCACAGGCCAATTAAGAAGCACATACTTAGAGTTAAGTAAAACCATGGACATGAGCCGAATCACCCTAGTATATATGTAGAGAATAGCATACCGGGAGTGTGATCCATCATAGAGGGATAGTGATTCCATAACAATATGCTCTACCCAAAAAGTAGAGAGGAAATGATCTGGGTAGAGTTGATAGTGATTCGATGAGAAAGCTATACCAACCCCATTTGGGACGAAAGGGATATCCTCTCGCTAGTCAGCAGTGATCTATATAAGTTGACAAGGACTATAAAGAGAATTATACTAGCCCTGAAAGGGATGCTGTCCCGCTAGTTAAGAATGATCTACAACAGTGTAGGGACTACTAAAGGGTACTTGAATTCGGTTGAGGGATGCCTTAGATAGTTTCAGTGGCAGAATTTTCACATATGATGTTAAGTTAACTCATGCATGAACGTAGTGGTACATAGAGTTATTCGCTGGGTGGCACTCCCAATAACTCTTATGATGTGTTAATTTTCCTAATCTTATATTTAAAGTAAAGGCATGTTTATTACCCCACAATATGTTTTACATCAAAGTTATGATAAGAATGATGAGGAATGAACATCCCATATTGCAAACTTTATATTTTTAAATGTAGATGCATAAATCTAAGCATACATTATGAGAGTATGTATGCATGCATTGCATCCCCATAGTATGTACTATGTTTTATGATGAAAGAATATAGGGATTTTTTCATATAAGTATAGTGGTACAAGTTAGTAAATTTTAAATAGGTTGTATTGCTACTAAGATTAATTTCTCACATGAGTGCTTTTGTGTACTAGATGTGTAAGTCCCTTGGCTGGGGAGGAAGGTAATATGGGAAGAAGTACCCTTTATAAGGTATATAGAAGTATTTATTTTGGATGGTATAGGCACATCTTTATTTTGTACTAGTCTTTATGATTTTTAAGAAAGGATAGTAAAGATTATCTCGTATAGCCTATCCTAACTTAAATGTACATGGATTAACTAGTAATTATCAATAGGGCATTTGATAGGGTCATGAGTGGCAGGGTTGTTGCCTTTATGCCCAATAGTTTTTTATTGATATCTAACAAATTAAGTATGCAAATTTGTGTATATTTAATTAAAGTAAACTATATATATATTTTTCGTTGTGAATCTCGAGTGAGAACCTGAGTGTAGTAACCGACCCCAATGGCACTCAATTAATCAACTTGGTAAATCTGACACTCAACAGTGCATAATCTTTCAAGTACACTAACAAGCCCATCCTTGTAGTGGTACTTGAAGTTATCGATCAATTCGAGCTATTCTTTTGATGAACTTTCTAATGCATTACTCAAGCACTTTGCCACTAGCAAGAAGTGCAAGAAAACCACCATTGACTTGCTCGATCTCATGCAAGGAAAGATAAAAACCTTGTAGAGCTTCCTCTCTAGATTTAGCAAGCTAGCCCTCGAGATCTTCAATCTTGAGGATAGTATGGCAATACACACAATCAAGCAAGGGTTACGTGCTACTCCCTTCTACTTCTCAATCACGAGCAATCGTCTAACCACCTTATTGGAGGAGTAAGACTCCAAAGATAAAAGAAAGCGATTTCCCCTTAAGGGTCACTTTTCTTCTTACACCTCATTGACCAAACCCCTATCCTACATTTTGGACAAAGTTTACAACACTAAAATTATTCGTTTCACACCTATTCACCAATAGAAAAGGAGTGCGAAGGTAAATAAAAGCAAATATTGCATATTCCACAAAGATTATGGATATATTACAAATGAGTGTATCTATCTGAAGGACAAGATCAAAGAGTTAATTTAGCAAGGAAATTTTAGTAAATACATAAAGAAAGAAGATCGAAGGTTTGATAGGATATCCCCGTTAAAAGAACTTTTGGGTACCATGAAACTAATTAACACGATAGTCATGTTGATTACAATCCACCTTGATAAGGGGTGATCAATGTAATTACAGTAAGAATTCAAAAGGGGACTTCTTAATCCCAATCCAAGAAGAATATCGAGCAATCGATTATCCCTTAAAATGAGGAAGAACATCCTCTAACAGTATTGGAGCAATTACATTCACATTCTCAAATTTTGTAGAGATTGACTAGAATCACAATGACCCTATGGTCATAACGGCTATCATAGATAACTATAAGGTCAAATGAGTCCCAATTAATCAGGGCTCCTTAGCCAATATTCACAGCATTCTTATTGGGTTCTCCGAGACACAGGTGCCCATCGAAGGCATCATTAAAGCAAGGGTGACACTAGGGTCTCCTCCACAAATAGCTGATGTCGACATAGATTTTATTTTCTTCTCAACCTCATTGGCATATAATGCCAGGCAACCATCATTGAATAAGTTACAAACAATCATCTCCATGAAGAATCTTACTATGAGATTCCCTATATAACAATGGGTTAGCCAAGTTCAAGCCAACCAGAAAATGGCACGTGCTTGCTACATAGCTAGCCTTACAAAAGTGACCAAGGTACCTTTCTCCCTAAAACAAGAGTAACATGGTGCTAATCTACTAGCAAAAGTTATGAAGATCATCAATCTCTTAGATGAAATACTAGAGGTACGACTTAAACCCACGGAAGACCTCATTCGCTTCAAAAGTTTTAAGGAAGAAGACTCAAGGGAGATATTCCTGGGATCCTTACTGACCCTAGAGGTGGAAAAATACTTGATAGCTCTCTTTTAGGAATTTAAAGACATTTTTGCATGGACTCCCACGAACATTCTTAAGATAGATGCAAGTCTTATTTACCACTCCCTTAATACTTTCGTTTAACCTCCAGTCATTCAAAAGAAGAGAAAGTTCGGAGAAGAATGCCAAAAGGGCGATTTTTGAAGAAGTGCAAAAATTGCTTGACGCCTATTTTATCTGGGAGAGCAAGTATCCTCAGTGGCTGTCAAATGTGGTGATGGTAAAGAAACCAAATGACAAATAAAGCATACGCGTCAACTTCAATGATTTCAATAAGGCATGCCCTAAGGATGCATACCCCCTTCCCAAAATTGATAAGTTGGTGGATAGAACGTTCGAGCATCACCTACTCAATATCTTAGATGCCTTTTGTAGGCTATAATAACATAAAAATGAATCTAGTCGATGTGGAAAATACCTCCTTTATCATTGATAGGAGAGTATTTTGCTTCGATGTTATGCCATTTAGCTTGAAGAATTATGGGGTAACATACTAACTTATGATGGATATAATCTTCCAAAAGTAGATTGATTGCAACTTGGAAGTGTACATGTATAACATGGTTGTTAAGTCCCGTACAGAACAAACAACACCTTCAAGACCTCTAAGAGATTTTTAGAGAACTTAGACGTCATCACATGAAGCTAAATCCATCCAAATGCGCTTGTTCTTTTAGCATATCCTTTGAGAAATTCCTAGGGTTCATGATCACCCACATGGGAATTGAAGCTAACCTAGAAAAATACAAATAAATCCTCAACATGGAGCCGCTCAAGACTATGAATAAAGTACGGTGACTAATTGGACGCCTTACTGCACTATCAAGGTTCCCATTGTAACACCCTATACTTTTAATTAGTCCAAATTAATGTTCTTTAATTAATGGGATGTAATTACTTATGTCATTTAATGATTAGCTATAGATCAAATACTTTGTAATTAATTAGATGAATTAGCTTAAAGAAGGGAAAATTTGCTTACCTAATTTAATGACTCAAGATGGGTATATTAAAAGATAATCTTGCATAAAAATAAGTGCTTAATTTAATTATCTATTTCTCCTTTTAATCACCTAGCATAAGTGTCAAGAGAAAAGCAAGATAGGATGCAACATTTAAAATATGTGCATGTGTGTGTGTGCATGTGCAAGTGGGGAAAATTAAGCATGCATGGGAAAGGGAAGAATTTAAATATATATGCATATGTGTGCCTTGCATGCATCTTACATGAGAGAAGGGAATGGAAATTCTATTTTTATGCATGAAAATTTCAATCCCTACATGAAGTGGAAAGGAAAGAAGACAAAAAGCATTCAAAAAATACATGTACAATGAGTATGTGTGTATATGGCAAGGAGAAAGAAACCAAGATATGTGGCTTGCATGAGGTAAAAGGAAAGAGCGTAGAATTTTATTGTGTTTAGTTTAAGTATGCATGGCGGGAATTTAATAAACCAATAAATAAAGGCAACAAGCAAAACCAAAAAGGTGCAGAATTTTTCCATGCACCACATGACTAGGGACATGGAAATTGCAAGGAAATGCACATGTGAAAATTGGGAAGAAGTAAGACCAATTTGACAAGTAAGGAGGACTATACTTAAACTATAAGTAATGCCAAGATTGCAAGCAAAGGAAAAGTGTACTTTGCGAGTACACCTAGTGCAAGAAAAAAATATATATGTATAAAGGGTACAAAATTTTTTACTCCCCCACATGGAAAAAGAGAGGAAAAGGAAGAGGGTAAAATTTCTTTTTATAAATTAAAGATATATGAGAAAAGAAATGGGCAACCTTGAAATAAGAAGGTGAAGGCGTGAAGAGGGTGCATGAATCCCTTCCTTTAACGTGTGGTGGAATGAGAAGTACAAGGAATAGGTAGAGGAAACCGAATGAAACAAAAGGGAGAGTGCAGCATTAGATTAGGAAGAAGCAAAACTAAGTATGCAAGCAACCTAAGGTACACGTGTAGCTAGGAAGGAATGCTAAGGAAAAATTGAGGAAATTTTATATTGACTATGCATACACACTCACACCTACACGGCTAGAAAAAGGAAGGAGGAAGCAAGTGCAGCGTTATATTAGGAAAGAGAAAAAGGAAAGCAATTGCAAGCAAGGTGGCATAAAAGAAAGAGGATAGAGTAACTTGCAAGTAAAACAAATTGTACTAGGAAGTACATATATGGCATAAGCAAGGTTAAATTAATAAGAAATAAGAAATAATCAAAAACTAAATGGAGAATGTGCTGCCCTAGGACACATGAAGAAAGAAAGGAGGAATGGAATTTCCAAGTGTGGGAGATACATACCAAAAGCACATGTAAAGAAGGGAAGAAAAGCTAGCGTGTAAGTGAGGGAAAGGAAATTGAAAATTCTATCCATGCCATGCCACCTAAGCAAGAGACAAAAAGAGTTAGGAATCCCATGCAATGCCACATGTGAAGGAAGAAAAGATTATGGAAATTGGAAATTTTATTCTTGCAAGAATGTAAGCACACATAACCCAAAGAAAAGAGACAAAAGGGAATTGAAAATTAGATTTTTATGTATACAACAAACTACACGTGAAGAAGAAAGAAGAGGGAAAGGGAAGAGAGAGCTTGCAATATAGGAAAATACACATACACACACATGAAAAAGAGAGAAAATGGGAGAGAACATGAGTTTGGGGGAGAAACACCAAAGTTTCAAGAAGAAGAAGTAAAGGTGGTCAAGAAGGAAAGCAAAGGAAATGAAGGATCAAGAGTAAGACAAGAAAAACCATCTTAAGGAACCAAAGAGGTAGGTTAACAATTTGAGATTTGTGTTCCATGCTTAGTTTATGCAACCAACATGTTTCTTTTTTCTTTCTATGGAACATAAATTGTCTCCCTACATTCTTAACCTAAATGTATGTATGTTGGCTAGCATGTGTGGTTTATTGAAATGTTGATGGATGAGATAGCATGAGTATGTTGTTGGAAAAAGGATTAGGGTTGGATGGTGTTAAATTCATGATGACCACAAAGGCACAAAACCCTACCCTTTAAGTGTGTTAGTAAAGAACAAAGGAAGGAAATTGAATTGCCAATTTAACAAATCTCCCTAGGCCAAGTCCATGAAAGTTATTCTTGGAATTTATGAGCTATGCACCATGATATTGATTCAAAATATGGGAATTTATTTTTAAAGTGATAAGAGGAGATTATGATTATTATTGTAAGAAAATAAAATTGTTTAAAATGTTAGAATTTATAAGATAGGTACATAAATATTAATTTCCCAAGAAAGGAGAATTTATTCTTAAAGATATTGGAAATTTCCATAAGAAAAGTATATTAGAATTAATTTTCAATAAAGGAGAAAGTATTCCAAAACATTAGAATTCTTATAAGAAATATACATAAAGACTTAATTTTTATGGAAGGAGAAATTCTTCTTGGAAATATTAGAATCTTTAGAAAAAAAAAGTGTGCACATTAGAATCAATTTCCAAGAAAGACGAAAATTATTATTGAAAATATTAGAATTTATTTTTAAGGAAGGAGAAATTATCCTTGCAATATTGGAATTTTCCATAAGAAATGTACAATTAGAATTTATCCCCAATAAAGGAGAAATTATTCCTTAAATTTGAGAATTATTCATAAGAAATGTATATTTACATTAATTTACAAAAAAAGGGAATTTATCCTTGAAATTAATAAAATTTTCACAAATGAAGCACATTAATAATATTTCCAAGAAAGAGGAATTTTATCCTTGAAGATATTAGAATTTTAGAAAGGATGTACACTAGTAATAATTTTGAAGAAAAAGGAAAATTTCACTTGAAACTTGACAAAGAATTATAAAGGTGGTCAAGTGTCCACATAGTGCCCAAGCGTGTACAATGACCCCAGAAGGTGGCCAAGTGTCCACATAGTGTCCAAGTGTGCACAATGACCCTAGAAAGGTGGCCAAGTGTCCACAAGTGCCAAAGTGTGCACAAGAGATTTTTATAAAGGTGGCCAAGTGTCTAAAAATTTCCAAGTGTGCATAAGAGATTTTTATAAAGGTGGCCAAGTGTCCACATAGTGCCTAAGTGTGCACAACTTTTATATAAAATTATGTTTTAAGAATGATAAGCATAAATTTTTTGTTAATTTTATGATGATGTGTTTCACAGCATGCTGGATGTTTTACTTGAAAGAATATTATTTCTATCATATTGACATTTAAATTGATCATACATTGCTTGCCAATTTATATTTATGAATTATGCTATATTTTATTCCAAGAATGTAGAATTAAATATTTTAGTGCTTGCACCCTGATACATATTAGTTGTTTTAAAAACCCGAATTGTTAAGCTACTGGGAAACTTGCGTTTCTCATTATATGCTAATATGTATTAGATGCGGACGCATAGTTGGGTCAGGAAATCGAGTTTTTTTTGGGTTTAAGAAATTTTTGTAACCCCTATTTTTGGGTCCTAGTCTAGACATAGTTTAGAGTTAGGATTATTCTTTTGTAAGTAGACATGAGGTGTAATTGTAAAAGAATTGGGGAAGGGATATGTGAAGGACCAGTCTATCTTAGTAATTTGTAAAGGGGTCTGAGTGATAGGATTATTGTCTCCTGACTTCCTATGGATGGTTACTTCGTATATCCTGGTACATGTTTACAAAATGTAATTGATATTATTGGACATGTATTTAGTTAAATTACATGAAGGTTTTAATTTTCGCTGTGTAGTTTAGTATTTCTTTTATTCCGCTATGCATATGAGTTTTTAATCTGAGCAAAAGATCCCAAACCTAATCCGTTTAATATAACTTAATGGTATAACTGCTCAGACATTAATTAAATAAAAGGATAAGAATAATGTACCGAACCTATCTATTTACATCAGAGGGATTGTAATACTAGATAGAGGCGTTACACCTATCTAGGTATCTTAAGATACCCTCACCCTTAGTAGTAATCTATAGATGTAATCTATAAGTTATCAAAAGATAACCTTGAAATAATAAGTGGTCATACCCAATCAACCCGCTTTTGTACCTTTAAAATTTTGCAATTATAACAGCATTTATTTTCTCAAAATTACTTATTTTATTTTACCTTTTTATAACAAAAAACTTGGTGAATTTCATTTAAATATGATTACAATACAAGTTAACTGATCACTATTAACCATTTTTTAAAATACCAAAAGCGGCTAATCCCTTTACATAAACAGATGAATGCGAACAAGCATTCTCTCAACTTAAGCAATATTTCTATAATCCCCTTGTGTTTTCAAAGCCATAGCCTAGGGAAAATTATACTTATATGATGTGCTACCAATGAACTATATGTAGGCACACCTTAAGGAAGTGCACCTATCATTGTAGTCTAGTGCAATGGTTAGTATCAAGGTTGTAACGACCCCCTAATCGACAATATACTATCCTCTATCTGTCTAGCAGAAGCATATGAGTTTTTGAAATAGTTATTCCCAATGTGGGAATGTCAGGGGATCACTACTGGTTGAGCGTAACCCAAATAGACTTCCCGTTGTCCATTCGGATTCCGTTCAACCATAATTCACATGCAGCTATACTAATTATACATATATTCATCATAAATTACTCTGGAATGAAAACTAAAATCCATACAGACAACATATCAGGCATTTATACAAATTCCAACTTAATTACATAGCTTACAGTGGTAACCCTGACAAAAATCCGGCAGAGTCTCCTCTATATTTTAAACATATCCCAAAGTACAACAGTCATCCAATTTAGAAATATACAGCTAGTCTAATAACAACAGAAAAGCAAAAATTACAGAAAATCAATATACAACATCATCAGTATAAATATATACAATGCAATTCAAGCCTAAACTAAGCTGCTTTTTTGTCTATCACCAAAGTATCGCCCAGCTAGGGTCTAGGTCCCTGTTCCTATTCATCTGAGTAAACAACCTGGTGAGATATAAAATCCAAGTAGAATAATTTACAGTTTAAAATATAGTTCGAAATCTGGTTGAATACTCAGCAGTGCAAGCACCGAAAACAACTTCCCAAAATCAGTTCAAAATCCATGAAATACCTTATCTTTAAAAATCAATTTATCGCATGGAAATCACGGTAAGTTCTAAAATCATCAAAATCTGTTTCTTTGAAAATCAGTGATCAAAAGTGAATCAAAACCCATGCTCGGTGTATCTAAATCCATATTGGCCACAATTCATCTATGACCGTATCTAAAATCCTTCAATTGCATGTCATCTAGAGAATTTACATCTCTTATCGTTGGGTGTGATCCGTAACACCAATCACCCGAATCTCGCCTATGTTGTGAGTGTGATCCGTAACACCAATCACTCACTCAAGGATCGGGTGAGAATCAACATCTAGGGCGTCCCCTAGCATGTGCACATACGCCAATTCTCATCCTCATACAGTCTATTCGAACTCACATGCTCACGGTCGGCTATTCCTCAGGGTTCTAGGGTATTACACTTAAATCACAATGTTTCCCCATCTAGGTTATCCCCCCTTATACTCCTTAAACCTTTCTTAGGGTCATCCTAATTTATCGCGTGATCCCTAATGAAATGCAGGCTAAATCTGTTTAAAAATAATATAATCATAAAGTCTCCTGCATTCGGGATACTTAATAACTATCCCATACCAGCTATTAAGTACCATACCCTAAGTAAACCCATCCTAATGGCATCTAAACTCGATAAACAAATCATCTAACATGCAAATGGAATTTCCAGCACACATGCATGCAATTTAATCCATTAAAAGTAGCACGTAAATCTATGCAATTAATCTAAATCGTTCAGGTATCCACAAAGTTAATTCTAACTTTCGGGAAGCGTAAATTATCCTACCTAGTCTCCATTTGCTCCAAATCAATTTAGAACTTCTCATATTCTCAGATTTGGAGCCAAATTAATTCCTTGGACATTTATACGAATATTTGATCTCATCACATCATCAATTCTACAGTTCTAAGTACGATTACCCTACTTCCTAATTCAGTTTATTTCCTATTCATGTTCGGCATCTAATTTAATCAAAATTCATTAGTTTTAGGTGAATCAAACCTTACCACGGTTGCCAGATGGTGGAAATCTGTCTCAGGGTGGTCTCGGTGTCTCTCGTTGTATATCTAGATTCTCTAGCACGGCGGCGTAGGATGGCGTACAGCGACACACTGCAGAGGGGTATGGTTGGCCTCGAAAACCATACCACGGTGAAGCCGGCAAGATGAGGAGTCCGAATATGGTGGTGGTGCGGTGGTTCATGGCCGTTGGACAACATTTTTCGGCCTCGAAACTTGACGCATGACGGACAAAAATTCCTTTGATCCGAGCACGTCAGACCTCCGTTCAATGGCGGCGAACTGGTGGAGGAAGCTGGCAGCTCAGCCTACACGCTAGTGGTGGTGGTGATGGACAACGGTGGTTGACGACGGCGATCCCAGCTAGTGAAGTTTTCATGCGACAGAGGAGAATAATGCCATTTTTCGGTGATTCTAGCGGCCGTTGGTGGCCTTGGGTGGCTGATGGAGGTTAAGGGTGGCGAGG
Source organism: Senna siamea (assembly GCA_031216115.1). Lineage (NCBI taxonomy): Eukaryota > Viridiplantae > Streptophyta > Magnoliopsida > Fabales > Fabaceae > Senna > Senna siamea. The sequence goes on along the minus strand of CM062355.1, from coordinate 12,171,942 downwards.
GGAGTCGGTTGGTAGGCTAGGTGGTGGCTCACGGTGGCCCAAGTGGTGGCGCACGGTGGAGGAGAGAGGAGAGAGAAAATAGAGTGAGGAGTGAGAGAGAAGTGATAGAAATAGAGGGATTTCAGAAAATTTAAAGCTCCCAAGGGCGATTCTGACTTTTTCCGGACCACCCCGGGAAACTTTGAGACGTCGCCTTCACTCCGGATGTTGGCACGGGTTCCTATGCAGAGTTTTCAGCCTCCTTCTAAGAAACCAAACTCTGAAACTCTATGTGTTAGTTTCTGATCGCTGGATCACGTTTCCTATCATCAGATCACATATCTGACTCCGAACGGCCTTCCGTTTCAACCATCGACCTCAAAATCCGTGCCAGACTCAGTTTAAATGGAATTAGCATCAAAATTTTGGTTTTTATCTTTCAAAAATAGTTTCATTTATTACAAAGGTCGTGTCCCACGGGAATGAGAAAGCCCAGAGTTACTACTTAATTGTTGTTATCTAGCCTAGGAAGAATAATGATGGATTTGTAATTAACTAAATCTAACTATCATTATCTTGACTTTAGAGAGAAATTAAAGCAAGTGTTAAGGTGGCGAATTACCAAGTTCCAAAAAAGCAAACCCATTAGGGTCTTGGACTAGATGATATGTAAACAAAAGATAATGAGTTATAAAATTGATTGTGCTACCTGTGTAAAACAAATCCAGATTTTTGGTTGGTTTCAATGGATTTCTTAAACTTATACCTTTTATTGGCTATTTGTGTCCAATTGTCAAGTTTAGATCAGTATTAGGGCTTATTAGGAGTTCCTCTTGTTCTAGTAGTTGCCAACTTCTTAGTCTGAGTGAAGATCAACTATTCTCTCTAGTTAGTTTTCCAATTCCAAACATCATCGGTTATAGTATTTGAGAGGAATCTAGATAGTTTTTCTTATGATGTCTTGTAATAAAGCTTGATTAATCTTTAACTAGAGGAAAATCACACAATTCAATTTATAACCCAATCATATTCAAATCAAAGTATCAACATGGTCTAAAAACCCCAATTGGGTTCTACCAATCTAGCTACTCATGTTCATGAATAAAACAACAAGAATTAAATCAAGGGAAGAAGAACAAATTGGAAACAAAAACATCCTTATTTGTCGATTTTTAGATGACTAGTTTGGATTCTAGACTCCTTTATAGATTATGCTTCTAGTTGCCTCTTGATGCTTCCCAATCTCTTCCTTCAACTCTTAATTGACTCTCCACAGCTTGTGACCTTTATGGGGAGGCAAGGGAAGTGAAGTATTAGGCTCTAAAGACTAGCAAGGATTGTCACACTCTAAGCTACTCCAAGTGCTCTCTATTTCCCTCTCTTTAAATGCCTTCAAGTGATGCCTTTCTCTCCTTGTGCCTTCTCTTATTTATAGGCATGGTAGGCGCCTCTCTAAGCCTCCACACGGCTGTGTGGCATCCTAGAAAGTGGCATGGCCATGTGGTAGCCTAAGTAGAGAGCATAGCCGTGTTGTAGGCCGTGTTCCAGAAGAAATCCATCCGCAATGTTTTTTTGGCCATTTCTTGGTTAGAGATTGTTGCTCTGGTCATGTAGGAAGGTGCTTAGGATGTCTTTGGCAAGTGGAGAGGTGTGTTCTAGAAGATTTAAGGTAGCATGGACATGTGGTAGGGTGTGTTCTAGAAGACTTCCTGCGTGACCATGCAAAAAGGTGCTTTTTGAGGTGCTTTGAGCCTTTAGACACTTGGTTTTAGTCCATTTCTCTTCAAAACTGCTTTATACTTAGGAAAAGCTTTGATAACATGAAAATAAGTGGAAACACTAGTAATTATACATAAAACACATAAAATATACCCCTAGAATGAGTGCAATTTAGCATTTAAATATGTATAATTATGTGCTTATCATAATACCCCACACTTGAGCTTTTGCTTGTCCTCAAGCAAACTTTCATTTAATTCATAAAGAACAATAACAGAGATAGTTAGATTGAATGCATTTCCTCAACAGGCAATTCTTTGTTTGATTAGGAACCACTGCCTCACAGAGATCACTCAATGTCGCTCAAAAGTGTATATAGGTGAAGTGAAATCTCTCAAGAAATTTCATAGTACCATGCTTTTCATATGCTTGCTTATAAATTTCATCTCCACTTCTTGCGAAAATTTGAATATCATGATCAAAGGGTCTTGATAGGGTTGTAATAGGGCTTGAGGTAGAGGTAGGTGAAGAATTTGGGAGAAAAGGGTACATATATGTTGAAAAGACATGTGGTTTTGAGGAGATTCTAGGATTAAATATGGTAACCACAGTTTTCACTAAGTTTTTTTGTTCAAAGAATACCCTTTCCTAAGATAGTACAAAGACTGCTTTGATAATTTTATTTTCTCTTACTTTATTTTTCCTTTCCTTTTCTTCTTTTCTTTTCTTTTTTTCATATATATTTTTTCTTCTTTTTTTTTATCTTGCAGTCTTTCTAATATTCAGTGTTAGATTGAGGGGGGGTACCTCCAAATAAAAGGAAGACTCAGTGAATCCTTATCAATTGAGATACTACATTTTAATCCAGAAATGAAGAACAAACCACACAAATTTCAATGTATAAGGTGGCAAAGAAAGGTATTGTAACGAAAAAGAAGTGGAATATGGTGTGTAGGGGTGTATATATGGAAGAACATGCCAAGGCTCGATAATGGCCAACTAATGGAAACACATAGGGTAGGCTTTTTGGTCAATAATTATGTAACCTAATTTACCCAAATCATATCTTATATTCAAAAATTCATGTAATTTTGACAATTATTACAAAGCAAGTTCTAGAAGCATAGTAAAATGAAGTGTACCCTTAGCAAGAAAAATGTAGAGCATGTTTGTAATGAATGCTCTCTTGGCTCAAATCCTCACATTTATAGGGTGTGGTTTTATAGGTTCCTAAAATTTTCAATAAAATTGCCAGTCAAGTAATGCATGCATGTCTTCCTATCCATATTATCAGCTAAGAGTGTATGCAATGTAGAACATGGTGTAAGATGTGGGAGCATCTAGGTGCCATAGAAATATTTTTCTATATGAGCTATGAAAAGCATTTATTGTCAAATATGGATTGAAAAGATTTTAACTTACAAAATTATAAGTGTATGTTATATTTTATCCATGTTATGACTTAATATAAAGCAATGGTGAAGAAAATGACAATCACTAGTATGATACCTTTTGGAATGCATATAGGAAAGCACTTATTTGCATTATGAACAAAGTAAAAATAAAGTAAAGAAAAAAATAGTGCAAACTAACATAAACTAACTAAACAAGGGAGAATGTAAACTAATCAAACTAAAAACTACTATACTAAATTTTTTTTTGAAAATTTATTTGAGATTAAATCAAATTGTATTCAAAAATTAGATTGAAATTGAAATTAAAAATTGAATTAGAAAATTTAGTTGAGAAGAAAGAAAATTGAAATTAAACCAGGAGTCACCCCGCACTTAAGACAAACATTGTCCTTGATGTATAGCAAAGGGAATATCTCAAAAGAAAATAGATAAGTTGGAAAGGTACAAATAAAAAGAAAATAGTAAAAAAAAACTAAGGTATGTGCACGAAAATAAAGTTAAAGAGAAGGATGAAAAAGGGAAACTTCATTATTGCCCTGATCAGGTATAGCTGGAGGAGGAAGAGGCCTTCTAAATGGAAGGGCCTTGGGGTGTTTCTGGCGAGCAGGTAAAGTTAATTCCTTCTTATCTGGTGTTAAATCAGCTGTTATGATCGTAGGCTGCTTCTTCACTTCATCCACATATGTATAGCTAAAGTGCTCAGGTGGTTCTTTTGGTTTCAGGACAATGGGGTCCTTAATTAAAGGTTTCACCTTTTACACCTTTGATTTATTAATAGAAATAGAAGGGTTAATATCACTGCTAGACCCATTAGCTACCTGTAAAGGGTCAGTAAGCAAGTTCTCATGTAGTTGCTTCTGCAAAGAGTTATTAGGTGATATTTCCAGCAAGTGAGGAGTGGTTATATCAAAAGTGATAGTTTCATCCCTTACTCTAAGCATTAACTTTCCATCAAAAACATTTATAAGAGCTTTGGATGTTACGAGGAAAGGTCTACCTAGAATCATGGGTAAGCTACTTTCAACTTCCATATCCATTACAATAAAGTCAACAGGAAATGTAAAATTGCAAAATCTTACTAAGACATTCTCAATTATACCCTTAGGATGTTTAATAGTCCTATCAGCTAATTGTACAATTATCCTAGCAGGTATTAGTTTATTCAATCCTAATCTATCAAACAAGCTAGTAGGCATCAGATTAATTCCAAATTCTAAATCAACTAAAGCATCTATAACAGGTAGTTTATTAATTACACAAGGTATAGAAAAACTCCTTGGATCATGTGTCTTAATAGGTAGCTTGTTTTGTAGGATTGATGTGCACTCCTCAGTCAGTGTTACCAGCCCCAAATCCTTGGGTTATTGTTTGTCACTTTTTAGCTATTCAAGTGGATCAATATACTTACCAAGCTGTTGAAAGAGTTCTGCTTGCTTTAGTCTATCAAGGTATGGAATAAGTGGTTGGTACTCTTCTATTAGACTTTTCTTATCCTCAGCTTGTACTAGTTTGTTAACCTCTAATCTTGGTTCCTTACTAACTGGCCTATCCTTTACAATAGTAGTATCATCAGTCAATTGTAAAGAACTAGGTTTTTTACTTATCTGATAGCAGAGTGATAGCATTGCAATGCTCCCTTGGGTTTGGCTCTATGGTAGTGGGGAGCGTCCCTAGTTGTCTCTTAACTAACAACCTAGATATCTGGCCTAACTGAGTTTCTAAGTTTTGAATAGAGGCCTATTGATTTCTAAAGATTGCATCTTTAAAGGACATATAATTCATAATAAATTCCTTAAAACTGGGCTTCTTTTCCATCCCTTGAGGAAATTGATTTGAGGTAGCTTGTGACTAGGGTTGCTGCTACTGTTGTTGCCACTGGTAGTCTGGTGGACCTTGGATGTTATTATTTTTTCAGCTGAAATTCGAATGGTTTTTCCATCCAGGGTTGTATGTGTTGCTGTATGGGTTGTTCTGCTGTCTTGAGGTATTACCCATGTACTTTACTTATTCTAAGTGAGCAGGACCCAAGTTAGATGAAAATGAAGATGATGAGTTTAAAAACATACCTCCTACATTACAATTTACACTATAATATGGGCCACCACAAAATTCGCAACCTGACTATGCTGCTTGAACCGGCATCTGGAGTTGGTTTATTTTCTTAGCCAAAAGCTCCACTTCAGCTGCTAAGACTGATGTAGAATATTTGGTTGACTACTCCTCGTCGTCTGTCCCTAGAGGATTGCCATTGGTAATTGTTCATGGCCATTTCCTCTATCAAATTTTATGCTTGCTCAGGGGTCTTATTATTCAAAGTACCTTCTGCTACTACTGTAACGACCCCCTTATACAACATACGCGATGTTTATTTGATTAGCGGAAGCATATGGGTTGCTTTACATAATTATTCCCGATGTGGGAATGTCAGGGGATCGCTACTGGTTGAGCGTAACCCAAATAGACTTCCCGTTGTCCATTTGGATTCCATTCAACCCTAATTCACACGCAGCTAACTAATTATACATACATAGATCATAAATTACTCTGGAATGAAATCTAAAACTCATATATACATCACATCATGCATTCATATACATTCCAACTTAAATCCACAAGTTTATAGCAGTAAACCCTACCGAAAATTTAGCAGATTTTCCTCTGTATCTCGAACGTATCCCAAATACAATAGGCACCTGATTTATACATATACAGTCAATCCAATCACTATAGAAAACATAGAAGGCAGAAACCAATATACAGCAACATCATCGCAATATATACAAGACAGTTCAAGCCTAAACTAAGCCATTCCCTTGTTTATCACCAAGGCATCATCAGCTATCGTCTAGGTTCCTGTCCTTGTCCCTGTTCATCTGAGTAAACAACCTGGTGAGATATAAAATCCCAGTAGAATAATTTACTGTTCAAATACAATTCAAAATATGGCTGAATACTCAGCGGTGCGAACACCGAAATTAGTTCAAAAATAGTGAAATACCTTATCTTTAAAATCGTTTTATCACATGGAAATTGCAGCAGATAATCAAAATCATAAAAATCCATTTCTTTTTAAAATCAATACTTGAAATTAGATAAAATCCCATGCCCGTTGTATCTAAATTCATGTTGGCTACAAATCCACTGTAACCAAGTCTAAATCGTCATCTAATTGCACGTCATCTAGAGAGAATACCTCTCTTATCGTTCAGTGTGATCCATAACACCAATCACTCGAATCAAGCCTATATTGTGAGTGTGATCCGTAACACCAATCACTCACTCAAGGATCGGGTGAGAATCAACATCTAGGGCGTCCAGAGACCAGGTAGGATGATTTATGCTTCCCAAACGTTAGAATCCATGCTAATGGAGTGATTGGTGAGCTCCAGTACCTGGTCTCTGGTCTCTTATCGTTGAGTGATTGGTGAGTGAGTGATCGGGTGAGAATCCATGCTCCATTCGACGTTGGCGAGCTACTGGAGGAAGCTGGCAGCTGTGGCTACACGGTGGTGGGGGCGGTGACGGCCAACGATGACGGATGGCAACGATCTGATTTGGCGAAGTTTTCGTGTGATGGAGGAGAAAAGTGGCATTTTTCGGCGGCGCTGGCAGCCATTGGTGGTCGTGGGTGGTTGGTGGAGGTTGTGGGTGGTGAGTGCTGTCGATTGGTGTGCCAGGTGGCAGCCCACGGTGGCTATGGTGGTGGTGCACGTTGGAGGAAGGAGGAGAGAGAGGAGAGAGAAAGTGTGGCGAGGAGAGAGAGAGATTTGAGAGAAATAGAGGGAATCCGAGAATTTTAAAGCCTCCAGGGGTGATTCCAACTTTTCCTAGACCACCCAGGGATACTTTAGGGTGTCGGCTTCCTTCCAAATGTCGGCACGTATTTCTATGCAAAGGTTTTGGCCTCCGTCAGTGAAATTGACGCATGAAACATCTTCTGTTAGTTTCTGATTGCCGAATTGCGTTTCTTTCCATTTGATCGCGTTTCTGACTTTGAACAACCTTCTGTTGCAAATCCTCATCCTCGAAATACGTGCTGACCTCAGTTTAAAAGGAATTAGCATTAAAATTTCAATTTTATCCTTTAAAAACTCTTTCGGTTGTTACATTCTCCCCCCCTTAAAAGAAATTTTATCCCCAAAATTCATACCTGTAAATAGTTCTGGATATCTTTGCCTCATCTCTTCTTCTTTCTCCCATGTCATCTCCTGCGATGTTACATCCTACCAAAGTACCTTAACTAAAGGGATTATTTTACTTCGAAGTTGCTTAGTCTTATAGTCAAGGATTTGAACAGGAGTAGATTCATAAGTCAAATTTTCCTTTAATATTATCGGTTGATTCCTTAATACATGCACATGATCTAGGACATATTTATGAAGTTAGGAGACATGGAAAACATTATGTAGGTTGGAAAAATAGGGAGGTAAAGCAATTTGGTAGGCAACGGGACCGACTCTTTGTAAAATTTGGAATAATCCTAGGAATCTAGGGCTTAGTTTCTTGGTCCTTACCTGTCTACCAATACCCATGGTGGGGGACACTCTTAGAAATACGTGATCTCCCTCGTTAAATTCCAAAGGCCTTCTTCTCTTGTTAGCATATGATTCTTGCCTATGTTGTGCCACTCTCATCTTTTCCCTGATCATTTTAATTTGATCAGTGGTTTCTTGTGCCATTTCGGGTCCCAACAGTGCACTCTCCCCCATCTCTACCCAACTTAAAGGTGACTTACAACTCCTCCCATACAGAGCCTCATACGGTGCCTTACCGATGGTAGAGTGATAACTGTTGTTGTATGCAAACTCTATCAACGGCAGGTGTTTATCCCAACTTCCTTTCTGCTCAAGCACACAAGCCCTTAACATGTCTTCTAGATTTTGAATAGTCCTCTCAGACTGCCCGTCAGTTTGAGGATGATAGGCTGTGCTAAATTTAAGCTGGGTTCCTAAGGCTTGCTGTAGGGATTGCCAGAATCTCGAAGTAAACCTAGGGTCTCGATCAGATACTATACCTAACGGTATTCCATGCAATCTCACGATTTCCCTAAGGTATACTTCAGCTAATTTCTCCTTGGAGTAACGCACCTTAACAGGTAAAAAGTGAGCAGATTTGGTCAACCTATCCACTATCACCCAAATGGCATCAAATCCTGCCAGTTTTTTAGGTAATCCTACCACAAAATCCATAGTGATCTGATCCCATTTCCTCTCTGGTATCTCCAATGGTTTGAGTAGCCCTGTGGGTTTCTGGTGTTCTATCTTAACCTGTTGACAAGTCAAACAGGCATTCATGTAGTTCGTGATATCCTTCCACATACCGGGCCACCAAAAGTTCCTCTTTAAGTCCTGATACATCTTGGAAATACCGAGGTGAATAGTGTAATGGCTTCTATGGGCCTCTGCTAACACTTTTTCCTTTAGCTCATGATGGTTCAGAATTACTACCCTTTTCCTAAACATTAAAACTCCATCAGGTGCTAGTCTAAAATCGGGTTGGTCTACGTATACTTCCAAGGATTCATCCTCAAGTTGGGCTTGTCTAATCAATTCTCTCAATTCACAGGTTATCAAAAAGTCACTCATCACTAATCTTTGCAGAAACGAGATTACGTTAAGGCTAAGATTCCCAAAATCCTCAAGTAACCTCATCTCACTAATCATTAAACTAGCTAATTTTAGTGACTTTCGGCTCAATGTATCAGCCATAACATTCGCTTTCCCTGCATGATATTTCAATTTAAAATCAAAGTCTTTTAGGTATTCTACCCACCTACGCTGCCTCATGTTCAATTCCTTTTGATCAAACAAATACCTAAGGCTCTTATGATCACTATACACTTTAAATGCAGCGCTATATAGGTAATGTCTCTAAATCTTTAGGGCAAACACGACGGCAGCTAATTCTAAGTCATGGGTGGGATAGTTCTCCTCTGCAGGTTTCAATTTTTGCGATGCATAAGCCACGACTTTCCCATCCTGCATCAATACACAACCTAGGCCTCTCAGAGATGCATCTGTGTATACAGTAAAAGGTTCTAGGGGTTTCGGAATAATTAGTACAGGAGCGGTGGTCAATTTCTCTTTCAAAATTTGAAAACTAGTCTCACACTGTTCGCTCCATTCAAAATCTACCCCTTTTCGAGTTAACTGGGTTAATGGCACAGCTATCTGAGAAAATCCTTGAATGAATTTCCTATAATAACCGGCCAAACCCAGGAAACTCCTAATCTCGGTGATCGTTCTAGGTCGATCCTAATCTAATACTGCTTCGATTTTCTTTGGGTCTACCGCTATCCCTTCCCTATTTACCACGTGTCCTAAGAATTTCACTTCTTCTAACCAAAACTCACATTTCTCTAGCTTTGCATACAATTGCTTCTCTTCTAGTATCTGTAGCACCGTGCTAAGATGCTGGGCATGCTCTTCGTGAGTCTTGGAATATACTAAGATATCATCGATGAATACCACGACAAATTGATCTAAATAAGGTCTGAAAATCCTGTTCATATAATCCATAAAAATAGTGGGTGCATTTGTTAATCCAAACGGCATCACTAGAAACTTGTAGTGGCCGTATCTTGTCCTGAACGCTGTCTTAGGAATATCCTCCTCTCTAACCCTAATCTGGTGGTATCCTGATCGTAAATCTATCTTAGAAAATATAGTCGCGCCTTGCAACTGATCAAACAAATCATCAATACGTGGCAATGGGTATTTGTTCTTGATGGTCACCTTATTCAATTGTCGGTAATCAATACACAATCTTAAACTCCCGTCTTTCTTCTTTACGAATAATACTGGAGCTCCCCATGGTGATACAATTGGCCTAATGAACCCCTTCTCTAAATATCTTCGATTTGGACCTTTAATTCTCTTAATTCTATGGGGGCCATACGATATGGGGTCATGGCTATTGGACCTGCTCCTAAAATTAGGTCAATGGTGAATTCTATCTCCCTAGGTGGTGGCAGTTTACTTATTTCCAAAGGAAATACCTCCGGAAAGTCGCTAACGATTGGGATTTGACTTAGTCTATCCTGCAACTCTACCTTAGAAAGATTGAGGGATATATCACCTATCTCACAAGCCCTGTCACTCCCTCACACAGGTACGTTATCCAGATAAGTAATTGTCCCTTCGGAACAATTCAACAAGACCCGATTCTTAGTCAACCAATCCATTCCCAAAATAATGTCGATCCCTGAAAATGGTATACACACTAAGTCCACAAGGAATAAAGTATCTTCAATGGTTAAGGGGCAATTCAGGCATATTCGTGGGGACATAGTAGCTTCTCCCAAGGGTGTGGATATGTATAGGTCACAGGGCAGGGTTTAAACAGGTAATCTTATTCTTTCTACACATGCATCAGAAATAAAGGAGTGCGTAACACCCGAATCAAACAATACTATCAAAGAAAAATTATAGATTTTACCTCTACCCTGCATCAAGCAGAAGACACATCGACATTGGCAGCATTCATAGTAAAAACTCTCCTTGGAGCCTGTGGTCTTGACTCTGGGATGTCGGCTGGTTCCCAGTGGAAGGGCAGTATCTGGCCATATGTCCTGTACCTCTACACCTGTAACACTGAAGTGGAGTCTGATGCCAGCAAGGCTGATTCGGATGTCTGGTGCCACACTTCCGACAGGGATTATTATCAGGTCGCCTTCCACTGCTACTAGAAGCCCCTGGTTGCGGTTTAAACATACTGCTTCTCACATTAAGATTTCTGGGTGCTTGTCTGGGCCGGTTCCCTGTTCTCTGTGTCATATTCTGAGTCTGTCTCTGTTCTAGATTCTTGCTCAAAATTTGGCACTTGTTTACCAGCCTGGCAAAGTCTCGAATTTCCAGGGTAGCTAACTGAGTCTTCATGGGTAAATCTAGGCCTTCTTCTAATTGTTTCGCTTTCCAGGCCTCGTCATAATGCATTCGCAGGTAGGTGGAGTATCGTGATAATTCTTTGAATTGTTTCAAATACCCCTCAAATAGCCTGCCTCCCTGTGTGAGCTTCAGGAACTATGCTTCCTTTAATTGTTTTACGCTCTCAGGGATGTATTGATCCATAAAGACTCTCTTGAAAGACTCCCAGGTAAGTGGAATGCCTCGGCTCTCCATCAGTTACTGGGCATCTGTCCACCAGAGTTCTGCTTCACCTTTCAACATGTATGTTGTATATGTGACCTTCTGCTCGTCGTCGCACTGTAACAATCTGAAAATCTTTTCAATTTCTTTCACCCAAGCTTCTACAACAGCTGGATCGGAGGCACCTGCAAATGGAGATGGACCTGCTCTCTGAAACTCGATCCATCCCTGATATAGTGGGTTTGCATGTTAGGTGGCTCCGTCACTTCTCGTCTGTCTGTCTTCCTGCTGCTATCTCATTACATTAGCACTGGTAGTGGCCTGATCTCTCATCGCATCAGCCATTAACCGGATGGATTCCATCATATCACGCATGTCAATATCAGTCTGCATGCTACCACTACCCGAAGTACCCTAATACAACATACGTGATGTTTATTTGATTAGCGAAAGCATATCGGTTGGTTTACATAATTATTCCCGATGAGGAAATGTAAGGGGATCGCTACTGGTTGAGCGTAACCCAAATAGACTTCCCGTTGTCCATTTGGATTCCGTTCAACACTAATTCACACGCAGCTAACTAATTATACATACATACATCATAAATTACTCTGGAATGAAATCTAAAACTCATATATACATCACATCATGCATTCATATACATTCCAACTTAAATCCACAAGTTTATAGCAGTAAACCCTACCAAAAATTTGGCAGAGTTTCCTCTGTATCTCGAACGTATCCCAAATACAATAGGCACCTGATTTATACATATACAGTCAATCCAATCACTATAGAAAACATAGAAGGCAGAAACCAATATACAGCAACATTATCGCAATATATACAAGACAGTTCAAGCCTAAACTAAGCCATTCTCCTGTTTATCACCAAGGCATCATCAGCTATCGTCTAGGTTCCTGTCCTTGTCCCTGTTCATCTGAGTAAACAACCTAGTGAGATATAAAATCCCAGTAGAATAATTTACAGTTCATATACAATTCAAAATCTGGCTGAATACTCAGCAGTGCGAACACAGAAATCATCTTCCTGAAATCAGTACAAAAAATAGTGAAATACCTTATCTTTAAAATCATTTTATCACATGGAAATTTCGGCAGATAATCAAAATCATAAAAATCCATTTCTTTTTAAAATAAATACTTGAAATCAGATAAAATCCCAAGCCCGGTGTATCTAAATCCACGTTGGCTACAAATTCGCTATAACCAAGTCTAAATCGTCATCTAATTACACGTCATCCAGAGAGAATACCTCTCTTATCATTGGGTGTGATCCGTAACACCAATCACTCACTCAAAGATCGGGTGAGAATCAACATCTAGGGCGTCCCCTAGCATGTGCACATACGCCAATTCTCATCCTCATATAGTTTATTCGAACTCACATGCTCACGGTCGGCTATTCCTTAGGGTTCTAGGGTATTACACCTAAATCACAATGTTTCCCCGTGTAGGCTATCCCCCCTTATACTCCTTAAACATTTCTTAGGTTCGTCCTGATTTAGCGTGAGATCCCTAACGTAGTACAGGCTAAATTAAGTAAAAACAATGTCAATTAAAAGCTACTTATACTCGGGATACTTAACGGCAGTCCCATACCGGCTATCAAGTACCCTACCCTAAGTAAATTTGTCCTAAGGGCATCTAAACTCGATAAACAACACGTCTAACATGCAATTAGGGTTTCCAGCACATAGGCATGCAATTTATTCCATCGAAAGTAGCACGTAAATCCATGCAAATAATCTAAATCGTTCAGGTATCCATAAGGTCAATTCTAACATTCGGGAAGCGTAAATTATCCTACCTGGTCTCTGGTCGCTCCAAATCGATTCAAAACTTCACGTAGTCTTAGTTTCTGAGCCCAATTAATTTTCTGGACATTAAATTAAAAATTCAGGCTTGTCACGTCATTCATTTAACAATTCTAAGTCCAGTTGCCCTAATAGCTAGGTTAATTTATTGCCTAATTACGTTCGGCAGCTATTTCAATCAGATATCATCAGTTTTTGGGAAATCGGACCTTACTAATATGCTCGGATAATGGAATTCTGTCTCAGGGTAGTCTCAGTTTCTCCCGATGCACGTCTAAAAACTCCGGCACGGTGGCGTACGGTAGAGGGGTGCGGTTTGCCTCGAAAATTACACCACAGTGAAGCCCGCAAGTCCAGGAGCCCGAATATGGTGGTGGCGCGGCGGTTCACGGCTGTTTGGATGGCATTTTTTGGCCACGAAGATTTACGCACGGCAGATGGAGATTGCCTCGATCCGGGTGCATCTGGCCTCCGTTCAAGTTTAGCGAGCTACTGAAGGAAGCTAGCAGCTCAGGCTACACGGTGGTGGGGGCAGTGATGGCCAATGGTGACAGACGGCGACGATCTGAGCTGGCAAAGTTTTTGCGCGGTATAGGAAAAAAGTGGCATTTTTCAACAGCGCTGGCGGCCATTGGTGGCCGTGGGTGATTGGTGGAGGTTGTGGGTGGTGAGGGCTGTCGATTAGTGTGCCAGGTGGCAGCCCACGATGGCTGTGGTGGCAGTGCATGGTGGAGGGAGGAGGAGAGAGAGGAGAGAGAAAGTGTGGTGAGGAGAGTGAGAGATTTGAGAGAAATAGAGGGAATTCGAGAATTTTAAAGCCTCCAGGGGCGATTCTGACTTTTCCCGGACCACCCGAGGATACTTTAGGGTGTCGAATTCCTTCCAAACATTGACACGCATTTCCATGCAAAGGTTTTGGCCTCTGTCAGTGAAATTGATGCACGAAACATCTTCTGTCAGTTTCTGATCACCAAATTGCGTTTCTTTCTGTTTGATCGCGTTTCTGACTACGAACAACCTTCTGTTGCAAATCTTCATCCTCGAAATATGTGCTGACCTCAGTTTAAAAGGAATTAGGGTTAAAAGTTCAAGTTTATCCTTTAAAAAATCTTTCGGTTGTTACAACTACATCCACCATCTACCTAGTGGCTGGGTTCAGTCCACTGTAAAATGTTTGTACCTACATCCATATGGGCAGTCCATGATGTGGGCAACATCTGAGTAAATACTTGTATCTCTCCCAAGCGTCATACATGCTTTCATCATGCATCTGCACAAAGAAAGAAATATTATTGCGCATCTGTGTAGTCTTAGTGGGAGGAAAATATTTATAGAGAAAATTTTCTTCCAAAGCATTCCAAGTGGTGATAGAGTTAGGAGGGAGGGATTGTAACCATCTCTTGGCCCCATCCCTTCAAGAGAATGGAAACAACCTAAGCCTAATGGTGTCATCGGTGATTCCATTGATTCTAAAGGTGTCAAATATCTCCAAGAAATTGGTGATATGTGCATTGGGGTCCTTACTGGGTAGCCCTCCAAACTGTACAGTTTGTTGCACCATTTGGATGATGTTTGGCTTTATTTCAAAATTATTAGCAATAATGGTAGGCTGATTGATGCACATTTGTGTTCCTTCCAACGAAGGTCTAGAAAAATTGTACATTGTTTAATTACCATCTTCATTATTATTGTTATTGGCCATCTCTTGCGGTGTATGAACATGAATTTGAACTGGCTCCTCCTCAATGTGATGTGAACGTGATCTTGAGTTAAGATATCGTTCAAGTTCAAAAAGAGGATTAGTTGGTTCAAGGTTTGTACTCATGGTCACAAACTACTAGAGATAAAACACTAAAAGAAGCAAAATTAAAGAAAAATAACTAAACAAATTAAATGCTAAAAGAAAAATAATAACAAAGTAAATTAAATTGGCTAAAGTAACAATTCCTAATTTCACTCTAGTTTTCACACAAATGTCCCTGGCAATGGTGCCAAAAACTTGATGTGCTACCAATGAACTATATGTAGCCAAACCTTAAGGCAGTGTACCTGTCAATGTAATCTAGTGCAATGGTGAGTATCAAAGTTGTATCCCACGGGAATGGGAAAGCCCAGAATTACTACTTATTCATTGTTATCTAGCCTAGGAAGAATAATGATGGATTTGTAATTAACTAAATCTAACTATCACTATCTTGACTTTAGAGGGAAAGTAAAGCAAGTGTTAAGGTGACGAATTATCAAGTTCTAGAAAAATTAAACCCATTATGGTCTTAGACTAAATGATATGAAAATGATGTGTTCTGCTTGCTATGTAACTACACCTAAGGTAGTGAACCTATCAATGTATCCTAGTGCAATGGTGAGTATCAAGGTTGTATCCCACGGGAATGGGAAAGCCCAGAGTTACTACTTGTTCTCTGTTATGTAACACCCTCATTAGCCTATGGTTCCTTTTAAGTGTTTATAGGTATAATTTATATAATTATTATCATAGTAATGGTGTGTTACTATCACTTTTAGCTGAGTAAATTTTAAACTTTTTACCAAATTGATTAATTAAGTGCCATTTGGGTTGGTCTCTACTCTCGGGTTCTCTCAATATCGCAGCAAAATAAATATATATACACAAAATACACCTAGATTAACTATACATAAACATGCATTCTTAGTTAAATATAATCAATTAACGATTGGGTATGGAGGCAACAATCTTGCCACTCATAACCCCATCACTTAGTCTATTCAAAAATTTAGCCTAATTCCTATACAAATAAGTTAGAATAGGCTATACAAAATAATCCTACACTAGCCTTTCTCAAAATATCATGAAAGCCAGCTCTATTCTACCATGTACTTATGCTTTTGAAGTTAAATAGTTTGTATGCCCGAAATGGGCACTCCTTTATATCTTACTTTCCTTTCTAGCCCAAGGGGACCTACACATCTGTTACATGCCAACATTATCGTGAGAAAAGAATCTCAGTAGCAATGCAACCTGTTACAAAATCCATTGACTTGTACCACTGTGCTCACACAAAAAACTCTACATTCCTTCATAAAACATATCACATGCTATTGGGATGTGGAGCATGTAGCATTTAATCATGTGATATACTCATACATATGCATATTCATCAACACATATTATCTTTAAAACATGGGAAGTGCATTCATCATCATCATTCTTATCATAAAACATTCCTTTATGGTATTTACATGCCTTTTGAGTAGGAGAAAACAATCACATCATATGAGCTATCGGGAGTGTCACCCAGCAACAACTCCATGTACCACTACATACATGAATGAACCATCCTTATGACTACTACAACACTATAGTAAACTACTGTCTTAGTACATCTAAGGTGTCCCCTAGTTGGATCCGCTTGTACATTCTCTATAACTCATGGGATCACCGTATTCCTTTAAATAGATCATATCCTTTCCACTTTCATAGATTATGAGGCATAAGTATCACCACCATTCCTTCGAGGTAGATCACCCATTTGACCTTATCCTCTTCGCTTCTGCAGATCATGGGGCTATGGAGTCACCATCATTCCTTTGAGGTGGATCATCCTCTCGGTACGATATCTTCTCACATATACATTAGGGTGATTCAGCTCATGCTTATGGTTATGCTTTAACCTTAAGTATGTCTTTCTTAATGGCCCTTAGAAGACACACTAACTTAGGGTTCGCAACCATCACAGTGTTTTCAAAACTATCTATGTTCAAGTGGATGTTTAACCATCCTAATACATGGAACAACCTTGGAATGCCAACGGTCGTCTTATACTGACAATCAGTCACTCAACTCATGAGCCTATCTACCACTAATGCATATGCCTAAGATATTTCACTCTTCCTTTTTGATGTCTCTCCGCTCCCTTTTGTATCACTATCACAGGGACCATGCTCATCCAAGTGAAAAGTAACTCAATCCTTTGAACATTATCCAAAACTCCTAGTATCCTTGCTTACCCATGTTGTGAGCCCTTAATTAAGTTTGTATGAAGAATTACTAAGCTCCATTACCATTAAAAAACTCATTTCGCAAGTTGGAGGGCTGCCAGTCAACTGTTGGAAGGCTAGCAGTCGGCTAGTGGCTCTTTATATTCCTCAAGTGCCAGAAAGTAAGCTAGCAGTCGGCTAACAGCATGCTGGCAGCTGGCTGGTGGTTTGCTGGAATGCACCCTAGGCAAAATACGTGCACAAAAGTTGACTGTGAGGATGGCCAGTCGACTACCTAGTGCAAACTCGGACTCGATAGTTGACTGCTAGGAATCTAGCAGTCAGCTTCTAAGCCTCTGTTTGCACTTTTGGGTTTCCAAGAACACGAATGTTGACTTCCCTATACTTAGCAGTCGACTGTTATGCTCTGCTACAGTTCAGAAAACATAGTTTTGATAATACCCAGTCTAGAATGCATTCTATTTTCAATTCTAAACACATGAGCTTAGTTTCCATATAACAAACTTTATTTCTCATTGATCATTTCTTATCTATTAGCTCAAACATGATACATTCTGGGAAAACTAGTCTATATCTCTAAATGAACACAACCCAGCCCTTCTAATCCATTACAAGGATATAAATGAGCATACATTTAGCAACATAGCATCCCGTAGAAACAGAAAAGTATATAGAGTGTAGGTTTAACCCTACACTCAGTTTAAACATTTAGAAATTCATATTTTCCAGCAATAGTAAACATTTTATAGAAGAGAGGTGTTTAGGATAAATTTTTACCTTAATTCCTTGCCAAATGTGTTTGTTTGATGTGTTAGAAGGCTCTCCCCTTGTTGTAGAACTAATTTCCAGCTTCAAATCTACCATTTCCTTCAGCAAAACTCCCCTCTTGTGCCCTAAATCGCCTCTTTCTCTCTCTAGCCACCCTCCTACTTCTCTCTGTAAAAATGATAAAAGTGGGAAGTGTATAGAAGGTTTAGGGTTTAACCAGGGTTTAAGAGAAATTTTGGGTATTTGCTCTTTGGTCCCTGAGCTATTTTGCACTCTCGGAACTACTCACCTTTTCCCTTTTCAATTAAGTCCCTAATCACCTCTTGCTAGATCTTCATTTATTTCCTTTCAATTTAGTCCTTAGGATAGTGTAACTATATGCACTAATGCAACATACACAAGCATCAAACATCAAATTAACAATTGTTAAACATCTCTTTAATCATAATTGGAGCGGATGTTACATGTTATCTAGCCTAAAAGTGAAAGTGATTGTTTTTTAACTAATATTAACAATTAACTAAGTGCAATAAACTACCAGCAACAAGGAACGTAAGAGAATATATCGAGGCAAGAAAAGCAAACCCACTAGGGACTTGTACTAGTTGGCAAACACATGAAAGGTAATGAACTATTGAATTTAATGATGCTACCTGTCTAAGTTAAATTCAAATTCTCTATCGGTCTAAAGGAATTTCTTAAACCTAAAATCTACCATTGGCTGGTTCTTCCTAATGGTAATTTTTAAATCATCATTATTGGTCTAATTCACCACTATTAAGAAATAACTTTTAGCTACTCTTAATACAATAATTAATTAACCTTAGCTTTAGGTGATAATTAATTGTTCCTTACAATTAGTTTTCCAATTCCAATTATTATTCGTCGATCTCAAAAAGGAATCTAATTAGCATTATCAAATAAAGCTAATACATACATTTATAATTGTAAAGAAGATCACACAACTAAACTCAACATCCATGCAATTAAAACAGCAATCAAGCAATCCAACACAGTTAGGAACCCAATGAGTTTAACAAAATTAGCCACACAAGACAAATATTTCTAGCAAACAATCCAATAGGTAATTCATCAGAAAATTAATTAAATAAGAGATAAAAAATAATAAAGTTATACAAAGTCCCTATTTTCTCAAATGCCCAATTATACTGTACGAAATAACCACCAGAAACATACCAGAACTCGCCAAAAAATCGCCAAAGCACCGCCTGAAAAGTAAACTACAAATCTGTCTTAAATAAAAAACTCCACGGGTTGGTAATTGGATCTGGGTTATGGGTCAATGGGTACTTGATGGATCTGCACCCTTCCGGTCACTTTGATGGTGGCGGACAGCTAGGGAACACCGAGCATGACACATAGACAGTGGAAACGGATAGAAACCCAATGGAAAGATAGGTCACAAAATGGCAAAATAGGTCGATCTCGGGTTGCGTCACCTCTATTGTGTATCTGGCAGTTTGGGTGGCGATTCAGCACAGGCGGCAGTCAGACAAGCTATAGTGCAGTAGAATAGTGGTAAACAGTGCAGAAACAGAGGGATCGGGCCTCTTTGCATGGTTCATGAACCATGTCTTCATGCAGGTTTCTCTCTTGTTCGCTTTACAACTGGTTCCTTCTTTCAGGTTTGCACTATTCTAAGCTCAGTTCTGCTTCCTTTTTCACGCGAGCTTTCTTTTTCTACCCCCAATCAGCCTAGTCCAAGGCCCAATAAGTCTTTAGCTTGGCTCAATAAGCAAAATTGGCCTAAATGGCCTATATTTGGTGCTCTAAAGGCTGTCCAGGCTCAAAATTGCTTTGTTTGTTGATGATGACTTGATAAAATTCCTGAAAATAAAAATGATGCAAACTTAAGTGATTTTTAGAATAAAATTACATAAAATGCTCATAAAATGGACAATTCGTATCAAGAAAATATGTATAAAATAAGACACATCACATCACCCCACACTTAAGCTTTTGCTTGTACACATGCAAACACTAACTCAGTCTTTAAACAAATAGCAGTTGTTCCTCAAAAATCATATATAAACCACATTTAATGATACCTAACACATCCCAACTGAAATTCAATCATAAATTAAATTGCACAACCTTAACACGAGATGGAAATAATAACAACGCATAGACAACTTAACCTGCAATTCAATAATAAAAATTTAAGAACCAAAGCTTCACAGGGATCACTCAAATCACTCAAAGTGTATAAGGGTAAAGTACAAATCCCTCAACCTATTTTTTTACAAAAATTTGCCTACTATAGCTTACTTATAAATCTCATCTCTGTTACTGCAAAAAATTGAATACCAAGATCAAAGGGTCTTGACAGGGTTGTAATGTGGTTAAGATAAAGGTGACTAAAAATTTTGGGAAGAGGTGATAGATATGCTAGAAGTCATGCAATTTCAACATGGTGAATACTCAAAGGATTAAAAGCAACAAAGTGCTAAACACAAAAATTTTCACCAAGTTTTCAATGAAATAAGAGATGCTCAAGGAATAACATATCCAATAAATAAGATAATGAAGACCGCTTTCAGAAAAAAAAATTTTGGCTATCTTTTTGTCTTTGTCTCTTCTTTATATATATATATATATATTTGTAGTCTTTCTAATAAACAACTTTGGATTGAAGGGAGCATTTAAAGACAATACTTGGTGGATTGTTACCAATCAAAACAGTGCATTTTAATCCAGATATGAAGAGTAAATCACACAATTTCCAACATATAAGGTGAAAAAGAAGACAATGTAAAGAAAAGTAATGTGAGGTGTAAAGGTGCAAAAAGTGAAGGAAATGTCAAGGCTCAAAAGTAGCCAACTAAAGGAAACACAGAGGGTGGCTTTTTGGCTGAAAGTAGTCTATCCTAATTAAGTTGCTCAAATCATTTCCTGATATTCAAAAGTCCATGAAACTTTAACAAGCATTACAAAGCATGTTTTAAAGGCAAAATCAAGCAAAATTCACAATCAAACAAGAAAGTTAGGACCATACATGTAATGAATGCTCAAAATAGGCTAAAATCTCACATTTAGAGTGTGGTAAAATTGCATATGCTTCTAAAAAAAATTTCAACTGAATTGTAAGTTAAGCAGTGCATGCAATTTGCATTATCAACATACTAAATCAAAATTTTCACAATTTGAAAAATAATTAAGTAACACCTGCATAACCCGACCGGGGTGACCAGTATGACCCAACCGAGATAATGAATTAAACATCACTAACTATTTTCCAAGATGAATTAAGGGAAACAATTTCTGCCAATTCGTAAATTGAATTATAAATGCTTTAAAGAAAAACAGAACTTAATTGCATATAGTCAAGCAAAATCAAATATCCTGTCTTATATCTACTATCAGCATAAATACAACATCAGCAAAAAGTGGCATCAATATGTAGTATCTTGAATGAACTGAAGGAAAAGGCGTCAAAATAATAGAAGCACACCACCCCGCACTTAAGGATTAAACTTTTCTCAGTGTACAACAAAAGGGTATCCCAAAAGAAAAAGAAATAAAAAAAATAATAACATATACCCACCCCATACTTAAGGGTCATATTACCCTCAGTGTACAACTGGGTTGGTATCGCAAATTAAAAGTATAAAGCAAAAACAAACAGAAAATACCATAGTCTCAAAGTTATTATTAGCAAAAAATAAAATGAAATAAAATAAAATGAATTGCTTAAGTTTTATCCAGCTCTGGTGAAAACGGGAGAGGCAGAAGAATGTTGTAAAAGAATGCCCTAAGATGGTCTTTGAGAGAGGCCAAAATTATATCCCTTGCAGTAGGGATTAGGTTAGCTGTTATAATCATTTGTGGCTTCTTCACCTCAGGAAAATGAATGCAGCTTAAATGCTTAGATGATTCTTTCAATTTCAGGACTCGGGGTCCTCCATCAAAGGTTTCACCTCCTGCAATTCTGACCTATTAAAAGAAATAGAATGGTCAGTATAGCTGCTAGGCTCATTAGTTAGCAAATAAGTTAGTTATTCCAACACTTGCTCATTGGATAACTCTTCCTCATCTCCTTGCAATGCTACCTATAAAGGGATATTGAGCAAGAATTCCTGCAATTCATACTCAATAACGTCATCTAAGACATCTATAGGGTAAACAAGATCATTATGATCTAAAGAGTGTCTTAAAGAAGATGCTGAGTCAGAATAAACCTTTTCCTGCTTTAGTCTAGAAGGGTTTGGAATAGGTGGGCTATATATTCCTTTATAGCACTCTTGTCCTCCATTTTCACTGTCCTATTTACCTCAAGCTCTGGCTCTTTACTGACTGGCACATCCTATTCAATAGTATAATCATCAGTCAATGGTAAAGGGCCAGATACTTGCCTACCTAATGTAGAAGTGATAGCATCACAATGCTCCCTTGGTTTACACTCTGTGGTGCTAGGGAGCATCTCTGGCTATGTTTCAGCTATCATCTTAAAAATCTGGCCTACTTGGTATTCTATATTCTGAATGGAGGCCTGCTAATTTTTAAGGAATATGTCCATTTGCTGGAACCTGTTCTCTAAAGTGGACACATACTTCACGATGATTTCCTCCAAATTAGATTCATTCTCTTTCCCTTGAGGAAATTGATTTGGAGTAGTTTGTTGTTAGGGTTACTATTGGTACAACCATTGAAAATCAGGTGAATCTTAGGTAGTTTCATTTCTCTAGTTGAAATCTGGATAGCTCATCCACCTAGAGTTGTATGTATTGCTGTAAGGATCGTTTTGCTGACTTGGGGCATTTCCCATATAATTGACCTATTCAAAATCAGTAGAAATAGTCTAAGGAGAAAAGGGAGAAGTGGAAGGGTTAGCAAACATACCTCTGGCATCACAGTGTTCACTATAATGCACGTCACCACAAAACTCACAACCAACTTATGCTGCCTATTTTGGCATCAAGGATCAGTAAATTTGCTTGATCAAAAGCTCCATTTGTATTTAAGCAGCCAAGGCTGATATAGAATCCATGGTTATAAATTATCTGAAACCAACAACAATGAAACAGCCCAACAACTAAATCAAGAGTAATAAACCAAAACAAAAATAAAAAAATAGATAAAAACCAACAACTGAAACAAAAACAAAACAAATAAAGACCAACTAAATAGAAAAATAATTAATAAAAAATAAAATAAACAAAAGACAAAATAGAGCTAATAAAAGCCAATAACTGAATGGAACAAAGAAATAACTAACCAAAAACAAAAAGAAAATAGAAAAAATAAAAGTGGCTAAAGTAATAAATAGCAATTTCACTCTAGTTTTCACAAAATGTCCCTAGCAACAACGCCAAAAACTTAATGTGTTATGCTTGCTATGTAACTACACCTAAGGCAGTGAACCTATCGATGCAGCCTAGTGCAATAGTGAGTATCAAGGTCATATCCTATGGGAATGGGAAATCTCAGAGTTACTATTTGTTCTCTGTTATCTAGTTTAAAAGTTAAAGTGATTGATTTTTAACTAATATTAATAATTAACTAAGTGCAATAAACTGCCAGCGACAAGGAACGAAAGAGAATATACCAAGGCAAGAAAAGAAAACCCACTGGGGACCTGTATTAGTGGGCAAACACATGAAGGGTAATGAACTATTGAATCTAATGATGCTACCTGTGTGTGAATTCTAAGTTAAATTCAAATTCTTTGTCGGTCTCAATGAATTTCTTAAACCTAAAATCTACCACTGGCTGGTTCTTCCTAATGGTAAATTTTAAATCAGCATTATCGATCTAATTCACCACTATTAAGAAATAACTTTTAGCTACTCTTAATACAATAATTAATTAACCTTAGCTCTAAGTGATAATTAATTGTTCCTTACAATTGGTTTTCCAATTCCAATTATTATCTATTGATCTCAAAAAGGAATCTAATTAGTATTATCACGACATCTCATAAATAAAGTTAATAAATACATTCATAATTGTAAAGAAGATTACACAACTAAGTTCAACATCCGTGCAATTAAAATAGCAATCCAACACAATCAGGAACCCAATGAGTTTAACAAAATTAGCCACACAAGACAAATATTTCCAGCAGATAATCAACAGACAATTCATCAGAAAATTAATTAAATAGGAGATAAAAAATAATAAAATTATACAAAGTCCCTATTTTATCAAATTCCCAATTATACTATACAGATGACCACCAGAAAACCATCAGAACTCGCTGAAAAATCGCTAGAGCATCGCTTGAAAAGTAAACTACAAATTTATCCAAAATAACAAACTCCATGGGTTACTAATCGGATTCGAGTTGCAGGTCAATGGGTACCCAATGGATTTGCACCCTTTTGGTCACTTGGACGGCGGTCGATAACTGAGGAACACTGAGGACAGCACACGAACAACGAAAATAGATAGAAACCCAATGAAAAACACGAGCTGGGTTACGAAACGGCAAAATAGGTCAATCTTGGGTCGCATCACCTTTATTGCGTTTCTGGTTATTTGGGCAGTGATTCGACATGTGTGGCGGTCAGAGAAGCTCACAGTGCAGAAACAGAGGGATCGAGCCTCTTTTTCGTGAACCATGTCTTCACGCAGGTTTCTCTCTCGCTCGATTTATGGATGCAGGGAATGGATGCTACGAACTGCCAAGATGGTGGAAGACCGTCCGCGAAGCCTCTCTAGGTAACTGCTCGACATCCCTCGGCGTCGGTTCTCTCTCGGCCTCCTTCTTTCTCGTACTAGTTTCTTCTTTCAGGTCTGCATTGTTCCAAGCTCAGGTCTTCTTTCTTTTTCACATGGGCTTTCTTTTTCTCCCCCAAATCAGCCTAGTCTAAGGCCCAATAAGCTTTAGATCGGCCCAATAAGCAAAATTGGCCCAAATGGTTTATTTTGGGTGCTCTAAAGGTTGTCCAGGCTCAAAATTACTTCGTTTGCTGATGATTATTTGATAAAATTCTTGAAAATAAAAATGATGCAAACTTAAGTAATTTTTAGAATAAAATTATATAAAATTCTCATAAAATGGACAATTCGCATCAAGCAAATATGTATAAAATAAGACACATCAATAAACAAAAGATAATGAATTATAAAATTGATTGTGCTACCTGTGTAAAAAAAATCCAGATTTTTTGGTTAGTTTCAATGGATTTCTTAAACCTATACCTTCCATTAGCTATTCGTGTCCAATGATCAAGTTTAGATCAGCATTAGGGCTTATTGGGAGTTCCTCCTAGTCTAGCAGTTGTCAACCTCTTGGTCCGTGTGAAGATCAACTGTTCTCTCTAGTTAGTTTTCCAATTCCAAACATCATCAGTTAGAGTATTTGAGAGGAATCTAGATAGTTTTTCTTACAACGTCTCATAATAAAACTTGATTAATCTTTAACTAGATGAAGATCACACAATTCAGTTTATAATCCAATCATATTCAAATCAAAGTATCAACATAGTCTAAGAACCCCAATTGGGTTCTACCAATCTAGCTACTCATGTTCATGAATAAAAGAACAAGAATTAAATCAAGGGAAGAAGAAAAAAATAGAAACAAAAACATCCTTATTTATCGATTTTTGGATGACTAGTTTGGATTCTGGACTCCTTTCTAGATTATGCTTCTGGTTGCCTCTTGATGCTTCCCAATCTCTTCCTTCAACTCTTGATTGACTCTCCACGGCTTGTAACCTTTGTGGGGAGGCAAGGGAATTGAAGTATTAGGCTCCAAAGACTAGTAGGATTGTCACACTCTAAGCTACTCTAAGTGCTCTCTGTTTCCCTTTTTTTTAGAGCCTTCAAGTGATGCCTTTCTATTCTTGCGCCTTCTCCTATTTATAGGCATGAGAGGTGCCTCTCTAGGCCTCCATACAGTTGTGTGGAAGCCTAGAAAGTGGCATGGCCGTGTGGTAGCCTAATTGGAGAGCATGGCAATGTTGTAGGTCGTGTTCTAGAAGAAATCCATCCGCAGTGTGTTTTTGGCCATTTCTTGGTTAGAGATCATTGCTCTGCCCATATAGGAAGCTGCGTAGGATGTCTTTGGCATGTGGAGAGGTGTATTCTAGAAGATTTAAGGCAGCATAGGCATGTGGTAGGGTGTGTTCTAGAAGACTTCCTATGTGACCATGTAAAAAGGTGCATTTTGAGGTGCTTTGAGCCTTCAGACACTTGGTTTTGGTCCATTTCTCTTCAAAACTGCTTTATAGCTGGGAAAAGCTTTGATAACATGAAAACAAGTGGAAACACGGGTAATTAAACATAAAACACATAAAATATACCCCTATAATGAGTGCAATTTAGCACTTAAATATGTATAATTATGTGCTTATCATTATACTTTGCCGAGACCGATCAATTAGTCAGCTCGGTACTGCTACGTGAAGGACAAATGAACCAAAGTCTAATTTACTTTACCATTTAAGCCCTTCAAAGGGTTGAACTATGCTACCAACATGTGGAGATTCGCACTAATTACATTAGTGATATAGTTGTGCTCTTATTTCTAACAACACTTTATTTTTGTCTGACCTAATCAGCCACTTAGGCAAATCCTACACAAGATGAATCTTGCGAGCTAATTAACCACTTGGGCTATATAACTATTAGAATTTGATATCATTTTCAAACCAAGGAGAATTAATAAGGCCTAAGAGCTTGCTTAGTTTTTTGCTGAGATGACACATCCTCGTAGAAAAATTCCCTCTAAAAAGATCGAACAAATCTCGTCCAGTAACATCTAAGTTGATAAATCCTCAGGAGCTACATGTAGGGTAAGCATCATTATCAAGAGCACATCTAACATTAAGGTTGAGCAAGCCATTTGCTTCCTCTTCAAAAAATCCAACAAACAGGAAAAATATAAAGCCCTCTTTGTAGGTCTTCAATTGGCCTAAGAACTTGGAGTATATCCTGTCTGCCTCTTTAGTAACTCCTGTTAGTCGTCAACCAAATAAATGGTGAATACAAAGAAAAGGATGCCATGATTAAGTAATATGTCTAGTTAGTAAAGTAACTAATGGGATAATCTAAACATTCACAACTGGAGTGTGTATAGGGATAAAAAAAATGGGCAGATGCCTATTGAGATTAGAAAATGCAAAAATTGAAGGGATCTACACATTAGTAATAAGAAAAAAATTGGTAAGACCAAGCATTCATCAAACAAAAATCCTCCTAATCGATGCTAATCGAGAGTCTTGGATGACTCCACATCCAATACCTTAGAAATGGAACTTTTCCACCTAAAAGGAATGAAGCTTAGAAAATCGGATGAAAGTTCACCAGATATTATGTTTGAGGCACTAATATAAATAGAAGAGGCTTTTCAGCCCCTTATTAAAAGTATATAACTCCAGAACAATGTGAAGAGGGGCTATGCGAACTACATGAAGGGATATGCAATACCTATCAATTTAAGATCACCTGAAGGCTCAAAACCTTAAGGACAAGACTATACTGGCCAACCTTAATAAAGGACGTCGACTAGCTAGTTTAACACTATAACACATGCCATAAGCATATTAACTACATCCATGTTCTAAAAAATGAACAGCACATTATATCCTTCCCATGGCCTTTTCATATTTAGGGCATGGATATCCTAGGACCATTCATAATTGCTTCCAATCAAAGGAAAATGTTAATAGTAGTAGTAGACTACTTCACCAAGTGGATCAATGTAGAACCACTAGCAACCATAACCTCAAAGAAGGTCTAAAAGTTCTTATGGTAGAATATAAGCCTATTACGAATAATGGTAGGTAGTTCATGAGTGAGGCCTTCAAGGGTTACTACCAATAATCGAACATAGTCTTGTGAAGGAATGTTGTTGAATATCCTACTATGAATGGACAAGATGAACTTGCTAACAGAATTATTCTTGATGTGTGTTGCCAATGCTACCTAAGCAACTACACCTAAGGGAGTGAACCTATCGATGCAGCCTAATGCAATGGTGAGTATCAAGGTCGTATTCCTCAGAAACAGGAAAGCCCAGAGTTAGTACTTGTTCTCTGTTATCTAGCCTAAAAGTCAAAGTGATTGGTTTCTAACTAATCCTAATAATTAACTAAGTGCAATAAACTACCAGCGATAAGAAATGGAAGAAAATATACGAAGGCAGGAAATGCAAATCCATCTGGGAACCTACACTGGTTGGCAAACAAATAAAAGATAATGGATTACTGAATTTGACTATGCTACCTGTGAGTGAATTCTAATTCAAATTCAAATTCTCTGTCAGTCTCAAGGAATTTCTTAAACCTAAAATCTACCACTGGCTGGTTCTTCCTAATGATAAATTTTAAATCAGCATTATCGGTGTAATTCACTACTATTAAGGATAGCTACTTCTTAATCCAACAATTAATTAACCTCATCTTTAAGAGATAACAAATTTTCCATTACAATTAGGTGTCCAATTTCAATTTTCATCTCCCGATCTCAAAAAGAAATCTAATTAGCTTTCATTACAACTTCTTGTCAATGAAAACATGAGCATTCATTCATAAAAGTAACAGAGATCACTTAACTAATATTCAATTATCCATGCAAATTAAAATAGTAATCCAACATAGTTAGGGACCCCAATGGAGTTTACAATTTTATTCACACATATTTACAGACAGCAGATAATCTATCAAAAAATTCCTCAAATAATCAATTATACGGGAGATAAAAATAGTGAGAATTATGCGCGCCCCTATCTTCTTAATTTCCTAATGGTAGCTGCACAGATTGGTCACCGAAAAACCACCAAAATCTCACCAGAAAAATTTCTAAAAAATAAACTCCAAAGTTATCCAGGAAAACCGGTCACGGGCTGGGTCAAACGGTTCAGATCCTGAGTTCTCGGGTACCTGACGAAAAATAGAAATAACGGCGGCTGAAGCTGAGGAAGAGGGTTACGGGGGAGGCACTAAGTGACAGAGGGTCATTTCTCGATGGCAGCTCCGACGGATGGCAGCTAAATTAGCTCAAAATGCAACCGGATTGAGAATCAGATCCGTTCGTGGATCTCACAATTCGGGGTGTTTTGGTAGCCGGTGAGTTGAGGTAAGGTGGCTAGTCTGTCACTAAAGGTTACAAGGGCAACGAGGATCGGTGGATAGGCTAGAAAACATTGCAGACAAGCCGAGATGCTAACGGATTATGAATTGTGTTGGTTTGTATCTCTCGCTGAAACTCTGCAATTTTGTAGTGTTCTGGTGGCTGAAGGCAATGTCCTACTCGTCGTCCCCCATCATCAGTGCATGGTCGTGCCGCCGTGGACCTCTGGTTGGATTCTACAAAAGCTATGACTTTCTCCTTCTCTCGCACAAGAATGGGTTCTATTCAGGTATGCAATAGGTACTGTTCTAATCTCCAATCCAAAACGCACTACACACTGTTCCAAGCCAATCCAACCGTGTCTTTCATGTGGTCGAGTCTTTTTCATGCAGGATAGCTCACTTTTTCTCCTTATATGTCTGGTCCAAGGCCCAATTAGCCCAGTCCAAGGCCCAATAAGTAAAATTAGCCCAAATGGTCTATTTTGAGTGCTCTAAAGGCTATCCAAGCTTAAAATTGCTTAGTTTGCTGATGGTGACTTGATAAAATGTTTGAAAATAAAAAATAAAGCAAACTTAGGTGATTTTAAGAATAAAATTACATAAAATGCTCATAAAATGGACAATTCACATCAAGCAGTTATGTATAAAATAAGACACATCAATTCTCTAGGGACTCAAAAAGAGACTTGGAGTAGCAAAAACTAATTGGGTAGATGAATTACACTCAATACTTTGGTCCTACAGGAAAACCCCACAAACATCAATGGGAGAAACACCATTCACCCTCACATATGGTCACGAAGCTATGATCTCAGTTGATCTAAAATGCCCTTCTAATCAGGTAACATTTTACTCGATAAAAAATAATAGACAAGCTCTTACCATGAGCATAGATTCATTAGAAGAAAGAGAAAGAAAGCACAAATCCAAGTCACAGCATATCGCTAGTAGGTTGTCCACACACATGACCAAGGAATCACAGTCAGACAGTTCTAGGAAGGAGCTTTAGCCCAGCGAAAACTAAGAAATAAGATTATTTGATTAGTGAAAGTACAGTGGAATAAATTTTCATTTTAAGAAGCTACATGGGAAAAAGAGGCAGATATAAGGACAACCTATCCAACGTTGTTCAAATAGGTATGTTTCTAAAATTTTGAGGTCAAAATTTATTTTGTGTAGGTGAATTGCAACATCCTCCGAAGTACCTAGTCTCTAAATATCATTTAGTTTAGACACAAGTTTACCATATGAATGTGTTACTATGATTTAAAGAAGTTATAAACTAATTGACTGAGAAGTTAGGTTGAAATTAGGTCCAATTTAAGAGAAAATGAATTTTTAAGAAATGGTATATTTGGTAATTTAACCCAAAGGACAGATAAGGAATTAAAAGTTTAATAAAAAATAGAACCTTGAAGGAATTAAATATGAAAGCGGTACATAAGGGAAAAACTTTTTAGGATAGTTAAAATTTATTTTTGACATAAGGACCAATTATCAATTTTTTTTCAATTTCAGTTAAATGCATTTCCTCCTTAAGGAAAAAGTCGTGTATGACTTAAGAGGGAAGGAGGCTTTGAGGCTCATAATATATTTTCATCATATTCATCTCCATCTAGTGAGAGAAAGAGAGAGAGTCTTAATGAGAGAAAGCTAGGAAATCCTAAAAGGATCAACATATTTGAAGTGGAAACCACCCGACCAGCTTTCTTACATATTATCTCACACAAATCACTTAGATAATTAAGAGAAATCTTCCCTTATCTCTTTGGGTGCAACAACCCACTCTTATATATAATGGAAATCTGAAGAAAATATGTTTTAAACTAAGTTAGGGAGTTTTAAACTTGCATTCTATGATTTTTTATGCTGGATATGTTCTTGTGAGGTCATGCATGTGATTGTTTTGCTCAAGAAATGGAATTTGAGGAATTTTTTGCTTTATTTTCTTCTATGCATCAGTTCTATGGGATTGGATTGATTTCTAGCACTCAAAAATGTAGTTTTGATATATGATGATGTTTTAGAAGGAGAAAAGAGTGTATAAATGACTGATAATGAAAGTTTTGAAGTTTTCTTGAAGGTTTGGAGGCCAAAAATGCATCAAAAACCCATATTTCACATTTTGGAACCCAAAAAATTGCGACAACTGCCTGTTGTACTCTTTGCTGTGGCTAAAGGCACATTTTGCCACATAAATTGCCTCTATATGTGAGAATATATTTATCTTTGTGTTTTTACATCATTTCTTCCTTCAAACATCATGTAAAGGCTAGGAAATCATCCTTAAACCATAGTAACATATTGAAGAAATAATATGGGATAAGATTAAAGGAAAATAGCAAGAAAAGTAAAGTGAAAACTACTAATGTGCTCTAATCTAGATAGGTTCCAGATTGAAGGACTGATAGTCAAAAATTCCAGGTTACCATCCCATCTGTCCCCTTTGTGAATTCCTTTGAATCCTTTAGAGACTCTAGGAATTCGTCATCCTTTTGAACTTCTAAAATCTTAGCCTTAAGTGTGTTCTCAATCCTCAATTCACTTAAACAGATTTTATCAGGTAACATCATAGTAGTTAAGCTTATATTCCTAAACTTCTCAATCAAGTTCATTTCACTTACCATCAATAAGCTACATAGAGGGATTTCCTACTTAATGGTCTGCCACAATATTTGCTTTAGCTAGATGGTATTTTAATTCAAAATCATAATCTTTAATGAATTCCATCCTCCTCCTCTGTCTTGTATTCAATTTTTTTATCAAAGAGGTATTTGAGACTTTTTGTGGTCACTGAATATCTCAAATTTAGATCCATAAAGATAGTGTCTCCAAATTTTCAAAGAAAATACTATGGCTGCCAACTCTAAGTCATAGGTAGGATAATTCCTCTCATAAGGCCTTAACTGTCTAGAAGCATAGGCCACTACTCTTCCTCTTTGCATCAAGACACATCCTAAACCTTTCTTAAATGCATCACAGTATAATTCAAATTTTTCCAAAGGGTCTGGGATAAGTAAGATAGGTGTAATGTTCAATTTTTCTTTCAAAGTTTGGAAACTTTATTCACATTTTGAGTCCTACACAAATGGAACATGCTTCCAGGTTAGTTTTGTCATTGGCATTACTATTTTCGAAAACCCCTTAATCAACTTCCTATAGTATCCTGCTAACCCTAGGAAACTCCAAACTTCAGTCACAATAGTGGGCCTTTCCTAGTTTACTACGGCTTCAGTTTTGCTAGGGTCCACTAACCTCCATCTTTAGAAATCACATGCCTTAGGAATTTCACTTCTTCCAACCAAAACTCACACTTTTCAAGCTTGGCATACAACTGTTTCTCCCTAAGATTTGCAACACTATTCTGATATATTGTTCATGTTCCTATCTGTTTTTAGAGTATACCATAATATCATCAATAAACACTACCATGAACTGATCTAGATAAGGTCTAAAAATGCAGTTCATATAATCCATGAAAATGGCTAGAGCATTTTTCAAACCAAAAGGCATTACTAGAAATTCATAATGTCTATACCTAGTCTTAAAAATAGTCTTAGGTATGTCTTCCTCTTTCACCTTGATTTGATGGTACCTTGACCTCAAATCAATCTTTGAAAAGATAGTGGCTCCTATTAGCTGATCTAATAGTTTATCAATCCTAGGTATAATGACCCTTCTTTAATCACTTACATCTATCAGAATAAATTGGAAGCGTAGATTTTTCTCTAAATTTTTTTCTCTCATTTAGGGAGCTCAGAGGGTCGTTACTAATTGTGTAACCCAAATAGACTCCTCTTTTAGTCCATTCGAATTCCACTTAACCACCTTCCCTGTGCAACATGTCTAATACCACCATTCACACAAACATATACTCTCGAATATAGAATTCTAAACGTCCATACAGAATCAATTGAGATATAATTTATAGAAATACTACAAAGCATAACCTGTTCCATTAAGAATCCCACATCCCATAACATTCATCAAATAACAATATAGTTATCATTTACATATATACAAATCATTGCCTATGTGCTAATTCAAATTCCCTATCCAAGCATTCAATATTTACAACTCTCCTAGATCGCCCTGTATCTCTAATTCATATCTTAAGCCTAGCTAATTTCTAGACATATCCTTGCCCTGCTCATTTGAATGAACAACTTTATAAGATATAATTATCCCAATAGAGTAATTTACAAATTTACAATTTTACAAAAATAGTTAAAAGTTCAACAGTACCCAATTGAGTACCGAAAACTTCCCCCTTGTGATTACAATACACATGCGAATTGACATTTAACATTCAAGGCAAAATCAATCATATGGGAAATTCACATTTTAGAGTTACTCATAAATCAAATAAGTTTATCAAAATCATAGGAGTATAGGAAAATTATTCGCATTAAAAATATTTATTTCAAAATACCTGTATTTCCATTTTAATTCTTATTTGCATAACATCCCTTGTGTTACTGCAAATATCACATAATTGATAAGCGTACGTTTCTTGCCATTTACATCCCCATCACAATGCATGCTGTTTCCCAATCTCAAATTTTAAAATATACTAGGGACTTTCACCCATGAGACTAAGATTGTTATCATCACGGGGACCATTATCCTGACGATCTTTATAGGACCGCTATCCATATGACTGAGAATCTAACTTATTAGAGCGTCCTCTAGCATTTGCACATCCTTTTTTAGTCTCTTTATCTATAACTATATGGTAATGTATATAGAGAGGTGACTAATACTTAAGGTCATAAAGTATTTCCACTTAAACCAATCCATTTGCCATGTATAGACTCTCCTCCCTTTACTCCTTGAGTCTTTCACAGGGTTGAATTGGTTTAAAGAGTAACCTCTAACATATATAGACTATTGTTATGAAAATAATTACATTTTATAAAAATTTATCTGCATAAGGAACACTTAATGACCATCCCATACTAGCCATAAAATGTCCACCCTCAATTTTTTCTGTACTATAAGCATACAACACAGTAGTCAAGTTAAAATAAGCAGCAAGGGGTTTATCTCATGATTTTTACCACATACAGGTAGATTTCCTTATACTCATATGAAAACATTTCATTTCACAAGCATTTTCATCAAACATTTCCCATTCCACAGAAATACATTTCATTTCACATCAATACAATTCACATTTTCATTCTAAAACAGGGGAGTGTAGATTACTCTACCTTAACCTTTTACTTCTCTCTTAACCAGGGTCTTCCTCTTTCCTTTGTGATTTGCCCTGACAAATCACTCCCTGAGAAATAACTCAAGTTTCATACTAATTCTCTTCAAATATGCATCTATGCAACTAAGACTTTAGCATTCCTCTATAGGTTTTCTCCAAATTTCCCTTATAAGATTTGATAACATAGCTACCTTCCCCTTTCCCTTTCTATTTTCATGTTATCTATCACCCAACATATGAAATTCTCATGTATGATGACACTTTGAACCTCATTTCGGCCAAAATTAAGGGTTTCCAAGCTTAATTCTTATTTTAAAAATTATTTTTCATATCAGGGGGCTGCCAATCGGTTCTAAGAAAGCTAGTAGTTAATTGGTTGCTCTCTGGAAGGCTGCTAGTCGACTATTGTAAAGTTGGCAGTCGGCTAGTAGCTCTCTAGAATTTTGGGTTTCACAAGATAGTTGCTTGCTAATCGACTATTAGTAGGCTACCATTCAACTGCTAGGTAGAAATATAGACCCAACAGTCAACTAATGAGGCTACTAGTTGACTACTAGCCTCTGTATCGATTTTTGGGTTTGTCAAGAACAAGATAGTCAACTAGTACATGCTGG
Source organism: Senna siamea (assembly GCA_031216115.1). NCBI lineage: Eukaryota > Viridiplantae > Streptophyta > Magnoliopsida > Fabales > Fabaceae > Senna > Senna siamea. Next base: position 12,137,286 of record CM062355.1, on the reverse strand, counting down.
CAATTAGTTGTTATGTTCTTCAATAGTTCAGAAACTTCAGTTTTCACCAATTTCCAGTCTAGATTCCACCCCATTCTAGTTTTAAAATGCATGAGCTTAGTTTCTAATCATTTACCCCCAAATCCTAACCATTTTCAAGGCCAAATATCCATCCTACAAGTGAATTCATACATGAAAATTCAAGTGAACAGTGAAACCTAACTTGAAAATCTTATTTAAGCCTAGAAATTACTAAATATAAGTTATTGATGCTAGCATTTCAGTTCAGAAACCTATTTTTATCTCCAAGAAGCCTCAAAATCGGCTCTTTTACTCAATATACTCAAAAATATAAAAATGCCCAATTTTCCTAGCTTCACTTTCTCTCTCAAATTTTAGCAAATAGAGGAGTTCTAACTACAAAAATTTATGCCTAAATAATGTTTATGATGTTTACTAAGTTATAGATGAAGAGTTCTTACCTCAAATTCGGCTATGGAAGAATTTCCACTTGCTTCCTTTCCCTTTTCTCCTCTGCTCGTGCGATTCTTTTTCTTCTCATCATTAGAAGTGTGCTGATGAGAGAATAAGAAAAGCATATAAGGGAGTCTAAAGGAGTTGCATTATTGGAGCTTTGGGGACGATCTTGCACTTAAATGAAATTTGCACATCAGTCCTCTTCATTATAAATTTCAATTTCTTTCTTCATTTAAATCTTTGTAGGAAACTTCTAAAATTATCTTCAATAAACGATATCTTCAAGGAAACAGGTATTACACTAGGGAAGGGGTATTTGTTCTTCACAGTTACTTTATTTAACTGTCATTAATCTATACACATTCTCATGCTTCCATCCTTCTTCTTTACAAATAACACCGGTACTCCCTATGATGAGGCACTAGGCCTAATGAATTGTTTTTCTAGGAGGTCCTCTATCTGCACCTTTAACTCACTTAACTCTACAGGAGACATTCTATAAGGTGCTATAGAAATTTGTCCTGTTTCAGGAACTAACTCTATAGAGAATTCTACTTCTCTCAGGTGGAAGGCTCACAATTTCTTTTGGAAACACATCAAAAAATTCACACACTATAGGGATATCACTTATTTTCTGTTGAATATCTACTTCTGAGGAACATCAAAAACTCATCCTTTTATTTTTCCTCTCATTTCTCCTATTTACTGGTTTAATGTCTATGAAAGTCACAAACTTAGCTGAATAGTCCTAAATTACATTATTAGAAGAGAGCCAGTCCATTCCAAGAATAACATCCAATTCAACCAAGGGTAAACATATAAGGTCCATAATGAAAGGTTTATTTTCAATTACAATAAGACAAATGAAGTTATAACATGTTCATTAGTAAGGATAGCCACAGAAAATTAATAGGGTAAGCTAGACATGTGTAGGCTTAATTTCTGGGCACACTCTAATGAAATAAAAGAATGAGTTGCACCAGAATCATACAATACAATTAAAGGAACATCATTAATATAAGATATACCTTTCATCAAATCCTCGGACTGAACCACCTCTTTACCTTTGAGGGAATAAACCCTTGCCATGGTTACACGTCTTAGGGCCTCAACTAGCTTCTTCAAGAATGCACAGTCTCTAGCATAATGACCTAGTTTACCACTCTTGTAGCAAGAATTCTATCCCATTAGGGAGGGTCTGTCTCTATGGGGCTTTTTGCACTTTGGACAAATATTGGTGACAACTGGGGCATTCAAGGGGTTTATGCCAGTTTGACTCTTGGCAGATTTACTGTCACTATAATTTCTATTTCCCTAAATTTTATTTTGAATACAATTTTGGGAAAATTTCTCTAAGAACTTAAATTAAATAAGAAATTTGGGATTTCAATGAGAATGACTAAAATGAAAATTACTATGAAGTGCAAGATAGTCCTTGAAGCTCCTACAGTGCAACTCCTTTAGACTCCCCTATGTGCATGCCTTCTTCCCTCATTAGCACACTTTCAACGTTAAGATAAAAAGGAACCGCACGAGCAGAGGAGAAAAGGGAAGGGAGGCAAGTGGAAATTCTTCCATAACCAAAATTGAGGTAAGAAATCCTTACTCATAGCTTAGTAAACATCTCGAACATCATTTAAGAGTATGTTTTTGTTCCAAAACCGCATTAAATATGTTGATTTTGGGGGGAGAAAATGAAAATAGCTAGGTTAGTGCAATTTCAAATTTTTTGGATTTATAGAGTAGAAGGACCAATTTGAGGCGGCTTAAGGTTAGAAATATGTTTCTGAATTGAAATGCAAGATCTTTAACTTCCATTTGGTAATTTCTAAGTTTAAATCAGATTTTTCACCTAGGTTTCACTATTCATTCAATTTGAATGTGTGGTTTGCTATATGATTGATGTTTGAACCTGAAAATTATTGGGTTTTAGATGAAAATGGTTAAAATCTAGGCTCATGCATTTTAAAACTGAAATAGATTAGAATCTAGACAAGGATTTTGTAAAACACCAACATTTTTGAACTATTGAAGAATAGGGCAGCCGACTTCCAGTATGAATCAGTCAACTATCGTGTTGTTGACAAACCCAAAACCCAATATATTGGCGTAGCAGCTGACTGGTAACCTCATCAATCGACTATCAGGTACATATTTTTGCTTGGCAGTCGATTGGTAGCCTACTAATAGTTGAATGGAAAGCTACTATCTTGCAAAACCTAGAATTCCAAAGAACCACTAGCGACTACCAGCTTTACGATTATCGACTGGCAACCCTCCAAAGAGCAACCAGCCGACTGCTAGCTCTATGATAACTGAGTGGCAGCCTTCTGACATGAGAAATAACTTTTAAAACATGAATTGAACTTGGAAATCCTTACTATTAACTGGAATAAGGTTCAAACTATCATCATACATGGAATTTACATGTGTTGGGGTATAAGTAACATGAAACTAGGAGGAAAAAGGGGAATTTGGAGGAAAACCCATAGTGAGATGCTAAGCCTTCATTGTATAAATGCATAATTAGAGGGAATTAGTATGAACTTAAGTTGTTTCCTCAAGAAGTGATTAGTAAGGACAACTCAAAAGTGAAAGAGGAAGACCCTAGTCAAGAGAGAAGCAAATAGTTAAGCCAGAGTAATCTACACTCCTATGTCTTAAAATAATGTTATGAATTGTTTGTGGTAAGTAAACATTTTTTATCGAAATGGGAAATATGTGATGAAACCAATTTGTGAAATGGAGAGTTTTCTTATAAGTATAGAAATATTGCCTATATATGTTAGAGATACTCGTTGTTGCTTAATGTGATTGGCTATTAGTTTATATGCTCATAAGGACTGACAAAACTTAGGGTGTACATTCAATGGCTGGAATGGGACAGTCGTTGAATGTTCTTACTATAGACTACTTTATAAAATTTAACTATTTTTATCTAATTGGTCTATATTTGTTAGGGGTTTCTCGTTAAACCAAGACAGCCTTATGAAAGACTTAAGGAGTAAAGGGTGGATGGTCTATACTAGGTGACATTTTGGTTTAAGTGTAATACCATATAACCCTTGGTATTAGCCGACTATGTGTATGTATTTATTGCATAGTCGGGAAAGAGGATTAGACTAGTGATGTGCACATGCTGGGGGATGCCCTGGAAGTTGGTACTCACCTATCCTTGAGTAGGTGATTGGTTTGACAGATCACACTCAAAAAATAGGATGACGTTTTTGGATGAATGGTGTTATGGATGATACCCAACTAAAACCAAAATGAATTTGATAAAACCGACATGCAATGAGATGATGAATATATGATATTGTGATATATGTAGGATATGTGAATTTGCATTAACATGGGACTTATTGTACAAAAAAAATTTACAAGCTTTGTTCAGAGAAATGATTTATAAATGAAATGATACTATACTCTTGTAAATTTACATAATTTCACATATTTGTTGAATTGAAAGCATGTGGTGATTCACATATGAGTTTAAGTTGATCTTTGGGGAGGTGTTTTCTGTGCTAGAATCACAACTGGACTTACAACTATTTTGAAACTATTTTTATTGTAAACTACTCTATTGGGATTTTTATATCTCATTAAGTTATTTGTTCAAATGACCAAGACTAGGATATGCCTAGGAGTTAGCTGGGCATGAGGGAAATGTCAATCTACAAGGCATACTTAAAGGAGTATAAAGTTTTAAGTTGAATTGACTTGTAGGCCATGGTTTGTACATATGAATGGTGATTGTATAATTAGTTATTTAATATTATGTGAGGTTGACTGAAGAAATGTATATATTGAGGTCGAGATGTAATTTCTGATGAAAACATGAATTTAGTAGTCTCTTTACTGTTAAATATATCTCAATTAACTCTGAATGGCTATTTTAGAATTAAATATTATAGAGTGTATGATAAGATGATTGGTGGTATTAGCTATGCTATGCAAGAAGGTGGTTGAGTGGAATTTGAATGGACTAAAGTAAGAGTTTATTTGGTTTACACTCAACCAATAACGGCCCTCTGGGTTTCCTAAATGGAAAGAGGAAAAATTATTAAGGTTATTTTATGCTTCCTTCAGTTTACTCTGATGTGTATAATTGTAAGGTATGATAAAGAGGGTTGTTACATAGTAGTATCAGAGCCTGGTTACGAGCTTACCTGGTTACTAGTTAAGGACTAGGATTGGTTTACAGGTTATACTGAGTTATGTTTGAACAGGTTTACAGCTTTAGGAATTGGATTTATCTAACTCTAGAATATATAAGATATGATCAAACAATTGAGATATTAGGAATGACGTTATGACTATAGCTGGATGCTGTTACTAAAAGCTAACTATTTTTCTTTTGTATCAACAATCTATGGCAAACTGTAGAAGAGGCACTACCAAGAGGTCCTAAAGGAGTAGTAGTAGGGAGGATGATGGGATGAGAGACATGATAGACTCATTGAGGTTGATGGCAAAGGCAGTGAGAGAGCAAGATGGCACTAGTGCCAATATAATGAGGCAGTACCAGAACAATCAACAAAATCATAATGATGGGGACAATCGGAACAACAATAAGATGTACTAAGGCTAGTTGAAGTTCTAGAAAGCTGAGCCACCAACTTTCACGGGCACTTTTGAACCTATGATGGTAGAAGGGTGGCTTAAGGAGATGGAGAAGATCATCCAATTGCTACAAAGCACAGATGAGCAAAGGGTCACTTATGCGGCATACATATTAAAGGGTAAGGCAAAATACTGGTGAATAGGGTCAAATAGCTCCTGGAGACTAGGGGCACTCCACACACTTAGGATTCTTTCAAAGGGGCTTTCTTGGAGAAATACTTCCTTGAGAGTGTGAGGCAACCAAAAGAAACAGAGTTCCTGCAGCTTAGGCAAAGGGTCAGGCTATTTGAAGAATATTTAGCTAAATTTAAAGAGCTGGCTAAGTATTCCACCTATATGAGATTACACCCTAATGAAGCAAGGAAGTCAAGCTAACTGGAGGCAAGCTTAGACTTCCAGGTGAGAACACAAGTAACCTTATTGGAGGTAAGGGACTTCTCTGTGTTGTTGAACAAATGCCACATCCTTAGTAAAATCCTAGAAGAGAAGAAGCACATAAACCAAAGGTTTACAGGTAATCGATAGAAATAACCCGCCAAAACTTGAATGTGAGAGGGGGAAACTTTAAAGCGTAGCAAAGGTGATCTAGCAATAACCGGTATCCAGAACTTTCCAATTGCCCAAAATGTGGGACTAAGCATGGGAATCAGCCCTGCTGGCATCGAACACCAGTCACATGCTACAAGTGTGGAGGCATAAGACATTGCAAAATACTATCCGACCGATGGGAATCCACAAAATCTTGGTAGGCCAAGACCATAAGGTTTGAGGAGAGTCTTTACTCTAGACAGAGCCAATGTCAAAAAGTTTCCTGGATTGATGTAGGGTAGAGGTAAGATTTATAATTTTCCCTTAATAATATTGTTTAATTCGGGTGCCACGCACTCTTTCATATCTAATGCATGCATGGGGAAAATAAACTTACCTTTTTAAACCATGCCATTTGATTTACATATTTCCACACCTTTAGGAGTGTCTACCATATCTCCACAAATTTGTTTAAACTCTTTCCATTGATGACATCTTGTTTATTGTGGACCTTGTGTGCTTACCCTTGACTGAAATCAATATCATTTTGAGGATGGATTGGTTGTCTAGGAATCAAGTTCTTTTGAACTGCTTTGAAAAGAATATTACCTATTTGGATACCTTACCGGTAGGTGGGAGTGACAAAGTGTGTGAAGTAAATGATATCTCCCTTAACTTTTCCCAAGTACAATTGCAAGAAAGGCTAAGCTTAATTATTGTCGTTAGCGACTTCCCAATGGTGTTTCCCATAGAAATAAGTAGGTTACCCCCACCAAGAGAAATAGAGTTCACTATAGACCTGATTCTTGGCATGGGCCCGATATCCATGACACCATATAGGATGGCTCCAGTAGAACTGAGGGAATTGAAGGTTTAAATAGAGGACATGTGGGAGAAAGGGTTCATTAGACGTAGCATGTCACCCTGGGGAGCTCCTATTCTGTTTGTAAAGAAAAAGGATGGGAGTATGAGGCTGTGTATAGATTACTGGCAACTGAACAAAGTGACCATTAAGAATAAGTACCCTTTACTCTGAATAGATGACTTGTTTGACCAATTACAAGGGGCCACGATATTCTCCAAAGTAGACTTAATGTCAGGATACCACCAAATTAGGGTAAGGGATGAAAATATTCCTAAGACAACATTTAGCACCAGGTATGGTCACTATGATTTTTTGGTAATGCTATTTGGATTGACTAATGCTTCTACTGTCTTCACAGATTATATGAACAGAGTCTTTTAACCTTACTTGGATCAGTTTGTAGTGGTATTTATAAATGATATCTTGGTCTATTCCAAGACTCACGAAGAGCATGCACAATATCTTGGAATGGTGCTATAGATGTTGAAGGAAAAGCAGTTGTATGCTAAGTTGGAAAAGTGTGAGTTTTGGCTGGAGGAGGTGAAATTTTTAGGTTATGTGGTGAATGGAGATGAAATTTCGGTAGACCCTAAGAAAATTGAGGTGAGAATAGATGAAATTTTGGTCACAGAGATCAAATTTTTTTGGGTTTGGCAAGTTATTATCGAAAGTTCATACAAGGATTTTCCTATATAGCCTTGCCATTAACCCAATTGACTAGAAAGGGTGTTAAGTTTGAGTGGAGTGAAGGCTGTGAACCTAGTTTCTAGACATTGAAAGAGAAGCTAACTACTGCCCCAATGTTAGTAATCCCAAACCCAACAGAACCATTTGAGGTATATGCAGATGCATCAAAGAAAGGTTTAGGATGCGTCTTAATGCAAGCTAGGAGATTAATTGCTTATGCATCTAGACAACACAAATCTATAAAGGAAAATTATCTCACCCATGATTTAGAATTAATTTTCATGGTATTTGCCCTAAAAATCTAGAGACATTAGTTATATGGGGTAGAATTTAAGGTTTTTAGTGATCATAAGAGCCTTAGGTACTTGTTTGATCAAAAGGAATTGAATATGAACCAGAGGAGGTGGGTATAGCATCTGAAGGATTTTAACTTTGAATTAAAGTATCATGTAGGGAAAGCTAATGTGGTAGCAGATGCATTGAGTACAAAGTCCCTATAAGTAGCAAGCCTTATGATAGATGAGATGAAAGTGCTGGAAGACTTTATGGATCTCAGTCTTAACATGATTTCCCTTCCAAAGAGGTTAGTGATGAGCGACTTGTAGATCAGTTGTGATTTAAGGGAACAAGTTAGATGAGCCCACCAAGAGGATGAATATCTAGGAAACTATATAAACCAAACAAATTTTGGGTTAGCCACTGATGGGGTAATGATGTTTAAGAATAGGATAGTGATCCCAAACCATTAAGAGTTAAGAGAGAAATTGTTAGCAGAGGCACATCGCAGCCATTATACTATTTACCCAGGTATTTCTAAGATATATCAGGAGTTAAAAGGAATCTTCTGGTGGTCAAGTATGCGAAAGGATATTGCGAGATATGTGAATGCCTATCTTACTTGTCAGCAAGTAAAGATAGAGTATCAAAAACCCGCTTGGTTATTGAAACCACTAGAGATACTGGAAAGAAAGTGGGATCAGATAACCATGGATTTTGTGGTAGGATTACCTAGAACCCCAGCCGGTTATGATTCCATATGGGTGATAGTGGTTAGGCTGACCTAATTTTCTCATTTCTTGCCTATTAAGATTAGATATTCCTTAGAAAAGTTATCCTAAATATACCTTAGGGAAATTGTGAGGTTGCACGGAGTACCATCAAGTATAGTGTCAAACTGAGACCCTCGTTTTACATCTAGGTTTTGGTAGTCCCTACAAAGAGCATTAGGAACCTAACTTAAGTTTAACACTACTTACTATCCTCAGACTGATGGACAATCAGAAGGAATGATACAAACCCTAGAGGACATGTTGAGAGCATGTGTGCTAGAACAAAAGGGAAGTTGGGATAGGTACCTACCTTTGATAGAGTTTGCATATAATAATAGTTATCACTCTACTATAGGTATGGCACCGTATGTTGCTTTATATGGGAGGAGCTGTAAGTCACCCTTGAGTTGGATAGAACTAAGGGAGAGTATGCTGTTGGGACCAGAGATTGTACAGGAGATCACTATTGATCAAATCAAGATGATCAGGGAAAAGATGAGAGTTGCCCAGCAAAGACAGGAAAACTATGCCAATAGGAGGAGAAGGCCTTTGGAATTCAATGAGAAAGATGATGTATTTTTGAGAATGTCACCCACTATGGGTATTGGTAAGCAACTAAAGACAAGAAAAGTAAGTCCACGATTCTTAGAGCCATTCCAAATCCTGAAAAGAGTTGGTCCAGTCTCCTACCAAATTGCCCTACCTCCCTACCTGTCAAACTTTCATGACGTCTTTCACGTCTCACAACTCCGAAAATATGTCCTTTATCCTACTCATGTATTGGCAAATCAGCCTATAGTATTAAAGGAAATTTTAACTTATGAATCTACTCCTGTTCAAATCCTAGATTTCAAGACTAAGAAACTCCAGAATAAAGTAATCCCTTTGGTTAAGGTACTTTGGTAGGATGTAGCAACCCAGGAAATGACATGGGAGAAAGAGGACGAAATGAGACAACACTATCTAAAATTGTTTACAGGTAGGAATTTTGAGGACAAAATTCTTCTAAGGAGGAAGGATTGTAATGTCTGTTTCCATGAATTTTATTTTGAAGATAATTTTGGGAAATTTTCTCTAAGGACTTAAATGAAATAAGAAATTTGGGATTTCAATGAGAAGGACTAAAATGCAAATTTCTTTTAAGTGCAAGATGGTCCTTAAAGCTCCAATAGTGCAACTGCTTTAGACTCCCTTTTGTTCATTCCTTCTTCCCTCATCAGCACACTTCCAATGTTGAGAATAAAAGGAAATGCATGAGCAGAGGAGAAAAGGGAAGGGAAACAAGTGGAAATTCTTCCATAACCAGATTTGAAGTAAGAAATCCTTACTTATAGCTTAGTAAACATCTCAAACATCATTTAAGAGTAGATTTCAATTCCAAAATGCATTAAATCTGCTGAATTTGAGGGGAGAAAATGGAAATAACTAGGTTAAGGAATTTTTAGATTTTCTGCATTTATGAAGAAGAATGACCAATTTTGAGGTGGTTTGAGGTTAGAAATATGTTTCTAGACTGAAATGCAAGATCTTTAACTTCAATTTGGTAATTTCTAAGCTTAAATAAGATTTTTCACCTAGGTTTCACTATTTATCTTATTTGCATGTGTGGTTTGCTGTATAATTGATGTTTGAACCTAAAACTTACTAGGTTTTGGACAAACATGGTTAAAATCTAGGCTCATGCATTTTAAAACTAAAATTGACTGGAATCTGGACTAGGATTTCGTGAAAAACCAGCATTTTTAAACTTTTGAAGAATAAGGCAGCTGACTACCAACATACATCATTCGACTGTCATGTTTTTGACAAACCTAGAAACTGATACAGTGGCGCAGCTATTGACTGGTAGCCTAATCAGTCAACAGTCAGCTCCATATTTCTGCCTGGCAGCTGACTGGTAGCTTACTAATAGTCGACTGGCAGGCTACTATCTTGCGACACCTAAAATTCTAGAGAGTGATCAGCCAACTGCCAGCTTTACGATAGTTGACTGGCAGCCCTCTAAAGAGCAACCAGACAACTACTAGCTCTATGGTAGCCGATTGGCAGCCCTCTAACATGAGAAATGACTTCTAAAACATGAATTAAACTTGGAAATCCTTAGTGTCAATTGGAATAAGATTGAAACTGTCACCATATATGGAATTTACATGTGTTGGAGGATAGGTAACATGAAACTAGGAAAAAAAGGGTAATTTGGAGGAAAACCAATAGTGAGACACTAAGCCTTAATTGCATAAATGCATAATTGGAGGGAATTAGTATGAACTTAAGTTATTTCCTTAGGAAGTGAATGGTAAGTACACTTCAAAAGTGAAAGAGGAAGACCCTGGTCAGGAGAGAAGCAAACGGTTAAGGCAAGGCAATATACACTCTCTTGTCTTAAAATAATGTTGTGAATTACTTATGATAAGTAAACATTTTTTATGAAAATTAGAAATATGTGATGAAACCAATTTGTGAAATGCAAAGTTTTCTTATGAGTATAGAAATATTGCTTGTATGTGTTAGAGATACTCTTTGTTGCTTGATGAGATTGGCTATTGGGTTATATGCTCATAAGGATAGACGAAACTTAGGGTGGACATTCAATGGTTGGTATAGGACAACCGTTGAATGTTCCTAATGCAAACTACTTTATAAAATTTATCTATTTTTTATCTAATGGGTTTGTATTCGTTAAGGGTTACTTGTAACACCCCTATTGGCCTATGGTTCTTTTTAAGTGTTTAAAGGTACAATGTATAAAATTATCATAATAATGGTGTGTTACTATCACTTCTAACCAAGTAAATTTTAAACTTTCTACCAAGTTAATTAATTGAGTGTCGTTTTTGTTAATCTCTACTCTTAGGTTCTCTCAACATCGCAGTGGAATAAATATATATAGAATACACCTAGATTAATTATACATAAACATGCATTTTTAATTAAATATAGTCAGTTAACTATTGGGCATGGAGGCAACAATCCTGCCACTCATAGCCCCATCAATTAGTCTATTCATCAATCAAGCCTAGTTCCTATACAGATAAGTTAGAATAGGCTATACAAAATAATCCTACACTAGCCTTTCTCAAAATATCATGAAGGCTAACTCCATTATACCATGTACTTAAGCTATCTAAATTAAACAGTTTGTATGCTCAGAATGCACACTTCTTCTAACTTTACCTCTCTCTAGCTCAGGACCTACACATTTGATACATGCTAATAATAACATGAGAATTGAATCTCAGTAGCAACATAAATTGTTACGAAATCTGCTGACTTGTACCACTGGGCTCACATGGAAAACCTCTACATTCTTTCGTTCTAAAACATAATATATGGCATATACTATTGGGGTATAATGTATGCAATCATACTTTCAAACATATGCTCAGATTTATGCATGTGCCTTTAAAGAGATCATCTTTCAAACAAGGGATGCTCATTCATCATTATTACTTTCATATAAAACATATGTGGGATAGTAAACATGCTATCATTTCACTTTCATAACATATGAGTAGTACATTAAACACCCTAAGAGTAATCAGGAGAGTCGCCCAGCAACAACTCCACGGAGCATTGTCTATATGAATGAGCACATATCTATTTAACCATACCTTAAGTTTTGTACATTCTGAGGCATCCCCCAGTGGATCCAAGTACCTTAATGGTCCCTGCCCCTTTTCGACAAATCATCCCTGACTACCGGGATTCCTCTCTTTTGTCCCAAACAGGGCTGGTACACTCTCATGGGATCACTGTCAACTCTACCTAGATCATTTCCTCCCACTTTTAGGCAGATCATAGTACTATAGAATCACCACCATTCCTTCTAAGTGGATCACACTCCGGGTATGTTATTCTCTACATATATTATAGTATGAATCAGCCCATGCGGGTTATGCTTAACTCTAAGTATGTGTTTCTCATATGGCCTTTGGGAGATAACACTAACTTAAAGTTTGTAACCATCACAGTGTTTTTGAAAACATCTAAGTTCAAGTGGATTTTTAACCATCCCAATTTATGGCACAACTTTAGAATGCCCAACGGCCGTCCCATACCGACAATCGGTCACTCGATCATAAGCCTATATACCTTAAGGCATACACTGAGAATACTTTCCTCTTTTCCTTTTTGTGTTTTCTGCTCTCTCTTTATTTCACTATCACAAGGGTCTCATCACCGAAGTGATTCTTGACTCTATCTTCTGTATGTTACCCCCTACATCCCTAGGTTAAATCCTTAGTTTGGGTGAAAATTTAAGCTAATCTCATATTAAAAAGGTCAACTAAACTCATTATCCTTATCAGAGAGCTGGCAGTCGACTTCCCTCTTTCTGAAAGTCGGCTGCTAGCTTACTGTCTAACTTTTTTCTTCTAGTCGAGAGCTACTAATTGGTTTCTAGGGCTTGGTAGTCTGTTACTAGACTCCATAATCAACTTCCAGGGGTCTGGCAGTCAGTTGCTGGCCTATTATGAGACTTCTTATGGAAATCTAGGCTCGACAGTCGACTACTAGGGCATGACAGTCGGTTGCTAGCTTTTAAAGTATTTTTTAGAAAATGAAAAACATGGCAGTCGACTTCCAGGGGTTTGGTAGTTGGCTGCTAGCGTTTTGTCTCACTTTTTTGGGCAGATTACGAGTACGGCAATCGACTTCCATGGTTGGTAGTCAGCTGATAATGCTCAATTTACTTGAAAAACTATGGTTTTACCTAGATTTTGACCCCAAAAATATGTTCTTAAATCACTTACTTAACTCTTAAGCTCAAAGCCAACATTCAACATCATTTATCATTCAGAAAAAGCCCATAACCTAGCTTAACATGTTCAGACTAAGATCAAACCACATTTTTCTCACTTAGGGCAAAAACCCAACTTCAAAAATCATTCACAATCATAAATGAGCAAGGTAAATCAGCATACATTACCTAATAGCAATTACAACACATAAAATGTAGGTTTTAGAAACCCCAAACTCAACGTAAAACATTCCAAAATCACATTTATTAGTAAGTATTTTGCATATTTCAGAAATGGGATTTAGGATGAATTGCTACCTTGATTCTTGGCAGAATGTGTGTTTGATGTGTTAGAAATGATCGTCCCTTGCTGTAGAACTAATTTCCAGCTTTAATTCGCCCTTTCCTTTAGTAAAACTCCCTTCTTGTGCCTTAACCCGCCCCTTCCTCTCTCTAAACGCCCTCTTACTTCTCTCTCTAAAAATGATTAGAGTTAAAAGTGTGTAAAGGGTTTAGGGCTGCAGTTAGGGTTTAAGGAAGTTTGAAGGAATTGCTATTTAGTCCCTGATGTAACGACCCCCTAATACAACATACGCGATGCTTATTTGATTAGCAGAAGCATATGGGTCTTTTACAGAGTTATTCCCGATGTGGGAATGTCAGGGGATCGCTATTGGTTGAGCGTAACCCAAATAGACTTCCCGTCGTCCATTCAGATTCCGTTCAACGCTAATGCACATGCAGCTAAACTAATCATACATACATGCATCATAAATTACTCTGGAATGAAATCTAAAACTCATATACGCGTCGCGTCATACATTCATACACATTCCAATTCAAATCCATCAGTTTACAGCGGTAAATTCTACCAAAAATCCGGCAGAGTTTTCTCTGTATTTCGATCATGTCTAAAATACAAAGAATCACCTGTTTATATTTACACAGCCAGTCCAACAACAGTAATAAACATAATCCACAGAAATCCATAAAAATAGCGTCAATCACATCAATACAATCAATATAAAACTCCTGATTTATACATGTACAACTGATCCAATCCATACAGAAAACATAAAGAACAGAAACCAGTATACAGCAACATCATCAAAGCATATATATACAAGTCGATTCAAGCCTAAGCTAAGTCATTCTCCTGTCTATCACCACGGTATCGTCGTCTATCGTCTGGGTTCCTGTCCCTGTCCCTATTCATCTGAGTAAACAACCTAATGAGATGTAAAATCCCAGTAGAATAATTTACAAATTCAAATGTCATTCAAAAATTAGTTGAATACCCAACGGTGCAAACAAAGAAATCTTCTTCCCGAAATCAGTTCGAAAACAGTGAAATACCTTATCTTTAAACTCGTTTTATTACATGGAAATCGCAGCAATTAATCGAAATCATAAAATCAATTTCTCTGAAAATCAGTCATTAAAATCAAGTAAAATCCCATGCTCGATGTATCTAAATCCACGTTGGTCACAAATCTGCTGTAACCAAGTCTAAATCATCATCTAATTGCACGTCTTCTAGAGAGAATACCTCTCTTATCGTTGGGTGTGATCCGTAACACCAATCACCCGAATCAAGCCTATATTGTGAATATGATCCGTAACACCAATCACTCACTCAAGGACCGGGTGAGAATCAACATCTAGGGCGTCCCCTAGCATGTGCACATATGCCAATTCTCATCCTCATACAGTCTATTCAAACTCACATGCACTCGGTCGGCTATTCCTTAGGGCTCTAGGGTGTTACGCCTAAATCACAACGTTTCCCCGTGTAGGCCATCTCCCCTTATACTCCTTAAACCTTTCTTAGGGTTGTCCTGGTTTAACGCGTAATCCCTAACTCAGTACAGGCTAAATCTGATAAAAATAATCTCATTTAAAAGCTCCCTATATTAGGGATACTTAACGGCCGTCCCATACCGGCTATCAAGTACCCAACCCTAAGTAAATCCGTCCTAAAGGCATCTAAACTCGATAAAAAAAGTGTCTAACATGCAATTAGGGTTTTCAGCACACAGGCATGCAATTTATCCCATCGAAAGAAGCACGCAAATCCATGCAAATCATCTAAATCATACTGGTATTCACTAAGTCCAATCTATGATTCGGGAAGCGTAAATTATCCTACCTAGTCTCCGGTTGCTCCAAATCAAGTCAGGACTTCACAAAATCTCAATTTCTGAGCCCAATTAATTCCCTGGACATTAAATGGAATATTTAAACTTGTCACGTCATCCGTTTAACAGTTCTAGGTCCGGTTGCCCTAATACTTAGGTCAATTTATTGCCTAATTATGTTCGGCAGCCATTTCAGTCATATACCATTAGTTTTTAGGAAATCAGACCTTACCAATGTGTTCGGATAATGGAATTCTGCTTCAGGTTGGTCTCGGTTTCTCCCGATGCACGTCCAGAAGCTCCACCACGGCGGCGCATGGTGGCGGTTCACGGCCGTTTGGATGACATTTTTCGGCCACTTTGTCGGCTGTTGGTGGTCGTGGTTGGTTACAGGAGGTTGTGGGCAGTGAGGGCTGTCGGTCGGTGTCCTTGGTGGCGGCCCACGGTGGCTGTGGTGGCGGTTCACGGTGGAGGAAGGGAGAGAGAGAGGAGAGAGAAAGTGTGGTGAGGAGAGAGAGAAAAATGAGAAATGGAGGGAATTCGTGTAATTTAAAGCCTCCGGGGACTATTTCGACTTTTCCCGAGCCACCCGGGGATGTTTTATGGTGTCGGCATCCTTCCAGAAATTGGCACGCATTTTTATGCAAAGGTTTTGGCCTCCGTCAGTGGAATTGACGCACGAAACATCTGTTGCCAGTTTCTGATTGCGGGATTGCATTTCTTTCCGTTTGATCGTGTTTCTGACTTCGAACGACCTTCTGTGTCAAGTTATTATCCTCGAAAGTCATGCCAGGATTCGTTTGATTGGGATTAGGGTTAAAAATTCAATTTTATCCTTTAAAACTCTTTCAAAATGTTTTCGATTGTTGCACCTGAGCTATTTTGCACTCTTAGACTCACTTATTTTTCCCTTTTTAATTGAGTCCCTAGCCACCTCTTGCTAAACCTTTATGTATTTCCTTTCAATTTAGTCCCTAGACTATTGAAACTATATGCACTAATGCAACATACACAAGCATTAAACATCAAATTAACAATTGTCAACCATCTTTTTAATCATAATTGGAGCAGATGTTGTATTACTCGTTAAGCCAAGACAACCCTACGAAATACTTAAGGAGTAAAGGATGGATGGTTATACTAGGTAACATTTTGGTTTAAGTGTAATACACTATAACCCTTGGTATTAGTCGACTATTTGTATGTATTTGCTATATAGTCGAGAAAGAGTATGAGATTAGCAATGTGCACATTTTGGGGGATACCCTGAAAGTTGGTACTCACCTATCCTTGAGTGGGTGATTGGTGTGACGGATCACACTCACAAAATAGGATGACGTTTTTGGGTGATTGGTGTTACGGATCACACCCAACTAAAACCAAAATGAATTTGATAAAAATGGCATGCAATGAGATGATGATCATATGATATTGTGTATATGCAGGATATGTGAATTTGCATTAACAAGAGACTTGTTGTGCAAAATAAATTTACAAGCTTTTAATGAGAGAAATGATTTATAAATGAAATGATACTATACTCTTGTAAATTTACGTAATTTATCATATTTTTTGAATTGAAAGCATGTGATGATTCACATATAAGTTTAAGTTGATCTTTGGGTAGGTGTTTTCTGTGCTAGAGTCACAACTGGACCTACACTCTTTATATTGTAAATTACTCTACTGGGATTTTTATATCTCATTAAGTTGTTTGTTTAAATGACCGGGACCAGGATATGCCTAGGAGTTAGCTAGGCATGAGGGAAATGTCAATCTACAAGGCATGCTTGAAGGAGTATATAGTTTTATGTTGAATTGGCTTGTAGGCCATGGTTTGTACATATGAATGGTGATTATATAGTTAGTTGTTTAATATTATGTGAGGTTGACTGATGAAATGTAAATATTGAGGTTGAGATGTAATTTCTAATGGAAACATGAATTTAGTAGTTGCTTTATTGTTAATTATATCTCAATTGACTTTGAATGGTTGTTTTAGAATTATATATTCCAGAGTGTATGATAGGATTATTGGTGATATTAGCTATGCTGCGTAAGAAAGTGGTTGAGTAAATTTTGAATGGACTAAAGTAAGAGTCTATTTGGGTTACACTCAACTAGTAATGCCCTCTGGGTTTCCAAAATAGAAAGAGGAAAAATCATTAAGGTTATTTTATGCTTCCTTCAATTTACTTTGATGTGTATAGTTGTAAGGTATGATACAGGGGCTCGTTACAGTCACATCCCCTGCTATACCCGAATTGAGCCTTTCTCTTAAAGAAGCTAGACTCATATTTTCCTTTCTTTAATGCTTCTAGGGATCTGGATGACCTGTCTCTTTGAATGACCTGTCTCTCTGCTTAATGTGCAATAATTCTCCCTCCTTTGCATCTCTTTCACTTTATGGAAAATATTTATTCAGAAAGGCTTCCTTAAATGTCTCCTAGGTAACTTGTGTCCCTTGGGATTCTGTCAACTGCTCATCTCCCTTCCACCAATACTTTGCCTCACCTTCTAACTGATAGGTTGTAAAGGAGACTTTTTATACCTCTGTGCTTTCTATCACTTCAAATAATTCATCTATTTTTTGTAGCCACTTTTTTGCTAGCTTAGAGTCCAATTCACCTCTAAAAGTAAGGGGTCTTGCCCTCTAGAACTCAGTCCATCCACTAATGACCAAATTCCTTACTGGTTCATTCCCAGGTTGAGTAGTTTCACTCCTGTCAGTTTGAATTTGACAAAGTGTCTCAACAGTGGCTGCAGCTTGAGCTCTCATAGCTTTAGCCATCCCTTTCATTGTCTACATAATTTCATCTAGATTCACCTCATTATCCTTGTTATAGATACCACTTCTCCTACTTAGTGCCATAGTATTCTCTACAAAATAAACATCACTGAGGTGATCAGTCTCAATAATAGATTATCAAGCAGAGACTCTATAACACCAATAGAAGCTAATATCTTCCCAAACCTAATGCTCTATTCCTCAAGCTCAAAACAATATACAAGTTAGCAAACTGCCTAGGTACAAATAACTTACTTGAACTAGTCCCTTCCTTGAGGAATCTACCCTTTTCTAACCTAAGTAATTGTGCTCTGATACCACTTTAATATAACACCCTTATCTTTACATTACAACATCATAAAATGTAAATAGATAGGCATATCACATTTATCTTTACCATATTAGCTTACAAACCTGCCTGAGCATTTAATCCATCAATAAATATTTATTTGATTAAGTTTGGGTTCTTTTGCTCAGGTTAACATACTTTAGGACAGTAGAAATAAAATTCCATTAATTAAAGTAGAATATATAAAAACATCTCATATATATATCATTAACCATGACTTACATTGTACCTTACATGAGTCAAGATATGTGAAGAACTTTTACTAAGGGTAAGGAGGCAACAAGCCTGTCCCTCATACCCTTTTTCCAAAAACACTACTACTAGTGGGTATATTCTTCACATATCTTCCTTCAAACACATGCCTTTTTTCACTATATACAGCAAAAAAAAAAATAGTAGTTCTAATTCTATTCCAAAATAACATGTGGAGACTTAGAACAAAAAGGCTACAGTTACATAATTATAACTATGCCTTAAATTTGCTAGTTCGTTGCAGGGATTCTCAATAATTTCCATCATGCATCTGACGCATACCAGTATAATAATGAGAAATAATTTTCCAATAGCTAAACAAACCATACATTTTCAAAATAACTAGCATGTACCACTGTACAGATACAAAAACATTTCTACATTCCATCCTTTTCAAAATAGTTTCCATTCAATTCTAAAGGCATGCTTTATATTGAACATAAGAATGTGCATTTGTAAATATGAAACTATAAATAATTCATGTCATGAACATAATGCATGGCATTATATAGTTATGCTTTATTTATCCTTAAAATACATTATTATGCATTCATACCTTTCATTTCAGCAATAACACATTGGTGTCGTCAATTTATTACCACTAAAGTGACTTTTTACTAGTGTCGTTGAGTCCACCACTAGGGTATCATATAGTGTCGTTACATATACCTTAAGTGGAATTCATAGTGCCTTTGTCCACCCCTTTTAGGTTATTCTTAGGGGGATATTAATAGTGCCATTTTCCACCCTTTTTAGACATCATTCATTACTTTTTTCATTTATCTCTAAAGGGATGAAATAGTGCCGGTTTCTAGGATAACTTTTATTGTCTTTACATATTCACCTCAAGGGGATTACTAGTGCCATTATATGCCCTTTCTTTTGGTGTCATTCAATACATTTCATTTCTCAATTGCATGTAATATCAAACTTGACATTCATAATGTATGTAATTGAAACATAAAGGTACCAATGACACAAATACATGCAATTATCATTCACATTTTATCATTTCATCCTTTTCCCCATTTTTCTTGTCATTGGCCATTTTAAAACATATTTTAAATTCATTTCAATGACATATGAATTTGGCCATCAAGGCAAAAATAGGTATTGCATTCGGCCAAGCAAGAAATGGGTGAAGGATTGGGATTTTCAAGCCATTTGTTTCATTTCTTCCAGTCTTTTTACCATTTAGGCATTATGGTAAAATATTCATCAATTAGACATAACACTTTCTTATACCCAAAATATGCATATGTATATTTAGCCATTCTTTTCTATACTTTTCTAACTCATTTTTCATGCCAAACATGTAAATGCACATAATCTTTCATTTTCACATTTACAAGCACACTTTCAAGGTTAAATGGTGTCACTAGAAAATGGTAAATTTAGCAAGATTGTCAAGATAACATACTTTTCTCTCTCTTTCTCTCTCTTAACCGAACATATAGGCATTTCTAAAAATTTTTCAAGCAAAACTTCAGCACCATTTAGGAGGGTGCGTTCGGCTAAAATAGGAAATGGAGGAAAATGGAAGAATTTCATGCTTTTGCTTTCATGGTTTTCATTTTCAAGTAGCTCCCATGTAAAATGACCATTTTCTCTCTCTTATCCATACCACTTCAACCGTTTCAAGAGTTAGGGTTTTTCATGAAACAAGTACCAATCATGAAAAATTTAAATCTCTTACGTTTTCAAGCATTTCAACATGTTCATATCCATAAACACAACAAGGTTTCAACATAAGAAAAACCCATTCAAAGAAATCCACCATAAGAATGTAGAAAGAGAAAGCCTTAGGTTTCATGAAATTTTAAAACACTTTAAACATACCATAAAACATGAAACTAAGGCTTTAGGATTGTTAAGCTACCTTGAAAATGCAAGAAAAATTGAATTCCCTAAGTGTTTTGTCTTGTATTCTTCTTCCTCCAAGCTTGATGTGTTTTCGGCCAAGCTTCCTTCTCCCTCCCTTTTCATGACTTCTCCCCCTTCTTAAGAAAGAAGATGACTTAAATTAGAGTTTTGAAAAATTACCAAAATGCCCTTGGTGTTAAAATGTCCATTTTAACCCTTTTACTTCTCTTTTTCAACAATGGCATTCTTCCTCCTTAGAATTGTAATTTTATGGAACTTCTATAGGTTATGACCATTTTGCCCTTCCACTTTTTGAAATGATAGTTTTACCCTTCAAATTTTTTGGAAATTACCAATATGTCCTTAAGGAAAATTACCATTTTACCCTTTTATGTCTAAATGGTCAATTTAACCTCATTTTTTCTTCTTTTTTGAATTAGGTAGGCAAAAGCTTCTTAAATAAAGTTTCATAAAACCTCTTTTATGAAATTACTAATTTACCCTTATTTTGTAAAATTACCATTTTCCCCCTAAGGCAAAATGGTAAAGTAAACATAACTACTTTCACACTTATTTCTTCTATTCTTTTAAATGAGAATGGTAAAAGTCCTTAAATGTAATCCCATGAAATAATTAGATAAAATTTTTATTTTCTCCTTTATAGTAAAATTACTATTTTTTCCTTCTCTAAAAAATTTTCAATTTTACCCTTTTATGGTAAAAGTAGTTATATTTTGATAAAAATGTCCATTCTATCCCTTTAATGAACTATTATTACCACCACATAAATAATAACATCTTGATGTTTAATCAAAATAACAATAATGTTATGACAAATCCCAAAGTATTAGAGGTGGATGTTACAGGATCTACTGGGGGACACTCCAAATCGTACAAAGAAAAATGTATGGTGGTTGAGTAATCACAAAGTTATGTATATGGGTATAAAGTGGCACGTGGAGGCAGTCGTTAATTAGTGCTCCTGATGACTCTCATTATATGTTTGATTCTTGTTCATGTTTTTGAAATAAATATGTTGGTGTTATCATATGAAATGTATGAGATGGAAGTTTTATGGTAAACCATGATATTGAGATGACATCTCATGATGATTTAAGTTGACATCTTTCAAAGCACATGCATACACCTAAGCACAATCCTTGAAAGCATGATTCATGCATTGCATCCCAATAGTACATGTTATGTTTTGAATGTTAAGATGAGAATTGTAACACCCCCTTAGCTATGGTTCCTTTTAAGTATTTAAAGTATATTATATATAATTATCATAAAAATGGTGTGTTACTATTATTTCTACCCAAGTAAATTTTAAACTTTTTACCAAGTTGATTAATTGGGTGCCATTTAGGGTTGGGTATCTACTCTCGGGTTTCACTCATTCTTGCAGCGGAATAGAATATATAGAATATACCTGAATTAACTATACATAAACATGCATTCTTAGTTAAATAACTATTAGGCATGGGGGCAACAATCCTGCCACTCATGACCCTATCGGCTAGCCTACACGTTAGTTCATATACATCCAATTTGAGATAGGCTATACAAGAGATATTCTATACTAGCCTTTACAAAAATCACTAAGACTAGTACAAGTAAATGTATGCTTATACTATCTCAAAATAGTTACTATCATGTACCCCAAGGAGGGTACTTCTTCCCATGTTACCTTCCAATCTAGTTGGAGGACTTACACATCTGATACACACCAGCACTAAAGTGAGAAATGAATCTCAGTAGCAATGCAACCAATCTTTAAAATTTACCAGCCTCTACCATTGTGCTTGCACAAAAATCTCTATATTCTTTCATCATAAAACATAATACATGGCATATACTATTGGGGTTTAATGCATGCAACATACTTTCAATCCAGTGCTTAGATTTATGCATGTACATTTAAACATATCATCTTTCAAATAGGGGATTTCCATTCATCATCATTCTCATAATCACTTTCATATAAACATATGTGGGATAGTAAACATGCAATCATTTCATTTCATAACATGTGAGCAGTATATAAAACACCCTAAGAGTAATCGGGAGAGTCACACAGTAACAACTCCATGCACCACTATCTATATGAATGAGCGCATGGCCATCTAATCATGTCTTAACTTTTGTACATTCTGAGGCGTGCCTCAGTGGATCCAAGTACCTTAATGGTCCTTGCCCCTTTCCAACAGATCATCCTTGACCGGTAGGATTTCCTCCCTTTCGTCCTACCTTAATTTTATATTTTATATATAATTATAATATATAATTTATATATTATAATTTCTATTTTATATAATTTTAATATAATTTTATTTATATTATTTATATTTTAATATAAAATTATTTTTTATTTTTTATTTTTTATTTATATAATTATATATAATTAATTCTAAAATAAAATAGAAAAAGAAAAAATAGAATAAGAATATTTATATTATTTTTTTATAATTAATGAAAAAGTCTTCAATATAGAAAAAAATATTCAATATAGATGCTTATCATTTATTAGTGAAAGTTAAACCTCCTTATTCTTAGCTATTAATAACATAATTAATACAAATAAAGAAAAGAATATAGAATTTCAAAAAAATATTAAATATTTGATATTCTAGGACATAAAGAATATAACAATTTGAAGATAAGGATTAATTGAATATATTTCAATCTATTTATGAAATATATGTTTATCAATAATCAATATATTCATCTTAATTAGTATATAATTAGTATAGTAAGATTTTCTTTTTTCATTTTTTAATTCAAATTCTTATTTTCTTATTATATAAATATAATTTCTAATTAGATTTCTTTTATATTTCTATTTTTCATTTTTCATTTCTTTTTCTATTATCTATTATTTCTATTATAAGTATATAATATATATAATTATATAATAAAATTATAATAATAAAATAATAATATAAAATACAAATAAAAGGAAACATTTTTTCGGTATCTAACAAATTCAACAATTCTGGCATAATTCTCATAATTTAAATGAAAAAAGCATCCTAATGAGATTCTAATCTCAAAGAAAAAAGGGGGGGATATGGCGAAATTGGTAGACGTTATGGACTTAATTGGATTGAGCCTTGGTATGGAAACCTACCAAGTGAGAACTTTCAAATTCAGCAAAACCCTAAAATTAACAATGGGCAATCCTAAGCCAAATCCTATTTTTTTAAAACCAAGAAGAGTTCAGAAAGGGAGAATAAAAAAAGGATAGGTGCAGAGACTCAACGGAAGTTGTTCTAACAAATGGAGTTGACGACATTTCATTTTGTTAGTAAAGGAATCCTTCCATCGAAACTCCAGAAAAGAAAGGATTAGAACCAAACCTTATTCCATGGTATTTACATAGCATTCCTCTTTCTTATTCTTAAGCAAGTCCCCGAGAGGGCTCAGTTGATCCATGATTTATGTTTCATCTTCTTTTCGTTTGTTTTGAGAGATATATCGATCAATTCTAATTCTTTTTCTATTGATTCTTTTCTGATCAAGATGTATGGTTCCATAGGTCTATGTGTCTATATAGATCCTATTCATAGATTAACGAAAATGTGCAAAAGCTCTATTTGCCTTTACCATTCTATGAGTCTCTTCCTTTTTGCGTATGGCATCGCCACTCCCTTTGGTAGCATCCACTAATTCAGAACTTAATTTGAAAGCCATATTTTGACCCGGACATTTTCGGGATGCCCCTAATAACCAACGAATGGCAAGTGCTTTTCCTTGTGTGGATCTTATTTCAATGGGAACTTGATGAGTCAATCCGCCTACATGTCTTGCTTTTACTGCTATATCGAGAGTTACTCCATGTATTGCTTGTCGTAAAATAGATAGTGGATTTGTTTCTATATTTTGTTGAATCTTTTTCATGGCTCGATAGATAATTTGATAAGCCAATGATTTTTTTTCGTGTTTCAGAAAATGGTTAACCAATATATAAACTCATGGGATCACCGTCAACTCTACCTAGCTCATTTCTTCTCCGTTTTTGGGCAGATCATAGTACTATGGAATCACCATCCCTTTCAAATGAATCACACTTCCAGTACATTATTCTCGATATATACTCTAGGGTGAATCGGCTCATGTCCATGGTTATGCTTAACCTTAAGTATGTGTTTCTCATATGGCCTTTGAGAGATGAAACTTATAATGTCCCACATCGGTTGGAGAGGGGAATGAAGCATGCCTTATAAGGCTGTGGTACCTCTCCCTTGTAAATGTGTTTTCCTAGGGGCATTATCCTTGGGAAAAATAAAACCGTGAGGGGCAGTATCCCAAAGCAGACAATATCTGCAAGTAGGTAGCTAGACTGTTACATTAGTATCAGAGCTAGGACCTAGATTGATGTGCCAGCGAGGACGCTGGGTTCCCTAAGGGCGTGGATTGTAATGTCCCACATCAGTTGAAAAGGAGAACGAAGCCTGCCTTATAAGGGTGTGGATACCTTTCCCTTGTAGACGGGTTCTCCCCTCTATGCTAGGGGGGAGAAACAAATCTGTGAAGGGTGACAGGGCAGTATCACTAGGGACCCAAAGCAAACAATATCTATGATGGAGTAAGAGCTTCCGTTGTGCTACCCTAATAGACGCATTTTGATGGGGGCCGTATCCTTGGGAATAACAAAATCGTGAGGGGCAATATCCCAAAGTAGACAATATCTGCAAGTGGGTAACTAGACTATTAGATAATTGTAATGTCCCACATCGGTTGGAAAGGAGAACGAAGCATGCCTTATAAGAATGTGGATACCTTTTCCTTGTAGACGCATTCTCCCCTCTATGCTAGGGGGGAGGAACAAATGTAACAGTCCAGCATACCTACTTGCAGATATTGTCCGCTTTGGGATACTACCCCTCACGATTTTGTTCTTCCCAGGGATACTGCCCCCAGGAAACGTGTCTACAAGGGAAAGGTATCCACACCCTTATAAGGCATGCTTCGTTCTACTTTCCGACCGATGTGGGACATTACAATAACCTAGCTCTGATACCAAAGTAACAGTCCAGCTTAGCCACTTGTAGATATTGTCCACTTTAGGATACTTCCCCCATGGTTTTGTTCTTCCCAAGGATACTACCCCTAGGAAATGCGTCTACAAGGAAAAGGTATCCACACCCTTATTGATTGACTGGTTTAGTGGGTTATTGGTTGTGAATTCTCAGGTTTTCAGCTTTAGGACTTTAAATTGATTTGACTCTAGAATATCTAGGAATTGATCTGTAATTGAGATATTAAGAATGAATCTAATACTACACTAATAATTGTTGCTGTTAAAGATTAATCAATTCTCTTTCTATGTCAGATAGCTATGGCAGATCCTAGTACAGACAGTACATGGAGACCAAAAGGAAGGTTAAGACACAGAAGCCAAGGGGCATCAAGAAGTAGTAGCATAGTGACCAATGTCGATATGCGGGACATGATGGACTTTATCAGAATGATGGTTGACGCCATGAGAGATCAGGTTACTACTAGTGCCAACATGATGCGACAGCAACAGGAGAACCGTCAGAACAGGGATAATGAAAATAACCAGAACACCAACCCAATGTACCAAGGTGGATGGAATTCCAGAGGGTAGGGCTACCAGTATTCTTAGGCACCTCGGATCCAGTTGCAGTTGAAGGATGGCTAAAGGAGATGGAGAAAATCTTTCGTCTATTGTATAGTAATCATGAACAGAGAGTTACCTATGCGACATATATACTTAAAGGAGAAACAGAATAGTGGTGGACCGGAGCCCAGCAGTTAATGGAGACTAGAGGCATTCCACTCACTTGGGACTCCTTTAAGAGGGTCTTCCTGGACAAGTACTTCCTGGAGAGTGTAAGACAGGCTAAAGAGACAAAATTCCTGCAACTCAGACAAGGGGGCAGACTATTTGAAGAATATTTGGCTAAATTTGAAGAATTAGCCAGATATTCCACATACCTGAGGATGCACTATGATGAAGCCTGGAAGGCAAGCCAATTAGAAGAAGCCTTAGACTTACCGATGAAAACACAAATCACCCCGCTCGAGATAAGGGATTTCGCAGTGCTGGTAAACAAATGTCAAATCCTTAGCAAGAACCAAGAGCAAAAGCAGAATATGAGTCAAAGAACAGGAAGCAGGCAAAAATAGCTAGCTAGAAATTTAAATTTGAAGGGCAAAATGTTTAAGCCACAACCAGGGTCATCCAGCAGTAACAGACGTCCAGAAAGTGCAAATTACCCGAAATGTGGAACAAGGCATCCCAACCAACCTTGCTAGCATCAGACACCGATACAATGTTACAAATGTAGATGTACAGGGCATTATGCAAAGTACTGTCCATCAGGTGGAAGCCAGTAGAGCCCAGGTGGCCAAAGACCACAAGCTCCAGGGAGAGGTAAAATTTATAATTTTCTTTTAATATATTGTTTGATTCAGGTGTTACGCACTCCTTTATATTTGATGCATGCGTGGAAAGAATAAACCTACCTCTACAAACCATGCCTTGTGATCTACACATTTCTACACCGTTAGGAGAGACCACCATATCCTCATAAATATGCCTAAATCGTCCCCTTTCCATCGATGACACCCTATTCATTATGGACCTTGTATGCTTACCTTTGACTAGAATTGACGTCATTCTAGGAATGGATTGGTTATCTAGGAATCGAGTTCTGTTAAATTGTTCTGAAAGGACTATCACTTATTTGGATACCTTGCCTGTACATAAGAGTGACAAAGCGTGTGAGATAAGTGATATTTCCCTAAATCTCTCTCAGGTAGAATTGCAAGAAAGGTTAAACCTAATTCCTATTGTTAGCGACTTTCCATAGGTGTTTCCTTTGGAAGTAAGTAGGTTACCCCTACCTAGAGAGATAGAATTTACAATTAACCTGATTCTGGGTGCAGGCCTAATAGCCATGACCCCATATAGAATGGCCCCAGCAGAATTGAGGGAACTTAAGGTCCAAATAGAAGATCTATTAGAAAAGGGATTCATTAGGCCAAGCGTGTCACCATAGGGAGCTCCTGTCCTATTCGTAAAGAAGAAAGATGGGAGTTTGAGGTTATGCATAGACCATCGACAGTTGAATAAGGTGACCATTAGGAATAAGTACCCATTACCTCAAATAGATTACCTGTTTGACTAGTTGTAGGGTGCAATAGTATTCTTCAAGATAGACTTAAGGTTAGGACACCACCAGATTAGGGTTCAGGAGGAAGATATTCCTAAGATAGCGTTTAGCACTAGGTATGACCACTATGAGTTTCTAGTGATGCCGTTTGGACTGACCACTGCACCCGTTGTCTTTATGGATTACATGAATAGAATTTTTAGACCCTACTTGGACCAATTCATAGTGGTATTCATAGATGACATTTTAGTCTATTCCAAGACTCATGAAGATCATGCACAACTTCTTAGCACGATGCTACAGATATTGGAAGAAAAACAACTGTATGCTAAGTTAGAGAAATGTGAGTTTTGGTTTGAGGAAGTGAAATTTTTATACCATATGGTAAATAGGGAAGGGATTTCAATAGACCTTAAGAAGATTGAAGTAATATTAGATTGAGGTCAACCAAGAACGGTCACCGAAGTTAGGAGTTTTCTAGGTTTGGTAGGTTATTATAGGAAATTCATACAAGGATTTTCTCAAATAGCTTTTCCATTAACTCGGTTGACTCAGAAGGGTGTTAATTTTGAGTAGAGCGAGCAGTGTGAACATAGTTTTGAAACCTTAAAGGAAAAGTTAACCACTGCTCCAGTACTAATAATTCCAAAACCCTTAGAACCCTTTTCAGTGTATACAGATACATCAATGAAAGGCTTAGGATGTGTCTTAATGCAGGATGGGAGAGTGGTTGCTTATGCATCAAGAAAATTGAAACCTGCAGAGGAAAATTATCCTGCCCATGACTTAGAATTAGTTGTCATTGTATTTGACTTGAAGATTTAGAGACATTATTTGTACGGGGCTGTATTTGTGGTTTTTAGTGATCATAAGAGCCTTAGGTACTTGTTTGATTAGAAGGAACTAAATATAAGGTAT
Organism: Senna siamea; assembly: GCA_031216115.1. Lineage (NCBI taxonomy): Eukaryota > Viridiplantae > Streptophyta > Magnoliopsida > Fabales > Fabaceae > Senna > Senna siamea. The sequence goes on along the minus strand of CM062355.1, from coordinate 12,108,887 downwards.
AGAAGGTGGGTAGAGTGTTTGAAAGACTTTAACTTTGAGTTAAAGTACCATGCAGGGAAGGCTAATGTGGTAGCTGATGCATTAAGCCGGAAGTCATTACAATTACCATCTTAATGGTAGATGAAATGAGATTACTTGAGGACTTTAGGAATCTCAGCCTCAATGTAATTTCATTCCCGAAGAGACTAGTAATGAGTGACTTTCTAATAACTTGTGATTTGAGGGACTAAGTTAGGCAAGCCCAACTAGAGGATGAATCTTTAGGGATTTATGCGAATCAGCCTAATTTTGGATTAGCCCCTAATAGAGTGTTGATGTTTAGGAAAAGAATAGTAATCCCAGACCATTAGGAATTGAAGGAAAAAGTGTTAGAAGAGGCTCATCGAAACCACTATACCATCCATCCAGGTATTTCCAAGATGTATAAGGATTTAAAAAGAAACTTTTGGTGGCTAGGTATGCGGAAGGATATCACAAAGTATGTGAATGCTTGTCTGACTTGTCAATAGGTTAAGATAAAGCATCAAAGACTCGCAGGATTACTGAAGCCACTGGAGATACCAGAGAGGAAATAGGATCAAATAACCATAGATTTTGTAGTTGGACTACCTAGAACACCAGCTGGTTATGATTTCATTTGGGTAATAATGGATAGATTAACCAAGTTTGCTCACTTTTTACCTGTCAAAATGAGATACTCCATGGAGAAATTAACCAAAGTATACCTTAGGGAGATCGTGAGATTACACGGGGTACCTTTAAGTATAGTAACAGACCGAGACCTTAGGTTTACTTCGAGATTTTGGCAATCCTTACAGCAAGCATTAGGAACCTAACTTAAGTTTAGCACCGCCTATCATCCTCAGACTGATGGGCAGTCTGAGAGAATAATTCAGACCTTAAAAGACATGTTAAGGGCTTGTGTGCTAGAACAGAAAGGAAGTTGGGATAAATACCTACCTTTGATAGAGTATGCTTACAATAATAGTTATCACTCTACCATCGGTATAGCACCATATGCTGCTTTGTATGGGAGAAGCTGCAAATCACCTTTAAGTTAGGTAAAAATGGGGGAGAGTACACTGTTGGGACCCAATATTGTACAAAAGACTACTGATCAGATCAAAATGATTAGGAAAAAGATGAGGGTCACCCAACAGAGACAGGAAGCCTACGAGAATAGGAGAAGGAGACCATTAGAATTCAATGAGGGAGAGCATGTTTTCCTAAGAGTGTCCCCCACTACAAGTATTGGTAGAAAAATAAAGATAAAGAAATTAAGTCCCAAATTCTTAGGACCATTCTAAATTCTGCAAAGAGTCGGTCGAGTTGCCTATCAAGTTGCTTTACCTCCATACCTATCAAACTTGCATGACATATTCCATGTCTCGCAACTCCGTAAATATGTCCTAGATCCCGCCCATGTATTAGGGAATCAACCCATAATATTAAAGGAAAATTTAACTTATAAATCTATACCTGTCCAAATCCTTGACTTTAAGACTAAGCAACTTCGGAATAAAGTAATCCCTTTAGTGAAGGTACTTTGGTAGGATGTAGCGTCGCAGGATATGACGTGGGAGAAAGAGGACGAGATGAGGCAACGTTATCCAAAGCTATTCACAGGTATAAATTTTGGAGACAAAATTATTTTTTATGAGGGGAGAATGTAATAACCCTGATGCGTGCTGCCAATGCTATCTAGCAACAACACCTAAGGCAGTGAACCTATCGATGCAGCCTAGTGCAATGGTGAGTAAAAAGGTCGTATTCCTCGGGAACGGGAAAGCCCAAAGTTACTACTTGTTCTCTGTTATCTAGCCTAGCAATTAAAATGATTAATTTTTATCTAAACTACCGTCTAACTATCAGCAATAATAAACTAACAGCGACAAGAAATAGAAGAAAATACACGAAGGCAAGAAATGCAAATCCATCAGGGAACCTACACCGGTTGGCAAACACATGAAGGATAATGGATTACTGAATTTAACTAAGTTACCTGTGAGTGAATTCCAATGCAAATTCAAATTCTCTATCGATCTCAATGAATTTCCTAAACTTAAAATCCACAACTGGCTGGTTCTTCCTAATGGCAAATTTTAAATTAGCATTATCTATCCAATTCACCACTATTAAGAGTCGTTACTTCTTAATCCAGCAATTTATTAACCTTAGTTCTAAGCGATAACAAATTGTCCATTACAGTTAGTTTTCCAATTCCAATTATCATCTGTCGATCTCAAAAAGGAATCTAATTAACATTACCACGATGTCTCATAAATAACGCTAACACATACATTCATAATTGTAATGGAGATCACACATTAAATTCAATATCCATGCAAATTTAAACAAAGAATCCAACACAGTTAGGGACCCCAATGAATTTTACAAATCTAGCCACACATATTTACATATAGAACACAATCCAACAGCAAACAACCCATCAGACAGTCAATTATACAGTAGATAAAAACAGTAAAAACTTATGCAATCCTGTATTTTCAATTGTCCAATGGTGTCTCTACCAAAGGGTCACCGAAAAACCAGCGACAAGGGACTAGAAGATTGTCGAGAAAATGCCTAAACAATGAAGTACAAGGCTGCCCAACAAAGCGGGTCGGGTCGGACGGGTGGGACCCAGCTCTCAGTACGACGGATCTGATCCACATCTGCTCCCTTCTGGTCGGCTGGGTGGCGGCGGATGGCTGGGGCAAGCGAGGCGACCTTGCGGATGGTGGAAATGTACGAAATTCCGACGAGAAACACGAACGGGTCGCGCGCCTTCTCTCGCGCCGCGAGCCTCCTCTCGCGCTACGGACGCTGTGAACAGCGCCTCGGACAGCCAAGGTGGTGGAGGACAGTGCGCGAAGCCTCTTCGGTCGTTGGTCGGCCTCCCTCGGTGGCCGTGGTGCATGAGTCACTCCCCTCGCGTGAAAAATTTCTTCCCACTTCCTGTTCACTCCACCTCGCGTGATGGGTATTTTCTCACTTCACTCTTCACTCCACTCTCCTCATTGGGGTTTTTCACGCTTCACTGTTTTCTCCACACTCGCGTGATGGGTATTTTTTTCACGCTTCACTGTTTACTCCACACTCTTCATTGGGTTTTTTCACGCTTTACTGTTTACTCCACTCACGTGATGAGTCTTCCCCCCTTTTTCATGATGGCCCTCTCTTCTTTTTCTTCCTTTTTTTTATTTTATATATAAATATATATATATTTTTTTCTACTGTTCACTTCAGCCTTTTGCACAATGGAGCTCCTCTTGCACGATGTTTGGATTTTCCTTCACTCCAAATTACTTCGTTTCTTGTGAAGACTTGATAAACTGCCTGAAAACAAAAATAAAGCAAACTTAAGTGATTTTAATAACAAAATTACACAAAAAATGCTCACAAAATGGACAATTCACATCAAGAAATTTTGTATAGAATCGGACACATCAAACCCAAAATTTTAAAATAAATTAATTGGGTAAATTAAATTTTGATTCTGTTAAAATTGAATTTGGCATAATTTTTTAAGTCTGCGATTGAAATTTGGGAATTTTTCGGAGTTAAATCTGATCTGACGAAGAAAAACTCGAGCCAGCATCAAGGAATTAGTAGATAAATTGAAAGGCTTTAAATCCTTAAAAGGAGTCCGAATTCCTTCTATGTGGGCTCGTATTCTTGCCCAGATTGGAGAAGGCATCCAGAATTTACCCTGGGTAAAGTGGATAAAAACCAAAATGCCCCTGAAGGCCTTAAAATTTCAACACTTCACTTTTTCCTCCCATTTTCCCTTTTCTCTCTCTCTCCTCCCTACCTTTTCTCTCCCTTCTCTTCTCCCATTTTGTGTCACCGTGCATAGCCGAAACCACCGCCCTGTGCCATGACTGGACCCAGCCACCGGTGCAGCTTGATGCCCCTGACCTCCAGCCACCATCCTTGACTGCCGACAGATGCCGCAGTGACTGAAAATAACTCGCTTTCTCCTCCATCATGATTTTCCTTCTTTGCCACGATCTTCATAGTCCGACACCGTTCGGCTATACCACCACCACTGTTAGGTAGCCTAAGTTGTTAGCTTCCTTCAATAGCTTCCAGTCAGTGGAACGCTGCCACCACGAGCCCGAAATAGGGGAAACACTGTCTGCCATGCGTCAACCTTTGTTGCCAAAAAATGTTATCCAAATGGCCGAGTTTTGCCAAACGGACACCAGATCTGCCATCCTCGAGTTACGGGTTACGTTTTGGTGTAACTTTTGACCCTAGCTGCCGTCTGCCACCGTGCTCCATCGTGCACCATCGCCAGAGTTGCCAAAAAGTGGTTAGAATTAGATTTCCAGCTTCTGGAATTCCCGGTACAATTTAAAATTTCCCAATTTGATGTTTTCATATTGAAATTAATCTTAAAAATGTTTAAGGACTAGATCAGCCTAGGAATTTAATAAATTGATGTAGGAAAGCTTAATTGAAAGAGAAACCACCTAAGAATTTAATTAATTTTCCTAGGGAACTAATTGGGATCGATTATTGAGGAAAAGAGAAACCCCAAATTGATTAAGAGAAAACGGTGCAAGGTAAAGTGATTTATGCTCCCCTGAATTTTGACTAATATTATAAATGCCTATTTTAGAATACTTTTACACAATTTTACCTAATATCTTTTGTCTATTTTATATGTATTTTGTGTGTTTTTATTCTAAAAATCACCTAAGTTTGTATCATTTTCATTTTTAGGCATTTTGTCAAGTTATCATAAGGAAACGGAGCAATTTTGAGCTTGAACAGCCTTTAGAGCACCTAAAATAGGCCATTTGGGCCACTTTTCCTTATTGGGCCGAGCCAATGTCCTTAATAGGCCTGGATTGTGGGTGAACCAACCTTGGAGAGAAAGAGACCGCATGAAAAAAGGGAGAAAAAAAGGCTTGGAACAGTGAAAAAAATGCAGACTCGTGTTCATCGCTTCATTGGAAGGAGACCGAGACGTTAAGCAGGAGAAGGAGAGCGAGGGAGGTTTTGGGCTAAACTTCACGGCGGTGCAACTTCGCTTTGGTAACAAGGGATGATAGGTGGGATACCACTCCGTGCATAGCCTCCGAAAAGCAATAAACCCATAATAGACCAACGCGACCGGAGAAGGAGACTGATCCACATCGTGACTTCTACGTGGCATTTTCTGTCTGATCCATTGTCCATCATCATCCGTCCAACCTTAAGCAACTCATCTGTGGGCACTCATCCATCTACTGGTGGCCCATTGGCAATTTTTCAGTGGATACATGAGAACCTGAGAGAGAGATCTGTGAGGGAGAAGATATGACCTGTTTCATGCAACCAGAGCATATTCGTTGTGTTAAAGGTCAGAAATGGAGAGGTGATCTTTTGCTTGCCATCCATCATTCGTTAGCTACTATCCGCCATTGTTTGAGGGGTGAAATTGGTCGGGTACCTGCTAACCTGTGACCGGACCCATTTGCAACCTATGGAGCTTTCTGGACAAATTTGAAATTAATTTTTTTGGTCCTGTTTTGGTAGCTTTCTGGAAACTATTTTGTACTGTTCTATCTAATGTTTGAGAGAAGAGGGACTTATATGTTTTTTACTCTGTTATTTCTCTGAATTGTGGATTTTTTGGACTGTTGGACTATGATTATGTGTGGCTAAACTTGTAAAACATATTGGGGTTCTAAACTATGTTGGTACTTTGAGTTTAATTTGCATGGATAATTGAATATTGGCTTTGTGATCTCTGTTACTTTTATGAATGAATGCTCATGTTTTCATTGACAAGAAATTGTAATGAAATTTATTTTAGTAATTAACATATTTTAATTGAAATTGGATACCTAAATGTAACTGACAATTTGTTATCACTTAGAACTAAGGTTAATAAATTGTTGGATTAAGAAGTAATGACTCTTCATAGTAGTGAATTAGATCGATAATGCTGATCCAAAATCAACCATTAGGCAAAACCAGCCAGTGGTAGGTTTGTAGGTCTAAGAAATTCATCAAGACCGATAGAGAATTTAAATTTAAATTAGAATTCACTCACAGATAGCATAATCAAATTCAGTAATCCATCACCTTTTGTGTGTTTACCAACTAGTGTAGGTCCCCATCAGGTTTACTTTTTTTGTCTTGATTGATTCCTCTTCTTGGTAATTATTGCTGACTAGTTATTATTGCATTTAACTTAGTTATTAGTTTAATTAGAACACAATCACTTTGAATCATCGACTAGATAACAGAAAACAAGCAATAACTCTGGGCTTTCCCATTCTTGTGGGATAGGACCTTGATACTCACCATTGCACTATATTGCATTGATTGGTTCATTGCCTTAGGTGTAGTTGCATTGGTAGCAACACATCATAAATCAATACACATTACCCAATAGTAGTTAAAAACACATAAAATGTAAGTTTTAAACCCCAAATTTAACTACAAACATTTTAAATCACATTTATCAAATTTTTTTTTACATATTTCTAAAAATGAGGTTTATGATGAATTGCTACCTTGATTCCTTGCAAATGTATGTGTAAGATGTGTTTATAAGGCTTTCCCCTTGTTGTGGAACCAATTTCCAGCTTGAAATTTACCCTTTCCTTTAGCAAAACCTCTCCTCTTTTACCTTAATCTCCCTTCTCTCTCTTTACTCGCCCCTTCTACTTCTCTCTCTAAAATGCTGATGGGTGAAAGTGTGTGGGGGTTTAGGGTGCAGCTAGGGTTTCATGATAAGTTTGGGAAATTGCTCCTTGTTCTTTGAGTTACTCTACACATTTTGTCTCAACACATTTTTCCTTTTTACTTGGGTCCCTAGCCACCTCTTGCTAACCTTCATGTATTCTTTTCAATTTAATCCCTAGGCTAATGTAACTATATGAAATTAATGCAACATACACAAGCATTAAGCTTAATTTAACAATTAACAAACATCTCTTTAAGCACATTTGAGGCGGATGTTACATTTCTCCTATAACATCCACTTCTAGTACTTTGAGATTTATTATAACATTATTGTTATCATTGATTGGATATGTAGATGTTATTATTTGTGTAATGATAAGGATGGTTTATAAAAGGGATAGAATGGACATTTTCATCAAGATGGAACCACATAAAAAGGGAAAAATTGAAATTTTCTAAAGAAGGGCAAAATTATAATTTTACTATAAAGGAGAAAATAAATTTTATTTTCTTATTTCATGGAATTACATTAAGGACTTTTATCATTTTACCTTTAAGGGAGAAGAAGAATTTAGTGTGAAGTGATTATGTCCGCTTTGATGGCAAAATGGTAATTTTCCTTAAAAAGGGCAAAGTTGTAATTTTACCCTAAGGGTATATTAGTAATTTTTCATAAGATAGAAAATTTAATTTTTACCTAAATACTTCATAGAAATAGAATTATAAAGTCTTTAACCTTTTATTTTAAAGAGGAGAAAGAATAAGGGTAAATATAATAGTATTGGCATAAAGGGCAAACTGGTAATTTTTCCAAAGTAGGATAAATTAGTAATTTCAAAAAAAAAAAGTCTTATGAAACTTTATTTAAGGAATTTTTGCCCATTAAACTTGAAAAAGGTGAAAAATAGGGTTAAATTGACCATTTGGACATAAGGGTAAAATAGTAATTTCTCAAAAAGATGAAGGGCAAATATGGAATTTTGAAAATTATAAGGGCAGAATTGTCCTAGCCTATAGAAGTTTCACAAAATTACAATTCTAAGGAGAGTGGATGCCATTCTTGAAAAAGAGCAGTAGTAAGGGTAAATTGGTCATTTTACACCAAGGGTATTTTGGTAATTTCACATAAACCCTATTTTAAGTCATCTTTTACCTTGAGAAGAGAAAGAAGTCATACAAGAGGGAAGAAGATAGGGTTGGCCAAAAAATTTTCAAGTTTGGAGAAACAGGATTACAAGGCAAACTAACTAGGAAATTTCATATTTCTTGCATTTTCAAGGTAACTAAACATGCCTAAACCCTTATTTTCTTGTTTTATGGTTTGATTAAAGTGTTCTTAAACTTGCAAGAAGGTTAGGGTTTTCTCTCTCTACATTCTTATGGAAGATTTTCTTGAATGGGTTTTGTATATGTTCAAATCTTGTTGTGATTATGAATATGGACATGTTGAAATGCTTGAAAACATAAGAAATTGCAATTTCTCATGATTGGAACCTAACTCTTGAAAAACCTTAATTTTTGACATGGCTAAAATGGTGTGGAAAAGAGTGAGAAAATGGTGACTTTGCTTGAGATCTACTTGAATATCAATGTCTTGTAAGCAAAATGGTGAGATATCTTCATTTTGTTGCTTTTCTCTCTTTGGCCGAGTGCTTGCCTCTATGATGGTATAGAAATGTGTTTGAAAAGTGTCTAAAAGTGGTGGAAGAACTTGTTATGATTTGGTAGGAGAGAAAATTATGTTAGGTTAATGTTTTTGCACTTTTCCCATTTTCTAACTTCACCATTAACCATGAAAGTGTATCTTACCCTTCTTGGCCAAGAGCATCCATGAAAATGGTGTTGAAATCCACTTGAAAAATGATTAGAAAAACTTATATGTTTGGTCATAAGAAAGGAGGAGAGAGAAATTATGGTATTTTCATTTTTTGGCAAATGTATCATTTTAAAATTTTACCATTTCACCTTGAAAGTGTGCTTAAAAATGTGAAGTTGTGAGATTATGTGCATTGTCATATGTGGCATGAAAAATGAGCTAGAAAAGGGTGGAAAAGAAAGGCTAAATGTACACTTGCCCATTTTGAGGTGTGAGAAAGTGTTATGCATTATTATGGAAAATGTTGCCATAATGTCTAAATGGTAAAAAGAATGCTAGAAATGAATCAAATAGTTTGGAAATGCCAAGCTTTCATATTTTTCTTGCCTTGGCCAAATGCTATATACCTTTTTCCCTTGAATGGATAAATTTATGTGTTAATGGAAAGTAGCCTAAGGTGCATTTTAAAATGGCCTATGCTAAGTGAAATGGGAAAAAATGATGAAATGATTAGAAGTGAATGATAAATTGCATGCATTATGCCATTGATGAGAACTTGTTCAAAGTTATATGAATGTGATTGAATGGCTTGAGATGCTCCTTGCAATTGTGAGAGAAAAGGCATTAAAAGTCACCAATAAAGGGTGGCGAATGGCACTTTTAAATCCCCCTTGAGGTGAATACATAAAGGTTATGAATGTTATCCTAGGGTAAGAGCACGACACTATTATATCTTCCCCTAGAGATCCATGAAAAGGCAATGGATGTTACCTGAAGGAAAGGACCACATAATTCTTTATATCCTCTTAAAGGTCACTAATAAAGGATGGAGTATGACACTATTAGATCCCCCTTGAGGTGTATGTAATGGCATCATATAATACCCTAGTGGTGGGACTCCATGGCACTATAATGAGTTACCTTAGTGGTAATAAGTTGATTGCATTAAATGATACCCTAGTGGTGGGACTCCATGGTACTATAATGAGTTACCCTAGTGGTCAAGCAAGAATGATACCAAAAGATGGCTCTAAGAAGAGTATGATGTTGTGGTAGTTTCTAAACATGAATGTGTATAAATGTGAGTTGTTGATGTATGTGGAATGTTAATATTTTACCATATATTTCTTTAATGACATAACATGTTGCATATCTCATATTCATAGATGCATACACACATGTTTCAAATATAGCATGCCCATAGACTTGAATGAAAAGGGTTTAGAAAAGTATAGAATGTAGAAATGTTTTCTATATTCATACAATGGTACATATCAGTTATTTGAAAAAAAATAGTTTGTTTAGCTACTGGGAAATTATATCTCATTATTGTATTGGTATGTATCTGATGCCTAGGTATTGCCTTATTATGGAGATTGAAGTGGCCATAGTAGAAGTTCCTTTCTTAGGGACTTTTACTATATTAAAGGATATCAACATTATGTCTATAATATAACTCCCCTATGAGTAATCTACAGACCTAGATAGCATATTTGGATATGTACTTGAAGCCCTTTAATTTTGGTCCTAATTCTATATGTTCTTTTTGGGTTAGAATTAAGACTCATATTTTTTGGATGTATATAAAGGGGAGAAGGGCACGTACTTGAGATATGATATAAGAAGGACCTGTCCATCAACAGTATTTTGTAAAAGGAGTTTCAGTGACAGGCTTGTTGTCTCCTTACTCTTTATGAATGGGTACTTCATATATCTTGGAATATATATCAAACAGTTTATATATATGATATGACAAGATTTTATGAATTCTGCTATGATGTATGAAATTTTATTTCCACTATGCTGAAGTATGTTCACCTAAGAAAAAGAACCCAAACCTAATCAAATACTAATCAATGATAGATTTAAATGCTCAAGCAGATTAATGAGACAAAAAGGTAAAGAATAATGTAACCACTTATCTTATTTTATTGTATGACATTGTTAAGCTAAGATAAGAGGTGTTGCATTTCCTTTCTTAAAAATAATTTCATCCTCGAAATTAGAACATACCTATTCGAATAATTCAGGGTAAGACTTCCTCATGTCCTCTTCCTTCTCCCATGTCGCCTCTTATGGAGATGACTGATCCCATAAAACCTTAACCAAAGGAATGACCTTATTCCTCAATTGCTTTGCCTCATTCTTGATGATTCTCAATGGTTTTAGATGATAAGTCAAATTTTCTTTTAATTGTACTGTACTAGCACCAAGAATGTGGGATAGGTCATGGTTATATTTTCAAAGTTATGAGACATGGAAAACATCATGGAGATTCGATAAGAACAGAGGTAAGGCTATTTGGTATGCTGATTGACCAACCTTACTTAGGATTTGGAATGGCCCAATAAATCTTGGATTCAATTTTTTGAACTTAATGGCCCTACCAATGCCAGTAAACGATGATACCCTGAGGAAAACATGATTCCCTTCATTGAATTCCAATGGTCTCCTTTTTCTGTCAGCGTACTTCTTTTATCTATCTTATGCCCTAGCCATCTTATCCCTAATTATTCTGATTTGGTCTGTGGTCTGCTAAACCAACTATGGTCCTAATAACTGTCTTTTCCCTACCTCATACCCACACAGAGGTGATCTACACTTTCTCCTATACAAGGATTTATAAGGTGCCATCGCTATGCTAGAATGGAAACTCTTATTGTATGAGAATTCTATCAATGATAGGCTTTAGTCCCAATTCCCCTTATGCTCTAAGGCACATGATCGAAGCATATACTTTAAGGTTTAAATGGTTCTCTCGGTTTGTCTATCTGTTTGAGGATGTAAGCGGTACTTAAGCTTAACTTAGTACCAAATGCTTCTTGAAAGGCTCTCCAGAATCTATATGTAAATCTAGGGTCTCTATTTGAGACAATGCTAGTAGGGATTCCATGGAGTCTCATTATCTCCTAGATAGATATACAAACGAGCTAATCTGTCCAAGGATAAATTAATCTTAATGGGTAAGAAATGTGTAGACTTAGTTAATCGGTCCATTATCACCCAAATAGCATCATTTCCAAACTGAGTCCTGGGTAATCCCACTACAAAGTCTGCCTAGTCACCAGAATCTTCCTTTCAAATCTTGGTACATCTTGGTAGCACCAGGGTGAACAGTATATTTGCTCCTATAGGCTTTCTCTAAGATTCTCTCCCTCAAATCCCCTAAACTTGGGACACAAATCCTATTCTAGAAGGTCATTAACCCATCTGTCTCCTTCTAGAATTCTTTTAAGTCCTTTAGGGACTTTAAGAATTCATCCTCCTGTTAGGCCTTTAGGATCTGAGTCCTAAGGTTTCTCTCAATCCGCAACTCACTTAAACTTATTCTATCTAGTAGCATCAATGCGGATAAGCTCAAATTCCTAAAATTTTCTATCAGACTCATCTCACTCACCATCATTTAAACTATGTGGAGGGATTTCCTACTCAGGGCATCCACCATAACATTGGCCATGTTTGGATGGTATTTCAACTCAAAATCATAATCCTTGATGAACTCCATCCATCTCCTCTGTCTTATGTTTAACTCCTTCTTATCAAAGAGGTACTTGAGACTTTTTTGGTTACTAAATACCTCAAACCTAGACCCATAAAAGTAATGCTTCCAAATTTTCAAGGCAAACACTATGGTTGCTAACTCTAGGTCATGAGTAAGGTAATTATTCTCTTGGGGCCTTAATTATTTAGAAACATAGGCCACTACTTTCCCTCTTTGCATCAAGAAACACCCTAGACTTTTCTTGGATGCGTTGCAGTATAGCTCAAATCTTTCTAAAGGATTTGGGATAACTAGCACAAGTGTAGTGGTTAGTCTCTCCATCAGGGTTTGGAAGCTATGTTCACATTCAGAATTCCATTTAAATGGAGAATCCTTCCGAGTCCACTTAGTTATTGGCATCGTTATCTGCAAAAACCATTGGATAAACCTTCGATAGTAACCTACTAATCTAAGAAAACTACAGATTTCAGTCACTGTTGTAGGTCTCTCCCATTAAACCACCACTTTAGTCTTATTGGGATCTACTGCTACCCCATCCTTGGTGATTACATGCCCTAGAAATCTCACCTCCTCTAACCAAACTCACATTTCTCATGCTTTGCATACAACTATTTCTCCCTTAGCACCTACAACACAATCTTAAGGTGTTGTTCATGCTCTTCCTTATTTTTAGAATACACAAGAATATCATTGATGAACACTACCACAAATTAATCAAGGTCGAGTCTAAAGATGCAATTCATGTAATCCATGAAAATAGCTAGAGCATTGTTCAGTCCAAATGACATCACAAGGAATTCATAATGCCCATACCTAGTCCTAAAAGTGGTTGTAAGTATATCTTCACTTCTCACTTTGATCTGATGGTACCCTGACCTCAAATCGATCTTCGTAAACACATTTTCTCCTTTTAATTGATCTAAAAGATCATCAATCCTAGGGAAGGGATACTTATTTTTCACGGTCACTTTGTTTAATTGCTTATAATCTATACACATTCTCATACTTCCATTCTTTTTCTTCACAAATAACACTGGTGCTCCCCATGATGAAGCACTGGGTCTAACAAATTGCTTCTCTAGAAGGTCTTCTATTTGAACCTTCAACTCACTTAATTCTAAGGGAGACATCCTATAAGGTGCTATAGAGATCAGTCCCACCCTGGGAACTAACTCTATTGAGAACTCTACTTCTCTTTCTAGTGGAATACTAAAGATCTCCTCGGGAAAGACATCAAGGAACTCTTTAACTATAGGGACACTATCAATCTTATGCTGTCTCTCAACCTCAGAAGAACACAGGAAGTACAATCTTTGAATCTTTTGTAACACCCCATATTCTCTTGATTAGTTTTAAATTAATGTTCCCTTAAGTAATTGGATGAGTTTGCTATAAAGTATTATGAATTTGCTTGTGTAACTTAGTGTAGAATAAATAAGAACACTTTCTTCCTTGTGGTAACCAAATTATAATGTGAGTAGAGGAAAAACAAATGAAGTGCTTGAGGTGCTTACATAAAATTGAGTTGCTTACATAAAATTGAGGTGCTTAAATTCTTTCCTTTATTCCTTTTTGATTCAACTGAATAGGTATCCCATGGATTAGATTAAATTATATAAACCTATAGAAATAGTAAAGGAGAAGAAAGGAAGGTGATACACATATATAATTTAAGTGAAATGATTTCCCTTGACTAGTAAGGAATAATAAAAGGAAGGAAAAAGGAGACGTGTGATGTTAGTTTCTTCTTCCTTCCCTTGCGTTATTTTCAATGTGACCAAGAATGGAAATTAAGGTGCTTGAAGTATACCTTTCTCTTTCTTCTTTTCCTAACCCAATAGCTACATGAGAGATTGATTTAAAAACTTATATACATGCAGTAATTGAGGAGAGTAGCTTCACATCTATATAATATAAAAATCCATTTGGTTATATCAAGGAATGATAGGAAAAGATGTGCAGCACTTCACTCTTAATTCATTTTGCATTGTTAGCTAACTAGATAACATACAAGAGAGAGATTGCATTAAATACAAAAAATATACATGCATATAGCAAGAACCATTGGGAATGGAACTGTACGTTTGGTGAGGAGATGGAAGAGAGAAGGAAGAGATGTGTAATACAAGTTTTCTTTCCATTCCCTTGTGTTACCTTCAACGTGCTCGAGAATGGAGATTAAAGTGTTCCTTGCATGACCATATAGCCTTCTGTGAAGTGGAGTGTGTAGCTGGCTTGACTTCCCTCCTTCCCTTCCTTGCTGTGACCGAGTTGCTAATTCAAGAATGCAACGTAAGTAAATGGTACTTAAGTACATGTGTGGCCTTAAATAATGACAATTAAGAATGGAAAAAAAAAGAATGCAACATGCCATTTTAACCGAATAGAAAAGATACAAGAAAGAGATTGAAGTGAAGGGGGCACATACAAGGTAATAGCATTTGGCAAAAAGGAGAGAGAGCAGCGTGAGTATTAAACAAACACAAAAGCTTTTGTGAGAGGAGAAAGAGCTAGCCAAGAGGGAGGGAAGCAAGGAGCAAAGAGGAATCCAAGATAACTCCATTTTAGTTCATCCTTGAGGTAGTTTAGTAATTATATGGTTTTTGTTTCATGATTTACGACATACTCATCATGCTTTCAAGTTTCCATGGAACTTTAACCTTCTTCTCTACATTCTTTAAATTATAAATTTCTTTTGGTTATGCTTATATGGTAATTTGGTTATGTTTGTTAATGTGAGAAGGTGGATATTGTCAATTCCACGCAAGAATGATTATTAGGAAAAATTAGCATGCATAATGAAAACTCTAGCATCAGAAAAGTGTTGTAATTTTGCATTCATGTATAGCTAAGGAAATTTTTAGGTTATAGACACGTAAAGGAGGTATGCTAGTTAGAATTTGGTTTTAAACTATGGTATTATCCTTGTTGGCATACCAAAACCAAGAAGGCCTTTGTAAAGTAGGGAAATGTTGCTAAATATTGTGTAAGATGGATGGCCACTTGGTTTTAGCTAAGAAAAGGAGAGAAAATATGGGAAATTGATGTATAGTGATTGGTTTACCTTGTTGCACATAATAAAGGTCCATATTATATTAAAATGTAAGGGTGAGAAATATGTGTAATAAAAAATCTAGTATGTAAAATTGAGTCATGAAAGTAAGTAGAAGAAATTGCCAATGACATGATTACATAATTTGAATGTGTGAGAAGGTACATAGAAATTTTAATGCATGGTATCATTAAGCTTAAATCATAGAAAGAAGGTAAAAATGTGAAAATTTAACATGAAAAACCCTAGATTTTGTTTCTCTCCCCTGGTGGCCGAATGCAATCCCTTATGTTATTTATGATAGCCAAATTACTATGATATTTGTAAATGAATTATTTCATAAAGGTGGCCAAGTGTCCACATTTCTTGAAGTGTGACCGAAGGTGCTTCACACTTGTGACCTAGTGTTCACAATTATTTCATAAAAGTAGCCAAGTGTCCATATTTCTTGAAGTGTGACCGAAGGTGCTTCACACTTATGACCGAGTGTTCATAATTATTTCATAAAGGTGGCCAAGTGTCCACATTTCTTGAAGTGTGACCGAAGATGCTTCACACTTGTGATCTAGTGTTCACAATTATTTCATAAAGGTGGTCAAGTTTCCATATTTCTTGAAGTGTGATCGAAGGTGCTTCACACTTGTGACCTAGTGTTCTCAATTATTTCATAATGGTGGCCAATAGTCCATATGTCTTAAAGTGTGACTGAAGGTGCTTCACACTCGTGACCTAGTGTTCACAATTATTTTATAAAGGTGGCCATGAGTCCACAATGTGACCAAGTGTTTACAATTCTAATAAAGATGGCCAAGTATCCACATTCTTGAAGTGTGATCGAAGGTGCTTTAAACTTTGAGGCAAGGTAAGTTTTAAGAATGAGGATATATAGATGAACATTAGCTATTTTAATGATTACATGTATGCTTTTGCTGTAATTATGATGTATGAGAACGACATTCCAAATAATCATGCAATACTTGTCAATCTGTACATGTGAATGAGACTATGTTTTAAATGACTGGGATGTAGATGAAAATGTGTTCTGTGCTTTCACACTAGTATATATTAGTGGACTTTTAAAATGATGAATTGTTAAGCTACTAGGAAACTTGTTTGTTCATATATATGCTCATATGTATCAGATTCAGATGTTTAACAATTTCAGGGAAGGATGGAAGTAGCATTAGAGGAAGTCCTTTTGTTAAAAGCATTTTTGTAGTCCTTCATTTTGGGTCCTGATTCTATATATTATTTTTTGGATTAGAATTAGGATTGTTATTTTTGGCTATATACAGTAAAGGAAAAAGGGAAATTACTAGGGAAAGGATATGTGAAGAACCTGTTCATCCCTAATATTTTGTAAAAAGGAGTTTGAGTGACAGGCTTGTTGTCTCCTGATTCCTTATGGATGGGTACTTCTTATATCCTAGTATATGTTCACAGAAGGATGTAACAGACAGTTATGTAATATGAAAGTTTTATAAATTCCGTTGTGGTGTATGAAATTTTAATTCCGTTGTGCATAAAGTATGTTTACCTAAGCAAAAGAACCCAGACCTAATCATATATTACATTACTAATGGATTAAATGCTCATGTAGACTAATAAGATAAAAAGGTAAAGAATAATGTACCGAACTTATCTGTTTACATAAGAGGAGTTGTAATACTAGATAAAGGCGTTACATCTTTTCCTTTGTACCCCTTGATATTGTCCATAAAAGTCACAGACTTCTTAAAATGATTTAAAACTACCTTATTAAAAGATAACCAATCCATTCCTAAGATAACATCTAAATCTACCAAAGGCAAAAAGATAAGGTTAACAACAAAAGGCTTATTTTCAACAATAATAGGATTAGTTTAGGCAAGTTAAAGAAGTCAAAATATATTTCCTAGCCGCAGTAGAAATGGATAGATCATATGGTAATTTGGTTATAGTTAAACTCAATCTTTCCACACATTCATGGGAAATGAAGGAATGAGTGGCGCCAGAATCAAATAGTACAATTAAGGAAGCATCATTTATAAAACACTGACCTTTAATAGAATCATTAGATTGGTCTACCTCTTTGCCTTTGAAGGTGTAGACTCTCCCTCTAGTCAGAGGCTTAAGGGCCTTAGCTAGTTTCTTCCACAGCGGGCATTCTCTACTAAATTGTCTCAGCTTACCACACTTGTAACAGACATTTTGTCCAAGCAGACAAGGCTTAATCCCATGATTCTTCCCACAATTAGGGCAATTACCTGAAGTAGTTTGCCCACCTATGGGCTTCTTTCTAGGCTGGCTCTTTTTTCCCTTAGTAAAATCATGTGGTGACTTCCTGTTAAGGGGATTGAACTCCTTCTTCCCCTTAGTAGCCTCCGTTAGGCTCCTTGCTACTATGCGGCACTTATTTGCTAACAGGGAATAGTTCATTATCTCAATCGGAGCCACAACCTTCTTCAATTCTGGATTCAGCCTGGCCTGTAAGTGTATGGCCTTCCATGCTTCATCCTGCCTCAGCTGTAGATCGGAGGAAAACTTAGAGAGCTCCTCAAACTTTGCCAGGTATTCATCAAAGGACATATTACATGCCTTATCTTCATAAACTCCACTTCCTTATCATTCCTTATGTTCTGGGGGAAGTATGATGTGCTACCAATGAACTATATGTAGCCACACCTTAAGGCAGTACACCTGTTAATATAGTCTAGTGCAAAGGTGAGTATCAAGGTCGTATCCCACAGGAACGGAAAAGCCTAGAGTTACTACTTACTCATTGTTATCTAGCCTAAGAAGAATGGTGATTCAATTAAACTAAGTCTAACTACTACTATTTTGGCTATGGAGAAAAGGTGAGGCAAGTATTAAGATAGTGAATTATCAAGTTTCCAAAAAAGCAAACCCATTGGGGTTTTAGACTAGATGATATGTAAACAAAAGATAATGAATTATGAAATTGATTATACTACCTGTGTAAAACAAATCTAGATTTTTGGTTGGTTTCAATGCATTCCTAAAACCTATACTTTCCATTGGCTATTTGTATCCAATGGTGAAGTTTATATCAGCATTAATTCTTATTAGGAGTTACTCATAATCCAACAGTCGTCAACCTCATAGTCTGAGCAAAGATTAACTTTTCTCTCTATTTAGTTTTCCAATTCCAAACATCATCGATTAGAGTATTTGAGAGGAATCTAGATAGTTTTCCTTACGATGTCTCGTAATAAAAACTTGATTAATCTTTAATTAGAGGAAGATCACACAACTTAATTTTTAACTTAATCATGTTCAAATCAAAACATCAACATAGTTTAAGAACCCTAATTGGGTTCTTCCAATCTAGCCATTCATGTTCATGAATAAAACAACAGGAATTATAACAAGGGAACAAGAACAAAATGGAAACAAAAACATCCTCATCTGTCGAGTTTTGGATGACTAGTTAGATTCTGAACTCCTTTCTTGATTATGCTTCTAGTTACCTCTTGATGCTTCCCAATCTCTTCCTTCAACTCTTGATTGACTCTCCATGGCTTGTGACCTTTGTGAAGAGGCAAAGGAATTGAAGTATTATGCTCCAAAGATTAGCAAGGATTGTCACACTCCAAGCTACTCCAAGTACTCTCAGTTTCCCTCTCTTGAATGCCTTCAAGTGATGCCTTTCTCTCCTTGCGCCTTTTCCTATTTATAGGAAAGGGAGACGCCTCTCTAGGCTTTCACATGGCCGTGTGGTAGCCTAGAAAGTAGCATGGCCGTGTGGTAGCCCAAGTGGGGAGCATGGCCATGTCCCAAAAGAAATCCCTCCATAGTGTGATTTTGGTTGTTTCTTGGTTAGAGATTGTTGCTCTAGCCATGTAGGAAGGTGCGTAAGATGTCTTTGGCATGTGGAGAGGTGTGTTCTAGAAGTTTTAAGGTAGCATGGGCGTCTGGTAGGGTGTGTTCTAGAAGACTTCATGTGTGGCCATGCTAAAAGGTGCATTTTGAGGTGCTTTGAGCCTTTAGACACTTGGTTTTGGTCCATTTTGCTTTAAAACTACTTTATACCTAGGAAAAGCTTTGATAACATGAAAACAAGTGGAAAAATTGGCAATTATACATAAAAAACATAAAATATACCCCTAAAGTGAGTGGAATTTAGTACATAAATATGTAGAATTATTTGCTTATCAAAGTACTTCTCTAGGAATACCTCTTTAAAGGAATCCCAAGTGACTTGGACTCTTTGAGCCTCTATCAACTGTTTGGCCCCCTTTTCACTAGTGCTCGACCTCCCTACCAGCATGTAGGTGGAGAACTGCACTTTTTGGGCCTCTATATTCCCCAGGCTGCAAATAGTCCCTTATAGGTCTTATCCCTCACTGGTTCTCCCTCAGGGTTAGGGTTTCTATCTACATTCCTATCCT
The DNA here is from genome assembly GCA_031216115.1 of Senna siamea. Classification (NCBI taxonomy): domain Eukaryota; kingdom Viridiplantae; phylum Streptophyta; class Magnoliopsida; order Fabales; family Fabaceae; genus Senna; species Senna siamea. The sequence goes on along the minus strand of CM062355.1, from coordinate 12,089,439 downwards.
CCTGCATTTTTCTTAGTACTTCACTAGTGGTAACTACCTGTTTGTGGCAACAGCAGCCTGTTGGGTGGTGTAATAACCCGATTCTTCTAAATAAATTAAATTGGGTAAAATAAATTTAAATTTTGTTGGAATTGAATTAAGCATATTTTTCTGAGCTTGCGGTTAAAATTTGAGAATTTTTCAGAATAAAAATCTTATTTGACAGAGAAAATTTGATCTGGCTTCAAGAATTTAGTAGATATTTTGGAAGGCTTAAAATCCTCAAAAGATTTCCAAATCCCTTCCATATGGGCTTATATTCTTGCCTAGATCGAAGAATGCATTCGAAATTTATCCCAGGTAAATCGAGAAAAAGACCAAAATGCCCTTATAGGCCACAAAATGACAAAACCCCATTATTTTCTCTTAATTTTCCTTTCCTCTCTTTCTCTCCTTTGCATAATTTCTCTCTCTTCCCTCTCACCTTCGTGCACCACCCTCCACCACTGAAATTGTCATGTTGCACCACGACCAAACCCTATTACCTGTGTAGCTCATCGCCGCTAACCTCCAGCTGTCATTCCCAACCGTCGATGGCCACCACAGCGGCCGAAAACAACCGTGTTTCCCTCCGTTGTGATTTTAAAGGCCAACTTCGATCTCCGTCGTCTAACCACACCGCTGCCACCATTAGCTAGTTCAAGCTGCCAACTTCCTCCACCAACTGCCAGCCGGTGAAGAGGTGCCGCCACACGTCCTGAATGGAGGAAAAATAGTTTGGACCACCGCTTCCTTTTTTGCCAGAAAACCATAGTTAATCCATCGTGTTTCATCGAATCAAACTCGGATCCTGCATCTTTGAGTTACGGGCTACATTTTGAAGCAATTTTTGACCCCAGCCATCGTTCGTCGCCATACGCCGCCGTCCTCCATCGTGCACCATTACCAGAGTTGCTGGAAAGTAGTAGGAATCAAATTTTGAGCTTCCAAAACTTTCGGTACAATTTAAAATACCCCAATTTGATGTTTTTCTGTATATTTTGTTTTTGAATGTGCCTTAATGATTAGAAAGAAGTGTAAATTAAGCATTTAATTGTGGGAAAGTAAAAATTGAAAGAAAACTCGCATAAGATTTGAATTATTTTATCAAGAAACTAATTGTGAGAACAAACTCCTGAAACTTTCGATCTCTCCATTTGGCTAGGAGCATGCCAGGCAATTTATGCTGAAAAAGGGCCTGGCAATGTACCAAGAAGAAGAGGGAGATTTAGTCAAAGAGAAAGGAAGCAAGGTGTAAAAGGAGATCAAAGGAAGGGCCAAGATCACTTCCTTCTAGTCATCCTTGAGGTAGGTTAACAATTTAAGACTTTGTTCCATGCTTTAATTTATGTAACCATCATGTTTTATTAGCTTTCTATGGAACAAAATTGTCTCCCTACATTCTTGACAATCTGTATGTATGTTGGCTAAGCATGTGTGGTTAGTTGAAATGTTGGTGGCTGAGATGGCATACATATTGTGTTGGAAAAGAATTAGGATTAGATGGTGTTAAATTCATGACGACCATAAAGGAGAGAAACCTTACCATTTAAGGATGTTAATAAGTAATAAAAGAAGGAAATTGATTTGTTAATTTAACCAATCTCCTTAGGCCAAGTCCATGAAATTTATTCTTAGAATCTATAAGCTATGCACCAATATATATTTTCAAAAAAATATATGGGAATTTATTAATGGAAGAAAGGAAATTGTTTTTGAATTAGTAGAATGTTATAAGAAAATTTATTTTCAAGAGAGGAGAAATTATCCTTGAAAATATTAAAGTTTTTGTAAGAATTGTACGTTAGAGTTAAATTCCAAGAAAAGAGAAATTATTCTCGAAAATATTAGTATTTTCACAAGAAATGTACATTTATAGTAATTTCCAAAGAAAGGAGAAATCATTCATGAAATTAATAGAATTTTTATGAGAAGTGTACATTAGTATTAATTTTCAAGAAAGGGACATTCATTCTTAAATTATTTAGAATTTTAAAGAGATGTACACTAGTATTATTTTTCAATAAAAGTAAAACTTCCCTTGAGAATTGTTAAGTAATTATAAAGGTGGTCAAGTGTTCACATAGTGTCCAAGTGTGCACAATGACCCTAGGAAGGTGGCCAAGTGTCCACGTAGTGCCCAAGTGTGCACAATGACCCTAGGAAGGTGGCCGAGTGTCCACGTAGTTCCCAAGTGTGCACAATGACCCTAGAATGGTGGCCAAGTGTCCACAAGTGCCCAAGTGTGCACAACTATTATATAAAAGTAAATTTAAGAATGATAAGCTGAAATGGTGCTGTTAATTTTATGATAATGTGTTTAATAGCATGCAAAGACGTTTTACTTAAAAAGAATATTATCACATTGACATTTAAATTGATCATACATTGCTTGCCAATTTATGTTTATGCACGATGCTATGTTTTTATTCCAAGAATGTAGAATTAAATATTTTGGTGCTTGCACCCTGATACATATTAGTTGTTTTCAAACCGAATTGTTAATCTATTAGAAAACTTGTGTTTCTCATTAATATGCTAATATGTATCAGATGCAGATGCATAGCCGGGTCGGGAGATCGAGTTCTTTTTGGTTTAAAGAAAATTTTTGTAACCCTATTTTGGGTCCCAGTCCAACTATATTTAGTTTAGAATTAGGATTATTCTTCTAGAAGTAGACATGGGATGTAAATGGGAAAGAACCGAGGAAGGGATATGTGAAGGATTGGTCCATCTTAGAAATTTAAAAAAGGGGTCTGAGTGATAGGATTGTTGTCTCCTGACTTCCTGTGGATAGGTACTTCATATATCCTAATACATGTTTACTATAATGTAATGGACATTATTGGACTTATATCATTGAATTGTATGAAAGTTTAAATTCTGTTGTGTAGCATATAATTTCTTTTATTATGCTATGCATGTAAGTTTTAAATCTGAGCAAAAGATAAACCTAATTCGCTTAATATAAATGAATGGTATAATTGCTCAGACATTAATTAAATAAAAGGATAAGAATAATATACCGAACCTATCTAGTTGCATCGGAGGAATTGTAATACTAGATAGGGGCATTACAAGTGGCAGCAGCTGAGGTACTTTGGCACATTTACTTGAATCATGAACTTCATGCTAACATTTAAACATTATTTATCGCTTATAAAATGCCTATAACATAGCTTAACATGTTCAAACTAAGATTAAACCACATCTTTCTCACTTAGGGCAAAAACCCAACTTCACAATCATTCACAAGCATAAATGAGCAAGGTAAATCAGCACACATTGTAATGTCCCACATCGGTTAGAAAGGAGAACAAAGTATGCCTTATAAGGGTGTGGATACCTTTCCCTTGTAGACACGTTCTCCTCTCTATGCTAGAGGGGAGGAACAAATCCGTGAAGGGTGAGGGGCAGTATCCTTAGGGACCCAAAGCGAACAATATCTATGAGGGAGTATGAGCTTTTGCTGTGCTACCCTGATAGATGTGTTTTCTTGGGGGAAGTATCCTTGGGAAGAATAAAACCGTGAGGGGCAGTATCCCAAAGCAGATAATATTTGTAAGTGGGTAGCTGGATTGTTAGATTGGTATCAAAGCCAAGGCCCAGATTGGTGTGCCAGCGAGGACGCTGGGCTCCCTAAGGGGGTGGATTGTAATGTCCCACATCGGTTGGAGAGGGGAATGAAGCATGTCTTATAAGGTTGTGGATACCTTTTCCTTGTAGACGCATTTTCCTAGGGGCAATATCCTTGGGAAGAAAAAAACCATGAGGGGAAATATCCCAAAGCGGACAATATCTGCAAGTGGGTAGCTGGATTGTTACACACATTACCCAATAGCAATTAAAAACACATAATATATAGGTTTAAAATTCCAAATTTAACTTTAAACATTTAAAATAACATTTATCAAATTTTTTTTTTGCATATTTTAGAAATGGGATTTAGGATGAATTACTACCTTGATTCCTTGCAAATGTGTGTGTAATATGTGTTTAGAAGGCTTTCCCCTTGTAGTAGAACCAATTTCTAGCTTCATATTCACCCTTTCCTTCAGCAAAACTCCCCTTCTTTTGCCCTAACTTGCCCTTCTCTCTCTCTACTCACCCCTTCTGCTTCTCTCTTTAAAATGCTGATGGGTGAAAGTGGTGGGGGTTTAGGGTGCAGCTAGGGTTTAATGGTAAGTTTGGGAAGTTGCTTCTTGGTCCTTGAGTAACTTTGCACATTTTATCATAGCACATTTTCCCTTTTCACTTGGGTACCTAGCCACCTTTTGCTCACCTTCATGTATTTCTTTTCAATTTAATCCCTAGGCTAATGTAACTATATGAAATCAATGTAGCATACACAAGCATTAAGCTTATTTTAACAATTAACAAGCGTCTCTTTAAGCATATTTGGAGCAAATGTTAAAAGAATGCAGAGTATTTTTGTATAATTATAGCGGTACAAGTCAGCAGATTTTAAAACTGGTTTGCTTGCCACTGAGATTCAATTCTCACATTAATGTTGACATTATTAAATGTGTAGGTACTGGTTAGAGATAGAAGTAACCTGATGAGAGTTACCCTCCCTGGGTATTTTGAGAAAGTTATTAAGCATAGTATAAGCTTTTAATTTATTGAGCTAGTCTTCATAATTTTTGAGGAAGTGCTAGCATAGTTTATCTCATATATAGCCTATATTGATTTAGATGTATATGGATTAGCTAGGATTTATGTGTAGACATGTTTGATGGGACCATGAGTGACAGGGATGTTGTCTCCATACCCTAAATAGTTATCCTATGTTAATTATGGGAGTATTTATGCATGATGCTTGTACATATACTTAGAGTAACTTATGTATCATGTTGTTTCATTCTGCTGCGAGATTGAGTGTAAGCCTGAGAGTAGAGATCGAACCCCATACCGGACTCAAATAATTAACTTGTAAAAATTTTTAAATTTTCTCGGGCAGATATAACACTAAGACACTACTATTATAATATACATATTATATCCTTTATGGAACTAAAAGGAACCATGTGCTAAATGGGTGTTACGGGCATTACATAAGAGTTGGTATCAGAGGATGGCTACCACGATTAGCACATAGCTGACTCAATAGTAAGGGTAAATTCCTTATGATAGAGACTAATACATGTTAGTTAGCTGAGCCTAGGAAGTTAACCACTTGTGTTATGTTTTGACTTGAGGAATGAAGTGCTAGGTTTAGAAATGTACAGTATTTCCTGTAGAGCCATATATTCTCTTATAAATATTCTGTTAATGAGAGTGATCACCTCAATAATGTTTGTTTTAAAGAGTAAGCTATGGTGCCTTCCAGGAGAAACAGTACAAGGGACAAGGATGGAGAAGTGAATCTAGCTGGGGTGATGCAAACCCTAATAGGGATGGTAGAGGCCATGAAGAAGCAGATCACTGTTACCACTCAACAGGTGGCTACCATGGTTGAGGTACTTTAGTAGATGCAAGAGGACCAAAACATAAACTATAACCTTGACCCTGAGGGTGAACCAGTGAGGGATCAACCTATATGGGATGGTCTAAGTTCTAGAAATTCAAACCTCCTTCCTTTAGGGGTTTAACTCGAAGTCGACAGAAGAATGGTTGGCAAAAATAGAGAAACTATTTGTAGTGCTAAGGAATACAGAGGTTCAAAAGGTTCAGTTCTCCACTTTCATGCTGGCTGAAGAGGTTGAGCACTAGTGGAAAAAGGCCAAGCGGTTAATAAAGGCCCAAGGAGTCCAAATCACTTGGGATTCTTTCAAGGGTGTATTCCTAGAGAAGCACTTCCCCCAAAATGTGAGGAACGATAAAGAGGTGGAGTTTATGAAGATAAGATAGGGCTCCATGTCATTTGATGACTACCTAGCAAAGTTTGAGGAGCTATCTAAGTTCTCCTCCAATCTGTAGTTGAGGCAGGATGAAGCATGGAAGGCTATGCACTTATAGGTTGGGCTGAATCTGAAATTGAGGAGCGTTGTGGCTCCTTTAGAGATAAGGAATTATGTCATCTTAGCTAACAAGTGCTGCATAGTTTTAAAGAGCCTAACAGAGAGTGGGAAGGGAAAGAAAGAGTTCAAACCCCTTAAGAGGAAATCACAGCCAAATTTTGCCAAAGGGAGAGAGAGCCAGCTTGGTAAGGCCCAGTCTGGGAAAAATCCCATGGTTGGGCAAACAACTTCAAACAAATGTCCCAAATGTAGGAAGAACTATGGGAGTAAGCCTTGTTTGTCAAGTCAAAATGTTTGCTACAAGTGTTGTAAGCTGGGACACTTAACCAAGGAATGCCCTCTAGGGAAGAACCTAACTAAGGCCCTAAAGCCTCTAACTAGGGGGAGGGTCTACGCCCTCAAGGGCAAGGAAGTAGCCGAAATTGATGATTTTGTATAGGGTAAGTGTTTTATAAATAAAATGTCCTTACTTGTACTATTTGACTTTGGCGTTACCCATTCTTTTATTTCATGTGAGTGTGTGAAGAAATTGAGTTTACCTGTATTCCATTTACTTTATGAGACTACTGTTGCTATCCCTATTGAAGAGCAAGTTTTAACTTCCTTGACTTGTTTAAACTGCCCCATTATTATTGAGAATAGATCTTTCATTGTTGATCTCATTTGTTTACCTTTAAATGATCTGGATGTTATTATTGGGATGGACTGGCTATCTTTTAATAAAGTGGTCCTAAACTATTTTGAGAAGACTGTGACTTTTATGGATACTATACCTATCAATGAGGGTACTGAGGAAAATATCCGAAGACTATTGTTCTATGTTCTTCTGATGTAGGGAGTCAGCATGATCTAGATGTTGTCCCCGTAGTTAGATAGTTTCCTGACGTCTTTCTCGAAGAGTTCTTTAGTTTTGCCCCAGAAAGAGAAGTAGAGTTCTCTATAGAGTTAATTCCTAGGGCAGGGCCAATCTCTATAGCACCATAAAGGATGTCTCCCCTAGAGCTAAGTGAACTAAAGGTTCAAATAGAAGACCTTCTAAAGAAACAACTCATGAGGCCTAGTGCTTCATTATGGGGAGCGCCGGTGTTATTTGTGAAGAAAAAGGATGGAAGCATGAGAATGTGCATAGATTGTAGGCAGTTGAATAAAGTGACCTGGAAAAAAAAATATATACTCCCTAGGATTGATGACCTATTAGACCAACCAAGAGGAGCAGCTGTGTTTTCTAAGATTGATTTGAGGTCAGGGTACCATTAAATCAAAGTGAGAAGTAAGGATACTACTTTTAGGACTAGGTATGGCCATTATGAATTTCTTGTAATGCCATTTGGTTTGACGAATGCTCCAACTATTTTCATAGATTACATGAATCACATCTTTAGACCCTACCTTGATCAGTTCGTGGTAGTGTTTATTAATGATATTCTTGTATATTCTAGAAATAGGCAAGAGCATGAACAATAGTAAAACTCCCTAGATCATGCCTCATAACAGGCAGCTTGTTTTGTAGGATTGCTGAGCACTCCTCATTCAGTGTCGCCAGCCCCAAATCCTTCAGTTTCCTTTTGTTACTCAATATTTCCTTTAAGAACTTCGCATAGCGAGGCATCTATGAAATGGCTTCAACAAAAGGAAGGTTAATCCTCAACTATTCAAATAGATCAAGAAACTTACCAAACAGCTGATTAACCTTCTCTTGCTTCATTCTAGTAGGGTATGGAATGGGTGGCTAGTACTCTCTTATAGGGCTCTTCTTGCCCTCAACTTGCGCTATCTTAGTTACCTTAGGCTCTAGGTCCTTACTAACTGTTGCATCATGCACATCAGTATTATCATCATTAGTTAAATGTAAAGGACCATATACTTGCTTGCCTAATCTCAGAGTAATAGCCTTGCAATGCTCCCTTGTATTAGACTCTGTGGTTCTGGGGAGTGTCCCTGGCTGTCTCTCAGCCAACACCTTAGAAATCTAGCCTATCTGGTTCTCGAAGTTTTGAATGAAGTCCTACTGGTTTCTAAGGGCTGTGTTCATTTGCTAGAACTTGCTCTTTGAATTGAACACAAACTTCATAATCAATTCCTCCAAATTGGGCTTTTTTTCTTGCCCTTGAGGAAATTGATTTGGAGTAGCATGCTGCTGGGGTTGTTGCTAGTGCAACTACTAAAAACCTAGTGGACTCTGGTTATTAGTGCTCTCCATCCAAAATTTGGATGATTTCTCCACCCAGGGTTGTAGGTGTTGCTATAAGGGTTATTCTGCTATCTTGAGGCATTTCCCATGTAATCTACCAATTCAAAATTAGAAGAACCACTATGAGAAGAAAATGAAGAAGAGGGCTTGGCAAATATACCTCCTGCATTATAAAAACTCGCAGCTTGACTGTGCTGCCTGCATTAGCATTTGGAGTTGGTCGATCTTCTTGGCCAGAAGCTCCACTTGAGTTCCCAAGGTTGATATAGAGTCTGACTGGTTGACCACTCCCTGCCGTCCTAGCCTATCCCTTGAGAATTGCCACTAATAGTTGTTCATGGCCATTTCCTCCATTAAATTCCATGCCTGTTCATGGGTTTTATTGTTTAATGCACCCTCTGCTGTCATATCTACCATCTTCCTTGTGGCTGCATTTAAACCATTATAAAAAGTCTGCACTTGCATCTACATAGGCAATCCATGATGTGGGCAACACCCCAGCAAGTCTTTGTACCTCTCCCAGGCATCATACATACTCTCATCAGCCATCTGCATAAAAGAAGAAATGTTGTTACTCATTTTTTCAGTCTTAGCTGGTGGAAAATATTTGTACAAAAACTTTTCAGCCAAAGTATCCCAAGTATTGATGGAGTTGGCTATGTAAGCATTAGGGTCTTCACTGGGCATCCCTCTAAATTGCACAATTTGCTACACCATCTGGATCACAATTGGCTTGATCTCAAAATTGTTAGTTGCTATTGTAGGCCGAGTAATGCACGTCTGTGTCCCTTCCAATGAAGGTCTAGCGAACTCGTACATCGTTCGGTTGGCATCATCATTATTATTTGCAACCACTATCTTTGGTGGTGTAGGACCAGGGATCTCAACTGGCTCTTCCTCTAATACCTCAACTGGAACCTCCTCCTGACGACAGTGTGCACGAGTCCACAATAGTCATTTTGGATCAGACAGAGGGTTGACAGGTATAGGATTGGAACTCTTAGTCATAAACTAACTGAATCCAACAACAGTGAAACATCCCAACAACTAGATCAAAGAGTAATAAGCCAAAACAAAAAGTAAAAAAAAAATAGATAGAAACCAAGAATAGAAACAAAAACAAAACAAATAAAAACCCACTAAAATAGAAAAATAATTAATCTAAAATAAAATAAACAAAAGACAAAATGAAACTAATTAAAGACAATAATTGAATGAAAAGAAAGACACAACTAATTAGAAACAAAAACAAAACAGAACAAGTAAAAGTGGCAAAAGTAACAAATAGCAATTTCACTCTAGTTTTCACAAACAATTCCCCGACAATAGTGCCAAAAACTTGATGTATGCTGCCAATGCTACTTATGCAACTACACTTAAGGTAGTGAACCTATTAATGCAGCCTAGTGCAATCGTGAGTATCAAGATCATATTCCTCAGGAACGGGAAAGCCCAAAGTTATTACTTGTTCTCTGTTATCTAGCCTAACAATTAAAGTGATTAATTTTGAAACTAAACTAATAATTAATTAAATACAATAAAAAATAACCAGCTACAAGGAACGGAAGAGAATATACTGAGGCAAGAAAAGTAAACCCATTGGGGACCTGTACTGGTTGGCAAACACATAAAGGATAATGGTCTATTGAATCTAATGATGATACTTGTGAGTTAATTCTAAGTTAAATTCAATTTCCCTCTCGAGACAATTAAATTTCTAAATCTAAGAATCTACCACTGGAATCTTTTTCTAATGATTAATTTTAAATCAGCCTTATCGTTCTAATTCACCACTATTAAGAATAGCTACTCCTTAATCCAGCAATTAATTAACCTTATCTCTAAGTGAAAATTAACTGTTATCTGTGATTAGATTCCAATTTCAATTATCATCTCTCGATCTCAAAAAGAAATCTAATTAGCATTCACAACGATGTCTCGTAATGAAAACTTAAACAATACATGCATAATCACAAAAAAGATCACAACATCAAAATCAACATCCATACAAATTAAAATAGAATACCAACATAGTCAGGAACCCCAATGGAGTTTACAAATTCAGCCACAGATATTTACAGTCAATTCCATCAGATAATCTGTTAAATAATCCATTAAACAATCAATTATACAGAGAAAAAAATAGTAAAAATTATGCACGCTCCTATCTTTTCAAGTTCCCAATAGTATCTGCATGGATTGGTCACCAAAAAATTGCTGAAGCATTTCCTAAAAAGTAAACTACGAATCTGTCTAAAATAACAAACTCCATGGGTTGCTAATCGAATCTGGGTTGCGAGTCAAAGGGTACCCGATGGATCTGCACCCTTTCACCACTTGACAAAGAACGGACAGTTAGGGAACACTGAGGATGGTGCATGGATAGTGTAAATGGACAAAAACCCAACGAAAAACACGAGCTGGGTCATAAAATGGAAAAATAGGTTAGTTTAGGGTTACATCACGGATCACGCGATCTGAGGCATTGCGGCGGCCAGCGAGCTAGGGGAGGTTACAGTTAAGTTGCCTAAAGTTGCAGGAACCGACAGTGGTCTGTTGATTGGCCAAAAAATGCCATAGACAGGCATGATGTGGATGGGTCTTCCTCTCAGGTCTGTGTCTTCTCTTGTAGATCTGCTCCTTTCTCGCAAAATGGATGATGAGTGATAGGTTGCTCGTCATTTTACCAGAGTGAAGTTACGCCGCTGTGAAGCTCCGGTTGGATGCTTTGTTTCACACCTCAAGTCTCGAGTCTTCTCTCTCACGTGATGCTACTCGAGTGTGTTGCAAAAATCACTGTTCCAAGCTTTTTCCTTTCTTTCCTCACGCAGCTACTTGCATTTTTAGCCCAGTCCACCCGTTTTTAGTCCATTCCAAGGCCCAATAAGGCTTCAGCTCAACCCAATATGAAAAATTAGCCAAAATGGCCTATTTTTTTTGTGATGTGCCTTATTTTCAGTCCATTCGTTTCCTGATGACTTGATAAAATTCCTGAAAATAAAAATAATGGAAATTGAGGTGATGTTTATAATAAAATTACATAAAATGCTCATAAAATGGACAATTAACATTAGGCAAATATGTATAAAATAAGGCACATCACAATACGTTAGGATGGTGTTGCATGTGCTTAGAGAGAAATAGCTGTATGCCAAGCTTTAGAAGTGCAAGCTTTGGTTGGAGGAAGTAAGGTTCCTAGGGCATATGATTACCAAGGATGGGGTAGTAGTAAATCCTAGTAAGACAAAAGTGGTGGTTCATTGGGAGAGACCTAAAGAGAAGGAATAAGGGTGAAAATAATTATGTTGACATAAAGGGAAAAATGGTAATTTTACCTAGAGAGGGATAAATAAGTAAATTCATAAAAGAGACTTTATTAAACTTTATTTGAGATGGTTTTTGTAACACCCCCTTAGCCTATGGTTCCTTTTAGTTCCTTAAAAGATATAATATATAAATATTATAATAACAGTGTGTTACTGTTACATCTACTCGAGAAAATTTAAGACTTTTTACATGTTAATTATTTGAGTGCTGTGTGGGGTTGGGTCTCTACTCTCGGGTTTGCGCTCAATCTCACAGCAGAATAAAACAAAGTGATACATAAGTTACTCTAGCTATATGTACAAGCATCATGCGTAAACACTTCCATAATTAACATAGGATAACTATTGGGACATGGAGACAACATCCCTGTCACTCATGGTCCCATCAAACATGTCTACTCATAAATCCTGGCTAATCTATATACATTTAAATCAATATAAGCTATACATGAGATAAACTATGCTAGCACTTCCTCAAAAATCATGAAGACTAGCCTGATAAATTAAAATCCTATACTATCCTAAATAACTTTCTCAAAAAGCCCATGGAGGGTACCTTTCCTCAGGTTACTTCCATCTCTAGCCAATACCTACACATATGATACATGCAACCATTCATGTGAGAATTGAATTTCAGTAGCAAGCAAACTGGTTTTAAAAATCTGCTGACTTTGTACCGCCATAATTAAGCAAAAATACTCTGCATTCTCATCTCCACATTCAAAACATAACATATACTATCGGGATGCAATGCATGAATCATGCTTTCATAGATTGTTCTTAGGCGTATGTATGTGCTTTGAAAGATGTGAACTTAAATCATCATGAGATGTCATTCAATATCATGCTTTATCATAAAACTTCCATCTCATACATTTCATATGGTAATACAACATATTTATTTCAAAAACATGAATAGGACTCAAACATATAATAAGAGTCATCGAGAGTGCCGCCCAGCAACTACCTCCTCGTACCACTTCATACCCATATACATAAATTTGTGACTATTCAGGAACCATACATTTTTGTACTATCTAGAGTGTCCCTTAATGGATCCAAGTACCATGTGGTCACTGCCCTTATCGCAAATCATTCTATCTACAGTGGGAATTACTTCCCTTCCTACCCCGTAGTGACTGCCTATGATAGTGGTCACTGCCCTTACCACAAATCATTCCATATACAGCGAGAATTACTTCCCTTCCTACCCCATAGGGGACTGCTTATTTAGCTTATGGGATCATATCCTATTATGCTATTCACTAAGGTATACATTAGGATGATTCAGCTCACACCATGGTTATGCCTAACTCTAAGTATGTGTCCACTTTAATGGCCTTAAAAATTGCACTAACTTAGAGTTCGCAACCATCACGACATTTTCAAAAGCTATCTAAATTTAAGTGGATGTTTAACCATCCTAATTCATGGTACAACCATGGAACTCCCAAGGTTGTCCCATACTAACCATTGGTCACTCAATCATAAGCCAATCTATCTTAATACATACCCTAGGAATGTTCTACTCTTTTTCTTTTCCATGGATTCCTTTCTTTTTCTTTCTCTATCACAAGGATTGCCATGTCCAATGTGTTCTTACAAGGACCATCATGTCTAAGTCATAACTTGATTGTTACCTATTACCATTACATCTCAAGATTCAATCTTGTGTTTGGGTGGGGTTTTGGGCTAATTCTCCATCAAAATCAAGGCATATTATAATACATTTCTTTTCATTTCAGGCTGGCAGTCAGTTGTCTTCTCATTGGCAGTCATCTGCTAGCTCTCTGTCTAAAATGGGAAGCCAACCTGAAAGTAGCTGGTCGACTGTTACAGGCATGGAAGTCGACTGGTAGCTCATTATGAGCCCAACAATCGGCTGCTATGGTCTGCCAATCAGCTGATGAGTTTTGGGTACATTTTATGGGTAACAAAGAACATGGTAGTTAGCTTCCATGGTTTGGTAGTTAGTTTCTAATGCTCTGTATTGCGTAAAAACATATGATATACCTAGATTTTTGGCCCCAAAATGAAATCATAACTCATGCCAAAGGTTTATGTACCCAATGCTAACATCTATACATCATTTACATCACTAAACAGCCCGTATTCTAGCTATATTTCACCCAACACATAGATTGAAACTTCATTTTCGCATTTAAGGCAAAACTCAACTTTCATACATCATTTACAAGTGTAACAAGCACACCCATTCAGCAAGCATTACCCAATAGACATTTAAAACATATAGAATACAGGTTTTACCCCTAATACAACTTAAAACATTCATTAACATCAATTTTTAGTTTAGAGCAACATTACATAAAAGAGGGTTTAGGTTTTTCTATTACCTTGGATTTTATAGGAGTTTGACATGTATATGATATTTAGATGATGCCTTACTAACTGTAGAACACTTCTCTAGCCTCAAATTTGGCCTTCCTTCAAGCCAAATGCCCTTCACTCTTGTCCTAAGTCACCCTCTCTCTCTACTCGCCCTTCTCCTTCTCTCTCTAAGTTTGCTAAAGTTTGAGTGTTATGAGGGTGTTTAGGGTTCAGCTAGGGCTTAAGGGTAGTTTAGGTAAATGCATTTTGGTCCTTAATTCATTTTACAACTTTTGCTTGGATGAAATTTACCTTTTCAATTGGGTCCCTAATCACACTTTTAGCTTAACTTTCATTTCTTGCAACTAGTCCTTGCACTAATGCAACATAAACAAGCATTAATTTGCAATTAACAAACATCTCTTGATCACATTAAGAGTGGATGTTACAGTTTTACTTACCATTTTCAAAAAAGTGAAAAAGTGAAGGTAAAATGGTCATTTGGACATAAAGGGTAATATGGTACTTTTTCTCAATGTCATATTGGTAATTGTTAAAAAATTGGAAGAGTAAAATGGTAATTTCCAATAGTGGAAGGGTACAATGGTCATGTTCCATAAGAGTTTCAAGAAATTACAATTTTAAGGAGAAAGGATGCCATTCTTGAAAAAGAGAAGTAATAAAGGTAAAATGGTCATTTTACACTAAGGGTATTTTGGTAATTTCATCTAAACCCTAATTTAGCGTTCTTGTTCATGAAAAGAGGAGAAGTCAAAGGAGAGCAAGAAGGGTGTGGTCGAGAGGAAGAAAAAGGCAAAGAGGAAGGAGAAACCAAGGAAAACATCTAGGAAATTCCACCTTTCTTACAAATTTAAGGTAGCTAAACATTCTTAAACCCTTTATTTCATTCTTTATGGATTGTTTTAAGTGTTTTGAAGTTTCATGAAAGTTAGGGTTTTCTCTCTCTACATTTCTTATGCCTAGTTTTTCTATTGGGTTTTGCTTGTATGAAAATATGGTTGTGTTTATGAATATTAGAATGTTTGTATGAATGAAATATTGAGAAAATGGAATTTTCCAAGAATGGTACTCATTTTCATGAAAAACCCTAATTTTGAAATAGTTAATGATGGCTTGAAATTTCATGGAAATGAAAAGTAAAGTGTGATTTTGAACTTGTATATTTTGAAAATGGGAGCTAAGGAAGCAAAGGATTGAAACCCCTTAATTTTCTTTCTTTTCCTCCTTGTAGCCGAGAGCACCATGTGGTGTGACAACCAAGATTTTCATGCAAATGTTCATAGATTTGTGTAGATGAAATTACCATGAGTGAAGAAGAGAGAGAAAGTAAGGTTCATGATGTTACATTGGCAAATTTGCCTTTCATATCCATGTAATTTAATTTTGAAATGTGTCTTTAACATGAAAGTGAAGATGTATGTGTAAATATATGTATGGCATGAAAAATGAGCCATGAAAATGAAGAAAATGAAAGCTATACATATAAATACACACCTTGAGTATGAAAAGGTGCAATGAGTAATGGAAGAAAATTGTACCATTATGCTTAAATGGTAGAAAGGATGGAAGAAAGGGAATATATAGCATTCAAATCCCTAGCTTCCACTTTTTTCTCACTTTGGCTAAGACCACCACTCTTGTTTCCCTTGAAATTGGTTAAATTTTGTTAACAAAATTTTAAAGTAAAAATGTTAAATCTTTATGTTAGCCAATTTCAAGACAAAAAGAAAAGGTGATATGTGCTATGCATTTCATCAAAGAACTATCTAATCTTCCATATCCATGGTATATGTTATGAATTTCATATGTAACCTTCCATATTCATACAATTCAATTTGAAAGTGTTGTCAAACAAGAAAGGGAAATATTGAGAAAGGCTTAGATAGGTCTCATAAAAATGAAAGTGAAGAAAGGAAAAGGGAAACATAAAAATGAAAGGAAAAGATAGAATGAAAGAAAAGAGAACTTAGATGAAGTATTTCTAATGTATGATCTAGGGTAGATAGACTTATAATCAAGCGACCAATTGTCGGTATGGGACGGCCGTTGGGCATTCAATAGTTGTGTCATGAATTTTGATGGTTAAACATCCACATAGTATAAGAATTTTAGAAAAAACTGTGATGGTTGCAAATTCTAAGTTATTGTAACCTAGATGGCTAAGAAAAAGGGGACATTTACTAAGAATTTAGCATAATCATAGGTACAAGTCAAGTCATCCTAGATTTTATATGAGAAATAGTGTACTAGGAGTGTGATCCATTGGAAAAGTGGTAGTGATTCCATAGCATCATGATTTGCCCGAAAAGTGGAGAGGAAATGATTTGTGTGTTTTGCAGTAATCTCGTGAGCTTAATAAAAAAATTATCAATCTACCTACAAGAAGTAACTAGTAAATGGGTACCTGGATCCACTGAGGGATGCCTCAGATAGTACTAGTGGTAGAATTATCACATAGGTTGAATTAACTCACTCATGTAAGTAGTAATATATGGAGTAATTCACTAGGTGACTCTCCTGATACTCTTAGGTTTCTCTTTTCTAAAGAATGAAATTAGCCATAATGTTATAACTATTTTCCTTTTTCCCTAATTTTATAATCTTTATGATCTTATAATGATGAATGAACTATGTATATATTGATGACACCTATTTGATGCTTTCGTTATGAAATGAGGTTACGAAATGATAAAAATGGTACACTCTATTCTTGTGTTGAATTATATTATGCTTTCATAAATATATGTCATATTGATATATATGAATCATGCATGATCTCCCAATAGATGGTATGGTATTTTAAAGAAAGGAATGTAGAATGTTTTCTATGTTATCACGGTGGTACATGCCAGAGATTTTTCAAGAGAATGGATTATTTGGCTCTGGGAATTTATTTCTCATAATTATCCTGGTATGTATTAAATGACCAAGCACACCCTACTACTAGAGATAAAGGTAACGTAGACTAAAATATCCTTTCTAGAATCAAGCACAGTATTGTTGGGAATATAGGTTTTGATAGTATGTAAAATTTATGTATGGTAATAGCAAAATATTAACAAGGGTTTGAGTGGCAGGGTTGTTGCCTCCTTATCCTATGTATAACTAGAACTCTATGTACGAGGAATATATACATTAATGAGAAGTTTATGTATAAATGATGTTCATCTTCCACTCTATTATTAGAAATTTTCATTATATAGTCTTCCATTGTTCAATGTATGAGAATACTTAAGTAAAATGGACTCAAACCTAATCCAACATTAAATGGTAATTAAATATCAACCTCAGGTAATAAATAAGGACAAAAGTGAAAGTAACATACCAATCTGGTAGCTAGAGGATTTATACTAAAAATAATAGATTTTATAAAGGAAATGGCTATAAGATTGGGGTGTTACACATTTGCTGGAAGATGGATGTAGTTACTATTCTTCTAGCATATATTGCAACATTGAACTAGACGGTCAGTGTCCTTTATTAAGGTAGGGCAGTATAGTCTTGCTGTAATGTCCCGTAATATCCCTTAAGCCTATGGTTCCTTTTAGTTCTTAATTAATATATATATCATATAGTGGCGTGTTACTATTACATCTACCCAAGAAAAATTTTAACTTTTAACCCAGTTGATTAATTGAGTGCATTTTGGGCTTGGGATCTACACTCGGGCTCTCATATTGTTGTAACGGAATATTGGATCAATTACATGTACATAAATTACTCTAAGTAATTATACATACACATGCATAATACTCATGAATTTACTTTGATTTAACTATTTGGGGTGTAGAGGCAACAATCCTGCCACTTATGACCCCATCAGCTAGTCTAAACATTCATTCATGTACATCAAAATTAAGGTAGGCTATACAAGATATATTCTACACTAGCCTTTCCAAAATCATAAGACTAGTACAATGATAACATATGCCTATGCTATCTCAAAATAAATTAATCAATTCCATGTACCCCCTAGTGGGTACTTCTTCCCAGGTTACCTCCCTTCAGCCACAAGACCTACACATCTGATACATGCCAGCACTAATGTGAGAAATGAATCTCAGTAGTAATGTAACCTATTTCAAAATCCACTGACTTGTACCACTGTGCTTACTTGGAAAAGCTCTACATTATTTCTCATCATAAAATATAGTATTTATCATTGGGATGAAGTGCATGTAGCATTTAACATGTTATGTACTCATACATATGCATGTACATTTAAGACATATCAACTTTAAAAGATGGGAAGTGCATTCATTGTCATTCTCATCATAAAACATTTCCCTAAGGTAATAAATGTGCTCATTTTCTTTTTCCTTTGAGCGGGAGAAAGCAATCACATTATATGAGCTATTGAAAGTGCTGCCAGCAACAACTCCATGTACCACTACATACATGACTGAGCTATCCTGGTGACTACTGCGTCACTATAGTAAGATACTGCTCTAGTACATCTCAAGTGTCCCCCAACTGGATCCACTTGTACAATCTCAATAACTCACAGGATCACCATAAACCTTTGAACAGATCATATCCTTTCTACTTCCATGGATCATAAGGCTATGGGGTCACCAAAATTACCTTTGAGGTGGATCACCCTCTAGACCTTATCCTCTCCGCTTCCAAATCATGAAGCTATAGAGTCACCATCATTACCTCTAAGGTGGATCACACTCCCGGTACACTATCCTTTAACATATGCACTAGGATGAATCAGCTCATGCCTATGGTTATGGTTTAATCGTAAGTATATGTTTCTTAATGGCCCTTGGAAGAAACATTAACTTAGGGTTCGTAACCATCATGGTGTTTTAGAAATAATCTATGTTCAAGGGGATTTTTAACTATCCTAATTCATGGCACAACTGTGGAATGCTAACAACTATCCCATACCGACAATCAGTTACTTAAATCATGAGCCTATCCACCACTAATGTATATGAGAGGATACTTCACTCTTCCTTTTTGATGTCTTTTTGCTCCCTTTTGTATCATTATCACAAGTACCATTCTCATCCAAGTGAATATTGACTTTATCCTTTGAACATTACCCAAAACTCCTAGTTTTCTTGCATACCTATGTTGTGAGCACTTAATCAAGTTAGTATAAAGAATTACTAAGCTTAATTACCATTAAAAATCTCATTTTGCAAGTTGGAGGGCTACCAGTTGGCTGCTAGAAGGCTAGTAGTCGGCTGGTGGCTCTTTGTAATCCTCGGGTGCAAGACAGTAAGCTACATCGACTGCCCATAGGCTAGCAGTTAGTTGGTTGCTTACTAGAATTCATCCTGGGCAAAATAAGAGCATGAAAGTCAACTGCAAGGATGGCTAATCAACTACTTGGTGTAAACTCAATCCCGACAGTCGACTGATAGGAAGCTGGCAGTTGGATGCTAAGCCTCTGGCTGCACTTCTGGGTTTCTAAGAACATGACAGTTTACTACCCTTTGCTTAGCAGTCAGCTGTTATGCTCTGCTGTAGTTCAAAAAATGTAATTTTGATAGTATCCAGTCTAAAATCCATTCCATTTTCAATTATAAACACATGAGCTTAATTTCCACACAACAAACTTTACTTCTCCTTGAACATTTCTCATCAATTAGCTCATACATGGTGCATTCAAGGAAAACTAGCTTATATCTCTATATGAACACAACCCAACCCTTCCAATCATTTGCAAGCATATATAAGCACAATATTTTAGCAAAACAACATCCAATAGCAATAGAAAAGCATACAAAATGTATATTTAACCCCAAACTCAGTTTAAACATTCAAAAATTCATATTTTTTTAGCAACATTAACCTTTTTAGAAAAGAGAGGGCTTTAGGATGGATTACTACCTTGATTCCTTGCAAATGTGTGTGTAGGATGTGTTAGGAAGACTATCCACTTGTTGTAGAACTAATTTCTAGCCTTGAATATGTTCTTCCTTTAGCAAAAATCCTCCTCCTTTGTCCTAGCTAGCCCCTCTCTCTCTACCTGCCCTTCAACTTCTCTCTCTAAAAATTCTTCAGGTTTAAAGTTTGTGGGGGTTTAGGTTAGATGGGGTTTAAGAAAGTTTGAATACTTGCTCTTTGGTCCCTAAGTTATTTTGCACTCTTAAAATCACTCACCTTTCCCTTTTCAATTGAGTCCTTAGCCACCTCTTGCTAAACCTTCATGTTTTTCCTTTCAATTTAGTCCTTAGGCTAATGCAACTATATGAAACTAATGGAACATACACAAGCATTAAACTTAATTTAACAATTAACAAACATCTCTTTAATCATATTTAGAGTAGATGTTACACTTGCCCTTAAGGTTTTGAGCCTTACGGTGATTGTAAATTGATGGCTACCACATATCCCTTCATAGAGTTCTTAGAGTACCTCTTCACATTGCTGTAGAGTTATGTACTTTTCATAAGGGGGATGAAAAGCCTTTTCAATATAGATTAGTGCCTTAGATGAAATATCTATCAGCCTTTCGACTTATTTTTCTAGCTTTATTCCTTTCAGGTGGGAAGGTGCCTTTGTTGAGATATTAGACAATTGGGAGGATTTATGTTTGTTCGATGCATAGGATTTCCAATTGTTTTCTTATTACTGGCCTATAAATCCCTCTATTCTTTGCAATTTATAGTCCCAATAGGGCACCTGCCCTTTCTTTTTTATACTTGGGTATGAGCTCTAAATGTGAATTTTTGAATTGGCCTATTAACTACTTTACTAACTGGGCATACTGCTTGATCATAGGATCCCTAGCTTTGTATTCACCATTTATTTGGTTAACAAAAAATTGTGAGTCACTAAAGAGGTAGACCAGATCAGCTTCAAGGTTTTGTGCTAAATAGAGACCTATTAAAAGGGCTTCAAATTCTAGGAAATCTTGCTTATCAGGGATGGTAAGAGTTCCACAAGTAAAACCCTCTTGCCATTAGGGGTAAGTTCGATCCTAAGATAGTAGAGGGACGATTGATGGAAATGGAGAAGTTGTTTATGGTCCTTAGGAGTAATGATGCTCAGAAGGTTTTATTTTCCACATATATGCTGATTGGAGAAGCCAAACATTGGTGGAGAAGAGTTAAATAGTTGATGGAGGCTCAAGAATTTTAGATTACTTGGGAGATATTTAGGAGATTATTCCTGGAAAAGTACTTTCCTCATAATGTGAGGAATGAAAGAGAACTAGAGTTCATTTAGCTTAAACAGGGTAGTAGGACTTTTGAAGACTACCTTGCTAAATTCAAAGAGTTGTCCAAATTCTCTTCATATTTGAAGCTTTAGCCATATGAGAACTCGAAAGAAATGCATTTAGAGGTTGGATTGAGCCTAGAATTGAAAAGTGCAATTACTTTAATGGAAGTAAGAAATTATGCCACACTGGTAAATAAGTGTCGCATAGTTACTAAAAAGCTGGCAGAGGCTGAGAAAGATAAGTAGAGAATAAACTTCTTGAAAAGGAAATGATCCAAACCATTTAGAGGAAGGGACATCAAAATTGAGGAGCATAGAAAGGGAAGAGGCTAATGTTGAGGCAGGCGATGCCTAATGTCTACCCAAAGTGTAGAAAGAGCCATAGTGGGCCTTATAAATCCTAACCAATGCAACAAATCACTTGTTACCAATGTGGAAAATATGGACATTTTCAAAATGATTGCCTAGAGTGGAAGAGAAAAGGTGACACCACTAGACCTTCCACTATTGGAAGAGTCTATACCCTCAAGGGTAAGGAAGTGACCTAGTATAATGATTTAAAGAAAGTTAAATGTTTAATAAAAGATGTATCTTTAGTTGTACAGTTTGATTATGGCACTACCCATTCTTTCATTTCATTGGAATGTGTGGAGAGATTAAACTTACCTTTATCTAGCTTACCTTATCAATTATCTATTTCTATTCGAGTGAGAGAGCAGGTCTTAACTTCTTTAACCTTGATGTGCTACCAATGAACTATATGTAGCCACACCTTAAGGCAGTGCACCTATCAATGTAGCCTAGTGTAATGGTGAGTATCAAGCTCGTATCCCACAAACGAGAAATCCCAGAGTTACTACTTAATCGTTGTTATCTAACCTAGGAAGAATAATGATGGATTTTTAATTAACTAAATCTAACTATCACTATCTTGACTTCGGAGGGAAAGTAAGGCAAGTGTTAAGATGTAAAATTATCAAGTTACTAGAAAAGCAAACCCATTGGGGTCTTAGACTAGATGACATGTAATCCATATTTTTGGTTGGTTTCAATGGATTTCTAAAACCTATAGCTTCCATTGGCTATTTATGTCCAATGGTCAAGTTTAGATTAGCATTAATGCTTACTAAGAGTTCCTCATAATCCAGCAGTCGTCAACCTCTTCGTCCAAGCGAAGATCAACTATTCTCTCTAGTTAGTTTTCCAATTCCAAACATCATCGGGTAGAGTATTTGAGAGCAATCTAGATAGCTTTCCCTATGACATCTTGTAATGAAAACTTGATCAATCTCTAACTAGAGGAAGATCACACAATTCAATTTATAACTCAATCATGTTTAAATCAAAATATCAACATTGTCTAAGAACTCTAATTGGCTTTTACCAATCTAGCTACTCATGTTCATGAATAAAACAACAAGAACTATAATAAAAGAAGAAGAACAATATAGAGACAGAAATACCCTCATCGGTCGAGTTTTGGATGAATCACCTTGACTCTAAACTCCTCCTTGATTATGCTCCTAGTTGCCTCTTGATGCTTCCCAACCTATTGCTTCAATTCTTGATTGAATCTCTATAGCTTATAACCTTTGTGAAGAGACAAGAGAATTAAAGTATTATGCTCCAAAGATTAGCAAGGGTTGTCACACTCCAAGCTACTCCAAGTGCTCTCAGATTTCTTCTCTTGAACGCCTTCTTAGTGATGCCTTTCTCTCCTTGCGCCTTCTCCTATTTATAGGCAAGGGAGGCGCCTTTCTGGGCTTCCACATGACCGTGTGGTAGCCTAGAAAGTGGCATGGCTGTGTGGTAGCCTATATGGAGAGCATGGTCGTGTTGTAGGCTATGTTCTAGAAGAAATCTGTCAGTAGTGTGATTTTGGCTATTTCTTGGTTGGAGATTGTGCTCTGGCCATGTTGGGAGGTGTATAGGATGTTTTTGGCATGTGGAGAGGTGTGTTCTAGAAGTTTTAAGGCAACATGGACATGTGGTAGGTGTGTTCTAGAAGACTTCATGTGTGGCCATGCTAAAAGGTGCATTTTGAGGTGCTTTGAGCCTTTAGACACTTGGTTTTAATCCATTTTGCTTTAAAACTGCTTTATACCTGGGAAAAGCTTTGATAACATGAAAACAAGTGGAAACATGGGTAATTATACATAAAACACATAAGATATGCTCCTAAAGTAAGTGGAATTTAGCCAATAAATCTATATAATTATGTGCTTACTATAATACCCCACACTTAAGCTTTTGCTTGTCCTCAAGCAAACTTTCATTTAATTCATAAGAAACAAAAATAGCTTTCCATAGTTAATACATACTCCATAATCTATGTAACTTGATGCTACATGAATCTTTAACAATAATTCTTAGTATTGCAAGCCCTTCACGAATAATAGAGATAGTTAGATTGAATGATTTCCTCAACAAGTAATTTATTGTTTGATTAGGAACCACTTCCTCACAGAGATCACTCAATATCACTCAAAAGTGTATACAGGTGAAGTGAAATCTCTAAAGCAATTTCATAGTACCATGCCTTCCATATGCTTGCTTATAAATCTCATCTCCACTACTTGCGAAAATTTGAATATCATGATCAAAGGGTCTTGATAGGGTTGTAATAGGGCTTAAGGTAAAGGTAGGAGGAAATTTTGGAAGAAAAGGATATTGATATGTTGGAAACTCATGTGGTTCTAAAAAGATTCCAAGGATTGAATGCGGTAGACATAGTTTTCACTAAACTTTTTGGTTCAGAGAATACCCTTGCCCAAGATAGTATAGAGACTACTTTGATAATTATAATTTTTTTCTTGCTTTCTTTTTACTTTCTTTTCTTCCTTTCTTTCTTTCCTTCTTTTCTCTTCTTAATATATATATTTTTCTTTTTGCTTTTTACAGTCTTACAGTCTTTCTAATATTCAGTTTTGGATTAAAGAGGGTATCTCCAATTAAAGGGAAGACTCAGTGAATCCTCATTTATTGGGATACTGCATTTTTATCCATATATGAAGAAAAGACCACACAAATTTCAACATATAGGGTGGTAAAGAAAGATAATGTAAAAATAAGTGGGAAATGGGGTGTAGAGGTATATATAATGAAGAACATGTTAAGGCTCAATGATGGTCAACAAAGGGAAACACATAGGGTAGGCTTTTTGGTCAATATTGGTGTAACCTAAGTTACCCAAATCTTATCCAATATTCAAGAATTCATGTAATTTTGACAAGTATTACAAAGCAAGTTCTAAAAGCATAATAAAATTATGTGCACCCTCAACAAGAAAAATGTAGAGCATGTTTGTAATGAATGCTCTCTTGGCTTAAATTCTCACATTTATAGGGTGTGGTTTTATAGGTTCCTAAAATTTTCAATAAAATTGGTAGTCAAGTATCGCATACATGTCTTCCTATCCATACTATCAGCTAAGAGTGTATGCAATGTATAACATGGTGCAAGATATGGGAGCATCTAGGTGCCATAAAATTGTTTTTCAATATGAGCTATGAAATGCATTTATTGTCTAATATGAATTGAAAACAAGAGTTTGACTTTTGACTTGCAAGATTGTAAGTGTGTGTTATATTCATGTTATGACTTAATTATAAAGCAATACTGAAGAAAATGGCAATCACTAATATGATATAATTTTGAATGCACATTGGATAGCACCTTATTGTGATACACTTACTTGAAATGAAATGTGATGATCAAAGTGTAACACCCCATGTTTTTTAAATTATATTAATGCTTCCTTAATTAATTAAATGAGTTGCCATAAAATGTGATGCAATTTCTTTAGTGATATAATAAATGTCACAAGGGACCATATGCAATTGAGATGTTAAGTTGATTCCCTAATTTTTCTTTATTTTTCCTAGCTTAATTTCCAAAAGAGAAAAGAAAATTAAAAATACCAGTACACACACGTGCAATGGGGAAAGGATAGGGGTGTGATATTGAAATATAGATATATAACCACAAGACTAGGAACATTTGGAATTGCAAGGAATGTATAGCAATTAAATATACATATAAATACACACGTGTATTTGGGAGTGGGGTACAAAAAGGGGCAACTGAATCAATATATGTGTGGGAATACGGGGAAACAAAGAGTGTAGAATTTAAAACATAAATATACAATATATAATGCTATGTTATGGGTGGCTTGTTCCCCCCCCCCTTTCTTTCCATCTTTTGGCACCACCAAGTAAGAGAATTAAGTATGCATGTGTGAGTCTTGCGTGAAGGGAGAAGCATACGTGTAGGGGATGGAGCTAAATAAGTATTCATGCATGCATACGTGTAGTGGAGAGATAGAATTAAGAATAGAAAAGGAAAGTGTAGCCTTACGTGCTGTAGAAGCAATGTGAGACTATGGAATAATAATTAAGAAAGAAGTACATAGTATTCAGATATATATACACACACGTAATTGAGAAAAGAGAGAAGAAGGGAAACCAATGAAAATTAGAAAGAGGGATGTGCATTGCTTTAACCACACGACAAGCTACAGTTTGGGGAAAGGAAAGAAATATATATAACATTTAAATACATGTATGCACATGCCTCGAGTGAAGAAGGGTGCAAACCTTGGCTAAAATAATCTAAATATATATATGTATACACAGTGAAGCCATCTTCTTCCTTCCTTTTCTTTAACGTGATGAGTGGGCAATTACAAGAGTATAAGGAAGCTAAAATGCCATTAAACCTATGTGCATCCATGAAATAATATCAAGGAAAAAGAGTGCAGCGTTCCATTTTCCTTAGCTGAGTAGGATTACTCAACTTGCAAGCAAGGAGAGCTGTGGAAGTACACGTGTAGCTAGGAAATTTTAATTACATACACACACACAGCGCAAGAGGAGGAGAGAGAAGTATAGGAAATAGAGATGCATGGTTTCCCTCCTTCCTTTCCATTAACGTGCATGAGTGACTAAACCAAGAATTGTAAGGAAATGAGGCTACATGTGAGGTATGAATTAATCTTCCTTCCCCTTCCCATTAACGTAACAAGTAGCGAAAACAAGAGTGTAAGGGAAGTAAATTGTACTTGAAAGTACACTTATGGCCATCATCAAGGATGAAGAAGAAAACATGCCACTTTAAGCAAAAGTAAAAGATGAATTAAAGTGAGAAAGGGAAGGGGAGAGCATTTGGAAGAGAAAGATGGCAGCATGAGTATTAAATAATAATAACAATTAGGATCAAGGAGGAGAAGTAGCATCCCATCAACCAAATGAAAATATACATGAGGGAAAGGAATTAGAAATTGACACGGCAAGGAGGAGAGAATGAGTACAGTGTGAATATAGGAAATGAGGCTGCATTTAATTATCCATGAGGCCATGAAATGCTAATGAAGATAATGAACGCAGCATCCCTTTAACCAATTAAGGATACCAAACTTAAAGGAAAAAGGGCTGCGCAAAATTCCCATTAAACAAGAATAATAAAAGAAAGAGAGAGAGGAGATAACACTCTCTTAGCCAAAAACAAAACACAAAAGGGAGAGGAATAAGAGAGGATACGGTAACACCACTTAGAGAGAGAGGGACAGAGAGAACGTAAGAACACAAAAAATTTTAGTGAGGAAGGAGAGTGAAGGGGATCAAGAAAGGAAGCAAAGGAAGCAAAGGAGCAATGAAAATTCAAAGGGAAACTAGGATAATCCACTTTAGTACATTATTGAGGTAGGTTAGCAATTCCTTGGCTTTTGGTTCCATGTTTTTGATTACGTGCATCATTATTTACTAAGCTTTCATGGAACATGAGTCCCCCTATACATTCTTGAATAGGAAAATTTTTCTTGGCTAAGTATTGTGTGATGATTTGATGAGTGTTGATGTGATGCTATGGATATAATTTTTTTCTATATATATGTATAGGAAGAATAATGGTTAAAAAGGAAACTTTAGCATGCCTCTTAAGGAACCTAGAATAAGAAAGGTGCAAAAAGTGAAGGAAATTTCAAGGCTCAAAAGTGGCCAACTAAGGAAACACAGAGGGTAGGCTTTTTGGCCAAAAGTAGTTTATCTTAAGTTGCCCAAATCATCTCCTGATATTCAAAAGTTCATGCAACTTTAACAAGCATCACAGAGCAAGTTCTAGAGGTAAAATCAAGCAAAATGCACACTCAAACAAGAAAGTCAAGATCATACTTGTAATGAATGCTCAAAATAGTCTAAAATCTCACATTTGAAGTGTGGTAAAATTACATATGGTTCTAAAAAAAAAATTCAACTGAATTGTAAGTCAAGCAGTGCATGCAATTTGCATTATCAACATACTGAATCAAAATTTTCACAATTTGAAAAATAATTAAGTACCACCTGTATAACCTAACTAGGGGTGACCGATATGACCTGATCGAGATAATGCATTAAACATCAATGATTATTTTCCAAGATGAAATTCGGTCAAGGGGAAGGGAGTGAAGTTGGCCAAGAAAGAGAGGAGCAAAAGATCGAAAGAGCGAGGGAAAGTTCAAAGGAAGAGTCAAGACAATTCCATCTTGGTTTATCCTTGAGGTAGGTTAGCAATTCTTTGACTTTTGTTACATGTTTTAGAATATATGCATCATGATTTTCCAAGCTTTCATGGAACATTAGTTTCCTATCTACATTCTTGAAAAGTGAATGTTTCTTGGCTAAGCTTGTATGATGATTGGTAGGGTTTTTGATGCGATGATATCAATGGAATTGTTTTTCATAAAAGAGTAATGGTTAAAAAGAAAATCCAGCATGCTTCATAAATAACCTAAAATAAGAGAGTATTGAAATATCATGTGTTGCATGGCTAATGTCTCTTTGTATTAGAATAGATGTTGTAACTTCCGTGATAGAGCTATTGTTAGTGAATGTAGCATGCATAAGAGGAAATCCTAACTTAAGATAATATGATTAACAAATGCGTTAAGTTATAGATACCAAAATAAAGATCTAGCTAGCATGCAATGAAACAAAAATTTGACATCCTCCTTGTTGTCTTGCCAAACCCGAAATGGCCGTAGTAAGTTAGGAAATCTTTTAATAAGAATTGTGTGAGGGATATTTGATTCAGTTGGGCAAAAGGAAAGAAAGAAAATATGGTTAATCAAGGGTTAGTTAATTGTTTTACATGTTTGCACATAACAAGCCCCATATGATTATCAAAGTGTAAAATTGAGAAAGATATATACCCTTAAATTTAGTATGTCGGATGAGTCAAGAAAATAAATAGAATAAATTTCTAATGGCAATGGCTACCTAAAATGGAAGGTGGGAAAAAGTACCCTAGAAATTCTAAGGCATAGGGCCATTAAGTTTAAAACATAGAAAAAAGGAAAAATTTGACAATATGGCATGAAAAACCTTAAGGATTATTATCTTATCATGGTAGCCAAAACTAATGGCTCATTTTAAATTCTAGTGGCTGAACACCATGCTAAGTGTGGGTGAATTATAATGTGTAATAAATCATGGTTGCAATTAAATTTTAAAGGTGGCCAAGTATCCACAATGTGACCTAGGGAGGTGTGACCGAAGGTGCTTCATACCCGTGACCTAGAGTTTGCAATGATAAAGGTGTGGCCGAAGGTGCTCCACACATATGATCTGGTGAGGTGTGGCCAAAGGTGCTCCACACTTGTGACCTAGTGCCCACGATTATGTTATAAAGGTGGCTAAGTGTCCACAATTGACCTAGTGAGGTGTGGCCGAAGGTGCTCCATACCGTGACCTAGTGTTCACAATTATAAAGGTGGCCTAGTGTCTACAATGATTATTGTTAATAATGAAATGCATAAATCATTATTTTTTATCTTAGTTTTAACACGTATAATCCCATGAAAAGATGTTTTACTTGATCGAGAATATCCATCTTTTTATCACAATGACATTCCGAACACTTATGCACTTCTTGCCAAATCTATATATGTGAATGAAACTATGTTTAAATAACAGGAATGTAGATGCAAATGTTTTTGGTGCTTGCACCCTCATACATATTAGTAGATTTTAAAATAATGAATTGTTAAGCTACTAGGAAATTTGTTTCTCACTTATATGCTAACATGTATCAGATGCGGACGTTTAGCAATGTCGGGGCAGATAGAAGTCCGTGTGCCAAGAGCATTTTTATAGTCCTTTGTGTTAGAGTCCTAATTCTACATATTGTTTCAGATAGAGTTAGGACCATTATTTTTTGCTGTAGATAGTATAGAAAAGGGGGCAATTACTGGGGAAGGGATATGTGAAGGACTGGTTCATCCTTATTATTTTAAAGGGAGTTTAAGTGACAGGCTTGTTGTCTCCTGACTCCCTATGGACGGGTACTTCATATATCCTGGTACATGTTTACAAAGGATGTACCAGACTATTAATGTATGAAAGATTTAAATTCCACTATGATGTATGGCATTTTATTTTTGCTGTGCATATGAGATTTCATCTGAGCAAAAGAACCCAAACCTAATCCATTTTAATAACGCTTAATGGTGTTAATACTCAAACATTTTAAATGAATAATTAAGGTTAAGAATGATGTATCAAACTTATCTAGTTACATCAGAGGAATTGTAATACTAGATAAGGGTTTTACACGTTCCAGTGGCTGAAGCTGATGACAGTGTCTTGCTCATTGTCCCTTGTCACTGGCACCTGGTCGCGCTGCTGTGAAACTCTGGTTGAATGCTCTAAAATCTCCCTCTCTCTCACACGATGTCTCTCGGTTCACTGTTCCTTTTTTAGGTCTGCTCATGTCTGCTTGCAAAATACGCGGGTCTTCTCCTTTTCTCGGCCAATCAGCTCAGTGCAAGGCCTAATAAGGTTTCACCTCGGCCCAATAAGCAAAATTGGCCCAAATGGCCTATTTTAAGTGCTCAAAAGGCTGTCCAGGATTGAAATTACACCATTTCCTAATGATGACTTGATAAAATTCCTAAAACTAAAAATAATGCAAACTTAGGTGATTTTTATAATAAAATTACATAAAATGCTCATAAAATGGACAATTAACATCAGGAAAATATGTATAAAATAAGGCACATCAAGCATGTATCAAATGTGTAGTTCCTGCGGTTAAAGATGAGGTAACATGTGAAGAAGTACCCACTAGGGTGTATATGAAATTGATTAATTTATTTTGAGATAGAATAGGCACATGCTATTATTGTACTAGTCTTTATGATTTTTGAAAAGGCTAGTATAGAATATCTCTTGTATAGCCTATCTTAATTTGGACGTATATGAACTAATGTTTAGACTAGTTGATGGGGTTATGAGTGGCGGGATTGTTGCTTCTATTCCCAATAGTTACTTAACTATATTTAACTAAGAATGCATTTTTATCTATAGTTAATTTAGGTGCATTTTATATATTATATTCCATTGTGAGAGTGAGTGAAACCTGAGGGTAGAGACTCGACCCAAGATGTACTCAACCAAATTAAATTGTAATAAGTTTAAAATGACTCAGGTAAGGGTAACGGTACACACCATTATTATATAACTATACTTTATATCTTTTAATTAATTATAAAGGAATCATGGGTAAGGGTGTGTTACTAAAGGTGTTACAACATGAAAATCCCTAGCTTCCACTCTTTTCTCATCTTGGCTGAGAGCACTTCCCCATTTTCCCTTGATGGCTTAATTTATATGTTAATGGGAAAGAGACTAAAATGTGTTTTAAAATGGCCAATATCAAGAGAAATGGAAAGGAAGGATGTATATGATGAAATGTGAATGATAATTACATGTATTGTGCCCTTGATACATTTATGTTTAAATTCATGTGTTCATGAATGTCAAGTGTGATATTACATGCAAATGAGGAATTAAAGGTATTGAAGGTTACCAAGAAAGGGTGGATGATGGCACTAAATAAATCCCCCTTGAGGTGGATATAATGGCACTAAATGCTACCCTAGGGGTAAGATGACAGCACTAATAAAATTTCCCCTAGAGACAGAATGAAAGGCATTGAATGTTATTGTAACATTCACTCCTAATATGATTAAGAGATGCTTTTTAGTTGTTAATTTAAGTTTAATGCTCATGTATATTGCATTAACTGCATATAGTTGCATTAGTCCAGGGACCTAGTTGAAAATAAATAAAAGTTGAGTGAAGAGGTAACTAAGGACCCAATTAAAAAGGGAAATTTCAGCTAAGCAAAAGTTGTAAAATGACTCAAGGATTAAAGTGTAGTTACCTAAACTACCCTTGAACCCTAGCTGAACCCTAAACCCTTTCATAACACTCAAACTCCAGCAAAATTAGAGAGAGAAGAAGGGCGAGTAGAGAGAGGTACATTTGAATAGCTTAGGCTTTTACTTTAATAGGCTAGCCTTCATGATTTTTGGAAGTGTTAGCATATTTCATTTCATGTATAGCCTATAGCATATGTACGATCATAGTAGTTTCATATTAGTAGTTTCATATTCATAAATACACATGCATATGTTTCATATAAAGCATGCCAATAGAATTGAATGTAAATGTATTTTGGATGGAATGTAATGTGGAAATGTTTTCTGTATCTGTACAGTGGTATATGCTAGTTATTTTGAAAATGAATGGTTTGTTTAGCTATTGGGAAATTATTTTTCATTATTGTACTGGTATGTATCAAGCCATATTTTTGCAACAGACCTATAGACTTGAGGAGTAGATATAATTATGTAGTTGTATCCCTTTTTGTCCTAATTCTCAATATGTTCTTTTTGGGTAGAAGTAGGACTATTATTCTCTTGGATATACAATAGCAGAGAGGGCACACACATGAAATAGGATTATTTTTGGAAAGGGTTTGAGTGGTAAGCTTGTTACCTCCTTACCCCTATAAATGAATACTTCACATATCCCATAATATGTATCAAACAATGTAAACGATATACGTATATATACGTGCAATGTTTTATAAATTTCGCTATGATGTGTGGATTTTATTTTTTGCTGTGCTAAGGTATGATATCCTGAGAAAAAAAGCCCAAACCTAATCAAATATTAAATTATTGATGGATTTAATGCTCTGGCCAATTCTTGAAATTAATAAGGTAAATATAAATGTGACTTACTTATCTCATTACATTTTGTGAAGCTGTAATGTAAAGATAAGGGTGTTACATTAAAGTGGCATCAAAGCACAATTATCTAGGTTAATGAGGGGTAGATCCTCAAGGAAGGGACTAGTTCAAGTTAGTTTGTTGTACCTAGGCCGTTAGCTAACTTGTATTTTGTTTTGACTTGAGGAAGGGAGCATTAGATTTAGGAACATAGTAGCTCTTATTGGTGTTATAGATTCTCTACTTGATAATTTGTTATTGAGATTGATCACTTTAGTGATGTTTGTTTTGCAGAGTACAGTATGGCACCAAATAGGAGGAGTAGCACTCAGAATAAGGAAAATGATGTGAGTCTAACTGAGATTATGTAGACCATAAGGGGAATGGCAGAAGCCATGAGAGCACAGGCTATTGCTGCCTCTCAACAGGTTGTAGTTACTACAAAAACACTCCATCAGATTCAAACAGACATAAGTGAGAACACTCAACCTAAAAGTGAACAAGTAAGAAATTGGGCCTGTGGCGGGTGGACTAAGTTTCAAAGGGCTAGGCCCCCTACTTTCAAGGGTGAGTTAGATTTTAAATTGGCAAAGGAATGGTTGCAGAAAATGGAAGAACTATTTGAGGTATTAGGAAGTACTGAGACTCAAAAGGTCTCTTTTGCTACCTACCAGCTAAAGGGAAAAGCTAAGTATTGGTAGAAAGGAGCTAAATAACTAATGGAATCCCATGGAATATAGGGTACCTAAGAGGCATTCAAAGAAGCATTTCTAAACAAGTACTTCCCCCATAGTGAGAGGAATGCCAAAGAAGGTGATTTTATGCAAATTAAGTAGGAAGTTAAGCCTTTTGAGGAGCATTTAGTTCAGTTTAAGGAGTTGTCAAAATTCTCTTCTTACTTGATATGAAGACCACATGAAACATGGAAGGCCATGCACTTGGAAAATAGCCTGGATCCTGAATTACAACATGAATTTGCGTCCCAAGAAATCAGGGATTATTATGCTACTCTTGTAAACAAGTGTTGTATTGCCTCTAGGACCTTGGCGGTATTGAAGAAGGGAAAGCAAGAATCCAATTTCTTTAAGAGAAAGGCACCATCAGGGTATAGCAAGGGGTGAAAAGGTAAATTTGCTAGAGGTCAAATAGGTAAAAGACCCATGAGTGCTCCAGCTGCTCCAAATAGTTGTTCAAAGTGTGGGAGGAATCATGGGGACAGACCATGCTTGATGGGACAGAACATCTGTTTTAAGTATGGTAGATCAGGGCATTATGCTAAAGATTTTAGATTGTTGAAGAAGCCAGCCGAGGCCCTAAAACCTGCAACCAAGGGAAGGGTTTATACCTTAAAAGGTAAAGAGGTGGCACAGTTCGATGATCTGATGAAAGATAAATGTTTAATTAATGATGTTCCTTTAATTGTGTTATATGATTCTAGCACCACCCATTCTTTTATTTCTTTAGATTGTGCCCAAAAATTGAAATTATCTATGTCTAACCTACCTTATAAATTGTTTGTAGCATTCCTTACTGATTGACATGTTTTGACTTCATTAATCTATTTCAATTGCCCTATTATGGTTGAAGATAAACCTTTCATTATTAACCTTATATGTTTACCCTTGGTGGATTTGGATGTTATCCTTGAAATGGACTGGCTTTTTTCTAACAATGTGATCTTTAAATGTTTAGTGAAATATGTGACTTTCATAGATACAAAAACTAGAAAATAAGGGAATTGAAAGGAAAAATCAAAAGATGAGTTTTCTATGTTTC
Organism: Senna siamea; assembly: GCA_031216115.1. Taxonomy (NCBI): domain Eukaryota; kingdom Viridiplantae; phylum Streptophyta; class Magnoliopsida; order Fabales; family Fabaceae; genus Senna; species Senna siamea. The sequence continues at coordinate 12,055,581 of CM062355.1, read as the reverse complement.
ACAGAAGTGGAGATTCAACAGAAGCTGGGTGATATTCCTATAGTTTGTAAGTTCCCTAATGTTTTCCCAGAAGAAATTTTGAATCTCCCACTTGAGGGAGAAGTAAAATTCGCTATAGACTTAGTTCCTAGAATAGGACCAATCTTTATAGAACTCTATAGGATGTCTCCTTTAGAGCTAAGTGAGTTGAAAGTGCAAATAGAGGACATCTTAGAGAAACAATTCATTAGGCCTAGTGCCTCATCATGGGGAGCACCAATTTTTTTTATAAAGAAGAAGGATGGAAGCATAAGAATTTGTATAGATTATAGCTGTTAAATAGAGTAACTGTGAAGAACAAATACCCTGTTCCTAAGATTGATGACCTATTAAACTAGCTGAGAGGAGCCATTTTCTTTTCTAAGATTGATTTGAGTTTAGGGTACCATTAAATTAGGATGAGAAGTAAGGACATGCATAAGATTGCTTTTAGGGCTACGTATGGGCATTATGTGTAACACCCCATATTCTTTGATTAGTTATAAATTATATACTTCATAATTAATTAGATGAGTTATCATAAAGTGGGGCGAATTTGCTTGCATAATTTAATGGCTAAAAAATGGGTATGCTAAAAGATAATCTTGCATAACATTAGGTGTTTAATTTAACTCTCTATTTTCCCTTTTGAGTCACCTAGCTTAAGTTTCAAGAGAAAACCAAACCAAAATATAAAACCTACACGTCAAATTGGGAAGAAGGGATGCAACAATTAAAGATATATATATATATAGACCTACACGGCCAAAAAGAAAAGAGAGAAGGGAAAAATAAGTGGCATTAAGCCTCCTTCCTTCCCTTTTGCCTTAATCTTAAGTGGCCAATGGGTAATAGGAGAATGGCCATGGATAAAGGGCTGCACTTGATGACATGTGGACTAGGGAATAATAATTAGGAAAGGAACAAAGTGCAAAATTTTTCCCTCCTAAGGAAGTGTGAGATACACGTTTCCTCCATCCCTTGTGTTACCTCCAATTTAGGGAAAAACTCTTGTACACCTTGCATGCATGGGTTTTATGTGAAGTAAGGAAGGAAGGAACACGTGAACTAGGAAGAAAAGAAAATATATATGTGCAATACTAGCATATGTCTTGCGTGAGACCAAGGGACAATAGGAAGAAGGATGGGAATTAATTATATATATATGCATGCAATAAGTAAAACAAAAGGTGCAGAATTTTTAGAGTGCACAAAACGGTTAGAAGGAAGAGAAAGCATGTAATGCAAGCTTTTTCCTCTCTCCTTTAACTTGTTTAAGTAGCTAACCTAGGCTTGCAAGAAAGTGCAAAGTGTACTTAAAAGTACACTTATTACAACTAAGCAATGATTAAGGAGAGAAAGCAAGAAGAGAAGTGCAGCCACCACCCAAGCCTCACGTGAATTAGGAAGAAAAATAAGAGAAAACATGCATGACATGTGGCTTGCATGAAAGAGGTAGTTTATATAAATTCATTCCTCCTTCCTTGGTGTCACCGTATGGAGAAAATGGGCATACATAAGGAATAGAATGTTAACTTGCCTAGCCGTATAGCCTTGTGGAGGTAGTGGCATGACAAGTGGGTTAAGGTGTGGTTGCAAGCAATAGTGTACTTAAACGTACACTTGCAACTGTGATTAGCAAGAAAGGTGGGAGATGATGGCATGAACACTAATCAAATGCACATTGTCGAATAGAAAATGAAAGAGACAATTGGAAATTCTATATTGCCTATGCAAACACACACCCACACAGCTAGGAAAAGGAAAAAGGGAAGGAAGTGCAGTATGAAATTGGGAGGAAGTAAGCCAAGGTATGCAAGCAATGGGAATGGCACATGAGACACATGTGTAATCAAATAGCCAAGAGGAAATAGGAAAGAATGCATCGTGAATGAGGGAAGAAGTAACCTAAAGCTTCTAAGCAAGGAAGGGTACACTAAAATCCACATGTGAAGGTATGCACACGCACAGTAAGAGAAGATAGAGAGAGTAACATGAAAGAAAGGGGGCAGCACTTATACCACACGTGGGAATAATAAGAAAATGAAAGATAGAGAAAAGGGGAAAGGGGAGTTTCATTATGACTTGCATGCAACCAACACAAGTGAAGGAAGAAAAGAAAGAGTGGGAGGAAATTGAAATGGCCATCTAAAATATGTGTAACCCACTCACACGGCAAAGAGAGAAAAAGAGAAAAGAAAAGGAAAGCCCTTTTAAAGAGAGAGTGAGGGCATGAGGCTAGGTCAAGTTAAGCCCACCTTAGAGCATACACACCCACACATTTGGTTAAAGCAAGGAGGAAGTGATTTGGTCAAGGAGAAAGGAAGCAAGGTGTAGAAGGAGATCAAAGGAAGGGCCAAGATCATTCCTTTATAGTCATCCTTGAGGTAGGTTAGCAATTCATTAATTTTGTTCCATGATCTAGTGTACATATATGATGAATTTTGCTTTCATGGAACTTGAATACTTGTCTACATTCTTGAAATAGGAGTGACACTTGACTAAGCTTGCATGATAAATAAATAAGGTGGTTGATGTTTAAAACTTAATATTGTTATTTTCTTTAAATCATGAAAGAGCCTAGAACAAGAGATCATTGAAATGGCATGTGTTGCTTGGCTTATGTCTCGTAGCATTGGAATAGACTTTTGATTTCCATGATAAAATTATTGTTGGTAAATGTAACATGTATAAAAAGGAAACTTTAACCCAAGATAATGTGAGAAAATTATGGTTAGTAATGATGAACATGGTTATGGGAAAATTTTGGCTAGATTAACGATGAATATTGTTATGGAAAAATTAAGGCTAGTTAATGATGAACATTGTTGTGGGGAAATTATGGATAATTAATGGTGAATGTTGTCATGGGAAAATTATGGTTAGTAATGATGAATATTGGTGTTGTGGGAAAATTATGGTTAATTAATGACAAACATTGTTAAGGGAAAATTTTGGCTAGTTAATGATGTGTTGATTATAGAAAAGGAATTATCCCATTTTAAAGGTATTATTTAAATAATGGAAAGAGGAAAATTTAAGTGATAAAACATGAAATTCTCTTGAGTTTCCCTTAGTCCCAAAATTATGGAAATTTTTAGTTAAAAATTTAGTAAAATTTTATAAGAGAAATATATTATTCAAGAATGGAGAATTAAATTGATTTAGGCAAAAATTGTCATAAATAAAAATGACAAAGAAGTATTGTATGCCGATAGAAAAAGGGAAATGCAACTACCAAGGGAAAGCATAGGAAGGTACACAATTATGAAAAGAAATGTGGCCAAGTGTCTATAATTTATGAGGTGTGGCCAAAGGTGCTCCACACTAGTGACCTGTGAGGTGTGGCCAAAGGTGCTCTATACCCGTGACCTAGTGTTCACAATGATTTTATATACGTGGCCGAGTGTCCACGAATTACGAGGTGTGGCCAAAGGTGCTCCACATGAGTGACCTAGTGAGGTGTGGCCGAAGGTGCTCCATACCCATAACCTAGTGTTCACAATGATTTTATATACATGGCTGAGTGTCTACGAATTACGAGGTGTGGCCGAAGGTGCTCCACATGAGTGACCTAGTAAGGTGTGGGCGAAGGTGCTCTATACCAGTGACATAGTGTTCACGATGGTTTTATACACGTGGCCAAGTATCCAAGAATTATGAGGTGTGACCGAAGGTGCTCCACACAAGTGACCTAGTGAGGTGTTGTCGAAGGTTATCCATACCCATGACCTAGTGTTCATGATGATTTTATACACGTGGCCGAGTGTTTACGAATTATGAGGTGTGGCTAAAGGTGCTGCTCATGAGTGACCTAGTGAGGTGTGGCCGAAGGTGCTCCATACCTGTGGCCTAGTGTTCACGATGATTCTGTAAAGGTGGCCTAGTGCCAACGTAACACCCCAGGGTGTTCAATTAATCTATAGAGGTAAGTGTAAGAATTTGATGCATAAGAAATTTGTTTAATTATGCAATAACACATATAATTTTATGAGAATATGCTTCACTTGAAAAAGGGATATTTGATTTTCACATTAACCTCTAAATTTATCATGCAATGCTTGCCTATTTGTATTTATGAATAATGTTATGTTTTGTTTTTAATATTAAGAATGTAGAAGAAAACATTTTGGTTCTTGCACCCTAATAAATATTAGTTAATTTCTAAACCCTGAATTGTTAAGATACTGGAAAACTTGTGTTTCTCACTTATGTGCTAATATGCATCAAATGCGGACACATAGCAGGGCTGGGGAAGTCAACAGTTCTTTTTGGTTAAAAGAAAACTTTTTGTAACCCTTATTTTGGGTCTTAGACTAGACATATTGTGGTTTGGAAATTAGGACTATTCTTTTGGCTGCACATATGAGATATGATGCGTGCTTCCAATGCTATCTAGGAACAACACCTAAGGCAGTGAACCTATCGATGCAGCCTAGTGCAATGGTGAGTATCAAGGTCGTATTCCTCGGGAACGGGAAAGCCCAGAGTTACTACTTGTTCTCTGTTATCTAGCCTAGCAATTAAAATGATTAATTTTCATCTAAACTAACGTCTAACTATAAGCAATAATAAACTAACAGCGACAAGAAATAGAAGAAAATACACGGAGGCAAGAAATGCAAATCCATCAGGGAACCTACACTGGTTGGAAAACACACGAAGGATAATGGATTACTGAATTTAACTATGTTACTTGTGAGTGAATTCCAATGCAAATTCAAATTCTCTGTCGATCTCAATGAATTTCTTAAACTTAAAATCCACCATTTTTGGTTCTTCCTAATGGCAAATTTTAAATCAAGCATTATCTATCTAATTCACCACTATTAAGAGTCGTTACTTAATCCAAAGAATTTATTAACCTTAATTCTAAGCGATAACAAATTGTCCGTTACAGTTAGTTTTCCAAATTCCAATTATCATCTATTGATCTCAAAAAGGAATCTAATTAACATTACCACGACGTCTCGTAAATAACGCTAACACATACATTCATAATTGTAACGGAGATCACACATTAGATTCAACATCCATGCAAATTTAAACGAGAATCCAACACGATTAGCGACCCAATGAATTTTTACAAATCTAGCCACACATATTTACAGACAAAGACACAATCCAACGGCGAGATAATCCATAAGATAGTCAATTAAACAGCAATTAAAAATAATAAAAATTTATGCAATCCTGTCTTTTCAATTGTTCGATGATTACTGCACGAATTGGTCACCTAAATCAAGCTAGAAAAATGCTCGAAAAATCAAGTACAATCTTTGTCCAACAAAGCGGGTTAAGCGGGTCGGGTCGAAAGCAGTCGGATCGTGGGTCACGGATACCGAACGAAAATAGCGCCAAAGACCACCGGGCGGCGCAAGGTTACAGGAGGGACGCCGCACGACGGAGGGATGAATTTCGGTGGCCTACGACGCAAACGACGCTGGGCGGGTCGCGAAACGCTGTCGGGTCGCGTCACTCGGGTCTGTCTCGGGTTGCGCGATCCGTCGCGTTACGGCGGCTGATGGTCTGTCGGAAGGTGCGACTAGGTCGCTGAAGGCTGCGAGGCGTCGGTGGGCGGTGGGTCGGTCGAACGCCGCAAATGCCGCGATGTGGGCGATTTTCCTCTCGGTTCGCGCACCTTTCTCGCCGTTCTGCTGCTGTCCGACGGCAATGGGTGGTGGTGGTGGGTTCTCTGTCGTCTCCTGCTGCTGAGGTGGGGTCACGCCGCAGGAGAACACCGGTCAGGCGAGCCGTGGGTCCCTCGATTGCGCTCTGGTTTTGTGAAGGGTGTGTGTGTTTCTTACTATTCCAATCCTCTCCATTCTCCTCTCTCAAGCTTCCAATTTCTCCTCCTTTTCACGCTGCTCGGCCTCCTCTCTTGGGTTCATGCCCCAAAGGCCCATTAAGGGCTTTGGCTTGGCCCAACAAGAGAAAAATGGCCCAACTGACCCAAAATAGCTGCTTTAACTCCAGAAAAGTCTCGTTTGCTGATGATAGATTGATAAAAAGCCTGAAATGCAATAAAATACACATTTAGGTGATTCCTAGAATAAAAATACACAACAAATACATATAAAATGGACATAAAATATTAGGTAAAATTGTGTAAAATAAGACATATCAATCACCCCACACTTAAGCTTTTGCTTGTCCTCAAGCAAACATTAACTCAGTCCTCAAATAGACAGCAACAATTTCTCAAAAGTCCAAACCTAGTCCACAGTTAATAATGCCTAACACATCCCCCGTGAAACTTATTTATCGACCAAATTGCAAAAAAACCCTTGATGCAGAATAGAGATAATAACGATGCATACACAACTTAGCTAGCAATTCAATGGAAATTATTCAAGAATCAATGCCTCAAAGAGATTACTCAAATCACTCAAAGTGTATATAGGTAAGACACAAATCCCTCAAGCAACTTCACAAGAATATGTCTACTATAAACTTGCTCATAAATCTCATCTCCGCTACCACTAAACATTGAACACCAAAATCAAGGGGGGGTCTTAACAGGGTTGTAATGAGACTAAAGTGATTGTAAGGAAGAAATTTTTTTTTTTTTTTTGGAAGAAGAGGCATAAATGCTGAAAATTCATGCAATTAAAGCACCAAGAAGGATTAAAGGATTAAATGCAACAAATTCTAAACATAACAATTCTTACTAAGTTTTCAATAAAGTTGGAGATGCTCAGAGAATAAAATCAACGGACAGGCTACTCTTATTATTATCTTTCTTTTCTTTTCTTTTCTTTTCTTTTGTTTTTGTTTCGTTTTTGTTTTGTTTTGTTTTGTTTTGTTTTGTTTTGTTTTTTTGTTTTTTCATAATTAGCCTGCATGCTTACACTTTTGGATTGAAGGGAGCATCTAGAATGATAAAAAGAACTTAGTGCACTATTGTCAACTAAGGCAATGCATTTTAATCCCTGTACAAAGAATGAATCACACAAATTTCAGCAAAGGGGGTGAAGAAAGAAGATAGTGAAAAGAAAGGAATGAGGTGTAAAATGTAAGTGATGAAGAAAAATTGAAGGCCCTAAAAGTGGCTAACTGAGGAAGGAAAAAAAAAGAGGTGTAAAATTTAAGTTTCCCAAATCATCTGATATTCAAAAGTTTATGTAACTTCAACAAGTATTACAGAGCAAGTTCTAGAGACACAATCAAGTGAAATACACACTCAACAAAAAGAATTCAAAGCATATTTGTGATAAATGCTTATCTTAGGTTCAAATCTCACATTTGAAGTGTGGCTAAATTGCATATGATTCTCAAATGTTTCCATATGAATTACTAATCAAGCAGTGCATGCAAACTGCATTATCAACATCTTAAATCAAAATTGAACAAAATGAAAGAAAATCAAGCAACATGGGTATGACCTAGTCGTGGTCAAGAATACATTAGGCATTAAAACTGCTTTCTAACATAAACTAAGAGAAATAATGTCTGCCCATTCATGACTGAATCATACATGCTCAAAAGACAAACAAAGACTTAAGTGCATAGAATCAAGCAAAAATCAAGTATCCTGTCCTAGATATACTGTCAACACAACATCAGCAAAAATTAGCATCAAAATGCGGCGTCCTGAACTAGTAGAGGGAAAATGAGTAAAATAAAAAAATAAAAAAAAAATAAAATAAAGGCACATCACCCCACACTTGAGGATTACACTGTCCTCGATTAATACCAAAGGGGATACCACAGAAATAAAAGTAGAAAGCACAGCAACAAGCACAGAAAATCTAAAAGTTTTAATGTACCTCAAAAAAATGAAAAAGACAAAAATAGACAAGAGTAAAATAACACAGATAAGATAAATAATAAAAAAAGAAACACAGTGCTTGAGTCTTTTAGCTGGACTCGCTCCTTCTATCACTCTTTCAGGTAAAGCACCATATGCACTCGCTCCTCGACCTCCAATGGGTCTCCATAGTAGTGCTTTAGTCTGTGCCCATTGACTTTGAAATTTCCCTTGTCAGGATGATGCAATTCCACTGTGCCATAGGGAAAGACTTGCTTGATCACAAATGGTCCTGACCATCGGCTCTTAAGCTTTCCTGGAAAAAGACGAAGACGTGAGTTATAAAGTAATACCCTATCTCCAACCTGAAAATCCTTAGAGCCACGCAGCCTTTGATCATGCTACTTCTTGGTTCGAGCTTTGTAAATGGAAGAATTTTCATAAGCTTGGTGGTGCCATTCTTCTAACTCATCCAACTGCCATAACCTCTCTTTACCTGCAGAAATAACATCAAGATTGCATGTTTTAAGGGCCCAAAGTGCCCTGTGTTCCAATTCAACAGGCAAATGACAAGTCTTTCCATACACTAGCCTATAGGGTGTGAATCCAGTAGAAGTTCTGTAAGCTGTCCTAAAGGCCCATAATGCATCATCCAATTTGGATGCCCAATCCTTCCTACTCACCCCTACGGTTTTCTCTAAGATTCTCTTTAAACCCCTATTAGTTACCTCTACTTGTCCACTGGTCTGTGGGTGATAGGGTGTTGAAAACCTATGAGATACCTCGTAATGTTTTAATACTTTCTCAAGTTGGGAGCTACAGAAATGGGTCCCTCTATCACTAATCAGTGCCCTAGGTGTACCAAACCTAGCAAACAAATTTTTTAGGAACCTAGTCACCACCCTGGTATCATTAGTGGGGAAAGCTTGAGCTTCTGGCCACTTGGAAAGATACTCAACAGCCACAAGTATATACTTATTACCAGATGAGGAAGGAAAAGGGCCCATGAAGTCAATACCCCACACATCAAAGATTTCAACCACTTGCATACTCGTTTGGGGCATTTCATCACGGGCAGAGATGTTACCTGACCTCTGACAAGCATCACAAACCTGGACATATGCTCTAGCATCCTGGAAGAGGTTGGCGGTAGAACCCTCGCCGAGCACCTTCCTAGCGGTGTGGTTTGCGACTGGTGGCCTCCCGTTGGTCCTTCATGGCGGTGCTTGAGGATTTGGTGGACTTCCTCCCATGTATGCATCGCTGATTATTTGGTGCGCTCAGATCTGAAACAAAAAGGATCTTCCCAAATGTAGTATTTCAACTCAAAGAAAGAATTTCTTCTTTCTTTGGGTAGTCATACCCTTTGGTAAAACCCTTGCCACCAAATAGTTAGCATAATCACAAAACCAGGGGGAATCAGTACATACCTGAACCGTCTCCAAATGCTCATATGGGAAGTTATCATCAATGGCTCTCTCATCTAAGGCCTCCCAGTTTGGATTCTCTAACCTTGATAGGTGATATGCAGCCAGGTTCTCTGCACCCTTTTTATCTTTGATCTCAATATCAAATTCCTGCAAGAGCAAAATCCATCTAATGAGTCTAGGCTTAGCATCATTCTTACCGAACAAATACTTCAAGGCTGAATGATCTGTGTAAACCACGGTCTTGGATAGCACCAAATAGCATCGAAACTTGTCGAAAGCATAGACCACTGCAAGTAATTCCTTTTCAGTAGTGGTAAAGTGCTCCTGGGCATCAGTCAAGGTCTTGCTAGCATAATAAATTGGCTGGAACTTTTTATCAATCCTCTGACCTAACACAGCTCCAACTGCAAAGTCACTAGCATCACACATTAGTTCAAAAGGCAGCCCTCACTTAGGTGAAACCATAATAGGGGCTGTGGTTAGTCGTTCCTTTAGTAACTCAAATGCATGCAGACAATCAGTATCGAAAACAAAAGGTACATCCTTGACAAGCAACTAAGTTAAGGGCCTAGAAATCTTAGAGAAATATCTAATAAATCTCCTATAAAAACCAAAGATGCCCTAAGAAGCTTCTAACAAATTTTTAATCAACTAGGGGTGGTAGTTTTGATATGGTCTCAACCTTAGCCTTATCCACTTCCATCCTGCATGTGATATCTTATGTCCAAGAACAATCCCTTCTTTCACCATAAAGTGACATTTTTCCCAATTAAGAACTAAGTTTGCTTCTATACATCTTGCAAGCATACGTTCTAAATTAAGCAAACAGTGGGAGAAGGAGTTACCGAAAACTGAGAAGTCATCCATAAATACCTCCATAGACTCCTCAATCATGTCATGGAAGATTGCCATCATGCACCGCTGAAAAGTGGCTGGTGCATTGCACAATCCAAAAGGCATCCTCCTGTACGCGAACGTTCCATATGGGCAGGTAAAGGTGGTCTTCTCTTGGTCTTCAGGTGCAATGGGAATCTAAAAGTAACCTGAAAAACCATCAAGAAAGCAATAAAACATGTGACCTGCCAAACGTTCAAGCATCTGGTCAATGAAAGGCAGAGGAAAATGGTCTTTCCGGGTTGCATCATTGAGTCTCCTATAATCAATGTAAACCCGAAAACCTGTTACCGTCCTAGTGGGTATGAGTTCATCCTTATCATTCTTGACCACTGTCATGCCACCCTTCTTTGGTACAACCTGCATAGGAGTCACCCAAGAGCTATCAGAGATAGGATAAATCAAACCTGCATCAAGAAGTTTAATTACCTCCTTTTTCACCACTTCCTTCATGTTTGGGTTCAGTCGTCTCTGGTCAGCACCATCGCCTATAGCTATCTTCCATCAGGATCTTGTGTGAACAATAGCTAGGATTAATCCCAGGAATGTCCGCCATCTTATAAGCAAAGGCCCTAGGGTATTTCCTAAGAGAGGTCAAAGTCATCTCCCTCTCTTCAGGCGTAAGGTCAGCTGCTATAATTACTGGCAGCTTCTCTGCCTCATCCAAATAGGCATAGCTTAAGTGTTTGGGTAACTCCTTCAATTCCAAGGTTGGGGGGTCCTCAATTGAAGGTTTCACCTTCTGCACCTCTGACCTGTCAAGAGAAACAAAAGAATCAGTTAAGTTGATGGGCTCAACAGCTAGCAAGTGAGCTAATTGTTCCAACACTTGCTCGTTGGACAACTCATCCTCCTCTCCTTGTAATGCCACCTGTAAAGGGTCATCAAGTAAAAATTCCTGCAATTCAGATTCAACCACATCATCCAAGACATCCACAGAATATACAGTATCATCATGATCTAAAGATTGTCTCTTAGAGGTAGCTAAGTCAAAGGTAACAGTTTCATCTCCTACTCTAAGTTTCAATTTCCCATCACAGACATCTATAATTGCCCTAGACGTTGCAAGGAAAGGCCTACCTAGAATCAAGGGTACGCTACTCTCACCCTCCATATCCATCACAACAAAATCCACAGGAAATATAAATTTATCAACCTTTACAAGGACATCTTCAACTATACCTCTAGGATATTTAATTGATTCTATCACCTAATTGTATGTTCATCCTAGTAGGTTTTGGCTCACCCAATCCCAATCTATCAAACAAGCTAGTGGGCATCGATTTATGCTAGCTCTAAATCAGCTAAAGCATCCATGACAGACAGATCACCAATTACACAAGGTACGGTAAAACTCCTGGATCACGCCTCTTAACAGTAGCTTGTTTTGTAAGATTGCTTTGAGCACTCCTCATTCAATGTCACCAAGTCCCAAATCCTCTAGTTTCCTCTTGTTGCTCAAGATTTCCTTCAAGAACTTTGCATAGCGAGGCATCGAGAAATGGCTTCAACAAAAGGAAGGTTAATCCTCGATTGCTTAAATAGATCAAGAAACTTACCAAACTGTTGATCTACTTTCTCCTGCTTCAGTCTAGCCGGGTATGGAATGGGTGGCTGGTACTCTCTTATGGGGCTCTTCTTGCCCTCAACTTGCACCAGCTTAGTTACCTCAGGCCCTTGGTCCTTATTGACACTTGTATCCTGCACATCATTATGATCATCAGTAGGTAAAGGTAAAGGACCAGCTACTTGCTTACCTGATCTTAGAGTGATAGCCTTGCAATGCTCCCTTGGATTAGACTCGGTGGTGTTAGGGAGTGTCCCCTGGTCGTCTTTCACCAACACCTTAGAAATCGGCCTATCGATTCTCTAAGTTTTGAATGGAGGCTTGTTGGTTTCTAAGTCTTTGTCTGTTTGGTGGAATTTGCTCTGAAGTAGACACAAACTTCATCATCAATTCCTCTAGATTGGGCTTCTTCTCCTGCCCTTGCGGAAATTGACTTGGAGCAACTTGTCTTGGGGTTCTTTGTTGGTGCAACCATTTGAAAACCTGGTGGGCCCTGGTTATTAGTGTTTATCCATCCAAAATTGGGATGATTCCTCCACCCGGGGTTGTATGTCTTCTTTATATGGATTGTTCTGTTGTCTCGGGCGTTCCCATGTAATCTACTGCTCAAAATCAGAAGAACCATTGTGAGAAGAAAATGAAGAAGAGGGGTTAGAAAACATACCTCCCGCATTACAATTGACACCATAATGCGGGCCACCACGTAACTTCGCGACTTGACCGTGCTACATGCACCGCACCGAGTTGGTCAATCTTCTTAGCCGAGCTCCACTTGAGTTGCCAAGGTTGATATAGAGTCCGACCGGTTGACCACTCCCCGCCCTAGCTTTATCCCTTGAGGATTGCCACTGATAGTTGTTCATGGCCATTTCCTCTATTAAACTCTGTGCCTGTTCAGGGGTTTCATTATTTAGTGCACCCCCTGCTGCCGCATCCACCATCTGCCTTGTGGCTGTATTTAAACCACTATAGAAAGTCTGCACTTGCATCCACACAGGCAATCCATGATGTGGGCAACACCTCAGTAAGTCCTTGTACCTCTCCCATGCATCATACATACTCTCATCAGCCATCTGCACAAAAGAAGAAATGTCATTACGTAGTTTTTGCGCCTTAGCTGGTGGAAAATATTTGTACAAAAACTTTTCAGCCAAAGTCTCCCAAGTAGTGATGGAGTTAGGTGGTAGGGATTGCAACCATCTCTTTGCTCTATCTCTCAAGGAAAATGGAAACAATCTAAGTCGAATGGCATCATCAGTGGTTCCATTAATCTTGAAAGTGTCGCATATCTCCAAGAAGTTAGCTATGTGGGCATTAGGGTCTTCGTTGGGCATCCCTCCAAACTGTACCGTTTGTTGCACCATCTAAATCACATTTGGCTTGATTTCAAAATTGTTAGCTACTATTGTAGGCCGAGTAATGCACGTCTGTGTCCCTTCCAATGAAGGTCTAGCAAACTCGTACATCGTTCTATTGGCTTCGTCATTATTATTTGCAGCTGCCATCTTTGGTGATGTAGGGTCAGGGATCTCAATTGGTTCCTCCTCCAATATCTCAACCGCACCTCCTCCTGACGGACGGTGTGCGAGTCCTACGAGTCGTTACGGATCGGATAGAGGGTCTACAAGTACAGATTAGAACTCCTGGTCATAAACTACACGAATCCAATAATGGTGAAACAGTCCACCACTCAGATCAAAGAGTAATAAACCAAAACAAAAAGTAAAACAAGACAGATAAAACTCAATAACAGAAACAATAACTAAACAAATAAAAACCTACTAAAATAATAAAACATATAATCCAAATAAATAAAATAAACTAAAATAAAAAAAGGACAAAATGAAACTAATAGTTGAGCCTTGAGAGAAAGACACACTAACCAGAAACAAAAACAAAACAGAATAAATAAAAAATGGCTAAAGTAACAGATAGCAAATTCACTCTAGTTTTCACCAAAAGGTCCCCGGCAACGGCGCCAAAAACTTGATGCGTGCTGCCAATGCTATCTAGCAACAACACCTAAGGCAGTGAACCTATCGATGCAGCCTAGTGCAATGGTGAGTATCAAGGTCGTATTCCTCGAGAGCAGGAAAGCCCGTGAGTTACTACTTGTTCTCTGTTATCTAGCCTAGCAATTAAAATGATTAATTTTCATCTAAACTAACGTCTAACTATAAGCAATAATAAACTAACAGCGACAAGAAATAGAAGAAAATACACGGAGGCAAGAAATGCAAATCCATCAGGGAACCTACACTGGTTGGCAAACACACAAAGGATAATGGATTACTGAATTTAACTATGTTACCTGTGAGTGAATTCCAATGCAAATTCAAATTCTCTGTCGATCTCAATGAATTTCTTAAACTTAAAATCCACCATTTGTTTGGTTCTTCCTAATGGCAAATTTTAAATCAGCATTATCTATCTAATTCACCACTATTAAGAGTCGTTACTTCTTAATCCAACAATTTATTAACCTTAATTCTAAGCGATAACAAATTGTCCGTTCTGATTAGTTTTCCAAATTCCAATTATCATCTATCGATCTCAAAAGGAATCTAATTAACATTACCACGACGTCGTAAATAACGCTAACACATACATTCATAATTGTAACGGAGATCACACATTAGATTCAACATCCATGCAAATTTAAACGACAATCCAACACGATTAGCGACCCAATGAATTTTTACAAATCTAGCCACACATATTTACAGACAAAGACACAATCCAACAAATAGATAATCCATAAGATAGTCAATTAAACAAAGAATTAAAAATAAAAAATTTATGCAATCCTGTCTTTTCAATTGTTCGATGATTACCGCACGAATTGGTCAACCGGAAAAGCGCTAGAAAAATGCCTGAAAATCAAGTACAATCTTTGTCGCCCAACAAAGCGGGTCAAACGGGTTGGGTCGAGAAGCAGTCGGATCGTGGGTCACGGATACCGAACGAAAATAGCGCCAAAGACCACCTGAGCGGCGCAAGGTTACAGGAGGGACGCCGCACGACGGAGATGAATTCGGTGGCTCTACGACGCAAACGACTGGCGGGTCGCGAAACGCTGTCGGGTCGCGTCACTCGGGTCTGTCTCGGGTTGCGCGATCCGTCGCGTTACGGCGGCTGATGGTCTGTCGGAAGGTGCGACTAGGCTGCCTGAAGCTGCAGGAGGCGTCGGTGGGCGGTGGGTCAGTCAGAAAACGCCGCAAAATGCCGCGATGTGGAGCAGTTTTTCCTCTCGGTTCACGCGCCTTTCTCGCCGTTCTGCTGCTGTCCGACGGCAATGGGTGGTGGTGGTGGGTTCTCCGTCGTCTCCTGCTGCCGAGGTGGGGTCACGCCGCAGGAGAACACCGGTCAGGCGAGCCGTGGGTCCCTCGATTGCGCTCTGGTTTTGTGAAGGGTGTGTGTGTTTCTTACTATTCCAATCCTCTCCATTCTCCTCTCTCAAGCTTCCAATTTCTCCTCCTTTTCACGCTGCTCGGCCTCCTCTCTTGGGTTCATGCCCCAAAGGCCCATTAAGGGCTTTGGCTTGGCCCAACAAGAGAAAAATGGCCCAACTGACCCAAAATAGCCGCTTTAACTCCAGAAAAGTCTCGTTTGCTGATGATAGATTGATAAAAAGCCTGAAATGCAATAAAATACACATTTAGGTGATTCCTAGAATAAAAATACACAACAAATACATATAAAATGGACATAAAATATTAGGTAAAATTGTGTAAAATAAGACATATCAAGATATACATGGGAAATCCTTTGGAAAGGATATGTGAAGGACTGGTCTATCCTTAGAAATTTGTAAGGGAGTCTGAGTGACAGACCTATTGTCTCCTGACTTCTCATGGACGGGTACTTCATATATCCGTGGACATGTTTACCAAAATGTAACGAAAATTATTAGACGTGTATTATTTGAATCATATGAAGTTTAAATTTTCGCTGTGTCGTATAGTATTTCTTTTTATTCTGTTGTTCATACGAGATTTAATCTGAGCAAAAGATCCCGAACCTAATCTGCTTTAATGAAACTTAATGGTTTAACTACTTTGACATTAATTAAATAAAAGGATAAGAATAATGTATGAACCTATCTATGTACATCAGAGGAATTGTAATACTAGATAAGGGCGTTACATTATGAATTTCTTGTAATGTCATTTCGGTTGACAAATGCTCTAGCCATTTTCATAAATTACATAAATCGTATCTTTAGACCCTATCTCGATCAATTCGTAGTAGTGTTTATTGATGATATTCTTGTATACTCTAGAAATAAACAAGAGCATGATCAACACCTCAGGATAGTGTTGCAAATACTTAGGGAAAAATATATGTATGCCAAACTAGAAAAGTGTGAGTTTTGGTTGGAAGAAGTGAGATTTTTAGGGCACATGATCTCCAAAGATGGAGTGTCAGTGGATCCTAGTAAAATGGAAGCAATGGTAAACTAAGAAAGGCCTACTACTCTGACTGAAGTTCATAGTTTTCTGGGGTGGCGGAATATTATAAGCAGTTTATTTAGGGATTTTTGCAAATAGTGATGCCAATTACCAAGTTAACCCCAAAGGATGTTCCATTTGTGTAGGACTCAAAATGTGAACAAAGTTCCCAAACCTTGAAAGAGAAATTAGCCACTGCACCTATCTTAGTCATCTGAGACCCTTTGGAAAAGTTTGAGTTATACTGTGATACATCTAAGAAAGGTTTGGGGTGTGTTCTAATGCTAGGAGGAAGGGTAATAGCCTATGCTTCTAGACAGTTAAGGCCTCATGAGAGAAATTATCCTACTCATAACCTAGAATTGGCAGCCATAGTATTTGCTTTCAAAATTTGGAGACACTACCTCTATGGATCTAAATTTTAGATATTTAGTGATCATAAAAGTCTCAAGAACCTCTTTTGACCAGAAGGAATTAAATATGAGACATAGGAGATGGATGGAATTCATTAAGGATTATGATTTTGAATTGAAGTACCATCCAAGTAAGGCAAATATTGTGGTGGATGCTTTAAGTATGAAGTCCCTCCATGTAGCCCAAATGATGGTGAGTGAGATGGATTTGATGGAAAAATTTAGGAACATGAGTTTGTCTACTCTAGTGTTACTTAAAAAAATCTGTTTAAGTGAGCTAAGAATTAAAAACACTCTTTGGACCTAAATCCTAAAAGCTCAAAAAGATGATGAATTCTTAGAGTCTTTAAAGGATTCAAAGGAGTTCACGAAAGGGACTGATGGAATGGTAACGTTCCAGAATAGAATTTATGTTCCTAGAGTTGGAGGAATGAGGGATATAATATTAGAAGAGGCTATCAAAGTAATTATACCATTCATCCTAACGCCACTAAGATGTATCAGGATTTGAAGGAAAGGTTTTGGTGGCCAGGTATGAAAAAGCATATAGCAGAGCATACAGCTAAGTGTATAGTGTGTCAGCAGGTGAAGATTGAACATCAAAAACCTGCTGGATTATTAAAGTCATTAGATATTCTTGAGTGGAAATAGGACAAAATTTCTATAGACTTTGTAGTGGGTTTACCAAGAACCCAGTTGAGATATAATGCCATTTGGGCGATAGTAGATAAATTAACTAAATCCACCCATTTCTTACCCATTAAGATCAATTTCTCCTTGGATAGATTATCTCAACTATATATTCAAGAGATAGTGAGACTTCATGGAGTACCCATTAGCATTGTCTCAGATAAAGATCCCAAATTCACCTTTACATTTTGGAAAGCCTTGCAGGAATCTTTTGGTACTTGGTTAAACTTTAATACCGCTTATCATCCTCAGACGGATGGATAGACAGAGAGGACAATCCAAACTTTAGACGATATGCTTAGGGCTTGTGCCTTAAAGTATAAAGAGAATTAGGATAAAACCTTACCATTGATAGAATTTTCCTACAACAATAGTTTTCACTCTAACATAGGTATGACACCTTATAAAGCTCTGTATGGGAGGAAGTGTAGATCTCCATGATGTTGGTATAAAGTAGGTGAGAGGCAACTTCTGGGACCTGAGCTAGTGAAACAAACAATTGATCAAATTAAGATGATCAGAGAAAAGATAGCCAAAGCATAAGATAAGCAAAAGATTTATGCCAATAAAAGGAAGAGGTTACTTGAATTTGATAAGGGAGATCATATTTTTCTCAAAATCTCCCCAACTACTGGTATTGGTAGGGCTATGAAATCTAAAAAGTTAAGTCTTAGATACAATGAACCTTTTTAAATTTTGAAGAAAGTTGGTCCATATACATACCAGATAGCCTTGCCACCATCACTGTCAAACCTTTATAATGTCTTTCATGTATCTTAGCTCAAAAAGTACATTCCTGACCCCTCACACATACTTAACGCCAATACATTGTAATTAAAGGATAATCTAACTTATCAGCCAAAAACTTTACAAATCATCGGTATTGAGGTTAAGAAACTAAGGAATAAAGTTATTCCCCTGGTGATGGTCTTGTGGGATAAGACATCACTGCGAGATGCCACCTAGGAAAAAGAAGAAGATATGAGGAGAACATACCTAGAATTAGTCACATAAGGTACGTATCAATTTCAAGGACGAAATTATTTTAAAGGAGGGGAGAAATGTAATATCCACCTCCAATATTTTTGATATTATTATTATTATTATTAGTGATTATTTATGTAAATGTTATTGTTCATGTGGTGTCAAGAATGATTTACCATAAGGGTAGAATGGACATTTTCATCAAAGTAGAACTAGCCTTACAATATGGGTAAAATTATAAATTTTACCAAAGAGGGCAAAATAGTAATTTTTCTATAAAGGAGAAAAATTAAATTTCCACGTAAGTACTTCATGAAATTATGTTTGAAGGCTTTTACCCTGTTATTTTAAAAAGGAGAATGAATAAGGGTAAAAATAATTATATTGACATAAAGGGTAAAATGGTAATTTTTCCTTAAGGACAAAATGGTAATTTTACCTAGAGAGGGAAAAAATAGTAATTTCATAAAAGAGACTTTATGAAACTTTTTTTGAGAAGTTTTTGCTTACCATTTTCGAAGAAGAGGAAAAGTAAGTAAAATGACTATTTAGACATAAAGGGTAATATGGTAATTTTCTCAAGGACAAATTAGTAATTTTTGAAAAAGTGGAAGGATAAAATGGTAATTTTCAAAAGTGGAAGGGTAAATGGTCATGTTCCATAAGTGTTTCATGAAATTACAATTTGAAAGAGAAAGGATTCCATTTTTGAAAATAAGAAGTAAGAAGGGTGAAATAGTCATTTTACATCAAGGGCATTTTGGTAATTTCACCTAAATCCTAATTTAACCTTCTTCTCCATGAAAGGAGAAGAAGAAGTTGAAGAAGAGACGAAATGAGGCGTAAGGCTTAGAGGAGTAAGGAAAATTTCACATTTCTTGCAAATTTAAGGTAGCTAAACATTCCTAAACCCTTGATTTCATAATTTATGAATTATTTTAAGTGTTTTAAAGTTTCATGAAAATTAGGGTTTTCTCTCTTTACATTCCTTATGACTAGGTTTTCTATTGGGTTTTGCTTGAATGAAAATATGGTTGTGTTTATGAATATTGGAATGTTTGTATGAATGAAATATTGAGAAAATGGAAAATTTCAAGAATGGTACTCATTTTCATGAAAAACCCTAATTTTAAAATGGTTAAAGATGGCGTGTGTAACACCTCTTATAGCTATTGTTCCTTTAAAGTTAATTTAAGAAAATCATATATAAATATTATAATATGGGTGTGTTACTACTACTTCTACACGAATACATTTAAACTTTTATCAAGTTAAATATTTGAGTGTACTTAGGTCGGGTCTCTACTCTCGGGTTACACTCAATCTCATAGCAAAAATAAATAGTATGATACATAAGTACCTCTAGCTACATATACGAGCATAATTCATAATTACTTCCATAATTAATATAGAATAACTATTGGACATAGAGACAACATCCTTGTCACTCATGGTCCCATCCAACATGTCTATTCATAAATTCTGACCAATCCATATACATCTAAATCAATATAGCCTATACATGAGGTAAATTAGGCTAGCACTTTCTCAAAATCACAAAGACTAGAACGATAAATTAAAAGCCTATACTATCCAAAAATAACTTTCTTAAAATACCTATGGAGGGTACCCTTCCTTAGGTTACCTCTGTCTCCAACCGATACTTACACATCTAATACACGCCAGCATTTATATGAGAATTAAATCTCAGTAGCAAGCAAACCTGGGTTAAAAATCTGCTGACTGTACCACTATAATTATATGAAAATACTCTGTATTCTTATCTCAAAATTTAAAATGTACCATGTACTATCGGGATGTAATGGTTTATACTTAGGTGTATACATGTAGTTTATCATGCTTTCATGGTTTATACTTAGATGTATACATGTAGTTTAACATATGTGAACTTAATTCATCATGGCATGTGATCTCAATATCATGCCTTATCATAAAACTTTCATCTTATACATTTCACATGGTAACATCAACACATTCATCTTTAAAACACGAGCAGGAATCAAACATATAATAAGAGTTATTAGGAGAGCTGCCCAGTGATCACCTCCACGTACCACTCATACATACATACATAAACTTACGACTATTCAGCCACCATACATTTTTGTACTATCTAGAACATTCCCCAGTGGATCTAAGTACCGTGTGGCCACTGCCCTTTCTGCAGATCATTCCATATATAGTAGGAATTTATTTCCCTTCCTACCATATAAAGGACTGCTTATTTAACTCATAAGATCATATCCCGGTACGCTACTCACTAAGGTATATACTAGGATGATTTGGCTCACGTCATGGTTATGCGTAACTCTAAGTACGTGTCTACCTTAATGGCCTTGAAAATTGCATGGAAATGAAAACTAAAATGTGATTTTGAACTTGTATATTTTGAAAATGGAAGCTATAACACCCTTATCCAGTATTACAACTTAGCATTGGCAAACAGATAAAGTCATTACATTTATTCTTATCCTTATTTATTTACAATTAATATTTGAGCGTCCCTTCCATCATGATATCATTCAGTTTTAAGTATAAATTCTTTGACTCAGATAACACTTATAAGCACAGCGAAGGAAAATATATTTTACAGTGAATAAAGTGACTACGTTACAATATGTCTGTAAATACTACAATAGTTTCTTACTCTCAGTATTATCAACACTTAACTTAGGGTCAGGAGACAACATAATTTCTGTCACTCAAACCCTTAGTTACACAATATTCTTACAAAATCCTTCCTTAATGCTAGTTCCATCATACTCAGAACTTCACTAATTACCTGCATCTGATACATATCAGCACATAAATGAGAAAACTAGTTTCTCAGTAACTTAACAATTCATAATTTAAATTTGTACTGACATGTACCACTATGCAAGCACAGGAAAATTTCCTTTTCTTTTATTATTGTTTTTCACATCCCATCATTTCATGATCAAATTCTTTCATACGAATATATTAACAATCATAATAAGCTCAATTTATCTATCACTGTAGCAATTATGCTCATTCACATGCAGAGGATAATTCTTTCTCAAAAGAATATATATATCTACTAATGGAATCAAATAATATTTACATGTATATATATATCTTCCATTCTTAAAACTTACCTTGCATAGTAAAAATGCATTTAGTCTTACTGCAACAATTGTAGACACTTGGCCACTTAAAATTTGTGAACACTGGGTCACATGGTGGACTCTTGGCCACGTTCATGAGATTAGTGAACTCTTGGTCACGTTGTGGACTCTTGGCTACTCTCATGAGATTAGTGAACACTTGGTCATTTATGCATATACACAGCAACTACAATTATCATTATTCTTGTACTTCAATCTTCTTTGCAGTTACTTATCATAGACATACTATAATACAATTATGATTAGCGTAATACTTTGGTTATCCTACTATAAGTAAAGTATGAATTAACTTTAATACTTTATTATACTTATATATTCTTTTAATTCATATTATCTAAGATAATTAAGAGTCATTATATTTAATCACCTATATATATTAATAACAATATAAATTTCTATTAGTCAAAACTAACTTTCTTCTATTAGAATTAATTCTTTAAATTGTATATTCATTACTAACAATAATTTTATACCTTATGTTCTATGAGTAAAACCTATATTGCTATATTAAATATAACTTTCCAGCACTTCATTTAGTTAGTTTTCTCTATTAGATTTAAGAAATTCTTCTCCATAATATTTATTTCTTACAAATATTCATGTACATGTACCATTGTCCTAACTACTTCTAATTTTTATTCCTACTTATCCTCCATTAAAGGACATGTTTAATTTCAATTTATGTCTTTCATTTCATTCCAATTTCTCTCCATTTCTACTTAGCTAAATGACGTTTCCCTTCCATTAAATTCAGCACTTAAGTCTTACCTTACCTACATTATTTTTGAAATGGGTTAGACAATATAAGCCATTACTAATTCTGTCACCAATACTAACTATCATTCTTTACTTAATTTTCTATAAATTAAAATGTATCTTACTCATCCAATTATATAAATAACCCCTCCTAACTTTTTATTATATTTTCCATTATAAATGCAGAATTTATTTCCTTTTAAATTCCTATAAATGAAAATGTATCTTGCTCACCCAAATATATAAAATAGCCCTCCTAACTTTTTATTATACTTTCCATTATAAATGCAGAATTTATTCCCTTGCTTATATCTTTTCATGGCTTTATAATCTTCATGTTAACCTTGCAAGAAAAACATTCCACTCCCTTATACATCATTACCAATTATAATTCTTCTCCTAAGTTTTTCTAAGTTAAAACAGATTTTTCTCATAAAATTACACCAATTCTTCTCTCTAAATTAAAATAGGTTTTACTCATATAAATACACCAATTCTCTATATTAAATTTGGTTAGCTCTTTCATTATAAATTCTGGATTTTTCATTCCCTATATTTTCTTATGAATATGACAATAAATTCTCAAGAATTCTCCCACTCTCTATTACAAATTCTGGATTTTTCCTTCCCTATATTTTCTTATGAATATGACAATAATTTCTCAAGAATTCTCCCACTCTTTATTACAAATTAAGGATTTTGCCTTCCTTATATTTTCTTATGAATATGAAATAATTTCTTAGGAAATCTCCCACTCTCTCGTACACACTTAACCAAATTAGAGTTCATATTTCTAAACATATAACAAGGTAGACTTACCTTTCAAACTCCTGCACCGTAAGAGTATATATATACCCCACAAAATAAGAAAATAATGGAATGGAATGGAATTGCTAAGTTACCTTAAGGATACAAAAAGGATGAAGAGATTTTTGGTGTTCCTTTTGGAGTTTGCTTTCTTCTTTGTGTCTTTGGTTGGACAATTTTCCCTCATTTCCTATTGTTTTAGTGTTTTTGTCTAATACCCATAGCTCTCCTTCTCTCCAATGCTTATGTGATTTTGTTGCCAACTTATCAAGCTCCTCTTCATTACGTACATTATCTTTCACCGAGTGTAGTTTTTCTTTTCCCATTTATTTTATTAAATGATACATTATCCCTTCCTTTCTAGAACACACACACCACCTCTTCACCGAATTATGAAATAGACTATAGGCACGGTTCAATTGAAAGTAGGATGAAATGAGAGAAAAGTAGAAGAATTGTGGCAGCATGTTTCTCTCCCTTTTTCCACCTCTTCACCAAAAGTCCCCATGCACTTACACATTCGGTTAATGTGAGAAAAGGAATGATAAGATGGAAGGAAGAGAACAATTGCCATACATCTTCTTCCTTGTAATTTTCCTTTCCACTAATGATGTATTTGAATGCTAGCCTCTTTTCTTTCATTCTTCCTAATTGCTATTGCCATATACATGTACATTATTTACTTCAAGTTATGCATATCCCTTGACATTTGGTTATATCAATTTATGTAAGAGGAAGAAATTTTTTAAGCACCTCATTCTTTATGTAAGCACCTCATTGAAATATGTCTCTTACTTACTCTTCCCCTTGAATTCTTGGTTAAGCAACAAGGAAATGAAGGGAAGAAGTTAATTTAAGGGTAAAGTGTTACGCTTTTCCCTTTTTCCTTCTTCTTTGTCTTGTCATTCTTATGATCAAGCCATTCAATTCTTTATAACTAAGCATCCTTGTCTTTCCTATCCTAATAATCTATATTAATATGTATAGAGTTTTCTTTCCCTCTATTCTGAATTATTTGGCTAAAGTAAGACGAAGAGAAATTAAAATTCTCACATTACAATGCATCCCTCATTTTCATCACTTCCTTTCTTCCCCTTGTTACATTTTTCTCTAAACATTAGATTACTAAGGTAATTTCTTCATCTTTTATTTTGTTACCTTAAGAAAATAGTAAAGTGAAGTAATTAAGAAAATAGGGGTGTTAAATAAGAAGAGAAAAGAGAGGATTGAAACCCTTTAATTTTCTCCCTTTTTACCCTTGTGGCTGAGAGCACCATGTGATATTATAGATAAGATTTTCATGAAAATTTTCATGGATATGTGTATTTGAAATGGTTATGAGTGAGAAAGAGAGAGAAAGTGAGGTTCATGATGTTACATTGGTAAATTTGCCTTTCATACCTATGTAATTCAATCTTGAAATGTGTTTTTAATATGAAAGTGAAGTATGTATGGCATGGAAAATTAACCATGAAAATGGAGGAAATGAAGGCTATACATATAAATACACACATTGAGTATGAAAAAGTGCCATGAGTAATGGAAGGAAATTTTACCATTATGCTTAAATTGTCGAAAGGATGGAAGAAAGGGAATAGCATGAAAATCCCTAGCTTCCACTCTTTTCTCATCTTGGCCGAGAGCACTTCCCAATTTTCCCTTGATGGTCGAATTCATATGTTAATGGAAAAGAGACTAAAATGTGTTTTAAAAGGGCCAATATCAAGAGAAATGAAGAGGAAGGATGTATATGATAAATGTGAATGATAATTGCATGTATTATGTCATTGATACATTTACGTTTAAATTCATATGTTCATGAATGTCAAGTGTGATATTACATGAAAATGAGGAATGAAAGGTATTGAAGGACACCAAGAAAGGGTGGATGACAGCACTAATAAAATCTACCTCTAGAGGTAGAATGAAAGGCATTGAATGTTATCCTAGGGGTAAGATGACGATACTAATAAAATCTTCCCCTAGAGGTAAAAGGAAAGACAATGAATGCCACCTAAAAGGGTGAATGATGACACTAATAATCTTCCCCCTAAAGATCACCAAGACAAGGTGGATGATGGCACTAATAAAATCTCCTTGAGGTGTATATGTAATATCTACATTTTTGCAATTCTCCAGGTGTGTTCTAAATTTCTAAATTTATTAATTTTATACCTAAGTAAAGGCATTTAATTGCCCTAAAGTTTCTTAAAAAGAGAGGAAGGACTAAACTGAAAGAAATCCCAAGGACTAAAGTGAAAAGAATAAAGGTTTCACTAAATGACAAAAAGTAATCACTATGCCTCTAAAATATCTCGCGCATTTATGACGCGTAATTATGACGTCGATAAATATCTACAATGCAATGATTACACATAAAAATATCTAAAGAAAATATCAGAGAGTCATGATGACTCTAGGAAAATATCCTAGGGGCAAAATAGTCAATTTACCCAAGGGTCAATGGTAATTTCACCTAAAGGGTAAAATAGTAATTTTAGAAAAAGGGTAAAATAGTAATTTTACTTAGGAAAACTATGATAAATTCCCTCAAGGTCATTCCCCTAAAATTTTCAAAATTTTGGAAGAAAGTAAAAGGGCAAAATAGTCATTTTGACTAAAAAGGCCAAAACAATAAATTTACACTAAGGGTAAAATGATAATTTTACACCTTAGGGGTAAAATTATCTTTTTATCATGAAAAACTTTTTAAGTCCATATCTTACCATTTTCCAAAATATGAGGCAAAAAAAATAAAGGAAAAAAAGGGGTATTATGGTCTTTTACTAAGAAAGGGCAAAATGGTCATTATGAAATTTTAAATAAAAGTTCATCTTCTTCCTCATTTGGACAGAAGGAACCACAACACAGGGAGAGGGAAAGAAGGTAGAAAACTGAGAGAGAAAGGAAGAGAGAAAAGGAAGAAGAGGCAAGGAAATTTTAAGGAGATTGCAAATCCATTGGCAAATCAAGGTAGTTAAGCAACCTTACACCTTTTAATTCAAGTTTCATGGAAGTTTTGATTGAATTTCATGTTTTCCCCAAATCCATGAATAGTAAGGGTTTCTCTCTTTACCTTCTTTTGAGTTTGAAATTCCATTGGAATGTATTTGTGTAGATTTATGGATGAATTTATGGTAGCTAGAATTAATGATTGAGCTTGTTATATGAAAAAAATGATTTATGGTTCAACTACCTTCATAAATGTTTTTTTTGTGTGAAATGGTTGCCTAAGGTTGTATTTAATATTGTTTGGGTGGAATATGATGTTTTAAAGTTGAAATAATGATTAAAATGCTTGCAAGAAATGATTGGATTGAAACTTGTATTTTCCTTCTTGCTTGGGTATCTTGGCCAAATTGTTTAATGAGTTTTAGCATAAAATGAATGGTTGAAAAAAAAATTTATATGAATGGTTCTTGATTTGGTTTGAATGAGGTAAAGAAATAGTCCAAATTTTGAGTTGATACATGCCCTCCATAATTGGTGAAATTCTATGTAAAAGTGTGTAATTTAGTGGGATGGAGGGTGTTATGTAAGATAATAAAAGAGACAAATGTTAGAATTAAATGTCAATTGTATTTAGATGATGGAAAGTATTAAATAGATACAAAAAATTATATGAAAATTTCTTACCTCCATCACCTTCTCTTGTTGGCTAAATTGATGCCTCTTTTTGCCTTAAAAAAATAGTAATGGAATGTGTAAATGATACATATTATGATGGCACTAAATTGTGATGGTGTGGTATTTAATTGGCATCTTGTAAATTCTAAATGGACTGGTGTTCTTAATGGCACTAAATTGTGATGTTCTTATATTGTTTTAAATGGCATATGAGTGTAAATACTAAGTGAAATGATACTGTTAATGGCACTCTAATTTGTGTTGATATTACATTGTGATGGCATTGTAAATGGTACTAAATGTACACCTAATGGATGCATGGCACTAAATTTCCTCTTATGGTGATTGGCACTAATTGGCTACCTAAGGGATGAAGGCACTAAATTTTCCCTTATGGTGAATGGTACTAAATGACTACCTCTAAGGGATGAACCACACTAAATTTCCCCTTACAGTGAATGGCACTAAATGACTAAGGGATGAATGGCACTAAAATGCCCCTTATGGTAGATGGCACTGAAAAGACACCTAAGGGATAAATGGCACTAAAATGCCCCTTATGGTAGATGGCACTAAAAAGACACCTAAGGGATAAATGGCACTAAAAGAATCCCTAAGCTGAGTGGTTCTAAGAGGCGGCAGCAAGAGGTAAAGTGGGTAACATGAAGTTATTTAAGGTAAATTGGTGATTGAAATGTTTCCTTGTTTATTAATGCCTTGAATTGATGAAATGAATAGGGAAATGTGATTGATTTTTTTTTTATGCCAAATGTTAGCTTTTAACATTGGAAATGACTGTATGCCATATATGTCCATATAATACATATATATACATATGTAATACATTCCATTAAAATCTAACTTGTTTAAAAGAAAAGAAGGTAGAGACATTTTTCTTTATCACTATGGTGGTAAGTGTCAGATGTTCTATGAAATAAATTAGATTGCTTGACTACTGAGAAAATATTCTCTTGATTGTATCTGGTGTGTATCATATGCCTTGGTACATGGTATGGTCTGAAGTAGACGTGGTGTTAGTATAAATCCCATTTCTAGGAACCTTTAATGTAATACAAGGCATCTACATAGTAACAATCATGGAAGTCCACCCTCAGTAGAGGGATGGAAAATATGTCATTTTGGAATATAGTGTAATTACATAGAAAGTAGCCTATTTAATCCTAATTCTCTTGTATTTTGGGAATAGAATTAGGATATGTCATTTTTTGGATGTATATAGTAAGATGGGCATATATTTCCGGATATGTGAAAGTTGTATTTACCATAGGTAATTTTGAAAAAGAGTCTGAGTGGCAGGTTTGTTGCCTCCTTACCTGAGAGACTGAAAACACTTAACATATCCCAAAATATATGCATGACGTTGTGAATATGTATCAAGGTAAATATAAATGGAAAAAAAATGAAATTTTATCTGTTGCATTGTAATTAAATATTATTATTATTTATTTAGTATTTTGTTGTGTATTGTATGAGTAAAGTACCTAAGTAATGGATCCCAAGCCTAATCAATTATCAAATAAAGAATTTTTAAAAAAAATTATGCAGGTTAATAACAAGGATAAAGAGCAATGATAATACACTAATCTTATAGCTAGAGAGTTTTTACTGAAATTAATATACATTTATCAAGGAAATGGCTAGAGAATTGGGTGTTACAATATATAACAGCACTACATGATACCATAGTGGTGGATGACAACATTAATAAAATCCCTTAGTGGTAGACTTGATGACACTAATAAAAAGTCACCCTAATGGTGGAAATTGATGGCTGTATAACTGTCACCTTTTTGGTGAGGAATTGACTGCACTAAAGTGCTACTGCAGGTATAAAGGTATGAATGATGTGATGATGTATCTGATGACAGATTGTATATGAATGCTTGATGATGAATCTTATTGATAAATGAAACATGACAATGTAATGCCATGTAGGTTCATGACATGAATTATTAGTAGTTTCATAAAGCATGTCAATAGAATTGAATGGAAATGTATTTTGGAAGGAATGGAATGTAGAAATATTTTCTATATTCGTATAATGGTGCATGCCAATTATTTTGAAAATGAATGGTTTGTTTAGCTACTGGAAAATTATTTCTCATTATTTTACTGGTATGTATTAAGCCATATTTCTGCAATAGACCCACAGACTTAAGGGTGTGTTTAGTTATAGCCCTTTTTGTTATAATTCTCATTAAGTTCTTTTTGGGGAGAAGTAGGACTTCTATTCTCTTGGTTGTACAATAACAGAAAGGGCACACACATGAAATAGGATTCTTTTTGGAAAGGGTTTGAATGGTAGGCTTGTTGCCTCCTTACCCCTATGAATGAACACTTCACATATCCTGACATGTGTATCAAACAGTTTAAATGATATACATATGTATATGTGTAATGTTTTACAAATTTCGTAGTGATGTGTTCATTTTATTTTTTGCTATGCTAAAGTATGATATCCTAAGCAAAAGAGCCCAAACCTAATCAAATATTAAATTATCAATGGATTTAATGCTCAGGCCAATTCTTGAAATTAATAAGGTAAAGATAAATGTGACTTCTCTTATTACATTTCGTGAAGCTACAATGTAAATATAAAGGTGTTACATTGGTGATTCCATAGCCTTATGATCCTAAGGGTGGAGTAGGCGTGATCTACCAGAGGATAGGGTATAGGGAAATGAGTATCCAAAGGGATATTGATCTCGCTAGTCATAGGATGATCTGTCAGGGTTGGTAGGGACCAATGAGCAAGTCTAGGATGATCTGTCAGAGAGGATAAGGACTATAGTGTACTTCGGATCCACTCAGGGACGTTCCAAATAGTACAGGGCAAGATTTGGACTGCTAGATAGTCAGGGACCACAATACTCGACTCAAAACTCATTCATGAGTGCTATAGGAGCACATGGGGTAGTTCGCTGGGTGACTCTTCCGATAGCTCATATGATGGATATGGCAATGGCCATTACTATATGCTTTGTTTTCCTTGCTCATGTTTTAAATGTGAGTATGATCATGTTACTATAACAAAAATATATATGTGATGAAATGACATATCTACATTGTTGACATTCGATGAACTGAATTTGTACATGCATTCTTAAGTACATGTTATCATACTATAACCATGTAGTTCATACATTGCATCACAATAAATACTGTTTATTAATTGATGATAACAAGGATGTAGTGGATTCCCATACAAGTATGGTGGAATGGACTAGTATTTTTAAAATAGATTGTTATGATCCTGAGATTTATTTCAATATAAATGATGGTTTGTATCATATGCCTAGGTACTAGATCTTGCTAGAGATTGAAGTTGAGGTGAGAGAAATACCTTTTTTGGGGTATTTCACTATAATTAAAGAGTTATGGGTTATAATAGTGATTGAAGTACCCCCATCACCTCTACCCACAAGAGGGGTGGAATTCTAGGATTAGTGTAGTAGGTTACATATTTTGACATGTAAATAATAAAGTTGTTGATGCCCTAATATCCTAACCCCTTTATTATGTGTTGAAGGGGTCAAGATGTTTATTTTTCATATACAGAAAAGGAAAGCATATATGCATTTAAAATATGTGAGAAAAATATCCACAACATGATTAAAAAAAGGGGGTATGAGTGGTAAGCCTACTTCCTCCTTACCTTAAATGGCCTCACATATCAATAGGTATATGTCTAATGTTATCTGATGTAAAAAGACTATGACTATTGTAAATGAATTATGTATGTATATAAATGTGAATGTATATATATTTATATATTTTCTTCATTTATTTTTACTGCATTACATGTGAGAACTCGAGTGTAGAACTCCTAAACCAATGGCATCTAATTATTTAACTTGGTAAAAAATTAAAAATTTACTCAAGTAGAGGTAGTAGTAACTCACCAATCTTATAATACATTATATTATATTATTTAATTAACTAAAAGAAACTATAGGATTGGGGGCGTTACTCTGAGTTGGTATCAAAGTATAGTTACCTAGGTTAGAAGGACAGAATTCCTCAAAGTAGGAACAAGTTTAGGTTAGTTAGTTGAGCCTAGGCAATTGACTAACTTGTATTATGTTTTGATTTGAGGAATAGAGTGCTAGGTTTGGGGTAAAAAGTATTTCCTGTTAGTGCCATATATTCTCTTATAAATATTATATTATTAAGACTGATCATCTCAGTAATGTTTGTTTTGTAGAGTGAATTATGGCCCCACCTAGAAGGAATACTGGAAAGGAGAAGAAGGCTAAGGCTAGCCTGGCAAGAATGATCCAGGCTATGATGGGAGTGGTAGAGGCTATGAGAGAGCAGGCTATTATTACTACACAGGTCCTCAGGCAATTCCAAGAGACTAAGAACCATAATCATCCAAACCCTAACCCTAATGAAGGATATACAGGAAACCCAGTTTATCATGGTTGGTTGGAGTAACACCCTTATCTTTACATGACAACGTCATAATATGTAACAATACAAGTGGTTACATTATTCTTTAACTTATTCTATAAAAAATTTCCTAAGCATTAAATCTATCAATAATTAATTAATTAATTAGGTTTGGGTTCTTTTGCTCAGGTTAACATACTTCAGCACAGCGGAAATAAAATTTCATACATCACAGCAAAATTTGTAAAACATTCAATAACTATACGTATATCATTTAAATCTTCTGATACACATCCCAAGAGATATTAAGTATTCAAATAAAGGGGTAAGGACACAGAATCTTGTCACTCAAACCCCTTTTTTCAAAAGGATAGTAGTCCTAATTCTATCTCAAAATACATATGGCAAAAATTAGGACTAAAAGTGCTACATTACGTAATTGCTATTTACTCCTTAAATCTTCTAATTCGATGCATCACCACACTGGATCTATGTATATGATACATATCATTACAATAATAAAAAATAATTTCTCAGTAGCTAAACAAACTATTTTCTTTCAAATAACTAATATATACCCTTGTACGAAGACAAAAAAAATTTTTACATTCTATTCCTTTTAAAACCCTTTTTATTCGAGTTTGTGGGCGTGTTATATGTGAAACATGAGTGTACACATATATGAATATGAGATAATCAACATATCATGTCATTAACATAATATATGGTAAAATATTAACATTCTACATCAATCAACAAATCACATTTATAACATTCATGTATAATCAATTATCACAACATCATACTTTACTTAGAACCATCCTTTAATATTATTCTTTCTTGACCACTAGGGTGACTCTTTATAGTGCCATGGAGTCCCATCACTAGGGTATCATATAATGTCAACAAGTCATTACCATTAGGGTGACTCATATAGTGCCATGAAGTTCCACCACTAGGGTATCATATAGTGTCAACAACTCATAACCACTAGGGTGACTCATATAGTGCCATGGAGTTCCACCACTAGGGTATCATATAGTGTCAACAACTCATAACCACTAGGGTGACTCATTAAAGTGCCATAGAGTTCCACCACTAGGGTATCATATAGTGCCAACAAGTCATGTCCACTAGGGTGTCTCTTTAAAGTGCCATGGAGTTCCACCACTAGGATATCTTATAATATCAACAAGTCATGACCACTAGAGTGACTCATTAAAGTGCCATTGAGTTCCTCCACTAAGGTATCATATAGTGTCAACAAGTCATAACCACTAGGGTGACTCATTAAAGTGCCATGGAGTTCCACCATTAGGGTATCATATAGTGTCAACAAGTCATGGCCACTAGGGTGACTCATTAAAGTGCCATGGAGTTCCACCACTAGGGTATCATATAGTGTCAACACATACACCTCAAGGGCGATTTAAAAGTGCCATACTCCACCCTTTCTTGGTGACCTTTAGGAGGACATAAAAAGTGTCGTGGTCCTTTCCTTCATGTAATATTCATTGCATTTTTACGGATCTCTAGGGGAAGATATAAAAGTGGCATACTCTTACCCCTGGGATAACATTCATAACTTTGACATGTTCACCTCAAGAGGAATATAAAATTGCCATGCTCCAACCTTTATGGGTGACTTTTCATGCCTTTTCTTTCACACTTGCAAGGAGCATTTCAAGCCATTCAATCACATTCACATAACTTTGAACATATTCTCATCAATGGCATAATGTATGCAATTTATCATTCATATTTAATCATTTCATCATTTTTCCTCATTTCACTTAGCATAGACCATTTTAAAATGCACCTTAGGCTACTTTCTATTAACACATAAATTTAGCCATTTAAGGAAAAAATTCACATAGCATTTGGCCAAGGCAAGAAAAATATTCAAGATTGGTATTTCCAAGCTATTTGGTTCATTTCTAGCATTCTTTTTACCATTTAGGTATTATGACAACATTTTCAATAATTATGCATAACACTTTCTCACACCTAAAAATTGGTAAGTGCACATTAAGCCTTTCTTTTACACACTTTTCTAGCCCATTTTTCATGCCAAACATGACAATGCACCTAATCTTACAATTTCACATTCTTAAGCACCCTTTTGTGGTGAAATGGCAAAACTTTAAAATGGTAAATTTTTCAAAACCATAAAATACCATAATTTTCTCTCTCCTCTTTTCTTATGACTAAAATTATAAGATTTTCTAGTCATTTTTCAAATGCATTTTAGCATCATTTGCATGGATGCTCTCGGCCAAAAAGAGTAAGGTACACTTTCATGGTTAATTGCGAAGTTAGAAAGTGGGAAAAGTGTTAAGAGATTAGCCTAACCTAATTTTCTCTCTCTTACCAATTTATAACAAGTTCTTCCACCCTTTTTAGACACATTTTCAAGCTAATTCTAGCACCCTCACCATGACATGCTCTCAGCCAAATAGAGAAAAGCATGAAAATGAAGTTGTTTCACCATTTTGCTTACAAGACAATCATATTCAAGTGGATCTCATGCAAAATCACCATTTTCTCACTCTTTAATACACCATTTCAGCCATGACAAATATTAGGGTTTTTCAAGAGCTAGGTTCCAATCTTGAGAAATTTCAATCTCTTATGTTTTCAAGCATTTCAACATGTCTATATTCATAAACACAACTAGATTTCAACATAAGAAAAACCCATTCAAATAAATCTTCCATAATAATGTAGAGAGGGAAAACCTTAACCTTCTTGCAAGTTTAAGAATACTTTAATCAAACCATAAAACAAGAAAATAAGGGTTTAGGCATGTTTAGCTACCTTGAAAATGTAAGAAATGTTGAATTTCCTAAGTGTTTTGCCTTGTTTTTGCACTTCTTCTTCTTCCCTTGTGAGTATTTTGGCCAAGCCTCCCTTTGGACGACTTCTCCCCCTTCTTGAGGAAGATGACTTAAATTAGGGTTTTGGTGAAATTACCAAAATGCCCTTGGTGTAAAATAACCAATTTACCCTTACTACTTCTCTTTTTCAAGAATAGCATCCACTCTCCTTAGAATTGTAATTTTGTGGAACTTCTATAGGCTAGCACAATTCTACCCTTATAAATTTTGAAATTCCAAATTTGCCCCTCATCTTTTTGGGAAATTACCATTATGTCCTTAAGGAAATTACCATTTTACCCTTTATGTCTAAATGGCCAATTTAACCTTATTTTTCACCCTTTTCGAGTTTAATGGGAAAAAATTCCTTAAATAAAGTTTCATAAGACTTATTTTTATGAAATTACTAATTTACCCTTCTTTGACAAAATTACCATTTTGCCCTTTATACCAATACCATTACATTTACCCTTATTCTTTCTCCTTTTTAAAATAAAAGGGTAAAGACTTTCCAATTCTATTTCTATGAAGTATTTAGGTAAAATTGAATTTTCTATCTTATTGAAAATTACTAATATGCTCTTGGGGTAAAATTATAACTTTGCCCTTTTTAGAAAAAATTACCATTTTGCCATCAAAGTGGACATAATCACTTCACACATTCAATTCTTCTTCTCTCTTAAATGAAAATGATAAAATTTCTTAAATGTAATTCCATGAAAGAAGAAAAAAAATTTATTTTCTCCTTTTATGGTAAAATTACTATTTTTCCCTTTGTAACGCCCTTATCTAGTATTACAGTTCCTCCGATATACACAGATAAGTTCAGTACATTATTCTTGTCCTTTTATTATTAAGTCTAAGTCGTTATGCCAGTAAGTTTCATTAAAGCAGATTAGGTTCAGGATCCTTTGCCCAGATTAAATCTCGTATGCACAACGGAAATAAAATACTATACTACACAGCAGAAATGTAAAACTATAATACAAATAATTAGCGTACAATAAAGTATGATCATTACATCTTTCTGCAATCAGATACCAGGATAGATGAAGTACCCGTCCATAAGGAGTCAGGATACAACAAGCCTATCACTCAAACTCCTTTTACAAATAATTGGTCTGAACGGGTCCCTCACATATCCCTTTCCCTAGCAAATTCCCCATTTACATTTCATTCACACAGACAAAAGAATAGTCCAAATTCTAATTCCAAAATACTTCTATGATCAGGACCCCAAAATAAAAGGTTACAAAAAAAATTTTTTTTTTCTTTTAACCGAAAAGAACTACTAGCTTACTCCACCCCTACTAAGCGTTCACATCTGATATATATTAGCATAGAAATGAGAAACACAAATTTCCCAATAGCTTAACAATTCAAGGTTTAGAATTCAACTAATATGTATCAGGGTCCAAGCACCAAAATGTTTACTTCTACATTCTTGATAGCATTATTCATAAATACAAACAGGCAGGCATTGCATGATAAATTTAGATGTCAATGTACAAAAATCAGATATCCTCTTCATGTGAAATATATTCTTATAGAATTATACATGTTGTTATCACTAAATGAAAAAAAATTGCTTATACATTAAATTCTTACACTTACTGTTATAGATTAATTGAGCACCCTGGGTGTTACGTGGACACTAGGACACCCTTATGAAATCATCATGAACACTAGGTCATGAGTATGGAGTACCTTCGGCCACACCTCATTAGGTCACACGTGTAGAGCACCTTTAGCCACACCTCGTAATTCAAGGACACTCGGCCACGTATAAAATCATCATGAACACTAGGTCACAGGTATGGAGCGCCTTCGGCCACACCTCACTAGGTCACATATGTGGAACACCTTTGACCACACCTTACTAGGTCACATGTGTAGAGTACCTTTGGCCATACCTCACAATCCGTGGGCACTCGGCCACGTAGCATGGGTATAGAGCACCTTCGGCCACACCTCACTAGGTCACACATGTGAAGCACCTTTGGCTATACCTCTAATTCGTGGACACTCGACCACGTATATAGAATCATCATGAACACTAGGTTATGGGTATGGAGCACCTTCGGCTACACCTCACTAAGTCATATGTGTGGAGCACCTTTGGCTACACCTCATAATTCGTGGACACTCGACCACGTATATAGAATCATCGTGAACACTAGGTCATGGGTATGGAGCACCTTCGGCCACACCTCACTAGGTCACATGTGTGGAGCACCTTTGGCCACACCTTTCTTTTCAGAATTGTGTATCTTCCTATGCTTTCCCTTATTAGTTGCTTTTCCATTTTTCTATCGGCATATGATACCTCTTTGTCATATTTATTTATGACAAGTTTTGCCTAAATCAATTTAATTCTCCGTTCTTGAATAATATATTTCTCTTATAAAATTTTAATAAATTTTCAACAGAGAATTTCCATGATTTTTGCCTAAGGGAAACTCGAGAATTTCATATTTTATCATTTAAATTTTCCTTTTCCCATTCTTTAAATAATACCATTAAAATGGGATAATTCCTTTTCCATAACCAACACATCATTAACTAGCCACGATTTTTCCATAACCATGTTTATCATTAACTAGCCTTAATTTCTCATGACAACATTCATCATTAACTAGCCATAATTTTCCCATAACAATATTCATCCTTAACTAGCCTAAATTTTCCCATTACAATATTCATCATTAACTAGCCTTAATTTTCCCATAACAATATTCATCATTAACTAACCATAGTTTTCCCATAACATCAATATTCATCATTACTAACCATAATTTTCCCATAACAACATTCATCATTAACTAGCCAAAATTTTCCCATAACAATGCTTATCATTAACTAACCATAATTTTCCCATAACAACAATATTCATCATTACTAACCATAATTTTCCCACATTATCTTGGGTTAAAGCTTCCTTTTTATACACGTTACATTTACCCACAATAATTTTATCATGGAACTCACAAGTCTAATCCAATACCACGGGACATAAGCCAAGCAACACATGCCATTTCAATAATCTCTTGTTCTAGGTTCTTTCACAAATTAAAGGAATAACAATATTAAGTTTTAAACATCAACCACCTCATTTATTTATCATGCAAGCTTAGTCAAGTGTCACTCCTATTTCAAGAATGTAGACAAGTACTCAAATTCCATGAAAGCAAAAATTCATCATGCATGTACTCTAGATCATGGAACAAAATTAATGAATTGCTAACCTACCTTGATGGTGAACTAAGTGGGATGAACTTGGCTTCCTCTTTGACTTTCTTCCTTCACTTCTTCCTTGCTCCTCTTGCTACTTTCTTCTTTGTTTTTGGTCTACTTCACTCTTCTTCTTCCCAAGTGTGTGTGTTCTCATGTTCTCTCCCTTTCTCTCTTTTGTTTTCCTTCTCTTTCTCTCCTTGCCTTAACAGAATGTGTGGGTGTGTATCTTCTAAAGTGTGGGATGCTCTCTCTTTTCTTCTTCTTTTCTTTCTTACCATGAGGGTGTGGTGGGTGCATCACAAATTGAAAATCTTAATTCCCTCTTTCTTTGCTTAGGTGACGTGTGGTCCCTTCCAAAGTGTGAAGTGTTTTCTCTCTTTTTCCTCTTGCTTTGTGTGTGATTGAAGAAATGTTTATGCATATCAACATACCAACCTCAATTCCCTTCGTTCACGCTACATCCTTTCCTATTTCCTCTTGGCTATTCGGGTACACGTGTGTCTTATGTGCCATTCCCATTGCTTGCACACCTTAGCTTACTTCCTCCTAATTTCAAGCTGTACTTCCTTCCCTTTTTCCTTGTCTTTGTCATGTGGATGCATGAAAAATTCTGCACCTTTGTTTTTCTTTCTGCATGCCTTTATACATATATTTAATTTCCTCCCTTATCCTTTCTTCTAGTGTGTGGAAGACATAAAATCTGCACTTTGTACTTTCTTACTTTCAAAGTTGGTAATTCTTTTCTTAATTACTTTCTTTTTCCTAATTCTCATAGCTACACTAAGTGTACTTGTAAGTACACTTTTCTTTATTTGCAAGGTGCCTTATCCCATTGTCACGCCACCTTCATTTCTTCCCTTATTGCACTTTTCATTCGGCTAATTCAAGGGATGCTGCACTTGCTCTTTTTCTTTTTCTTTATTATTTCATGGCTACACCTTCCCTCTTCCTCTCACCGTATCACATGCTTAGGGACATCCCCTTTTACTTCACGCAAGGGCAAAGTATCATGCTCATAGAAGTATTAAATTATTTCCTTCCTCCATGTATGTTTAAAAAATTCTGCACCCCTTTGTCCTTTGTCTATTTGGTCACATTTGAAGGGAGGAGTTCATGCCATTTCATCCCCATGCAAGGCTATAATTCCTTTCTTTCTTCTTTTGGGCATGTAGAAAGTAACACAAGGGAGAAGGGAAACTTGTATCATACATTTCCTTCTTCCCTCTCCTATCTTCCCACTAGTTGTACACACTCCATATTTGTTGCCAAAAGGATTCTGCACTCTTCCCTGTTTTCTTGTTGCATGTATTTATATAAAATTCATTCCATTCTTGCAAGTAAACCATGCTCTTCATGTAAGACTCATGATTTTAGCATTACACATGC
Organism: Senna siamea; assembly: GCA_031216115.1. Lineage (NCBI taxonomy): Eukaryota > Viridiplantae > Streptophyta > Magnoliopsida > Fabales > Fabaceae > Senna > Senna siamea. The sequence goes on along the minus strand of CM062355.1, from coordinate 12,017,118 downwards.
ATGTCTAATTTCTCTCCTAGGTGGCACCAAGAGAAGGAAGGAAAAGGGGAAACACGCCACCCCCTTATTCCCACACATATATTGGTTTGGTGGCTCTTCTTTGCGCCCCCTTCCCAATTACCTGTGTGTATGTGTATGTGTCCTAAATTGCTACACGTTCCTTACCTTTCCAAAGACTCCTAGCCTTTTGGTTCATATATATATATATATATATTAGAGTGCTTTATCCTTCTTTCCTTCCTCAATTCGGTTAAGATGGAGAGGTAATCTAAATATCCAACACCTTAACAAATTGAAAGCATATTTATTCCAAATACCAAAATCACACAAGCAATTTCATCCAATTAATTAAAGAACATTAATTTAGACTAATTAAAATTATGGGTTGTTACACCCTTCTTTACCAAATTTCCAATTTCGCTCTTTTATGACAAAAGTGGTTATATCTTGATGAAAATGTCCATTCTGTCTCTTTAATTAACCATCCTTATCATCACATAAATAATAATAATAACAATAATGCCATCATAAAATACAAAGTATTAGAGGTGAATGTTACAGTTAGAATTCTACAAAGCTAAACCTCATTCTTTTAGGGGCGTGTTTAACCTAAAAGTAGCTTAGGAGTGGCTGAATAAAATGGAGAAGTTGTTTGTAGTTCTCGAGACGATAAATGCCCAAAAGGTGTTATTTTCCACACATATGCTGGCTAGAGAGGTAGAACAATGGTGGAAGGGGCAAAACAATTAATTGAGGCCCAGAGGATCCAAATCACTTGAGAGTCATTTAAAGAGGTGTTTCTGAGAAAATATTTTCCTCAGAATGTGAAGAATGAGAAAGAAATAGAGTTCATTCAGATTAAGAAGGGTAGCATGACATTTAATGAATACTTGGCTAAGTTTGAGGAGTTGTTCAAGTTCTCCTCTTATTTGAAGCTTCAACCAGATGAGGCATGGAAGGCCATGCATTTAGAGGCTGGAGTTAAAATGTGATGTGGACCCATTTGAGATTAGAAATTATACTACACTAACAAATAAGTGTCGCAAATTTGCCAAAAACTTGAAGGAGACTAAGAAATAAAAAAAATCCAACCTCCTCAAACAAAAACAACCAGGATTTTTCAAAGGTAGGGATAATCAGTTTGGCGAGGTCAGGGAAGTAAGAGGCCGATGGTGATGCTAGCAATACTTAATGTTTGCCCGAAATGTGGGAAAAGCCATGATGAACCCTGTAGGTGGCCACCAGTTGCTTATTATAGGTATGGGAGAATAGGACACTTTGTTAAAGGCTGTCCACAATGGAGGAAACCAATGGAAACTAGTAAACCTCTAACTGTTGGGAAACTCTATACCTTGAAAAGTAAAAAAGCGGCTCAGTCCGATGATTTGATTAAAGGCAAAGGTTTGATAGGTGATATATCTCTAATTGTATTTTTTGATTTGGCATAACTCATTCTTTCATTTCTCATGAATGGGTAAAAATATTGGGCTTACCTTTATCCCATTTACCCTATAAGTTATCTATTTCTACCCCTACGGGAGAACAGATTTAGACTTTTTTGGCTTGTTCAAATTGTCCAATCATTGTTGGGAACCAATCTTTTGTTGTTAACCTTATTTGTTTTCCATTAATTGAGTTAGATGTTATTCTTGGGATGAACTAATTGTCTATAAACAATGTAATCTTAGATTGTTCAAAGAAATCTATGATTTTTATAGATACCTTACTGATGAATAGGGGTATTGAGGAAAAGAACCAAAGGATGCATTTTCTCTGTTCTTCTAAGGTTGAGATTCAGCATAAGCCTAATACGATCCTTGTAGTTAATGAATTTCCAAATGCCTTTCCTAAAAAAATCTTAATTTTTCCACCTGAGAGGGAAGTAGAGTTATCTATAGAGTTAGTTCCTAGAATAAGACCGATCTCTATAGAACCCTATAAGATGTCTCCCTTAGAGTTAATCGAGTTGAAGGTGCAGATAGAAGACCTCTTAAAGAAAAAATTATGAGACCTGGTGCTTTACCATGGGGAGTACCAGTGTTGTTTATGAAGAAGAAAGATGGAAGCTTGAGGTTGTGTATAGATTATAGGCAACTGAACAAGGTGACGATGAAAAACAAATACCCTCTCCCTGGGATTAATGACTTGTTAGATCAACTGAGAGGAGCTACTATCTTTTCCAAGATTGATTTGAGGTCGGGTACCATCAAATCAGAGTTAAACTGGAAGATGTGCCTAAGACTGCCTTTAGAACTAGATATGGGCATTATGAATTCCTAGTAATGCCATTTGGACTGATCCAGCTATTTTTATAGATTACATGAATCGTATCTTTAGATCTTACCTTGATCAATTAATGGTAGTGTTTATTGATGACATCCTTGCCCATTCTAAAAGTATGGAAGGGCATGAACAACATCTTAGAATTGTGTTGCAATTGCTTAAGGAAAAGCAATTGTATGCCAAACTTGAGAAATGTGAGTTCTAGTTAGAAGAGGTGAAGTTTTTAGATAGAAAGAAGGCCAAACTTAAGGAAAAGCAATTGTTAGATAGAATATACTTGAGTGAAATGAAAATTGAAAGCGACCTTAGAACTCAGATTCGAGAAGGCTAAAAAGAGGATGAATTCTTAAATTCCCTAGAGGAACTAAAGGAATTCAAGAAAGAAGCTGATGAGGTATTAACCTTTTAGAATAAATGTATATCCCTGAATCAGGGGGATTGAGGAACCAAATCTTAGAGGAAGCCTATAAGAGCAACTATACCATTCATCCTAGTGCCACTATGATGTACCAAGATTTGAAAGAAAATTTTTAGTGGCCAGGTATGAAAAGCACATAGCTGAGTATGTTGCTAAATGCTTAGTATGCCAGAAGGTGAAAATTAAACATCAGAAACTTATAGGATTGTTGCAACCTTTAGAAATCCCTGAATCGAAATGGGATAGAATCACCATGGATTTTGTGGTAGGATTGCCTAGGACTCAATCAGGAAATGATGCAATATGGGTGATTGTATATAGATTAACTAAATTTGCACATTTCTTACCTTAAAATAAATTTTTCATTGGATAAGTTGGCCTAGTTGTACATTCAAGAAATAGTGAGACTCCACAAAGTACCCACTAGTATTGTATCAGATAGAGGCCCTAGATTTTTGTACTAAATTGAATTTAAGTACTACTTATCATCCTCAAATTGATGGGCATACTGAAAGAACCATACAAACTCTAGAAGATATGCGTAGGGCTTGTCCATTAGAAGAAAGAGAGAGTTGGGATAAGAATTTGCCTTTAGTGGAGTTTTCCTATAACAGTAGTTTCCACTTTAGCATAGGACTGGCTTCATATGAAGCCATATATAGGAGAAAATGTTGATCACCTTTGTGTTGGTTTGAAGTGGGGGAAAGACAATTCCTAGGGCCAAAATTAGTATAACAAACTGCTGATCAAATAGAAATGATCAAGGAAAAGATAGCTAAGGCCTAGGATAGACAAAAGAGTTATGCTGATAAGAAAAGAAGACCACTAGAATTTGCAAAAGGAAATCATGTTTTCCTCAGGGTATCTCTAGTCACTAGTATTGGTAGGGCTATTAAGTTTAGAAAACTAAAACCTAAATACATTGGACCCTTCCAAATTCTGAAAGGAATTGGTTCATCCTCTTATCAAATAGCGTTACCCTTATTTTTGTACAATCTCCACAATGTCTTTCATATTTCTCAACTTCGAAAGTATATTCCAAATCCTTCTCATATTCTTGATGCCAATACATTATAGTTGAAAGATAATCTAACTTATCATCCTAAGTCTTTGAGAATCATTGGTACTGAGGTCAAGCAATTAAGGAATAAAACTATTCCACTAATAAAGGTATTGTGGGATTAGTCGTCACCACAAGAAGCCACTTGGGAGAAGGAAGAAGATATGAGAAGAACCTATCCAGAGTTATTCGATTAGGTACGTTCTAATTTCAAGGATGAAATTATTTTAAAGGAGGGGAGAAATGTAACATCCACTCCTATTCATGAGAGATGTTTTCTAGTTATTAAATAAGTCAATTTCTTGTGTATGTTGCATTAGAGTGAGTTACATGTAGTTGCATTAGAGTGAGGGACTAAATTGAAAGAAAGGAGCAAGGACTGAAATGTAAAGGGAAAGGTTCAGTTAGGGAAGTTAGGTAGCTTCCATAAGTCTGGGGGTAGCAAGACATAATTTTTTCCAAAAGACTAGTTACTGTAGCTAACAAATTTTTAAAACTTCCTGTCAAGACTTCAGGGGCAAAATGGTAATTCGCTACATGGCCAGAAAAGTTGTTAATGGGGTCAGATGATCAAAACTCAACCTTGATATTAGATAAGGATTGTAGTTTCTCTGACCACCTAGACCACCTATAAATAGGAGTAAACATCATAACCCCTTAACCATAACCACACTATTAAAACTTTTAGAGAGAGAGAAAAAGGCTCTAGAGAGAGAAAGAAAGAGAATTTGAAGGAGAAGAAGTTTAGTGTCCATTTTTAGTGCAAGTTGAAGTAGGAATTTGCATCTGGGAAGTCTAACAAACCACTAGCACGCCATCTAACTAGAATCAAGGTAGCAAACAATCAAATCTCCTTTTTTTTTGAAAAACACTGTTCATCTTGCTAGAAGTGGGGATTTTTCTATTATCTGAGATAAGCAAGGAGATTTAACCTACATCCTTTGTATTTTTTACTTCTATGGGATGTTGTGTGCGAAATAAATGCACTTATGGATGGTAATGTCAAATTATATGGAATGGGTTTTACTGTTCACCATGTTTGACTTTCTAGGATTTGTTATTTTGAGCAAGGAAAGTGAATGATGTTTGGGATAAATGATGAATTGATATTAGAAACTGAGTTTAAGGACTTTTTCTGGACTTGAAATGAGGTGAGAACCAGTCTAAGTGACTTTTCATAACAGTGCAACTAAGTTTTTCAGGCTTACCAGTCGACTTCCATGTTCTTCACTTTAAAATTTTGTAGTTCAAGAAGGTAGCAATCGATTGTTAGCCTATGATAGTCGACTGTTGTGTTCTTGAGACTGAATCCCAAAATATGGTAGGCTAGCAGCAGACTACCACAGAGCTGATAGTCGATTGGTAGCCCTCTGTCAGTGGCCAGCCAACTAGTAGCATCCTGGCAGCTAACTAGTAACTCTTTGTTAGAGTTTTCACTATTTTATTGTAGCAAGCCAACTGCTAGGAAGTACAAGTCGACTGCTAGGTGTGAAAATACTATTTTTCACAAATAAATTGCATGGAAAGGGTTACCTAGTCTTGGTATAAACGCCTTAATCATCTATAAGAAGCTTTTAAGTCTTAGTTTCTACTTTCTCTCATGTATGCTCAATAGAGTCAACAATATTGTCATTATATAGGAAGTTTAAAATTGCTAGTAACATGTAACATAAGGTTAAGAGTGGAAAACGTTGAAGAGAAAAGAGAGGAGTATTCCAAGTATATGTACTAGTGGTAGATAGGCTCATGATTGAGTGACTAATAATCGGTATGGGACAATTGTTGGGCATTACATGGTTGATCTATAATATGGGATGGTAAAACATCCAATCAATTAGAAATGATTTCAAAAACATCGTGATAGTTATGAATTATAAGTTAGTGAACTTCTCTATGGCCAAAAAAAAAAAGGAGTCACATACTTAAAGTTAATCATAACCATAGCATGAGCAGAATCAACTTAGTATATATATTTATGAGTAGCGTGCTGGGAATGTGATTCATCAGATAGGGATGGTGATTCCATAGCCTCATGATCCACAAGGGCAGAGTGGGCATGATCTTCCAAAGGTGGCAATGATCTCATGAGTTATACCAGTCCCTTTTGGGATGAAAGGGAAATGAGGTATCCAAGGGATGATTTGTCAGGGTTGGCAGGGACTAATGAGTGAGTGTAGGATGATCTGTCAAAGAGGACAGGGACTACAGTGTACTTGGAATCTACTAAAGGACGCTCTAGATAGTATAGGGCTCGCTTTAGACTACTAGATGGTCAAGGACCATGATACTCAACTCGAAACTTATTCATAAGTGCTGTAGGAGCACTTGGGGTTGTTCTCTGGGCGACTCTCCTGATAGCTCATATGATGGATATGGTAATGGCCATTACTATATGCTTTGTTTTCTTTTCTCATGTTTTAAATGTGAATATGATCGTGTTACTATAACAAATATAAATATGATGAAATGATATATTTGTATTGTTGACATTCGATGAACTGAATTTGTACATGCATTCATAAGTATATGTTATCATACTATAACTATATAGTTCATACATTGCAGCCTAGTAAATATTGTTTATTAATTAATGATAACAAGGATGTAGTGGATTCCCATACAAGTACGGTGGTACAGACTAGTAGTTTTAAAACATATTTTTATGCTACTAAGATTTATTTTCATATAAATGCTAGTTTGTATCAGATGCCTAGGTACAAGATCTTGTTGGAGATTAAAGTTGAGGTGAGAGAAATACCCTTTTTGGGTATTTCACTATAATTAAAGAGTTATGGGTTATTATAGTGATTAAAGTACTCCACTCACTAGAGGGTTGGAATTCCAAAATTTGTTTAGTAGGTTACATATTTTGACATGTAGATAATGAAATTGTCTATGCCCTATATCCTAACCCCTTTATTTTGTGTTGAAAGGGTCAAGATGCTTATTTTTTATGTACAGAAATGGAGGGCATATATGCATTTAAGATATGTGAAAAAAAATCCACTAATAGGTTTAAGAAAAAGGGGGATGAGTGGCAGGACTATTGACTTCTTATCCTAAATAGCCTCACATATCTATAAGTATATGTCTAATGTTATCTGAGGTAAAGAGACTATGACTATTGTAAATGAATTATGACTGTATATAAATGTTAATATATATGTATCTATATATTTTACGTCATTTATTTCTGCTTCGTTACGTGTGATAACCTGAGTGTAGAACTCCCAGTAGACATGATGTATTATCTGATGATAAATAGAATGTAGTGTATTTTTGTAAGAGTATAGTGGTATAGATCAGTAGTTTGTAAAATAGGTTGTAATTGATACAGAGAAATTATTCTCATATAAATGCTAGTTTGTATCAGATGCCAAGGTATCAAGTGTTGCTGAAGGTGGAGGTAGAGATAGTTGAGATACCATTCCTGGGGTATTTCTTGGTCATTAAAGAATTATGAGTTATATTTGTGTTGGAAGTTCCTCCCACACCCTGACTGAATGAGCTTTTAAGGTTTGTATAGTGAATTTTTAACATGTCCAATACCCTGGTTCCTTGTTATTATTTTTGGAAGGGATCAGGAGGATAATTTTTGGTATACAAATTGAGGGCATATATGTATTGAGATATGTGAGATAGGTATCCATTAGTAGGCTTTTTGTTAAATGGGTATAAGTGGCAGGGTTGTTACCTCCTTACCCTAGTTAACAAATCTCACAAATCTATAGGTATATGTCTGATGTACAGAAGCGATAACTATTGTAAATGAATTATGTATATATTATGAATGTTAATGTATATGCATATATAGTTTTATTTCAATTATTTTCGTTGTGTTACGTGTGAGAACCCGAGTGTAGAAATCCCAAATCAATAGCACTTAATTATTTAACTCAGTAAAAGTTAAAAATATACTCAGGTAGAGGTAATAGTAACTCACTAATCTCATAATATATTGTATTATATTATTTAACTAAAATGAACAATAGGATTAGGGGGTTACATTAGATGTTGATATTTCTCCTTTCATTTTGAATATTCAATATAATTATGGTATAAGCATGGGCTTGAGGTACATTTCTTTCCCGTAACTCTTATGTAAATCACATGCAAACTATATGGGCTTTGAACCCAAAAGGGGTACGTAGGTGCTAGGACCCATTCCTAGGACAAGCCCTTGTTTGTTTATTTTTCTATTTTTTTTCTTCCTTTGTTTCACTTTCTTGACATATTTCAAAAAAAAAAAGATAAAATAAAAATAGGGTGCCTAACACCTTCCTTTGGAATTAATTAGACTCTCAAGCTTAATCTTTGGTTCAAGACTGGTTTTCTAAAATTTTGAGCCTTATCCACAATGTTTTTGAAAATTATTTTCAAAAATAATTTTTTATACTACTCCAAATTTTTCTTAAAAATTTGATGGAAACTTCATTTTTTTAAAATCATGAATGGCAAGTCACTGTCAAGCTTGACTAGAGTATCAAAAAGTAAAATTATGATATTTAAATTTTCATAAATGTAAAGTACAGAAATATAAGTGCTAGAAAAGAAATAAACACAGATATTTATCCTAGTTTAGCTTATCCAACAAAGCCTATGTAATACCCCCCTTAGCCTATGGTTCCTTTTAGTTATTTAAAAGGCATCATATATAAATATCTTACTAACGGTGTGTTACTATTATCTCTATTTGAGTAAATTTTTAACTTTTACCAAGTTAATTAATTGAGTTCCATTTAGGGTTAGATTCTACACTTAGGTACTCACTCGAGAATCGCAATAGAATATTATATTATATATATATATATAATATACTCGAGACAGATATATACAAACATGTATAATTACTCCTTAATTAACTTTAAATTAGCTATTGGGGTATGGAGGCAACATCCCTTCCACTCATGACCCCATCAAATCACCTAGTGATAATGTAACACCCTTATCTAGTATAACAACACCTCAAGTGTAAACAAATAAGTTTAGTATATTATTCTTAACCTTAATTATTCATTAATAACATCTGAGCATTCATACCATCACAATAGTATTAAAATTGATTAGGTTCGAGTTCCTTTGCTCAGATCATAACTTGTAAGCACAACAAAAATAAAAATTTCATACATATGAAATAAATTCATGGAGACATTATTTAGGCATCACATATCTTTTCCCAAGTATTATGTAATTTAATACATTTGAGATTTGTCAAGAGACTTTTCACAAGGGTAGGGAGACAACAGGCCTATCACTCAAACCCTTATGATCCAAAACATTCCTAATATTGATATATTCTTCACATATCTTAACATAACTACTGTCCTTTTTCCTATTCACAACCAAAAGAATTACAGTCCTAATTCCACCCAAAAAGAATATAACAGGAGAATCAAAACCAAACAAAGGGCTACATTACATATGAATATTTACTACATAGTTCAAGGGTCAGGGAAATCTCAAAAAACTGCCATAATATATGTGTCCTTTAGGACCGTGAAGGTCCTAAGAAAAGGAACCTCCACTCATGTCACTTCAATCTCTATGATAATGTTATATCTCAGCATCTGATACATAGCAGCACATAAATGAGAAAACAAGTTTCTCAGTAGCTTAACAATTCAACAATTTAAAATTTACCGGTAGGTACCATGCAAGCACAGAAAATAATTTCATCTACATTTCAATCATTTAAAACATAATCTCATTCATATACGCATATTGGTAGGCATTGTATGATTTATTGGTGTGTTAATTTGACAAAAATGGATTTTCTTATTTTAAATATAGTATATTTTCATAGAAAGCATATAAAGAACCTTACTAAAATTTATACCAAGACATACATATGGAAAACTAAAATAATTAATGATTATCTTCTCATTTCATTCTTAAAACTTACCTTGTCTTAAAGCTTGAAACACCTTTGGTCACACTTCAAGAAATGTTGACACTTGGCCACCTTTGTAAGAATAGTGAACACTTGGTCACATCGTGGACTCTTGGCCACTTTTATGAAAATTGTGTTGCAATTATCTATTTCTATGTAATCTTAGATTAGCCATCTATATTTTCATAAAATTTCAACATGAGAACATTAACAGCACATATACATACAAATAGCAACCACAAATCATCTTTCTATCACCCTTTCAATTTCCCTTGAATTTGGCCATTGAAAGGTACATCATAAGTCATTTGCAAATAACATGTGGATTCGGCTACCAAGACCAAATTAAGAAGTTGCTTTCGTCCATCATAGGAAAGGGGTGGAATCTAAGGTTTTTCATGTCAAATTTTCACATTCTTCCATCCTTTCTACATTTCAAGCCTAATGATACCATATATTAAAATTGTTATGGTACTTTTTCTCACATTCAAATTATGCAACCATACAATTAACCATTTCTTTTACTTATTTTCTTGGCTCTTTTTGCATGCTAATTTATGATTACACTCATTTCATCATTCTCACATCTCAATAATAATAACATAAAAATTTATCATATGAAAAGGGTAAACAATTTACCATACATTAATTTATCATTATTTTCTCCCTCCTTCTTAGCCAAAATTGAAATGAAACCTTCCTCACACATTTTTTAGCAAGCCTTTCCATACATCACAAAGGGTCCCTCTCGGGTTTAATAGGTTAAAAAGGGTGATGCTATGGTTTCAAGCTAAAATCTAGCTAGCATGCTTCCTTTAGGTGTTTTTAACATAAAACATACATTGGCCATGCAAGAATATGAAATTTCAACACTTTGTCATTCTAGGGTTTTTCATGATGCATGCTGAAATTTTTGCAACAACTACTCTTTCATGGAAATAACAACATCCACATCATCACATCAACAAACACAACCAAATCATCATACAAGCTTAGCCAAAGAAAGGTTTGCATCTTGAGGAATGTAGAGAAAGAAAGTTCATGTTTCATGAAAGCTTTAAATCATTATAAATACACCATAAATCATGAAACAAAACCCATAGAAATGTTAAACTACCTTAAGAATGCAAGAAAAGTGAAAGTGTCTTGATGTTTTCCTTGATTTTGTCTCAGTTCCTTGTTTCTTCACCCTTTCAGCCAACCTCTCCTCTTCCTTCTCCCTTTGAGTTCTTTTTCTTCTTCATAAAACTTATTTCCCCTACTCTCAATTGCTATCACCGCATGCACATATATGTATATTTAAATAAATGTCAAAATCTCCCTCCACTCACATTTGTTCTTACGGTCAAATGGAGGTAAGTTTCATAAAATTTATTTCCCTACTCTCAATTGCTATTGCCGCATGCACATATATATATTTAAATAAATACCAAACTCTCCCTCCACTCACATTTGTTTTTATAGTAAAATGGAAAGAAGAAAAGGCAAAATTCTCTTTCTCTTCCTACATGTCTTCTTGGTTAAGAAGAGAAAAAGGAGCTAAGACAAAATTCTCTTCCTATATCACTTTTTTCTTTTCTCTTCCCTCATAACTAAACCAAATACAAACAAAACAGTATTTTTTTTTATTCTTTCAAACCTTTTCTGGCTAATATAAAAAGAAATCAACCTAAATTTATTAAAGCTTCCATTTTTTTTTATATAGCCTCCATCGAATATACGAAGCTTTTTAATATTAAAACTATGTTTAAAATCTTCCTCTCACTTGTCTTCTTGGTGAAACAAAAATAATAATAAGAAATGAAAGGAAAAGAAAAGAACAAAAGTGCAACACGTCTCTTTAATTTCTCCTTTCCTTCCTCACAAATCAAAATCATCATCTTTTAACCAATTACCATTTCCCTCTTGCAAGCTCCTTGGTGACAAGAAGGAAACACGTTAATATTAATCAAACCTCACTTTCCAATTCTCTCCCCCACTTCTTCACCAAATGGAGGAATATTTTGTGATTAAAATACAAGTTTCAATTTCCACTCCACTCACATGTTAAGTTAGTTAAAACAAGAAAGAAAGGGACAAAATTTCACACATCTCTTTCCTCCCATTTTGGCCTTAAACCGAGACACTCTTCTTCATCATGATAACTAATTTATCTTTCTCAATTTCACATGTTTCCTTTTTACTTTCACAAACCTTCTCAGCTAAGGTAAGAAGAAACCAATGTGAATTTATTAAAAACTTCATTTTCCCTTTTATGGAAAATTCATGCTACTTGATGACTATGTCCATTCTTTCACTCTTAACATTTATTCTAAACACTACATCACAAAAGCATTTTCATCACAAATTATGGAAAAATCATTAAAATAATTAAGGAAGCAATAATCTAGCCTACTATTCGGCACTTGAGGGATGCAGAGAGCCACCAATTGACTGCTAGCCTTCCAACAGTCTACTGGCATCCCTCTAGCTTGCGAAATGAGGTTTTTAATGGCAATTGAGCTTAGAAATTATTCATACTAACTTAATTAAGGGGCTCAAAACATAGGTAAGCAAGGAAACTAGGATTTTTGGGTAATGTGCAAAGGATAAAGTCACTTTTTGCTTGGATAAGAATGGTCCTTGTGATAGTGATACAAAAGGGAGCGGAGAGACATCAAAAAGGAAGAGTGAAGTATCCTAGGCATATGCATTAGTGGTAGATAGGCTAATGGGTTGAGTGATCGATTGTCGATATGGGATGGCCATTATCATTCCACTGTTATGCCATGTATTAGGATGGTTAAACATGCACTCTAACATAGATGACTTCGAAAACACTGTGATGGTTGAGAACCCTAAGTTAATGTGTCTTCCAAGGGCTATGAAGAAACACATACTTAAGGTTAAAGCATAACCATGGGCATGAGCTGAATCACCCTAGCGTATATGTTAGAGAATAGCGTACTGAGAGCGTGATCCACTAGAAAAGGGGTGGTGACTCCATAGCCTCATGATCCGCTAAAGCGGAGAGGATAGGACTTGTACAGAGGTTTTACAGTGATCCCCTGATTATTGAGATTGTACATTGGATTCGGCTGGGGGACGCCTTGATAGTACTATACAGTAGAGTTATCGTAGTGGTGCAATTAGTCACTAGGATAGCTTAACTACTGTAGTGGCGCAGTTAGTCACCAGGATAGCTCATTCATCTATGTAGTGGTACGTTGAGTTGTTGCTGGGCAACACTCCCGATAGCTTGTATGTTATGATTGTTTTCTCCTGCTCATATGTACAATCAAAAGGCATATTTATTATCCTATGGAAAATGTTTTATAATGAAAACGATGATAATGCATTTCCCATGTTTTAAAGATAATATGCCTTAAATGTACATGCATATGTATGAGTGCATAACATGAAATGCTACATGCATTGTATCCCAATGGTAAGTAATATATTTTATGATGAGAAAGAATGTATAGTTTTCCATATGAGCACGGTGGTATAGGTCAATGGATTTCGTAACAAGTTGCATTGCTACTGAGATTCATTTCTCATTTTAGTGTTAGCATGTATCAAATGTGTAAGTATAATGGCTGGAAAAGCAGGTAAGCTAAAGAGGGGTACCCATTAGGGGGTACTTTGAAGTATTTATTTTGGATAGTATAGGCTCACGTTTCTTCTGTATATCCTATATTCATTTAGATGTAAATTGAATAATGATGCATGAATTGACTTTAATTAACAAATAAAGATTTTATTGGGGATTGAGTGGCAGGGCTGTTGCTTCCATTCCTTAGCTAATTGCATTGAAGTTATGTAATGAATAAACATGTGTGTTTTTGTATAGTTATGCAAAGTAGCTTATATGTAAATATATATACACACCTATATATGTCTTCCACTGTGATCTTAGAGTGAGAACCCGAGAGTAGCATCTGACCCAAACTATGTAATGAATTAACTTGATAAAAGTTTTTAATTGACTCGGGTAGAGGTAATAATAACACCAACACTCTGATAATTATCTTCATATTATATTTTTTAAATATTTAAAAGGAACCATACCATAAAGGGGGTGTTAGATTGTTGGTATTAGAGCATGGCTACCTCAGTTGGCACATAGCTCACTCAGTAGTGATAAATGCTAATTAGGTAGTATAAGTAGATTCCTCAGGATAGAGACTACTACAGGTTAGTTAGCTGAGCCATGGTAGTTGACTACTTATGCTATGTTTTGACTTGAGGAATGAAGTGCTAGGTTTGGGTAGATAGTATTTCATATGATGCCCTATTTTCTCTTATAAATATATGTTATTGAGACTGATCACCTCAATAATGTTTATTTTGTAGAGTGAATTATGGCCTCACTTAGAAAGAATACTGAATTAAAGGAGGGGAGTGAAGCTAATTTAGCTGGGGTAGTACATCTATGATGGGAGCAGCCGAAGCTATCAGGGAACAAGTTTCTGTCACTACCTAAGTTCTCTTTAGACAGTTAGGGGAAGGTGAAAATAACAATTGCCCTACCCCTAAGAATAGTAGAGGAAGAAGCCGAGGCTGGGAAAGCAAGAGGCCAATGGTGAGGCAAGCGATGCTTGATGATTGCCCAAAATGTGGGAGAAACCACAGATATAAACCATGTCTAATGGGACAGGACATTTGTTTTTAAGTGTGGTAAGCTAGGGCACTATAGAAGAGGATGCCCACTATGGAATAGGCCAGCTAAGACCTCTAAACCTCCAACCATAGGGAAAAATCATGATAGACCTTGTAGATTCCACCAAGGTGACCAATGCAAGAAATTGAGATTTTAACAAGGTAAATGGTGTAGATATGGGAAGAATCATGGGAATAAGCCATGTTTAATGGGACGGAATGTATGTTACAAGTGTGGCAAGCCGGGACATTTCATCAAGAAGTGCCTATTATGGAAGCATCCGATGGAACCCACTAAATCTTTAACTATTGGAAGAGCCAATACTCTTAAGGGCCAGGAGGTAGCTGACTCTAATGATCTTACTAGAGGTAAGTGTTTAATAAACAACAAATCTTTAATTTTATTGGCTGATTCTGAAGGATCTCATTCATTCATCTCTAATGAACTTGGGAAGCATCTAGGACTATTTGTAACCTTTCTTCCCTATAGTCTGACTATCTCCACACCGGAGGAAGATCATGTTGTGGTGACATTAACTTGTTTGCATTATTCTACCATAATGGAGGGCAAATCCCTTCTTGTTGGTTTTATGGTTTGCCTATGTCCAGCATGGGTAATGTTCTCGAGATAAGCTAGTTGTCTAAAACTGATGGGGCCCTGGACTATAACGATGAGGCTGGGATGTCAATATGGTGAACAGGGATATTTAGGGTAGAAATGATAGAATGGGTTCCCAGAATGGTACCAATTCTTATAGTACATTAGAGGATGTTCCCGATAAACCTTAAGGAAGATAAAGCCAGAGAGAAACCCTACACTTAAATAATTTATCAGACTTAGTGCTTCAACTTGGGGAGATTAACAGATTACTATTTGAGATCCATACAGGGATTTTCTAAATAGCGAGTCCTATAACCAAGTTAACTTGGAAGGATGTTCCATTAGATAGGATTTCAAATGTGAATATAGTTTCCAAACCTTAAAGGAAAGGTTGACCACTGCATCAGTGTTAATTATCCCAAATCTTTTAGATAAGTTTAAGCTATATTTTGATACATCCAAGAAAGGTCTAGGGTGTGTCTTAATGCAAGAGGGAAACGCAGTGGCCTGTGCTTATAAATAGTTAAGGCCTCATGAGAGCAATTACTCTACTCACAACCTAGAATTTGAAACCATAGTGTTTTCCTTGAAAATTTAGAGACATTACCTTTATGGGTCTAAGTTTGAGGTATTCAGTGACCAAACCTCTTTAGCTAGAAGGAGCTAAACATGAGGCAGAGGAGATGGATGGATTTCATTAAGGAATATGACTTTGAATTGAGATACCATCCAGGAAAAGCCAACGTTGTGGTGGATGCCCTGAGTAGGAAATTCCTCCATATAGCTCAAATTATGGTGAGTGAAATGAGTTTAATAGAAAACTTTAGAAACTTGGGTTTATCCATATCGATACTACCAGATAAAATAAGTCTAGGAATTGGGAATTGAAAGTAACCTTAGGACTCAGATCCTAGAGGCCCAACAGGAAGATGAATTATTAAAGTCTCTAAAGGACCCAAAAGAATTCCATAAGGAAGCCGATGGGTTAGTGACCCTCCAAAAGAGGGTTTATATCCCGAGTTTAAGGGAACTGAGGGAGAAAATCCTAGAGGAAGCCCATATGAGCAATTATACTATTCATCCTGGTGCCACTAAGAGGTACCAAGACTTGAAGGGAATATTTTGGTGGCCAAGCATTAAAAAGCACATCGCTGAGCATGTTGCTAAGTGCTTAGTGTGTCAGTAGGTGAAGATTGAACATCAAAAACCTACTAAATTGTTACAACCTCTTGATATCCCAGAATGAAAGTGGGATAAGATATCTATAAACTTTGTAGTAAGATTACCCAGGACTCAATCAGGAAATGATGCTATTTGGGTGATTATAGACTGACTGACTAAGTCTGTGCATTTCCTTCCCATTAGGATCAACTTCTCTTTGGACGAATTAGCATAGTTGTATATCCAGGAGATAGTGAGACTGCATGGAATCCCTACTAGCATTGTCTCAAATAGAGACCCTAGATTCACATCCAGATTTTGAAGAGCCTTTCAGCAAGCCTTTGGTGCTAGGTTAAGTTTGAGTACGCATATCATCCTCAAACAGATTGACAAACCGAGAGAACCATTCGAACTTTAGAAGATATGCATAGGTCATATGCCTTAGAGCACAAGGGAACTTGGGACCAAAGCCTAGCATTGATAGAATTCTCATACAATAATAGTTTCCATTCTACCATGGGAATGGCACCCCATGAAGCCCTGTATGGGAGAAAGTGTAGATCACCTCTGTGTTGGTATAAGGTAAGGGAAAGACAATTGCTCAGACCAGAGTTAGTTTAACAAACTACAGATCAAATCAGGATGATCAGGGATAAAATGGCAAGAGCACAAGACAGATAAAAGAAATATGCTGACAGAAGAAAAGGACCACTAGAATTCAATGAAGGGGATTATGTTTTCCTTAGAGTTTCTCCTATTACTGGTATAGGTAGAGCCATTAAGTCCAGAAAATTGAATCCAAGGTATATTGGGCTCTTCCAAATCCTAAGAAAGGTTGGTCAATCAGCATACCAAATAGCCTTACCTATGTTCTTATCAAACCTCCATGATGTTTTCCATGTATCACAACTTCAGAAATACATCCATGACCCATCCCACATTCTTGATGCCAGTACAATACAGTTAAAAGAAAATTTAACTTACCGTCCAAAACCTTTAAAAATCATTGGGAATGAGGTCAATCAATTGAGGAATAAGGTCATCCCTCTAGTTAAGGTTTTATGGGATTAGTTATCTCCACAAGAGGCGAAATGGGAAAAGAAAGAAGACATGAGGAAGTCTTACCCCAAATTATTCAAATAGGTACATTTTAATTTCAAGGACGAAATTATTTTAAAGGAAGGGAGAATGTAACATCTGCTCTAATTATGATTAAAGAGATGTTTGATAATTGTTAATTTGATGTTTAATGATTGTGTATGTTGCATTAATGCATATAGTTGCATTAGCCTTGGGATTAAATTGAAAGAAAATACATGAAGGTTTAGCAAGAGGTGATTAGGGACTCAATTGAAAAGGGAAAAGGTGAGTGATTCCATGATGCAAAATAGCTCAGGGACCAAAGAGCAAATGCCCAAAATTTCTCTTAAACCCTAGCTGAACCTTAAACCTTCTATACACTTCCCATTTTCATTATTTTTAGAGAGAGAAGCAAGAGGGCAGCTAGAGAGAGAAAAGGGCAAGCTAGGGAAAGAAAAGAGAGATTTTACTAAAGGAAATGCATATTTGAGGCTAGAAATCAGTCTTACAACAAGGAGAAAGCCTTTCTAACACATCCAACACATATTTAGCAAGAAATCAAGGTAGCAATCCATTCTAAACCCCTTTCTTTTCTGAAATTTTTATCGTTGCTAGAAAATATGAATTTCTAAAGGTTTGAACTAAGATTGGGGTAAAACCTACATTCTATATGCTTTTCTATTTCTATGGGATGTTGTGTTGCTGAATGTATGCTCATATATGTGCTTGTAATTGATTGGAAGGGCTGGGTTATGTTCATCTAGATATATAGACTAGTTTTCCTTGAATGTACCATGTTTGAGCTAATGGATGGGAAATGTTTAATGAGAAGTAAAGTTTGTTGTATGGAAATTAAGCTCATGTGTTTAGAATTGAAAATGGAATGCATTCTAGACTAGGTACTATCAAAATTATGTTTTCTAAACTGCAGCAAAACATAACAGTCGACTGTTACGTATAGGGGAGTCGACTGTCGTGTTCCTAGAAACGCAGAAGTGTAGACAGAGGCTTAGCAACTGACTGCCAGATTCCTAGCAGTTGATTGTTGGGCCCAAGTTTGCACTAAGTAGTCGACTGGCCACCCTCGCAGTCAACTGTCGTGCTCGTATTTTGCCCAGGGCATATTCTAGTAAGCTGCCAGTTAATTGCTAGCTTACTATTCGACACTTGAGGAATACAGAGAGTCACCAGCCAACTACTAGCCTTCCAACAGTCTACTGGCAACCCTCTAGCTTGCGGAATGAGCTTTTTAATGGCAATTGAGCTTAGAAATTCTTCATACTAACTTAATTAAGGGGCTCACAACATAGGTAAGCTGGGAAACTAGGAGTTTTGGGTAATATGCAAAGGATAGAATCACTTTTCACTTGGATGAGAATGGTCCTTATGATAGTGATACAAAAGGGACTTGAGAGACATCAAAAAGGAAAAGTGAAGTATCCTAGGCATATACATTAGTGGTAGATAGGCTTATGAGTCAAGTGACCGATTGTCGGTATGGGACAGCTGTTGGCATTCCACGGTTGTGCCATGTATTAGGATGGTTAAACATCCATTTGATCATAGATGAATTCAAAAACACCGTAATGGTTGCAAAACCCTAAGTTAGTGTGTCTTCCAAGGGCCATGAAGAAACACATACTTAAGGTTAAAGCATAACCATGGGCATGAGCTAAATCACCCTAGCATATATGTTAGAGAATAGCATACAGGGAGTGTGATCCACTGTAAAAGGGGTGGTGACTCTATAGCCTCATAATTCGCTAAAGTGGAGAGGATAAGACCTGTACAGAGGTTTTATAGTGATCCCATAAGTTATTGAGATTGTATGTTGGATCCAGCTGAGGGACGCCTCATTAGTATTATGCAGTAGAGTTACCGTAGTGGCGCAGTTAGTCACCAAGATAGCTTAAGTAATGTAGTGGCATAGTTAGTCACTAGGATAACTCATTCATGTATGTAGTGGTACGTGGAGCTGTTGCTGAGCGACACTCCCAATAACTCGTATGTTATGATTATTTTCTGCTGCTCATATGTACAATCAGAAGGCATATTTATTACCTTATGAAAAAAATTTTATGATGAAAATGATGATAATGCACTTCCCATGTTTTAAAGATAATATGTCTTAAATGTACATTCATATATATGAGTGCATAACATGAAATGCTACATGCATTGTGTAACGCCCCTATCTAGTATTACAATTCCTCCGATGCAAACAGATAGGTTCAGTACATTATTCTTATCCTTTTATTTAATTAATGTCTAAGAAATTATACCATTAAGTTATATTAAGAAGATGAGGTTTGGGATATTTTTCTCAGATTAAACTCGTATGCGCAGCGAAATAAAAGAAATACTAAACTACACATCGAAAATTAAAACCTTCGTGCAATTTAAATAAATACATGTCAATTACATTTCTGTAAACATGTACCAGGATATATGAAGTACCCATCCATAGGAAGTTAGGAAACAACAATCCTGTCACTCAGACCCCTTTAAAAATTACTAAGATGGGTCGGTCCTTCACATATCCCTTCCCTGGTTCTTTCCCAATTACATCCTAGGTCTACTGCCAAAAGAATAATCCTAATTCTAAGCTAAATATGTCTGGACTAGGACCCAAAAATAGAGGTTACAAAAAATTCTTTAACCCAAAAAGAACTCAATTCTCCCAGCCCGGCTATGCGTCCGCATCTGATATATATTAGCATATAATTTAGAAACACAAGTTTCTCAGTAGATTAACAATTCGTGTTTTAAATCAACTAATATGTATCAGAGTGCAAGCATCAAAATATTCAATTCTACATTCTTGAAAATAAAATATAGCATGATTCATAAATATAAATTGGCAACCAATATATGATCAATTTAAATGCCAGTGCAATCAAATAATATTCCTTTCAAAAAAAATATATATCAGCGTGCTATAAAAACGCATTATCATAAAGTTACCAAATCCATTTATGGTTATCATTCTTAATTTACTTTTATTCATTAGTTGTGCACACTTGGGCATTGTGGACACTTGGCTACCTTTAAAATTCTTTGTGTACACTTGGGCACAGGTGGACATTTGGCCACATTTAAAATTTCTTTGTCAATTATCAAGGAAAAATTTCTTTTTCTTGAAAATTATAACTAGTGTACATCCTTTTTAAAATTCCAATATCTTCAAGGATAAAATTTCTCTTTCTTGGAAATTATTATTAATGTACTTCATTTGTGAAAATTATATTAATTTTAAGGATAATTTCCCCTCTCTTGTAAATTAATGTAAGTGTACATTTCTTATGAAAAATTCTAATATTTTAAGAATAATTTCTCTTATATTGGAAATAAATTCTAATGTATATTTCTTATGAAAAATTTCAATATTTCAAAGATAATTTCTCCTTTCTTAGAAATAAATTCTAATGTATATTTCTTATGAAAATTCTAATATTTCAAGAATAATTTCTCCTATATTGAAAATAAATTCTGATGTACATTTCTTATGAAAAATTCCAATATTTCAAGGATAATTTCTCCTTTCTTGGGAAATTATTTCTAATGTACATTTCTCATAAAAATTCTATCATTTTAAAAATATTTTCTTTTCTTACATTAATAATAATATATTCTCTTATGACTTCAAAAATAAATTCTCATATTTTGAATCAATATCATAGTGTATAGCTTATAAACTTCAAGCATAAATTTTATGGACTTGGTCTAGGGAGATTTGTTAAATTAACAAATCAATTTCCTTCTTTCATTCCTTCCTAACACCCTTAAATGGTAGGGTTTCTCTCCTTTATGATCATCATGAATTTAACACCATCTAATCCTAATTCTTTTCCAACAACAATATGCATGTCATCTCATCCACCAACTAACCACACATGCTTAGCCAACATACATACATATTGTCAAGAATGTAGGGAGACAATTATGTTCCATAGAAAGCTTGTAAAACATGTTGGTTGCATGACTTAAAGCATGGAACAAAATCTTAAATTGTTAACCTACCTCTTTGGTGCCCTAAGATGGTTTTTCTTGGCTTCCTCTTTGATTCTTTGTTCCCTTTGTTTCCCTTCTTGATCACCTTTGCTTCTTCCTCCTCACAATTGTGGTGCTTCAAGTGCTCCCTCCTTTCCCTCAAAGTTCTCTCTTCTTCTTTTCTCCTTTTTCTCTCTTTTCACGTGAGGTTGTGTAGCATGCATGAAAAATGAACTTTCAACCTTTCAACTCCCTTTTTGTCTCTTTTCTTTGGGTTACGTGTGCATACATCAAGAATACAATTTCAAATTTTAATTCTCTTTTCTTCCTTCACGTGTGGGCATGCATACAATTTTTTTTTTCTTTCCCTTCACTCTCACGCTACATCCCCCTCTTCTCCTTAATTGTTATTTTGATTATCATTATTGTCCAATGGTCTTCACGTGTAGCTCTCAATGTGCATTTCCCTTCTTGCCAACTTGGATTTACTTATTCCTAAAGTCACGCTGCACTTGCTTCCTCCTCCCTTTTCCTTATCATGTGGGTGTGGGTGTGTGTGCCTAGTCAATATAAAATTCCCAATTCTCTCTTTCATTTCACTTTGTATTCGGTTAAAGGGCTGCATGTTGTTCTCAATCTTCCTTTCCTTTATTTATTTCATGGTTGCACGTGTTTCTTCTCCCATATATGCTTAATTTACTTAAAGAAATTCTGCACTCTATTTTCTTGGAGCACTCGATCACGCAAGCTTCCTTTTCTTGTTCCAATTTTCATTTGGTCATTACAAAATAGACGCTGCACCTTTCTTTATTTATTTCATGCATGGCTGCACCTTTTTGATTATAACTAATTCCATTTTCTTGCTTGCAATTGGTGCTTCCTTCCCTTGCATGTTAGTTGCACCCCACAAGCAACAACATTTATATGTTGCATAAAATTTCTGCACCCTTTATATATATTTATATTTTTTTGCACTAAGTGTACTTGCAAGTACACTTTTCTTTTTTTTGCAATCTTGGAATTACTTGTAGTTTAAGTATAGTCCTCCTTACTTGTCAAATTGGTTTTACTTCTTCCCACTTTTCACATGTGTATTCCTTGTAATTTCCATGTCCCTAGTCGTGTGGTGCATGGAAAAATTCTGCACCTTTTTGGTTTTGCTTGCTACCTACATTTATTGGTATATTAAATTCCCTCCTTCTATTGTCCCTTGGTTTCATGCAAGATACCTATGTTAGTATCTTTTCTTCCTAGTTCACGTGTTCCTCCCTCAAGGCATGGTAAAAAAATTCTACACTTCTCTTTTTCTTTTCATTTCAATTCACATGTGTCTCCATGTGCACATTTATTTTATTGTTGCATCCTTTGTGTACTTTTTCCTTCTCACTCACGTGAATCATTCCTTGCATGGAAAACACACCTATGCATACTTAAAATTCTACAATTCTCTCTTTCCTAATTTATCTAACATTACATGTGTTCTTTTCCCTTTAACTACTCTCTCCTTTCTTTTCCAATTGGTACGTACACACACATATAGTTAGACTCCTTCCTTCCCTTCTTACTTCATGTAGGACTTGCATTTCATGCAAGGTCCATGTGGGCTCCACTTGCCACCTCCTTTGATGAGTGCATGTATATTTTTTTAAGTGCTTCATTCTTCTTTCCTTTTTCCCCATTTGCACTATACATATATGTATTTATTTATTTATTTATTTTTTGAATGCCTAATTCTTCCCCATCTCATTTACACGTGCATGTATCTTAAGTTAGCCATGCTCTTTACCTTTGATAGTTTAGTTGAAAAAGGAATGAAATAAGAAATAAAATCATTTATCCAACTCTCACATACTTCCCTTGTGACATTTAAAATTTATTTCATCACTAAGGAAATTGCATCATATGTTATGGCCACTTACCTAATTAATTGAGCAAGCATTTAATTGAAAATCAATCAAGAGAATATGGGGTGTTACACATTGCATCCCAATGGTAAGTAATATATTTTATGATGAGAAAGAATGTAGAGTTTTTCGTGCGAGCACGGTGGTATAGGTCAATGTATTTCATAACAGGTTGCATTGCTACTGAGATTCATTTCTCATTTTAGTGTTGGCATGTATCAGATGTGTAGGTACAGTGGCTAGAGGAGTAGGTAAGCTAAACAGGGGTGCCCATTAGGCGGTACTTTGAAGTATTTATTTTGGATAGTATAGGCTCACGTTTCATCTGTATAGCCTATATTCATTTAGATGTAAATTGACTAGTGATGCATGAATTGACTTTAGCTGACAAATAGAGATTGTATTAGGGATTGAGTGGCAGGGTTGTTTCTTCTATTCCCCAGCTAATTGCATTGAAGTTATGTAATGAGTAAACATGCGTGTTTGTGTATAGTTATGCTAAGTAGCTTATATGTAAATATATACACACACCTATATATGTATTCTGCTGTGATCTTGGAGTGCAAACTCGAGAGTAGCATCTGACCCAAACTACGTAATGAATTAACTTGATAAAAGTTTTAAATTGACTCCGGTAGAGGTAATAGTAACACCAACACTCTGATAATTATCTTCATATTATATTTTTTAAATATCTAAAAGGAATCATAACATAAAGGGGGTGTTATAGAAGGGATTTGAAAATTTTTAAGGTATCATAAGCCTTTCAAAATTATCTTTTAAGTATCTTAAGACAGATAAAAATTCTCTCATCAAATGAAATTTTATTCCAAAAAATTTCCAAATTTAAGCTACGAGCTCAGAAAAATTCACTAATCATTAATCATTTCTCAATGACATTTCGACATTTCCATTAAATTTTTCCTAATTACTTAATTATTAATTTGGGTTATTACACCTAGCCTCAAATCTATTCTTCTTTCAACAAATCCCTTCCCCTTTGCCCTAATTTAGCACTTTTTATCTCTACTCGCCCTTCTCCTTCTCTCTCTAGAAAGCTAAAGTTTGGAAATTGTGTTTTAGGGTTTAGGGTTTCTTAATTATGAACTCTAGTTAATTACACTCTAGTCCTTGGCCATTTTATGACTTTAGCCTAGCTAAACTTTTCCTTTTCAATTTGGTCCTTGGTCATACTTTGACTCGGCTTTTGTCTCTTTCAACTAAGTCCCTGCACTAATACAACTATATGCAATTAATGCAACATACACAAGCATTAAACTTAAATTAACAACTAACAAGCATCTCTTATTCATATAAGGAGCGAATGTTACACCTCATCAGGAAGACATCATCAAATTCCTACAACAAAGACATAAAACCAATAGGCAAATCTAGGTTAAGGTTAGTCACAGAAAGATAAACTTCTTTAAACCAGGGTTTAGGCCCATTGTTGCCTAAATAAGCACTTTTCAAGTCTCTCTCTTTTGCATAAAAGCATTATTTTTTTCTCACTCTCTTCTTTCTTTTCACTCACCAATGGGCCTTCACTTTTATTTTTTTGGCTCATGGCCTCTTTTCTCTCTTCATTTTTTATTTCCTCACTTTTTTGCGTTTGCTTTCTTTTTTTTTCACCAACAAAAAAATATGAAGTCTTAAACAATCAAAATAATAATATGATGCTTCCCCTTTTTTTCTTTTTTTTTTCTAGAAGAAAAAGAAAAGCAGCACAAATAAAATCTAGGCAAAAAATTAATGACAAAAATAAAAAATTGAAATTAAAATAGATAAATTAGAATTTACCTAATAACTCATCAGTCCTATAGTATATTATATTATATAAATATTATATTATTTAATTAATTAAAAAGAACTATAAGATTGGGGGTGTTACACCATGCATCAGATAAAAGAATGGCAATTGCTATGAAGCAATTTTATATAGATTATTAAATTATACTCTTTTATTTACTATGTGATCTAAGAAAAACCAGCCATCTAAACAAAAAAAAAAATTGATTTACACCTATAATGATAACTAAATAAGTTTACTACTTATCTTGTTTGCAGAGGCATCCACTTCATGTTCCACTGGGAATTCAACTGCAAGTTCACCTATTGTTCTAATCTCAATGCAATCATCTTTACAAGGAACAATGACATTCTTTTCTAGTCCCAATTGTTCAGCTATGGTTTTAATCTCATGACAATCATCTTCACGTACCATACTCTTTTCTTCTTCTAGTTCCAGTTGTTCAGCTATGGTTAAACAACAGCATTCTTCTCTTCTTCTTGCTTACATACCGGAAACAATGGAGGAACACAATGCGTGATGAACACGAAAGCATTGAAAATAGAGCAGACACAAACGCCACTTTTTATGGACAAAGATAACAATAGCACCAGCGTCTGGCTGCAATGATGACAGCACCAACGCTAGCTACGGCGGGCAACGGTCTCCATCCTCCTCACCACGAGCAACTGCTATTCACACGATGGAGTCCTTCTCCTTCCTCCAAGATGAATCCCTGCTTTGTTTAAAACTAATTTTGCATTTGTAATATAAAACCAAAAAGATTTTAAAATGCTTAATGAGATCCACATCGACAATTCTGTTAACTTTAACCGGTCAAATTAATTGGGGAAAATTGATTGAGAATACATTTTTTAAAAATTAAATTCATTAATTTTATTTTTTGAAGACTAAATTAAAATAATTACTATGACCAAATCATTAATTTATTAAATATAAAGATATTTTGATAAATATAAAATTTTAATTACAATATTTTTATCTTAAAATATTTAATTTTTAACCGTTATTTTTAGCTAAAAGCAAAAACTCTAATTTGTTACTCCAACTACAAAACTAACAAAATTACTTTTACACACCTTATATTTATCAAAATAAGTGCTTAAAAAATAAATAACTTGCCAAAAAACTTGGCCAAACAAACACGAGCTTCGTGTGTTAGGGAGTAGGAAAATGAAAGGAAAGGAAAGAAAAAAAAATTTTAGTAACATTTTTTACTGTTTGAATCTTACAATTTTAAAAGAAAATAATTAAAGAATTTGGTGTTAATTCTCATTAATATTCTATTTTTATTAATTTTAATTATTCTAAAATTAAAAAAATTTAAACAAAAAATAGAAAAACTATTATTGATCTTTTTCTTTCCTCTTATTCCCTTACTCTTCAATTTCTTTCCTTTTCTTTTTCTCGTCATTCCCAAACACAACCTTGGTCTCTTGAATGTCATATTCATAACTTTTATATCGACAATTACATGTATGGGACATTTGGTACACAATTTAAAAAATAAAAAATTTGAAATGTTGTATTATTACATTTAGTACACAGATTAAACAAAATTTTCAAGAATGTTACATTGTCGAAATAAAGTATTCTTTTATTTTTGCATATTTTTATTTTTACTTAAGAGAATGAGAATCTTATATTTTAATAGTATGAGAATATTTTTATATTAGTAAATTTATTAAATTATTCTTCTAAAACCTAACCCTACTCTATCATGTTAAATCTTCCCCTCTCTTCACATTATATCTCTCTTCACAATATTCTAAAAAATATTACATCTCTCTCTCTCCCGTAACCCCATATTTAATTACTTTAAAAATAAAATTGTAAAAAATTTTAAAGTATATCCAAGTTTTTTTCCTTAACATATCAAGAAGGTTTGAATCATTAACAATGCGTATATCCTTATTCTTGTCACTGTACTGTGCTAATCTCACATGTCTCGTATCCAAATTCATTTGAAATTACAAAATAATTAAAATATTTGAGATATTATTAAATTATTATTTTTTAATTAAAAATATATTTTAAAACTTTTAGTTAAATATTATTTATTGTGTTAAAAATTAAAATTTTAATTTATTCTATATTTTAAAATAGTAATTATTTTATATTGATTAAATATATATTTAATAAATTATATTATATATAAATAATAAATATAATATAATTTTTATTAAAATAAGTTTTTATGAATTTTTTAATATAATATAAGTAATTTAAAAAAGAAAAAATTTTAATTTAGTCATTGATAGATATGGTGACTTTCAAGTCCTCTATAAATCATTTATTTCAATTTAATCCCTTAAATATGACAATATCTTCAATGTTGTCATTCTACCCAAATTCATCCATAAATTCTTATTTAAAACAATATTAAAGTATAATTTAATTAATGCATAACTATGTCACATTTCATACATTAATCTACATAAAATAAAATATCAAAATATAAATCAAAATTTCTTAATTGCATATATACATTTTTTTTACTAATTTCATATCTAATAAAAATTTGAAAATTAAAATTAATTTGGATAATTACATATATAAACTTTTTGATATGACAAATTATCTATTAATTATAACTTTTATGTTAATAAAAAAAATTTTATTCAATATTTTGTTAAGTAAAACATCAAGATACAATGCAAATAAATAAGTAACATTGAATGTATTTATATTTTTTAGAGATTAAATTAACAAAAATAATCTATAAAAAATTAAATTACAAATTATTATATTTATTAAAGATCAAAACTAACTTTTCTTCATTAAAAACATAAATGTTTATAATTTTTTTAAAAATATATTTAAAAAATTTTTAAAGACCTACTCAATTATTAAATATTCTTAAGAATATTAAAGTTAAACTAAATACAAGAATATAATATTCTTAAAAATATTATAAATTATTCTCAAGAATATTTTAAATAGATCAAATAAATTTTTTAAAATTCTTAAAAATCACATTCCCAAAAATGTAATTTCTTTCTAAGAATAACAGTTTAATAAACGTCGCCGTAAGTTGTTCCGGATTTTAGAGACATTCATCAATAATGATTACTCAAGATAATTCTTAAGCTTGGCAGTTGGACACGAGGAATATTCCTAAAATCCATCACAGCTTTACAGAAATGAGTGTTAAAACAGTGCGAAGTTATAGTCAACACTTCAAAAACATAAAACTTTAATTAGACTGGCACAGATTTGGACACAAATAAGAGCTGGTATTTAAAACTTAATCAACAGAGAAGGAATAATCCTAAAACCCACAGCAGCTTTACAAACACGAGCTTTACAAACACGAGTGTTTCACACAGAGCCACGTCATGATATAAAACACACAAACATCAACACCAAATCCAAAAAGTGTTGCCACCGTCTATCGAGAAACCAGTTCTAGGAACAAAGGTTACGAGATGAGGGTGGGAACTTAAAACTAAAACCAATAAACCAAACAGCTAGTCTATGAACAAAAGACAAACATTTATTGTAACCATAATAATATACTTCATTAGCTAAACCAGCCCACACATTTCATTTACCCTTCTTCTGAGCAGCTTTGGTGATCTTGGCTGCAGTGGCATCTTTCTTCTCCACACTCTTGATGACTCCCACAGCCACAGTTTGTCGCATGTCCCTCACAGCAAAGCGACCAAGTGGAGGATACTCAGAGAAAGTTTCGACAACCATAGGCTTGGAAGGAATCATCTTAACAAAACCAGCATCACCATTCTTCAAAAATTTTGGCTCCTTCTCAAGCTCTTTACCAGATCGCCTATCAATCTTGGTCAAAATTTCATGAAACTTGACAGCAATGTGGGATGTGTGGCAATCAAGCACAGGGGCATAACCATTTCCAATTTGGCCAGGATGGTTCATAATGATAACTTGAGATGTGAAGTGGGCAGCTCCCTTGGCAGGGTCATCCTTAGAATTAGATGCAACAAATCCACGCTTGAGATCCTTGACTGCAACATTCTTAACATTGAATCCCACATTATCACCAGGAAGGGCTTCTTGGAGAGCCTCATGGTGCATCTCCACAGACTTAACTTCAGTTGTCAATCCAGAAGGACCAAAAGTCACAACCATACCAGGCTTCAAGATTCCGGTCTCAACACGTCCAACTGGGACAGTGCCTATTCCCCCAATCTTGTAAACATCCTGTAAGGGTAATCGAAGGGGCTTGTCTGATGGTCTCTTGGGCTCCTGGATCTGATCAAGGGCCTCAAGCAGAGTTGGACCCTTGTACCAGTCAAGGTTAGTTGACCTCTCAATCATGTTGTCTCCCTCAAAACCAGATATGGGAACAAATGGAATTTTCTCCGGGTTATAACCAACCTTCTTCAAGTAGGAAGAGACTTCCTTGACAATTTCATCGTACCTAGCCTTGGAGTATTTGGGAGTAGTAGCATCTATCTGTTACAAAGATAAAAAAGTCGATAACAATTATTGGTAATTTTAAGAACTACTAAACTGGAGTATGGGCAAAGTGTACTGAGAGATGGCTAGGTCCTAAGCACAAACCTTGTTGCAGCAACAAATCATTTGCCTGACACCAAGGGTGAAAGCCAGGAGAGCATGCTCACGTGTTTGTCCATCCTTGGAAATACCAGCTTCAAAACCACCAGTGGTGGAATCAATGATAAGAATAGCACAGTCAGCTTGAGATGTTCCAGTGATCATATTCTTGATGAAATCCCTATGTCCAGGAGCATCAATGACTGTGCAATAGTACTTGTTAGTCTCAAACTTCCATAGAGCAATATCAATAGTAATTCCTCTTTCACGCTCAGCCTTAAGCTTATCAAGAACCCAAGCATACTTGAATGATCTCTTGTTCATCTCAGCGGCTTCTTTCTCAAATCTCTCAATAACACGCTTGTCAATACCCCCAAGCTTGTAGATAAGGTGACCAGTGGTAGTTGACTTTCCAGAGTCAACATGACCAATGACCACAATGTTGATGTGAAATTTTTCCTTACCCATTACGCCTTAAGCTAGGATTAACTGCAGAAAAGAATATATCAGATAGCAAATTACACACAACATACTTCACCAATACATAAATATGAGAAAGGCCCTATCCATATTAAGATAACATAATCAATCAAGGATTTGGATCCTCCAAAATAGGATAGCAAGAAAAAATTTTGGGCACTAATCCATTCAAGGTGGGTCCTTTATTTATGTCTCCTGAATTTTTTCTTCTTATCACTGTCTTACATCATAATCTTCACATTGTAAAGTCCTCTAGAAATCCTTTTCCATCAATCATGTACAATAGAAACAACAAACACATGATAAGATTGTTCCATTAAATGCAAAGCCTATTGTTCCACATACTCCAGCAGATCATAGGAATATAGTGTGACCCAAAGGTTAATCCAACATACACCAATCAATTGATAACAAATGCAAAGCCTATTGTTGCTCATCGATAATCAGATCTACCTATCATCCAGCAACAACAAATCTCAGTAGCCCAGAAGATGTGGGCCTGGGCAAGGCATTTGAATTTAAAAAAAAAAAAGCTAAAAATGGAAACAACTACAAACATCGATCAAAATTAGAAGGTCATTGATGAAATATGAGTATCCATCAAAATCAAGCACTTAGGCATGGAAGGAACAAAACCAAAAACAAAAATGCTCATTAAAAGAATGAAATACAAGAATATAGAAAGAATCCCAGCAAAATCAATCAAGTAAAACATCTAAATAAAGGAAAACATAGCACAAAGGTATTCAAGGGCTGAACATCTGAAAAATAACTGAAAGCTGCGCTAAAACCCACAAAGGAGAGAAACTGAGGGCCGAGGGCTGACAGCTGAGGGGAGTGGTTATAACTTATAAGCAATTCCGTAGAGTTAGAGGGATCCTGTTACAAGTCAAAGAAGAAGAAATTTCCTTGTTATGAAAATGCCCTTAGAGCCCACCATAGCAGATTTATCCCTAAGTCCTCATCCCACTCAAAGTCAAAGACATTATGAGATCGACATTAGCTTATCAGATTTCTTCATTTAACAAGTCAAACATAGCTAACAATTAGCTAAAACACTCGCCTGTAATTTGTAAATGAAAATGCATTTGAGAAAATGAGGATATATATGTTTCTAGCATATATACAAACTTGCCAGCAGTATATAAGTTATGTGTATGAATTTTTATTTCTAGTTAATTTTTTATCAATAATATTTATTTATTTATTGATAATATTTATTTTATTAATTATTTCTAGAGTGATAATAGTAATAATATTTTTAATTATTAAATTAGACAATTCTACAAAGGTACCTGAACTTAAGAAGGAATGCTTATGAATAAGAAAGTATTTCTACTTAGCGAAAGACAGCGTTTACACTTGAGAAGAAGTGCTTTTGCTTTAAAAGGGAAAGTACCTCCAAAAAAATTTATTAAAAAAAAGGTGTTTACATTTGAGAAGAGGAGCTGCCTTCACTAATAAAGAGGAGGTATCTCTACTAGCATAGTAGACTAGGGGTGGCAAAATGACCCATAACTCATTTAACCAATCAACTTAACTATGTTTATGACCCTCTTCAACTCAATTATTTTGACCCATGGGTTTTTTTGGGTTGGATCATGCATTAACCCTCTTAAATGTGGGTTGGGTTGGGTCAACCATAAGTTCACTATTTGACCCAATGTAATATTTGATGCTAACATTTGGTTAGTGACTCTTTACTTTATTTTTTTTTTCCAAAAAGATTTTGTAAGATATGATATTTTTATTCTACATTTTATTTAGATTAAATAACATATTTATACACACACATGTACATATACACAAAAATAATTGAACATGTGTAAATATATATATATACAAGTATACATGTTTACATATATGCATGTATACATAAAGACAACCAAACGTATATATATACACATATACATGAATATAAAAATACACGCATGTACCACAGATATATATAGACATAAACAAACAGGCATAAGCGCACTAACACTAACATATATATATATATATACACTACATAATATACATATATAAATTGAGAGAAATCCGCATTCACATATATATACATGTACATGTATTTATTTATAGTTATATGCATGTGCAAATATGGATGTTTTTACACACATACACACACATATATATGTACATACAGTTGCATATATAAATATTTGTATAAAAATGTATGTGTGTGTGTGTGTGTGTATGTACACAATTACATATATGAACACAGCCACACACAAATACGGTCAAGTGGGTGGGTTGGGTTCAACCCTAGTAAAAAGGTTCATAGATCATTTAATGATTCAACAAAATAGTTAAAGTGGATCATAAATGGTTATATGACGCATATCGATCTAACCCATTCTTGACCCAACCCAAACCCAACCATTTGACAGCCCTAGGAGGTAGCTCCACTTGTCAAGAGGAACTCCCCATAATCAAGAGGATGTTTGTACCTTTACTAAATAAAATAACATACCAACTAACCCACCTTTCAGACAACAAACATAAATATCTTAGATGTCCAATTACGTGATACTATGGCTTGGAAAAGGATCTTTGGTACTTAGCTAAGAGAGTCATGATTTGGTACTTAATCTCAATGCAACTCCTAATGATAAATATCTTGTTAAGCAAAAAGTTTTAGGGTACCGAATGAGTATATCATTTGGACCATAAACCAATATACTCCACTCTCTTCTTAAAAAGTGTGAGGTGGAGGAGGGTGTGATAAGATCATCTCCTCTCTAAGAATTAGCAAAATGCTAACTTAAGAAGATGAACCACACTAAAATCAATCAATAGAACCAATAAGATACAATAGGAACTAAGAAAATAAGTAGGCAATTAATGGAAAAACAAGTACAAGAATGTTAAACACCAAATCTCATAAGGAGGACAAAACCCAAGTAGAAAGTTCTTGATGAAAACAACTATTTAAGGCATATTTATAGTGAAGATACCCAAGTTAACAAGACCTATCAGAATGTAGAAATGAGAAAGCAAACAGTAGTGATAGAAAATGCTGATAATGTAGCGCGGTGATGTTCCCACATCCTAGACAAGCTAAAACATGTAGTTAGTGGCCGTTCCTAGTAGTTGCAAAAGTAGAACTTGATCAATCTTCTCTTATATTTTTGTGGCTCTATTTTAGAATAAGTTAATATAGATTTTGTGACCTTGTATCAATACTCCATCCTTGGAAACTGCTCCATCATCAGATCATACTCTTTTTAGCTAATTTCCTCCAAAGACAACCGATATTGCCATTGGATTAAGAGCTCAAGTAAGAAGCCCTAGCTAGGAGTGAAAATCTGTCTATGTTCAATAACCCTAGATAGCTGAAGTTGTAGCTCCCATTCAGAAGTGAGATGAGGAGGAGGAGGAGGAGGAGGAGGAGGTGGTGGTGGAGAGGAGGAAGCTTGTCTGTGAACGCTATAACATAGGCATGTACAAGTACTTGACACTACATGCCAGTTTACTTATTATTTATTTTATTTTTATTTTAAATTTTAGAGTTTGTTGTGTGAGACTTAAAGTCTCCACAAGCATAAAGAGTGCCAACATAGTTTTCAAACTTGGATTGGTCATTGACCCGGGGAAGGGTTTGTGTCATCAGATCATTAGTTCAATCATTTGGTCATCAGATCATTGGTTCAACCATTGGGTCACAAAAAAATAGTTGAATCGGTAAAATAAATAAATAATATTTATACATGACAAAATGAGACATTTTATTCTAAATAAATTGATGCTCTTGAATAACATGTAATGTAAGTTAAACAAATATATAGTGATAGATGTATAAAACTAGGTTAACCACCATAAACACATTTCAATTTCTTAACACATTTAAAATACAATCATAAAGATTTTTCCATTCAATTAGCCTATTAAATATTAAGTAAGGAGTTTCAAATTCTAACATTAAAAATGTAATAGCAATATTTTAAAAAATTATATTAATCATTAAAGTAGTAAATGAAGTGATTTAAGGTTTATTAATTAGACAGTGATTACATTGAAAATACGAACATTAATTTTGTATTTTGTATTTTAAATTTTATATATCATATTATGTAAAAAATTTAAATGCACAAATTATACTTTATAAATTATATATAATGCATATCATATTATAAGAAGATCAAATCTAGCAGTCATGCTGATGCGTGTTTTCTAGCAACAGGGTAGCAGGACTCCTCTTTGCACTACTTTCATGTTTTGAGCCTCATTAAAAATAAGAAAGAGGTTCAACATTGGGTTCTGGTTCAACGGGTAGCTTGTTCACTTGAAAACTGCCCAGTTCAACCCAAGTCAAAATTGGTTTAATTGCAAAAAGGTCTAACAGTTGGATCAAGACCGGTCTGATGACCAGTTCAGCAGTTCAACAGTTGAACCAGCTAGTTTGGTCCAGGTTCAACAACTCTGGTCAATAGGTATGACCTAGTCATTCCTTTTTTATTTTCATTTATTATTTTATTTTATTTTACTTTTCAATTTCAGAGTTTTCCATGTGAAAGTACTTGTAGGTTGCATGTTATACCAAGTCATCATAGGTAAAAATATTACTTAAGTCATGCTTTATTACCTAGATTTTAATGACCTTTTATATCTCATTTTAATTTCAAAGAACCAAACAAAAAATAAAAAAATTTAAAAAGAATCTAAAAAATTCTCTTCTCTCCAAAATACAAAAAAAAAAGAGAGAGAAAATAAAGAGAACAGAAAGGTAAGACGGTGATACATAAGTTAAAACATACCAATCAATCTTCAAATTTGTTTTATTTGTTTGTCTGTTGACATAGATATAGGAAATAGAGAATTATCGCAGATATAAACATACTCAACAAAATTTGACAGCACATGGACACCAAAACAGTATCTACGTGAATATTAAAGAAGCTCTAAAATATTAAAACATGCCTCACAAAACTCAACAGCATTTAAAAACCAAAATAGCATTTATCTGGCTTGGAAGAAGTTCTGGAAGTGTCAAAACAACCTCATACAAATCCAAACAGCACACAACCTCTAAAATAATACTCATCATGCTTGGCAGAAGTCACAAAATATCAGAATAAACCTTAATGAGAATTAAGGCAGCATATATAGCACTAAAAGTAGCCTTAAAATGAGTCCCAAGACACCCAAGTATGGCTCATAGAAGTCGAACAACATATAGACATTATATCAGCAATTTAAACAGCATTTAGGCATTTCAAAATGGACTTTCAAGAGAGGAAAAGCAAGCTAAAACATCTGCACTAAAGCAAAACCTTAAGGTCACCATTCAAAGCAAACAAAACTCATACTTAACCCAAGGGAAATAGAGTTCAGAACAGCACTCACTCACATTTAAAAAGGAAATCTGAATTTTTGCACTTTAAGAGACTTATTTGTGAAAACTACAGTCCAAACAGCACCCATACACATATCAAAACAATTCCGAATCTTTGTACTTAAAAGGGCTTTTAATCCATGAAAACACAAGTTCAAACAACATTCACTCACATACCAAAACAAATCAGAATTTTACAGCATTCAAATGGCTTTTAGCTCATGAAAAACAAGACCAAAACAGCCCTTGTTTAACCACAATACAAATCAGAATTTTTCATCATTCAAGTGTCTTTTAACTCTAGAAAAACAAAGCCAAAATAGCTCTCATTCAAACACCAAAACGTGTCAGAGTTTTACAGCATTCAGATGGCTCTTAATTCATAAAAACAAGACCAAAATAGCCTTTGTTTAACCAAGATACAAATCAGAATTTTTAATCATTCAAATGTCTTTTCACTCAAGAAAAACAAATCCAAAATAGCTCTCATTCAAACACCAAAACATATCAGAATTTTACAGCATTCAGATGGCTCTTACTTCATAAAAAACAAGACCGAAACTGCCATTGTTTAACCAAGATACAAATCTGGACTTTTCAGCATTCAAATGACATTTAACTCGAGAAGCACAAACCCAAAAAAGCCCATTTCTCATATCAATCCCGCAACATTTTTTGAACCAACATTGTCCATTTAAACAAGATTTGACAGCACCTGCATTTCCAACCTAGTTTACTCATTCAAGGAGGCATTTATCAGCACCAAGAAGAGTCAAAATAAAAATCTAACACCTTCAATCAGTAATCAGCCATTCTATGGTATGTGTACAAGTAAAAATAAAATAAAATAAAATAAATCCAAACAGAGACCAGCATTTGAAACATCATCTAAGCTATTACATACCTTTTTCATACTGGAAAAACAAAACAATCACCATCAATACATTAACAAGACCAAAACCACACTACTCGGTGCTTTTTAAGTTGTGTTCTATCACTCAAAGGTATACTTGCAAGCCAAAGAAAATGACTACAGGCGAAAACCAACAATTCAAGCCGTCATTTAGCTTCTTCAAACCACATTTACATACCAAAAAAAGGAAAAAACGAAACGACAAACACAAGAAATGTATAACAGAACCGAAAAGTGGGAACTAGACAAGAAGGGAAAATCTCAATAACAACCACCAGAAATAATAAATTCCCAGCAACGACCATCAACCAAAGGAGAAGAGAAAAGAAAAGAAAACAAGAACGAAGGAGAGGATATGGACTTCACCTCTCTCGGCCAAACCGAGAGGAGCACGCGGACAGCGTAGGTAACGCAAATGACGCGGTCTGCAGTGCCTCTCGCCGTCGTTCAGCGGCGCAGCAGCGACAGTAGCCCACTCTGACGACCCACGACGGCGATGGTGCTGCTCAACGGACGCTCCTCGGACTCTCTCACGCTCACGCTGTGTTTCTCTCTCGCTCAAACTGACTGGTGCTGGTGCGGCTCTCTCAAAAATGGGTCCGATGAAATATGTTATGTTTTAGGGTTTTCATATTTTAGAGCAAAAGGGATAAGCCTTCTTTTTTTAAAAAAAAAAAAGCATAATTATAAAATTAAGACAAAAAAAAATTTACCATATTTTTTTTTCTTTTTCATTTCTTTCATTTTTACTTTTACTATTATTACTTTGAGATAAAACTAAATAGCTCAATTTTTATTTTTATTTTTTTATTTTTAATTATATTTTAAAAATATTCAAACAAAATACAATTTTCACAATATTCATTATAATTTGTTCACAATATTCATTGTAATTTGCATTTAAAAAATTGGCACGTATCTTTATCTTATAGTAAATATATTTCTTTTGTCATCATAATTTTTCATTAAATTAATACTTACATTGGCATTGTGTCTTTTAGAATTGCTAACAAAAGAGAACCTTGATCCTGTTGAGTGTTGACTGGGAACGCATTGATAAAATTGATTATTCAATCATAGAAGAAGATAATTCTCCATTTCTTGATTATGATGAGTTAGAAAATAGAGTGCTAATATGACGAGCTTACAAATTACATTCACCCACCACATGTTAACTATTCAATCGTAGATAAAGTTGATTATTCAAACATGATATTTCCTATTTGACAAAATATGATTATGTGAATCTATAGATAATCTTAAAAAAATTATACTTTTTTAACTTTTAAAATACACAATTAAATTTGATAAGAAATCTTTTACTTTTAAAATACCCCAAAAAATTTATAAGATATCCATATAATTTTTAAAATCATATAAAAAATAATCTAAGATTAACATCTCTACTACAATGAAAAAAAAAATTTATTTTAATTATTTTATCTCTTATTTTTTTAATACTAAAAAATGTCTTTACAAATCTAATATCTAGATCTATCATCCTATATGCTCTAGTTGCGGCCCTGGAGCTTTTCCTTTCTTCCAAGAACATTTTATTGTCTCATGTTTTGGATTTGCTACATTACTCACAGGAGAGGCTTTGCAAAAATTGACAGTTAGTAAATGCATGTAATTTGGCATGAACCCGAGCTTGTCCGATCAACACTCTAGAAAATATGCTCTACAATGAAGATATAATTCCAAAGGTTACAATTAAGAAAGGTGAGAAATTTTACCTAATATGAATTAAGTTATATTATGTTAGTCATTTATTTTTTTCATTGATTTTGTTTATTGTTGTAATTTAAATCTAATGATTATGAAAGGATTCATGAACAAGGATTTCAAGGAAGGCTTGATTTAGATTCATTTGCTCAAGAAGATTTACTATGTAATAACCCCAATTTATAATTAATTAAACAGAAAAAATTTTAATAGAAACTTTGAAATGTTATTTAGAAGTAATTAGTAAATTATTTTGAACTCATAGTTTAAATTAGAGAATTTTTTATAATAAAAATTTTATCTGATGGAGAATTATTTATTTACAAATTAAATTTTAGAAGATAATTTTGGAAGGCATATGATGCCCTAAAAATTCCCAAATCTCTTCCATAATATCTCATATTTTTGCTTAAATCAAAAAGTGGATACAAAATTTTCTTGGATTGGTAAATTACCAAAATACTACTAGATGCTCTAAAAACTCCAAATTCCTTCTTCTCTTCCCATTTCTCTCTCCTCTCACGCCATTTTCCCTCTCTTTCGCATTTCCTTTCCTTCCTTCCTTTCCTCCACGCACGCTATAACACCCCAATCTTATAGCTTTCTATATAAATACTTACTTAATAAATCATTTGTTAAAAGACTGAGATATTATATTTATCTTTATCCTTACTTTATAACCTGAGTAAGATTATTATGTTGTGATTTATATTGCATTAGGTTTGAGACTCGGTATTCAGGTTTCTTACTTAATTGCATCGCAGCGGAAACTAAATTTTAAAAACATTTATATACCAAAAACATCATTCATATATTTTCATATAATAGATGCAACGTCATACATATATTTCTGGATATGTTAAGTGTTTACAATATTCCAGGGTAAGGAGGCAACAAACTTGTCACTCAAACTTTTTTTACAAAATATTTATTAGCTACTAGTACTTTTACATATCCAAATATATGCGCCCTCATGAGTATTTACAACCTAAAACGACTCATTCTAACTTTTCTCAAAACATATATGCAATCAGGATGAGAGGGCTATATTCTAGTTATTTACATCTAATAATAAAAGATAGATAGTCAAGCTCCTCTAAACAGGAGGAACCTCCATGACAAACACTACATATATATTCTACACGTAAGTGAAGGGGCCCAACCAAGGTATTTTCACTAATGCAATATCCACTTCAAGCCAGATTAGATATCTTGCCATCTGATACACACCAATTATTATAGTGAGAAATAGATTCTCAGTAGTTAGACATTCCATTTTCTTTTAAAATACTAGTATGTACCACTGTAGTGATACGAAAAACCTTTCTACATTCTTTACTTAAAAATACATTTATTTATACTAGAATTCATGATATAACTCAATATTATGTATGACATATATTTTTTGAGTGAAAGCTATATCAGCATATCATGTAAATTCCTTATATAGATATACTCATAGTATCATGAACATAAAACATATTATTCTTGTATAGGAAAAAAACATCAATATCCATCGAAAAACAATCATAAAATATAAGGAAAATAGGCATATGTCATTGGCTAAGCTACATACAATGATAGAGATACTTAAGAGTATCGGGACAACCACTAGGTGAACTTGTCTACGTACTAATACGTATATGAGCGAGATAATTTTTTCTATATCTGTAGTGTGACTAATATCATTGTTACAATCTGAGGCGTCCCCTAGTGGATCTAAGTACCTCTCTATATAACAATTACTACCTTTTGAGAAAATTAATAACATGTTGAAAATTAAACTCACAGGATCACTGTTTCCTATAGACAGATCATTTCCTCTCTGCTTTTGGGCGGATTATGATGCTATGGAATAATCACCCTTTTCCAGTGGATCATATTCCCAGTATGCTACTCTAATATATGATCTACAATGATTGGGTTTATACCTATGATTATGCTAAATTCTAAGTAAATGTCTCCTTTTTATTGGCCATTTTAGGTTACCCTAACTTAGACTTTGCAATTATCACTAAACTTCTTATTTTGTGGAATAACTAACTGTTGTCCCATACCGAAAACCAATTATTCAGTTACAAACTTATTTATCCTAGAACATACACTAAAAACACTTCCTCTAAGTTTTTCTCATTGATAAATTATGTTTTCCTTTCTTTGTATGTTTTCCTCTATCCTTTCTTTGTTTCCCTCATTTATTTTATCAATCTTTCATGATACTATGCTAATCATTTCATTGTAGTTATGTATGCATTTCTAAATATCCTTTCTCTTTCATAATGCATACATGTATGACATTTATCCTTCCATTTTACATTTACATATTTTAATACAAGGATATCATGAAAATAATAATTTACATAATGGGTAAATTTTTTTTATACCTTCTTTCTCTTTTGTGTTGCATTTTGGTCAAAATAAATATTACAACTCTTCATGAGAATACCTTTTTTTACTCCAGCCAATGAAAGATATTGTAAAGCCAATGAAAGTTTTTTTCTTCATCCCTTGCCTTACGCCCTTAGTCAATGAGAAAGAGACAAAGAAACAATAAAATTTTACTAAAACAATATCTTCCCTCTTCCCTTCCGTATTCAACACAAAATGGAAGCATGAATATGTTTACAATAAATATTA
Organism: Senna siamea; assembly: GCA_031216115.1. Lineage (NCBI taxonomy): Eukaryota > Viridiplantae > Streptophyta > Magnoliopsida > Fabales > Fabaceae > Senna > Senna siamea. The sequence goes on along the minus strand of CM062355.1, from coordinate 11,976,657 downwards.
TAAAATTTATTCTTCACTTCACTATTAAAATCATGATTGCAATTCCCTTGACTTCTTGGTCAAATTAAAGAAAGAAAAGAAAAGAAGACAAATGTAACGCGTCTCTTTACTTTCTTCTTTCCTTCATCACCGAGTCACCTTCTTCCCATTTTACAAAATTCCACTTCCAATTATACAAGTCTCTCGGTGAAAGAAGGAGTTAAATTAATTAAATTAAACATCATTTTCTATTTCTCTATCCCACCTCTTAACCAAATGGAATAACCTCTTTCATTAAAATACAATTTGCAATCAAAATCTCCACTCCACTCACTAGCCATTTTTTATTAAAAGAAGGAAGGAAGAAGCAAAATTTCACATGTCTCTTTCCTTCCCTTTTTGCCTTAAAACTGAGACACTCCTCATTAATCTTTACAATCAATTTCTCTTTCTTTCTTTTACATGCCTCCTCTCGGCCAAGCATGGAAATTTTAGGAAAAAATTAGTGTTTTCATCAAGTGGAACTATTTATCTTAATTTCATCATTTATTAGGCATAAAACATCATTTACCCATTATTTTCATAACAATCCATGCATTAAAAGCTCACATCTATGGAAATTCAATCTTTCATGAAAATGGAAGGAATTTTCTTAAATTTATCATAATACTTCAATCCATTCCAAATATACCTAAAAATGCATCCATACAACATTTTAAATACTTTTCCAATAGAAAATCAAGCAAAACAAGAATGTAGAATAATTTGTTACTATTTATGGCAGCCATTAATGGAAGACAAAACCTTGAAAAACTACTTAATCTATGAAAATAATAGCATAAGAATGTCTATCTACCTTAAGTTTGCAATAGAAATGGATTTTGTTAGCTCTTCCCTTCACTTGAACTCTTCCCTCAAGCTTCTCCAACTTCACGGCTTACTCCTCCACTAAAGCTCCAAGTCGATTTTACCAAAAAGAAGGAAAAGAAGACGCGACAATCTATTTGGGTGCAAAATGACTATTTTGCCCTTGGTGGAAAAATAACCAAAATACCCTTCCAATTAATAAGGAAATGTTGTGAGATGAAGGGAGAAGTTTTATTGGAATTTCACAATCTTTATTTTACCAAAATGACAATTTTATCCTTTTGTAAAATTATCATTTTACCCCTATGATAAATTATCACTTTACCCCTAGATATTTCTAAAGGTAATCATTACTTTTTTAAAAATATTTAGATATTTTTTCAATGTCATGATTACGCATAATAAATGTGCCTTAATTTACGTGCAAGTAATGATGACGCTTATTATTTTAATAAAATTTTCTCCATCTCACTTTGGTCCTTTTTCTTTTCTTTCATTTCAGTTCGTCCTTTGTTCATAGAAAATTAAGACAATTAAATTACAATTATTCAAGTATGAAAATACTAATTTAAGAATTTAAGACGTATCTAAAAGAAATAAAATACGCCACACATTTGCCCACTAGACAGCCGCGCATTGCCGCCCTACTGTGTTGAAAAAGCTCACCGGACTGTGCCACTCGTCACTGTTGCCTCTTGCACACCCTTGGGTCACCATAGCAGCCAAAAATAGCATCTATTCTGTCCGAGATTGCGCCTACGATCTAGCTATGTTTCACGGTCGAGCATCCTGCTGCCGTTAACCATCGTAAATCGCCAGAAAAAGTAAGAGGGACTAAATTAAAATTTTTGCAAATTTTTGGTTTAAATTAGAATGTCAAATTTTGATTCATTTCTATAATCCTTAGCTCCAATGGGACTCTTATGATTGTATAAAAGTAGAAAATGGAAGGTAAAGAATGCAAAAACATTGCATAAGAATATAGGGACTAAACTGAAAGTTTTAGAAATTCTTGGTATGAACTGAAATTGTAGGAATTCGATCCTTTTCTATAAATTTTAGTTCCAATAAGACTATTATGAATGGATAGAAGGAGAAAATGAGAGGAAAGGGGCATAAAAGCATCATTTGGAAGATAAGGACTAAAATACAACTTTTAGAAAGTCTGGGTAATGAACTAAAATTTCATAAATTTTGGTATTTTTTGTGATATTAATTATATGGAGGCTCTCATATAAATTTGGAAAATTTTTTAGACCTTTAAGGCTACTTTCAAGGCTAAGAAAGTTTTAAGGACTAAACTGAAAAGATTTTTATTATTCTGTTTAAGACGAGAAAACCTTGTAATTATGAAATTTTGAGTTAGGTTAAGTTTATTTAGCCTTCCAAAAGTGCCCTAGAAGAAATTTGAGAGTTTTATAGCCAAATGTTAAATTTGAAGTGAATTAGGAATTTAATTCTAACATATTTATGTTTAAAAGGAATTAGTGTGGAAATTTGAAATATTGCTTTCTAAATTTGATAGAAGTGGCTTGTGGAATTAAACAAAAAGAGAAAGGAAAGAATCCTGAGTCAAGAGGAAGAAATCATGGTTAAAGTAGAGTAATCCACACTCTCTTGTTTTGAAATGAAAATGTGAATTGTATTGATTGAAATGAAATGTATTTTTGTGAAATGGGAAATGTTTGATGAAAATGCTTGTGAAATGGAATGTTTTCAAAAGAGTATAAGGAAATATACTTGTATATGTTTGAAAGTATGAGATAAATCCTTTATTGCTTGTTTTAAATTTGACTATTGGGTTGTATGCTTTTAGTACAGATGAAATTTGAGGTGGACATTTAATGGCTGGTATAGGATAGTCATTAAGTATTCCTTATGCAGATTATTTCTGTAAAAATGTAACTATTTTCATCTGTGATGTTCTGTATTTATTAAAGGTTACTCTTTAAACTAATACAACCCTATGAAAGACTTAAGGAGTAAAGGAGGATAGTTTATACGGGAAAAATAGATTGGTTTAAGTGTAAAACTCTGTGACCCTGAGTATTAGTCACCTATTTGTATACATTGCTATATAGTTGTGGATAAAGAGACTAATGAATGATGTGCACGTGCCAGGGGACGCCTTGTTAGTTAGATTCTCAATCATATAGATAACGGTCCTATGACAATCACCAGGATAACGGTCCCCTTGATGACAATAATCTCAGTCATGTGGATAACGGTCTTGTGACATTCACTAGACTAACAGTCCCTGTAAATAGTAAAGTAAGATTGAGAAACAACATGCAATGTGATGAGGATTTTAATTGCTATAAATGTATACATATTGATTTTGAGATAATATACAGATTTATGCGATTTTTGTAATAACATGAGAAGCGTTATGCAAATGAGATTTGAGATGTGTATACAGGTATTACAGAATGATGATTTTGATAAAGATGATTTTCCTATACTCTTGTGATTCTCATGAAACTATATGAATTGTGAAATTTATGAAAATGCTAGATTTTTCATATGTTTGATCATGCTTGGATATGATATTTCAATTCACATATGTTTTAATATAAATATCGAGGAGAGGTTTTTTGTACCAAAAAGAGTACAGCTAAATTCTTAACTGATTTTGTAAAAATTAAATTGTAAATTACTCTACTGGGATTCTCATATTTCATTAAGTGTTCAGATGATTAAGGCCAAGATCCCTCTAGGAATTAGCTAGGCTTGGGATATAAATTTTTTTGCAGGAATCTGAAGGAGGTTGAGTAACCAAGAAGGGTAGAAGAAAGAATTGGTTGTGGAGCTCTAGATTTATATTTTGGATAACTGTAAATATATAAATATTTTGGTGAATATTCTGGATTTATAGTATATTGGCTAGGAACCTAGTATATCTACATGTAGAAAGTGAATTAGGAATTTATTACAATTTGTATAATTATGAATGTTCTCAAATGATGGATGGATGTTTAGCTTAGTTCTATTATTCCAAGGCAAATCATTTATGAAATGAGATATTGGAGTTGAGTGGAACTTGAATGGACAAATAGAAGAGTCTACTTGAGTTACACTCAAACTAGTAATGGCCCAATCAATATAAAAAAAAAATTTTGGTGACAATTTCACGTTTCCTAATTTCTCTGATGATAAGTATATGAGAGGAATCATTACAGAATGGTATCAAAGCCTGGTTTGGGATTAGGTCCCTAGTTTAGTTGGTTAGACTACTAGGTTGTAGCTTTAGTGATGTGTCTTATTTTATACATAATTGCTTGATGTGAATTGTCCATTTTATGAGCATTTTATGTAATTTTATTCTTAAAATCACCTAATTTTGCTTCATTTTCATTTTTAGGCATTTTATCAAGTTATCATCAACAAATGGAGCAATGTTGAGCTTGGACAGCCTTCAAAGCACCTAAAATAGGCCATTTGGGCCAATTTTACTTATTGAGCCTTGGACCGAGCTAATTAGGCCTTGGATCGGGCTAATGGGGAGAAAAAAGGAGGTGGACCACGTGAAATTTGAAGAAGACCCAAAAGAGTGAGGCAGATTAGAGAGGAACAATACACCATACCTAAAGACCCGAACCACATCGCGTAACGGAGAGAGAGCCAAGACACGGATCCTTTTGGGTGGAGCTTCGCGGTAGCGTGACTTCACTCCAGTGACAAATGACGACGGGCAGGACACCGCCATCATGTGTAGCCACCATGAAGCTCCAGACCCGTGACAAATTGAGTGACCTAAGACTACAACCTAGTTTGCGACTTGTCTACTTCGCAGCCATTCTACGGCATTTTTCAGCTGACCCACCGTCCGCTACCATCCCTGCAGCTTTAGGCAACTTAACCATAACCTGCTGGCCCATCGTCGGCCATCATAATGCAATGAATTGCGCGACCCGAGATGAACCCAAGTGACGCAATCTAGTTATGTTTTGCAACCCATCCGACGTCGTCCATCTCGTTGGCTACCGAAAATTAATCCTCCATCGATCAGTGCCTCCCCCCGACCCTTTGCCTCAGCTTTGGCTGTCGTTGCTGTCGTTTTCTATCGGGTACTCGAGAACTCAAGATCCAACCTATTTGACCCACCCGCGACTTGTTTTCCTGGATAACTTTAGAGTTTATTTTTTTAGTGTTTTTCTAGCAGTTTTTCAGTTACCAATCTGTATAGTAACCATTGGGAATTTGAGAAGACAGGGGCATGCATAATTTTTACTATTTTTATCTCCTGTATAATTGATTATCTGATGGATTATTTGCTATTGGGATTGTGTGCTGTTGTAAATATGTATGGATAAATTTGTAAAATTCATTGGGATCCCTGACTTTGTTGGATTGTTGTTTTAATTTGCATGGATAATTGAATATTGGTTATGTGATCTCTATTACTTTTAAGAATGAATGCTCATATTTTCATTAACAAGACGTTGTAATGAAAGCTAATTAGATTTCTTTTTAAGATTGAGAGATGAAAATTGAAATTAGACACCTAATTGTAACTGACAATTTGTTATTTCTTAGAGATGAGGTTAATTAATTGCTAGATTAAGGAGTAGCTATCCTTAATAGTAGTGAATTAGACCGATAATATTGATTTAAAATTTATCATTAGGAAGAACCAGCCAGTGGTAGATTTTAGGTTTAAGAAATTCATTAAAACCGACAGAGAATTTGAATTTGAATTAGAATTCACTCACAGGTAGCATATTCAAATTCAGTAATCCATTATCCTTTGCGTGTTTACCAACCAGTGTAGGTTCCCTGATGGATTTGCATTTCTTGCCCTCTATATATTTTCTTCTGTTCTTTGTCATTGGTAGTTTATTGCACTTAGTTAATTATTAGGATTAGTTAAAAACCAATCACTTTGACTTTTAGGCTAGATAATAGAGAAAAAGTAGTAACTCTGGGCTTTCCTATTCCCGAGGAATATGACCTTGATACTAACCATTGCACTAGGTTGCATCGTTAGGTTCACTGCCTTAGGTGTAGTTGCTTAGGTAGCATTGACAACACACATCATTTAGGATTTGGTTGACTAGTATAGCATTAGACTTTGACTTTGGAATAAATAGAATTACTAGGAAAAATCATTTGAGAACTTAGAGCAAGTTAAGTAAGTTAGAGAAGTTAATAGATCAAATGAGGTGTAAAGAGTAAAATTTTTGCTATGGTTATGTTGCTATTGCTAAAGGTTAATTATTTTTCTTTTTGTATCAGTAAGCCATGGCAAATGCAAGGAGAAGCATTACTGGAAGATGAAGAGGTAGAAGTAATGTGGATGAGGAAATAAGGGACATAATGGATTCATTTATACTTATAGAGGAATTTCTAGATACTAGGCATAGTTGTGGTAGAAGTATGAGTACTCCTAAAGCACTAATAGATGAGACCTTAGATACTAGGCCTGGTTTCCCTATGGATTGTAAAGCAAAGTTTTCTTTTGTGGAACCTTATCTATCATTCTAAATTCTAGACTTAACTATAGTTGAGGTGACATTGGAGACCTTATAGGATGTCATGCTTCTTCCTTTCATTTATGTCAATCTTCTTACTAAATATTATGGGTTATACAAGCATGATACATTAGAATGAAATATTCTTATCTTATGGATTAAGTAGTTGTTCATATGGAGGAAAAAAAAATATTGTCAAAGACATGGGAAAGCATTTTCTTGAAAAGTAGTTTTAAGTTTATAAATGCTCACAAGGGTATTGTATTTTCGATGAGTCTAATGGCACTGAAAGGTATGCAATTGACCCTAGTGTCAAATCCTTAGAAAATTTGATTGTTTTGTTAGAAAAATAATATCGAGATAGTAATATTTATGTTTTAAGAGGGAATTTTGAGAAAAATTATACAACAATCTTCTTAAGCTTAACTTGATAGTACAAGAACATTGTAACATTCGCCCCTAATATGATTAAGAGATGTTTGTTAATTGTCAATTAAGTTTAATGCTTGTGTATGTTACATTAATTTCATATAATTGCATTAGTTTAGGGACTTAGTCGCACGAAATGAAAGTTGAGCTATAGTGTGACTAAGGACCCAATTGAAAAGGGAAAGGTGCAGTGAGGTTAAAGTTACAAATGGCCAAGGACTAAATTGCAATTAGCTATACTTAAAACTTCAGAAACCTTAACCCTAGCCCCCACAACTCAAATTGTAATAGATTTTAAAGAGAGAAGGAAAAGGGCGAGTAGAGAGAGAAAGTGATAAGTTAGGGCAAAGGGGAGAGATTTCTAAATGAGGAAGGGTGATTTGAGGCTAGGGATTGCTCTTACAACAAGGGAAGGACCTCTTAGCATATCATACACACACATTTTCGAATTAAATCCAGGTAGCAACTCAACCTAAAACCCTATTTCTGAAATATGTAGTTACTTGCTGAAAAATGTGATTTATGAATGTTTTAAGTTACGTCTGGTGTTTAAACCTATATTTTTTGTGTTTTTAAATGCTATTGGGATGCTTGTTGAATGGTTATGCTCATTTATGCTTGTCATTGCTTGTGAAAGTGGGCTTTTGCGCTAAGTGAGAACATGTAGTTTGATCTTTTCTTTGAGATATATCAAGTTGAGTTTTGGGTTTGTTATAGATGCTAAATGATGTTTGAATGTTGGCTTGAGTTCATGACTTGAGAACATATTTTTGGGCAAAACTCTGGGTAAAAAATGATTTTTAGAATAGACTAAGTGTTAGCATCCGACTGCCAGCCTTGGAAGTCTATTACCATGTTCATCATCTACCCAGAAAAGCAAGATAAAATGCTAGTAGATGGCTACCAGCCCTTAGAAGTCGACTATCGTGTTCTTCATTTTCCAGAAAGCTAGCAACCGACTGTCAAGCCCTTAGTAGCCGACTGGTAGCTCTCGGCCAAGACAGAGGAAATTAGACAGTGAGCTAGCCGCTGACTGCTAGCTAAAGAGCAGTCGACTGCCATCCCTCTAACTTAGATAATGAGCTCAATTGCCTATTTTAAGAGGAAATTAACCCAAATTCTCACTCAAACTAAGGATCTAAACTTGGGATGTAGTAGATAACATGCACGAGATAGAGTTACTAGTCACTAGGATGAGAGGATCTTTATGATAGTAAAACAAAGAGACAACAGAGAACAGAAGAGAGGAAAGAGGAAAGTATTCTGAACTTATGCCTTAGTGGTAGATAGGCTCATAGTTGAGTGACTGATTATCGGTATGGGATGGCCGTTGGGCATTCCACAGTTTTGCCATGAATTAAGATGGTTAAACATCTACTTGAACTTAGATGATTTCGAAAACACTATGATGGTTGCGAACTTTAAGTTAGTGTCATCTTCCAAAGGCCATTTAAGAAACACATACTTAGAGTTAGGCAAAACCATGGACATAAGCTGAGTCACCTTAGTGTATATGTTAGGGAATAACGTACTAGGAGTGTGATCCATTAGAAGGGGATGGTGATTCCATAATACTATGATCCGCCCAAAAGCGGAGAGGAAATGATTTGGGTAGAGTTGACGGTGATCTCAAGAGTTGATAGCCAGTCTCATTTGAGGAAGGGAAACGTTAGGTAAAGTTGACAACTGTAACCCCCCCAATCCTATAGTTCCTTTTTAGTTGATTAAATAATATAAACTATATACTACAAGATTGGTGAATTACTACTTCCCTTACCCGAGTCAATGTTTAACCATTTATCAAGTGAATAAAAAGTATTATTGGTTTGGGTCACTATACTCGGGATCTCACACGTTACGCAGTGGAAATTAAAACATATTAATTAAAATAACATACATGTGCATACATGTATTCATATACATCAACATTCATTTACAGTGTATACATATCATTCATTATACATATATCTATGGATATGCGAGAGTGTTATCTAGGGTAAGGAGACAACAAGCCTCTCACTTATACCCATTTAACAAAAATAACTAGTGGATTCCTAGCTCACATATCCTAATACATATATGCCCTTGTCTTATACAGCAAAACTATTCTCCTGATCCTTTTACTAAAATATCACAAGGATTCAGGGTATAGGGCATATCAAAACTTTCCTAGAACTTTACATCCTCAAGTTGTGGAGGAACTTCCTATATATACACAACCCACACTTCATGAATCACTGGAAAATAACCTAGGAAGGGTATCTCCACCACTTCCACCTCCACTTCTAGTCCTATCTGTAACCTAGGCATTTGATACAAACCAGCATTTTTATGAGAATAAATCCCAGTAGCATTAATAACCATTTTTCAAAACAGCCAGTTTGTACCACCGTAAACTTATACAAAAATTCTACATTCTTTTTCATAAAAAAAATACATCTATTGGGTGATCCTGTATAACATTTCATTTAACATTCATACTTGCATGCATTGCTTACTATATATGTTAAGCTCGTAGTATACATCACATAAACTAATCAAAACATATAGGTAACATAGAATCATTCATATAACTTTCATCATAAAATAAAGAGCAGTAAGGAAATAAGAGCACTTCTCATTGGCTTCTGCCAATCATCATACATTGGCCTCTGCTAATCATCATCATAATCATCATCATATAATTGCATAATAAGAGAAATCTGGAGGGGCAACATGTGCACCACTCCATATTTTTGCATATGTACTGTGGCAACTCTGCCTGAAAGTCCTCAACTGCATATAACCTTGTGTATATTCTAGAGCGTCCTCCAGTGGATCCAAGTACCATAAGGTTCCCAACTCTTGGTCCCACACATTAAGTACATACTTGGGTCCTCAAAATGCTATTCATAAACATATATATATGGGTGAATCGGTGCATACTATAGTTCTGTAAATTCTAAGTATGTGACTTTTCATTTACATTAGCCATTAAGTCACTAACTTACAATTCACAACTATCACGATAATCGCGAAATGTTTGATCACCGTCCCATACCAGCAATCAATCATTCAGATATGAACCTATCTACCACAAATACATATATTAAGAATACAATTTTCATTTCTCTTATGCATTCTTGCTCTTTCCTTTTAACTTTTATCACTTTCATGCTCTTTCTTGTTCACATTCAAAGTATATGTTACCTTGCTTATAATTTGAGTTTAATCTCCAGTTTGGATTTAGTTTTTGGGCTAGGTATTATTCAAATACATCATTAAGTTAATCTTTTCATCACAAAAGGTGGCAGTTGACTGGTATCATGCTGCAAGTTAACTGATTGCATTTTATCTAAATTTTTAAAATTCCAACCAGAGTCAATGGTCGCTAGGTTCCTAGCTGATCGCTAGCTTATCGTAGGCCCGACAACAATTCTTTGGGTCGGGACAGTCGGCTACTCTATTCTTGGGCATTTCTGGAAAAATGAAAAACGCGACAATCAACTTCCAAGTGCCCGACAGTCGACTGTTAGCATTTTGTATACGATTCTGGGCATCTTAAGAGCACGACAGTCGACTACTGCACCGGGGCAGTTAGCTATTGCGTCTTGCTTTGTTTTGTAAATTTTCATTGACCCAAAATTTCAATCCAAAAACTTGTTTCTAAACCCATTTTGAAATTGATGAACTTACAATAAACCTCTCAGCAACATTTAAAATAAGAAACTAGCCCAAAACATCATGTAATCTTGTCCAAATCTGAGATTAAAACTCATTTTCGTTCAAACTGAAAAACCCATTTTTCAGAAGAGATTTTAAGCATGCACAAGTATTTTCAATCGGCTAAAAACACCCAATAGTGATTAAAAATAGTAAGAATGTATTTTTCAATCCCTTTTTCTTTTAAACAAGTTCAATTTCACAAATTTCAGTAATATAAATAGTAAACTCTGAAATAAAGGGATTGGGTTATTATGCTACCTTTTTACTGGTTTTTAATTGGTGGTTGTTGATTGGGAAGTGTCCTAGAGTGATTTCCTAGCTCCTAGAATGCTTAAATCCAAGCAACAAGGTTATTTGCTCACAATTCCTTCTCTTTCTCTCTCTAGCTTGTCCACCTTCTCTCTCTCTAAAATTGAGACTTTCAGGAAGCCATTGAAGGGTCTGAAGGATTAGCCTATTTATAGGCAGTCCGGCCCTTTACAATTTCGCTCTTAATTCCCGACCATTCGGTCCAAAATGATAATTCTTCCAACTATATGTTAATTTACCATTTTGTCCCTAGCTCACTAGCGGGAAACTTTCAAAATTCTGTTGCTACAGTAAATCTTTTGGCCAAAATTACAATTGTCATACCCAAATTCTTTCACTTTTTAGTTTAGTCCTTTTCTTCATTCTAGTCAAATTTCTCACTCATTTCTAGTCCACTTCTTGCACTCATGCAACTATATGCAAGCTAATATAACATAAATGCAATATATACAAGCAATTAATTAAAATTAACAAACATCTCTCAAAATTTTAGGAGCGGATGTTACAACAACTATCCCACTGGTTATGAGATAGTACTTGGATCCAGCTAAGAGACACCTCAGAATGTGCAAAGTGATAAAGTTAAAGTTAAAGCTAGAGTTATAGCTAAAGGGTGGTTGAATAGTCACAAACTCATGCACATAGACAGTGGTACGTGGAGTTGTTCGCTGGGCGACGCTCCCGATAACTCTTATGATATGTTATTTTCCTACTCATATGTTTAAAGTAAAGGTATGTTTACCATCCCACAATATGTTTATATGAAAGTTATAATGAGAATGATGATGAATGACATCCCTTTTTACAAAGTTATGTGTTAAAGTGTACATGCATAAATTTGAGCACATTATGTGAGAATATGTTGCATGCATTGAACCCTAATAGCATATGGTATGTATTATGTCTTATGATGAAAAAGAATATAGAGGTTTTTCGTATAAGTATAGTGGTATAGGTCAGGGGATTTTTGAAACAATTTGCATTGCTATTGAGATTCATTTCTCACATGAGTGCTGGCGTGTATCAAATGTGTAGGTTCCTTGGCTAGAGGAGAAGGTAAGCAAGAGAGAAGTACTCTTTATGGGGGTACCTAAAAATGTTTATTTTGGATAGTATAGGCATATGTTTAATTTGTACTAGTCTTTATAATTTTTGGGAAAGGCTAGTAAAGAATATCTCTTGTATAGCCTATATTAATTTAAGATGTACATGGATTATCTAGTAATTAACAGTAGGTGATTTGATGGGGTCATGAGTGGTGGGGATGTTACCTCCATACCCTAACAATTACTTGAAGTTAATTAAAGAGTAATTATAATGTTTGTGTATAGCTAATTAGATTAAATTATATATATACATGTAATTAACCTAATATTTTGCTACGACATTATGAGAGCCCAAGTGTATAACCTAACATAAAAGGACACTCAATTAATTAACTTGGTAAAAGCTTAAAATTTACTTGGGTAGATGTAATAGTAACACACTACTATTAACATTATATATATTATATCTTTTAAAGAAAAAAAGGAACTATAGGCTAAGGGGGTGTTATGGGCATTACACTTAGTTGGTATCAGAGCATGGCTACCACAGTTAGCACATAGCTGACTTGGTAATAAGGGTAGATTCCTCAGGATAGAGACTACTACAAGTTAGTTAGTAGAGCCTAGGCAGTTAACTACTTGTGTTATGTTTTGACTTGAGGAATGAAGTGCTAGATTTGGGAATGTACAGTATTTCCTGTGAAGCCATATATTCTCTTATAACTATTTTGTTATTGAGACTAATCACCTTAGTAATATCTATTTTGTAAAGTAAAGTATGGCACCTCCCAGGAGAAATGTTATAAGGGACAAAGATGGTGAAACTAACTTAGCTAGGGTTATACAAACCCTCATGGGGATGGTAAAGGCTGTGAGGGAATAGGCTGCTGCTGCCACTCAACAAGCAGCTACTGCAACCTAACAAGCGACTACCACTACTGAAGTACTAAGGCAGATGTAGAAGGATATAAATGGGAATCGCAACCCTAACCCTGAGGGCAAACTAGTGAGGGATCAGACCTACAAGGGGTGGTTTGAGTTCCAAAAAGCTAAACCTCCTTCCTTTAGGGGTGAGTTTAACCTGAAGCTGGTGAAAGAGTGGTTGGCAAAGATGAAAAAGTTATTTACAGTTCTGGGAGTACAGAGGCTTAAAAGGTTCAATTCTCCACTTACATATTGGCTGGAGAGGTCGAGCACTGGTGGAAAGGAGCTAAGCAGTTGATGGAGGCCCAAGGAGTCCAAATCACTTGGGAGTCTTTCAAGGAGGTATTCTTGGAGAAATACTTCCCCTAAAGCACGAGGAATGAGAAAGAGATAAAATTTATGAAGATAAGACAGGGCCCCATGTCCTTTGATAACCTGGTGAAGTTTGAGAAGCTATCCAAGTTCTTCTCTTACCTGTAAGTAAGGCAGGATGAAGCATAGAAAGCCATGCACTTATAGGCTGGGTTGAATTCAGAATTGAGTAGTTCTGTGGCTCTATTAGAGATATGGAACTATGTTATATTAGCTAACAAATTTCTTATAGTTTCAAAGAGCCTAGTAAAGAGTAGAAAGGGAAAGAAAGAGTTCAATCCCCTTAAGAGGAAATCCCAGTTGGATTTTGCTAAGGGAAGGGAGAGTAAGTTTGGTAAGGCTCAGTCAGGGAAGAAGCCCATGGTTGGGCAAACTGCTTCAGATAACTACCCTAAGTGTGGGAAGAACCATGTGAGCAAGCCATGTTTGTTAGGATAGAATGGCTGCTACAAGTATGGTAAGTTGGGACATTTCATTAAGGAGTGCCAACTATGTAAGAAACCAACTGAGGCCTCTAAGCCTCTTAATAGAGGGAGAGTCTACACCCTCAAAGGCAAAGAGGTAGACTAATCCGATAATTCTATAAAAGGTCAGTGTTTTATAAATGATGTTCCCTTAATTGTACTATTTGATTATGGCACCACTCATTCCTTTATTTCCCATGAATGTGTGGAAAGATTGAGCTTACTTGTAACCAAATTGTCATATGAGTTATCCATTTCTACTGCACATGTTTTGAATTCTTTAACTTGCCTAAATTGCCCTCTCATTTTTGAAAGTAAACCTTTTATTCTTGACCTTATCTGTCTGCCTTTGGTGGATTTAGATGTCATTCTTGGAATAGATTAGCTGTCTTTTAATAAAGTATTCCTAAATTATTTTAAGAAGTCTATGACTTTTATAGAAATTATACTTGTGAATAGGAGTACAGAGGAAAAGATCTAATGATTATGTTTCCTATGTTCTTCTGAGGTTGAGAGTCAGCATAAGCTTGATAGTATCTTTGTAGCTAAAGAGTTCCCTGATGTCTTTCTTGAGGAGATCTCTAGTCTTCCTCTAGAGAGAGAAGTAGAATTCTCTATAGAGTTAGTTCCCAGGGCAGGACTGATCTCTGTAGCACCTTATAGGATGTCTCCCTTAGAATTAAGTGAGTTGAAGGTACAGATAGAAGACCTCCTAGAAAAGTAATTCATTAGACCCAGTGCTTTATCATAGGGAGCACCGGTGCTATTCGTGAAGAAAAATGATGGAAGTATGAGAATGCACATAGAATATAGGCAGTTGAATAAAGTGACAGTGAAAAAAAGTATCCCCTCCCTAGGATTGATAACTTGTTAGATCAACTAGGGGGAGAAGTTGTGTTCACTAAGATCGATTTGAGGTCAGGGTAGAATCAAATGAGTGAGAAGTGAGGATATACCTAAGACCGCTTTTAGGACTAGGTATGAGAATTATGAATTTCTTATAATGCCATTTGGTCTAACCAATGCTCCAGCTATTTTCATGTATTACATGAATCGCATCTTTAGACCCTACCTTAATCAGTTCATGAAAGTGTTCATTGATGATATTTTTGTATATTGTAGAAATAGGCAAGAGCATGAACATCTAAGGGGAGAAGTTGTGTTCACTAAGATCGATTTGAGGTCGAGAACGTCTAGTGTATGCTAATTATGGTCAAGCAAGTAATGGCTTTGTATTGTGTAATGGTGGAATGGTGGCCTTTAGAATTGCCTCAATAAACTATTGGGTTAGGTGCATAAGAAGAATTAATGGATATAATCATTATTTTGGGATTGATTTGAAAATCACTGTAAGCCTTAAGTTGGATCAAATTCCTTACTCGTGTTTCTGAGGCTTGTGACTGTAGTATTTTGTTTATATTTTAAGGTTAATATACAAATGAAATTTCTAAAGCTGAGAGGGTATGGTTAATACAAATCAGGACGGTGAATTAGAAAGTTAGAATATGGTTAAAGGCATAAAGGAGTGAACTTATTTGAGCAGAAAAATGATATTAACTATTATGAGAGTAGTATAGAAAGAAATTTTGGAACACATTTTGAGTTAATATTATAGGTAAAATTTAATTCGAGTATCTAAGTAGGTAAGCTTAAAAAATAGATAGACGTATCTATAGTCTAAAGTAATTATAGTGAGCGATGTTGTAATCATTGATGCAAAATTGGTTTAAGAGGTCCTAGATGTTAGAGCTTTTAAGACATTTGAGAGGTAAGGAGTTAAGGTATGACGAACATGGCATATTCTTTAAGCTATGGTGAAATAATTATGAGATGTGTTCCATGTTAGTAAACCTTGGAATTCACATTGTAGCAATATTTTCCTCATAGAAATGAGCATATGATGTTTAAGTTGGTTATAATTAGTAAACAGTAGCATTTTGGGACCTTGTGTTCTAAGAAGAATAATTAGAAAATGAACAAAGTTATGTAGATGATGTAGTATTCATTGTGGATTGATAGGAAGGATTAGTTGGAAGGACTATTGTGTGACATGTAACACCCCTTATCTTGACTTAACAACATCATAAAATGTAATAAGATAAGTGGTTACATAATTCTTTACCATTTTATCGCATTAATCTGCCTGAGCATATAAATCTATCATTAATTATTATTTGATTAAGTTTGGGTTCTTTTGTTCAGGTCAACATACTTCTGCATAATGAAAATATAATTTCATACATCACAGAAGAATTCATAAAAAATTTTCATATTATATATATAAATTGTTTGATACATAATCCAGTATATATGAATAACCCATTCATAAGGAGTAAGGAGACAACAAGCCTATCACTCAAACTCCTTTTACAAAATACTATTGATAGACAGGTCCTTCACATATCCTATCTCAAGCATGTGCCCTTCTCCCCTTTATATACGTCTAAAAAATAAGAGCCCTAATTCTAACTTAAAAAGAAAATACAGAATTAGGACCAAAATATAAGGGCTACAAGTACATATATAATCTGCTATCTAGGTCTGTAGATCATTCAGGAGGGAGTTCTATTATAGACATAATGTAAATATCCTTTAATATAGTAAAAGTCCCTAAGAAAGGAACTTCTACTGTGGCCACTTCAATCTACATAATGAGACAATACCTAGGCATCTAATACATATCAGTACAATAATGAGAAATAATTTCCTAATAGCTAAACAAATCATTTTCTTTCAAATAATTGATATGTATCACTGTACAAATATAGAAAACATTTCTACATTCTAAGTAGTTCAAAACTCTTTTCAATCAATTCTATGGGTATGCTATATATGAAACATGTGTGTATACATCTATGAGCATGAGATATGCAACATGTGATGTCAATAATGAACTATATGGTAAAATATTAACATTCCACATACATCAACAACTCACATTTATAATACTGTCATGTATTATCAACTATTACAACATCATACTAGGCTTAGAGCCATCTATTGGTATCATTCTTACTTGACCACCAGGGTAACTCATTATAGTGCCGTGGAGTCTCACCACTAGGGTATCATTTAATGTCATCAAGTTACTTCCACTAGGGTGATGATATGTCTTATTTTACACAATTTTACCTAATATTTTATGTCCATTTTATATGTATTTTTGTGTATTTTTATTCTAGGAATCACCTAAATGTGTATCTTACTGCATTTCAGGCTTTTTATCATTCTATCATCAACAAACGAGACTTTTTTGGAGTCAAAACAACCATTTTGGGTCATTTGGGCGATTTTTCTCTATTTGGGTGAGCAGCGTGCAAGTGTGGAAATTTTGGAGCTTGGAATAGTGAAAAATTGAGTGAAAAGAAGCATGGAAAAGGACCAAAACACACATACCCAATAGCCATTGTGAAAAGGGATACTATGCGCGTATAGTGGGAAAATTTTTAGCATTGTACAATACACAAAAGGGAGCATACTTGGGTGGAGCGCGTGAAAAAAGGAAGGAAAGCTTGGAATAGTGAAAAAAGGAGCATTGAATAGTAAAAAGGAAAGCTTCCCATCGTGAAAACAGTGCAGACCCGTGAACCACCATTGGACCCATTGTGCATGAGACCTGAAGGAGGAGAAGAACCCATTGTCCATCGCCGCCGAGGGAGTCCAAGCTGCCATTGAAGAGGCTCCGCGGACGGTCCACCACCGTTGTCAGCGTCCAGCGCGATGGAGATCCGCGAGAGAGAGGCGTGACCTAATTTGCGATCCACCCACATCGTGAGCTCCTCCGTGCATTTTCTGGCCGTTCCACTGCCCGCCGTTGCCCCCTGCACCTTCAGGCAGCCCAACCGTAGCTTTGCCCCAGCTCATGTCGCCGTTCTAGGCATTTTTCAGTGGGTACCCATTTGGCTCAGAATCTGACCCGTTTGGCTCGGGATCCAACCCGTTTGACTCAGGATCTGACCCATTTTCCTAGGCAGCTTTGCAATTTTTGGCGAGATTTTGGTGGTTTTCCAACAACCAATCCGTGTAGTAATCATTGGGCATTTGAGAAGACAGGGACGTGCATAATTTTCATCGTTTTAATCTCCTGTATAATTGATTGTCTAATGAATTTTCTGATGGATTGCCTGTTGTTGGACTATTTGCTGTCTGTAATTATGTGTGGCTAGATTTGTAAAGTTCATTGGGGTTCTTAACTGTGTTGGAATGCTATTTAATTGCATGGATAATTGAATGATGGTTATGTGATCTCTGTTATTTTTATGAATGAATACTGATGTTTTCGTTGGCAAGACGTTGCAATGAAAGCTATTTAGATTTCTTTTTCAGATCGAGAGATGACAATTGAAATCGGATACCTAATTGTAACGGACAATTTGTTATCACTTAGAACTAAGGTTAATAAATTTCTGGATTAAGAAGTAACGACTCTTAGTAGTAGTGAATTAGATCGATAATGTTGATTTAAAATTTTTCATTAGGAAGAACCAGCCAGTGGTAGATTTTAAGTTTAAGAAATTCATTGAGACCAACAGAGAATTTGAATTTGAATTAGAATTCACTCACGGGTAGCATAATCAGATTCAGTAATCCATTGTTCTTTGTGTGTTTGCCAACCAGTGTAGGTTCCCTGATGAATTTCCATTTCTTGCCTCCGTATACTTTCTTTCGTTCCTCGTAGCTAGTATTTGTTTATTGCATTTAATTAATTGCTAGTTTAGGTAAAAATTAATCACTTTAATTGCTAGGCTAAATAACAAAGAATAAGTAGTAGCTATGGGCTTTCCCGTTCCCGAGAAATACGACCTTGATACTCACTATTGCACTAGGCTACATCAATAGGTTCACTGCCTTAGATGTTGTTGCTAGATAGCATTGGCAGCACGCATCAAGTTTTTGGTGCTGCTGCCGGGGAACTTTTTGTGAAAACTAGAGTGAAATTGCTATCTGTTACTTTAGCCACTTTTATCTGTTCTATTTTGTTTTTGTTTATGGTTAGTTGTGTCTTTCTATTCGTTCAGTTATTAGCTTTTATTAACTTCATTTTGTCTCTTGTTTATTTTATTTTATTTTATTTTTAAATTAATCACTTCGCTATGTTAGTGGGTTTTTAATTATTTTGTTTTTGTTTATGTCGTTGGTTTTTATCTATCCTGTTTTACCTTTTGTTTTGGTTTATTACTCTTTGATCTGGTTGGTGGGCTGTTTCACTGTTATTGGATTCAGGTAATTTATGACTAGGAGTTCCAATCCTATACCTGTAGATCCTCTATCTGATCCAAAACGACTGTTGTGGACCCATGCACACTGTCGTCAGGAAGAGGTGCCAGTGGAGATATTAGACGAGGAACCAGTTGAGATCCTTAATCCTACATCACCAAAGATGGCAGCTGTAAATAACAATGATGATGCCAACAGAACTATGTATGAGTTCGCTAGACCTTCATTGGAAGGGACATAGACGTGCATTACTCGACCTACAATAGCAACTAACAATTTTGAAATCAAGCCAAACGTGATCCAGATGGTGCAACAAACTGTGCAATTTGGAGGGATGCCCAGCGAAGACCCTAATGCTCACATAGCTAACTTCTTGGAGATATATGACACTTTCAAGATTAATGGAACCACCGATGACACCATTCAGCTTACATTGTTTCCATTTCCCTTGAGAGACAGAGCAAAGAGATGGCTGCAATCTTTACCACCTAACTCCATCACTACTTGGGAGACTTTAGCTGAAAAGTTTTTGTACAAATATTTTCCACTAGCTAAGACTGCAAAACTACGTAATGACATTTCTTCTTTTGTGCAGATGGCTGATGAGAGTATGTATGATGCATGGGAGAGGTACAAAGACTTACTGAGGTGTTGCCCACATCATGGATTGCCTGTGTGGATGTAGGTGCAGAATTTTTACAGCGGTTTAAATACAGCCATAAGGCAGATGGTTGATGCGGCAGCAGGGGGTGCATTAAATAATAAAACCCCTAAATAGGCACAGAGTTTAATAGAGGAGATGGCCATGAACAACTAGCAATGGAAATCCTCAAGGGGTAGGCTAGGATGGCAAGGAGTGGTCAACCAGTTAGACTCTATGTCAACCTTGGCAGCTCAAGTGGAGCTTCTGGCCAAGAAGATTGACCAACTCCAGATGCCAGTGCAGGTAGTACAGTCAAGCTGTGAGTATGGTGTAAATTGTAATGCGGGAGGTATGTTTGCTAACCCCTCTTCTTCATTTTCTTCTCACAATGGTTCTTCGTATTTTGAATAGGTAGATTACATGGGGAACGCTCTGAGACAGCAGAATAATCCATACAGCAACACATACAACCCTAGGTAGAGGAATCATCCAAATTTTGGATAGAGAAACACTAATAACCAGGGGCCACCAGGTTTTCGTGCTTATACCAAAGATTAACCCCAAGAAGAAGTCGCTCCAAATCAATTTCCTCAAGGGCAAGAGAAAAAGCCCAATCTGGAGGAATTGATGATGAAGTTTGTGTCCACTTCAGAGAGCAAATTCCAGCAAACGGACACAGTACTTAGAAACCAGTAGGCCTCCATTCAGAACTTGGAGAACCAGATAAGACAGATTTCTAAGGTGTTGGCTGAAAGATAGCCAGGGACGCTCCCCAGCACCATAGAGTCTAATCCAAGGGAGCATTGCAAGGCTATTACTCTAAGATCAAGTAAGCAAGTAGTTGGTCCTTTATTTTTACCTGATGATGATCATACTGATGTGCAGGATGCAAGTGTCAATAAAGACCTAGTGTAACGACCCCCTAATCCACAATATACTATCCTCTATTTGTCTAGCAGAAGCATATGGGTTTTAGAAATAGTTATTCCCGATATGAGAACGTCAGGGGATCGCTACTGGTTGAGCGTAACCCAAATAGACATTTCATCGTCCATTCAGATTCCGTTCAACCCAAAATCACACGCAGCTATAATAATTACACATACAGTCATTACAATTTACTCTAGAATAATAATTAAAATCCATACATCAAGCACACAATCCGTTATTGCAAATTCCAACTTAATTACATACATTTACAATGATAAATCCTACCAAAAATCCGGTAGAGTCTCCCCTGTATCTCGAATGTATCCTAAAGTACAACAGTCATCCAAATCAGAAATTTACAGCCAGTCTAACAACAAAAGAAAAGCAGGAATTACAGAATCCAATATAAACATCATCAGTATACACATATACATTATAATTCAAGCTTAGAACTACGCTGCTCTTCTGTCTATCATCAATGTTGTTATCCAGCTAGCGTCTAGGTCCCTGTTCTTGTTCATTTGAGCAAACAACCTGGTGAGATATTGAAATCCTAGTAGAATAATTTACAATTCAGAATATAGTTTGAAAACTGGTTGATTACTTAGTGGTGCAAACACCGAAAACAAACTTCCCGTATTCATTTCAAAATCCGTGAAATACCTTATCTTTTAAAATCAGTAACACCAATCACCCGAATCTCGCCTATGTTGTGAGTGTGATTCATAACACCAATCACTCACTCAAGGACCAGGTGAGAATCAACATCTAGGGCGTCCCCTAGCATGTGCACATCGCCAATTCTCATCCTCATATAGTCTATTTGAACTCACATGCACACGGTCGGTTATTCCTCAGGGTTCTAGGGTATTACGCCTAAATCACAACATTTCCCCGTGTAGGCTATCCCCCTTTATACTCCTTAAACCTTTCTTAGGGTCATCTTGATTTATCGCGTGATCCCTAACGCAGTGCAGGCTAATTCTGGTTAAAATAATATCTTTATAAAAATCCCCTGCACTCGGGATACTTAACAGCCGTCCCATACCAACTATCAAATATCCTACCCTAAGTAAATCCATCATAATGGCATCTAAACTCAATAAAAAAATCATCTAACATGAAAATGGAATTTTCAGCACACAGGCATACAATTTAGTTCATCGAAAGTAGCACGTAAATCTATGCAATTAAATCTAAGCGTTCAGGTATCCACATAGTCAATTTTAACGTTCAGGAAGCGTAAATTATCCTACCTGGTCTCTGTTTGCTCCAAATCAATCCAAGACTTCTCGTATCCTCAGATTTTGAGCCTAATTAATTCCCTGGGCATTTAAATGAATATTTAAGCTCGTTACATCATCAATTTTACGATCCTAAGTCCGATTACACAATTTCCTAAGTTGGTTTATTTCCTATTCACGTTTGGCAGTCAATTCAATCAAAAATCATTAGGTTTAGGTGAATCGGACCTTACCAGGGTTGCCGGATGATGGAAATATATCCCGGGGCAATCTCGGGTGACTCTCGGCTGTCTTTCTGGCTTCTCCGGTGGTGGCACACAACGGAGTACGGCGGCTCACGGCGGTGCATGGCAGAGGGGTGCAGTTGGCCTCGAAAATTATACCACGATGAAGCCCACAAGATAGGGAGTCTGAATATGGTGGTCGCGCGGTGGTTCATGGCCGTTTGGATAGTATTTTTTGCCCCCGAAGATTAACCCACGACGGACATAAATTCTCTCGATCCACACATATGGAGGCTCCATTCGGCGGCTGCGAGCTGAGGGAGGAAGCTGGCAGCTCGGCCTACACGATGGTGGTGGCGGTGAGGGTCAATGGTGGCCGATGGTGGAGATCACGGCATCGCACGATTTTCGCGATAGAGGGAAAGAAACTATGCTTTCCGGTGACTCTAGCGGCCATTGGTGGCCATGGGTGGTTGCTTGAGGTCAAGGGTGGCGAGGTGTGTCAGTTGGTGGGTCAAGTGGTAGCCCACGGTGGCCCGGGTGGTGGCACACAGTGGAGGAAGGAAGAGAGAGAGGAGAGAGAAAGTAGAGTGAGGAGAGAGAGAGAAATGGAAGAAATGGCGGGGTTTCGGAGAATTTAAAGCTTCTGGGGGCGATTCTGACTTTTTTCGGACCACCCGGGGAAACTTCAGGATTTCGTCTTTCATCCAGACGTTGGCATGGGTTCCCATGCAGAGGTTTCAGCCTTCTTTTGAGAAACCAAAGTCTGAAACTCCGTTTATTAGTATTTTATCACCGGGTCATGTTTCCTTTCAACAGATCACATTTTTGACTCCGAAAAGCCTCTTGGTTTCATCCGTTAGCCTTGAAAATAGTGCCAGACTCAGTTTACATTAAATTAGCATCAAAATTCAATTTTAATCTGTAAAAATAATCTCGGTTATTACACCTAGAGCCTAAGGTAACCAAGCCAGTGCAAGTTGAGGGTACCAGCCACCCATTCCATACCCTACTAGACTGAAGCAAGATAAGGTGGATCAGCAGTTTGGTAAGTTTCTTAATCCATTTAAATAGCTGAGGATTAACCTTCCTTTTGTTGAAGCCATTTCGTAGATGCCTCGCTATGCGAAGTTCTTGAAGGAAATACTTAGCAACAAGAGAAAACTGGAGGATTTGGGACAGGTGACACTAAATGAGGAGTGCTCAGCAATCCTGCAAAATAAACTTCCTGTTAAGAGGCATCATCCAGGGAGTTTTACTGTACCTTGTGTAATTGGTGAACTGTCTATCATGGATGCTTTAGCTAATTTAGGAGCTAGCATAAATTTAATGCCTACTAGCTTGTTTGATAGACTAAGATTGAGTGAGCCAAAATCGACTAGGATTAACATACAATTGGTTGATAGAACTGTTAAATATCCTAGAGGTATAGTTGAAGATGTCCTTATAAAGGTCGATAAATTCATCTTTCCTGTTGATTTTGTTGTGATGGATATGAAGGGTGAGAGTAGCGTACTCTTGATTCTAGGTAGGACTTTCCTTGCAATGTCTAGGGCTATTATAGATGTATGTGATGGGAAGTTAAAACTTAGAGTAGGGGATGAAATTGTTACTTTTGACTTAGCTACCCCTAAGAGGTAATCTTTAGATCATGATGATACTGTATATTCTGTGGATGTCTTGGATGATGTGGTTGAATCTGAATTGTAGGAATTTTTACTTGATGACCCTTTACAGGTGGCATTACAAGGAGATGAGGATGAGTTGTCCAACGAGCAAATGTTGGAACAACTAGCTCATTTGCTGGCTATTAAGCCCAGCAACTCCACTGACCCTTTTGTTTCTCTTAACAGGTCAGAGGTACAGAAGGTGAAACCTTCAATTGAGGATCCCCCAGCCTTAGAATTGAAGGAGTTACCCAAGCACTTAAGCTACGCCTATTTGGATGAGGCAGAGAAGCTGCTAGTAATCATAGCGGCTGACTTGACACCTGAGGAGAGAGAGATGACTTTGACCTCTCTCAGGAAATACCTTAGGGCCTTTGCTTACAAGATGGCGAACATTCCTGGGATTAATCATAGTTATTTTTCACACAAGATCCTGATGGAAGATAGCTATAGGCCAGTGGTGCAGCCACAGAGACGATTAAACCCAAACATGAAGGAAGTGGTGAAAAAGAGGTAATTAAACTTCTTGATACAGGTTTGATTTATCTTATTTTTGATAGTTCTTAGGTGAGTCTTGTGTAGGTTGTACCAAAGAAGGGTGGCATGATAGTGGTCAAGAATGAGAAGGATGAACTTATACCCACTAGGACGATAACAGGTTTTCGGGTTTGCATTGATTATAGGAGACTCAATGATGTAACCCAGAAAAGACCATTTTCCTCTTCCTTTCATTGACTAAATGCTTGAACTTTTGGCAGGTTATATGTTTTATTGCTTTCTTGATGGTTTTTTAGGTTATTTTCAGATTCCCATTGCACCTAAAGACCAAGAGAAAACTACCTTTACCTGCCCATATGGGATGTTCGCTTATAGGAGGATGCCTTTTGGATTGTGCAACGCACCAGCCACTTTTCAGCGATGCATGATGGCAATCTTCCATGATATGATTGAGGAGTCTATGGAGGTATTTATGGATGACTTCTCAATTTTTGGTAACTCTTTCTCCCACTGTTTGCTTAATTTAGAGCGTATGCTTGCACGATGCATAGAAGCAAACTTAGTGCTTAATTAGGAAAACTATCACTTTATGGTGAGAGAGGGGATTGTTCTTGGGCATAAGATATCACATGCAGGGATGGAAGTAGATAAGGCTAAGGTTGAGACTATATCAAAACTACCACCCCCTAGTTCTGTTAAGGCTGTTAGGAGTTTCTTAGGGCATACTGGTTTTTATCAGAGATTTATTAGAGACTTCTCTAAGATTGCTAGACCCTTAACTCAATTGCTTGTAAAAGATGTACCTTTTGTTTTTGATACTGATTGCTTGTATGCATTTGAGTTACTAAAGGAATGACTAACCACAGCCCCTATTATGGTTCCACCTAAGTGAGGGCTGCCTTTTGAACTAATGTGTGATGCTAGTGACTTTGCAGTTAGAGCTGTGTTAGGCTAGAGGATTAATAAAAAGTTCCAGCCAATTTATTATGCTAGCAAGACCTTGACTGATGTGCAAGAGCATTATACCACTACTAAAAAGGAGTTAATTGCAGTGGTATATGCTTTCGATAAGTTTTGATGCTATTTGGTGCTATCCAAGACCATGGTTTACACGGATCATTCAACCTTGAAGTATTTGTTCGGTAAGCATGATGCTAAGCCTAGACTCATTAGATGGATTTTGCTCTTGCAGGAATTTGATATTGAGATCAAGGATAAGAAGGGTGCGGAGAACTTGGCTGCAAATCACCTATCAAGGTTAGAGAATCCAAACGGGGAGGCCTTGAATGAGAAAGCCATTGATGACAACTTCCTAGATGAGCATTTGGCGACAGCTCAGGTATATACTGATTTCCCTTGGTTTTGTGATTATGCTAACTATTTGGTTGCAAGGGTTTTACCAAAGGGTATGACTACCCATCAAAAGAAGAAATTCTTTGCTAAGTTGAAATACTACATTTGGGAAGATCCTTTCTTATTTCGTATCTTTGCAGACCAAGTAATCAGGAGATGCATACATGGGGAGGAAATTTTCCAAATTTTGAGGCATTACCATGAAGGACCAACGGCAGGCCAACGGGTTGCAAACCACACTACTAGGAAGATGCTTGAAGCAGAGTTCTACTGGCTAACCATATTCCAAGATGCTAGAGCATATGTCCAGGTTTGTGATGCTTGTCAGAGGTCAGGTAACATCTCTACCTGTGACAAAAAACCCCAAACGAGTATGCAAGTGGTTGAAATCTTTGATGTGTGGGGTATTGACTTCATGGGCCTTTTTCCTTCCTCATCTAGTAATAAGTATATACTTGTGGCTGTTGAGTATCTTTCCAAGTGGCCAAAAGCTCAAGCTTTCCCCACTAATGATGCCAGGGTAGTGACTAGGTTCCTAAAAAAATTGTTTGTTAGGTTTGGTACACCTAAGGCACTAATTAGTGATAGAGGGACCCATTTCTGTAGCTCCTAACTTGAGAAAGTACTAAAACATTATGAGGTATCTCATAGGTTTTCAACACTCTATCACCCATAGACCAGTGGACAAGTAGAGGTAACTAATATGGGTTTAAATATAATCTTAGAGAAAATTGTGAGGGTGAGTAGGAAGGATTGTGCATCTAAATTGGATGATGCATTGTGGGCCTTTAGGATAGCTTACAGAACTTCTATTGGATTTACACCTTATAGGTTAGTATATGGAAAGACTTGTCATTTGCCTGTTGAATTGGAACACAGGGTACTTTGGGCCCTTAAAACATGCAATCTTGATGTTATTTCTACAGGTAAAGAGAGGTTATGGCAGCTGGATGAGCTAGAAGAATGATGCTACCAAGCTTATGGAAATTCTTCCATTTACAAAGCTTGAACCAAGAAGTGGCATGATCAAAGGCTGCATGGATCTAAAGATTTTCAGGTTGGGGATAGGGTATTACTTTATAACTCACGTCTTCGTCTTTTGGAGGAAAGCTTAAGAGCTGATGGTTAGGACCATTTGTGATCAAGCAAGTCTTTCCTTATGGCACAGTGGAACTGCATCATCCTGACAAAGGAGATTTCAAAGTCAATGGGCACAGACTAAAGCACTACTATGGAGACTCATTGGAGGTCGAGGAGCAAGTGCACATGGTACTTTACCTGAAAGAGTGATAGAAGGAACGAGTCTAGCTAAAAGACTCAAATAAAAAGAAGCACTGCTTTTTTTATTATTTACTTTATTTGTGTTATTTTATTTTTGTCTATTTTCTTCTTTTTCATTTTGTTGAGGTACATTAAAACTTTTAGATTATCTGTGCTTATTTCTGTACTTTTTTCTTTTATTTATGTGGTATCCCCTTTGGCTGTACACTGAGGATAGTGTAATCATCAAGTGTGGGGTGATGTGCCTTTATTATTTTGACTCATTTTCCCTCTGCTAGTTCAAGATGTTGCATATTGATGATACTTTTTGCTGATGTTGTATTTGTGCTGATAGTATATCTAGGATAGGATACTTGATTTTTGCTTGATTCTATGCACTTAAGTCTTTGATTGTCTTTGGAGCATGTATGATTCAGTCATGAATGGGCAGGCATTATTTCTCATAGTTTATGTTAGAAAGCAGTTTTAATGCCTAATGTATTCTTGACCATGGTTAGGTCATACCCTTGTTGCTTGATTATCTTTCATATTGTTCAATTTTGATTTAGGATGTTGATAATGTAGTTTGCATGCACTACTTGATTGGAAATTCATATGAAAATATTTGAGAACCATATGCAATTTAGCCACACTTCAAACGTGAGATTTGAGCTTAAGATAAGCATTTATTATAAATATGCTTTGAATTCTTTTTTTTGAGTGTGTATTTCACTTGATTGTGTCTCTAGAACTTGCTCTGTAATACTTGTTGAAGTTACATAAACTTTTGAATATCAGATGATTTGGGCAACTTAGATCACTATTTTTACCAAAAAAAAAGCCTACCCTATGTGTCTTCCTCAGTTAGCCACTTTTGGAGCCTTCACTTTTTCTTCATCACTTACTTTTTACACCTCATATTCCTTTCTATTCACTATCTTCATTCTTCACCCCATTTGCTGAAATTTATGTGATTTATTCTTTGTACAGGGATTAAAGTGCATTGCCTTAATTGATGATAGTACACTAAGTTCTTTTTATCATTCTAGATGCTCCCTTCAATCCAAAAGTGTAAGCATGCAGGCTAATTATGAAAAAAAAATGATGAAAAAAGAAAAGAAGAAACGAAAAGAAAAGATAATAATAAGAGTAGTCTGTCTGTTGATATTATTTCTCCGAGCATCTCCAACTTCATTGAAAACTTAGTAAGAATTGTTATGTTTAGCATTTGTTACATTTAATCCTTTAATCCTTCATGATGCTTCAATTGCATGAATTTTCAGCATCTATGCCCTTCTACCAAAAATTTCTTCCCTACCATCACTTTAATCTCATTACAACCTTGTTAAGACCCCCCCTTGATTTTGGTATTCAATGTTTAGTAGTAGCGGAGATGAGATTTATGAGCAAGCATATAGTAGACATATTCTTGTGAAGTTGCTTGAGGGATTTATGCCTTACCTGTATACACTTTGATTGATTTGAGTAATCTCTGAGAGGCATTAATTCTTAAATAATTGGCATTGAATTGCTGGCTAAGTTGTGTATGCATCGTTATTATCTCCATTCTGCGTCAAGGTTTTGCAATCTGGTCTATGATTAAGTTTCACGGGGGATGTGTTAGGTATTATTAACTGTGGACTAGGTATGGACTCTGAGAAATTTTTTCTATTTGTTTGAGGACTAAGTTAGTGTTTTCTTGAGGACAAGTAAAGACTTAAGTGTGGGGTGATTGATATGTCTTATTTTACACAATTTTACCTAATATTTTATGTCCATTTTATATGTATTTTTGTGTATTTTTATTCTAGGAATCACCTAAATGTGTATCTTACTGCATTTCAGGCTTTTTATCATTCTATCATCAACAAACGAGACTTTTTTGGAGTCAAAACAACCCTTTTGGGTCATTTGGGCCATTTTTATCTATTTAGGCGAGCAGCGTGCAAGTGTGGAAATTTTGGAGCTTGGAATAGTGAAAAATTGAGTGAAAAGAAGCATGGAAGAGGACCAAAACACACATACCCAAGAGCCATTGTGAAAAGGGATACTATGCGTGCATAGTGGGAAATTTTTTATCATTGTACAATACACAAAAGGGAGCATACCTGGGTGAAGCACGTGAAAAAAGGAAGGAAAGCTTGGAATAGTGAAAAAAGGATCATTGAACAGTAAAAAAGAAAGGTTCCCATTGTGAAAATAGTGCAGACCCATGAACCACCATTGGACGTATCGTGCGTGAGACCCGAAAGAGGAGAAGAACCTGTAGTCCACCATTATCAAGGGAGTTCGAACTGCCACCAGAGAGGCTCCATGGACGGTCTACCACCGTTCTCAGTGTCCAGCGTGGTGGAGATCCGTGAGAGAGAGGCGCGACCCGGTTCGCGATCCACCCACATCACGAGCTCCTTCGCGCATTTTCTGGCCATTCCACTGCTCGTCATTGCCCCTTACACCTTCAGGCAGCCCAACCGCAGCTTTGCCCCAGCTCAGGCCACCATTTTAGGCATTTTCCAGCGGGTACCCGTTTGGCTCGAAATCTGACCCGTTTGGCTCGGGATTTGACCCTTTTGACTTGGGATTTGACCCATTTTCCTAGGCAGCTTTGGAATTTAATTTTTTGGCAGTTTCTGACAAGATTTTAGTGGTTTTCCAACAACCAATCCATACAGTAATCATTGGGCATTTGAGAAGACAGGGACATGCATAATTTTCATCGTTTTAATCTCTTGTATAATTGATTGTCTGATGAATTTTCTGATGGATTGCCTGCTGTTGGACTGTTTGTTGTCTGTAAAGTTCATTGGTGTTCCTAACTGTGTTGGAATGCTATTTTAATTGCATGGATAATTGAATGCTGGTTATGTGATCTCTGTTATTTTTATGAATGAATACTGATGTTTTTGTTGGCAAGACGTTGCAATGAAAGCTATTTAGATTTCTTTTTGAGATCGAGAGATGACAATTGAAATTGGACACCTAATTGTAACGGACAATTTGTTATCACTTAGAACTAAGGTTAATAAATTTCTGGATTAAGAAGTAATGACTCTTAATAGTGGTGAATTAGATCGATAATGCTGATTTAAAATTTGTCATTAGGAAGAACCAGCCAGTGGTAGATTTTAAGTTTAAGAAATTCATTGAGACCGAAAGAGAATTTGAATTTGAATTAGAATTCACTCACAGGTAGCATAATCAAATTCAGTAATCCATTATTCTTCGTGTGTTTGCCAACCAGTTTAGGTTCCCTGATGAATTTGCATTTCTTGCCTCCGTATACTTTCTTCTGTTCCTCATAGCTAGTATTTGTTTATTGCATTTAAGTAATTACTAGTTTTGGTAAAAATTAATCACTTTAATTGCTAGGCTAAATAACAGAGAACAAGTGATAGCTCTAGGCTTTCACATTCACGAGAAATACGACCTTGATACTCACCATTCCACTAGGCTACATTGATAGGTTCACTGCCTTAGGTGTTGTTGCTAGATAGCATTGGCAGCACGCATTAGGTGACTCATTATAGTGACGTGGAGTCTCACCATTATGGTATTATATGATGCCATTACATACACCTCAAGGGGGATATAAAAGTGCAATTCTCCACCCTTTATTGGTGACCTTTAGGAGGACATAAAAAGTGTTGTGGTCCTTTTCTTCAGGTAACTTTCATTGTCTTTCTCTTTATCTATAGGGCAAGATATAAAAGTGTCGTGCTATTACCCCTAGGATAACATTTATTACTTTGACATGTTCACCTCAAGGGGGATATAAAAGTGCCATGCTCCACCCTTTATTGGTGACTTTTCATGCCTTTTCTTTCACAATTGCAAGTAGCATTTCGAGCCATTCAATCACATCCACATAACTTTGGACATATTCTCATCAATGGCATAATGCATGCAATTTATCATTTACATTTAATCATCTCATCATTTTTTTCCTATTTCAATAAGCTTAGGCCATTTCAAAATGCAGCTTAGGCTATTTTCTATTAATACATAAACTTAATCATTGAAGGGAAAAATCCACATAGCATTCGGCCAAGGTAAGAAAAGTATGAAAGATTGGTATTTCCAAGCTATTTGGTTCATTTCTAGCATTCTTTCTACCATTTAGGCCTTATGGCAACATTTTCAATAATTATGCATAACACTTTCTCACACCTCAAAATAGGTAAGTGTACATTTAGTTTTTCTTTTCCACCCTTTTCTAGCTCATTTTTCATTCCAAACATTACAATGCACATAATCTCACAACATCACATTTTTAAGCACACTTTCAAGGTGAAATGGTAAAACTTTACAATGGTACATTTGCCAAAAATATGAAAATACCATAATTTTCTCTCACCTCCTTTCTTATGACTAAACTTATAAGTTTTTCTAGTCATTTTTCAAACGGATTTCAGTACCATTGCCATGGATGCTCTCGGCCAAGAAGGGTAAGGTACACTTTCATAGTTGATGGTGAAGTTAGAAAATGGGAAAAGTGCCTAAACATTACCCTAACATAATTTTCTCTCTCTTACCAATTTATAACAAGTTCTTCCACCATTTTATTACACATTTTCAAACACATTTCAGTACATCACAAGGACAAGCTCTCGGCCAAAGGGAGAAAAGCATGGAAATGAAGTTGTTTCACCATTTTTCTTACAAGACAATCATATTCAAGTAGATCTCATGCAAAATCATCATTTTATCACTCTTTAATATACCATTTCAGCTACCTTAAAAATTAGGATTTTTCAAGAGTTAGGTTCCAATCATGACAAATTTCAATCTCTTATGTTTTCAAGCATTTCACACATGTCCATATTCATAAACACAACTAGATTTCTACATAAGAAAAACCCATTCAAGGAAATCTTCTAGAAGAATATAGAAAGAGAAAACCCTAACCTTCTTGCAAGTTTAAGAACACTTTAATCAAACCATAAAACAAGAAAATAAGGGTTTAGGCATGTTTAGCTATCTCAAAAATGCAAGAAGTGTGTGATTTTCTAAGTGGTTTAGCTTGATTTTCCACTTCCTTTTCCTTGGTATACCTTTCGGCTAGCACCTCTTCTTCCTCTCTTCTTTGACTTCTTCTTCTCCTAAAGGAAGAAGATGACTCAAATTAGGATTTTGGTGAAATTACCAAAATACCCTTGGTGTAAAATAACCAATTTACCCTTACCACTTCTTTTTTTAAGAATGGCATCCACTCTACTTAGGATTGTAATTTTGTGGAACTTCCATAGGCTAGGCAATTCTGCCCTTATAATTTTTGAAATTCCAGAATTGCCTTTCATCTTTTTGGGAAATTACCATTATGTCCCTAATGAAATTACCATTTTACCCTTTATGTCAAAATTTCCAATTTAACCCCATTTTCACTCTTTTTGAGTTTAATGGGCAAAAATTCCTTAAATAAAGCTTCATAAGACTTATTTTTATGAAATTACTAATTTACCCTTGGCAAAATTATCATTTTGCCCTTTATGCCACTACTATTATATTTACCCTTATTCTTTCTCCTTTTTTAAAATAAAAGGGTAAAGACTTTCCAATTCTATTTCTATGAAGTATTTAGGTAAAAATTAAAATTTTCTATCTTATAAAAAATTACTAATATGCCCTTGGGGTAAAATTACAACTTTGCCCTTTTAAGAAAAATTACCATTCTGCCATTAAAGTGGACATAATCACTTTACACTAAATTCTTCTTCTCTCTTAAATGAAATTTATAAAAGTCCTTAATGTAGTTCCATGAAAGAAGAAAATAGAAATTTATTTTCTCCTTTATAGTAAAATTACTATTTTGCCCTTCTTTACCAAATTTCCAATTTTGCCCTTTTTATGAAAAAAGTGGTTCTATCATGATGAAAATGTCCATTCAATATCTTTAATGAACCATCCTTATCATCACATAAATAATAATGATAATAATGCCATGATAAAATACAAAGTATTAGAGGCGGATGTTACATTACAAGGTTCAATATGACAAGAAGTTATGGAAAAAAAGAGAGAGATATTGGTGTCATTGTTCTTAAATGGATTAAGTAAACTTCTAAGGCTTGAAATAATACAAGAGCATTGAAGAAATTGTAAGAGCAAATGGATCGAGGATCTTCGATTTTGACTTGATGGTATTAATATTTGAAAGCTGGCAATATGTTAGGGAGTAAATAGGAGATGATAAATTCATTCTAAAAGTTGAATGTAGAAATAAGAGAAGTCCATGTTCTCATACATTGTACATTAATATAGCATAAAATTTCCTAAGTGTGAAGTGCTTTTCTAAGTTGCTTTGGACACTATTATGAGAAGTCATAAATGATATTGGTTTTATTAACAAGTTAGAAAGTATATGATACTTTTGGTGAAGATTGTTCAAATTAAGGACTTTAATGTGTGCAATATACTATAAAGGTTTAGTTTGGAAGATGGTTACTTAGTTAATATGAGAAAACATGGAATAAGGATATTATAAAATCATTATGAGGATTATGGTTAATAAATGTTCTTTGAAAAACTTAGGAAATTATGAGATTGATTAGGGATGAGCATTGGGTTTTTATTGCAAGTGACTGGGTAAAGAGTGTTATTTGGAATGATAGAACGTTAGGATGAGTTGTATGGTGAAGATCATTTGAACTTGTATCCAATAAAGACGACTTATGGATTATTATACAAGGAGTGCCAAATGTCCTTAGCATTTGACGAGCAAGGTAGTACATGAGGATACTTTATCGACTCATTAGAAATTTAGGGATCGAATTGTTTACAGGTATGAATTTTGAGGACAAAATTCTTTTAAAGGGGAGAGAATGTAATAACCCTAATTTATAATTAACTAATTAGGAAAAATTTAAATGGAAACCTTGAAATGTTATTGAGAAGTGATTAAGTAAATTATTTTGAGCTCATAGCTTAAATAGGAGAATTTTCCAGAATAAAAATTTTATCTGATAGAGAATTATTTATCTACAAATTAAATTTTAGTAGATAATTTTGAAAGGTTTATGATGCCCTAAAAATTCCCAAATCTCTTGCATAATATCCCTTTTTTTTTTTGCTTAAATTAGAAAATACATCCAAAATTTTCTTGGGTAAATTGGTAAATTACCAAAATACCCCTAGATGCCCCAAAAACCTAAAATTCCTTCTTCTCTTCCCATTTCTCTCTCCTCTCATGCCATTTTCCCTCTCTTTCTCGATTCCTTTCCTTCATTCCTCTCCTTTCACGAATGGCATGCCTTTGCCTACCAGACAGCTGCACATCACTACCCTATCGTGCCGCAGAAGCTCGTTAGAATGTGCTACTCATCACTACTGCCTCTCGTGCAGCCTCCGATCACCACAACGGCCGAAAATTGTGTCTTTTTTATCCATGATCGTGCTTATGATCCAACTATGTTTCATGCATTTGGGGCGCTGGTGAGTGGCATTTCAACTGCCCAATGCGTTCTCCAACTGCCAGCAACCTCCGCCGAGCATCATGTCGCCGTTAGCTGCCGTAAAATGTCAAAAAAGTAAGAGGGACTAAACTAAAATTTTTGGAAATTTTTGGTTAGAATTGGAATTTCAAATTTTGATGCATTTCTATAATCCTTAGCTCCAATAGGACTCTTATGATTGTATAGAAGTGGAAAATGGAGGGAAAAGAATGCAAAAATATCATATAAGAATATATGGACTAAATTGAAAGTTTTAGAAATTCTTGGTATGAACTAAAATTTTAGGAATCAGATGCTTTTCTGTAAATTTTAGTTCTAATGAGACTCTTATGAATGGACAAAAGGAGAAAATGAGAAGAGAGGGGTATAAAAGCATCATTTAGAAGATAAGGACTAAAATATAATTTTTAGAAAGTCTGTAATGAACTAAAATTCCATAAATTTTGGTATTTTCTATGATATCAGTTACATCGAGGCTCTTATATAAATTTGGAAAATTTTTGAGACCTTTAGGGCTATTTTCAAGGCCAAGAAAGTTTTAAGGACTAAATTGAAAAGATTTTTATTATTCTGCTTAAGAAGAGAAAACCATATAATTCTAAAATTTTAAGTTGGGTTAAGTTTATTTAGCCTTCCAAAAGTTCCTTAGAAGAAATTTGAGAGTTTTATAGCCAAATGTTAAATTTAAGATGAATTAGGAATTTAATTCCAAAAGATTAATATTTGAAAGGAATTAGTGTGGAAAATTGAAATATTGCTTTCGAAAATTGATAGAAATGGCTTATGGAATTAAGCAAAAAGAGAAAGGAAAGAATCCTGAGTCAAGAGGAAGAAATCACGGTTAAGCTAGAGTAATCTACACTCCCTTGTTTTGAAATGAAAATGTGAATTGTATTGATTGAAATGAAATGTATTTTTGTGAAATGGGAAATGTTTGATGAAAATACTTGTGAAATGGAATGTTTTCATAAGAGTATAAGGAAATATACCTGCATGTGTTTGAAAGTATGAGATAAATCCTTTGCTGCTTGTTTTAAATTTGACTATTGGGTTGTATGCTTATAGTGTAGACAAAATTTAGGGTGGAAATTTAATAGTTGGTATGGGATGGCCATTAAGTGTTCCTTATGTAGATTATTTTTGTAAAAATGTAACTGCTTTCATTTGTGATGGTCTGTATTTGTTATAGGTTACTCTTTAAACCAATAAAACCTTATGAAAGACTTAAGGAGTAAAGGAGTATAGTTTATACAGGAACAATGAATTGGTTTAAGTGTAAAACTCTATGACCCTAAGTATTAGTCACCTATCTATATACATTGCTATATAGTTATGGATAAAGAGACTAACGAATGATGTGACATGCCAGGGGATGCCCTGTTCGTTAGATTCTCAGTCATATGAATAACGGTCCTATGACAATCACCAGGATAACAGTCCCTGTGATGAAAAAAAATCTCAGTCATATGTATAACGGTCCTATGACATTCATCGGGATAACGGTCCTTATGAGTAGTAAAGTAAGATTGGGAAACAACATGCATTGTGATGAGAATTTTAATTTTTGTAAATGTATGCATATTGATTTTGAGATAATATGCAGATTTTTGTGATTTTTGCAATAACATGAGAAGTGTTATGCAAATGAGATCTGAGATGTGTACACAGGTATTACAGAATGATGATTTTGATAAAGATGATTTTCCTATACTCTTATGATTCTCATGAAACTATATAAATTGTAAAATTTATGAAAATGCTAAATTTCCCATATGTTTGATCATTCTTTGATATGAGATTTCAATTCACATATATTTTAATATAAATATCGAGGAGAGGTTTTCTGTAGCAAAAAGAGTAGAGCTAAACTCTTAATTGATTTTGTAAAAATTAAATTGTAAATTACTTTACTGGGATTCTCATATCTCATTAAGTTAAGTGTTCAGATGATTAGGGCCAAGATCCCTCCAGGAATTAGTTAGGCTGGGGATATAAAATTTTTGTAGGAAGCTGAAGGAGGTTAAGTAACCGAGAAGGGCAGAAGAAATAATTGGTTGTGTAACTCTAGATTTATATTTTGGATAACTGTAAATATATAAATATTTTGGCGAATATTTTAGATTTATAGTAGATTGGATAGGAACCTAGTATATTTACATGTAGAAAGTGAATAAGGAATTTATTACAATTTGTATAATTATAAATGCTCTCAAATGATGGATGGATGTTTAGCTTAGTTTCATTATTCTAGAGCAAATCATTTATAAAATGAGATATTAGGTACACTGCGCATAAGGAGTTGAGTGGAACTTGAATGGATAAATAGAAGAGTCTATTTGAGTTACACTTAACTAGTAACGGCCCGATTGGTACCAAAAAAATTTTTAGTGACAATTTCATGCTTCCTAATTTCTTTGATGATAAGTATGTGAGAGGAGTCATTACATACTATGCTATTATGAAAGTGATGATCACCATGACTACCTTTGAAGTTGCCTTCAGATGAAGAAAGAAATGAAAACTGCCTTACTATTGTTGAGGTACTGGTAAGGAAGTATAAGGAGAAGCTTGTGAGGGGAATGAAGAATGTAAGCCTAAAGAGACGAGCTAGAGAGGAGTTGGAATATATGAATAAAAAAACATAAAGGTGGAAAGTACTAGCTTTGTGATACCTGTAACTGAGTTAACTATCTTTAGGAAGGGGTGTTCAAAAGTCCAAAAAAGAGGATACGAAAGAATAGTAGGGGAAAGAGTACATACTAAAGGCTATAAAAGAACTCGAGGTGCATCTTCAAAGCCAAAAAAGGATGAAGGTTTCATTTCTCATATCAACTGTAATTCAAATTATTTTAAATCTCCTCCCATGACTTGTGTAAGTCAAATTAGCATGACAAATCTCATTCTTAGGCCAATGGTGACTAAAAACATTCTGTCTGAGCTTACTTGATTACCAAGTTTCTCTAATACATGTTTCAGTTTTATATCCCATATCAACTATTATTCAAATTATTTTAAATCTCAACATGACTTTTCAAACTTAAATTTGCGTGTTAAATCTCATTCCTAGGCTAATGGTGACAAAAATGTTCTATTTAGGCCTACTTGATTATCAAGCCTCTCTAATATGTGATTTTGATTTTGTATCCCATAACCTTTGTAATTGAAATTGTTTAAAATCTTCTCTTAAAACTCTTGTAACTCAAATTTCTAATTTAAATCTCATTATTAGGTCAATGGTGATGAAAAAAATTCTATTTATGCTTACTTGCTCACTAAGTCTCTCTAACACGTGTTGTCGAGTTCATTTCTCAGATTAATTGTGATTGAAATTATTTTAAATCTCCTCCCATGACTTTTCAAACCCAAATTGGCATGTTAAAATTAATTCCTTGGCCAATGTTGACTAAAAAGGTTCTATCTAGCTTACTTGCTCACCAAGTGTCTTTAAAATGTGTTTTTAGTTTCATGTCCCATATCAAATGTGATTCAAATTGTTCTAAATATCCTCCCATTACTTTTTGAACAAAAATTGGGAAGTTAAATTTCATTCCAAGATGAATGGTGACTAAAAACATTTTGTTTGATACTACTTGCTCACTAAGCCTCTATAATATGTGCTTTCGGCTTCATATCTCATGTCAATAGTTATTGAAATTATTTTAAATCTCCTCCATTGACTTTTCAAACTAAAATTAGTATGTTAAATCTCATTCCTATGCTAATGGTGACAAAAAAGTTCTATTTGAGCCTACTTGCTCACCAAGTCTCTAATATGTGTTTTTTGTTTCAAATCCCATTTCAATTATGATTTAATTTTATTTAAGTCTCCTTACATGACTTTTGTAACTCAAATTGGCATGTTAAATCTCATTTCTAGGCCATAAAACCTTCTATTTGAGGTTCCTTTCTCACCAAGTCTCTTTAATATGTATTTTTAGTTTCATATTCCATAATAGTTGTGATTTAAATTGTATTAAATCTCCTTTTATGAGTTTTACAAGTCAAATTGGTTTGTTAATTCTAATTTCTAGGCTAATGGTGACTAAAAAGATTTGATTTGATCTTCTTGCTCACTAAGTCTCTCTAATATGTGTTTTCAGTATCATATACTATATTAATTATGATTTAAATTATTTTAAATCTCTTCTCAGGACTTTTCTAAGTCAAATTGGCATATTAAATCTCATCCCTAGACCAATGGTGACTAAAAACATTATATTTAAGCTTACTTGGTCACCAAGCCTATATAATAGATGTTTTCGGTTTCATGTATTGTATCAAGTGTGATTTTAATTGTTCTAAATCTCCTCCAATGACTTTTCTAACTCAAATTGGCATGTTTAATCTATTCCTTGGCCAATGGTCACTGAAAACATTCTTTTTAAGCTTCCTTGCTCACCAAGTATCTCTAAAATGTGTTGATTTCATATCTCGTATCAATTGTGATTCAAATTTTTTAAATCTCCTCCCATGACTTTTAAAACCCAATTTGGCATGTTAAATCTCATTCCTAGGCCAATGATAACTAACATTGTTTTGTCTGAGCTTACATGCTCACCAAGTCTTTATAACATGTGTTTTCAGTTTTAGATCTCGTATCAACTGTGATTCAAATTGTTTTAAATCTCCTCCTATGACATTTCAAACTCAAATTGGCATGTTAAATCTCATTCTTAGGAAAATGGTGATTAAAAACATTCTATTTAAGTATACTTACTCTCCAAAACTCTCAAATATGTTTTTTCAGTTTCATATCCTGTTTTAATTATGATAAAAATGGTTGTAGATCTCCATCCATGACTTTTGTAACTCAAATTGCATGTTAAATCTCATTACTAGGCTAACGGTGACTAAAAACATTCTATTTGAGCTTATTTGCTCATAAAGTCCCTCTAATATGTTTTTTCAGTATCATATATCATATCAACTATTCAAAGTGTTTTAAATAACCTCCCATTACTTTTCAAACTAAAATTAGAAAGTTAAATATCATTCCTCGGCCAATGGTGACTAAAAATGTTCTATTTGAGCCTACTTGATCATAAGCTTTCTCTAATTTGTGCTGTCTATTTCATATCCCTTTTCAATTGTGATTTAAATTTTTTAGAATCTTCTTCCATGACTTTTGTAACTCAAATTGGCATCTTCAATCTCATTCCTAGGCTAATGGTGACTAAAAAACGTTCTATTTTATCTTACTTGCTCTCTAAGTCTCTTTAATATGCATTTTCGATTTTATATCCCATATCAATTGTGATTCAAATTTTTTTAAAATCTCTTCCCATGACTTTTCAAACTCAAATTGGCATGTTAAATCTTATTCCTAGGCCAACGATGACTGAAAATGTTCTATTTGAGCTTACTTGCTCGCAAAGTCTCTCTAATATGAGTTTTTGATTTTGCATCCTATAACAATTACGAATCATATTTTTTTAACATCTCCACCGATGACATTTCTAACTCAAATTAGCATGCTAAATCTCATTGCTAGCCAATGTTGACTAAAAACGTTCTATTTAATCTTACTTGCTCACCAAGTCTCTCTAATGTGTGTGTTCAGTTTGATAACCCATATCAATTGTGATACAAATTATTTTAAATCTCTTCTTATAGCTTTTCTAAGTCATATTTGTATGTTATATCCCATCCCTAAGTCAATGATGACTAAAAAGTTCCATTTGAGCTTATTAGATGACTAAGTCTCTTTAATATGTCTTTTCAATTATATGTCCCATTTAATTGTGATTCAAATTGTCTTAAATCTCCTCTCATTACTTTTTCAACTCAAATTGGCATGTTAAACTTCATTCCTAGGCCAATGGTGACTACAAATGTTCTATTTACACTTACTTTCTCATCAAATCTCTTTAATATGTTTCAGTTTCTTATCTCGTATCAATTGTGATTCAAAATTTTTTTTAAATCTCTTCCTATGACTTTTCAAACTCAAATCGGATGTTAAATCTCATTCTTAGGTCAATGGTGACTAAAAATGTTTTATTTCATACTACTTGCTCACTAACTCTCTCTAAAATATGTTTTCAGTTTCATATCCCATTTCAATTGAGATTCAAGTTTTTTTCAATTTTCATCGATGACTTTTGTAACTCAAATTGGCATTTTAAATCTCCTTCCTCTGTTAATGGTGACTAAAAACATTTTATTTAAGCTTACTTGATCACTCAATTTCTCTAATATGTATTTTCAGTGTCATGTCCCAAATAAATTAAGATTCAAATTGTTTTAAATCACCTCTCACGACTTTTCTAACTCAAAATGGCATGTTAAAACTCATTCCTTAGATAATGGATGCTAAACGTGTTGTAGTTGAGCTTACATGGCCACTAATTTTCTCCAATATGTGTTTTCAATTTCGTATCCTATAATAATTGGGATTCAAATTGTTTTAATTCTCCTCCCTTGAGTTTTCTAACTCAAATTGGCATGTTAAATCTCATTCCTAGGATAAAATAGTGACTAAAAAGTTCTCCTTGAGTATACTTAACAAATCTCTCTAATTTTTGTTTTCGATTTCATAACCTGTATTAATTGTCATTAAAATTATTTTAAATCTCTTCCCATGGCTTTTCTAATTAAAATTGGCATGTTAATCTCATTCTTAGGCTAATGGTGACTAAAAGCATTATATTTGAGCTTACTTTGTTGCCAAGTCTGTCAAATATCTATTTTCCATTATGATTCAATTTGTTTTAAATCTCCTTTGATGACTTTTATAACTCAAATTGGCATGTTAAAAATCATTCCAAGGGCAATGGTGACTTCAAATGTTCTATCTGAGCTTACTTGCTCACCATGTGTGGGGATTATGCAACCAAGACACTTGAGTTATCTTAAGACACAACCGAACAAAACAAGCAATAAGAGCAAAAACCAACAGAACAAGATTACAGCAAGTATCAAGATACTTTAGAAACAAGAAGCAAGAAAACATGCACAAGGAATTATAGTGGTTAGGACTTGTGTCCTACATCCACTCTTCAAAACTGTTTCTGGTCCTTAATTGATGAGACTCTAAGAACCTTACAAGAGAATGCTCACACTTGAACTCTCACTCACTACAAAGCAACTTCACCAAAAATTGCACTATTTTCTATCTTAGCAGAATATGTTGTCCCTCTTTTCCTCTCTAGTCAAGTCTTTATATAGATAGAATAGGTACAATGCACGACTCCCTTTCTAACTAACACTTAACTAACCATTACCTGACACCTAATCAAAAAAACTTAAGCTACTGCAAACATTGCTACTGCTATCGCAGATTGTTATTGTTGTCATACTACTGTCCTAGCTATTTTCCCAATGAAGAACCATCATTTTCTACAAATATCCACCTTTGTTCTTCAAATTGGCTTTAGTATTTTATATGTCCAAGTTTCTGTGTCGAAACTTTAATCTCCAGGTCTGCACACTTTTCCCAGATCTAGGTAGTGTTGAAACTTGGAACCAGTGACAACTTTTGTTAGCATATCAGCAAGGTTATTTTTTGTACCAATTTTCTTAACTTAAATTATCCTTTTTGCAATGACTTCTTGGATAAAATGGAACCTTACTTCAATGTGCTTAGTCTTATCATGGAAGGACTGATTCTTTGACAGAAAAATCACACTTTGGTTGTCACACATGACTTTTGTTTTTAGCTCATTCCCTTTAAGCTCTTCTATGAATCCTTTCATCTATAAAGCTTCCTTTATGGCTTTAGTCAAGGCTATATATTCAAATTCTGTTATTGACAATGCCACAATAGATTGTAGGTTGGCATTTCAGCTAACTACATTTTCATATAAAGTGAAAATGTTTCTTGTTATTGACCACCTTTTGTCTATATCTCTTTCATAGTTTACATCTACATATCTTATGATTGGATTTCTGTCAGTTTTGGGGCCTAAAGAATTTTAGTCTTGCATTTGTTGTATTCCTTAGATATCTGAACATCTACTTGACTGTCATCCAATGCTCCTTGCCAGGATTTCCCGTGAATATGCTAACTAAGCTTGCTCCATAAGCTATTTCTAGTCTTGAGCATACCATGGCATACATCAGGCTGCCAATACATTTGCATAAGGGATTATACTCATGAACTTATGTTCTTCCTGACTATTGGGTGATAGTTTTGAAAATAATTTAAAAATGACCTGAAATAGGAGTAGAGATAGGTTTAACATGAGACATATTAAACCTTTTCAAGACTTTTTCAACATAATTTCCTTGTTTAAGATGTATTGAGCATTTTCTCCTATCCCTTATGATGCCCATGCCCAAAATACTTTTTACTTCTCCTAAATCTTTCATTTTAAATTATAAACTCAGAACTTGCTTGAGTTCCTAATAGCTTCTACATCCTTACTGGCTATTAGCATGTCATCAACATATAAGAGCAAGTATATGTAGTTCCTTGCAAATTCCTTTTTATAGTAAACACAACTATCATTAACACTCCTTTGGTAGCCTTTGGATACAACAAAACTATCAAACTTGAGATAACTTTGCCTTGGGGATTGTTTGAGTCTATACAAGATTTCTTTAACAAAAAAACCATGTCTTTCTGTACTAGTACTTCAAACCCTTCTAGTTGTTTCATGAAAATTTTCTCCTTAAGCATACAAAATGTTATTTTTACATCCAATTATTCAAGTTCTAGATTATACACAGCAAATAGTGACAGAATAATTCTTATGATGGTGTGTTTAACTACAAGTGAGAAAATTTCATTGTAGTCTATACCTTCCTTTTGTGAGAAGCCTTTTGCTACATGTATTGCCTTGTATCTGCGCTTATCAACTCCAGGGACTTCTATTTTCTTCTTAAAAATCCACTTTTAGCCTACAAGCTTATGCCTTTCTAGTCTTTTGACAAGCTCCAAAGTCTGATTCTTGATGAAAGAATCATACTCCTCTTTCACGTCAGCTTTCCATTTTATAAATTCTTTACTAGACACGACTTCTTGGTAGCTGACAGGGTCAGAGCTGCCATCTTCATTTTCCACCATCAAAGCACATGCTATAAATTTTGTAAAACCATACCTTTCAAGAGCCTTTACCTATCTTTTGCCTTTATCTCTAGCCAATATATAGTCTAGTGAGTTTGTATGAGGCCGTGGATCTATTTGGACAACAAGTTCAGCAAGATCATGTTTCTTTAAGGATCTTAGCTCCACCTCCATTTGGATTCCCCGTTTGCATTGTCAAAGTTTAGAACTATAGCCTTTTGTTCATTATTCTGCATCATGCTTTCTTCTTGGAAGGCAATATCTCTACTT
Organism: Senna siamea; assembly: GCA_031216115.1. NCBI lineage: Eukaryota > Viridiplantae > Streptophyta > Magnoliopsida > Fabales > Fabaceae > Senna > Senna siamea. The sequence goes on along the minus strand of CM062355.1, from coordinate 11,933,330 downwards.
ATAATAGATTTTCCACTTCCAGACTCACCAATCTATACCCTGTAGCCTTTCACACAATCTAGATATCCAAGGAAAATCCCCTTATTTGATCTAGGTTCCAACTTCCATTCATTGGTGTGAATATATGCATGACAGCTAAAGATCCTCATGTGTGATAGGCTTAGTGGCTTGCCTGTCCAAAGTTCTTAAGTTTTTTTAAATTGGATTGCTGCAGAAGGTGATCTATTGATGGTGTATGCAATTATATGGACAGTTTCTCCTCAAAAGTTCTTGTTGAGTTTTGTATTTGATAGTATGCACCTCACACTTTCCAAAATGGTTCTGTTCATCCTTTTGGCCAAGCCATTTTGTTGTGGATTTAGCCTTACTGTCTTATGCCTCACAATACCATTGTTTTTACAAAATTCAATGAACTCATTACTCAGATATTCTAGGCCATTGTTTGTTTTGAGAACCTTTACTTATCGCTCAGTTTGTGTCTTAACCATAGCCTTCCATTGCTTACAATGCTAGTCTCCATAAGTTAAGATTTCATTCTTGATTAATATCTAATTCTTTTAATTGTGCCTGACTTAGAGCATTAGATTTTCTATTGCATTTACTCTCCATGCAATACTAATTAGCAGCCTGATTAGTATTACTGCCATTGTTTCAACATTCGTAAAGGTTTTAAAAGCCTGCCTTTGGTGTTTGATTAGATACACCCATACCTTCCTAGACTAATCATCTATGAAAGCGATATAGTACCTAGCTCCACCTAATGTCTGAGTTCTAGTAGGTCCCCAAATGTCAGAATGCACATAGTCCAGAATTCCTTTTATGGGTGTGTACCAGTAGGGAATTTTTCTCTTCTTTGCTTACCATATAAACAGTGTTCACAAAACTCTAACTTATCTTTGATAGTTCTTTCTGTCAAACCTTGTTTACATAGTTCTTCTAATCCCTTTTAACTGATATGAGCTAGCCTAAAGTGCCACAACTTTGTTATATTGTCATTCAAGGCTAGATAGGAATTACCTGGGGTTGTGTGTGATTTTCCTTGCAGTTTATAGAGTTTATTTTCCCTGAATCCCTTCAAGATTTGCTTGGAACTTTTTTTGACAGTGATGGACTTACTTTCTCCACTAAATTTTCATCCTGCTTCACTCAACATGTTGAGGGAAATCAGGTTTATGTTGAGGTCAAGTACATATCTGACTTGTGTGAAGGTTTTCATAGACCTATCTTCAAGTTTGATCTTAACAGTGCCAATTCTAGCTACCTTCCAGGGAGAATCATTGCCCATTAACACTTTGTTTGTAGCTACTGTCTTGTTAGTGTTAAACCAATGCTGATTTGGGGTTATATGGAAGGTATATCCTAAGTCAAGAATCCATTCCTCACTATATCATTGGTTAGTAATAGTGAGGACATCCAAGCTTTCATAGCCATCTGCCACAGTCTCAAGATCAGCTCCATTCTTGCCTTTGCCATTGTTCTTTTTCTTTCTTTTTGGGTAATCCTTCAAAAAGTGGCCTTCTTTGTGGTAGAAATAGCAAGTATTCTTGGTCTTTGACTTCTTTTTGGGATCATCGTACTTGTTTTCTTGCTTGTCAAACTTCCCGTGAGCAAACAAGCCTTCTACATCAATTGCATCTTTGTTCTCAGTTATCTTTTTCATTGTTTCTCTGGCATTGAGTGCAGAATTAACTTCTTCCAAGGTGAGTGACTCTCTTCCAAACATTATAGTGTCAACTAGGTTCTCATATGATGATAAAAGAGAACACAACAACATGATATCTTGGTCTTCTTCATCAATCTGCACATCAATGCTCTTCAAGTCCAAGATAGCTTTCGTTATCAAGGATATATGCTCCCTTAGTGACAAGCCTTTCTCCATCTTGAGTTGATAGATCCTTCTCTTGAGGTATAGCTTGTTTTTCAGGAATTCTATCATGTATAGATTCTCAAGTTTTAGCCATACTCCTGCTGTAGTGGATTCTCCAACAACCTCTTGCAGCACCTCATCTCTCAAGGACAAAGCTATGTGCCTTGCTTATCATTTCTTTCCTTTCTTTATCTGATAAGGTTGAAGGTAGTTTTCTCTCTCCTACAAGTGCATCTTCAAGTCCTTGGTGGATAAGAAGAGCCTTCATATTGATCCTCTCCAGGCTGAAGTCATTGCTTCCATTGAATTTCTCAATATCAAATTTCGTTGAGCTTATTTTTGGGGTTGTCTTTGGTTAAACCTTGCTTTGATACCACTTGTGAGGATTATACAATCAAGACACTTGAGTTATCCTAGGACACAACCAAACAAGATAAGCAATAACAGCAGAAAACTAGAAGAACAAGATCATAGCAAGAAGTATCAAGGTACTTGAAAAACAAGAAAACAAAAGCAAGAAAACATACGTAGGAAACTATAATGGTTTAGACTTATTTCCTACATCCACTCTTCAAAGATGCTTCAGGTCCTTTATTGATGAGACTCCAATAACTTTACAAGAGAATGCTTATACTCAAACTCTCACTCACTGAAAGGTAACTTTACCAAAAATTGCACTATCTTTTGTCTTAGTTAAATCTGTCGTCCCCCTTTTCCTCTCTAGTTAAGTCATTATATGGATATATTATGTACACCACATGGATCCCTTTCTAACTAACACTTAACTAACCATTACATGACACTACTAAAAAAAAAATTTAAGCTACTACAAACACTGCTGCTGTTGTTATGGATTGTTATTGTTGTCATACTACTGTCCTAGCTATTTGCACTATGAAGGACCACCAAGTTTTACACCATCTCTCTAACACGTGTTTTAGGTTTCGTATCTTGAATCAATTAAGATTCAAATTTATTTAAATCTCCTTCCATAGCCTTTCTAACTTAAATTGGCATGTTAAATCTCATACTTAGGCTAATGGCGACTAAAAATGTTCTATGTAATCTTACTTGCCCACCAAGTCTCTCTAATGTGTATTTTCAATTTCATGTACTATATTAATTGCGATTTAAATTGTTTTAAATCACCTCCAATGACTTTTATAACTCAAATTGGCATGTAAAATCTCATTCCTAAACCAATGGTGACAAAAAATGTAACGCCCTTATCTAGTATTACAATTCCTCTAATGTAAATAGATAAGTTCGGTACATTATTCTTATCCTTTTATTATTAGCGTTTGAGCATTTATACCATTAAGTTTTATTAAAGTGGATTAGGTTCTGGTTCTTTTACTCATATCAAATCTCATATGCACAGCGGAAATAAAATACTACATAACATAGCAGAAATTTAAAACTTTTATATTACAACTGATAAATGTCCAATAATGTCTGTTACATCCTTTGTAAACATGTATCGGGATATATGAAGCACCTATCCATAAGGAGTTAGAAGACAACACTCCTGTCACTCAGACTTCTTTACAAATAATGGGGGTGAATAAGTCCTCACAAATCCTTTCCCCAGGAATTTCCCATTCCCCTTTGCATATACACAACTAAAACGATAGTCCTAATTCTAATCCAACTATATCTAGAATTAGGATCCCGAAATAAGGAATTAAAAAATTACTTTCGACAATAAGAACTCCTATCTCCCCCAACACTACTAAGCGTCCGCATCTGATACATATTAGCATACAAATGAGAAACACAAGTTTCCCAATAGCTTAATAATTCATCATTTTAAAATCTACTAATATGTATCAGGGTGCAAGCACCAAAACATTTACATCTACATTCTCAATATTTGAAAACATAGCCTTATCCATAAATACAAATTGGCAAGAATTGCATGATTATTGGAAATGTTAGTGTGATAGAATAGATATTCTCTATTAAGTTAACATCTTTTTATGGGATTATGCAGGTAATCACAAACAAATAAATAGAGATAGTTTATGCATTTTGTTCTTAAAACTTGCCGCTATAAATTGATTGTACACACTTGGGCACCTTGTGGACACTTGGCCACCTTTATAAAATTTCTTGTACACCCTTGGGCACTTGTGGACACTTGGCCACCTTTATAAAATTTCTTGTGCACACTCGGGCACTTGTGGACACTTGGCCACCTTTATAAAATTTCTTGTGCACCCTTAGGCACTTGTGGACACTTGGACACCTTTATAAAATTCATTGTGTATCTTTCTATATTTTACTTTATTCATTATGTTTGCCTTTTCTATCGGAATACAATATTCCTACTTCTCTATTTTACTATCAAGACACAATAACTATGGTTAAAACATAACCCTTGCCCTTATGTGTATGTTAACGTTATCATATTGGAATTGTTTGAATATTGAAAACTTTTTATCCCTTATTAAACTCTTTGTGATATTTATTTATGACAATGTTACCTAAATAAATTTAATTCTCCATTCTTGAAAATAATAATATAAATCTCTTATAAAATTCCAATAAGTCTTGAGAGAATTTCATGATTTTTGCCTAAGGGAAATTCAAGAAAATTGAATATTTTACAATTTAAATTTCCCTTTTTCTATTCTTTAATTAACACCATTAAAATGGTATAATCTCTTTTCCATAATTAACACATATTCCCTCATCTAAGCATTACACAAAGGATGCTAGGTGAACATTTTCTATTATTTCACCAATCTTTTTTTATATAATTTCTAATACATCCATAAAACACCATTAAACATTAACTCTTCAAAAATTAACTTCAATGTGCAAATGGACATATTTTCCCTTTTTATTGGAATATTTGTACATCACTTGATTTTGCATGGTTATAGAAAAAGTTCACACTATCAATTTAACAAAAATATTTCCATCACTTTTATTATTCTAGCCTTGCCTAAAGCCTCACTTTACTTAGAAAATTTCCAATGAATTTCCCTCCCTTTCTTCTTGGCTAAGGCTTGTTTTAACAAAGGAATTTTTTTCATTTTTCAAATATAATTCCCTTTCTCTTTTCCCTTTCATCCATGGTCAATTTTAACACCAATTACAAACTAAAGTTTAACCTCACGTTAGTGTAAAATTTCATCTTCCACTCGGCCAAAAAGGAGTTTCAAGGAGAAAAATGATTTTCAAAATCATACATCCATTTCTATCATATTCAACCACAGTGCATCATGAAAATATCATTAACTAACCATAATCCTTCCATAAAAAACAATATTCATTTCATCACAGTAATCAACACACCAATCTATCATACAATTTTAGCCAACATAACATTCATTTCATTAAGAATGTAGAGAAGACAATCATATTCCATAGAAGTTTGTAAAAGCATGGTGATTACATATACTAAAACATGGAACAAAATTTTAGAAATTGTTAACCTACCTTAAAGATGGAACCAAAGTGGATTGTCTTAGGTTTTCTCTTGATGGCCCCTTGCTCCTTTGCTCCTTTGCTTCCTTCCTTAATCAACTTCACCCTCCTTCCTCACAAATTTTGCATTTTTTTTTAGACTCACGTTGCTCTCTCTCCCTTTCTCTTTCTCTCTTGCCGTGTGGGTGGGATGCATGTATGTTAAAATGAAAATCTCAATTCCTCTTTTCTTTTTGCTTAGGTGGCATGCTTCCTTTTTCCCTCCTTGATTTTTGTTGTTTAATTGTTACAAGTGTACTTGTAAGCATAATTTACATTTCTTTGGTCCACTTGGTCACGCAAGCTCACTCTTCTTGGTCATATTGTATATAAAAAAAATAGAACAAATTGGGAATTACGTGTAGTCTAAGTGCAGCCCTATTTCTATTGCCACTTTTGTATTTTAGCTAACATCCACACTACTCTTTCTTTCCCCCTTACATTTCTATTAGGCTACATGTGTGCTTTAGTACCATTTACATTGCTTGCACATTTGGTGTATCTCACTCGGCTATTTTTAAGGAAAGGATGAAGGAAGACACGCTATTTTCATATTTAAATGTTATATATATTTCTTTCCTTTCCCGAATTGTAGCTTTTCATGTGGTTAAAGCTATGCATAACCCTCTTCCTAATTTCCATTGTTTTCCCTCTTTCTCTCTTCTCTTATTAATTAATTAATCTTTTTCTTTCTCCCTACTACTCCCACACTTAAACTACTCATGAGTAGTGTAGCTTCCTACATGTATGTTTATTTTAGAAAATTTCTGTACCCTTTCTTTCTTTGGCTACTTGATCACATTAATGAGAGGGACGAAGGGAGAGTGCACGTAATCTTCTCCCTCATGCCATCCGTCCTCCATGCAGGGCTATACAGCTCTTAGTCCTCCTTCCTTGTGCACGTTGAGGTAGCACAAGGGAAGGGGAAAAGGGAGCTTGCACAACATGCCAAGGTCCTCCCATTCACGCCTTACTCCTCAAGAAATCTAGACGATGTGGCATCTCTAGTTCCATGAAGTTGTGAGATCATTTCCATAGCTTGTTGCATTTGTTTAATTCTTTCTCTCTCATGAATACTTGGTTATTTAGAAGAAAAGTTAAGGGAAGGATAACTAGCTTTACACATTTCCTTTTTCCTAGTTGTGTGAGTGCATTACATGTTAATTAGATTTTGCACTCCTTGCTTAGCTATTTTCTTCTCTTAATTTTCATGGCTACACATCTTTTCCTTTCTCACTTCACATAAGGATTATATCTTACGCGAGACACACGTGGGGTTCCACCCTTTGAATGTGTTGGAGGCAATACAAGGGAGGGGAAGAAACTTGTATCACACATTTCCTCCTTCCCTCTTTTCCTCTTGGCCATATAGCTATATATATATCTATATATATATATTTTAAAACTCACGTCCTCCATAAACTTCACTTGCATGCGTTTAATTTACAATAGGTCTATACACTTTAGTCCACTCTATGGAATTGCCTACTCGGTTGAATCACAAAAGGGAAAAATGAAAGGGAAGAATTTAAGCACCTTAATTTTATGCCATGATATCTTTTAGCACATTCATTGCAACCATTAAATTACGTAATAATTCACCAGACTTAATGGCGACTTAACTAATTAATTAAGGAAACATAAATTCAAGACAATCAAGAGAACATGGGGTGTTACAAAAATGTTCTATTTGAGCTTACTTTCTCACCAAGTATCTAATGTTTGTGGTTTTGATTTCATGTCCTATATAAATTGAGATTCAAATTGATTTAAATATCCTCTCATGAGTGTCTAACTCAAATCTGCATCTTAAATCTCATTCCTAAGCTAATGGTGACTAAAAACATTCTATTTGAGCTTACTTTGTCACCTAGTCACTCTAATGTTTTTTCGATTGTGATTCAATTTGTTTTAAATCTCCTCTAATGACTTTTATAACTCAAATTGCGATGTTAAAAATCATTACAAGTGCTTATTTGCAACTTAAATTGGCTTGTAAAATCTCATTACTAGTCCAATGGTCAATAAAAACTTTCTATTTGAGCTTGTTTGCTCACCAATTTGGCTTAGTTTCCTGTATCAATGGTTATTCAAATTGTTTTAAGTTACCTTGCATGAGTTTTCTAACTTAAATTGGGATGTTAAAACTCATTCCTAGGCCAACAGGGGCTAAGCACGTTTTATTTGAGCTTACTTGGTCACCAAGTCTCTTTAATATGTGTTTTTAGTTTAATATTCTGCATCAAGTGTGATTCAAATTGTTTTAAATCTCTTTCAATGAATTTTATAACTTAAATTGGCATGTTAAACCTCAATCCTAGGCCAATGGTGATTAAAATGTCCTATTTGAGCCTACTTTCTCACCAAATCTCTTTAATATGTGTTTCTGGTTTCATGTCTCATATAAAATGAGATTCAAATTGATTTAAATCTCCTCCCATGACTTTTATAACTCAAATTGGTATGTTAAATCTCATTCCTAAGGCAATGGTGACTTCAAACGTTCTATTTTAGCTTACTTACTCACCGAGTCTCTCTAATATGTGTTTTCAATTTCATATCTCATATCAATTGAGATTCAAATTGATTTAAATCTCCTCCCATGACCTTTATAAATAAAATTGGCATGTTAAATCTCATTCTGAGGCTAATGATGACTAAAAATGTTCTAGTTGAGCTTACTTACTCATTAAGTCTCTCTAATATATGCTTTTGGTGTTATATATTGTATCAATTGTGATTCAAATTATTTTAAATCTCTTCCCTTGACTTTTCTAACTAAAATTGGCATGTTAAATCTCATTCCTAGGCTAATGACAACTAAAAACGTTCTATTTGAGCTTACTTGCTCACTATGCCTCTCGAGCATGTGTTTTTGGTTTCATATCCTATTTCTATTATGATTTAACTTTTCTTAAAATATGCTTCCATGAATTTTATAACTCAAATTATCATGTTAAATCTCATTCCTAGGCCAATGGTGAAATAAAAAATTCTATTTGAGTTGACTTACTCCCAAAGTTTTTCTGAATATGTGTTTTTTATTTCTTATCCCATATAAATAATGATTAAAATTGTTTTAAATATCTTTTGATGACTTTTGTAAGACAAAATGGCATGTTAAATCTTATTCTTAAGCTAATCTAAAAGTGTTCTATTTGAGCTTACTTTCTCACCAAGTCTCTATAATGTGTGTTTTCGATTTAATAACCTGTATCAATTGAGATTTATATTGTTTTAAATTTCCTCCTATGACTTGTCAAACTAACATTGGCATGTTAATTTCACTCCTAGGCCAATGGTGGCAAAACGTTCTATATGAGACTACTTTTTCACCAACTTTCTCTAATATGTGTTTTCAGTTTCATGTACTATAGAAATGGTGAGTCAAATTGTTTTAAATCTTTTTTGATGACTTTTCTAAGTCAAATTGGCATGTTAAATCTCATTACTAGGCCAATGGTGACTAAGAAAGTTTTATTTGAGCTTACTTGCTCACTAAGTCTCTCTAATGTGTGTTTTCAATTTGATAATCCAATTGATTGAGATTTAAATTGTTTTAAATTTCCTCCCACGACTTGTCAAACTCAAATTAGCATGTTAAATCTCATTCCTGTGCCGATGGTGATGCTTGCTGCCAATGCTATCTAGCAACAACACCTAAGTCAGTGAACCTATCGATGCAGCCTAGTGCAATGGTGAGTATCAAGGTCGTATTCCTCGGGAATGGGAAAGCCCAGAGCTACTACTTGTTCTCTGTTATTTAGCCTACCAATTCAAAGTAATTTCGATTCTAATTAAACTAACAACTAAGCTAAATGCAATAATCACTAGTCAGCGCTAATTAACAAGAAGATGAATTAGTTGCGACAGAACAGCAAACCCATTGGGAACCTAAACTAGTTGGTAAATACGAAAGATAAAGGATGACTGAATCTGATTCTGCTACCTGTGAGTGAATTCTAATGCAAATTCAAATTCTGTATTGGTCTCAATGAATTTCTTAAACCTAAAATCGACCACTGGCTGGTTCTTCCTACTGGTTAATTTTAGATTAGCATTATCGATCTAATTCACTACTATTAAGAGTTGTTACTTCTTAATCCAGCAATTTATTAACCTTAGTTCTAAGCGATAAAAAATTGTCCGTTACAATCAGGTGTCCAATTTCAATTAAAATCTGTCGATTATTAAGAGAAATCTAAAGAGCTTTCAGTGCAACGTCTTGCCAATAAAAACATACACAGTCATTCATAATAGTAACGGAGATCACAGAATCAATGTTCAACCATCCACGGAAAGTAAATTCAAGCTACCAACATAGTTCATGACCCAAAGGGTTTTACAAATTTAGTTACACATAAGCATCATCCAACAATTCAAAAAATCCACAATTTAGAGAGAAAAGCAATGTAAAAATTATATACGTCCCTCTTCTCTTGAGAAATAGATCAAATAGTGCAGAGTAGTCACCGGAAAGTTGCTGAAAAAATGACTAGAAATTGCAATTTTAAAGCTGTCCAATGGGTCACAATCGGGTTGGGTCGCGGGTCACGGATACCCGACCGGAAATAGCTCAAAAGACTACTGGAGCTGCGGCGGAAGGTTGCAGGAGGGGCGCCGTATGACGGAAGGGTGATTTCTGGTGGCCTACGATGCAAACGACGCTAGATGGGTCGCATAACACGGACGGATCGCGGATCACGAGTCTGTCTCGGGTTACGTGATCAGTTGCGTTACGGCGACCGATGGTTCGTCGGAAGGTGTGGCTGGGCTGCCTGAAGCTGCAAGGAGCGTCGGTGGGCGGTGGGTCGGTCAAAAAATGCCGCAAAACGCCGCGATGTGGAGCAATTTTTCCTCTCAGATTGCGCGTCTTTCTCGCCGTTCTGATGTTGTTCTGCTACGGGGGTGAGGTTGCGCCGCTGCAGAGCACCGGTCAGGCAAGCCGTGGGTCCCTCGATTGCGCTGTGGTTTCGTGAAGGGTGTGTGTCATTTTTTACTGTTCCAGCCTCCTCCAATCACTGTTCCAAGCTTCCAAAAATCTCCTCTTGCATGCTGCTTGGTCATCTTTTTATTGGGCTTGTGCTCCAAAGGCCCATTAAGGGATTTGGCTTGGCCCAATTAGAGGAAAATGGCCCAAATGACCTAAAATAGTTGTTTTAACTCCAGAAAAGTCTCGTTTGCTGATGATAGATTGATAAAAAGCCTGAAATGCAATAAGATACACATTTAGGTGATTCCTAGAATAAAAATACACAAAAAATACATATAAAATGGACATAAAATATTAGATAAAATTGTGTAAAATAAGACATATCAGATGGTACAAAATGTTCTATGTGAGATAACTTTCTTGCTAGCTCTCTGTAATATATGTTTTCAGTTTCATGTACTATTTGAATTGTTAGTCAAATTGTTTTAAATCTCCTTCAATGACTTTTTTAACTCAAATTAGCTTGTTAAATCTCATTCCTAGGCGAATGGTGACTAAAAAGGTTCTATTTGAGCTTACTTGCTCACCATGTATCTAATGTTTGTTTTCGATTTCATAACCCATATCAATTGTGATTCAAAATTTGTTAAATATCCCTCAATAACTTGTCTAACCAAAATTGGCATGTTAAATCTCATTCCTTGGCCAATAATGGTGACTTCAAACATTCTATCTGAGCTTACTTGCTCACCATTCAAATTGGCATGTTAAAGCTTATTCCTAGGGTGATGGTGACTAAAAAAGTTTCATTTGAGCTTATTTGCTCACCAAGTCTCTCAAATATGTGTTTTCAATTTTATGTCCTATATCATTTGTGAATCAAACTATTTTAAACCTCCTCTTATAATATCTACCATTTTAAAACTAAAGGAAATTCCCTAAATCCCTAATAGAAGCAATTTAGCACAACTAAATTACTTAATTATGCTAATTTTCTTATAAATATTTAATTGTCTAAATTGCTAGAAATTACTACCAAACAACATAATTAAATTTGAAAAAGGAATGCCCTCAATTGTTACAATAAATCTCAAAGGAACATAATGTTTGAATTAATAAATAAATGTTACAATAGGAAATATTTAAGAATAACTAGGATTTTATAGGAATTTAAATAAATAGATGGGAAGAATTGTTAACAAATTAATAAAATAATAATAAAAAGGAAATCTTACATGTTTGAAAGAAATTTAAAAAGGAAATAAATGAAACAAGATAGGAGAAAAACAAGAAAAATCACAAAGGAAGTGTAGTGTTTAATTTAATAATTAAGTACTAAATTTAAAATAAATTAAAGTAGAATATGATGTTATGTAATATAATACAATGCAATATGATAAAATACTTAAGAATAAAATAAAATGTCATGAATTAGGAAATTTGATAAAATAATAAGACTAGAAATTTGGGAGAATGTAGGAAATTTACAATAATTAAACCTAGCCAATAAAGTAAACTAAATAAACATATATTAACTATTAATAAAATGGGATTTTATCAACATACCTCCTTTTTTTTTCTCTACTCCCACATAGCCTAGGAGGAAAAACATCCAAACTTAACCCTTAAGGAAATCCTTTCTAATTTATATACAATCCTTAACCCACCTACACGAAACACCCATTTATACCACAAGAAGACACCTTACACTTTACTCCTTCACTTAGAAGGAAAATGCTCTAGCCACCTTGCCCACACGAAGAGAGAGGGAGAAAGTAAGTGATGGTGAGATTATAAAGAAGGGTGAGAACGAGAAATAGAGGAAGAGAAGATCTTCCTTCAAGCTCCGTCTTTTCCTCTTCCAAAATGCTGCCCAGAGGGAAAATTGAGTAGAAGAAGGTTATAGGGACTGAGGAAATTTCTTGCTTGAAATTTTGGGGCTGAACCAAAGGGAGAGGAAACTTGTAATAGAGCAGAAGAGCTAAACTGAGAAGAAACTCCATAAAATTTTGCACTTTAGCTAGGATTCAAGGTAGGTTGGATTCCCATACCTCTATGTGTTTCTTGGAATTTCCCTGGTTCTCCATTCTTTTCTCTTGTGTACAAGTGGATAGTAAGAAATCTTAGGAAATTATGCTGAAATGGTGTAAAACTCTGTCTTGAATCTGTTCTATAAACATAGTAATTCTATTATCCAAAAATAAATGAAAATGAGACTCTTTGGTGGGTGTTTTGCTGATTTCATGTGTATTTATTAAGTAGGGTGCATATGGGTTTCATGCATATGTATTTTACTACACTTGTATTGCTTTCATGACTGTGAGAATGCTAATAAAATTGTTTTAGTATGCTATATAGTGCAGGAAATTCCAAGAAAAAAAAGGAAAATTAGAGTGTAGCTAGAGTAGGTTTTGTAAGAAAAATAAAAAGAGAAATACCCAATTTTTATGATGATTTTTTTGCTGATGTAAAATTGGTATTTCTAGTATGAAAGTAGATGTATAAATATAGAGAATATAACCATGTAAACTTGGAGAAAATTGGGGATCAAAATAGGGAAAAAGTAGTGAAGCAAGGGATAAGTATGGTGAAGTTTCTAGGATATGTGGTGTATTTTTATACTGGTGTGTAAGGGGTATAAATGCTACAAAAACTACTAAATTTTGGGCATAAAGCTACTATTCTATGCAGTACAAAATTCTGCATAGAATGAAGCATCATTCACAAGCTAGAGAACCATAGGTAAGTGGGATAAAAGGCATTAAGCTAAAAAAGGGTAATTCATGGATTGAGATTAAAAGGGGGAATGTTGTCCTGTTATAAAAGTGAGGTACAGACCAAAGAAAAACCAAAATATAATCATGAATGGAGAGTGGTAACATAAAACAAAAAGAGTATAAGAGAATAGGAGAAAGAATAGAAAATTGGCAACTTGGATTGCCATAAAAATTACCACGTTTGAGGGAAAATCCTTGGGTAATTTAGATTTAATGAAGGACAAGGAAATAAGTAAAAAGGGACAGTAAATTCTTCTTAAGAATTAAGAGGAATTGAGGGAAAGAAAATGTTTAGAACTAATCATAGAGGTCAACCTCTTAATAGTCAAAACTAAGGAACTTTTAAAGAAAACTATAACTCTAAATTGAGAAGAATTTCACCCTTACCATGGGACTAAAACTAAGAGTGGTATTTGGAAAATTAAAAGGAAAATTCCATAGAAAACCTTTTGTAAAAAGGGTAAGGAAATTAAAAAAAAATGTTGAACACAACAATATTAAAGAAGATGGAAGAGACGAATAAAACTTGGGAAAAGTACATCTAGTGACATGGATAAATTGTGAAGGCAAGAATTATTATGTAAGGAGTAAAGGGTGGTGGATAGGAGGAGATTACTTTAAAATATTAAAGAAAATAAGGAAATGAGAATTTTCCTATAGTTTGAACTATTAGTAAGAAATAAGGGGAAATAGGAATTTTATGGATAAATTTCGTATAAGTAAACTTAGAAAAAGGGATAGGAAGTAAATTTAGAAAACAAGAGGAAAACCCATAAAAAATCCTAATCATCTAGAAAATTAGGAAAGGAAGGAAAATCAAAATAGAAAAATATACCTAAAAGTATTAACAAAGTGCCAAGTTAAATATATAAGGGAGTAGGAAAGACTTGGAAAACTTTAGAGAGGAGAGATCCCTTTGAAGCCTTAAGGAATTAATGAAGGAAGTAATATGGAAGGAGGATAAATTAAGAAGAGGAAGAAAGAATTATAATTATTCAAAATTCTTGGAAAACGAGTAATTATAGTGAAATTTGTAACATCCACCTCTAATACTTTGGGATTTATTATGAAATTATTGTTATCATTGATTAAACATTAAGATGTTATTATTTATGTAATGATAAGAATGGTTCATTAAAGGGATAGGATGGACATTTTCATTAAGATAGAACCACTTTTATCCTAAAAGGGTAAAATTGAAAATTTTGGTAAAGAAGGGCAAAATAGTAATTTTTTATAAGGGAGAAAATAAATTTTATCTAATTATTCCATGGAATTACATTTAAGGACCTTTACCATTTTCATTAAAGAGAGAAGAAGAAATAAGTGTGGAAGTGATTACGTCCACTTTAATTGCCAAATGGTAATTTTCTCAAAAAAAGGGCAAAGTTGTAATTTTTTCTCAAGGGTATATTAGAAATTTTTCATAAGATAGGAAAATTAAATTTTCATCTAAGTATTTTAGGGAAATAATATTAGAAGGCCTTTACCCTTTTATTTTAGAAAGGACGAAGAATAAGGCTAAAAATAATTATATTGACATAAAAGGTAAAATGATAATTTTACCAAAGAAGGGTAAATTAGTAATTTCATTAAAGAAGTTTTATGAACTTTTTTTAAGGAGTTTTTACCCACTAAACTCGAAAAGGATGAAAAATGATGTTAAATTGGCCATTTGGACATAAAGGGTAAAATGGTAATTTTCTTTAGGGACATATTGGTAATTTCTTAAAAAGTTGAGGGGAAAAACTATAATTTTGAAAGGCATAAGGGCAGAATGGTCCTAACCTATAGAAATTTGATAAAATTACAATTCTAGAGAGAGAGAGTGCCATTGTTGAAAAAGAGAAATTATAAGGGTAAAATAGTCATTTAAGCACTAAAGGCATTTTGGTAATTTTTCAAAATCCTAATTTAAGTCATCTTCTTCCTTAAGAAGGGGGAGAAGTCGTGCAAAGGGAGGCTTGGCTGAAATACTCACAAGGGAAGGAGAAGAAGTGCAAAAACAAGGCAAAACATTTAGGAAATTCAACATTTCTTGCATTTTCAAGGTAGCTTAATAATCCTATAACCTTAGTTTCATGTTTTAATGCAAGATTAAAGTGTTCTTATGTTCATGAAATCTAGGGTTTTCTCTCTCTACATTCTTATGGTAGATTTCTTTGAATGGGTTTTTCTTATGTTGAAATCTTGTTGTGTTTATGAATAAGAACATGTTGAAATACTTGAAAACATAATAGATTGAAATCTTCCATGATTGGCACCTAATTCTTAAATAACCCTAATTCTTGAAATGGTTGAAATGGTGTGGGAAAGAGTGAGAAAATGGTGATTTTGCATGAGGTCTACTTGAATATGAAAGCCTTGAAAGCAAAATGATGAAAAAATTCCATTTTCCCTTACTTTCTCACTTGGCCGAATGTTTCCATGTATATTGGTGAAAATGTTAGCTTGAAAAAGTGCCTAAAAATGGTGGAAGAAATTGTTATGAGTTAGTAAGAGAGAGAAAATTATGTTAAGTTAATGTTTTGGTACTTTTACCATTTTCTAGTTTCACCATTTAACCTTGAAAGTGTGCTTGTAAATGTGAAGATGTAAGATTAGGTGCATTTTCATGTTTTTTATGGAAAATGAGTTAGGAAAGTGTGGAAAGGAAAGGCTAAATGTACACATGCCTATTTTGAGGTGTAAGAAAGTGTCATGTTTAATTAGTGAATATGTTACCATAATGCCTAAATGGTAAAAAGAATGGAAGAAATGAAACAAATGGCTTGAAAATATCAATTCTTCACCTTTTTCTTGCCTTGGCCGAATGCTATGTATTATTTTCCTTTGGATGACTAAATTTATATGTTAATGGAAAGTAGCCTAATATGTATTTTAAAGTGGCCTATGTTAAGTGAAATGGGGAAAAATGATGTGATGATTAAATGTGAATGATAAATTGCATGCATTATGCCATTAATATGAATATGTTCAAAGTTATGTGAATGTGATTGAATGGCTTGAAATGCTACTTACAGTTGTGAAAGGAAAGCCATGGAAAGTCACCAAGATAGGGTGGAGAATGGCACTATTAGATCCCCCTTGAGGTGAATATGTAAAGGCTATGAATGTTATCCTAGGGGTGAGAGAATGACACTTTATATCTTCCCCTAAAGATAAATAAAAGGGCAATGAATGTTACCTAAATGAATGGACAATGACATTATTTAAGTCCTCCCAAAGGTCACTAAGAAAGGGTGGAGAATGGCACTATTAGATCCCCCTTGAGGTGTACATGATGGCATCATATAATACCCTAGTGGTGGGACTCAATGGCACTATAAAGAGTCACCCTAGTGTTAATGACTTGATGGCATTATATAATACTCTAGTGGTGGGACTCAATGGCACTATAAAAAGTCACCCTAGTGGAAATGACTTGACGGCATTATATAATACCCTAGTGGTGGGACTCAATGGCATTATAAAGAGTCACCTAGTGGTAATGACTTGATGGAACTATATGATACCCTAGTGGTGGATTTGACGACACTAATAAAAAGACACCCTAGTGGTCAAGAAAGAATGGTACTAAAAGATGGCTACAGGAAAATTATGATGTTGTGATAATCGATGATGCATGAATGTTTATAAATGTGATTTGTTGATTGATTTAGAATGTTAATGTTTTACCATATATTATGTTCATGACATGATATGTTGATTATCTCATATTCATAGATGCATACACACATGTTTCACATATAGTAGTCCCACAGAATTGAATGAAAAAGGTTTTGAAATGAATAGAATGTAAAAATGTTTTTTGTATTCATATAATGGTACATATAAGCTATTTGAAAGTAAATGGTTTGTTTAGCTACTGGGAAATTATTTCTCATTATTGTAATGGTATGTATCAGATGCACAGATCCAGTGTGATGATGCATAAAACTAGCTTATTTAAAGAGTAAATAGAAATTATGTAATGTAACACTTTTAGTCCTAATTTTTGCCATATGTACTTTGAGATAGAACTAGGACTACAATTCTTTTGGAAAGAGGGGTTTGAGTGATAGGATTGTTGTCTCCTTACCCCTATATTTGAATACTTAATATCTTCTGGGGTGTGTATCAGAAGATTTAAATGATATATATATAGTTATGGAATGTTTTACAAATTCTGTTGTGATGTATGAAATTTTATTTCTACGGTGCTGAAGTATGTTAACCTGAGCAAAAGAACCCAAACCTAATGAAATAATTACTTATTGATGGATTTAATGCTCAGGCTCATTTTTACAGAATAAGGTAAAGAATAATGTAACCATTTATCTTATTACATATTATAAAGCTGTAATATAGAGATAAGGGGTGTTACAAAATTAAGTCAATAAATTCATGCTAGTAAAGTGTAACCAAGGTGAATGATATGGTATAGTGTTTACTTGAAATCTCTTGAAGTACATATGTGTATTACCTATGAGCTTAGTTATAGAAATCACACAATTTTTTATTCTTATCATGTGGTTTGAGACGATCCAGAGACAAAATGATACATTTCAAAGATGTAATCATTTCTTCACTAGAATCGGTTTGAGTGTCGCAAGAAATCATGAATCCATGTTTCTGACGATTTTGGTGCACTACAAAACTTTAAGTCATATGGGTCATGAAACTAGGTCATGGCTAACCCATTTACCTAAGTCACTAGGAAGAAGATGACACTATGCTTTATTTTTAAATATATATATATATATACAAGCTTTGAAAATGCATGGGCAGCAAAAGTTAAACTCAAAATACTATATTAAAAGATAAAGAGTTTTAGACTTTTAATTATATTAAAACCATTCAAAAATTGAAATGCACACTGGCTGGACAGAAACTACAATTTTAATAAGAGTTTTGGTTATATTAAAACCCTTGTTTAAACCATAAAATACACCTATTAGCCAACACAGAGAGAATAATGCTGCCTTCTCTAATTCTTTTTCTTTCAAATTAAGAAATATTTCTCTTCTTCCCTTACTCTCTAATTGTGATAGTGATGTCATTACTCTTGTTAAATAGAGCTAAAAGATAATTGATTTTGATTTAATTAAAATTTTTTTATTTATTAACTTATTATGCGTTGTTAATTATGAATTTATAACTTATGTGAGACTTATGGTACAATTTTATAACAATTTCTAGTTTAAATTTCTTATGTTGAGATTTTTTTTATAATATAAACATATAAATCATTAATATGAAATATCACAAGCTAATTTTCATTGTGTTCGTGAATCGTATGATTCAATACGATTTACAATTCAAAAATTAGCTTATCAATTCATGATTTGATAATCGTACTTGTGAGTGCTATGGTTATTGAATTGTGATTAAACAGTAATTGTTTTATGAAAGTTAATTCATAAATTATTTGCTTGAATATATGTTTCATTTTGAAGTATTTAAGAGTTGATAGTTATGGGTAGTATGGGATGCTCATGGTTTATCCTATGTGGGTAATTAATTCTGGTTAACTTTGGAGTTAGTTAATGCATATCGGGTGAAAGGGGTTAAGTGGGCTATCCCAAAGGCCTAAGGGATGACTTATATTCTCATTTCTCCTATGACTATGAATAGAATGAAAGATAATATACATTTGAGGTACGTGGAAAGAAAAAGAGAAGAGTTGGGACATGGCGATCTCGATGGCATTAGACGTATGTACACACCAGGGGATGTCCTAAAGTTAGTGGCCAAGGTCAAAGGACCTAGATATTGCTTAAAGGTATAAGATGACAAGCTATATATGTTCATATATATGAAGGATCATGGTAGGTATTACAATTCCAACATTTACTATGAATTGTAATTTGCATCTATATTATATTCTGTGTTAAGAAAGACTACTTGGGTTCTAAATTACACAGTTGCGATGGTTATTTGTATAAGTTGTTAACCTACTAAAAATGTATAATTCTCACCCCTACTAAATGATTATACAGATGCCACACCACCATATGGTTCTTGAAGTAGAGGTAGTTATGGTGACTACACTATTGCTTGGAATGTTTATTGTGGTACGAGATATCATAGCGGTGCTCCTGATGGAAGTACTAATGTAATAGATTTTGTAATATCCACTTTTCATATCCTAAGGTATGTTATTAATTTTTAAATTTGGTAATTTCATACCTAAATGTCTATGTTTAATTTACCCTATGTTTTCTTAAAGTGGAGAGGGACTAAATTGAAAGAAAAGTGGAAGGACTAAAGTGAAAAGAGAAAAGTTCCTATAGCGTAGTCATGACCTTGGAAAAATATTTGAGGCGTAATCATGACGTTTGAAAATATCTAAAAAGTAATGATTACTTTGAAAAATATTTGGGAAAAAAAAATATCTGAAAGCCATAATTACTCTAGTAAAATATTCTAAGGGCAAAATGGTGATTTTTATCCAAGGGCAAAATGGTAATTTCACCCAAGGACAAAATAGTAATTTTGTACCTTAAGGGTAAAATAGTAATTTCACTTAGAATCATCATGAAAATTTTCATGAAGGTTATCTCCCTACGCTTATCGAAATAATGAGGATGAATAAAGGGTAAAATGGTTATTTTGGCATAAAGGGCAAAATGGCCATTTTTCCTAAGGCTAATAAGACGTCTTCTTCCATTGAAAGGGAAAGAGAGCAATGAAAAGGGGAAAGAGAAATGTGAAGGAGAAGAAGAAGAAAGTAAAAACTCAAGGAAAAAGCAAGAAAAAACTTGATTTCTTCACTTTTTAAGGTAGCTAAACAATCCTAAACCTTTTAATTCATGTTTTATGGACTCTTTTGATATGTTGGAAAATTTTCATGGCTTTTTCTCACTCTACATTCTTTTAAGCTTAAATTTCTATTAGGTTTTGCTTATATGGTTGTATGGGTGTGTTTGTGAATGCTAGAATTGTTGTTTGAATGAGATTTTACAAATTTATGGTTTGGTTCACCATATTTCATGACAAACCCTTGATATTGGATTTCTTGTTTAAGGTTATGGTTGACATGGATATGGAAGGAAAATGATGTTGTTATGCTTACATGTTGATTTAAATGGGAAAAAGGGAAGAAATGGTTTAAAACTCTCTTGTTTCCCATCTCTTTGTAATTTGGCTGAGAGCTTTATGAAGCATCATGGATGAATTTTTGCATGATTTTAGTTTATATGTGTGTAAATTGTCTAGGCCATAGGCAAAAGGGAGAGTGAAATTGATGGTATGATGAAACTCCCTTATTTCTCCTTTTCTAGCATTTTGGTCGAGAGTACCATGGAAGGATTTTGCATGATTTTAGTCCATGTGTTTGTTTATTATTTCGGCCATGAGCAAGAATGAGTGAGGAAATGATGTTTATGATGAAACTCTCTTGTTTTCCTATTTCTTGCATGTTGGCCGAGAGCATCATGGTGGAAATTTGCAAAAATAAAGTCCATGTGTGTGTGCAATACTTTGACCATAAATGGAAGAGAGAATGAAATTGAAATTTATGATAGATTGATTGATGGATTCTAGCCTTGAAAGAGTATTCCATTAAAAAGGAAATGATGTATTTATATATACATATACATGTATTGTGAGAAAAGGATGTTCATATGTATATATAGATATATTGTGAAAATATGAGAATGAAAGAAAGGTAGGATACACACACACACACATGTGTCATGAAAGATTCTTCATGAAAATGAATGATACAAAATGTATATATATATCTATGTATTTAAGAAGTATTATGAAAAAAATGAATGAAAGGAAAGGAATGAGAAAAGAAAGGAAAACATAAAAAGGAAAGATAGAGAACTAAGAAGAAGTGTTTCCAATATATGTTCTAGGATAGATATGCTTGTAATTGAGTGACCAATTGTCTATATGGGACAACCATTGGGTATTCCATGGTTGTGTCATAAATTTGGATGGTTAAACATCCACTCGGGTATAAGAAGTTTTGAAAACACCGTGATTATTGCAAATTCTAAGTTAGTGTAACTTAAATGGCCAATAAGAAGGGGACATTTACTTAAAATTTAGCATAATCATGGGTACAAGCCAAATCATCCAAGTCTATATATAGGAAATAACATACTGGGAATGTGATCCACCGGTAGGGGTTGTGATTCCATAGCATCATGATCCACCTTGAAAGCGGAGAGGAAACAATTTGTGTGGTGACAGTGATCCCATGAGCTTAATTTTTGAATGGTTAATCCAGCCTTATTTAGGATGAAAGGGAGAAATCCCACTGGACGAGGGATGATCTGTCTAGATGGCAAGGACTATTGAGGGGGATTTGGATCCATTGAGGGATGCCTCAGATAGTACTAGTTGTAGAATTTTCACATAGAATGGAAAGAAATTTTCTTACTCATGTAAGTAGTAGTACATGGAGTAGTTCACTGGGTGACTCTGCCAATACTCTTAAGTTTTTCTTATAGTGATTGTGGCAATTAGCCAATGAATGATGAATGTCTTCCTTATTCGTGAATGAACTGTGGTACGAATGATTATGAATGGAATGTGATTTAGTTCATTTATGCATGAATTGTGATTATGTTCATGATACTTAATTGATGATGATGTACTATATAAATGCTATATGTGGTGAATTGATATCCTGCATATTCATGAATACATGCCATACATACATATATATGATTTATATGTTGCATCCCAATAGAATAAGTTGTATTATAACGTAAAGAATATAGAAATATTTTATGTATCACTATGGTGATACATACCAAAGTTTTAAATTGGATTGTTTGGCTACTAGGAATTATTTCTCATAATGTTATTGGTATGTATAAGATGTCCAGATACATGATTTAGATTGAAGTTGATGTGGCCTAGGTTGATATACCATTTTTAGGGTCATTTACATTAATACAGGGTATCTGGATAGTGACGATGATGAAAGTACCTCCTCTCTAATAAGGACAGAAAGTATGTCTTTCTTTTAGGAAATGATGTAAACAGATAGATAATAGCCCTTTTATCCTAATTCTCAAATGTTTTTGGAATAAAGTTAGGATAGATTATTTTTAAATGTATATAACAAAGAGGGGCATATATACCTTAGGATATGTGAAAGTAACTATCCACTAGTAGGTAAATTTTAAAATGGGTTTGAATGGCAAGGTTATTGCCTCCTTACCCAGTATATTAAGCATACTTCACATATCCAGAAATATATGTCTAGTCTGACATTGTAAATATTAATGCATAAATATATTAATGATGTTTATTTTCCATGATGTTATTATTATTATGCTTTTGCTATTTAGTCTTTTGCTGTGCAATGTATATATATATATATAAAAGAAGTACCTGAGTAAAGAATACCAAACGTAATCAAATATTAAATGGTAATTAAAGTCAAACTCAGGTAACAATTAAGGATAAAAGTAAAGGTAGCACACCACTCTTGTAATTAAATGGTTTATATACGAGTTAATAAAAGAGAAAGGCTATAAGATTGGAGTGTTGTATTAGTTGGTATCAGAGCACGGTGGCCTAGGTTAAGAAAAGGGTAGATTCCTCAAGAAAGGGACTAATTTAGGTTAGTTGGCCAAACCTAGGCAGTTGACTGACTTGAGGAATGGAGTATTAGGTTTGGGAAGATGGTAGCTCCTATGGATGTCATATGTTCTCTATTAAATACCACGTTATTGAGACTAATCACTTCAATAATGTTTGTTTTGTAGAGTAAGATATGGCATCTACTAGTGTAACATTTGCTTCAATTATGATTAAAGAGATGGTTGATAATTGGTAATTTGATGTTTAACACTTGTGTATGTTACATTAGTGCATATAGTTGCATTATTCTAGGGACTAAATTGAAAGGAAATACATGAAGGTTTAGCAAGAGGTGGCTAGGGACTGAATTGAAAAGGGGAAAAATAAGTGAGTCTAAGAGTGCAAAATAGCTTAGGGACTAAATAACAATTTCTCTAAACTTCCTTAAGACCTAGCTGAAGCCCTAAACCCTCCCACACTTCCAAACTTCAAAATTTTTGGATAGAGAAGTAGAAGGGCGAGTAGAGAGAGAAAGGGGTGAGTTAAGGCAAAGGAGGGAGATTTCTAAAGGAAAAAGAGTAGATTCAAGGCTAGAAATTAGTCCTATAGTAAGGGGATAGTTTTCATAACACATCCTACACACACATTTGCAAGGAATCAAGGTAGCAATTCATCCTAAACCCCTTTCTTTTTTTGAAAAGTTTACTGTTGTCGGAAAAGTATGAATTTCTAAATGTTTGAACTGAGTTTAGGGTTAAACCTATATTCTGTATGCTTTTCTATTTCTATAGGATACTGTGTTGCTGAATGTATGCTCATATATGTGCTTGTAATGGATTGGAAGGGATGTGTTATGTTTATCTAGAGATATAGACTATTTTTCCTTGAATGTACCATGTTTGAGCTAATGGATGAGAAATGTTTAATGAGAAGTAAAGTTTGTTGTATGGAAATTAAGCTTATGTGTTTAGAATTGAAAATGGAATGCATTTTGGATTGGGAACTATGAAAATAATGTTTTTTGAACTACATCAAAATATAATAGCCGACTGCCAAGTATGAGGCAGTCGACTATTGTGTTCTTAGAAAACCCAAAAATGTAGACAGAGGCTTCATAGCCGACTGTCAAATCTCTAGCAGTCGACTTTCGGGTCTGGGTTTGCACTAAGCAGTCAACTGGTCATCCTCATAGTCGACTATCATGCTCTTATTTTTGCCCAAGATACATTCCAACAAGTGACCAGCCGGTTGCCTTGTCTGGCACTCAAGGAATACAGAGAGCCACCAGCCGACTGCTAGCCTTTCAACAGTCTACTAGTAGCCCTATAGCTTGCGAAATAAGATTTTTAATGGCAATTGAGCTTAGTAATTCTTTATACTAACTTAATTAAGGAAACTAAGAGTTTTGGGTGATGAGACCCTTGGGATAGTGAAATAAAGAGAGAGAAAAAAACACAAAAATGGAAAGAGGAAAGTATTCTTAGTGTATGCTTAGGGTAGATAAGCTTATGATCGAGTGATTGATTGTCGGTATGGGATAGTCATTGCGCATTCCACGGTTGTGCCATAAATTGGAATGGTTTAACACCCACTTGAACTTAGATAATTTCAAAAACACTGTGATGCTCGCGAACTTTAAGTTAATGTCATCTCCCAAAGACTATAAGAGAAACACATACTTAGAGTTAAGCATAACCATAGGCATGGGCTGATTCACCTTAGATTATATGTAGAGAATAATGTACCGAGAGTGTGATCCACCTCGAAGGAATGGTGGTAATTCCATAGTACTATGACCCGCCCAAAAGTAGAGAGGAAATGATTCGAGTAGAGTTGACGATGATCCCATGAGTTTATACTAGACCCATTTGGGACAAAAGGGAAGGATCCCGTTGTTCAGGGATGATAAGCCAAAAAAGGGCGGGACCATTAAGGTATTTAGATCCACTAGGGGACGCCTCATAATGTACAAAAGTTAAGGCATGGCTAAATAGACATGCGCTCATTCATATAGATAATGGTGGATGGAGTTGTTGCTAGGAAACTCTCCCGATTACTCTTAAGGTGTTTTATGTAATGCTCACATGTTATGGAAAAGAAATGATGGCATGTTTACTATCCCACATATGTTTTATATGAAAGTGATGATGAGATTGATGATGAATGAACTTCCTGCGAGCATAGTGGTATAGGTCAATGGATTCATAATAGGTTGCATTGCTACTGAGATTCATTTCTCATTTTAGTGTTGTCATGTATCAAATGCATAGGTCCCCTTAGGCTAGAGAAGAAGGTAAAGTATAAAGAAGTGTCCAATTTAGGAATACAGACTGTTTAGTTTGAATAGCATAAGTACATAGTGGGATTAAGCTAGCCTTCATGGTATTTTGAGAAAGGCTAGTGTAGGATTATTTTGTATAGCCTATTATAACTTATTTGTATAGGGATTAGACTGGATTGATGATTAGACTAATTGATGGGGTTATAAGTGGCAATATTGTTGCCTCTATGCCCAATAGTTAATTAATTATATTTAATTAAGAATGCATATTTATGTATAGTTAACTCAGGTGTATTCTATATATAGTTATTTTGCTGCAATGTTGAGAGGATTGGAGAGTAGAGACCAACCCAAATGGTACTTAATTAATCAACTTGGTAAAAATTTTAAAATTTACTTGGGTAGAAGTAATGGTAACACACCATTATTATGATAATTATTATTAAAGAGATGTTTGATAATTGTTAATTTGATGTTTAATGCTTGTGTATGTTGCATTAGTGCATATAGTTGCATTAGTATAGTGACTAACTTGAAAGAATTGCAATTCCTTAGTTGAGAGTGAGGTCAAGGACCTAAGTGAAAAAGGAAATTGTGCTGAGACAAAATGTGTAAAGTAAAACAAGGACCAAAGAGCAATTTTCCAAACTTCCCCTTAAACCCTAGCTGTAGCCAAAACTCCCACACACTTTCAAACCTTCAAATTTTAGAGAGAGAAGCAGAAGGGGTGAGTAGAGAGAGAAAAGGGTGAGGTAGGGCAAATAAGGGAGATTTTGCTGAAGGAAAGGGCTGATTGAAGGTAGAAATTAGTTCTATAGCAAAGGGAGATCATTCCTAACACATCAAACACACACACTTCGCATGAATCAAGGTAGCAATCCATCCTAAACCCCTATCTTTTCTGAAATGTTATTGTTGCTGGAAAATATGGATTTTTACATGTTTGAACTGAGATTGGGGTTAAACCTACATTTTGTATGTTTTTCTATTTCTATGGCATGTTGTTTTGCTGAATGTATGCTCATATATATGCTTGCAATTGATTGGAAAGGTTGGGTTATGTTCATCTAGAGGTATATACTAGATTTCCTTGAATGTACCATGTTTGAGCTAATGAATGAGAAATGTTTAATGAAAGGTAAAGTTTGTTGTATAAAAATTAAGCTCATGCATTTAGAATTGAAAATAGAATGCATTCTAGACTGAGTTTTATCAACATCATGTTTTCTAAACTGTAGCAGAGCATAGCAGCCGACTGTCGTGTTCTTGGAAAACCCAAAAGTGTAGACAGAGGCTTAGCAACCGACTGCCAGATACCTAGCAGTCGACTGTCGAGCCTGGGTTTGCACCAAGCAATCGATTGGCCATCCTCGCAGTCGACTGTCTTATTCTTGGAAACCCAGAAGTGCAGACAGAGGCTTAGCAGTCGACTGCCAGGTTCCTAGCAGTCGATTAGCTGCCTTAACAATCGACTTTCGTGCTCATATTTTTACCCATAATGCATTTCAGAAAGCCACTAGTTGGCTGCTAACTAGCTTACTGATTGGCACCAGAGGATTACAGAGAGCCACCGGCCGACTGCTAGCCTTCTAGCAGTCGATTGGTAGCCCTTTAACTTACGAAATAAGGTTTTTAATGGCAATTGAGCTTAGTAATTCTTTATACTAACTTAATTAAGGGCTCACAACATAGGTAGGCAAGGAAACTAGGAGTTTTGGGTGATGATACCCTTGGGATAGTGAAAGAAAAAGAGAGCAGAAAACACAAAGAGGGAGAGAGGAAAGTATTCTCAGTGTATACCTTACAGTAGATAGGCTCATGATCGAGTGATCGATTGTCAGTATGGGATAGCTGTTAGGTATTCCACGGTTATGCCATAAATTGGGATGGTTAAACATTCACTTGAACTTAGATGATTTTGAAAACACCATGATGGATGTGAACTTTAAGTTAATGTCGTCTCCTAAAGGCATATGAGAAACACGTACTTAGAGTTAAGCATAACCATGACCATGGGCCGATTCACCTTAGAGTATACGTAGAGAATAGCATACCGGGAGTGTGATCCACCTTGAAGGAATAGTGGTGATTCCATAGTATTATGATCCACCCAAAAGCGAAGAGGAAATGATCCAAGTAGAGTTGACGGTTATCCCATGAGAGAATACCAGTCCTGTTTGGGACAAAAGGGAGGAATCTCACTGGTCAGGGATAATCTTCCAGAAAGGGGCAAGGACCATTAAGGTACTTGGATCCACTGGGGGATGCCTCAGAATGTACAAAAAGTTAAGGCATGGCTAAATGGACATGAGCTCATTCATATAGACAGTGGTGCTTGGAGTTGTTGCTAGGCGACTCTCCCGATTACTCTCAAGGTGTTTTATGTACTGCTCACATGTTATTGAAATGAAATGATGTTATGTTTACTACCCCACATATGTTTTATAAGAAATTTTTTATAATGAGAATGAGGATGAATACACTTCCCATGTTTTAAAGTTGACATGTTTTAAATGCACATGCATACATATGAGCATATAACATGATTAAATGTTACACTCATTGTATCCCCATAGTATGTTATATGTTTTATGAAAGAATGTAGAGTTTTTTCGTGTGAGCACTGTGGTATAGGTTAACGGATTTTGTAACTGGTTGTATTGCTATTGAGATTCATTTCTCACTATAGTGTTGACATGTACCAAATGTGTAGGCCCCCTTGAGCTGGAGAAAGAAGGTAAGGTATAAAGAAGTGTTCAATCTGGGCACACAACTGTTTATTTTGGATAGTATAAGTACATGTTAGGATTAAGCTAGCCTTCATGATATTTTGGGAAAGGTTAGTGTAGGAGTATTTTTTTGTCTATTCTAACTTATATGTACATGAAGCCTCCATGCTTAATAGTTAATTGATTATATTTAATTAAGAATGCATGTCTATGTATAGTTACTCTAGGTGTATGCTATCTGTACTTATTCTGCTGCGATATTGAGAGAACTCGAGAGTAGAGACCAACCCAAATACACTCAATTAATCAACTTGGTAAAAAGTTTTAAAATGGGCTCGGGTAAAAGTAATAGTAACACCAACACTTTGATAATTATTTTCATATTATAGTTTTTAAAATAAGAAAAAGGAACCATAGGATAGAGGGTGTTACATTCAGCAAGTTGCTACTACAGTAGAAGCACTGCAGTAGGTCTATGAGGATGGAAATGTAAATGGTAACCTTGGAGGTGAACAGGTTAGAAATCGGGCTAATGGTGGATGGTCTAAATTCTAGAAGGCTAAGCCTCCTTCTTTTAAGGGAGGATTTGATCCGAAGGTGGCTGAGGAGTCGTTAAGTGAGTTAGAGAAGCTATTTGCAATACTTGGAAGTACAAATGAACAAAAAGTTTCCTTTTCCACTTACATGCTGATGAGAGAGACTGAACATTGGTGGAAGGGAACGAAATAGTTGATGGAAGCTCTAGGTGTCTAGATTACCTAGAAATCGTTCAAGTAGGTATTCTTGGAAAAGTATTTCCCCCAGAGTGTAAGGTATGCAAAGGAAGTAGAGTTCATGTAAATAAAGCAAGGAAATTTGTCCTTTGATGAGCACCTGGCTAGATTTGAGGAATTTTCCAAGTTTTCCTCATACTTGAAGTGGACACCAAACGAGGCCTAGAAAGCAATGCATTTAGAAGCTAGTATGAACCCAAAATTGTAGAATGATGTTACTCCCTAGGAAATTAGGGATTATGCTATGTTGGTTAATAAATGCTGCATCACTTCAAAACCATGCCAGCAATGGAGAAAGAGAAACAGGAATCTAATTTTCTCAAGAGAAAGATGCAATTGGGATTTATTAGGGGTAGAGGTTTAACGATCCCTTATCAAATACATGTATCAAAGTAAACTGGAAGTGTAAAATTCCCTCAAAAAAGTTTTTCCTCTCCCATTTAAGGAACTAAGTGGGTTGTTACTAGTTGAGTGTAACTCGAATATACTTTCTATTAGTCCAATCAAATTCCACTTAACTACCTCTACGAGTAGCACATCTAATACCATAATCCATACAATTATGTACTCTAGAATACAAAATTCTAAAACATTCATTTAGAAACCTAATTTTCCATTTGCTAATCACATTTTAACATAATTGTCTCCATTACAAAATTCCACATCCTAGAACATTCATCAAAATCACTATACAATTCTTAGCCTACATGTCGATTCAAATTTCCTGTCTAAGGATCCAAGATCTAACTCTTATAGGTTGTATTATAGCTCCAAATCATATCTCAAGCCTAGCTAATTGCTAGGCATAACCTGTCCCTGATCATCTGAACAAACAACTTCATGAGATACAAATATCCCAGTAGAGTAATTTACAACTTTACAATTTTTTATAAAATCAATTGAACATTCAGTTATACCCTTTATGGTATAGAAAACCTCTCCCCTGTATCATATCAACATATATATGAATTGCCATTTTTACATTCTATCATCGACAAATACATGGGAATTTGCTATCTTTCACAAAACAAAAGTTCATAAAACTTATATCAAAGTCATAAGAGTATAGGACCATTATTTTGGTCAAAATATCATATTCGTAGTGCCTGTTATTTCATTTCAAACCTCATTTTCATAACAAGTTTTATGTTAATGCAAAATCACATAATCCTACACATTTCCAAAAATTAATATGCACGTCATCATAACATTATAAAACTATCTTTTCATTGCATGCTATTTTCCAATCCCAAGCTATCATCACACTTCCTTTTATCCATGTGATGGTTACACTTCCTTTTATCCATGTGACTGGGATTGTTGTTATCATAGGGACTGTCCTCCTGGTGATTACGCTTTCTTTTATCCACGTGATATTGTCACACTTCCTTTTATCCATGTGACATGAAAATCTAACTTTGAAGGCGTCCCTTGACATGTGCACATCGCTAGCCTCATCCTTTACCTGATTGTATAAAAATTTATACAAATAGGCGACTAATACTTAGGGTTATAGAGTTTTACACTTAAACTAAAATGTTTTCCCCATCTAGAATATCCTTCCTTTACTCCTTTGAATTAGTCTGCATGAGGGAAACCTAATAACTGTCCCACACCAGCCATTAAATATCCACCCCAAATTTCATCTATCCTTATGAGCATACAACCTAATAGCCCAAATCAAAACAAATAGGAAAGAGTCTATTTCATGCTTTTCAACATACACAGGCAACATCTCTATACTCATATGAAAACATTTCTTGTTCACAATAGTTTCATCAAATATTTCCCATCTCATGAAAACAAATTCTTAATTCAAAATAAGCAATTCACAGTGTCATTTTAAATTAGAGGATTGTAGATTACTCTACCTTAACCATTTGTTCCTTTCCTGATCAAGGTCTTCCTTTTTCCTTTTGGATTTAGTCTCAAAAGTTACTTCTTTACCTTAGAACAACCTCTTCTTCACACTAATTCTTATCAAATATACACCTATGCAACCTAGGCTTGGTGTTCTACTATAGTATTTCTTCTAATTTCCCTTCCTATTTTCATGTCACTTATCACCCAACGTATGAAATCCTCATGTATGATGACATTTGAGCCTTATTCCATTTGATTCTAGGGGTTTCCAAGCTCATTCCTTACTTTAAAAGTCATTTTTCATGTTAGAGGGCTATTAGTTGGCTGCCATGAAGTAAGCAGTCGGTTGATTGCTCTTTGCAGGGCTGTAAGTTAACTGTCACGAAGCTAGTAGTCGGCTGGTAGCTCTCTGGAATCTTGGAATTTGCTAGACAGTGGGCTACTAGTTGACTGCTAGGCAAAAAAATATGGGCCCGACAGTCGATTGTGAGGCTACCAGTTGACTGCTACACCTCTCTATCAGTTTCTGGATTTGTTAAGAACACGAAAGTTGATTGGTGTATGCTAGCATTCGACTGTTATGTTCTACGACAGCTTAAAAATTTAGGTTTTCCCTATTTTCTAGCCCAAATTCCACTACATTTCAAATTTAAATGGCATGAGCTTAGTTTCTAACTATTTTCCCCTAAATCCTAACCATTTTCATGCTCAAATAGCTATCATACAAGCCAATATACACATGAAAATTGGGTGAATTGTAAAACCTATCTTGAAAAATTTTATTGAAGCCTAAAAAATACTAAATGAAAGCCAAAAAGCTCTAACATTGTGGTTCATAAACCTTTTCCTATCTCCAAGCAACCTAGAAATCATTATTGTATACCAGAAAAGTAAAAATTTCTAAAGAAGTGGAAGTTTCTCCATTTTTACTAATCCTAACATTTTAACAGATTTGGTGGGTTTTGGGGAAGTAAATCTACTCCTAAATGATGGTTAGGATGTTTACCTAGCTGTAAGTAAGGATTCCTTACCTGGAATCCAGTTACTTGATGCTTCCAACTTGATTTCCTTCTCCTTCCCCTTCCCCTTTTGCTCAGTTTCCTTCCTTCCTTTCTCTCTTGAAGCTTCAGCTCTTTCCTTTGGTATGGAAGGGAAAGGCATATAAGAGTGAGGAAAAGGGTGTAATAGCTAAAAATTCAGGGACCTCCTAGCAAATAGGAAAAATTACTCTTTAGTCCTTCTCCTTTTATCTCTAAGCTCCTTGTTCATTTAAATCCTTGAAATAAAGTTCTAAGATTATCCTAAAAATGAATTTTAAAGAGGAAGATATTACAATCCTCCCCTCCTTAAAAGATATTTGTCCTCAAAATTCATACTTGTAAATTATTCAAGATAGTGCTGCCTTATCTCGTCTTTCTTCTCCTATGTCATCTCCTGGGTTGCTACATCTTGCTAAAGTACCTTAACCAAAAGAATTTCTTTATTCTGAAGTTGCTTAGTCTTGAAATCTAAGATCTCAATAGGAGTAGACTCATAAGTTAAATTTTTCTTTAATACTATAGGCTGATTCCCCAATACATGGATGGGTTTTGGAACATATTTTCAGAGTTGCGAGACATGAAAAACGTCATGCAAGTTTGAAAGGTAGGGAGGTAAGGCAATTTGGTAGGCAACTGGTCTAACTCTTTTTAGGATTTGGAATGGTCCTAAGAATCGTGGACTTAATTTTCTCATCCTTATTTGTTTGCCAATACTTGTAGTAGGTGACACTCTAAGAAAGACATGGTCTCCCTCATTGAATTCCAAAAGCCTTTTCCTCTTATTTGCATAGTTTTCCTATCTATGCTAGGTAACTCTCATCTTTTTCCTAATCATTTTGATTTGATCAGTAGTTTCCTGTATGATCTTCGGTCCTGATAGTGTTCTCTCCCCCATTTCTACCTAACTTAAGGGTGACTTACAACTCCTCCCATACAAATCAGCATACAGTGCCATATATATAGTATAGTGATAACTGTTATTGTATGCAAACTCTATCAAAGGTGGGTTCCTATCCCAACTTCCCTTCTGTTCTAGCACACATGCTCTTAGCATATCCTCTAGGGTTTAGATTGTTCTCTCAGATTGTCCATCAGTTTGAGGATGATAAGCAGTGCTAAATTTTAGTTAGGTTCCTAATACTTTTCTTAAGGATTGTCAAGATCAGGATGTGAACCTAGGGTATTGATCTGACACTATACTAAAGGGTGCCCGATGCAAGCTCACAATTTCCCTAAGGTATAATTGGGCTAATTTTTCCATGGAATATCTGATCTTGATAGGTAAGAAATGAGTAGATTTAGTCAACCTATCCACTATTACCCATAGGGAATAATAACCGGTTGGGGTCCTAGGTAGTCCTACAAAAAAAATTCATGGTTATCTGATCCCACTTCCTTTTCGGTATTTCCAGGGGTCTCAACAGCCCATTAGGTTTTTGATACTCTATCTTTATACTCTACCTACCTCTTATGTCTCAAATTTAACTCCTTTTGATCAAACAAGTACCTAAGGCTCTTATAATCATTAAAAACCTCAAATTTAGCCCCATATAGGTAATGTCTCCAAATTTTTAGGGCAAAAACCACAGCAGCTAACTCCAAATCAAGGGTGAGATAGTTTTCCTTTGCAGGTTTAAGCTATCTAGATGCATAGGCAACTACTTTCCCTGTTTACATTAAGACGTATCCTAAACCTTTCTTTGATGCATCCCTGTATACCTCAAAAGGCTCTATTAAGTTCAGGATTACTAATACTGAATCAGTAGTTAGTTTCTCCTTCAGTGTTTGAAAACTATTCTCGCATTTTTCACTCCACTTGAACTCAACACTCTTTCTAGTCAACTGGGTTAATGGCAAGGCTATTTGAGAAAATCCTTGTATAAACTTTCAGTAATAACTTGCTAAACCTAAAAAACTTCTAACCTCCGTGATCGTCCTCGGTTGACTCCAATTCAGTATAGCCTCAATTTTCCTTGGATCCACTAAAATTCCTTCCCTATTCACCATATGTCCCCAAAATTTGACCACTTCTAGCCATAACTCACATTTCTCCAGCTTAGCATACAATTTCTTTTCCTCTAATGTCTATAGTGCCATCCCAAGATGTTATGTATACTCTTCGTGAGTCTTGGAATAGATTAGGATATTATCTATAAATACTACCACAAAATGGTCTAAGTAAGGTCAAAAGACTCTATTCATATAATCCATAAAAATAGTAGGGGTTAGTCCAAATGGCATTACTAGAAACTCATAATGACCATATCTAATGCTAAACGCTATTTTAGGGACATCTTTATTCCTAACCATAATTTGGTGGTATCTCAACCTCAAATCTATTTTGGAAAAGATAGTGGCTCCTTGTAGTTGGTAAAAAAAATCATCTATTCGGGGTAGAGGATATTTGTTCTTGATAGTTACCTTATTCAGGTGTCGATATTCTATACACAGCCTCATGCTCCCATCCTTTTTCTTTACAAACAAGACAGAAGCTCCCCAAGGTGACACACTAGGCCTAATAAACCCCTTTTCCAGCATGTCCTCTATTTGGAACTTCAACTCCTTCAATTCTATTAAAGCCATCCGATATGGTGTCATGGATATTGGGCCCGTTCTAGGAACCAAGTCCATAGTGAATTCGATTTCCCTTGGTAAGGGTAACTTAACTATCTCTAAAGGGAATACCTCAAGAAAATCTCTGACAATAGGAATTGAACTAAGCCTCTCTTGGAATTCCACTTGGGAAAATTTAAGGAAGATATCATTTACCTCACACACTATATCACTCCTACCCACTGGTAAGGCATTCAAATAAGTAATGGTCTTTTCAAAGCAATTTAAAAGAACTTGATTCCTATATAACCAATCCATCCCTAAAATGACATCGATCCTAGTCAGGGGTAAACACACCAAATCCATAAAAAAAAGATGGTCATCAATAGAGAGAGGACAATTCAACAAATTTAAGGAGATATTGTGGATTCTCCCAAGGGTGTTGAGATATGCAAATCATATGGCATGGTTTGAGTAAGGAAGTTTATTTTCCCAACACATGTATTATATATGAAAGAGTGAGTAGCACTTGAATCAAACAGTATTATTAAGGGAAAATTATAAATCTTACCTCTACTTTGCATCAGTCTAGATGATTTCTCGATGTTAGCCCCATCCAAGGTAAAGACTCTCTCTGGAGCTTGTGGCCTTGTCCCACCAAGACTATGTTGATTTCCACTGACCGGGCAGTACTTTACAATGTGCCCCATTTTTTTGCACTTGAAGCACGTCATCGGTGTTCAGTACCATCAAGTATGATTCTTATGCCTGTTTCCACACTTTGGGAAGTTAACAGCTTGGGCGTTAATTACTACTGGATGACCCTTGAGGTGCCTTGAAGTTTCCCCCTTTTACATTTAAGTTTTTGGAAGGTTGTTTTTGCTGAGCAGCAAATCTGTAGTTCATATACTGCTTCTCCTCCAAACTCTTGCTAAGAATGCGACATTTATTCACTAATACCGTAAATTCCCTAATCTCCATTAGGGCTATTTGAATCTTCATCTGCCAGTTTAACCTCGCTTCTAATTGGCTTAACTTCTAGGTCTCATCAGGATGTAGTCTCAAATATTTATTGTACCTAGCTAATTCTTCAAATTTGGCTAGATATTCCTCAATAGGCTTGCCCCTTAGCTTGAGCTATAGGAACTCTATTTCCTTCGCCTGTCTTATGCTCTTGAGGAAGTATTTCTCTAAGAAGACTCTCTTGAAGGACTCCTAAGTCAGTCGGATGCCCCTACTCTCCATTAGTTGTTTAGCCCACTCCACCAGTTTGCTGCTTCACCCTTCAACATATGTGCTGCATAGGTAACCATTTGCTTATCGGTGCTATGCAGTAGTTGAAAGATCTTTTCCATCTCCTTTATCCATCCTTCCACTACCATCAGTTCACATATGCCGGTGAATGCTAGTGGCCCTACCCTTTGGAACTCTAGCTAGCCTTGGTACATATAGTTTTCATTCTGATTATTCCCCTTGATAGGATTTTAGTGGTTCTCTTAGTATTGCCTCATGATTTCAGCACTGGTGGCAGCCTGATCTCTCACTGCCTCAGCCATTATCCTGAACATGCTCATCATATCTCTCAATTCTTCATTCATCTCATCGCTTCCTCTTGGTCTTCCCACAGTTTTGCTTTTAGTGTTTGCCATGGCTTGCTGATACAGAGGGAAATAAGAACTTTTAGTAACAGCACAAAACCATAGCAACAAGTTCACACCTAATATCTCAATTGTTGTAATCACAATCTTATATATTTCAGAGTCTAAGAATTCAGATCAACAATTCGTAAAGCTGCTAGACTGGCCAACTATAAACTAGCAAACTAGGGCTCTGATACCATGTTGTAATGACCCCTTGTTAAATACATGTATTAGAGTAAACTGGAAGCATAAAATTCCCTCAAAATTTTTTTCCTCTCCCATTTAAGGAACTAAGTGGGTCGTTATTAGTTGAGTGTAACCTAAATAAACTCTTATATTAGTCCATTCAAATTTCACTTAACCACCTCTACGCACAGCACATCTAATACCATAATCCATACAATTATGTACTTTGGAATATAAAATTCTAAAACATTCATTTAGAAACAATTGAGATATAGTCTATATCAAAGCTACTACTATACCTAATTTTCCATTTGCTAATCACATTTCAACATAATTGTCTCTATTACAAAATTCCACATCCTAGAACATTCATTAAAATCATCATATAGTTATCATTACATATACAATTCCTAGCCTACATGCCGATTCAAATTCCTTGTCTAAGGATCCAAGATCTATAGCTCTTCTATGTTGTATTGCGGCTCCAAATCATACCTTGAGCCCAGCTAATCATTAGGCATAACCTAGCCTTGATCGTCTGAACAAATAACTTCATGAGATACAAATATCCTAGTAAAGTAATTTATAACTTTATAATTTTTTATAAAAGTAGTTGAAAGTTCAATTGTACCCTTTATGGTACAAAAACCCTCTCCCCTGTATCATACCAACATACATGTGAATTGCCATTGTTACATTCTATCATCAACAAATACATGGGAATTTGCTATCTTTCACAAAAAAAAAGTTCATAAAACTTATATCAAAGTCATAAGAGTATAGGACCATTATTTTGGTCAAAATATCATATTCGTAGTGCCTCCACCATATTCTCCAAAATTATTTTGAGGTCGGGGTACCATCAAATCAGGGTTAGAGCTAAAGATGTACCTAAGATTGACTTTCAAACTAGGTATAGGCATTATGAGTTTCTGGTGATGCCATTTGGGTTGAGAAATGCTCCAACTATTTTTATGGATTACATGAATCGCATCTTTAGACCCTACCTTGATTAATTCATGGTAGTGTTTATTGATGATATTATTGTATATTGTAAAAATAGGAAGGAGTATGCCTAACATTTAAGGATTGTGCTACAATTGCTTAAGGAGAAGCAGTTGTACGTCAAATTGGAGAAATGTGAATTTTGGTTGGACGAGGTAAAATTCTTAGGACATGTAATCACTAAGGATAGAGTTTCAATAGACCCTAGTATGATTGAGGCAATAGTAAATAGGAGAGACCCAC
Organism: Senna siamea; assembly: GCA_031216115.1. NCBI lineage: Eukaryota > Viridiplantae > Streptophyta > Magnoliopsida > Fabales > Fabaceae > Senna > Senna siamea. The sequence continues at coordinate 11,896,435 of CM062355.1, read as the reverse complement.
TACAGTAACAGAAATCGTAGTTTTCATGGGTTAGCAAGTCATTACAGGCGATTTATTTAAGGGTTTTCACAAATCGTGTTACCTTTGACCAAATTGATTAGAAAGAATGTTCTGTTTGAATGGAATTCACAGTGTGAATGTAGTTTCCAGACCCTAAAGGAAAAACCAACTACTGCACCTATCTTAAGAATCCCTAATCCTTTAGGATACTTTGAGTTGTATTGTGATGCATCTAAGAAGGGCCTAGGATGTGTCTTAATGCAAGAAGGAAAAGTGATAGCATACGCCTCTAGATAATTGTGGCCTTATGAAGAAAATTATCGTACCCATGACTTAGAATTGGCAGCTATAGTGTTTGCCTTAAAGATTTGGCAACACTATCTTTATAGGCCTAGATTTGAGATATATAGTGACCACAAAAGTTTTAAATATCTCTTCGATCAAAAAGAGTTAAACATGAGGCAAAGGATATGGATGGAATTTCTCAAGGACTATGATTTTGAATTAAAATACCATCTAGGAAAAGCAAATGTAATGGTTGTAACACCCTTATCTAGTATTACAATGTCTCACTTGTGAACAGATAAGGTTGGCACATTATCCTTAACCTTAATTATTTATTTCTAACATCTGAGCATTCATACCATCGCAATATTATTCAAGTTAATTAGTTTCGGGTTCTTTTGCTCAAATAAAAACTTATAAGCACAGTGAAAATAAAATATACTGTGTAGGAGATAAAATAATAAAACATTACATATGCTTCCATAAGTATTACAACATTGCATCTATTCAAAGACTATCAAGACTCAACATAGGGTCAGGAGACAACATCTCTGTCACTCAAACCCTTAGACTACAAAATACTCTTAATAAGAACCTTCTTTAATGCCATTTCCATCTTCCTAAGAAATTTGTTAATTATTTGATACATATCAACACACAAATGAGAAAACTAGTTTCTCAGTAGCTTAACAATTCACAGTTTAAATCTCACTGACATGTACCACTGTGCAAGCACAGAAAATCCTTTTTCTTCTACATCCCATCATTTCATAATTAATCTCTTTCATATAAATACATTGGTAATCATTGTATGATTAACTAGTATGTCAATGTAATAAATATGGTCATTCTCATGTCTATTATAATTCTTTTCCAGGAGAACATATATATATAACATTTGAATTAATCAGTAATCATATATATATCTCCTATTCTTAAAGACTTACCTTGCATATGTGACACACATTTAGTTATCCTACAATAAATGTGGACACTTGACCACTTTTGTAAGAATTGTGAATACTTCGTCACATTGTGGACTCTTGGCCACTTTCATGAGGTTAGTGAACTCTTGGTCACATTATGGACTCTTGACCACTTTCATGAGATTAGTGAACACTTGGTCACTTATACATATACATAACAACTACAATTACTATCATTCTTGTCATTCAATCTTCTTTACATTTAACTATCATAAAGTACATTCTTCATGAGATTAGTGAACACTTGGTCACTTATACATTCACATAGCAACTACAATTACTCTCATTTTTGTCACTCAATCTTCTTTACATTTAACTATCATAAAGTACATTCTAATGCATTCATGGCTAGCATAATGAGTTGGCCACTATGATAGAAATAAGGTATTGGTTACCCTTAACACTTTATTCTACTTATCTTCTTAGTTTAAGTTACATAATACAATTTAGACTACATGTATTTAATTACTCTTACATTCTAATAGCAATTTGGATCCTTATTAACCAAAAACTAATTTTTCTATATTCCAATTTATCACAAATTTTCTCCTTTCCTTAGCCAACCAACTTTCTATCTGTCTTACCCTAATTTCAACAAACAATTTCCTATCTTATAAAAGCCCTTTTCGGATTTGGTAAAACTATAAGAGTAAATTTTAATTCTTACATCAAATACTAACTAGAATTCTTCATCTTGATTTTTATAACTTAAAACCTATACTAACCATATCTTTACATCAAATACTAACTAGAATTCTTTATTTTGATTTCTATAACTTAAAATCTATACTAACCATATTTTAATTCTTACATCAAATATAATGGAAATAAATTTTAATTCTTACATCAAATACTAACTAGAATTCTTCATCTTGATTTCTATAACTTAAAACCTATACTAGCCATATGAAAATACAAATTTTCAGCATCGTATTTAGTTAGATTTTCCATTATATATATGCCAAATTCTTCCCTCACAATATCTCTTCCATGAAAATGACAATATCCATTTAACACCTTAAGAAACAATTTCAATTTATCATACAAACTCCACCAAAAAGACATGTATATCTTCAAGAATATAGAGAGGAAACTCATGTTCTATAAAAGCTTGAAAGCATTATGAATATATCTCACATCATAAAACAAAACTAAGGGAATTGCTAAGCTACCTTACAATTGCAAGAATGATGCAAGTGAATTTCTAGCCCCTTTTAGTTAAGCTCCTTTTTCCTTTCTTCTGTGTGTTTTTCCCTTCCTTTCTTTTAAACGTTGTTTCCTTTTATTTCAATTGCTACTTCCCTCAAGTGTTGCATACCTATAAATGTATATTTAATTCCCCACATTTAATGCTTATTCGATCACCCTAAAGGCAAGTGAGGAATAAATTTCACATTGCCAATTTCCCTCACTCATCTCTCTGCTATATTGGATATAAAAGAAAAAGGAAAGGCACACTACATTGGAAGAGAGTTAAAAACGCAAGGGAAGAGAAGAAAGAAGACCAATAGCATACGTCTCTCTTTCTTCCTTCGACCTCTTCACCGTATGCTCTCACTTCATTTCCCACATTACAAGCTTCTTGGTCATTCTTCACATGTTTCCATATGCATTTGCATCACTTAATTTAATTTAGGTAATGTCCATTTAGTTGCATCAAAAGGAACAAGAGAAAGGAATTTAAGCACCTCAAGCACCTACACTCTTATGTAAGCAACTCAAGCGCCTTATTTTTTATGTAAGCACCTCATTGAAATACATCTCTTACTTTCTCCCCCTCTTGAACTCTCGGTCAAGCAAAAAGGAAATGAAGGAATGAAGAGAAATTAAATGTAAAATGGTACATGTTTCTTTCCCTTTTTCTTTTCTTCTTTGCCACTTTACTCTTAGAACTTTGAAATCAAGAACCTCAATTCTTTATGGCTGAGTATTCTCTTCTTTTCTATCCTAATGATTATTCCAATATGTGTAAGACTTTCCTTCCACTCACCTTTAATTATTTGGCTAAAGTAAGACATAATGAAGCAACATTTCTTACCTTACAAAGTATTCATCCTTTTCACCGATTGTACTCTTTCTACTTGTCATTCTTATTCAATTAAAGGAGTAAAATACAAAAGATAGAATAAATTCCAACATGTCTCTTGCTCTTATTTTCCTTCCTTCATTGCCGATCCACTTTTAAATTTTTTTGTTCCACATGTTGCTAGTCTTTTAGTACAAGAAGGGATAATTTTATAATGCTTCACGTCTTCCTTCCTTCATACACTACACTTATACGTCTCTTTTAATGTTAATCAAGTTTCACTGCTAAGGCTCTTGTCACTCACATTCTAATTCGGTTAACACAAGAAAAATGTTCGCCTTTAGCATAAGTAAATCCATCATACTTTATGGCAAATTCATTCAATTAATTAAGAGAACATTAATTTAAAATAATTAAGAGATTATGGGGTGTTACATTTCTCCCCTCCTTGAAAATAATTTCGTCATCGAAATTTATACATACCTTATGTAAATAATTCTGGATAAGTTCTTTTCATATCTTCTTCCCTTTCCCAAGTGGCTTCCTGTGGTGATGTTTGATCCCACAAGATCTTCACCTGAGGAATAACTTTATTCCTTAGGGTCTTGATTTAAGTACCGAGAATTTGTAAAGGTCTTGGCTGATATGTTAGATTATCCTCTAATTGCAGAGTATTGGCGTCAAGTATATGTGAAGGATCGGGTATGTATTTTTTGAGCTGGGATACATGAAAGACATTGTGAAGGTTTGACAAGTGGGGTGGTAAGGCTATCTGGTATGCTGATGGACCTACTCTTTTCAATATTTGGAAAGGTCTAAAATATTTGGGACTTAGCTTCCTAGATTTCATAGCTCTACCGATAAACATGGTTTCCTTCCTTAAATTCTAGTGGTCTTCTTCTTTTGTCAACATAGCTCTTTTGTCTATTTTGAGCTTTAATCATCTTTTCTCTAATCATTTTAATTTGATTAGTGGTTTGTTGAACAAGTTCAAGCCCTAACATTTTTCTTTCCCCAACCTCATACCAACACAAAGGGGATCTACATTTCCTTCCTTACAGAGCTTCATATGGTGCCATTCTTATACTAGGGTGGAAGCTATTGTTATAAGAAAACTCTATCAATGGTAAACTCTGATACCAATTGCCCTTATATTCAAAGATGCAAGCTCTAAGCATGTCCTCTAGAGTTTGAATGGTTCTTTTTGTCTATCCATCGTTTGGGGATGGTAAGCGGTACTAAAGTTTAGTCTAGTACCAAAAGCTTCTTGTAAAGCTCTCTAGAATCTCGAAGTGAATCGGGGATCTCGATCTGAAACAATGTTAGTAGGAATCCCATGAAGTCTCACTATCTCCTGAATATATAATTGGGATAATCTATCCAAGGAGAAATTTATTTTAATTAGTAGGAAATGTGCTGATTTGGTTAGTCTATCCACAATTACCCAAATAACATCATTCCTTGACTGAGTTCTAGGTAATACCACTACAAAATCCATTGAAATCTTATCCCATTTCCACTTAGGAATTTCTAGAGGTTGTAATAACCCTGCGAGCTTTTGGTGTTCAATTTTAACCTGTTGGCACACTAGACATTTGGCTATATGTTCTGCTATATTCTTTTTTTATTTATTTATTTCATGGCGCACCCCTCTCCTATTTTTTTTATTTTATAATATGTACGGATTTCTTGTTGCATAAACCATCTAAATTTCCACTCCTTACATAAAATTCTGCACTAAGTGTATTTGTAAGTACACTTTTCTTTTCTTGCAAGTTACTTCTTCCCATAGTTTACACCATCTCCCTTTCTTCTCTTATTTTAATTTCCATTCAGCCATCAAGGATGCTGCACTTCTTCTTTTCCTAACTATATTTCCATAACTTCACGTGTGCATCTATACCTATACAATTGCCATGCATTCCTTGTGTTTCCATGTCTCCTAGCCCTATTGTGCACTCTAAAAAAAATTCTACACCTTGTTTTACTTGTTGCCTTCATATCTAATTAATTCCCATCCTCCTTCTATTTTCCCTTGGTCTCATTCAGGATACCTATGTTAGTATCTTTTCTTCCTAGTTCATGTGTTTCGTCCTCCCCCACTTCACGTGAAATCCATGCAAGGCCATAATTCATGACACTTCTTTTATTTCAAACAAATCTCCCTCTCCTTTAATTCATATGTGATTTCCCATAAATATTTAATGGCAATTTCTTCTTGGCATCTCATTTTCCACATGTGTATGCATTCTTGAGTCTTCATGCTCTTAGTCGTGTGAACATATATATATGTGTTTGTCACACTCATTCCTTTCCTTCCTCAATTAAGATAAAATGGGAAATGGAATCTAAATCAAATATCTTACAAATTGAGAGCATATTTTTTTTTAATACCAAAATTTCACAAGAAAATTTTATCCAATAAATTAAAGAACATTAATTTAGGCTAATTACAATTATGGGGATGTTACACCTCCTACATGTTGTGCATGCATATCATCATATTACCCTCTTTTCCATCCATTCACGCCATCTCTCACCCTCATTTTTTTTTGTCTCATGCAATTTAGTGCAACCTTCCTTTCAATCCCTGGTTTACCTCCTTGAACAAGTTAGTGGAAAGAAAGAAGTCATAATTAATGTTTCATTTTTCCAAATTCTGCACTCTTCTCTCTTTTCCCACTTGGTCACGTAGGAAGGAAGGGAGAGAGGATGAGTTCATGTGTCCCATGGGTAATTAGGTGCCGCCATTTTTCTCCCAATGCTCTTCTCCCTTTTCAAATTCCATTTAGCCAAAATGAAGGGGAGGACGCTGCATCTTTCTTTTCCTTTATTTATCTCTTTTTTTCCTTTCCTTTGCCGTGTGAGAGCATGCAAAATTTTGCACCAAGTGTACTTGAAGGTACATTTTTCTTTTCTTGCAAGTTACCTCATTCCTTTAGTCACTCCACTCTCACCTACACTTCCTTCCCTCACTAACTTTTTGTGTTTTCCCCCAGACTTATGCTGCACTTTTTGTTTTCTTTTCTTAATTGTATTTCCATAACTTCACGTGTGCATCTATATACATATACAATTTCCATACATTCTTTGCATTTCCATGTCTTCTTAGCCGAGGGGTTATATATATATATAAATTCCCATCCTTCTTCCCATTGTCCCTTGGTCTTACGTAAGACACCTATGCTAGTATTGCACATATACCTTTTCTTTTCTTCCTAATTGCATGTGTGCCTTAGAAAATTTTGCACCCTTGCTTCCCTTTTACTCCACCTTAAGTGCATTTGATAAACATATATTTAATGGTTGCATCTCTTTTTTCCAATTGTACGTGTATCTTTCCCCTCTTACTTCACATAACCCTTCCTTCATGCAAGATACACCCGTGTAAACTCAACTTCCTCCCTTACACGTATGCATGCATACTTTACATTTATGTAATACACATATTATATGGAGGTTACATTCGCACAAGACTTGCATCTCATGCAAGGCACACGTGGTTCCACTTACCACTTCATCCAAAGGGTTGTATATATATATTGGATTATTTCATTCTTATTTCTTCCCCTTTTTTGTCTTGGCCATGTGGTGTATATATATAGGTAATTAGTTTGGTTTTATCCTTGGTAATTAGGCTAGGTGACGGGAAAAAGAATTAAATTAAACACCTTAATTTGGCTAAAATGGAGAGATAATCTAAATCAAACATCTTAACAAATTGAAAGAATATTTATTTTAAATACCAAAATCACACAAGAAATCTTATCTAATTAATTAAAGAACCGTAATTCAGACTAATTGAAATTAGGGGGTGTTACATAGGAAGGGAAGTGATTCCCGCTATATATGGAATGATTTGCTGTAAGGTCAGTGACCACTATCATAGGCAGTCCCTATGGGGTAGAAAGGGAAGTAAATTCTTGTTGTATATGAAATGATCTGCAGTAAGGGTAGTGACCACATGGTACTTAGATCAACTAGCGGACACTTTAGATAGTACAAAGAAAAATGTGTGGTGGCTAAGTAGTCACAAATTTATGTATATAGGTATGTAGTGCTACGTGCAAGCAGTCACTGAGCGATGCTCCTGATGACTCTCTTTATATGTTTGATTCCTATTCATGTTTTTGAAATAAATATGTTGGTGTTACCATATGAAATGTATGGGATAAAAGTTTTATGATAAGGCATAATATTGAGATGATATCCCATGATGATTTAAGTTCACATCTTTCAAATCACATGCATACACCTAAGCACAATCCATGAAAGCATGATTCATGCATTGCATCCCGATAGTACATGTTATGTTTTGAATGTTGAGATGAGAATGAAGAGTATTTCCTTTTAATTATAGTGGTACAAGTCAACAAATTTTAAAACCGATTTACTAGCTACTGAGATTCAATTCTCACATAAATGTTCACGTGTATCAGATGTGTAGATACTAGCTGGAGATGGAAGTAACCTGAGGAGAGGTACCCTTTCTAGGTATTTTAAGAAATTTATTTAGGATAGTATAGGCTTTTAATTCATCGGGCTAGTCTTCATGATTTTTGAGGAAGTGCTAGCACAGCTTATCTTATGTATAGCCTATATTGATTTAGACATATATGGATTAGCCAATATTTATGACTAAACATGTTGATGGGACCATGAGTGACAGGGATGTTATCTCCATGCCCCAAAAAGTTATCCTATGTTAATTATAGGAGTATTTACGTATGATGCTTATACATATAGCTAGAGTAACTTATGTATCACGTTGTTTTATTCTGCTGTGAGATTGAGTGTAAACCTGAGAGTAGAGACCCAACCCTAAACCGTACTCAAATAATTAACTTGTAAAAGGTTTTAAATTTTTCTCAAGTAGATGTAACAGCAACACACTACTAATTTAATATACATATTCTATCTTTTAGGGAACAAAAAGGAACTATAGGCTAAGGGTTGTTACAGGCATTACAAAGAAAGCTCAAATAAAAATTTTTTAAACACTATTGGCCAAAGAATGTGACCTAATAAGCCAATTAGAATTAAGAAAGTGATGGTTGGAGATTCAAAAGAACTTGAATTTGAACTGAAATGAAATAAGAAACCAGAAACACATATTAGAGAGACTTGGTGAAGAAGAAAGCTCAAATAGAAATTTTTTAAAAACTGTTGGCCTAAGAATATGACCTAATAAGCCAGTTAATGTTAAGAAAGCGATGGTTAGAGATTCAAAAGAATTTGATTCAGAACTAAAATGGAATATGAATCCAAAAACACATATTAGAGAGACTTGGTGAAGAAGAAAGCTCAAATAGAAAATTTCTAAACACTATTGGCCTAAGAATGTGACCTAATAAGCCAATTGGAGTTAAGAAAGTGATGGTTGGAGATTTAAAAGAATTTGAATCTAAACTAAATGAAATAAGAAATTGGAAACACATATGAGAGAGAATTGGTGAAGAAGAAAGCTTAAATAGAAATTTTCTAAAAACTATTGGCCTAAGAATATGACCTAATAAGCCAATTAGTGTTAAAAATGCGATGGTTAGAGATTCAAAAGAATTTGATTCAGAACTGAAATGGAATATAAAATCGAAAACACATATTAGAGAGACTTGGTGAAGAAGAAAGCTCAAATAGAAATTTTCTAAACACTATTGGCTTAAGAATGTGACCTAATAAGCCAATTAAAGTTAAGAAAGTGATGGTCAGAGATTCAAAAGAATTTGAATCTGAAATGAAATGAAATAAGAAATCGAAAACACATATGAGAGAGAATTGGTGAAGAAGAAAGCTTAAATAGAAATTTTCTAAAAACTATTGGCCTAAGAATATGACCTAATAAGCCAATTAGTGTTGAGAAAGTGATGGTTAGAGATTCAAAAGAATTTGATTCACAATTGAAATGGAATATAAAATCGAAAACACATATTAGAGAGACTTGGTGAAGAAGATTGCTCAACTAGAAAATTTCCAAACACTATTGGCCTAAGTATGTGACTTAATAAGTGAATTACAGTTGATAAAGAGATGGTTAAAGATTCAAAATAATTTGAATCAGAATTGAAATAGAATATGAAACCAAAAACACATATTAGAGAGACATGGTAAAGAAGAATGCTCAAATAAAAATTTTCTAAACAATATTGGCCTAAGAATGTGATTCAATAAGCGAATTAGAGTTGGTAAAGAGATAGTTGGAGATTTAAAAAAACTTGAATTAGAACTGAAATGGAATGTGAAACCAACAACGCATATTAGAGAGACCTGGTGAAGAAATCTCAAATAGAAAATTTTTAAATACTATTGGCCTAAGAATGTGACTTAATAAGCCAATTAGAGTTAAGAAAGAGATGGTTGGAGATTCAAAATAATTTAATCCAAAACAAAAATGGAATAAGAAATTGAAAACACATATCAGAGAGACTTGATGAAGAAGAATGCTCAGAAAGAAAATTTCTAAAAATTGTTGGCCTAAGAATGTGAGTTAATAAGCCAATTAGAGTTGAGAAAGAGATGGTCGAAGATTGAAAATAATTTGAATCAAAACTAGAATATGAAATCAAAAACACATATTAAAGAGACTCGATGAAGAAGAAAGCTCAAATGGAAATTTTCTAAAAAATATTAGCTGAAGAATGTGATGTAATAAGCCAATTAGTGTTGATAAATTTGAAATGGAATATGAAACCGAAAACACATATTAGAGAGACATGGTAAAGAAGAAAGCACAAATAGAAATTTTATAAACAATATTGGCCTAAGAATGTGAGTTAATAAGCCAATTAGAGTTAAGAAAGAGATGGTCAAAGATTCAAAATAATTTGAATCAGAATTGAAATGGAATATGAAACTAAAAACACATATTAAAGAGTCTTGGTGAAGAAGAAAGCTCAAATAGAAATTTTTTAAACAATATTAGCTAGAGAATGTGAGTTAGTAAGCCAATTAGTGTTGATAAAGAGATGGATGGATATTCAAAATAGTTTGAATCAGATATCAAATGGAATATGAAACTGAAAACACATATTAGAGAGACTTAGTGAAGAAGAAAGGTCAAATAGAAATTTTCTTAACAATATTGGCCTACTAATGTTATTTAATAAGCTAATTAGAGTTGATAAAGTGATGGTTAGAGATTCAAAACAATTTGAATCTAAACTGAAAATGAATATGAAATGGAAAGACACATGAGAGAGACTATGAGGTTGAAAGGAAAGTAATTCCTACTCTATATGGAATGATTTGTGGTAAGGGCAATGACCACATCACATGCAGTCCCTTATGGGGTAAAAAGGGAAGAAATTCCCACTATATATGGAGTGATCTGCGTTAAGGGTAGTGACCACATGGTACTTGGATCCACTGGAGGACGCTCCAGAAAGTACAAAGAAAAATGTATGTTGGATGAATAGTCATAAAGTTAATTTATGTATGTGGGTATGAAGTAGTACATAGAGGCAGTCGTTGGGAGGTGCTCCCGATAACTCTCATTATATGTTTGATTCCTGTTCATGTATTTAAAGAAGAATATGTTGGTGTTACCATATGGAATGTATGAGATGAAAGTTTTATGATAAAGCATGATATGAAGTTGACATCCCATGATAATTTAATTTCATATATTTTAAAGTACAAGCATACACCTAAGCACAAATTATGATAGCATAATTCATGCATTGCATCCCGATAGTACATGTCATGTTTTGAATTTGAGATGAGAACTGCAGAGTACTTTCATATAATTATAGTGATACAAGTCAGCAGATTTTAAAACAGGTTTACTTGCTACTGAGATTCAATTCTCACATAAATGCTGGCATGTATCAAATGTGTAGGTACTAGCTGGAAATGTAGGTAACCTGAGGAGAGGTGATGAGCCTTATTTTATACATATTTTCCTGATCTTAATTATCCATTTTTTGAGAATTTTATGTAATTTTACTCTTAAAATCACCTAAGTTTTCTTTATTTTTATTTTCAGGCATTTTATCAAGTCATCATCAGCAAATGGAGTAATTTTGAGCTTGGACAGCCTTCGAAGCACTTAAAATAGGTCATTTGGGCCAATTTTTCTTATTGGGCCTTGGACCGAGCTAATTTTGGGGAAAAAGGAGAGGATCTGGGCATTTTTGAAGGGCTGACACAAAAACCCGCATAAGACCCAATTAGAGCTTAGTGAAAGTGTAGAATTGGATAGGAAAAGTAAAAAAAACCTGAGATATCCAAACCACATCCATCACGAGAGAGAGGCCGAGAAACACGATCCACTTGTGTAGCTCTCCACGGCGGTGCGGTGACATTCTGGTGTCAAGGGACGATGAGCGGGACACCACCATCTAAGCCAGCCACTGAAACGTGCCAGCACAGTGAAGATCCACAAGAGAAGACACAGACCTATTTCGCTAACCCCATTGAGTTTGAACTTCATCGCGGCATTTTTTGGCTGACCCACTAGGTGCTGTCACCCCTGCAACCTTCAGCAACTCCTCTGCCACCTTCCCTCAGCTCACTAACTTCCAAAACACCCCAGATTGCGAGATCTACAGAGGGACCCGATTTGCGATCTGGTTGCGTTCGGAGCTAATTTTACCACAGTTTGTCCAAGCTGCCACTGGAAACTGATCCTCCGTCACTCATCGCCTCCCCTACGACCCTCCACCTCAGCTTTAGCTGCTATTACTGTCATTTTCCATCGAGTACCCTAGAACTCAAGATCTGACTCAGTTGACCTGCGACCCACAACTCATTTTTCTGGATAACTTTAGAGTTTTTTTTGGCATTTTTCTAGCAGTTTTTCGTCGAGATTTTGGTGGTTTTCAAGTGACTAATCCGTGCAGTAACCATTAGGCATTTGAGAAGACAGGGGCGTGCATAATTTTTACTATTTTTATCTCCTATATAATTGATTGTTTGATGAATTTTCTGATGGATTATCTGCTATTGGATTGTCTGCTGTCTGCAAATATGTGTGGCTAAATTTGTAAAATCCATTGGGGTTCTTGACTTTGTTGGATTGCTATTTTAATTTTCATAGATAATTGAATATTGATTATATGTTCTCCATTACTTTTATGAATGAATGCCCATGATTTCATTGACAAGACGTTGTAATGAAAGCTAATTAGATTTCTTTTTGAGATCAAAAGATGATAATTGAAATTAGACACCTAATTGTAACAAAAAATTTGTTATCACTTAGAACTAAGGTTAATAAATTGCTGGATTAAGAAGTAACGACTCTTAATAGTGGTGAATTAAACCGATAATGCTGATTTGAAATTTACTATTAGGAAGAACCAGCTAGTGGTAGATTTTAGGTTGAAGAAATTCATTGAGGCCGATAGAGAATTTGAATTTGAATTATAATTCACTCACAGGTAGCATAGTTAAATTCAGTAATCTATTATCCTTTGCGTGTTTATCGACCATTGTAGATTCCCTGATGGATTTGCATTTCTTGCCTTTGTATATTTTCTTTTGTTCCTCGTCGTTGGTAGTTTATTGCACTTAGTTAATTATTAGGATTAGTTAGAAACCAATCATTGTGACTTTTAGGCTAGATAATAGAGAACAAGTAGTAACTATAGGCTTTCTCGTTCCTGAGGAATACAACCTTGATACTCACCACTGTACTAGGCTGCATTGATAAGTACACTGCCTTAGGTGTAGTTACTTAGGTAGCATTGGCAGCACACATTAAGAGGTACCCTCCATGAGTATTTTGAGGAAGTATAGTTGAATAGCTTAGGCTTTTACTTTAATGAGCTAGCCTTCATGATTTTTGGAAGTGTTAGCATAATTTATTTAATGTATAGCCTATAGCATATGTATGATCATAGAAATTGACTAGATTAATTAGTGAACACTTGGATGGGGATCATAAGTGACAGGGATGTTATCTCCATACCCCAATAATTATTATGTGTTAATTATGAAAGTATTTACGCATGATGCTTGTATATATATATATATAGCCAGAGTAACTTATGTATCATATTATTTTATTCTGCTACGAGATTAAGTGTAAACCCGAGAGTATAGACCCGACCCTAACCTCACTCAGATAATTAACTTGTAAAAAGTTTTAAATTTACTCAGGTAGATGTAATAGTAACAAATTACTATTATAATATATATATTATATCTTTTAAAGAACTAAAAGGAATCATAGGCTAAGGGGGTGTTACAAGTGTTACATAAGAGTTGGTATCAGAGCACGGCTACCACAATTAGCAAATAACTGGCTTGGTAGTAAGGGTAGATTCCTCAGGATAGAGACTACTATAGGTTAGTTAGCTGAGTCTAGGCAGTTGATTACTTGTGCTATGTTTTGACCTAAGGAATAGAGTGCTAGGTTTAGGAATGTATAGTATTTCTTGTGGAGCCATATATTCTCTTATAAATGTTTTGTTATTGAGATTGATCACCTTAGTAATATCTTTTTTATAGAGTAAAGTATGGCGCTTCCTAGGAGAAATGGTACATGGGACAAATATGGTGAATAGAACTTAGCTGGGGTTATGAAAACCCTAATGGGAATGGTAGAGGCCATGAGGGAATAAGCCATTGCTACCACCTAACAGGCAGCTATTACAGACAGATGTAGGAGGATTGGAATGTGAACCAAAACCTAACCCTGAGGGCGAACTAGTGAGGGATCAGACCTACAAGGGTGGTCTGAGTTCTAGAAAGTCTAACCTCTTTCCTTTAGAGGTGAGTTTAACTCAAAGCTGGAGGAGGAGTGGCTAGTAGAGATGGAAAAGCTGTTTGTAGTTCTAGGGAGTATAATGGTCTAAAAGGTTCTATTCTCTACATGCATGATGGCTGGAGAGGGTGAGCACTAGTGGAAATGAGCCAAGCAGTTAATGGAGGCCCAAGGAGTTCAAATCACCTAGGATTCGTTTAAAGAGGTATTCCTAGAGAAATACTTCCCCTAAAGAATAAGGAATGAGAAGGAGATAGAGTTTATAAAGATAAGATAGGCCTTTATGTCTTTTGATGATTACCTAGTGAAGTTTGAGGAGCTATCTAAGTTCTCCTTCTATCTTCAGTTGAGGCAAGATGAAGCATGGAAGGCTATGCACTTACAGGCCAAGTTGAATCCAAAATTGAGGAATGTTATGGCTCCGTTAGAGATAAGAACTATGCCATCTTAGCTAACAAGTGTCGCATAGTTTGAAAGAGTCTAGAAGAGACTAGGAAGGGGAAGAAAGAGTTCAACCCCTTAAGAGGAAATCACAGCCAAATTTTGCCAAAGGGAGGGAGAGCCAGCTTGGTAAAGCCCAGTCTGAGAAAAAGCCCGTGGTTGGGCAAGCTGCTTCAAACAACTGCCCTAAATGTGAGAAGAACCATGGAAGTAGGCCATGCTTAGTGGGTCAGAATGTTTGCTACAAGTGCTATAAGCCGAGACACTTCAGCAAGGAATGCCCGTTGGGGAAGAAGTCAACTAAGGCCCTAAAACCTCTAACCATGGGGAGTCTTTATACCCTCAAGGGCAAGGAAATAGCTGAAATTGATGATTTGGTTAAGGGTGAGTTTTTTATATAACACCCCAATCATACAGCCAATTTGTATAAATAATTTCTTTAATAAAATGTTTGGCTACAGGATTGAGATGCTATCCTTACTTTCGTCCTTAATTTTAACCCGAGTAAAATTTTTTTTCTTTTTTTCAATTTTATCCATTTATTAATTTAATTAGCTCTAGGATTATTTACTCGGTATTACATTCATACAATACGCAGTGGCAAAACTAAATAAATAATCAAATTTAGTTACGACGTCCTAAATAAAACTTGCATATATTTGCATTTGCTACATATTTACAATAAATACAACATCATTTGATACATCTATTTTAGGATATGCATGCTTCTACTACTACTACTACTAGGGTAATGAGGCAACAAGCCTGCCACTTAGACCCTTTAACAAAAATTCTTAATAGTGGATACCTTTTACATATCCTGACATATATGCTCGTTTCTTATATACATCCAAACAACTTTTATTCACATCCCTTTACTGAGGAGGGAGTTTCTTAACGGTTACTACATATATAGCTTAGATCCCCATAAAAGGACCCCTAAGGAATATTTACGTATGCCATCTCAACTCTGAGTCACACAATAACCCTCGGCATCTAATACATATTAGATACATTCGTGAGAAATAATTTCTCAGTAGCTTTACAACCTTATCTTTTAAATTAATCTGACATGTACCACCATAGTAATACGAAAAAATAGTTTATTCAAAATCTCATTTTTTATTCTATGGGCTTTAATAAATAAATTTCTTGAACGTGTATGGTATACATATATGAATACATAATGTGATAGTGTATTATGACAATTCTAACCATTCACATTATACAATTTATCAGTATCATGATCACAAGAAACCATTTATAAATATCAATAAATATAGGGAAATGATTCATCATTCATAGGAAAATAGATATTAGTAATAAGGAAAACTATAAATAATCTGTGGCTAAAAGCTAAATCTCTAAGAAAGAAAGACTTTAAGAGTATCGGGAGAGTCACCTAGTGAACTACTCCACGTAATACTACTTACATGAATGAGATAATTTTATTCTTTATGTGACAAATTTTGTTACTGGTACTATTTGAGGCATCCTTCAGTGGATCTGAGTATTGTGTGGTCACTGCCTTACTACAAATCATCCTATATACAGTGGGATTTTCTTCCCTTTCCACCCCATAGAGGATTGCTTATGATGTGGTCACCGCAGATCATTCCATATACAGTAAGAGTTTCTTCCCTTTCTACCCCAAGGGGACTACTGATGTGTGCTCCCAATGCTACCTATGCAACTACACCTAAGGTAGTGAACCTATCGATGCAGTCTAACATAATGGTGAATATCAAGGTTGTATCCCAGGGGAACGGGAAAGCCCAAAGTTACTACTTGTTCTCTATTATCTAGCCTAAAAGTCAAAGTGACTGGTTTTGAACTAATACTAATAATTAACTAAGTGCAATAAACTACCATCGACAAGGAATGGAAGAAAAAATATTGAGGCAAGAAAAGCAAATCCATCAGGGAACCTGTACTGGTTGGCAAACACACAAAGGATAATGGATTACTGAATTTGACTATGCTACCTGTGAGTGAATTCTAATTCAAATTCAAATTCTCTATTGGTCTCAATGAATTTCTTAAACCTAAAATATACCACTGGCTGGTTCTTGCTAATGGTAAATTTTAAATCAGCATTATTGGTCTAATTCACCACCACTATTAAGAAATAACTTTTAGCTACCCTTAATCCAGCAATTAATTAACCTTAGTTCTAAGTGATAGTTAATTGTTCCTTACAATTAGTTTTTCAATTCCAATTATTATCCGTTTATCTTAAAAGGGAATCTAATTTGCATTATCACAACGTCTTGTAAATAAAGCTAATACATACATTCATAACTGTAAAGAAGATCACACCACTAAATTCAACATCCATGCAATTAAAACAACAATCCAACACAGTCAGGGACCCTAATCAATTTTACAAATTTAGCCTCACATATTTACAACAGCAGACAATCCCAACAGCAGATAATCCATCAGATAATTAATTAAACAACAGATAAAAATAGTAAAAATTTATGCAAGTCCTGTCTTCTCAATTGCCCAATGATCTCTGCACAGAATTGTCACTCAAAAACTGCCAAAAAGGATAAAAAAACTGCTAGAAAATCCAAATTTTTGGACTGCCCAGTTCAAGCCTTCACGGGTCAGGTCAGAAAATGGGTCATATCCTTGGGTTCTTGGTACCCAATGAAAAATGACTGCTATAGCAGCTGAAGCTAAGGAGAAAGGTCACGGGTGAGGCTCTGAGCAATGGAGGGGCAGTTTCTGGCGACAGACCAGACGAACAATGGCAAAAACATCTACAAACGCAGACGGGTTAGATCTTCAGGTCTATCGCGGATCTCACGATCCAGGGCGTTTCAACGATCGGTGAGTTAAAGGAAGGTGGCAGATGAGTCGCTGAAGGTTGCAGTGGTGACGGCAGTTGGTAGGTAGGTCAAAAAACATCGCACAGAAACTAAAGCTCGCACGGGTTGCTCTCTCGGGTTATGTGATCCATCATCGAAACTCCCCCATTCAGGCATATTCTGGTGGTTGGCATCAACGACGGTGTCCCGCTCGTCATGCCCTGACATCGGAACGTCACCACGCTGCCGTGGAAGTCTGCCAAAGGTTCACGCGATGCACAAGGTCTCTCTCTCTCACGTGATGGAAAAAAATAAATGCTCGGGTCTCTCTCGTTCAGGGTATCATGCAATGCAAGCTTGGGTCTGCTTCAAATCTTATGTGGGGCTCCCTTTTTCCCCAATACACACCCGGTCCAAGGCCTAATTAGCTTAGTCCAAGGCCCAATAAAAAGTTGGTCCAAATGGGCTATTTTAAGTGCTCTGAAGGCTATCCAAGCTCAAAATTGCTCTGTTTGCCGATGATGACTTGATAAAATGCCTGAAAATGAAAAATAATGCAACTTAAGTAATTTTTAGAAAAAATAACATAAAATGCTCATAAAATGGACAATTAACATCAAGCAAATATGTATAAAATAAGACACATCAACTGCTTATGATGCGCTCACTGCCCTTACAGCAGATCATTCCATATACAGCGGGAGGTTTTTTCCCTTTCTACCCCATAAGGGACTGCTTTAATATTTTAGAAAATTAAACTCATAGTGTAATAACCCGTATTTTTTAAAATAAATTAATTAGGTAAAATAAATGTATATTTCATTAAAATCAAATTTAGCATAATTTTTTGAGCTTGCGATTAAGAATTGAGAATTTTTTAGAGTTAAAATCTAATTTGACGGAGAAAAACTCAGTCCGAGTTCAGGGAATTAGCAGGTAAATTAGAAGGCTTTAAATATTCTAAAGAACTCCGAATTCCTTCCATGTGGGCCCATATTCTTACGTAGATCGGAGAAGGCATCCGAGATTTACCCCGGCCGAAGTAGAAAAAGACCAAAATACCCCTGGAGGCTTTAAAATTCTAAAAATTCACTTTTCCCTCTCATTTTTCCTTTCCTCTCTCTCTCTCCTCCCTATATTTTCTCTCTCTTCTCTCTCTTCTCTCTCATTTTTCCCCGCCACCTTTCATCACCGGAACCGCCGCCCTACGCAGTCGCCGAACCTCACCTTTGGTGCAGATCGATGCTCCTAAACTTCATCCACCATCTCTGACCATCAACAGAAGCTACAGCAGTCGAAACCAGCCCATTTCTCCTTCTGTCACAAAAATCCTCTTCTGTCGCAATCTCTATCGTCTGATGCCATCCAGCCACACCGCCACCACCATTGGGTAGCCTGAGCTGCCAGCTTCCTCCGCCAGCTTCTAGCCAATGGAGTGCCGCCACCACGTGCCCAAAACGTGGGAAAAATAGTTCATCGTGCGCCACATTTTGTGACAGGAAAATGTCGTCTAAATGGTCATGTTTTTTCGAACGGACCCTGGATCTAGCATATTCGAGCTACGGGCTACATTTTGGTGTATCTTTTAACCCCAGCCACCGTCTGCCACCGCGAGCCGCTGTCCATAGCTGTGCTTCACTGTGCGCCATCGTCAGAGTTGTTGAAAAGTGGCCAGAATCATATTTCAAGCTTATGAAACCCCCGATACTATTTAAAATACCCCAATTTGATATTTTCTTATTGAAATTGACCTCGAAAATGTTTAAGGATTAGACCGGCCTAGGAATTTGATAAATTGAAGTAGGAAAGCCTAATTGAAAGAAAAACCCTCCTAAGAATTTAATTATTTTCCCAGGGAACTAATTAAGATCAATTGCCAAGGAAACAGGAAATCCAATCTAATTAGGAGAAAACAATGAAAGGTAGAGTAATTTACACTCCCCTGGATTTTAAATTGACGTTGTGAATGCCTATTTAGAATAATTTCATTGCATAAGAATGCGTGCTGAAATATATGAGTATATGCGTATGCTTGTGTGTTGAGAATGCTTGTTGCATGTTTGATATGTTTGGCTATTGGATATATATGCCATAGGAACGGACTGACTTAAGGTGGGTATTCAATAGTCAGTATGGGACAGCTGTTGAATATCCCTTATGCAGACAGTTTTTTTAAATGAATTATTTTTAATTAGATTAAGTCTACATTCGTTAAGGATTATTCGTTAAACCAGGACAACCCTATGAAAGGTTTAAGGCATATAAGGGGGGATAACCTATACGGGGTTACGTTTTGGTTTAAGTATAATATCCTATAACCCTGAGAATTGGTCGGCTATACGTATGTGTTTCTAAATAGACTGTATGAGGATGAGAATTGGCATTTATGCACATGCTAGGGAGGTGTTTTACTGCTAGGAAAGTGTCATCTAAGCATTAAATACTCGTCCATTACAAGGAAAATCCAAGGTAGCAGCAAAACCTAAACCCCTCTTTTCATGAACTATTGCTCTTAACTAAAAATTGATGTTTATGAATGTTTTGAGTGGTATTTGGGTTAAAACCTGTATACTCTATGTTTTAAATTTCTATTAAGTAATGCTTGCTAAATGGGTGTGCTTGTTATACTTGTAAATGATGTATGAAAGTTAAGTTTTGCCTTAAGTGCGAAAATGAAGTACAATCTATGTGTTTGGTGAAATGTAGCAAGAATACAGGCTATGTAGTGATGTAAATGATGTATAGATGTTAGCATTGGGTTTATAAACGTTTGGCATAAGTAGTGATTACGTTTTGGGGTAAAAAATCTAAGAATATTATATGTTTTTATGTAGTACAGAGTGTAACACCCTTATTAGCCTATGGTTCCTTTTAAGTGTTTTAAGGTAGAATTTATATAATTCTCATAATAATGGTGTGTTACTAACACTTCTACCCGAGTTAATTTTAAAATTTTTACCAAGTTGATTAATGGAGTTCTATTTAGGTTGGTCTCTACTCTCGGGTTCTCTCAACATCGCAGCGGAATAAATATGCATAGAATAAACCTGGATTAACTATACATAAACATGCATTTTTAATTAAATATAGTCAGATAACTATTGGGCATTGAGGCAACAATCTTGCCACCCATAGCCTTATCAATCAATTTATTCATCAATCCAGCTTAATTCCTATACAGATAAGTTAGATTAGGCTATACAACATAATCCTACACTAGCCTTTCTCAAAATATCATAAAGACTAGCTCAATTCAATCATATACTTATAATATCTAAGTTAAGTAGCCTGTGTGCCCAAAATGGACACTCTTTCATAATTTACTTACCTCTCAAGCCCCAGGGGACCTACACATCAGATACATGTCAGCATTAAAGTGAGAAATGAATCTCAGTAGCAATGCAACCTATTACAAAATCCATTGACCTGTACCACCGTGCTCGCATAGAAAACACTACATTCTTTCCTAAAATATATCACATACTATTGGGATGGAATTTATGTAGCATTTAATCATGTTATATATTCATACATTTACATATTCATCAAAACATATTATCTTTAAAACATGGGAAGTTCATTCATCATCAATCTCATCATCATTTTCATATAAAACATATGTGTAATAGTAAGCATGCCAGAATTTCACTTTCATAACATATGAGCAATACATAAAACACTTTAAGAGTAATCGGGAGAGTCGCCCAGCAATAACTCCATGCACCATTATTTATATGAATGAGCGCATGTCTATTTAGCTATACCTTCACTTTTGTACATTCTGAGGTGTCCCCCTGTGGATCCAAGTACTTTAATGGTCCCTTACCCATTTCGGTAGACATGCCTGACCAGCGAGATTCCTCCCTTTCGTCCCAAAAGAGGTTGGTATTAACTCATGGGATTACCGTTAACTTTACCCAAATCATGTCGTCTCTGCTTTTAGGCATATCATAGTACTACGGAATCACCACCATTCCTTCAAGGTGGATCATACTCGCAGTCCGCTATTCTCTACATATACTATAGGGTGAATCAGCCTATGCCTATGGTTATGCTTAACTCTAAGTATGTGTTTCTCATATGGCCTTTAGGAGATAACACTAACTTAAAGTTCGTAACCATCATGGTGTTTTCAAAATCATCTAAGTTCAAGTGGATGTTTAACCATCCCAATTTATGGCATGACTGTGGAATGCCTAACGGCTGTACCATATCAACAATTGGTCACTCGATCATGAGCCTATCTATCCTAAGGCATACAATGAGAATACTTTCCTATTTCCCTTTTTGTGTTTTCTGCTCTCTATTTATTTCACTATCACAAGGGTTTCATCACCTAAAACTCCTAGTTTTCTTGCTTACCTATGTTGTGAGCTCTTAATTAAGTTAGTATGAAGAATTAATAAGCTTAATTGCCATTAAAAACCTCATTTCGCAAGTTAGAGGGCTGCCAGTCAACTGCTGGAAGGTTAGCAGTCGGTTGGTGGCTCTCTGTATTCCTCGAGTTCTAGACAGTAAGCTAGCAGTTGGCTGCCAGTATGTTGGCAATCGGTTAGTGGCTTGATGGAATACGTTCTAGGCAAAATAAGAGTACGACAGTCGACTGCTTAGTGCAAACCCAGGCCTGATAATCGATTGCTAGGGATCTGGTAATCAGCTGCTAAGCCTTTGTCTGCACTTCTGGGTTTCCAAGAACATGAAAATTGATTTCCCCATACTTAGCAGTTGGCTGTTATGCTTTGCTGTAGTTCAAAAAACATAGTTTTGATAATACCCAGTCCATAATGTATTCCATTTTCGATTCTAAACACATAAGCTTAGTTTTCATTTGACAAACTTTATTTCTCATTGAACATTTCTCATCCATTAGCTCAAACTTGGTACATTCTAGGAAAACTAGTCTATATCTCTAGATGAACACAACCCAGTCCTTCCAATCCATTACAAGCACATATATGAGTATACTTCAGCAACACAACATCTCATTAAAATAGAAAAGCATACAGAATGTAGGTTTAACCACAAACTCAGTTCAAACATTCAAAAATTCATACTTTTCCAACAATAGTAAACTTTTCAGAAAAAAGAGGGGTTTAAGATGAATTGATACCTTGATTCCTTTCCAAATGTGTGTGTTTGATGTGTTAGAAGGCTTTTCCCTTATTGTAGAACTAATTTCCAACTTCAAATCCGCCCTTTCCTTCAGCAAACTCCCTTTTTGTGCCCCAACTCGCCCCTTTCTCTCTTTAGATACACTCTTGCTTCTCTCTCTAAAAATGATGAAAGTGGGAAGTGTATAGAAGGTTTAGGGTTTAGCTAGGGTTTAAGAGAAAGTTTAGGAATTTACTCTTTGGTCCCTGAGCTGCTTTTCACTCTTGGAACCACTCACATTTTCCCCTTTCAATTGAGTCATTAATCACCTCTTGCTAAACCTTCATTTTATTTCCTTTCAATTTAGTCTCAAGGCTAATGCAACTATATGCACTAATGCAACATACACAAGCATTAAACATCAAATTAACAATTATCAAACATCTCTTTAATCATGATTGGAGCAGATGTTAGACATAGCACTAACAGTTGACTGTCAGACCCTGAAAGTCGACTGTCATGTTCTTCTTACCCAGAAAACGTACCTAAAACACATCAGTCGACTTTCAGCCCTCAGTAGTCGATTGTCGGGCTTATAGTGAGATACTAGTCGATTGTCAGGCCTATAACAGTTGATTGGCTACTCTCAAGTTGCCTTCCCATTTTAGACAGAGAGCTAGTAGCCGACTGCCAGTGAGGAAAAAAAAAAAAGAAATGCACTTTATGCCTTAATTTCGATAAATATTGGCCCAAAAACCTCACCCAACCATAAGATTTGATCTCGGGTGTACTGGTAACATGTAGCATTCAAGTTATGGCTTACTTGGACATTGTGGTCTTTGTAAAAATCACATGGCACATGGCAAACCTTGTGATAGTGAAAAGAGAAGAAAGGAATCCATGAAAGAGAAAACAAAAGGGTGTATTCCCAAAGTATGCATTAGGATAGATAGGCTCATGATCAAGTGACCAATTGTTGGTACAGGACGATTGTTGAGCATTCCATGGTTATACCTTCAATTAGAATAGTTAAACATCCACTTAAACTTGGATAGTTTTGAAAACATCATGATGGTTGTGAACTCTAAGTTAGTGTAATTTTTAAGGCCATGAAACAGACACGTACTTAGAGTTAGGCATAACCATGGTGTGAGTCGAATCATCCTAGTATATACCTTAGTGAATAGTATACCAGGAAATGATCCCAAGAGTTAAACAAGCAATCCCCTATGGGGTAGAAAGGGAAGTAACTCCCATTGTATATGGAATGATCTGTGGTAAGGGTATTGACCACATCACACACAGTCCCTTATGGGGTAGAAAGGGAAGTAATTCCCATTATATATGGAGTGATTTACGATAAGGGTAGTCACCATATAATACTTGGATTCACAGGGGGAGCTCCAGATAGTACAAAGAAAAATGTATGTTGGCTGAATAGTCACAAAGTTATGTATGTGCGTATGAAGTGGTACGTGGAGGTAGTTGCTGAGCGGCGCTCTTAATAACTCTCATTATATGTTTGATTCTTGTTCATGTTTTTGAAGAAGAATATGTTGATATTACCATAAGGAAGGTATGAGATGAAAGTTTTATGATAAAGCATGAGAAAAAGATGACATCCCATGATGATTTAATTTCACATATTTTAAAGTACATGCATACACCTAAGCACAAACCATAACAACATAATTCATGCATTGCATCCTGATAGTACATGCCTTGTTTTGAATTTGAGATGAGAAATGCAAAGTACTTTCGTATAATTACGGTAATACAAGTCAGTAGATTTTAAAACAGGTTTTCTTGCTACTAAGATTCAATTCTCACATAAATGTCGGCGTGTATCATATGTGTAAGTATCGGCTGGAAATAGAGGTAACCTAAGGAGAGGTACCCTTCATAGGTATTTTGAGGAAGTACAGCTGAATAGCTTAGGCTTTTACTTTAATGAGCTTGCCTTCATGATTTTTGGAAGTGTTAGCATAATTTATTTCATGTATAGCCTATAGCATATGTATGATCAAAGAAATTGACTAGATTAATTAGTGAACACTTGGATGGGGATCATGAGTGACAAGGATGTTTTCTCCATGCCCCAATAATGTTAATTATGAAAGTATTTATGCTTGATGCTTGTATGTATATAGCCAGATCAACTTATGTATCATATTATTTTATTTTGCTGTGAGATTGAGTGAAAATCCAAGAGTAGAGACTTGACCCCAACCTCACTCAGATAATTAACTAGTAAAAAGTTTTAAATTTACTTGGGTAGATGTAACAGTAACATATTACTATTATAATATATATATTATATCTTTTAAAGAACTAAAAGGATCCATAGGCTAAGAGGGTGTTCCAGGTGTTACATCCAGAGTGCTAGTAGTTGACTACCAGCTTGTGGAAGTCAACTGACGTGCTCATATTTTCCAAAATTTTCCAAGAACAAAGCAGTCGACTGTCAAGCTTGTAGCAATCAACAGTAGCCCTTGGGTTTGGAAATTCTTCGAGGCAGTGAGCTACAAGTCGACTACCAAGAGGGTGGAAGTTAACTACCAGGTCTCTGTTTTAGAAAATGAACTCAATAACCAAATTTAAAGCATTTTTAGTCCAAAATTCCACTCAAATGAGAGATTTGAACCTGAACTATAATGGCTAACATGTGATTTGAGAATGATGAGAAAGAGTATGAGAATGAATGAGAAAGAGAAGAGAAATATGAGATTTTAAAATGAGATGAGCATGAACCATAAATGAGAATAATTGCAACTGGTTGAAGACCATGAGAATATTGCAACTGGTTAAACTGTGAGACTACTCCAACTGGTTAAACCATAAGAATATTGCATCAGGTCCTTAAAGGCCACAAGAATATTGCAACTGGTTAAAACCACTAGAATATTACATACGGTTAAAAACCATGAGAATATTGCAATTGGTCATGAACCACAATAATATTATAGATGGTCAAGGACCATAAGAATACTCATTTATGAATGAGAATTTTTAAAGATTTCTTTCATGATGCTTTTATTTATGCCATAGCAATATGCATTAGTATCTTGTTTATGCTTAGAATTGATATGAGAATGTGATCCTATTGCCATTACAATTTGAGAATATATCCTGTGTGATGGGTATATGATGAGATGCATATGTATTTATAAGTATATGTGAGAAGATTATTTAATTCATGCATATAATCCCAATAGTTATAATGTATTATCTGAAGAGAAAAGAATGTAGAGTATTTCCATAGCAGTATGGTGGTACAAGTCAGTAGTTTAAAAATATAAGTTGTTATTACTACTAAGAATTGTTTCTTATTAAATGTTGGTTTGTATCAGATGCCTAGGTTCCAGATACTACTAGAAGTGGAAGTGGACTAGGTAGACATACCTA
Organism: Senna siamea; assembly: GCA_031216115.1. Lineage (NCBI taxonomy): Eukaryota > Viridiplantae > Streptophyta > Magnoliopsida > Fabales > Fabaceae > Senna > Senna siamea. The sequence goes on along the minus strand of CM062355.1, from coordinate 11,870,680 downwards.
TCTTGGGTTATTTTATGATAATAAAGGAAGAATGGGTGATTTCAGTGGTGGATATACCCCTTACTCACCCACCTACTGGAGGGGTAGACATGTAGGATTAGTTTGGTAATATTTTATTTTGATATGTAAATATGTGATGGTGGATACCTTGATCCCTTATTATCTTTGGTATACAAAGAGGAGTATATATGTATTCAAGTTATGTGAGAAAATACTTGCTTTTAGGATGAGCAGAGGAGTATGAGTGGCAAGTCTGTTGCCTCCTTACTCTACTTAGCCTTACATATCTATAGGTATATGTCTTGCAAACATAGATGTTTTACATTTTGTAATAATATTATGTATGTGAATGAATATATATATATATGTATATATGTTTATTTCAATTATTTTAATTATTTTCCACTGCGACGTTATGTGAGAATCCTGAGTGTAGAATTCCCAAACTAATAACACTTCATAAAAGTTAAAAAATTTACTCGGGTAAAGGTATTAGTAACTTACTAATCCTGTATATTATATTATATTATTTAATTAACAAAAAGGAACTATAAGATTGGAGGTGTTATAATGAGTTTGTAGCAGAGAACTGCTACCATAGTTAGCACATAGCTGACTCAGTAGTGAAGGGTAGATTCCTCGGGATAGAGACTAATGTAGGTTTATTAGCTGAGCCTAGGTAGTGAGCTGACTTGTATTATGTTTTGACTTGAGGAATGGAGTGCTAGGTTTAGGGTAAGAAGATACTTCCTAATGGTGCCATATGATCTCTTATAAATATTATGTTATTGAGATTAATCACCTTGGTAATATTTTTTTTACAAAGTAAAATATGGCTCCACCTAGAAGGAATACCGGAAAGGAGAAGGAAGGTGAGGGAAGTATGGAAAGGGTGATGCAAGTCATATTGGGAGTGGCAGAGGCTATGAGGGAGCAGGCTGCTGCTACTACCCAAGTTCTCAGGCGATTTCGGGAATAGGGGAATACCAATCATCCAACCCTAACCCTCCTGAAGGATAAGTAAGAAACCTAGTGTATCATGGCTGGTTAGAATTCTAGAAATCTAAACCTCTTTTTAGGAGTGAGTTTGACCCAAAGGTGGTAGAAGAGTGGCTAAGAGAGATCAAGAAGCTATTTGTGGTTTTAAGGATGATTGATGCCCAGAAAGTTTTATTTTCCACCTATATACTGATGGGAGAGGAAGAATATTAGTGGAAGGGGACAAAGGAATTGATGGAAGCTCAAGGAATTCAGATTACCTAGGATTCGTTCAAAGAAGTGTTCCTTGGAAAGTATTTTCCTCAGAATGTGAGGAATGAGAAGAAAATTGAATTTATGTAGATTAAGCAGGGCAACTTGACATTTGACGATTATCTGGCTAAGTTTGAGGAATTGCCCAAATTTTCTTCCTATCTGAAACTCTAACTAGATGAAGCATGGAAAGCCATGTATCTAGAGGCTAGGTTAAGGTATAAGTTGAAAAGTGTTATAGCTCCATTGGAAATCAAGAATTATGCCACACTAGCAAACAAGTGTCACATAGTTGCTAAAAATCTGACAGAGGCTAGAAAGGGAAAACAAAGGGCTAACTTCCCCAAATGAAAGCAACAAGGATCTTTTAGAGGGAGAGATAATAGGTTTGGCAAAGGCCAGGAAGGTAAAAGGCCGATGGTGAGACCAGTGATGTCGAATGTTTGCCCTAAATTCTGAAAGAGTCACGAAGGACCATGTAAATGGCAATCAAATGTACAGCAAGGTGTTTGTTATAAGTGTGGAAAAGAGGGACATTTTATCAAGGATTTCCCACATTGGAAGAGGCAAGGTGACACCATTAGACCTCTTACTACTGGAAGAGTCTATACTCTCAAAGGCAAGGAAGTGGCCTAGTCCACTGATTTAATGAAAGGTAAATGTTTAATAAATAATGTATCTTTAATTGTACTATTTGATTCTGGCGCTACCCACTCTTTCATTTCGTTGGAATGTGTGGAGAGATTAAATTTATTGGTGACTAGTTTACCTTACCAATTATCTATTTCTATTCCAGCTGGAGAGCAGGTTTTGACTTTGTTAGCCTGCTTGAATTGCCAAATTTTTATTGAGAATAGATCTTTTGTTGTTGATCAGATTTGTTTACCTTTGGTGGATTTAGACATTATTCTTGGGATGAACTAGTTATCTATAAATAATGTGATCTTGGATTGTTCAGATAAATCTGTGACTTTTATAGATACCTTAACAGTGAATAGGAGTGTTGAGGAAAAGAATAAGAAATGCATTTTCTATGCTTTTCCAAGGTTGAGATTCAGCATAAACTTAGTATTATCCTTGTAGTAAATGAATTTCCATATGTCTTTCCCAAAGAAATCTTAAGTCTTCCATCTGAGAGAGATAGAGTTCTCTATAGAGTTAATTCCTAGAATGAGACCAATCTCTATAGCACCCTATAGGATGTCTCCCTTAGAGTTAAACGAATTGAAGATACACATAGAAGATCTCTTAGGGAAATAATTCATTAGACCAAGTGTTAAATGCCTACTATGTCTACTGTTCATCCTAGTGCCACTAAGATGTACAAAGATTTAAAAGAAAAATTTTAGAGACCAAGTATGAAGAAGCACATAGCTGAGTATGTTGCTAAATGCATACTGTGCCAGCAAGTGAAGATTGAACATTAGAAAACCTGCAGATATTGTTACAACCTCTAATGTAACACCCCTTTTTCTCTTGAATTTTAAATTATTGTTTCCTTAATTAATTGGATGACTTTACCATAAAGTGTGATGAAATTACCTTGGTAATGTAGAGTTTAGAATAAGGATGTTGAAAGTGAACACCTTTCCTTCTTGTTTTAATCGAATTGAGATGGAAGTATAAGGAGAAATAGAAGTGAGGCTCAATTTATAGTAATGTGTTTTCTTCTAAGTTACAAGGAGCTTACAAGAGGTAATGGATAATTTAATAATCGATTAAAAGAAAATAATTTGATGTGAGTTGAGAGAAAGTTTTACATTACAACGAAGTGATATTACAATACAAAATTGTATTGGTTTCTTTTGGTTTTATTTTAGCTAAAAGAATGTAAGAGTGAGTGAAACGAGGATGTATGCAATTTATGGCATTTGGTAGAGAAATTAGAAAGGAGAATGGAAAGGTGATATGTTAATTAAGTGAAGTAAAATTTTTTACTAAGGAGCTTGTAACATTGGAAAGAAAATGTAATAAAGATGGACTCGGTAGTAGAGAAAAGAAGAGAGGAGGAAGAGACGTGTGACAATTGTACTCTTTATTTTCTCTCATTCCTTTTATCTCACTTTAACCAAGTGTGAAAATGGGAGTGGAAGAAAGCATATGGTGAAGAGGTGGAAGAGAGAAAGAGAGACGTGTGATATTGGCTTTCTTTCTTCTCTTCCCTTGCGTTTTAATTTCATTTCAATATGCCAAGAGTAGTGAATAAGCTGCTTGAATCACTTCTCTCCTTATCTTCCCTTTTGTTTTATTTTTAAAGTGGCCAAGAGATGAGTGAGGGAATTGTCAATCTGAAATTCATTCCAATTGCTTGGTTAAGGTTGAAGCAGCCATGAAATGAGGTGCTTAACCTCCTTTCTTCCTTTTTGGTTTAACGGAGTAAGCAATACATAGATTGGCTTAATTATATATAGATGTATACAGCAATTAAGGAAAGTAGCTTAACATTTATTTAAAATAGATATCCATTTAGTGATGACAAGAAATAATAGGAAATGAAATTTTAATGAGCCATCCATGCATTTTATTCCTTTCGACCGAATTGAAGAAATAAAGTGGCTAGGTTGGTTAAAAGCATTGATAGCAATTAAGGCTAGGCAAAATAAAACTTAGAAGGAAATAAGTAAAAGCATTTGGTGAAAGGGAGAGCAGCTTAGTATTTAGATACCACGATGAGAGGGAGAGCAAATTGACAATTAAACAAAAACACACAAGCATTCGGTGAGAGGAGAAGAAAACTAGCTTGGCTGAAAGGGGGAGAAGGAAGGAAGTAAGATAAAATCCAAGAGAAATACCAAGGCACTTGCATCATTCTTGCATTAGTGAGGTAGCTTAGCAATTCTGTGGTTTATTTTGATGAATTTCAAGCATACTTAACATGATATCAAGCTTTCATGGAACATTAACTTATCTCTCTACATTCTTCAAGATATAATTCTTTCTTTGGCTAAGCTTGTATGGTAAATTGGTTATTATGCTTGTTGATGTGAGAATATTGATGTTGTCCTTTCCATGCAAGGATAATTATTAAGAAAATTCAGTATGCATAATGAAAACCCTAGCATGAGAAAAGTGTTGTGATTTTGTGCTTTGTATGGCTAAGGTGTGTTTTAGGTTATAGACACCTAAAGGAAGCATGCTAGCTAGAAATTGGTTTCAAACTATGGCATTATCCTTTTTGGCTTACCAAATCCGAAAGTAGCCTTTGTAAGGTATGGAATTGCTTGCTAAAAATTGTGTAAGAAAGATTACCATTTGGTTTTAGCTAAGAAAAAGAGAGAAAATATGGTAAATTAATGTATAGTAAAATGGTTTACCTTTTTGTACATAATAAAGGTCCACATTATTATTGAAATGTAAGAATGGGAAATGTGTGTAATCTAAAATCTAGTATGTAAAATGAGCCAAGAAAGTAAGTAGAAGAAATTGCCAAGGGCATGGTTACATAATTTGAATGTGGGAGAAAGTACCATAGTAATTTTAATACATGGTACCATTAGGTTTAAATTATAGAAAGGATGTAAAAATGTGACAATGTAACATGAAAAACCTTAGATTTCATTCCTCTCCCATGATGGCTGAATGTAATCTCTTATGTTATTTATGATAGCCGAATCATTATGCTATTTGTAAATGCGTTAGAAAGTGTCTTACAATAGCTAAATTCAAGAGAGATTGGAAGGGTAATAGCAAGATGAATTATAGTTGCTATTTGTATGTACAATGTGACCAAGTGTTCACATGTTTTCATAAAAGTGTCCAAGAGTCCACAATATGAACAAGTGTTCACCAATTCTTTTTATAAAAGTGGCCAAGAGTCCACAATGTGACCAAGTGTTCACAATTCCTACAAAAGTGGCCAAGTGTCCACAATTCTTGTAGTGTGACCGAATGTGCTTCACACTTTCAAGAAAGGTAAGTTTTAAAAATGAAATGTATAGATGACCATTGGTTATTTCAATTTCTATATGTATGCTTTCCCTGAAATTATGTTATATTTGGAATGAAATTGACCACCTTTGTCACATTGACATACCAATAAATTATGCAATGCATGCCAATATGTGTATATGAATAGAGCTATGTTTTAAATGATTTGAATGTAGAAGATATCATTTTCTATGCTAGCACAGTGGTACATGTTAATAAGATTTAAATTGTGAATTGTTAAGCAACTAAGAAACTAGTTTTCTCATTTATGTACTGATATGTATCAAATGCAAATGTTTAGCATTTTCATAAAGATAGAAGTGGCATTAAAAGAGGTTCTTTCATTAAGAGTATTTTTTATCCTAAGGGTTTGAGTGACAGAGATGTTGTCTCCTGACTCTATAAAATGTTTTTGATAGTTCTCGGCTAGATTAAATGATGTAATAGTTACAAAGGGATATGTAATGTTTTATGAATTTATCTCTGATGCATTACATTTTATTTCACTGTGCTTATAAATTTTAGTCTGAGCAAAAGAACCCAAACCTAATCCACTTTAATAATATTGCGATGGTATGAATGCTCAAACGTTGTTAATAAATAATTAAGGTTAAGAATAATGTATCGACCTTATCTGTTTACATTTGAGGTGTTATGATACTAGATAAGGGTGTTACACTAGAGATTCCTGAATGGAAATGGGAGAGCATTTCCATGGAATTTATGGTAGGTTTGCCTAGAACCTAGTTAGGAAATTATTCAATCTGGGTGATTGTGGATAGATTAACTAAATCTGTACATTTCTTACCTATCAAAATAAATTTTCATCAGATAAGTTGGCCTAATTGTATATACAAGAAATAGTGAGACACTATGGAGTACCCACTAGTATAGTATCTGATAGAGATCCTAGGTTTACCTCTAGATTCTGGAGAGCCTTGCAAGAGGCATTTGGGACTAAGTTAAACTTCAGTATTACTTATCATCCTCAAACTGATGGGCAAACTGAAAGGACAATCTAGACTTTATAAGATAGCTTAGAGCTTGTATATTAGAACGGAAAGGGAACTAGGATAGAGTTTTTCCTTTAGTGGAGTTTTCTTGTAATAATAGTTTCCACTCTAACATAGGAATGACTCTATATGAAGCCTTATATAGGAGAAAATGTAGATCACCCTTATGTTGGTTTGGAGTAGGAGAGAGACAAATATTAGGGCCAAAGTTAGTGTAACAAACTACTGGTCAAATTAAAATGATTAAAGAGAAAATGGCTAAGGCCTAGGATAGACAAAAGAGTTATGCTGATAAGAAAAGGAGGTCATTAAAATTTACAGAAGGAGATCATGTTTTTCTCAGTGTATCTCTAGTTACTATTATTGGTAGGGCTATTAAGTCCAGGAAACTAAATCCTAGATACATTGGACCATACCAGATTCTGAAAAGGATTGGTTAAACTGCCTATTAAATGGCATTACCTCTATTTCTGTCCAGTCTCTATAATGTTTTTCATGTTTCTTAACTTCGTAAATACATTCCAGATTCTTCCCATATTCTTAATGTCAGTATAATACAATTGAAAGATAATTTAACATATCATCCTAGACCTTTACAAATCATTGATATTGAAGTCAAACAATTGAGAAATAAGACTATTCTATTAGTAAAGGTATTGTGGGATCAATCGTCATCATAAGAAGCCAGTTGGGAAAAAGAAGATGACATGAGGAAAATGTATCCAAAATTAGTTGAGTAGGTATATGTAAATTTCGAGGATGAAATTTTTTTAAAAGGAGGGGAGAAATGTGCTAACCCATTGAGCATTTGTCTCTTAAAGACATTTTGATGATAGCAAAAAAATTGAACCATTTCAGGAAAATCAAGTCCAAAATCTCATCAAGGCAAATTAAGAACAACAAGAAATTAGATAAGCAATTAGAACTTGAAATTGTAAGGAAATAATAGAAACTTGAGCTCAAAAACATTTTTAAAAACATTTGAGGTAGCTTTCCAAAGTTTAAGTGGCTTTTTCAAGTAAAGTTTTCATTTAAAAGACAAAACTCTTGCCTAGCAGTCGACTTGCACAATGTACTGATAGATGTGGATCTTTGAAAATTGATAAACAGAAAGCCACCACTCGACTACCAGCAACTTAACAGTTGACTGATAGCCAATAAAGTGTTACTAGTTGACTGATAGACCATTAGCAGTTGAAAAACTTATACTAGAGGCATGACAGTCGACTGCCAGGGTATAGCAGTCGACTGCCACGTTACAATTTTGAGAAATTCTTCCCTCCAGAAAGTCACCAGTCGACTACCAGGGTATAGTAGCCGACTGCCATGGCACCAATTTGAAAATTAAACTTCCAGAAAGACACCAGTCGACTGCCAATGAGCAGCAGCCACTGCCATGGCACTATTTTGAAAAATAAACTTTTTAGAATGTCACTAGTTAATTCAACTGAGCACCAGTTGACTGCTACACACTATATTGCAAAAAATTTGAATTTAAGAACACGACAATCGCTTGGCATATCATAGCATTTGACTTATAGGTTTCATAGATGACATCAGGCTAAGTACAAACGGCTATTTTTGCAGAGATTACATATGATTTGTTTTCTAAGTGGATTTTTAACCTTTCTCTTGCAAAAACTCTATAAATAGAGCCTCTGGAATGCCTTAAAAGATAGAGAAAAACATTGAATGAAAATCATCTTTTGAAAATCATTTGAGCTCTATTTACTATTATTTCCATTAGTTCTTCTTCTGTAAAATCTATTTTGATTGAGAGAGTTTTTTTAGCTGATAAACTTCCTTCCTCTAAATTGAGAGATATCAAGGAAAGGTTTTCCTTGTGTAGATTAAAGAGAGAAAATTTGTAGTGGCTCACAAATGCTCTTGTCAAACTTTTGATTTTAGTGAAAAATCTCAAGTGTTGCTTGAGGACTGGATGTAGGCATGTTGATAAGCTGAACCAGGATAAATCTCTTTGTGTCTTTAATTTTTGCACATTATCTTCTGCATTTACTATTCAATAGTTTATCTTACTGTCATAATAGATTCTTGCTACTAAAATCTCCTTCTTGTTAACACTGCTCTTGATGCTCTGTTTTGAGTTAATATAACTGAATCACTTTCTGATTTTACTATCAAAAGAAAAGTTCTATGCACTTCTGCTTGAGCTAATTTTGAACTCTCTAAAAGTTTTTTAAACACATAATTCACCCCCCTCTTGGGTGCTAACCATTTTTAACAAAATGTAACATCTGCTCTTTCTATCTATTAAGAGATGTTTTATTATTTTTAGTAAGTAAATGCTTATGTTTGTTGCATTAGATTGCATGTAGTTGCATAAGAAGGAGGGACTAAGTAGAAAGAAAGGAGCAGGGACTTGAGTGAAAGAAAAATGTTTACTAGAGGAAGCTATGTAAGGTTTCCATATTTAGGGGTAGCTTACCGTAAGTTTTGCCAAAAGAATTACTATGGCTATTAGATTTTCAAAATCTCTCGCCAGTGGTTCAGGGATAAAATGTTAATTTGACATATAGCCAGAGAAATTCTCATTTTGAGCCGAATGATCAAGAATTTTGATCGAAATTGGCAATTCCTAGACCATCTATAAATAGGGCCAAACTCCAGGACTATCATTTGGCATCTGAACTTTGAAAATTTTAGAGAGAGAAGTAGTTCCTAGAGAGATAAAGTGAGAAATTATGAAGAAAGGGAATTATAGGAAGAAGTTGAGCATTCTTAAGGCTAGGGAAACATGCCAGCATACTTCAAATCATCATTTACAAGCTTAAAATCAACAAAAAGGTAGCAAACAACCCTATCCTCTCAAACTTGAAATTTACTATTCATATGTTGAAATTTTGATTTTTCATGTTGTTTGAGCCAAAGAGGAAGTAAAATCTACATTCTTAATGTTTTTTTATTACTATTGGGTATTTTAAACTGCATGATTGTACTTATGAATGCATAAATCAGATTCTAAAAAATAGATTTTTCATTATATTTGAGAACAAGGTTTAATACACGATTTGAGTAAGATTAAACAGTAGTTTGGGCTATTTTTGGTGTGTAAAATGATGCTTATATACTGGTATTTAGCTGTTAATTATCAAAAGGGGGTTTATAAACTTGTTCTTGGGCTAAAATCTAGGTCAACAAAAGATTTTAAAAGCAGAGTATAACATAGCAGTTGACTTATAACTCTTATCAATTGACTATCGTGTTCTTTGGTTGCCCAAAAATGCACCCAGAGTGCTAACAGTCAACTACCTACCTGTAGAAGTCAACTATCGTGATCATATTTTCCAAAAATTTGCCAAGAACGGAGCATTCGACTGTCGAGCTTGTAATAGTCAACTGCTAGCCGTTAGGTTTGGAAACTCTTTGAGGTAGTGAGCTACAAGTTGACTACTAGAAGGGTGGAAGTCTACTGCCACGTCTTTATTTCAAAAAATGAACTCAATGGCCTAATTTAAAGCATTTTTAGCCAAAAATTCCACTCAAATGAGATATTTAAACCTGAAATGTAATTGCTAACATGTGATTTGAGAATGATGAGAAAGAGTACGAGAATGAATGAGAAAGAGAAGGGAAATATAAGATTTTAAAATGAGATAAGCATAAACCATAAATGAGAATAACTATAACTGGTTGAAGACCACGAGAATACCTCAACTGGTTAAACCACGAGAATATTGCAGCCGGTCTTTAAAGTCCATGAGAATACTACAACTGGTCAGAACCACGAGAATATTTCAGACGGTCAAAAACCATAAGAATATTGTAGTTAGTCATGAACCACAAGAATATTGCAAATGGTCAAGGACCATGAAAATACTCATTTATGAATGAGAATTTTTAAAGATTTCTTTCAAGATGCTTTATTTATGGCCATAGCAATATGCATTAATTTCTTTTTTATACTATGAATTGATATGAGAATGTGATCTTATTGCCATTACAATTTGAGAATATATCCTGTGTGATGGATATGTGATGAGATGCTTATGTATTCATAAGTAGATTTGAGAAGATTATTTAATTCAAGCATATAATCCTAATATTTATAATGTATTATTTGAAGGAAAAGAATGTAGAGTATTTTCATGGCAGTACGGTGGTATAAGTCAGCAGTTTAAAAATATAGGTTGCTATTGCTACTGAGAATTGTTTCTCATTAAATGCTTGTTTGTATCAGATGCCTAGGTTCCAGATAATACTAGAAGTGGAAGTGGACTGAGTAAACATACATATCTTGGGTTATTTTATGATAATAAAGGATGTAACGACCCTGTTTCATAGATCTTACATTCTTAGTATGTAGTATAGCAGAAGTATAAAATATCCTTCAAACTTTTTCCTTTCCTTTTCCCAAGATGGGGAAGTCAGAGGGCCATTACTGGTTGAGTGTAACCCAAATAGACTCTCCTTCTAGTCTATTCATATTCCACTCAACCACTACTTTCTGCGCAGCATATCTAATATGACAATTCATACCATATGTACTTTGGAATATAAAAGTCTAACAGCCATTCAAAGACAATTGAGATATACTATATAGTCTTAGCATTTAAATCATTCATCCATCCACAATTTAAAACTCCATAATCCCGAGAGATTCATCACAAAGTACCACAATTATCTTTATATATAGACAATTCAAACTTAAATATCAAATTCCAACTTAAAATTTTGCAATTCTCCTGGGATATCCCATGGCATTGACACCCATCTTTTGCCAGTTATCTCCTAGGCATACCCTATTCCTAGTCATCTAAACAAACAACTTCATGAGATATGAAATCCCAATAGAGTAATTTATAAACTTAATAATTCCAAATCAGTTATATGTTCAGTTGTGGCTATAGCACAGAAAACGTCTTCCCAAAAACTAGTCTTTTAACACATAAGTGAATTACTAAATACTTTTGATACAACGAACATGGGAAATCAAGTAAATTCATAAGAGTATAGCATCTTCTCATAAAATGAAAATCATCATTTAAATAATACCTTTAAATTCCATCTAGTCTATCACAATTTCATGTGATCATCTTCTCAATGCATGCCGCTTTATCAAAATCATTTTCATTTTGGTTAGGTGCGATCCGTAACACCAATCACCCAAAAATAGTTGTCCTATTTTGTGAGTGTGATCCATCACACCAATCACCCACTCAAGGACAGGTGAGTACCAACTTCCAAGTTGTCCCCTGACATGTGCACACTACTAGTCTTATCCTCAATCCCAACTATGTGGCACATACATACGCATAGTCGATTAACACCAAGGGTTATAGAGCATTACACTTAAACTAAAACATCCCTAGTATAGACCATCCAGCCTTTACTCCTCAAGTCTTCCATATGGTTGTCTTGGTTTAATGAGTAACCCTAACAAATACAAACCATTTAATATGAAATAGATAGATTCATAAAGCAGCCTGCATAAGGAACATTCAACGGCCATCCCATACCAGTTATTGAATGTCCACCCTAAGTTTTTTCCATCCTTATGAGCATATAACCCAATAGCCAATCTCATCAAGCAGCAAAGAGCATCTTAATACATATAGGCAGTATTTTTGACACTTATATGAAACATCACATTTACCAACTTAATTTCAGCAACCATTTCCCATTTTAATAAAGAAATCTCATTTAAATCAGTAATTCACAATATCAATTCAAAGATAAGAAAGTGTATATTACTCTACCTTAACTGTTTGTTCCTCTCCAGACCAGGCTTCTCCTTTTTCCTTAAAAATTATCCTCACAGTTAGTTTCCTGGGGAGACAACTCAATTCTCACATTAATCATGCACTTATGTAACTAGGACTTAGTGTTTTCCTATAGGTTTTTCTCTAATTTCCCTTTTTCCTTCCTATTTCTATGTTGCTTATAACTCGTAACATGTAATTCTCATGTATGAAGATGTTTTGAACTTCCTTCCAAGTTAAACTAGGGATTTCCAAGCTCAAATCTTGTTTTAAAAGTCATTTTTTGCATCAAGGGGCTGCCAGTCAGGTACCAGGGAGCTAATAGTTGGCCGGTTGCTCTATTGAGTCTTAAATTTCGCGAGACAAGGGCTCGACAGTCGACTGATGCATGATCGACAGTCAACTACAGTGCTTTTATTTGTGAGTTCTGGGCTTACAATAGCTCGACAGTTGACTGGTATGAGGCTATCAGTCGACTGCCTTGCCTCTTGATACATTTTTGGGCTTGCCAAGAAAATGACAATTAACTGTTGCATGCTGGTAGTCGACTGTTCTGTTCTTCGATAGTGCAAAAATGTTGGTTTTCACAAAAATCTCAGCCTAAATTCTAGTCCATTTCAAATTTAAAGTGTATGAGCTTAACCCCTAATTGTTTCCATTCAAAGCCCAGTCATTTTCAAGTTCAAAACATCAATCGTAATAGAAAATCCATGCATGCAAGTCAAGTAAATAGTAACCGAAAAATGAGAAATCTAGTTCCAACTCAAAAACACGAAATGGAAGTTAAGGATACTAATATTTCGGTTCAAAAACCAATTCCTAACCTCAGACCATCTAAAAATCAATTTATCCATTCCATATATTTAGAAAATTCAAAAATGCCATAACATTGGCATTTCCATTTTTCCTTTACAATTTCAACAAATTAGATGCATTTTAAGGAAGAAACCTATCCCTAGATGATGCTCATAATACTTTTTAAGTTATGGATGGAGGATTCTTACCACGACTTCGATTATGAAAGCTTTCCTTTTGATTTTCTTCCTCTTCCCTTTTTTCTCGGTTCCTTCTCCTTCTTTTTCTTCTATTCGATTTGGGGAGGTGATTGTGGTGTAAAGAAAAGGAAAGGTGAGCAGCTAGGGTATTAAGGACCTCCTAGGAAAAGGAAAGATTTGCACTGTAGTCCCTCCTATTATAACCCCACTTCCCTTATTTCATTTTAAATCCTTATAACAAATTTCACAATTATCATCATCATAAGAAATTCCAAGGAATCGGGTATTACAATCCTTCCTCCTTAAAAGAATTTTGTCCTCAAAATTCATACTTGTAAATAATTCCAAATAATGTTGCCTCATCTCTTCCTTCTTTTCCCACATCATTTCTTGGTTCTACATCTTGCTAAAGTACCTTAACCAAAGGGATTACTTTATTCTGAAGTTCTTTGGTTTTAAAGTCTAGAATTTCAATAAGAGTAGACTCATATGTTAAATTTTCCTTTACTATTATGGGTTGATTCCCCAATACATGTATAAGATCTATGACATATTTTCGGAGTTGCGAGACGTGGAATATGTCATGCAAGTTTGATAGGTAGAGAGTTAGGGCAATTTAGTAGGCAACTGGACTAACTCTTTGTAAGATTTGGAATGGTCCTAAGAATCGGGGACTTAATTTCTTTACCCTTATCTATCTCCCAATACTCATAGTGGACGACACTCTCAGAAACACATAGTCTCCCTCACTGAACTCTAAGGGCCTCATCCTTCTATTAGCATAGCTTTCCTATCACTACTGGGCAACTCTCATCTTTTCCTTGATCATTTTGATTTGATCAATAGTCTCATACACAATCTTCGATCCCAACAGGGTACTCCCCAATCTCTACCAACTCAAAGGTGATTTACAACTTCTCCCATACAAAGTGGCATATAGTGCCATACCTATGGTGGATTGATAACTATTATTATAGGCAAACTCTATCAAAGGTAGGTACTTGTCTCAACTTCTTTCTGTTCTAGCACACATGCCCTTAACATATCCTCCAAGGTTTGGATTGTTCTTTCATATTGTCCATCGGTATAAGGGTGGTAAGCAGTGCTAAACTTTAGTTGGGTTCTTAATGCTCTTTGTAGAGACTGCCAAAATCTTGATGTGAACCTAAGGTCTCAGTCTAATACTATTCCTGATGGCACCCCATGCAACCTCACAATCTCCTTAAGGTATATTTGAGCTAGTTTCTCCATATAGTATCTGATCTTAATAGGCAAGATATGAGCAGATTTGGTCAATCTATCTACTATTATCCATATGGAATCGTAACTAGCTGGGGTTCTAGGTAGTTTAACTATAAAATCCATGGTTACTTGATCCCATTTTCTCTCTAGTATCTTTAGTGGTTTTAATAACCCTGTGGGTCTTCAATGCTCTATCTTTACCTGCTGACAGGTGAGACAAGAATTTACATATTTTGTGATGTCCTTTCGCATACCCGACCACCAAAAGTTTCTTTTCAGTTCTTGATACATCTTGGAAATACCTGGGTTAATGGTATAGTGGCTACGATGGGCCTCTGCTAATAATTTCTCCCTTAGCTACTGATGGTTTGGAATCACTATTCTATTTATAAACATCAATACCCCATCAGTGGCTAATCCAAAATTGGATTGGTTCACATAGACCCCTATGGATTCATCCTCTTGTTGGGCCTGTCTAATTTGGTTCATAAATCCAACAAATCTGAAATTCACTCATCACTAACCTCTGCAGAAGGGAAATCACATCAAAGCTAAGATTCCTAAAGTCCTCAAGTAATCCTATCTCATCTACCATTAAACTGTCTACTTGTAAGGACTTCCTGCTTAATGCATCAGCTACTTCATTAGCTTTCCCTACATAATACTTCAATTCAAGGTTAGAATCCTTCAGATAATCTACCCACCTTCTTTACCTCATCTTCAATTCCTTTTCATCGAATAAATACCTCAAGCTCTTATGATCACTAAAAAGCTTAAATTTAGCCTTAGATAAATAATGTCTCCAAATTTTCAAGGTAAATACCATAGCAGTTAGTTCCAAATCATGGGTGGGATAGTTTTCCTCTACAGGTTTAAGCTGTCTAGATGCATAACCAACTACTCTCCTATCTTCCATTAAGTCACATCCTAAACCTTTCTTTGATGTATCTGTATAGACCTCAAATGGCTCTAAGGGGTTTTGGATTACCAACACTAAAGCAGTAGTTAATTTTTCCTTCAAGGTTTGGAAACTACGCTCACACTAACCACTCCATTCAAAATCAGTGCCCTTCCTAGTTAATCAGGTTAATGGCAGGGCTATCTAGGAAAATCCTGGTATAAACTTCCTATAATAACCCGCCAAGCCCATTCTGTGACTGTCCTTAGCAAACCCTAATTTAATACAGTTTTAATTTTTTTAAGGTCTACCTAAATTCCTTCCCTATTTACCACGTGACTTAAGAATTTCACCTCCTCCAACCAAAGATCACTTTTCTCCAACTTAGCACATAATTGTTTATCCTCTAACATCTATAGCACCATACTAAGATGTTGTGTATGTTCTTCGTGAGTCTTAGAATAGACTAAGATGTCATCTATGAATACCACCATAAATTTGTCTAGGTAGGTTCAAAAAATCCTATTCATGTAATCCATAAAGATAGCAGAAGCATTAGTTAACCCAAACGACATCACCAGGAACTCATAATGACCATACCTAGTGCTAAACGCTGTCTTAGGGATATCCTCATCCTTAACCTAGATCTGGTGGTATCTTGACCTAAGTTTATTTTATAGATTATGGTAGCAGCTTGCAATTGATCAAATAGGTCATCTATTTGGGGTAAAGGGTACTTATTTTAAATGGTCACTTTATTCAAGTACTGGTAATCTATACATAACCTTAGGCTGCCATCCTTCTTCTTGAAAAATAGGAAAGGAGCTCCCCATGGTGACATACTTGGCCTAATGAACCCTTTCTCCAATAAATCCTCTATCTGAACCTTTAACTCCCTCAGTTATAATGGAGCCATCCTGTATGCGGTCATTGATATTGGGCTTGTACCAGGAATCAGGTCTATAGTGAACACGATCTCCCTCGGTGAGGGTAACCTGCTTATTTCTATGGGAAATACCTCCGAGAAATCACTAACAACAGGAATTAGACTTAGCCTTTCTTGCAATGCTATCTGGGAAAAGTTTAGGGAGATGTAATTTACCTCACATACCCGGTCACTCTCACCTACTTGTAAGGTATCCATATAAGAATAGTCTTTTCATAACAGTTCAACAAAACCTGATTCCTAGATAACCAATCTATCCTCAAAATGACGTCGATTCCAGTCAAGGGTAAGCACACAAGATCCATAATAA
This sequence comes from Senna siamea, assembly GCA_031216115.1. Taxonomy (NCBI): domain Eukaryota; kingdom Viridiplantae; phylum Streptophyta; class Magnoliopsida; order Fabales; family Fabaceae; genus Senna; species Senna siamea. The sequence continues at coordinate 11,854,378 of CM062355.1, read as the reverse complement.
ACAGGATGTCATCTATGGAAAAAGGATATTTTAAGAAAATTTATAGGGATATTGTAGTTTTTCATAAAGGTATGGAAATATGTAGATCAAATGGCATGGTTTGAAAAGGTAAGTTTAATTTTCCCACGCATGCATCATATATGAAAGAATGCATAGCACTTGAATCAAACAATATTATCAAGGGAAAATTGTAAATCTTACCTCTACCCTACATCAATGCTAGCTATTTTTTGACATTAGCTCTGTCCAGAGTAAAGACTCTCCCCGAAGCTTGCAGTCTTGGCTCACTAGGATTTTGCTGATTCCCACCAGTTGGATAGTATTTTGCAAAATGTCCTGTACCCCCACACTTGTAACAGGTGAACTATGTCTGATGCCAGCAAGGTTGATTCCCATGCTTGGTTTGACATTTTGGGCAATTGGCAGCATCAGGGTGTCGGTTGGTGCTAGATGACCCTTGCTATGGTTTGAAGTTTCCTTCCGTCACGTTCAGATTCTTAGCGGGTTGTTTCTGTCGGCCTTCAACTCTCTGATTCATATTATGCCTTTCCTCTATATTCTTACTAAGGATTCGGTGTAACACCCCGTATTCTTTGATTAGTTATAAACTAAATGTTTCATAATTAATTAGATAAGTTACCATAAAGTAGGATGCATTTCTTGCATAATTTAATGGCTTGAAAAAAAAAATGTGTGTGTGCTAAAGGATAATATTACATAAAAGGTTAGGTGATTAAATTAATTCCCTATTTTTCTTTTCACCTAGCTTAATTGCCAAAAAGAAAAAAAAACAAAAAATATATATATACCTATACACCTACATGTGCAATTAGGAGAGGAAGGAAATGTAGCAAATATATACATATTCACACAGCTAGGAACAAGGGGAATTGCAAGGAATGTATAGCAATAAAATACACATGAATGCACACGTGTATTTGGTAGGGAGTTATATTTTCTTGAGAAAAAGGAAGTATAGAATTTTTCCAAAATAAACACACATGGAGGAAGGCACACGTACAATTGGAATGAAGGGATGCAACAATTAAAGATATGTATATTATATGTACACTTGGTGGAGTAAAATGGAAGCAAGAGTACAAATTTTTTTTTAGTAACAAACATATTAGTGTATGGCTACTGGGGCTGTTAGATAATACAAATTAAGGAAGAAAGGAAGTGCAAAAATCATCTAAAGAAATGTGCACATATATGTGTGGAACCATCCCTTTTCTTCCTTTCCTTTGGCGCCACAAATGGGGAAGTTCACATGCATGAAAAAAAATGGGGAAGAAAGGAAAGAGTATTCAATTCAGTGAAGGAAAAAGAGTGCAGCATCCCACTCTCTTGAAAAATGGAAATTGGAATGAGAGAAGGTAGGTGGCATGACCAATGGCATAAGGCAACTTGCAAGCAAAGAAAAGTGTAGTTACAAGTACACTTAGTGTAGCCATAAGAATTAGGAAAAAGAAAGTAATTAAAAAAAGAATTACCAAATTTGCAAGCAAGAAAGTACAAGGTGCAAAATTTTTGTTAGGCCTTCCACATGCTAAATGAAGAGAGAAAGGAGGGAATTGATTATATATATAAATGCATGCAGCAAGTAAAACGAAAGGTGCAAAATTTCTCATGCATCTACACAGCTAGAAGGAAGACAAATGTAATGCAAGCCTCCTCCTCCCCTTTAACTTGTTTAAGTAGTTAACCTAAGAGTGCAATGGAAGATGCAACATGAAATTGGGCTAAGTAACACCAAAGTTGAAAGGAAAGTGAGGCTACACTTAATTAACCACAAGACCATGAAATGCTACCAAAGGTAGCGTCCACTTTAACCAAGTAAGGATGCAAACTTTCAAGGAAATGGGCTGCATGAAATTACAAGTGGGACAAAGGGATAATAGGAATAATGAAGAGACAAGAGGAGTTGAGATTGCATTTTTGGGTATACACACACGACACCCTCAAGGAAAGAAAGAAAAGAGAAAGAGAAAGAGAGAGGGCATATGCCACCTAACAAATAGAAAAAAAAATTTGAAAAGGGAATGGAGTGGCGTAAGGGAATGGAATTAGAAATTGTAATTTTAAAACATGGATACATTCACACACCATCTAATCTAAGAGAAAATTGCAATTGAGAGTTGTCATTTGAATACATGAATCATACACACGCGGATGTATCCCTAAAAAAGAGAGAGAAACGTGAGCTTAGGGAGAACACATGAAGTTAGGAAGAAGAAGAGTGAAGTGGGCCAAAAACAAAAAAAGTAGTAAGAGGAGCAAGGATGAAGTGCAGGAAGAAAGTCAAAGAGAAAGCCATGTAAATCCCACTTAGTTCACCATTGAGGTAGGTTGACAATTCTTAAACTTATGTCCCAAGGTTTCATATGTATACACCATGTTTTTACAAGCTTTCATGGGACATTATTGCTGCCCTACATTCTTGATATTATTAATGTTATGTTGGCTTAGCTTGCATGATATATTGGTATGTTAGTTTATATGATGAATGAATATTGTTGTTATGGACAAATTATGGTTAGTTAATGATGTCATCATGATGGACTATGGTTGAGCATAATAGAAATGCATGCATGTTTCTTGAAAACCATTTTCTCCCTAATGGAAGTGATAGAATATTTTTATTATTATTGAGAGTGTGAAATTTTTCTATAACCATGTAAATTCAAGTGAGATAAAAATAGTCCAATGAAAGGGAAAATATTTCCATGTGCCCAATGAAGTTAATTTTTCAAGAGTTAATGTTTAAATTGTGTTTTATGGATATATTAGAAATTAAATAAAATATAATTAGTGAAATAATAGAGAGTGTTCACCTAGCATCCTTTTGGGGGATGATTAGATGAGGGAACATGTGTTGATTATAGAAAAGAAATTATCTCACTTTAATGGTATTATTTAAAGAATAGAAAAGGAAAATCTAAATTGGAAAATATTCAATTCTCATGAGTTTCCCTTAAGCCAAAATCATGGAATTCTCCTTTGAAATTTATGAAAATTTGATATGACATTTAGACTATTATTATTTTTTAAGAATGGAGAATTAAATTGATTTAGGCAACATTGTCATAAATAAATATGACTAAGAGTTTAAAAGGGAATAAAAAATTTTCCAGATTTAAATAATTCCATAAGGGAAGGGGTTATATCTTAACCATAATTATTGAGTCTTGATAGAAAAATAGAAATTTTATAATGGTGGCCAAGTGTCCACATAGTGCCTAAGTGTGCACAAGAAATTTTATAAAGGTGGCCAAGTGTCCATAAAGTGCCCAAGTGTGCACAAGAAATTATAAAAAAAAAAAGGTGGCCAAGTGTCCACATATGCCCAAGTTTGCACAAGAAATTTTATAAAGGTGGCCAAGTGTCTACATAGTGCCCAAGTGTACACAATTAGCAAGGTAAGTTTTAAGAATGAAATGCACAAGTGATTTTTGTTATTTTGTAATAGCATGTATATTCCCATAAAAAGATATTTTATTTAATAGAGAAGATTTACTTTATCACCCCGACATTTCCAATAATCATTTAATGCTTGCCAATTTATATGTGTGATAAAGGCTATCCTTTAAAAAATTGAGAATGTAGAGGAAATCATTTTTGGTGCTTGCACCCTGGTACATATTAGAAAAATTTTAAACCCTGGATTGTTAAGCTACTAGGAAACTTGTGTTTCTCATTGGTGTGCTAATATGTATCAGATGCAGACGTCTAGCAATGCCAGAGCAGATAGGAGTTCTTTTTGTTAAAAGCATTTTGTATTCCCACATTCGTGCCCTAATTCTTGATATATTTTGGGTTAGAATTAGGACTATTCTTTTGGCTGTGTACATGAAATGTAAATGGAAAATTACTGAGGAAAGGATATGTGAAGGACCGGTCCATCCTTAGTAATTTGTAAAGGGGTTTGAGTGACAAGATTGTTGTCTCTTGACTCTTGACGGACCGGTACTTCATATATCCTAGTACATGTCTTTAAAGGATGTAATAGACAATATTGGACATTTATCAGTTGTAATGTAAAAGATTTAAATTTCTACTGTGTAGTATAGTATTTTAAATTTTACTATACATACGAGACTTAATTTGAGCAATAGATCTCGAACCTAATCTGCTTCAATGAAACTTAATGGTATAACTGCTCAGACTTAATAATAAGAGGACAAGAATAATATATCGAAGTTATCTATTTACATCGGAGGAATCGTAATACTAGATAAGGGCGTTACATTAAGTTGGTATCAGAGCACAGCTACCTAAGTTAGAAACGGGGTAGAATTCCTCAAATAAAGGACTACTGCGGGTTAGTTGGCTGTACCTAGGCGGTTAGCTAACTTGTATTTTTTTTTTTTGAACTTGAGGGATGGAGCATTAGGTTTGGGAAGATAGAAGCTCCTGTTGGTGTTATATGCTATTTGCTTAATAATCTATTATTGAGCCTGATCACCTCAGTAATACTTTTTTTGTAAATTGGCAATATGGCACCGACATGGAGAGGTAGACCACAGGCCTAAGATGCTAGAGTATATCTGAATGAAGTTATGCAGACCATGAGGGATATGGCAAATGTAAAGTCCTACATCGGTTGGAAAGGAGAATGAAGCATACCTTATAACGGTGTGGATACCTTTCCCTTGTAGACGCATTTTCCCCTTGGAATGATCTGGTGTATACTAGGGAGGAGGAACAAAACCTTGAGGGAAAGAGGGTGGGTCAGTCGTTACTAGCACCAAAGAGGATAATATCTGCAAGTGGGCACTAGGACTGTTATAGAGGGTATCAGAGCCAAGGCCCAGATCGGTGTGCCAGCGAGGACGCTGAGCTCTTTAAAGGGGGTGGATTGTAAAGTCCCACATCGGTTGGAAAGGAGAACGAAGCGTGCCTTATAAAGGTGTGGATACCTTTCCCTTGTATATGCATTTTCCCCCTTGGAATGATCTGGTGTATACCAAGGGGGAGGAACAAAACCTTGAGGGGAAGAGGGCGGGTCAGCCGTTACTAGACCCAAAGAGGACAATATTTACAAATGGGTGCTAGGACTGTTACAGCAGAAGCTATGAAGGCCCAGGCTATGGTCATAGTTGAAGCACTCCGTCAGGCGCAGACCGATAGGAGTGAAGATACGAAGAATAGGGCCAAACAGATGAGGACTCAAGTTGAGGGAGGGTAGACTGAGTTTCAAAGAGCCAGGCCTCCTGTCTTTACTGGGGAAGTAAACTCGAAGAAGGCAGAGGAATGGATACAAAAGATGGAGGAGATATTTGAGGTACTAGGAAGCGTGGAGCCGTAGAAGGTCTCCTTCGTCGCTTACCAGCTGGAAGGAGAGGTGAAATCTTGGTGGAGGGAGATGAAGCAAATGATGGAGGCCCAGGGGACCTAGATCACTTGGGAGAGTTTCAAAGATGCATTCCTAGAGAAGTATTTTCCCTAAAGCGAGAGGAATGATAAGGAAAGTGAGTTTATATAGATCAAACAGGGTGGCAGGTCATTTGAAGCTCATCTGGCCAGGTTTGAAGAGTTGTCAAAATTCTCTTCCTTCCTGAAGTGGAAACTGAACGAGGCATGGAAAGTCATGCACTTTGAGAACAGCTTGAACCTGGAGTTGTATCATGAGATGGCTGCACAGGAGATCAAGGACTACCCGGTGTTAGTAAACAAGTGCAGAATAGCCTCCCGGTCATTAGATGCATTAAAGAAGGGGAGACAGGAAGTTGGGTTCCTTAAGAGAAAGAACCCATCCGAATTTACTAGAGGCCGTGACAGGAAGTTCCAGAGAAACCAGACCAAGAAAAGGCCAATGAGTGCTCCAGCTTCCCTGACTAACTGATCGAAGTGTAGGTGGAATCATAGAGACAGATTGTGCATGATGGGTCAGAACATGTGCTACAGGTGTGGGAAGCCAAGGCACATCTCCCGAGTTTATCCAACATTGAAGAAGCCAGAGAAACCCACAAGATTCTTTACCAAGGGAAGGGTGCATACCCTGAAAGGTAAAGAGGTGGCTCAATTTGAAGATTTGATAAAAGGTATGTGCTTTATTAATGATGTTCCTTTAATTCTGTTATATGATTCTGGCACCACCCATTCCTTTGTTTCGATAGACTGTGTTCAGAAATTGATATTATCGACAACCACCTTGCCTTATGAACTTTTTATAGCAATACCTACTAATGAACACGTGTCTACATCCTTAATTTGCTTAAACTGCACTATTGTGGTTAAAAACTGAACCTTCATTATAAACCTTATCTGTTTACCCATGGTTAAACTATATGTCATCCTTGGTATGGACTGGTTCTCTTCAAACAATGTTGTTTTGGATTGTTTAGCTAAGTCTGTGACTTTCTTAGACACGAGACCAGTAAATGTAAGGATAAAGAGGAAAAACCAAAGAATGGGTTTCTTATGTTCCTCAAAGGTGGAGAGTCAGCAGAAACTAGAAACTACACTTGTAGTCAATGAATTTTCAGATATGTTTTTGAAAGAGATTATAGTCTCCCACCCGAGAGAGAGATAGAGTTCTTCATAGATTTAGTCCCTAAGGCAAGACCAATTTCCATAACATCCTATAGGATATCCTCAATGGAATTGAGTGAGTAGAAGGAGCAAATAGAGGACCTCTTAGTAAAATAATTAACCCTATAGGACATCGTGGGGAGCACCTGTGCTGTTTGTCAAGAAGAAGGACGGTAGTATGAGGATGTGTATAGACTATGGGAAGCTGAATAAGGTGACAACAAAGAATAAGAATCCTCTCCCTAGGATCGATGACCTATTATACCAACTAAGAGGGGCCACTATCTTTTCTAAGATTGATTTGAGATTGGGGTATCATCAAATCAAGGTTAGGAAGGAGGACATACCTAAGACCACCTTTAGGACTAGGTATGGGCATTATGAATTTCTTGTGATGTGCTTTGGCCTGACAAATGCTCTAGCTATTTTCATGGATTACATGAACCGCATCTTTAGACCTTACCTTGATCAGTTCGTAGTAGTGTTTATTGATGACATATTAGTGTATTCCAAGAATAGACAAGAGCATGAACAACACCTCAGGATAGTGCTGTAAATACTCTGGGAGAAACAGCTATATGTTAAGCTAGAGAAGTGTGAGTTTTAGTTGGAAGAAGTCAAGTTCCTAGGGCATGTGATTTCTGATAAGGGAGTGTCAGTAGACCCTAGTAAGATTGAAGCCATAATAAACTAGGAAAGACCTATTACTGTAACTGAAATTAGGAGTTTTTTGGGTTTAACAGGATATTATAGATGGTTTATTCAGGGGTTTTCGTAAATAGTGATGCCTATAACCAAGCTAACCCAGAAGGATGTTCCATTCATGTGGGACACAAAGTGTGAACAAAGCTTCCAAACCCTGAAGGAGAAGTTGACCACTGCAATAATTTTAGTTATCCAAGACCTTTTAGAGAAATTCGAGTTATACTGTGATGCATCTAAGAAAGGGTTAGGATGTGTACTGATGCAAAGAGGGGGGGTAGTAGCCTATGCTTCTAGGCAGTTGAGACCACATGAGAGGAATTATCCTACCCATGACCTATAGTTAATAGCCATAATATTTGCCTTAAAGATTTGGAGACATTACCTATATGGTCTAGTTTTGAGGTATTTAGTGACCATAAAAGTCTCAAGTACCTCTTTGACTAAAAGGAGTTAAACATGAGGCAATGAAGGTGGATAGAATTCATTAAGGATTATGATTTTGAATTAAAGTACCATCCAGGCAAGGCAAACATTGTGGCAGATGCATTAAGTAAAAAGTCCCTCCATGTAGCTCGACTGATAGTGAGTGAAGTGGACTTAATAGAGAAGTTTAGGAACATGAGGTTGTCCACTCTAGTATTACCTAATAAGATATGCTTGAGTGAATTAAGAATTGAGAGCACTCTTAGGGCCTAAATCTTAGAAGCCCAGAAGGAAGATGAATTCCTAGAATCTCTAAAGGATTCAAAGGAGTTCATAAGGGAGACAGATGGAATGGTAACTTTCCAGAATAGGATGTATGTTCCTAAGACAGTCGAACTAAGAGATTATATTTTGGAAGAAGCTAACAAAGCAAGTATACTATTCATCCTGAAGCCATTAAGATGTATCAGGACTTGAAGGAGAAGTTCTGGGGGCCAGGAATGAAGAAGTATATAGTGTAGCATTTAGCTAGGTGTCTAGTGTGTTAGCAGGTCAAGATTAAGTATCAGAAGCCTACTGAGTTGTTACAGCTCTTGGATATTCCTGAGTGGAAATGGGACAAGATTTTAATGGATTTTGTGGTAGGTCTACCTAGGACCCAATCAGAGAATGATGTTATTTGGATAATAGTGGATAGGTTAATCAAGTCCGCTCATTTCCTGCCCATTAAAATTAACTACTCCTTGGATAGACTAGCCCAGCTATATATTCAGGAGGTAGTGAGGCTCCATGGTGTACCTATTAGCCCTACAAGATAGGGACCCCAGATTCACCTCTAGGTTTTAGAGAGCCCTACAAGAAGCATTTGGAACCAGGCTAAGTTTCAGCATAGCATATCATCCTTAAACAGATGGATAAACGAAGAGAACCATTCAGACCTTAGAGGATATGCTTAAGGCTTGTGTTTTGGAGTACTAAGGAAGCTGGGAAAAGAGTCTACCACTGATTGAATTTTCTTACAATAATAGTTTCCACTCTAGCATAGGTATGGCACCCTATGAGGCCCTTTATGAGAGGAAGTGTAGGTCCCCATTGTGTTGGTATGAAGTGGGTGAGAGGTAATTGTTAGGTCCTAAGTTGGTGTAGCAGACAACTGATCAAATTAAGATGATCAGAGAGAAAATGGCAAAGGCTTAGGACAGACAAAAGAGCTATGCTGACAAGAGGGGAAAACCCCTAGAATTTGAGGAAGGGAACCATGTTTTTTTGAAGGTATCTCTGACTACTAGGATTGGTAGAGCTATGAAGTCTAGAAAGCTAAGTCCCAGATACATTGGACCTTTCCAAATATTGAAGAGAGTGGGTCCATCAGCATACCAGATAGCCTTACCACCACACTTGTCTAACCTTTATAGTGTTTTCCATGTCTCCCGGCTCAAAAAGTACATACCCAACCCTTCACATATACTTGATGCCAGTACTCTACAATTAAAGGATAATCTGACTTATCAGCCAAAACCTATACAAATCATTGGTACTAAGGTCAAGACCTTAAGGAATAAGACCATTCCCCTGGTGAAGATCTTGTGGGATCCAGAATTATTCTCTTGAGGTATGTATAAATTTCGAGGATGAAATTATTTTTAAGGAGAGGAGAAATGTAACACCTCGTATTCTTTGATTAGTTATAAACTAAATGTTTCATAATTAATTAGATGAGTTACCATAAAGTGGGGTGAATTGCTTGCATAATTTAATGGCTCAAAAAAAAATGTGTGCGTGCTAAAGGATAATATTACATAAAAGGTTAGGTGATTAAATTAATTCCCTATTTTTCTTTTCACCTAGCTTAATTGCCAAAAAGAAAAAAAAACAAAAAAAATATATATATATATACCTATACACCTACATTTGCAATTAGGAGAGGAAGGAACTGTAGTAAATATATACATATTCACACAGCTAGGAACATGGGGAATTGCAAGGAATCTATGGCAATAAAATACACATGAATGCACACGTGTATTTGGGAGGGAGTGAGATTTTATTGAGACAAAAGGAAGTACAAAATTTTTCTAAAATAAACACACATGGAGGAAGGCACACGTGCAATTGGAATGAAGGGATGCAACAATTAAAGATATGTATATTATATATACACTTGGTGGAGTAAAAGGTAAGCAAGAGTGCAGAATTTTTTTTAGCAACAAACATGTGAGTGTACGGCTAGTGGGGCTACTAGATAATACAAATTAAGGAAGAAAGGAAGTGCAGAAATCATCTAAAGAAATGTGCACATATATGTGTGGAACCATCCCTTTTCTTCCTTTCCTTTGGCGCCACAAATGGGGAAGTTCACGTTCATGAAAAAAATTGGGAAGAGAGGAAAGATTATTTAATTCGATGAAATAAAAAGAGTGTAGCATCCCACTCTCTTGGCCGAATGGAAATTAGAATGAGAGAAGAAAGGAAGGTGGCGTGACCAATGGGATAAGGCAACTTGCAAGCAAAGAAAAGTGTACTTACAAGTACACTTAGTGCAGCCATGAGAATTTGGAAAAAGAAAGTAATTAAAAAAAGAATTACCAAATTTGCAAGCAAGAAAGTACAAGGTGTAAAATTTTTTTTATGCCTTCCACACACTAAAAGAAGAGAGAAAGGAGGGAATTGATTATATATATGAATGCATGCAGTAAGTAAAACAAAAAGGTGCAGAATTTTCCATGCATTTACACGGCTAGAAGGAAGAATAATGTAATGCAAGCCTCCTCCTCCCCTTTAACTTGTTTAACTAGTTAACCTAAGAGTGCAAGGGAAGATGCAGCGTGAAATTGGGTTAAGTAACACCAAAATTGCAAGGAAAGTGAGGCTACACTTAATTAACCATAAGACCATGAAATGCTACTAAAGGTAGCGTCCACTTTAACCAAGTAAGGATGCAAACTTTCAAGGAAATAGGCTGCATGAAATTACAAGTGGGACTAAGGGATGATAGGAATAATTAAGTGACAAGAGGAGTTGAGATTGCATTTTTGGTCATACACACACCACACCCTCACAGCAAGAAAGAAAAGAAAAAGAGAAAGAGACACTACAAAAAATTTCGCCTTCAGTGGCGACAAAAATTTCGTCAAAGGTCGCCACTAAAAATTTCGCAACTGATGACTTTTAGTGGCGACAAAACATAGTCGCCACTGATACATATTAGTGGCGACAAAATGTCGCCACAAAAAGCTGAAACAAATCGCCACAGATGTTGAGGTAAAAAATTAAAAAAGTCGCCACAATAGGCTGTTTCAATGGCGACATTCATATCGCCATAGAAACAGCCTACTGTGGCAACAAATAATTTTGCCACAGAAGATTTTCTGTGGCGACAAATAATTTTGCCACAAAATATTTTCTGTGGAGAAATAAAATGTCGCCACAGAAAATGTTCTGTGACGAAATAAAATGTCACCACAGAAGCTTCATCTGTGGTGACATTTATCGCCACAGAATCCCATTTGTCGCCACTGAAAGCCTTTTGGTGGCAATTGATTTTGTCGCCACCAAATTTTCATAATGAATTAATTCAAATTTTTCCAAATTTTTATATTTTTTGTGGCATACAGATTCAATTTCTATATTTCCTGAAGGCATACAAATTCAATTTGTGAGAGAAAATACCATTACATTACATTAAAAACAAATAGTGTTACATTGTTGTCACGTTATATTCAATAATTTACAATAGTTACAAAAATAAAACATATTTCGAGCATCATTAATTCTTCCTTCCTGAAGTTTTTCCCTGTTTAAAATAGAGACAAGACAACATGTCAACAACTACAATTATGATCATTGAAACATGATAGCATCTAATTATGGCATATGACAAACCAAATCCATCCTAAAACTTATGCAATAATTAACAACCAGAACAATGTGAAGACTTTGATAGAAAATTTCAACCAGAATAATGTCAACACCAAGTACACAAGCCAATTTCAGCCAAAAAAACATCAACACCAAGTACACAAACCAATTTCAGCTAAAACAACGTCAACACCAAGTACACAAACCAATTTCAGCCAAAACAACGTCAACACCAAAAACACAAACCAATTTTAGAAAAAACAACGTTAACACCAAGTATACAAACCAATTTTAGGCAAAACAACATCAACACCAAGTACACAAGCCAATTTTAGCCAAAACAACATCAACACGTAGTACACAAACCAATTTCAGCCAAAACAACATCAACACCAAAAATAAAAACCAATTGTAGGCAAAACAACGTCAACACCAAGTACACAAACCAATTTCAGCCAAAACAATGTCAACACCAAATACACAAACCAATTCCAGCCAAACCAATGTCAACACCAAGTACACAAACTATTAAATTCCAGCCCAGTATCATCAACAAATCAATGTAAAAAGGGAAATAGAAAAACCAAAAGTCATCATTACCTGTTGAAGTCTTGACATGATTACATCTAACTGTGCTTGGATCCTCTGGTCAATCTTAGCTTGCATTTGAGATTGAAGCTCAGCACGCTCCTCCTGGAGCTTCCTATCAAGCTCAGATTGCATTTGAGATTGAAGCTCAGCACGCTCCTCCTGGAGCTTCCTATTAAGCTCAGATTGCATCTGAGATTGAAGCTCAACACACTCCTCTTGGAGCTTCCTATCAAGCTCAACGTGCATTTGCTCACGTACACTTTCAATTGCAGATGACATGCTAGCTTCCATACTTATCTGTTGCTGAGATTTCCTAGTGGATGGCTTCTTTCCATAGCCTTTTCCACGAACAAATCCTAACCTCTCTCCAAGTACAGATGCCAAGATCTCATCTCCGGTGAGTGGGTTCTCAGTTTCTTGTTGCTGAGACATAACCTCCTGAATGCGTGCCTACATTAATGCAAACAATGATAACAGGCACAAGAAATGACATTTAAACTTCAAAATATAATTAAAATTTTTAATATACATGAATGTCTTGTGATTTTGGGTCGAACCACACAATTTCTCCTTCTTTTGTTCTACGAGTGTGCTGGAGCTCCCACACTCGATCAACTGACACCTTTTCTCCAGTCTCAGGATTCCTCTACAAAGAAAACACTTGTAAACATGTATGTATTGTAACCATGGTTACGTAATTAAATACTTAAAGTCACTTACCGTAGATTCTTTTATCTCAGCAAAGGATCAAGGGCCATATGTATGTCGTGTTATTTGTTATGCCCTATTTTACTTGTTCCTTTCACTAACAGCCTACAAGAATGAAGCTCTCATAGCTTGGATAACTGAATGAAAACTCTTATATTTTAGACAGTTTAAACAACATATAATTCCACATTACCTTGAATTCATTTGAACCGTAATGAGCTATCAACCACTCCCAATCTTCAGGCGTAACATCAGTTGGTCGATTAGCCAATCTCTCTTCATCGTTGCTGAAGTGGTTGTAATGTTTGTGTAAACGGGTTTTCCATGCTCTGAATAGTCGCTGCAGAGTAGTGATGACAAATTTTTCCATTGCCATTTGTCTTCTGTCATTGCCAATCTCAAACTTCTCCTGAAATGTGGACAAATACTTTTCTTATGAAGAAAGTAAAAAAGTATGGAGTTATATGCCTATTTGTAACTAATTACCTTAACTTTCAACCACATTGCTTGTCCATACGTGGCAAAAATGTTCTGCTATCTACCAGCTCTGAAGGAGACAGTTTTTCTGACTATAAATCTGCAATAGTTGGCTATATCTTTAGCCTCAAGGCCCACAACTCTCTCTATATCATCAGGGATGTCAATTTTAATCTTGCCCCCAAATTTTGTCTTCATATCTACCGCAAATGACTTATATTTCCCTCTACCAGTCTTAGCGGTGCAAGAAGCTATAAATAAAAAGAAAAATAGTTAATCTTACTTCTAGATATTATTAAATAATATGTATAAAGATAAATTAACCTGAACTACTCATATTCCTTGATCCTTGGACCGGTGGAGATTCATCATTTAGTTGTTGACTTGGTCCTGCCTGGCCCATCGGAGAATCTTCATTCAGCTAAGTACTGTGTTGTGGGATTATATCACCATGTGGTGGCGACAATCGTCGGCCTGAACTCACTTCTCCTTGGTTCTCAAGTCTTCCTCGACGTGCACCAACTTTTACAACCCTTCCACCTCGACCTCGCATGAGACCTGACATCTTCTGCAATGTATTTAAGAAATAAAGTTAAAAAGAATAAAATACATCTATGATTGGATTAGACATAAGAATGCAAAGCATAACAAATTTTTATCTATATTACCACAATTGTTTTAACAATATTTAGTTAGTCTTCTAAATCCTCCATGTCTTGTGTGTCGTTGTCATCTATTAAATCTTCTTCCTCACTTTCTTCACTTACACTAGAGTCTATAGCATTGTCATCAATGAAATCTAGGTCAGTAGAGGTACACATATTTTTTCGTGCTTCATCGCTTGCTTGATTAAAGGATTGCGGATCAACATCAACTCGTTCAAAAGTAACTACAATGTCATTTTGCACTTCATTGTCTATTGAAGTATTTAATTGCTCAATCTCGATTTGCTGATACGCTTCTTTATCCAGCAACACAAGATCACCATCATCACCATCATATTGAGGCATGTTGAATAAGTCTCGAGGATTTGTCTTCACAACAACTAACCAACCTTGATCAATTATGTCATCTAAATAAAACACTTGTTCTGCTTGAAATGCCAAGACAAATGGCTCATTTGTATTTAACTGACATCGAGTATTAACAATGATGAATCCATACTTATCTACTTTATATCCTTTGCCTAAGTGAGCAACATCCCACCAATGACACTTGAAAAGGTAGACCTTCCTATCTCTGACATAGGAAAATTCATAAACATCATCTAACAAACCATAGTACTCCTTATCAGGGTTTGAATCATCACCCTTTACAAGAACTCCATTATTTTGTGTTTTTATTCTTTAAGCATGATCTTTCATGTGAAATCTATATCCATTCACCATAAACATTGAATATCTATGCACCTGTTGAAGAGGGCCTATAGCTAAGCTTATGATCTCTTCACTTACACATTGTTGTTTAGATAGCTCTAAAACCTGCATAGACAAAAAGTCTTTAATCATTTCTAAAAAACAAACTTTTCCTCTAAAATATAATGCATTAAACCGTAAGTTTATATAAAACAATACATGTGTACGAAACCAGTCTGGAAATTCCATGCTCCTCCTATCATCTTTCGTTGATATCTACAACTCAAGCTCCTTTTGGTATCCCTACGCATATTATTGCAAGAGAAGATATTGAACTTACTGCATACATATTTATTCAAAATTTTCTATATTAGACAAGTAGCTAGGTGAGCTTACTCTATAAATGGCCAAACCTCCTCATAATTTTGAAGGACATACATACAAGCTTGGTTAAACTCTGAACGAGATAGCTTAATTATTTTGTAACCCCCTATTGGTTGACCACTTTCTTCAAAGATAGACAGCTCACAATTCTTCTGGGGTCCATCGTCATTCCTAGCTGGTTTATTAAACTTGGTTGGGATGTTCTTCAAGTATCGCGAGTAAAAGGTTAGACATTCTTCTGCCAAGTATCCTTCTGCAATTGATCCTTCAGGACGAGCCTTATTACGAACATATGATTTCAGAGTTCGTAGATACCTACATTCATAAAACAAGGATAATATAATAGACTGTTATTAAATGAATACATTATGAATTATCTAGTACATATAATGCATTACCTCTCAATAGGATACATCCACCAGTATTGCACGGGTCCACCAAGCTTTGCCTCTCTAGCCAAGTGAATGGGTAAGTGGACCATGACATCAAAAAATGCTGGTGGAAATATGGTTTCCATTTTGCATAAAGTTATCGCCATTTGGGTCTCTAATTTATCAAGATCTTCAACTTTCAAGGACTTGCTACAAAGATTCCTGAAAAAATTGCTTAATTCTACAATTGGTTCGTAAACTTCCTTGGGTAAAAGGCCACGAATCGCAACTAGAAATATATATTGCAATAAGACATGGTGGTCATGACACTTTAGTCCAAATATTTTCCTTTCACGCACATTGACACATCCTGAGATGTTTGAGGAAAATGCATCGGGAACCCTCAAATTAGAAAGGAAGTTGTAAACTTTTAACTTCTCATCTGAAGACAACGCATAGCATGCTGCAGGTAACAAAACATATCCTCCCTTTTCAATTGGATGTAACCCTTGCCTTATACCTAAATCCACTAAATCATATCGACTTTTTAATGTATCTTTTGTCTTTGCATATATATTCATCACTGTTGATACAATATTGTCAGACAAATTTCTCTTAATATGCATGACATCAAGATTACGTTGTATCATCAGATTTTTCCAGTAAGGCAATTGGATGAATATACTTCTCTTTGTCCAATTATAAGAAGTGGATGGTTGGTCATGCTTTTTTTTTCTGACCTTTCCCAAACGTCACGTTTCTTAGTTCTTATAATTGGTAAAGTGCTTCATCACCAGTTAATGGAGTAGGCGCTATGGCATTTTCCATTTTTCCATTAAAGGCCCTTCAATTTCAATGCCATGGATGAGTGGTATGTAAAAAAAGACGATGGCCCATGTAGCATAGCTTGTTTCGCAAAGAAACACAGTGGGTGTCCTTATAGTAACAAGGACATGCAAGCTTACCTTTAGTTGACCATCCAGAAAGGTTTCCATATGTTGGGAAGTCATTAATTGTCCACATTACAGCTGCCCGCAACACAAAATTAGATTGTGAGTAAGCATCATATGTCTCTACCCCTCCCCCCCATAACTCTTTCAACTCTTCAATCATTGGTTGTAAGTAAAAATCTATGTCATTGCCTGGACACTTATGGCCTGGAATTAAGAGTATCATAATAAAATATGGGTCTTTCATGCAATCCCAAGGGGGAAGATTATATGGAACAAGAACAACGGGCCAAATACTATGATTAGCACTCATATTTCCAAAAGGTTGAAACACATCACTTACTAAGCCCAATCGAACATTTCTGGGATCATTAGAGAAGTCAGGGTATTTTTGGTCAAAATATTTCCAAGCCAAGGAGTCAGAAGGATGTCTTAAAATGTCATCATCGACTTGTTTTTCCTTGTGCCACCTCATTTGTTTAGCTATGTGTTTCGCCATGAACAACCTTTGCAACCTAGTAAGGTGTTCGCTACTTTCTTCCCTTGGTGTTCACTTGACTTTCATCTAGGCTTCTTACATATAGGACACGAATTTGCATTGGCATGCTCTCGCCAATATAAGATGCAATCATTTTCACATGCATCTATTTTCCTATAATCCAAACCTAAATCTCCAATAATATTTTTGGCTTCATAGTATGAATTAGGTATAGCTACCTCATCGGGAAGAACTTATTTGAAGAAGCCAAGAATCGCATCTACAGATTTATTAGTCCAATGGTTAAGACACTTCAAGTGGAGTAACTTTACTACAAAAGATAACTTTGACACTTTATTACATCCAGGATAAAGTTCCGTCTCCGCATCTTTTAATAAATCAAAGAACTTCTTTGCATGCACATTTGGTTCTTCATTGTTTGTAGAAACATGATTTACTTCCTCCATATTTGCAAAACCATAAGCATCATGTACCAGATTATTAATATCATCCATCACATCATTGTGATCTTCCCTTTGACAGTCACGTTTAGGGCTATGAGTTCTTACAAAGGCTTCTCCATGTAAATCCCATACTTTGTAACTATTCCAAAATCCTTTTTTCAATAAATCAAATCTCACCATATTTCTGGCTTTAAACTCTGTGTTTCTACACCTATTGCATGGACATCGGATCAAAGTATTCACCCCTGACTGATTGTATGCCCATTCTAGAAATCCATCTATTCCTCGTATATATGTTGGATCCGCTCTATTTTTTATTTCTAGCCAACTTTTATCCATTCCTTTTTCCTACATATCAATGTGATGTAAATTTCATTATATTGTTAAATTTTAGGAAGTTTAAGGATAGGTGAACTAAAGCAATCTATGCACTTGGATAGTTCTGAAATTATACGATTCAATTAAATATCTGAAAATGAAATAGATTCAAATCATATAATAATTTTAACATTTATATTATTTACCCATCATATCAGTTATTCTTAAATTATATAAAATTTTTAATTTTAAGATTCATAATGTATAGAGTTTAATCTAACTTAAAATTTTAAATCCAAACATCAAAAAGGGAAAAAAAAAGTTGGACCAATTTAGCAAAATACCATCTAGTTACCAATTTTTTGTTATTTTTCAATTAGACTTATTTTAACTAAGTCAAACCAATGTAACATGAAGATCCATTCCCAAGTAAATGAGTAAATTGGAATGTGTGACTAGCTAGTTATATACCAATTCTAATGACAATGAATAAAGACACACTTAATTACTCAAAATATAAAAATGTAGCCAATGAAAAATATGTTATTTTGAGATGAAAATTTGAATAATATAATCTATAAAATAATTTTTCCCCTTAAAAAGGATGATGACCTATACACAAACACACACCCCCCAGGATGCATGGATTATTATATAGAATGTTGATGAAATTAAAAGGATTATTTTGCCATCAAAGTGGTAATTAATTACAGTGTTTTCAAAAGTCTGCATTAAGTTAATGGATCTAGTAATTATTATGGAGGTATTAATGTATACAATGCATATATATTAAATATTAAGTTCTTCAATCAAATTTTCTATTTCCAATATATATATATACACACATACATTATTAAAAAGCATATCTCATAAATATATATATTGAAATGGACTAACCCAAAGTATATACTATAATTATAGAATATTAATGTATAATCTGTACAAGAGGCAAATGGGGGTCTTCTAATTCCTTCCTATTCAAAATAAATGCAAAAAAATTTCCATTTTCCACAACCTAAATCCAAAGTTTAAACAAAGTAAAAAAGAAATTCCATTTTCCACAAGCTAAATCCAGAGTTCACGCAAAATCAAAAAAATTTCCATTTTTCACAAGCTAAATCCAGAGTTTTAGCAACATGAAAAATATATTCATTTCTCACAAGCATCAAAAGGACTATGAATATAGTGAACGTTGTCCAAGAGGGAAGAGAAAGCCTACCGAATTTTTCCCAAAACAACCGTTAATGGTGGTGAAGGGCAAGGACGTCGCGCATCACGCGGTGGTTGTTCAAGCACGATGAAAGACGCTCGACGGAGAACGACTACCATTTTTGTGACAGACGGTGCACTAACCAGCGCGCGAAGCTGGCTGACCGACAAAGGTGCCAACGCGTGGATGACGACGCACAGCTAGCTATCACAGTGTAGGAGCGAAACTGCAGCATAGGCGCGTGCGAGATGGAAATTTGTGAGAATCAGCTGAACAATGATCAAATATACTGGAATGTTTTTCGCGCTTCATTATATATTAAATGATGAAATATATAACTCAAAAGATTGCTTGGCGCGTTGGTTAGCACGTTAAGTCTGCAAAAGGGTCCTGCCTTCGAGCCGCGCAAACGCACACCTTACTAATTTAATTTAATTTTAAGGTGCTTCAGTGGCGACGACATATTTTTCGCCACTGAAGGTTTTTAGCAACGACAAATATCCTCACCACTGAAGCCACTTACAGTGGCGACATGAGGAAAATCACCATAGAAAACCTTAAGAGGCGACAAAAAATGTCGCCACTAAATCATTTTAGTGGCGACCCCTTAATTGTCACCATTGATTTATTTTTATGGCGACTATATATCACCACCACAACCCTTTAGTGGCGACACTTTATTTGTCGCCACTTAAGGTTTTCTGTGGCGACTTATTTTGTCTCCACCTAAACTTATCAATGGCAACAAAAAATGTCGCTACCATAAATAGACTTTCAGCGACGAATTTTTTTGTCGCCACCAAAAAGTCCTTTTTCTTGTAGTGAGAGAGGGGCACACGCCACCTAACAAATAGAAAAAAAAAATTTGAAAAGGGAATGGAGTGGCGTGAGGGAATGGAATTAGAAATTGTAATTTTAATACATGGATACATTCACACACCACTTAAGCTAAGAGAAAAGTGTGAATGAGAGTTAGCATTTCAATACATGCATCATACACACACGGACATATCCCTAAAAAGGAGAGAGAAACGTGAGCTTTGGGAGAACACACAAATTTGGGAAGAAGAAGAGTGAAGTGGACCAAAAATAGAAAAAGTAGCAAGAGGAGCAAGGAAAAATTGAAGGAAGAAAGTTAAAGAGGAAGCCAAGTAAATCCCACGTACTTCACCATTGAGGTAGGTTAACAATTCTTAAACTTGCGTCCCAAGGTTTCATATGTATACACCATGTTTTTACAAGCTTTCATGGGACATTATTGCTGCCCTACATTCTTGATATTATTAATGTTATGTTGGCTAAGCTTGCATGATAGATTGGTATGTTAGTTTATATGATGAAATGAATATTGTTGTTATGGACAAATTATGGTTAGTTAATGATGTTATCATGATGGACTATGGTTGAGCATAATAGAAATGGATGCATGTTTCTTGAAAACCATTTTCTCCCTAATGGAAGTGATAGAAATATTTTTATTATTATTGAGAGTGTGAAATTTTTCTATAACCATTTAAATTCAAGTGAGATAAAAATAGTCCAATCAAAGGGAAAATATGTCCATGTGCACAATGAAGCTAATTTTTGAAGAGTTAATGTTTAATTTGTTTTTTATGGATATATTAGAAATTAAATAAAATAGGATTGGTGAAATAATAGAGAGTGTTCACCTAGCATCCTTTTGGGGGATGATTAGATGAGGGAATATGTGTTGATTATGGAAAAGAAATTATCCCATTTTAATGGTATTATTTAAATAATAGAAAAGGAAAATCTAAATGGGAAAATATCCAATTCTCATGAGTTTCCTTTAGGCCAAAATAATGGAATTCTCCTTTGAAATTTATTAAAATTTTATAAGAGATTTATGCTATTATTATTTTTCAAGAATGGAGAATTAAATTGATTTAGGCAACATTGTCATAAATAAATATGACTAAGAGTTTAAAGGGGAATAACAAATTTTCTAGATTTAAATATTTCCATAAGGGAAGGGGTTATATCTTAACCATAATTATTGAGTCTTGATAGAAAATTAGAAATTTTATAAAGGTGGCCAAGTGTCCACAAATGCCCAAGTGTGCGCAAAAATTTTTATAAAGGTGGCCAAGTGTCTACAAGTGCCCAAGTGTGCATAAGAAATTTTATGAAGGTGGCCAAGTCTCCACAAGTACCCAAGTGTGCACAAGAAATTTTATAAAGGTGGCCAAGTCTCCACAAGTGCCCAAGTGTGCACAAGAAATTTTATAAAGGTGGCCAAGTGTCCACATAGTGCCCAAGTGTGCACAATTAATTTATAAAGGTGGCTGAGTGTCCACAAGGTGCCCAAGTGTGCACAATTAGCAAGGTAAGTTTTAAGAATAAAATGCACAAGTGATTTTTGTTATTTTGTAATAGCATGTATATTCCCATAAAAAGATATTTTATTTAATAGAGAAGATTTACTTTATCACCCCGACATTTCCAATAATCATGTAATGCTTGCCAATTTATATGTGTGATGAAGACTATGCTCTAAAAAATCGAGAATGTTGAGGAAAGCATTTTTTGTGCTTGCACCTTGGTACATGTTAGAAAAATTTTAAACCCTAGATTGTTAAGCTACTGGAAAACTTGTGTTTCTCATTGGTGTGCTAATAGTAGATAGGAGTTCTTTTTGTTAAAAACATTTTGTATTCCCACATTCATGCCCTAATTCTTGATATATTTTGGCTTAGAATTAGGACTATTCTTTTTGCTGTGTACATGAAATGTAAATGGGAAATTACCAGGAAAAGGATATGTGAAGGACTAGTCCATCCTTAGTAATTTGTAAAGGGGCCTGAGTGACGAGATTGTTGTCTCTTGACTTCTGATGGACGAGTACTTCATATATCATGGTATATGTCTTTAAAGGTTGTAATAGACAATATTGGACATTTATCAGTTGTAATGTAAAAGTTTTAAATTTTTGCTGTGCAGTATAGTTTTTTGAATTCTGCTGTGTATACCAGACTTAATCTAAGCAATAGATCCTAAACCTAATCCACTTTAATGAAACATAATGGTATAACTGCTCAGACTTAATAATAAAAGGACAAGAATAATGTATCGAACTTATCTGTTTACATTGGAGGAATTATAATACTAGATAAGGGCATTACATTTGGAATTTATTCACCAGCATCGTGAAGTCCTTTATTTCCATTGGGGCTATCTGTGTTCTCATCTACAAGTCCAACCGTACCTTTAATTGACTTGATTTCTAGGCTTCATCATAATGTAGCCTCAGATAGGTCGAATATCTAGCCAGCTCTTCAAATTTGGCTAGGTATTCTTCAAATGGCTTGCCTCTTTATAGATCTTACATTCTTAGTATGTAGTATAGCAGAAGCATAAAATATCCTTAAACCTTTTTCCTTTCCCTTTCCCAAGATAGGGAAGTCAGAGGGTCGTTACTGGTTGAGTGTAACCCAAATAGACTCTCCTTTTAGTCTATTCAGATTCTACTCAACCACCACTTTTTGTGCAGCATATCTAATATCACAATTCATACTATATGTACTCTGGAATATAAAAGTCTAACAGCCATTCAAAGATAATTGAGATATACTATACAGTCTTAGCATTTAAATAATTCATCCATCCACAATTTAAAACTCCATAAATTTCATTACATTAATCTACATCTCGAGATATTCATCACGAAGTAACACAATTATCTTTATATACACACAATTCAAACCTAAATATCAAATCCCAACTTAAAACTTCGCAATTCTCCTAGGATGTCCTGTGACGTTGACACCCATATT
Source organism: Senna siamea (assembly GCA_031216115.1). Classification (NCBI taxonomy): domain Eukaryota; kingdom Viridiplantae; phylum Streptophyta; class Magnoliopsida; order Fabales; family Fabaceae; genus Senna; species Senna siamea. Next base: position 11,831,758 of record CM062355.1, on the reverse strand, counting down.
TTGCCTAGCTATATCCTAGGCATACCCTATACTAGGCCATATGAACAAACAACTTTATGAGATATGAAATCCTAGTAGAGTAATTTATAGATTTAATAATTCCAAATCAGTTGTATGTTTAGCTATGGCTACAACATAGAAAACGTCTCCCCAAAAACTAGTCTTTTAACACATAAGTTAATTACTAAATACTTTTGATACGACGAACATGGGAAATCAATTGAATTCATAAGAGTATAACATCTTCTCATAAAATGAAAATCATAATTTAAATAATACCAATAAATTTCATCTAGTTTGTCATAATATCATGTGATCATCTTTTCAATGCATGCCATTTTATCAAAATCATTTTGGTTTTGGTTAGGTGTGATCCGTAACACCAATCACCCGAAAATAATTGTCCTATTTTGTGAGTGTGATTTGTTGCACCAATCACCCACTTAAGGACAAGTGAGTACCAACTTCCAGGGCATCCCTCAGCATGTGCAAATTGCTAGTCTCATCCTCAATCCTGACTATATGGCAAATATGTACACATGGTCAACTAATACCAAGGGTTTTAGAGCATTACACTTAAACTAAAACATTACCCAATAAAGACCAACCACACTTTACTCCTCAAGTCTTCCACAGGGTTGTCTTGGTTTAATGAGTAACCTCTAACAAATACAGACCATTTAATATAAAATAGATAGATTGATAAAGCAATTTGCATAAGGAACATTCAACGGTTGTCCCATACCAGCTATTGAATGTCCACCCTAACTTTCGTCTGTCCCTATGAGCATATAACCTAACAGTCAATCTCATCAAGCAGCAAAGAGCATTTTAATACATACAGGCAATATTTTCTACACTCATATGAAACAGGCAATATTTTCTACACTCATATGAAACGTAACATTTATCAACTTAATTTTAGCAACCATTTCCAATTTCAATAAAGAAATCTCATTTAAATTAGCAATTCATAATATCAGTTCAAAGATAGGGGAGTGTAGATTACTCTACCTTAACCGTTTGTTCCTCTCTAGACCAGGGTTCTCTTTTTTCCTCAAAAATTGTCGTTACAATTAGTTTTCTGTGGAAACAACTCAAGTGTCACTCAAATTTCCTTTTAATCATGCACTTATACAACTAGGACTTAGTGTTTCCCTATGGGTTTTTCTCTAGTTTCCCTTTTTCCTTCATATTTCTATGTTGCCTTCAATCGTCACATGTAATTCTCATGTATAATGATGTTTTGAACTTCATTCCAAATCAAAACTAGGGATTTCCAAGCTTAAATCATGTTTTAAAAGTCATTTTTTGCATCAGGGTGCTTGTCGAGTGCCAGGGAGCTAGCAGTTGGTAGATTGCTCTCTGGAGTCTTAAATTTTGCAAGACATAGGCCCAACATTTGGCTGATGCATGTTCAGCAGTCGACTGCTATGCTTCCGCATGCGAGTTCTGGGCTTACAGTGGCTCGACAGTCGACTGCTAGGAGCCTATCAGTCGACTGCCTTGCCTCTTGATAAATTTCTAGGCTTGCCAAGAAAATGACAATCAACTATTGCATGCTGACAGTCAACTATTTTGTTCTTTGATAGTGCAAAAATGCTGGTTTTCACAAAAATCTCAGCCCAAATTCCAATCCATTTCAAATTTAAAGTGCATGAGCTTAATCCCTAATCATTTCTGTTTAAAACCCAGTCATTTTTAGGTTCAAAACATCAATCATAATAGAAAATCCATGCATGAAAGTTGAGTAAATAGTAACCTAAAAATGAGAAATATGATTCCAACTCAGAAACAAGAAATAGAAGTTAAGGATACAAATATTTCGGTTTAGAAACTAATTCTTAACCTCAAACCACCTAAAAATTAGTTTATCCATTCCATATATTTAGAAAATCTAAAAATGCCCTAACATTGGCATTTCCATTTTCCCCTCCCAATTTCAACTGATTAGATACATTTTAAGGAAGAAATCTCTCCCCAGATAATGCTCAGAATACTTTCTAAGTCATGGATTGAAGATTCTTACTTTTACTTTGATTATGGAAGCTTCCCTCTTGATTTTCTTCCTCTTCCCTTTTTGCTTAGTTCCTTCTCCTTCTTTCTCTTCTATTTAGTTTGGGGAGGCAATTGTGGTGTAAAGAAAAGGAAAGGTGAGCAGCTGGAGTATTAAGGACCTCCTAGGAAAAGGAAATATTTGCACTTTAGTCCCTCTTATTATAACCCCACTTCCCTTATTTCTTGTTAAATCTTTGTAAGAAATTTCAAAATTATCATCATCATTAGAAATTCCAAGTAAATGGGTATTGTAATAACCGGAACTATTTTTGAAAGATAAAAATCAAAATTTTGACGCTAATTCCATTTAAACTGAGTCTGGAATGGATTTCAAGGTCGATGGTTGAAATCGAAAGGCGATTTAGAGTCAGAAACGCAATCTAATGAAAAGAAACGCATTTCGGCGATCAAAGACTGATGACAGATTTTAGGACTTCAGTTTCACAAACGGAGGCCAAAATCTCTGCATAGGAAATTGTGCCAATGTTCGGATGAATGACAACGTCCTGAAGCTTCCCCGAGTGGTCTGGGAAAAGCTAGAATCACCCCTGGAAGCTTTAAATTTTCTGAAAACCCACCATTGTTGCCATTTCTCTCTTTCTCATCACTCCACTTTCTCTTTGCTCTCTCTCTTCTCTCCTCTACCATGCATCGCCACCTGAGCCACTGTGAGCCACCACTTGGCCTACCAACTGACTCCCCTCATTGCCTTCGACCTCTACCAGCCATCCACGGTCACCAAAGGCTGCCAAACTCACCAAACAATGACGTTATTCTCCTCCATCGTGTGAAAACTTTGCCAGCAGAGATCATCGTCGTCAGCCACCGTTGGCCGTCACCACCACCACCAGCGTGTAGCCTGAGCTGCCAGCTTCCTCCACCAGCTCGCCGCCATTGAATGGAGGTCCGATGCGCCCGAATTAAAGGATTTTTCGTCTGATGTGCGTAAAACTTCAGGGCTGGAAAACACCATCCAAACGGCCGTGAACCGCCGCACCACCACCATATTCGAACTGTGGTGTGAATTTCGAGGTCAATTGCACCCCTTCGCCGTGTGCCATCATACGCCACCGTGTGCCACCATGCCAGAGAATCTGGATATACACAGGGAGATACCGAGACCACCCCGAGACAAATTTCCATCATCCGGCAACACTGGTAAGGTCCGATTCACCTAAAACTAATGAATTTTGATTGAATTAGCTACCGAATGCGAATAGGAAATAAAATGACCTAGGTAATAGGGTAATCAGACTTAGGATCGTAAAACGAATGACGTAACGAGCTTGAATATTCATTTAAATGTCCAGGGAATTTATTTAGCTCAGAATTTGAGACTACGAGAAGTTCTGAATTGATTTAGAGCAACAGGAGACTAGGTAAGATGATTTACGCTTCCTAAGTTCTAAATTTGACCTAGTGAATACTTGAATGATTAGATTTAATTGTATGGATTTTTGTGCTGCTTTCGATGGACTAAATTACATGCCTGTATGTTGAAAACCCCATTTGCATGTTAGATGAATTGTTTATTAAGTTTGGATGCCATTAGGACGGGTTTACTTAGGGTAGTGTACTTGATAGTCGGTATGGGACGGCCGTTAAGTATCTCGAGTACAGGGAGTTTTTAAATGATATTATTTTTACTAGATTTATCCTGTACTGCGTTAGGGATCACACAATAAATTAGGACAACCCTAAGAAAGGTTTAAGGAGTATAAGGGGGGATAGCCTACACGAGGAAACGTTGTGATTTAGGCGTAATACCCTAGAACCCTGAGGAACTGTGTGCATGTGAGTTCGAATAGACTGTATGAGGATGAGAATTGGCGTATATGCACATGCTAGGGGACACCCTAGATGTTGATTCTCTCCCGGTCCTTAAGTGAGTGATTGGTGTTACAGATCACACTCAACAATAAGAGATGAGATTTCTCTAGATGACGTGTAATTGGATGATTTTAGATTGGTCGCAGAGGACTTGTGGCCTATATGGATTTAGATACACTAGGCATGTGATTTAACCTGATTTCGATTACTAATTTTCAAAGAAATGGATTTTTATGATTTTGAGTATTTGCCGCGATTTCCATGCGATAAATTGATTTTAAAGATAAGGTATTTCACGGATTTTGAACTGATTTCGGGAAGTTATTTTTAGTGCTTACACCGCTGAGTATTCAACCAAATTTCGAACTGTAAATTATTCTACTAGGATTTTATATCTCACCAGGTTGTTTACTCAGATGAACAGGAACAGGGACCTAGACGCTAGTTGGACAATGCTTTGGTGATAGACAGAAGAACAACTTAGTCTAGGCTTGAATTACATTGTATATATTTTTAACGTTGATGTTGTATATTGGTTTTCTGTAATTTCTACTTTCTGTTGTTATTGGACTGGCTGTACAATTCTAAATTGGATGACTGTTGTACTTTGGGATATGCTTGAAATACAGAGGAGACTCTGCCAGATTTTCGCCAGGGTTTACCACTGTAACTTATGTAATTAAGTTGGAATTTGTATGAATGCCTGATATGTGGTCTGTATGGATTTTAGTTTTCATTCCAGAGTCATTTATGATGAATGTATGTATAGTTAGTATAGCTGCATGTGAATTAGGGTTGAATGGAATCCGAATGGATGACGGAAAGTCTATTTGGGTTACGCTTAACCAGTAGCGATCCCCTGACATTCCCACATCGGGAATAACTATTTCTAAAACCCATATGCTTTCGCTAGACAGATAAAGGATAGTATATTGTGGATTAGGGGGTCGTTACAGGTATTACAAAGGAAGTATGGGTGATTTCAATGGTGGATATACCCCCTACTCCCCCTATTGGAGGGGTAGACATGCAGGATTAGTTTGGTAATATTTTATTTTGATATGTAAATATGTGACACCTGATACCGTGATCCCTTATTATCCTTTTGGAAATAGGTCCCGAGGATTTTTTGTAACACCCCCAACCCTATATTTCTTTCAGACAATTAAATAATATAAGGTAATATAATATAGGATTGGTGAGTTACTACGACCTCTACCCGAGTATATTTTTAAATTTTTCTAAGTTAAATAGTTGAGTGCCACTAGTTTAGGTTACTACACTCGGGTTCTCACATTTACGCAGCGGAAATAAATAAAGTAATTTAAATGAAATAGATAGATATAGAGATATTCACATTTACACTCAATTGTACATAATATTTATACATACATATACAATAGTGTGTGCCAAACATATATCTATAGATATGCGAGGCTGAGCAGGGTAAAGAGACAACAAGCCTGCCACTCATACCCTGTTTTAAGTAAAACTCTCCATCTCACATATCTTAATACATATATGCCTTCCTTATCTACACGACATGTCTAAATACTATAAACTCCTAGTTATGTATATAGTCAGGGGAAAGGTGGTGACTTAAATACAAATAGAATCTACTACTTCTATCTCTATCTCCATCAGCACCTGGTACCTAGGCATCTGATACAAATCAACTTTAATGAGACATATTTCTCAGTAGCAATAATCACCTATAATTTAAATATCGTTGACTTGTACCACTGTACGGGTACGAAAATCCGCTACATTCCTTTTTATAATAATTCAAACATTATGCTATTGGAATAATGTACATGAATTGTATAAAGGTCTCATTCATATACTCATGAATTCACATGCACATGCACTTTAACAATTATTCATCATATGAGATACACCCTCAGACTGTAATGGTAATGCATCATAATTTCATATATAGAGCATAAGCAAGGAACACATGCAATTTGATATGGCCAAAATCAAAAGCATCATAAAAGAATTCTTAAAAACATTTTCATTCATAAATGAGTTTTCTCGTGGTTAAGAGCCACCTGCAATCATTCTTGGGTTTCACCGTCAGCATTTATTCTTAGGTTAACCGTCAGCATTTATTCTCAGGTTATCCATCAGCATTTATTCTCAGGTTATCCGTCAGCAATTATTCTCAGGTTAACCATCTGCAAAACTTTTCCTAGATTAAAGCCAGTTGCAGTTATTCTCATGGTATAACCAATTTCATCCATTCTCGTGGAATAACCAAATGCATCCATTCTCGTCGTATAACCAAATGCATCCATTCTCGCAGATCAACCATTTGCAGTCATTCTCATTTATGGTTTATGCTCATTAAAATTCTCATTTTTCTCTTCTTTTTCTCATGATTTCTCAAGCTACACATTTCTCATGTTACCCATTACCAGTCAAGATTAAATCCTACATTTGATCGAACTATTAGGCTAATTGTGTACAAAAAGAGGTTATTGAGTATATTTTCCTAAAACAGAGAGCTACAAATCGACTTCCAGCCTCCTGGCAATCGACTTCGAGCTTGCTGCCTAAAAAATGTTTCAAATAGTGAGCAATCAGTCGCCTTCTAGGACCCTGACGTTGACTGCTCTGTTCTTGGCTAATTTATGGAAAATAATAACATGGCAGTCGACTTCCAACCCTTGGCACTCAACTGCTAGCATTATGGATATGATTTTAAGAAACTCAAGAGCACGACAGTCGACTGGTAAAGCCTACAAATTGACTGTTACGTTATGCTCTATTTTTCGGAAGCCCGTTGGCCCAGATTTTTACCCCAAGAACAAGTTTTAAAAATAGTTTTGATGATTGAAAACTCAATAATAGTATAAAAGCTTCATTTACCACTTAAAAATAGCCTAAACCACTGATTATTCATGCACAAATATGGGATTTAAGCTCTTTTTCAAAAACTATGAAAAACCCATTTTTCAGATTTAATTTATGCATTCACAAGTATATTCAAGCATTTTAAAACATCCAATAGCAATCAAAAACACTAAGAATGTAGGTTTTTAATCTCCCTTCAGTTTAAAATCATGAAACTCAGAATTTCTAGCCATAAACACTAATTTCGAAAAATAAGGGAGATAGGTGATTTACTACCTTTTTACTGATTTCCAATCGGTATTTGATGATGGTGAAGGGTTCTGGTAAGTTTTCTTAACTCCATAAAGGCTTAAATCCATCTAACAGCTTACTTCCTTCACAATTTCTGCTCTTTCTCTCTCTAGCTCGTCCTCTCTCTCTCTCTCTCTAAAGTTTAGACTTCAGGATGCAAATGAAGAGCTTTGGAGGCTTCACCTATTTATAGGTGATCCGGCTCTTTGCAATTCTGCTCCTAATTCCCGACCATTCAGCCCAAATTGGTAATTCTTCCAACTTTATGTTAAATGACCATTTTGTCCCTAACTGCCTGGCGGGAAATTTTCAAAATTCTGTTGTTACAGTAAATCATTTGGCTAAAATTATGGCCTATTGCCTTGAGGTTTTGGAATTTCACATCTCTGTCCTCACTTTATCTTTTTCCTTTCAATTTGGCCTCTATTCTTTCCTTTTCCTTAAATCTCTTATTCTAATGCAACTACATGCAGCCTAATGCAACAAACACAAGCATTTGATTCATTAAAAATTAACAAACATCTCTTTAAGGCGTAAAAGGAGCGGATGTTACATTTTTGGTATAAAAGAGGGGCATATATGTGTTCAAGATATGTGAGAAAATACTTGCTTGTAAGATGAGCAGAGGAGTATGAGTAGTAGGTTTATTGCCTCCTTACTCTACTTAGCCTCACATATCTATAGGTATATATCTTGCACACACAGATGTTTTAAGTTTTGTAAAAATATTATGTATGTGAATGAAAAAATATATATATTGTTGTATTTTTATTTCAATTTTTTTAATTTTTTTCTATTGTGACGTTATGTGAGAATTCCAAGTGTAGAATTCCCAAACTAATAGCACTTAACTAATTAACTTGATAAAATTTAAAAATTTACTCGGGTAGAGGTTGTAGTAACTTACCAATCCTATATGTTATATTATATTATTTAATTAACAAAAAGGAACCGTAGGATTTGGCTGTTGCACCTTTAGGAAAATCTATAATTTCTACCAAATCTGTCTGAATTGTCCTATTTCTATTAATGACCAGATGTTTATTGTGGATCTTGTGTGTTTACCCCTGACTGAGATCGATGTCATTTTGGGAATGGATTGGTTGGCTAGGAATTGAGTTCTTTTAAATTGTTTTGAAAAGACCATTGCCTATTTGGATGCCTAACCAGTGGGTAGAAGTGATAGAGTGTGTGAGATGAACGATATTTTCCTTAACTTTTCCCAAGTAGAATTCCAAGAGAGGCTTAGCTCAATTCTTGTCATAAGAGACTTTCCAAAGGTATTGCCTTTAGAGATAGTCAAGTTACCACCATCGAGAGATATTGAATTCACCATAGACTTGATTCAAATAAAGGACACCCTATAGGATCGCTCCAATAGAACTAAAGGAGTTAAAAGTCCAAATAGAGGACATGCTGGAAAAAGGGTCTATCAGGCCTAATGTATCACTATAGGGAGCTCCTATCCTATTTGTGAAAAAGAAAGACAGGAGTATGAGGTTGTATATTGAATTCAAAAATTTGAACAAGGTGACTATTAAGAATAAATACCCTCTACCTAGGATAGATGATTTATTTGACCAATCATAAGGAACCACTATATTTTCCAAGATAGATTTGAGGTCAGGATACTACAAAATTAGCATTAGGAATGAAGATATCCCTAAAATAGCGTTTAGCATTAGATATGGCCATTATGAGTTTCTGGTGATGCCATTCGGACTAACTAATGCTCCTGCTATTTTCATGGATTATATGAATAGAATTTTCTGACACTACTTGGATAAATTTGTGGTGGTATTCAAAGATGACATTCTAATATATTCCAAAACTTATAAAGAGCATGCACAACACCTTGGGATGATGTTACAGATGTTAAAAGATAAACAATTGTATGCTAAGTTAGAAATGTGAGAATTTTGATTAGAAGAGGTCAAATTCTTGGGTCATATGGTGAATAGAGAGGGGATATCGGTAGATCCTAAGAAGATTGAGGCTATACTGAATTGGAATCAGCTAAGAACGGTTATAGATATTAGAAGTTTTTTGGGTTTGGCAGGTTATTATCAAAAATTCATACAAGGATTCTCTCAAATAGCCTTGCCATTAACATGATTAACTAGAAAGGGTGTTGTGTTTAAGTGGGGTGAACAATGTGACATAGTTTTCAAACATTGAAGGAGAAGTTGACTACCTCTCTAGTGTTGATAATCCCAAACCCCATAGAAGCATTTGAGGTGTACACAGATGCATCAAAGAAAAGTTTAGGATATATGTTAATGCAGGCAAGGAAAGTGGTTGCTTATGTAACAACTCTAGTAGCACATCCTTAGCCATGATTCCTTTATAATTAATCAAAAGGTATAAAGTATAGTTATATAACAATGGTGTGTTACCGTTACCATTACCCGAGTAATTTTAAACTTTTTATAATTTAATTTGGTCGAGTGCATCTTAGGTCGGGTTTCTACTCTCAAGTTTCACTCACTCTCGCAGCAGAATAGAATATATAAAATACACCTGAAGTAGTTATACATAAACATGCATTCTTAGTTAAATATAGTTAAATAACTATTTGTAATGCCCCTATCTAGTATTAATTCTGATATAAATAGATAAGTTCAGTACATTATCTTTATCTTTTATTTATTTTAAGTTTGAGCAGTTAAACCATCGGATTATGTTATACGCATTAGGTTCGGCATCCTTTGCTCAGATTAATTATACTTACATGCACAGCAGAATAAAGAAATACTATGCTACTTTGTGGAATTTAAAATTTTGTACAATTCAAAAAGTTTCATAATGTCCATTACAAAACAGTGAATGTGTATCAGGATATTCGAAGTACCCATCCTTAGGAAGTTAGGAGACAACAATCTTGTCACTCAGACTCCCTTTACAAATTTTACAAACAGAATGGTCCTTCACCTATCCCTTCCCCCATTCTTGCCTAAATACCTTGTAGGACTACTGCCAAGAGGATAATCCTAGTTCAATTCAAAGTATGTCTAGACAAACAAAATTAGGGGTCACAAAATTTCTTAACCCAAAAAGACTTCGAACTCCTGGCCCAGCTATGCGTCCATATCTGATACATATTAGCATATAATGAGAAATGTAAGTTTCCCAGTAGCTTAACAATCCGGTTTTAAAACAACCAATATGTATCAAGGTGCAAGCACAAAAATAGCAATTCTACATTCTTGGAATAAAATACCGCATAATACACAATATAAATGGCAAGAAATAAGTGGTCAATTAAAATATTAATAAGATGAAAACAATGTACTTATAAATACTCATGCGATGATTTACATTAGTATAATGGTATCAACTTATTTAAGCGTATCCTTCTTAAATTTCTTTGAACTTGAACTATGCACACTTGGGCACTCGTAGCCACTTAGCCACCTTTAAAATATTTTGTGCACACTTGGGCACATGTGGACACTCGGCCACCTTCCTAGGGTCATTGTGCACACTTGGGCACTATGTGGACACTTGGCCACCACCTAGGGTAAATGTGCACACTTGGGCACTAGGTGGGCACTTGGCCACCTTTGAAAATCTTATCAAATTTTTCCAGGGAAACTTTCTTCTTCTTGTAAGTTAAGGCAAAGACACATTTCTTATGGGAAATTGCAACATTTAAGTAACAAATTTCTATTTCTCTTGAAGTTAATTTCTAAGGTATATCTCTTGTAAAATACTATCAATTTTGATATTACTTTTCCCTTCTTCTTTCTACACATTTTTAGTAATCTCCCTAAAATTTCTCCTTCTTGGAATTTAATTCCCATGTACAATCTCGTCTTAAAACTCTAATAATTTCTCTAATGATTCTTTCTTTCCTTGGGAACTAGATTCCAATGTAGATTTCTTTCTAAAAATTTTAATGTATTCCATAATTATTTCTCTTTCTTGAAAAATTAATTTCAATATATAATTGCTTCCCAAAAATTCTAATAATATCCATAATTATTTTTTTTCTTGGAAAATTGATTTCAATGTATAATTGCTTTCCAAAAATTCTAATAATGTCCATAATTAGTTCTTTTTCTTGGAAAATTAATTTCAATATATAATTACTTTCCAAAAATTCTAGTAATATCCATAATTATTTCCTTTTCTTAGAAAATTGATTTCAATATATAATTGTTTGCCAAAAATTCTAATAATGTCCATAATTAGTTCTTTTTCTAGGAAAATTGATTTCAATATATAATTGCTTTCCAAAAATTCTAATAATGTCCATAATTATTTCTTTTTCTTAGGAAATTAATTTCAATATATAATTGCTTTCCAAAAATTCTAATAATGTCCATAATTATTTCTTTTTCTTGGAAAATTAATCTCAATATATAATTGCTTTCCAAAAATTCTAATAATGTCCATAATTATTTTCTTTTCTTGGAAAAGTTAATACCCACACATAATTTCTTTACTTTGATTCAAAGTCATATTGCATGGCTAAAAAATAATTCCAAGAATGAACCTCATAGACTTAGCCTAGGGAGTTTTGTTCATTTGGCAATTTCATTTCCTTTCTTTTTGTTCTTTTTCTTTTTGTTCTTTCCTTAATACACTTAAAAGTTAGGGATTCTTCCTTGGTGATCATTACAACTTCTAACCCTAATACATGATTCAACCAAATTTTCATGCTATTTCATCTATCAACAACTTCACAACCACACATGCTAACTAACAACCATACATTTAAAACCAAGAATGTAGAGACAACCTAAGTTCCATGGAAAAACTTAAATATATACATTGAGTTGCATATCTAGACATGGAACAAAAATTGGAATTGGTAACCTACCTTGAAGGTGTGCTAGAGAAAATCTTCTTAGCCCTTCCTTTGGTTTCCTTGGCTTCCCCTTTGAGTTCTTCTTCACTTCCCCTTTCCATGGTCTCTCAAGTTTCCTTGATGTCTCACGTTCTCCCTCTCCTTTCTCTCTTTTTTCTTTTCTTTCTCTCCTTTCCCTTGTTCACATGTGGTTATCGTATGCTTTAAGAGTCACTTTTCAACTCCTCCCTTTTCTTTTGTTTCCTTTCCTTACGTGTGGGTGGGTGTGGGTCTTTCATGGAATGCACCTTTTCACATATTTCTTTTCCTTCACTTCACGCCACCCACTTCCTTGTTTTCTCTTCTTTCTCTTTTTTTTTTGTTTTCCTTTCTTTTCTTCCCTATCTCACGTGTATATATTTCCTTGTGGGACTAAAATTTAAATTCCCATTTCTCTATCTCCTTCACGTGTGGGTTGTATGAAGATTCTAGTTGTATATATATTTTTTCTAAAAGAAAATGATGCACACTTTTGGATATATATATATATATTTGCACAAAGTGTACTTGCAAGTACACTTTGTCTTTGCTTGCCCACTTAGTATTTCCCTTCCTTGAAAGTTTGGATTTGTCCACTCTTACAAGCAACTAACCTTCACAAGCAACCTTGGTATTTCTTTTTCTTTTTCTATTCTCTCTTTTCCTCCCTCATTCACGTAACACTTACACACACCTATATATTTTTGTTGCATCCTTCTTCCCCTTCTCCATTCATGTGAAACCCATGCATGTATATATATATATATATATGTATAATAAAATTTTTTGAATGCTTTTAATCTCCTTTCCTTTCTACCTCACATGTGGCTTGGGATTGCCATGCAAAAAGTTTAACTTCCATTCCCTCCTTCCATGCAAGACACACTCATGCATATATTTAAATAGTTGCATCTCATTTTGCTTCTTACTTGGTACTTATGCTAGGTAAATAAAGAAATCAAAGAATTAATTCTAAGTACCAAATTTCCATTCCTTAAAAATAATTCATCTAATTAATTAGCAAGCAGGCAATTCAAACTAATTAATTAAATAACATCATTAATTTAGGCCAATTAAATTATGGGGTGTTACAATATTGGGTATAGAGGCATCAATCCTACCACTCATGACCCATTAGCTAGCCTAAACATTAGTTCATATACATCCAAATTAAGATAAACTATATAAGAGATATTCCATACTAGCTTTTCCAAAAATCATAAAGACTAGTACAATGTTAGCATGTGCCTATACTATCTCAAAATAAATTAATCAATTTCATGTATCCCCTTGTGGATACTTCTTCCTAGGTTACCTCCTCTTCAGCCACGGGACCTACACATTTGATACGTGCTAGCACTAAGGTGAGAAATGAATCTTAGTAGCAATGCAACCTATTTCAAAATCCACCAACTTGTACTACCGTGCTTACATGGAAAAGCTCTACATTCTTTCTCATCATAAAATATAGTATTTGCCATTGGGATGCAATGCATGTAGCATTTAATCATGTTATGTACTCATATATATGCATGCTGTAACGACCCCCTAATACGTCATACGCGATGCTCGTCTGATTAGCGGAAGCATATGTGGCATTCTGAATGTTTATTCCCTATGTGGGAACGTCAGGATCGCTATCGTTGAGCGTAACTCCAAATAGATTCTCCGTTATCCATTCAGATTCCGCTCAACCCCGATTCACACGCAGCCTAACTAAATACACATACATATATCATCAATAATAACTACGAATGAAATCTAAAACTGATATACATGTCTCATTATACATTCATACACATTTCAATTCAAATCCATAAGTTTACGGCTGTAAGTTCTACCGAAAATCTGGCAGAGTTTCCTCTGTAATTTGGTCATATCCCAAGTACAGAATCACCTGTTTAAAACGTAACAACCAGTCCAATAATAGCAGTAAACATACTAATATAAATCCATACACCGTAACATTAATTCATCGCTACAATGCATACATACGCCTCAAACGACATATATACATTCAGCCTAGTCCATACATAAGTTACAAGAAACAAAATCTGATAATTAATAGTGTCATCAAAGTATATGTACAAACGATTCAAGCCTAAGCTAAATAATCCTCTTACATCCTCAAGTCACCTCGGCTATCGCCTGGCTCCCCGCCTGTCCCTGTTCATCCGAGTACACAACCTAATGAGATATGAATCCCAGAGAATAATTTACAATTTAAATATCATTCAAAACCGCTTGAATACTCAAAGCGAACACCGAAATCGCTCTTCCCAAATCACCAAAACAAGGGAATACCTTATCTTTAAAATCGCTTAAACACATGGAAATTATGCAATATATCATAATCTGGAAATCTGCTTTTTAAAATCACCATAAAAATCAAATGAAATCCCATGCCCCGTATCTCAATCCACGTTGGTTACAAATCCATCAGAATCAATCTAAATCATCTTCTAATTGCACGTAGTCTAGAGAGAATACCTCTCTTATCGCTGGGTGTGATCCGTAACACCAATCACCCGAATCAAGCCTATATTGTGAGTGTGATCCGTAACACCAATCACTCACTCAAGGACCGGTGAGAATCAACATCTAGGCGCCTAGCATGTGCACATACGCCAATTCTCATCCTCATACGCCTATTCGAACTCACATGCACTCGGCCGGCTATTCCTCAGGGTTCTAGGGTATCACGCCTAAATCACAACGTTTCCCCGTGTAGGTTATCCACCCTTATACTCCCTAAACCTTTCTTAGGGTCGTCCTGGTTTAACGCGCAATCCCTAACTCAAGACAAAGTTAAATCGATAAAAATAGTTTCGCTTAAAAGCTTCTGTCAGACGAGGGATACTTAACTACCAGTCCCATACCGCTATCAAGTACCCAACCCTAAGTAAATCCGCCCTAAAGGCATCTAAACTCGATAAACAAGGTGTCTAACATGCAATTAGGGTTTTCAGCACACAGGCATGCAATTTTATCCCATCGAAAGCAGCACGCAATTCCATACAAATTGTCTAAATCAGTTAGGTATTCACTAAATCAATTCTAGGGTTCGGGAAGTGTAAATTATCCTACCTGGTCTCCGGTCGCATCAATTCAAATCAGACTCGTGAAATCTCGGTTCGAGCCCAATTAATTCCTGGACATGAAATTGAATATTTAGATTCGTCACGTCATCCAATTTTCAATCCTAAACCCGGTTACACAGTTACCTAGGTTAATTAATTGCCTAATTACGTTCGGCAGCCATTTCAATCATATAACATCGCTTTTGGGAAACGGACCTTACCACTGCGTTTCGGATTATGGAATTCTACGTCCCGGTGATCTCGGTTTCTCGGGATGCACGTCCAGGAACTCCGGCACGGTGGCACACGGCGGCGCACGGCGGTGAGGTGCAGTTTGTCTCGAAAATCACACCACGGTGAAGCCCGTAAGCTCAGGAGTCCGAATACGGTGGCACGGCGGTTCACTACCGCTTGAACGGTGTTTTCCGGCCACGAAGAGTCTCTCGCACGGCGGACGGCGTTTTGCCTCAATCCGGCGCCGTCCTCCTTCGACTGGCTACCGAGCCATCGGAGGTACCGGCAAATGCCACACTGGTGGGGGCGGTGACGGTCAATCGGCGTCGGACGGCAAGATCGGGCCGGGAAATTTCGCGATGGAGGGAAAATGGCGTTTTCCGGCGTCTCGGCGGCCGTTGGTGGCGGTGGTTGGTTCTTTGGTGGTTGTGGGCGATGGTCGGTTGGTACCCTTGGTGGCGGCCCACGGTGGCTGTGGTGGCCGTTCACGGTGGAGGAAGGTAGAGAGAGAAAAGAGAGAAGAGAGAGAGAGTGTGGTGAGGAGAGAGAGTGAAATGGGAGAAATGGCGGGCTTTCGCGTAATTTAAAGCCTCCAGGGGCGATCCCGACTTTTCCCAGGCCACCCGGGGATCTTTTAGGGTGTCGGCATCCCTCCAGACGTTGGCACGCATTTCTATTCGAAAGTCTTGGCCTCCGTCAACGAAAGTGACGCACGAAACTCCTTCCATCAGTTTCTGATCGCCGGATTACATTTCTTTCTGTTTGATCGTGTTTCTGGCTTCAAGCGACCTTCTGTGTCAAGTCATTATCCTCAAAATACGTGTCAGGCTTCGTTTGATTGGGATTAGGGTTAAAATCAAGTTTTATCTTTTAAAATTCTTTAAAAATTCTTTCGAATCTTTCCCGTTGTTACACATGCACATTTAATACATATCAACTTTAAAACATGGGAAATGCATTCATCATCATTTTCATCATAAAACATTTCTTTAGGGTATTAACATGCCTTTTGAGCAGGAGGAAACAATCACGTCACATGAGCTATCAAGAGTGTCACCCAGCAACAACTCCATGTACCACTACATATATGAATGAGCTATCCTAGTGGCTGTTGTGCACACTACAGTAAAATACTACTCTAGTACATCTGAGGCATCCCCCACTTGTAAACCTCTAAATAGATCCTATCCTTTCTACTTCCAAGGATCATGAGGTTATGGGGTCAGCACCATTACCTCTGAGGTGGATCACCCTGTAAGCCTTATCCTCTCTGCTTTTATGGATCATGAAGCTATAGAGTCACCACCATTACCTCTGACGTGGATCACACTCACAGTACGTTATCCTTTAACATATGCACTAGAGTGATTTGGCTTATACCTATGGTTATGCTTTATGTAACGACCCCCTTATCCTACTTTACATACATCAGAGTAGATACTATCGGAAGCATAGAAATCTACAATAAATTTTTTCACTTTCCCATATTAGGGAACATCATAGGGTCACTACTGGTTGATTGTAACCAAAATAAACCTTCTCGTGGTCCATTTAGATTCCACTCAACCCTATTTCCTGGCAGCAATTCTAATACCATAATATAAAATCACATACTTCTCTAGAATATAACTTAATGAGATTTTAGAAATCCTATTAGAGCAATTTATAGTTATAGTTATATACTTTCAAAAACAGTTGCATACTCAGTTGTGACTAAGCACAGAAAACATCTCCCCGCAATTTTTTTGAAAATTAGTGAATTACTAAATACTTTTAAATTCATAAGAAAACATGGGAAATAAATGCAAAACAACTTATGAGTATAACATAGAAATTCTGAGAATCATACATTAAAATTATGCCTGAAATTCTCATATATAATCTTATCACACATCTCATGTGATCAATCATCTCTAATGTATGTCATTTTACCTAAAAATATGGTTTTGGTTAGGTGTGATTTGTAACACCAATCACCCGAAAACACGCCCCATTTTGTGAGTGTGATCAGTAATACCAATCCCACTCAAGGACAGGCGAGAGCTAACTTCCAGGGTATCCCCTGGCATGTGCACACTGCTAGTCTCATCCTCATATAGTCTATATGGCTATACATATACATAGTCAACTAATACTCAAGGTTATCGGATACTATACTTAAACCACAATTTCACCTCGTATAGGCTATCCACTTATCACCCCTTAAACCTTCCATAGGGTTGTCTTGGTTTAATGCATAATTCCTAACAAATGCAGACTAATTCAAGTAAAACAATAATTTATAAACGGTCTGCATCAAGGATATTCAACGGCCATCCCATATCAGCTACTGAATATCCACCCTAAGCTAGTCTGTCCCTATGGCATATAACCCAATAGCCAAACTAGCAAACATGAAAAGAGTATCTCATTCACTATTAAATCTTTCCTATCCTCATATAAAAATCTTAAATAAATCAGTTATGTTTAGCAGTCATTCCCATTCAATTCACAAATCATACTTAAACAGTAATTCACAATCATTAATCAAAAGTCAGGGAAATGTAGATCACTCTACATTTACCATTTGCTCCTCTTTTGACCAGGGTTTTCCTATTTTACCTTTTTAGTGTCCTCAAAATCCATTTCTTGAGGCAAATAACTCAAATCTCAAGCCATATCCTTTCTATCATGCACTTATGGAATTCTATATCTTAAGGTTTCACTAAGGTTTCCTCTAGTTTCCCACTCCTCCTTACTATTTCTTTGGTTTTCTATCACTCTTCTTATGTAATTCTCACATAGGATGATGTTTGAACCTTATTCCAATCAAAACCAGGGATTTCTAAGCTCAAATCATGTTTTAAAATCATTGTCTTGCATCCGGGAGCTACCAGTTGGTTACCAGACAAGGGCCCGATAGTTGACTGTCGTGCACTTGGAAGTCAACTAAGACACCTCTGTGTGCGTTCCTGGGCTTTACAGTGGCTTGATAGTCGATTGGTTCATGCATGGTAGTCGACTGCTAAGCTGTTGAGTAAAATTCTAGGTTGTGAAGAACACGACAGTCGATTGGTACATGCTAGCATTCGATTGTTCTATTCTTTGATAGTCCAAAAATGCTAGTTTTCACCAAATGTAGCTTAGATTACCAGTCCATAACATCTAAAAATTACATAATCTTAGTCCCTACTCATTTTTAAGCAAAACCCATAAGTTTTTAAGTCCAAAACACCAATCAAATCAGAGAATCCACATACAAACTGAGTGAAAGGAAAACCTAACTTAAACGTTCTAATTTTAAGCCTATTAATCGACAAATGGGAGTTATAAATTATGTATCTCAGTCCAAAAATCACTTCCTAGCCTCAAACAACCCTCGTAATCAGTTTGTTTAGTTAATCATATAAAATCTGAAATGCCTAATTTTCACTTTCTCTTTCTAAGTTTGGCAGATTTGATGCATGTTAGCAGTAGAAATTTATTCCTAAATAACGCTAAGATGTTCTCCAAGTCATGGATGGGAGATTCTTTCCTAAAATCTGAGTTCAGAGGCATTAATCTTGATTTCCTTCTCTTTTCCTTTTTATCTCATATTACTTGTGCTACTTCTTTCCTTCTCTAGCATAGGAATATGCTGATAAGGAAAGGGAATGTTGTATATGAAGGGAAAAAGGAATGGTGGTGTGAAATTACTTAGGGACCATCTTGCAAAAAGGCCAAATTTCCATTTTAGTCCCTCCTATTATAACCTCTAACTTCCTTATTTTGTTTAAACCCTTATATGACAATTCAAAATTACCATCATTATTAAGGATCCTGAAGGACCGGATATTACACTTTAATCTTAAGTATGTGTTTCTTAATGGCCCTTGGAAGACTCACTAACTTAGGGCTCACAACCATCACAGTGTTTTCGAAATCATATATGTTTAAGTGGATGTTTAACCATCCTAATTCATGGCACAACCGTGGAATGCCAATGGCCATCCCTTCCATATTGTCCCACTTTTTTGCCTAAATCAGAAAATACATTTAAAATTTCCCTAGAAATTCAAAATCTCCTTATTTTCCTCTATTTTTCTTCCTCTGTCGCAACTCACTCCCTCTTTCCCTCTCCATTTTTGCGCAGATCTTTCATCCTCCCAAACCACCGCACCGCAGAACCGCCCACCTACTCTACTCATCACCGTCAAGCATTCGCTATTGCTACTCAACGTCGACATCTAGCAACCACCGAAATAAGTGCCATTTTCCTCCCATTAGCGAATCCCAAACCGTGGCATTGATCCAATGCTTCACGCCATTTGGCCATTGCTTCCTTTAACCACCGATGCCATTTCTACTGTTGTCTACTGCTGTCAGTAGATTGAGAAAAAGCAGGGACCAAACTGAAAATTTTCAAAACTTTTGGTATGAACTAAAATTCTCTAAATTTGATGCTTTTTTTGTAAATTTTAGTCCCTAAAAGACTGTTATGATTGGATTAGAGTGGAAAATTAAAGAAAAAGAGTGCAAAATCATCAATTAAAAAATAGGGACTAAAATATAAATTCTAGAAATTCTAGGTAATGAACTAAAATTCCATAAAGTTTGGTATTTTATGTGATATTGAGCTACACGGAGGCTCTTATATGAATTTAGGAAATTTTTGTTATTTTAAGGGCTACTTTCAAGATTAGGAAAGTTTTAGGGACTAAACTGAAAGGATTCTATATTCTATGTAAGTAGTGTAAACCCTATAAATTCTAGAATTTTGTGTTGGATCAAGTTTGTTTAGCCTCCTAGAAGTATCATAGAAGAAATTGGAGAATTCTATAGCGAAATACTAAAATTGGGATAAATTAAAGACTAATGTGAAAACTTATTTTCTTAGGTAAAACTAAAAATAAGTTAAGTTCTGAATTTTAATGCAAAAACTGGCTGTAATGAATGAGTTAAAGCATATACGAAGGGATTGAGTGAAATTAAGAGGGAAATTGAGATTTATAATAAATGGGAATTTAATTTCAGTAAAATTATGTGTTGAAAGAAATAAGTATGCAAGCCGAAATTATTCCTAGGGATTGACAAAAGTGATGTGTGAAATTAAGTCAGGAGAAAAGAAGAAAGAAATCCTAATTCAAGGAAGAAAATCGTGTTTAAGGTAGAGTAATCTACACTCCCCTATTTTGAAATAATGTTGTGAATTGTTTTATATGAAATGAAATTATTTTATGGAATGGGAAATATTTGATGAAATTTTTGTGAACTAGAAATGTTTTCATGAGTATAAGGAAAATTTACCTGTACATGTATGGAAAGCATGAGATAAATCCTTTTATGCTTGTTTTGTTTGTCTATTAGGTTATATGCTTATAGTGCTGATGAAATTTGGGGTGGATGTTTGATGGCTAGTATGAGACAGTCATTAAGTGTTCCTTATACAAATATTTCTATAAAATGTTACTATTTTTCATGATAATAGTCTGTATTTGTTAGAATTTACTCCTTAAACCAATACAACCCCATGAAAGACTTTAAGGAGTAAAGGGGAGGACAGTCTATAAAGGGAAAAAGGATTAGTTTAAGTGTAAAATTCTATGACCTTAAGTATTAATCATCTATTTGTATACATTGCTATATAGTTAGGAAAAGTTAAAGACTAACGTTGTGCACGTGCCAAGGGATGCCCTGAAAGTTGGATTCTCATTCATATGGAAACAGTCCTATGACGATTGCCAGGATAACTGTCCTCGTAATGACAACAATCTCAGTCACAGGGATAATGGTCTTATGACATTCACTGAGATAACGGTCCCTGTGAATATTAAAATGAGATTGGGAAATAACATGCAATGTGATGAGAATTTTAATTGCCGGAAACGTATGCATATTAATTTTCAGAGAATATTCCAGAGTTGGTTAAATTTTTCCCAAATGTGAGTTGATGGTTAGTTAAATTTTATATTTCAAAGTATGAAATTGTATGAATTGAGATACTAGGTACGTTGTGCAAAAGAAGTAGTTGAGTGGAATTTGAATGGACAAATAGAAGAGTCTATTTGGGCTACACTCAACTAGTTAGACCCAGGTGATACCAAAAAGGAATAGGAAAATTTTTTAGCAAAAACTTCACACTTCTTAATTACTCTGATGATAAGTATATAATAGGGGTCATTACAATTGGCCTAAGAATGTGACATAATAAGCCAATTATAGTTAAAAAAGAGATGGTTGGAAATTCAAAAAAATTTCAATCTAAATAGAAAAGGAATATGAAACCGAAAAGACATATGAGAAAGACTTGGTGAAGAAAATCGCTCAAATAGAAATTTTCCAAAAACTATTAGCCTTAGAATGTGATTTAATAAGCCAATTAGAGTTGATAAAGAGATGGTTGGATATTCAAAAAATTTGAATAAGAACTAAAACAGAATATGAAATCAAAAACACAAATTAGAGAGACTTAGTGAAGAAGAAATCTCAAATAGAAATTTTCTAAATATTATTGGCCTAATAATGTGTTTTAATAAGCCAATTAGAGTTGATAAAGGGATAGTTAGATATTTAGAAAATTTGAATCAGAACTGAAATGAAATATAAAATTGAAAACACATATTAGTGAGACTTGGTGAAGAAAAATGATCAAATAGAAATTTTCTATATGATATCTACCAAACAATGCAATTTAATAGGCCAATTAGAGTTGATAAAGAGATAGTTAGAGATTCAAAAGAATTTGAATCTGAACTGAAAAGGAATATGAAATCGGAAACACATATGAGAGAGACTTGGTAATGAAAAAAGCTCAAATAGAAATTTTCTAAACACTATTGGCCTAAGAATGTGACTTAATAAACCAATTAGATTTCAGAAAGAAATGGTTAGAGATTCAAAAGAATTTGAATTAGAACTGAAATGTAATATGAAACTAGAAACACATATTAGAGAGATTTAGTGAAGAAAAAAGCTCAAATAGAAATTTTCTAAACACTATTAGCCTAAGAATATGATTTAACAAGCCAATTAGAGTTGATAGGGAGATGGTTAGAGATTCAAAAGAATTTGAATCTGAACTGAAAAGGAATATTAAACCGAAAAGACATATGTGAGACACTTGGTGAAGAAAAAAGCTCAAATAGAAATTTTCAAAACACTATTGACCTAAAAATGTGACTTAATAAGTCAATTGGAGTTAAGAAAGAGATGGTTAGAGAGTCAAAAGAATTTGAATAAGAGATGAAATGGAATAGGGCACTAGAAACACATATTGGAGAGACTTGGTGAACAAAAAAGCTCAAATAAAAATTTTTAAACACTATTGGCCTAAGAATATGATTTACTAAGCGAATTAGAGTTAATAAAGAGATGGTTGGAGATTCAAAAAATTTGAATCATAACTGAAATGTAATTTGAAACCAACAACACATATTAGTGAGTATTGGTGAAGAAAGTTCAAATAGAAAACTTTTAAACACTATTGGCCTAAGAATGTGACTTAATAAGCCAATTAGAGTTAATAAAGTGATAGTTAGTGGTTCAAACTAATTTGAATTAGAAATGAAATGGAATAAGAAATCTAAAACATATATTAGAGAGATTTAGTGAATAAGAATGCTCAAACAAAATTTTTTTTTACCACAATTGGCCTAAGAATGTGAGTTAATAAGCCAATTAAAGTTAAGAAAGAGATGGTTAGAGATTTAAAATAATTTAAATCAGATTTAAAATGGAATATGAAATCAGAAACATATATTAGGGAGACTTAGTGAAGAAGAAAGCTCAAATAAAAAATTTCTAAACACTATTAGCCTAATAATATGATTTAATAAGCCAATTATAGTTGATAAAGGGATGGTTAGATATTCAAAAAATTTGAATCAGAACTAAAATAGAATATGAAATTGAAAACACAAATTAGAGAGACTTAGTGAAGAAGAAAGCTCAAATAGAAATTTTCTCAATAATATTGGCCTAATAATGTGTTTTAATAAGCCAATTAGAGTTGATAAAGGGTTAGTTAGATATTTAGAAAATTTGAATCAGAACTAAAATGAAATATAAAATCGAAAACACATATTAGAGAGACTTGGTGAAGAAGAATGCTCAAATAAAAATTTTCTATATGATATCTACCAAACAATGCAATTTAATAGGCCAATTAGAGTTGATAAAGGGTTAGAGATTCAATAGAATTTGAATCTAAACTCAAAAGGAATATGAAACTGGAAACACATATGAGAGAGACTTGGTAATGAAAAAAGCTCAAATATAAATTTTCTAAACACTATTGGCCTAAGAATGTGACTTAATAAGCCAATTAGAGTTCAGAAAGAGATGGTTGGAGATTCAAAAGAATTTGAATTAGAACTGAAATGTAATATGAAACTGGGAACACATATTAGAGAGACTTAGTGAAAAAGAAAGCTCAAATAGAAAATTTCTTAACAATATTTGTAGCACCCTTACATTTATAATACAACATCATAAATTTTAATAAGATAAGTATGCGTCCAGATTCTCTGCTGGGCACTCTCTGCTGGGCACCTGCTAGGCGCCTGCTAGATGTTTTAGCAGTGGTTTTTTTCGTTGCTAAAGTTTTTTTGCAGCAAATATTATTGTCACTATAACTTTTGTTAAATTAATTATTTAAATAAAAGTTATAGAAGCAATAATATTCGTTGCAATAATATTAAAACAAACTTTATTTATTTTAAAAAAAGTTATAGTAGCAATAATATTCGTTGCAATAATATTAAAATAAACTTTAGTGATGGATAAAATTGCCGCTAAAAAGCCTAGCAGGCGCCCAGCAGAGGATCCAAAAGCGATAAGTATGTCACATTTCACTTATCATATTGTTTTATTATCTGCCTGAGCGTTATGTCTATCAATATTAATTATTTGATTAGATTTGGGCTCCTTTGCTCAAGTTATCATTCTTTGGCATAGCGAAAGTAAAAATCCATACATCTCAGCAGAATTGTTATAAATATTTCATATATAAATATATATTTATATTTTCTGATACATAAACTAGGATATATGAAGTATTCATTCATGAAGGTAAGGAGGCAACAAACTTTCCACTTAAACCCTTCTTCCAAAAAGGACCCTAGTAATGGATAAATCCTTCACATATCCTATTTCAAGTATATGCCCTTTTCCCTATTATATACAATCCAAAAAGAATAGTAGTCCTAATTCTATCCTAAAAAGAATATATATAGAAATAGGACTAAAACAAAAAGGGCTACAGTTCAATAATGACATATACTTTCTAAGCATGTGTGTCTGCTGCAAGAATTTCAAAAATTGCCATTATAAAGATGTCCTTCAAAAATGTAAAGGTCCCTAAGAAAGGAACCTCTACCACAGTCGCCTCAATTTCCATTACCACACAATATCTAGGCATCTGATACATACCAGTATTGTAACATCCGCTCCTAATGTGATTAAGAGATGTTTGTTAGTTGTCAATTTAAATTTAAATGCTTGTATATGTTGCATTAATTACATATAACGACATTAGTACAGGGACTAAATTGAAAGGGATAAAATCTGAATTAAAGTATGACAACGGACCCAGTTGAAAAGGGATAATTGAGTGAGGCCAAATTCACCAAATGCCCAAGGACTAGAATGCAAATAGGGAGAGTTAATATTTAGAAACCCTAAAACCCTAATCCACATAACTCACACTTAAGCATTTTTAGAGAGAGAAAGAGAAAGGTAAGTAAAGAGAGAAAGTGCTGAGTCAGGGCAAAGGGGAGATATTTCTAAAGGAGTAAGGGTGATTTGAGGCTAAGGATTGCTCCTACAGCAAGGGAATGGCCTCTTAGCATATTATACACACACATTTTTGGATTAAATCTAGGTGGCGACTCAACCTAAACCCCTTTTTTTGAGATATTTAGCTTTTGGTGCAAAAATGTGATTTATGAATGTTTAAGTTAAGTTTGAGGTTTAAACCTACATTCTCTATGTTTTTAACTGCTATCAGGTGATGCTTGCTGATTAAGTTCTGCTTATTTATGCTTGTCATTGATTGTGAAAGTGGGCTTATACCCTAAGTGCGAAAATGTGGTTTAGTCTTAGTTTGAGAAATGTTAGGTGGAGTTTTGGGTCTATTATAAGGATTATATGATGTTTAAATGTTGGCTTTAAGTTCATAGTTCGAGAACAAGGCTTGAGAACATATTTTTTGGGCAAAACTCTAGATGAAATACCAACTTTTAGAACAGAACAGACACTAGCAGCTGACTGCTAGTCTTGAAAGTTGACTGCTATGTTCATCATATTCCCAAAAAATTAAAACAAAATGCTATTAGCTGACTACCAGCCCTCCGGAAGTCAATTGCCAGCCCTCTGGAAGTCAACGGCCATATTCTTCAATTTCTAAAAAATTTTCTAGAAAGTTAATTACTGACTACCAGCCTATAGAAGTTGACTTTCGAGTCTAGCGCTGATCTTAAGAGCGATCGCTAAGCCCTTAGCAATGATCGCCAAGCCCTTATCAGTTAACTGGTAGCTCTCAGTCAAGACAAGGAAAATTGGATAGTGAGCTATGTAACACCCCCAACCTTATGTTCCTTTTTGATAGTTAAATAATATAAGGTTGATGAGTTTACTACGGCCTCTACCCAAGTAGCATTTTAAATTTTTTAAGTTAAATAATTGAGTGCCACTAGTTTAGGTTACTACACTTGGGTCTTCACATGTTATGCAGTAGAAATAAATAAAGAATTTAAATGAGATAGATAAATATAGGGATATTTACATTCACATTCAACTGTACATGATATTTGTACATACATAAACATTAGTGTGTGCAAACATATACTTATAGATATGTGAGCCTAAGAGGGTAAGGAGACAACAAGGCTGTCACTCATACCCTATTTTAAACAAAATTTTCTATCTCACATATCTTAATACATATATGCCCTTTTTACTTACACCAAAAGTTATTCTCCTGATCCTTCCAAAGTATTTATAAAGCTTCAAGGTAACGGGCATGTTAAAACATATCTATATAGTTCTTAAGTTTTCATGCAGTCAAGGGGTGGGAGGAACTTCCCATACATATACAATCTATATTTCTTTAATAATTAGAAAATACCCCAGAAAGGGTATCTCTACTATCATCACTTCCACTTCTAGCATGATTTGAAACCTAGGCATCTGATACAAATCTGCATTTAGTGAGAAAAGATTCTCAATAGCAAGAATCACTAGAAATATTAAAATTTGCTACTATGTACCACTGTACTAATACGAAAATCCATTCTATTCTTTTACAATAATTGAAATATTATGATATTGGAATAATATCCATAAACATTATACAGACATACTTATGAATGCGTATGCATGTCTTCAAATATTCGTTACACAAAATCTATTCTTAGATCGTAATGGTAGCAGATAAGAGTCGTATAGTTATATAAAGATTAGTATAGAGCATAAGCAAGGAAATCAAGCAATTTGATATGGCCATAATCAAAAGCATCACAAAAAAAAATCTTTAAACATTTTCATTCATAAATGATTTCTCTCGTGGTCATGAGCCACCTGCAATCATTCTCATGGTTTTCATTTTCTGTAACCATTCTCGTGGTTAGCCATTTGCATTAATTCTCGTAGTTAACCGTCTGTATTAATTCTCATGGTTAACCGTCTGTAAGAATTCTCATGGTTAATCATCTATAAAACCTTTTCTAGATTACAGCCAATTGTAGCTATTCTTGCGGTATAACCAATTGCAGCTATTCTCGCGGTATAACCAAATGAAGCTATTCTTACGGCATAACCATTTGCAACTATTCTCGCGGATCAACTATTTGCTTTTACTCTCATTTATAGTTTATGCTCATCTCATAAAATCTCAGGTTTCTCTCTTCTTTCTCATTTATTCTCAAGCATTTTCACTTCTCATACTAGCCATTACATTTTAGGTTTAAATCCTACATTTGAGTGAAGTATTAGGCCAATTGTGGCTTAAAATAGGTTATTGAGTTAAATTTCCCAAAATAGAGAGCTACAAGTCGACTTCTAGCGTCTTGGCAGTCAACTTCTAGCTTACTATCCCAAAAATCTTTCAAACAGAGAGCAACCAACCGACTTCCAGGACCTCGACAATTGACTTCCAAGAACCTGACATTTTACTGCTCTGTTCTAGGCTAATTTCTGGAAAACAAGAACATGGCAGTTAACTTCCAGCCCCTGGTAGTCGGCTACTATCATTCTGGGCAAGTTTCTAGGCAAATCAAGAGCACAACAGTAGACTTGTAAGGGCTACAAGTTGACTGCTACATTATGATCTATTTCAAAACTCACAGCTGACCAATTTTCTTAGCCTAAGAACATGCTTTTAAAATGATTTTGATGATTAAAAACTCAATAACAACATAGGAACTTTTTTTTACCACAAAAAAATAGCCCAAACCACTTATTACTCATGCTCAAATCTTGGATTTAAACTCTCTCTCAAAAACCATGGAAAACCCATTTTCCAGGATTTCATTCAAGCATTCATGAGCATGTTCATGCATTTTAAAACATCCAATAGCCATAAAAAACACTAAGAATATAGGTTTTAATCTCTCTCAAACTTAAACAACAGAAAAATCAAAGTTTTCAGTTATAACAGTGATATTTCGAAAATGAGAGAGATTGGTGATTTGCTACCTTTTTGCTGATTTAAACTTGGTTTTGGTGATTGTAAGGTGTTCTAGAGTGATTTCCTAGCTCCCAAAATACTTAAATCTGCTCAACAGTCTTGTTTGCTTACAATTCCTTCTTCTACTCTCTCTAACTTACTCTTTTTCTCTCTTTAGAATTTCAGAACCCAATATGTAAAATGGCAGTTCTAAGGTCTTCACCTATTTATAGGTGATTTGGTCATTTGCAATTCTACTCCTAATTCTCGACCATTCACCCTAAAATGATAATTTTTCCAACTATATGTTAAATTACCATTTTGTCCCTAACTCACTGGCAGGAAGTTTCAAAATTTTGTTGCTACAGTAAATCTTTCAGCTAAATTTATGGCCTATTTCCCTAAATTTTTGGAAATTCACACATTTATCTTGACTTCATCTACTTCCTTTCAATTTGGTCCCCGTTCCTTCCTTTCCCTTAAAAATTTTATTCTAACTTATTTCAATGCATCTATATGCTATTTAATGCAATAGACACAAGCATTTAATTCATTTAAAATCAACAAACACCTCTTAATGCGTAGAAGGAGCATATGTCACAATTCTCCCCTCCTTTAAAAAATTTCATCCTCGAAATTTAAAGCGTACGTAAACAAAAATCTCTAGGTGAATTCTTTTCATATCATCTTTCTTTTCCCATGTGGCTTCTTGTGGTAATGACTGATCCCACAACACTTTTACTAGTGGAATCGTCTTATTCCTCTATTGTTTGACTTCAATACCAATGATTCTTAAGGTCTAGGATTATAAGTTAAATTATCTTTCAATTGTACATTACTGACATCAAGAATATGAGAAGGATCTAGGATATATTGATGAAGTTGAGATATGTGAAGAATATTGTGTAGATTAGACAAAAATATAGGTAATGCTATTTGATAAGCGAATGAACCTATTCTTTTCAGAATCCGGTATGGCCCAATGTATCTAGGATTCAAATTTCTGGACTTAATACTCCTACCAATACTAGTAACTGGAGATACTCTAAGAAAAACATGATTCCTATTTGCAAATTCTAAGGGTCTTCTTCTCTTATCAGCATAACTTTTCTGTCAATCCTGGGCCTTAGCCATTTTATCCTTGATCATTTTTATTTGATCAGTAGTTTGTTGAACTAATTTTAGCCCTAATATTTAACTCTCCCCTACCTCAAACCAACACAAGGGTGATCTACATTTTCTCCTATACAAGGCTTCATAAGGAGCCATTCCTATGTTAGTGTAAAAACTATTGTTATAGAAAAATTCAACTAAAGGCAAAATTCTATCCCAACTTACTTTTTGTTCTTATATACATGCCCTAAGCATATCTTCTAATGTCTAGATCGTCCTTTCAATCTGCCCATCAGTTTGAGGGTGATAAGCAATACTGAAGTTTAACTTAGTACCAAATGCTTCTTGTAAGGCTCTCTAGAATCTAGAAGTAAATCTAGGATCTCTGTCTAATACTATACTAGTGGGTATTCGGTGGAGTCTGATACTATACTTAGTACCAATGAGGAATTTATTTTAATATGCAAGAAATGTGAAAATTTAGTTAATTTGTCCACTATCACCCAGATTGCGTCATTTCTCGATGGAGTTCTAGATAAGCCAACTACGAAATTCATGGAAATTTTCTCTCATTTCCATTTAGGAATCTCTAAAGTTTGTAACATTCCTGCAGGTTTCTGATGTTCAATCTTCACCTATTGGCACACTAGGCATTTTGCAACACACTCAACTATGTGCCTTTTCATACCTGGACACTATAAATTCTTCTTCAAATCTTGATACATCTTAGTGGCACTAGGATAAATAGTATAGTCACTTCTATGGGCTTCTTCTAAAATTTTATCCCTAAATTCTCCTAAATTTGGGATATACAACCTACTTTGGTAGGTTACTACACCATCTATCTCTTTCTTGAATTCCTTTGAATCCTTTAGGGATTTCAAGAACTCATCTTTTCTTTGGGCTTTTAAGATTTGAATTCTAAAGTTGTTCTCAATCTTCATTTCACTCAAGTACATCCTATCTGGTAACAAAAGAGTGGAAAAACTCAAATTCCTAAAATTTTCAATTAAGTTCATTTCACTCACCATCAAGCGAGCTATGTGAATGGATTTCCTACTTAAAGCATTGGCTACTACGTTTGCCTTTCCAGGATGGTACTTCAATTCAAAATCATAGACTTTAATAAACTTCATCCATCTCCTCTGCCTCCTATTCAACTCTTTTTGATTAAAAAGGTATTTAAGACTTTTGTGGTCACTAAATACCTCAAATCTAGATCCGTAGAGATAGTGTCTCCAAATCTTTAAGGCAAACACTATGGCTGCTAACTCAAGATCATAGGTAGGATAATTCTTCTTATAGGGCCTCAATTGTCTATACGCATATGCTATTACTTTCTTATCCTTCATCAAGACACACCCTAGGCCCTTCTTGGATTTGTCACCATACACTTCAAAATTTTCTAATGGGTCTGGAATGATTAAGACAGGTGTAGTTGTCAGTCTTTCTTTCAGAGTTTGGAAACTATGTTCATATTTGGCATCCCACACAAATAGAACATCCTTCCCAGTTAATTTAGTCAAAGGCAACACTATTTGCAAAAAACCTTAAATTAATCTCCTGTAATAACCAGCTAATCTGAGAAAGCTACGAATTTTAGTCGTTGTGGTAGGTCGTTCCCAACCAACTACCACCTCTACCTTAATCGAATCTACTACTACTCTATCTATAGTAATCACATGATCTAAAAATCTTACCACTTCCAACCAGAATTCACACTTCTTAAGTTTAACATATAATTGCTTCTCCCTAAGTAATTGCAGCATAATCCTAAGATGATATTCGTGCTCTTCAATACTTTTAGAATATACAAGAATGTCATCTATAAACACTAATACGAATTGATCAAGGTAGGGTCTAAAGATACGATTCATGTAATCCATGAAAATAGCCGGAGCATTCGTCAATCCGAATGGCATTACAAGAAATTCATAATACCCATTTCTGATTCTAAAGGATGTCTTAGGTATGTCTTCTCTTCTCACTCTAATTTGATGGTACCTTGATGCTTGCTGCCAATGCTATCTAGCAACTACACCTAAGGCAGTGAACCTATTGATGCAGCCTAGTGCAATGGTGAGTATCAAGGTCGTATTCCTCGGGAACGGGAAAGCCCAGAGCTACTACTTGTTCTCTGTTATTTAGCCTACCAATTCAAAGTAATTTCGATTCTAATCAAACTAATAACTAAGCTAAATGCAATAATCACTAGTCAGCGCTAATTAACAAGAAGATGAATTAGTTGAGACAGAACAGCAAACCCACTAGGAACCTAAACTAGTTGGTAAATACGAAAGATAATGGATGACTGAATCTGATTCTGCTACCTGTGAGTGAATTCTAATGCAAATTCAAATTCTCTGTCGGTCTCAATGAATTTCTTAAACCTAAAATCTACCACTGGCTGGTTCTTCCTACTGGTTAATTTTAGATTAGCATTATCGATCCAATTCACTACTATTAAGAGCTGTTACTTCTTAATCCAGCAATTTATTAACCTTAGTTCTAAGCGATAACAAATTTTCCGCTACAATTAGGTGTCCAATTTCAATTAAAATCTGTCGATTATTAAGAGAAATCTAAAGAGCTTTCAGTGCAACGTCTTGCCAATAAAAACATACACAGTCATTCATAACAGTAACGGAGATC
The DNA here is from genome assembly GCA_031216115.1 of Senna siamea. Classification (NCBI taxonomy): domain Eukaryota; kingdom Viridiplantae; phylum Streptophyta; class Magnoliopsida; order Fabales; family Fabaceae; genus Senna; species Senna siamea. Next base: position 11,800,191 of record CM062355.1, on the reverse strand, counting down.
ACATAATCAATGTTCAACCATCCACGAAAAGTAAATTCAAGCTACCAACATAGTTCAGGACCCAACGGGTTTTACAAATTTAGTTACACATAAGCATCATCCAACAATTCAGAAAATCCACAATTCAGAGAGAAAAGCAATGTAAAAATTGTATACGTCCCTCTTCTCCTGAGAAATAGATCAAACCGTGCAGAATAGTCGCCCGAAAATTGCTGAAAAATGACCAGAAATTGCAATTTTAAAGCTGTCTAATGGGTCACAATCGGGTCAGGTCGTGGCTCACGGATACCTGACCAGAAATAACTCTAAAAACCACCGGAGCTGCGGCGGAAGGTTGCAGGAGGGGCACCACACGACAGAGGGATGATTTCCGGTGGCCTATGACGCAAACGACGCTGGATGGGTTGCGAAACACGGTCTGGTCGTGTCACTCGGGTCTGTCTCGGGTTGCGTGATCTGTCGCGTTACGGAGGCCGATGGTTCGTCGGAAGGTGCGACTAGGCTGCCTGAAGCTGCAGGAAGCGTCGGTGGGCGGTGGGTCGGTCGAAAAACACCACAAAACGCCGCGATGTGGAGCTATTTTTCCTCTCAGATCGCGCGTCTTTCTTGCCGTTCTGCTACTGTCTAACGGCAATGGGTGGTGGTGGTGGGTTCTCCGTCGTCTCCTACTGCCTGGGTGAGGTCACGCCGCCGCAGAGCACCGGTCAAGCGAGCCGTGGGTCCCTCGATTGCGCTCTGGTTTCGTGAAGGGTTTGTGTGTTTTTTACTGTTCCAGCCTCCTCCAAAATCACTGTTCCAAGCTTCCAAAAATCTCTTTTTGCATGCTGGTCGGCCTCCTTCCTTGGGCTCATGCTCCAAAGGCCCATTAAGGGCTTTGGCTTGGCCCAATAAGAGGAAAATGGCCCAACTGACCCAAAATAGCTGTTTTAACTCTAGAAAAGTCTCGTTTGCTGATGATAGATTGATAAAAAGCCTGAAATGCAATAAAATACACATTTAGGTGATTCCTAGAATAAAAATACACAACAAATACATATAAAATGGACATAAAATATTAGGTAAAATTTTGTAAAATAAGACATATCAATCGCCTCGACCCCAAATCCATTTTGGAAAACACAATAGCCCTTCTCAATTAGTCCAATAAATCATCTATCATAGGGAGTGGGTACTTATTCTTTATTATTACCTTGTTCAATTGCCTATATTCTATATACAACCTTAAACTTCTATCTTTCTTTTTCACAAATAATACTGGGGCTCCCTATAGTGAAGCATTGGGTCTAATGAATTATTTTTCCAATAGGTCTTCTATCTGTACTTTCAACTTTGTCAGCTCTAAGTGAGACATTCTATAAGGTGCTATAGAGATTGGTCCCATTCCAAGAATCAATTCTATAGAAAATTCTTTCTCTCTCTCAAGTGGAAGACTTAAGAATTAATTGGGAAAAACATTTGAAAATTGATACACTATAGAGATAGTCTCAAGCTTATGCTGAATTTTAGTCTTAAAAGAATATAGAAAATGCATCCTCTCATTCTTTTCCTTAGTACTCCTGTTTATAGGTATGGAATATACAAAAATCACAGATTTTTCTAAACAATCCAAGATTACATTATTTACAAACAACCAATTCATTCTAAGAATAATGTCCAAATCGACTAAAGGTAAGCAAATCAGATCAACAACAAATGATCTATTCTCAACAACAACAGGACAACTCAAGCAACCTAAAGAAGTCAAAGCCTGCTCTCTAGCTAGAATAGAAATAGATCATGGATTAAGTAAACTAGTCACAGGTAAATTTAATCTCTTTACACATTCCAACGAAATGATTGATTGAGTTGCACCAGAATCAAATAGTATAATTAAAGTAAATTATTAATTAAACATTTACCTTTCACTATATCATCGGACTGAGCCACTTCTTTACCCTTGTGGATATATACTCTTCTAGTAGTAGGAGGTTTAGCGATGTCCCCCTGTCGCTTCCACAGTGGATAATCTCTGATAAAATTTCCTTCTTCCTGCACTTATAACATACACCATGTTGTGCCTTTGGTTGTGGTCATCTGTAGGGTCCCTCATGACTTTTATGGCATTAGGACAGACATTGGGCATCATTGATCTCACCATCGGCCTTTTACCTTCTTGGCCTGTGCCAAACCTGTTATCACTCCTTCCAAAAGATCCTAGTTACTTTCATTTGAGGAAATAAACCCTTTGTCTTTCTTTCTCAGTCTCTGCCAAATTTTTGGAAACTATGCGACACATATTTGCTAGTGTGGCATAATCTCAAATTTCAATTAGAGTTACAACAATTTTCAACTCAGGTCTTAACCCAGCCTCTAAATCTATAGCCTTCCATGCCTCGTCTGGCTGAAGTCTCAGATAGGATGAAAATTTAGACAATTCCTCAAATTTAGCCACTTAAATGTCATGTTGCCTTGTTTAATCTGTATAAATTTAATTTCTTTATCATTCCTCACATTCTGAGGAAAATACTTCCCAAGGAATGCTTCTTTAAATGAATCTCAGGTAATCTGCATTTCTTGAGCTTTCATGAATTGCTTTGCTCCTTTCTACCAATATTCTGCGTCTTTATCCAATATATAGTGGGAAAATAAGACCTTCTGAGTATCAGTTGTACCGAGAACTACAAATAACTTCTTGATGTGTTGCTACCTATGCAACTACACCTAAGGCAGTGAACCTATCGATGCAGCCTAATGCAATGGTGACTATCAAGGTCTTATTCCTCAAGAATGGGAAAGCCTATAGTTACTACTTGTTTTCTATTATTTATCCTAGCAATTAAAGTGATTGATTTTTAACTAAGCTAATAATTAATTAAGTGCAATAATAAACTACCAGCGACGAGGAACGAAAGAGAATATATTGTGGCAAGAAAAGCAAACCCATTGGGGATCTGTACTAGTTGGCAAACACATAAAGGGTAATGGACTATTGAATCTAATGATGCTACCTGTGAGTGAATTCTAAGTTAAATTCAATTTCTCTCTCGAGACAATTAAATTTCTAAATCTAAGAATCTACCATTGGCTGGTTATGCCTAATGGTTAATTTCAGATTAGCCTTATCATTCTAATTCACCACTATTAAGAATAACTACTCCTTAATCCAACAATTAAGTAACCTCATCTCTAAGCAAAAATTAACTATTCTCTGCAATTAGGTTCCAATTTCAATTATCATCTCTCAATCTCAAAAAGAAATCTAATTAGCATTCATAATGATGTCTTGGAATGAAAACTTAAACAGTACATGCATAATCGCAAAGAAGATCACATCATCAAAAATCAATGTTTATACAAATTAAAATAGAATACCAACATAGTTAGGGACCCCAATGAATTTTACAAGTTTAACCACACATATTTATAGGGAATTCCATCAGATAATCCATCAGACAATCAATTATACAGGAGACAAAAATAGAAAAAATTATGCACGCCCCTATCTTCTCAAATGCCCAATGGTTACTATACAGAAATGTTGCCGAAAAACCACTAGAATCTCACAGGAAAACTACTAGAAAATTGCCTACAAAATCAATTCAAATTTGTCCAGAAAGCTCTACAGGTCGCGGGTTGCAAAATGAGTCGTGGGTCATAAGTTCTCGGGTACCCAACAGAAAATGATTGCAACAACAACTGGAACTGAGGCGGAAGGTCGCAGACAAGGTGCCGAGCGTTAAAGGAGTAATTTCTGGTGGCAACTTGCACAGACGATGTCGGATGGGTTGTAAAATCGAATAGATTTAAACTCTCAGGTCTGTCTCAAGTTACGCAATCTAATCACGTTGCGGTGGCTGACGAGCTGCGAGAAGGTTGCGGTTGAGTTTCCTGAAGTTGTAGGGACAGCCATAGATGGTGGGTCGGCCGAAAAAGGCCATAGAACGGTCGCAATGTAGACGGGTTGCAAATTGGGTCACATGGGTTTGTCATTGAGACTCTATGGTTTTGCGAAATTCTGGTGGTTGAAACTAATAGCAGTGTCCCATTCATCATCCCCTATCACCGGGATGTTGTCGTGTGTTTGCGAAGCTCTGCTCAGAACCACCAGTTTGCCCTTAAGTTTTCAGCTCTCTCTCTCTTTCGCGCTTCATTCCTTTTTCGGGTCTGCTACTGTTCTAAGCCTATTTTCCTTTTTCTCACGTGGGTCCTCTCTCCCCATGCAAGTTCACCAGCTTTCAAGGCCTAATAAGGGCATTTTCTCTGCCCAATAAGTAAAATAGGGCGAAATGGCCCATTTTTGGTGCTCTAAAGGCTGTCCAAGCCCAAAATTACTCTGTTTGCTTATGATGACTTGATAAAATTTCTGAAAATGAAAATGATGCAGACTTAGATGATTTTTATAATAAAATTCTCATAAAATGGACAATTAACATCATGTAAATATTTATAAAATAAGGCATATCACTTCTTTATTCCTTTCAACCATTCCTCAACCACCTTCGGGTCAAACTCGCCCCCTAAAAGAAGGAGGTTTTGCTTTTGGAATTCAGACCAGCCATGATATATTGGGCTTCTAGATTGTCCTTCTTGAGGTTTAGGGTTATTATAGTTATTCCCTTATTCCCAAAATTGCCTGAGGACATGAGTAATAGTAGTTGTCTGCTATCTCATAGCATGGGTAGTAGTAGCTGCTTGCTTCTTCATAGCCTCTACCACTCCCATCATAGCCTGCATCAGTCTCTCCATATTACCCTCTCCTTCTTTCTCCTTTCCAGTATTCTTTTTAGGTGGAGCCATACTTTACTCTACAAAACAAACATTACCGAGATGATTAGTCTCAATAACATAATATTTTTAAGAGATTATATGGCACTAATAAGAAATAATGTCTACCTTAAACCTAAAACTCCATTACTCAAGTCAAAATAGAATACAAGTCAGTGAACTATCTAGATTCAACTAACTAACTTGTATTAGTCTTTATTTTGAGGAATCTACCCTTTGTTATCAAGCCAATAGTCAACTAGCCATGGTAACACCCCCAACCCTATATTCCTTTTCAATAGTTAAATAATATAAGGTTGATGAGTTTACTACTCCCTCTACTCGAGTACATTTTTAACTTTTTATAAGTTAAATAATTGAGTGCCACTAGTTTGGGTTACTACACTCCGGTCTTCACACGTTACATGATGAAAATAAATAAAGAATTTAAATGAGATAGATAGATATAGGGATATTTACATTCACATTCAACTGTACATGATATTTGTACATACATAAACATTAGTGTGTGCAGACATATACTTATAGATATGTGAGCCTAAGAGGGTAAGGAGACAACAAGGCTGTCACTCATACCTTGTTTTAAAAGAAAAAATTTATCTCACATATCTTAATACATATATGCCCTCTTTACTTATACCAAAAGTCATTCTCTTGATCCTGCCAAAGTATTTATAAGGATTCAGGGTAATGGGTATGTTAAAATATTTCTATGCAGTTCTTAAGGTTTCATGAAGTCAACGGGTGAGAGGAACTTCCCATACATATACAATCCATATTTATTTAATAACTAGAAAATACCCTAGAAAGGGTATCTCTACTATCTCCACTTCCACTTCTAGCATGATCTAAAACCTAGGCATCTGATACAAATCAGTATTTAGAGAGAAAATTTTCTTAGTAGCAAGAATCACCAGAAAATATTAAAATTTGCTGCTTTTGTACCACTGTACTGATACGAAAATCCACTACATTCTTTCATAATAATTGAAATATTATGCTATTGGAATAATATCCATAAACATTATACAGACATACTGATGAATATGTATGCACGTCATCAAATATTCATCACACAGAATCTATTCTCAGATTTTAATGGTAGCAGATAAGAGTCATATAGTAATATAGATATCAGTATAGAGCATAAGCAAGGAAATCAAGCAATTTGATATGGCCATAATCAAAAGCATCACAAAAGAAACCTTTAAACATTTCTATTCATAAATGATTTCTCTCGCTGTAATGATTTCTCTCATTGTAACACCCTCTATCCTACGGTTCCTTTTAAATATTTAAAAAGCTATAATACGAAAATAATTATTAGAGTGTTGGTGTTACTATTACCTCTACCAGAATTGATTTAAAACTTTGACCAAGTTAAGTCCTTACATAGTTTAGGTTGGATGCTACTCTCGGGTTCTTCACTCTAAAATCACAGTGGAAGACGTATATAGGTGTGTGTGTATATATATATATATACATTTATATATATAACATACTTTGCATAACTATACACAAACATGCATATTTACTCATTACATAACTTGAATGCAATTAACTGCAGAATGGAAGCAACAACCCTGCCACTCAATCCCTATCAAAATCTCTATTTGTCAGCTATAGAAAATTTACATCTAAATGAATATAGGACAGATAGAAAATACTTCAGAGTACCCTCTAATAGGCACCCCTCTTGAGCTTACCTATTCTTCTAGCCATTATACCTACACATCTGATACATGCCAGTACTATCATCAGAATTGAATCTTAGTAGCAATGCAATCTATATTTAAAAATTTATCGGCCTTTACCACTGTGACCACCTAAAAAATATCTACATGTACTCTTACGTATGCATATGCATTTAAAACATATCAACTTTAAAACATGGGAAGTGTATTCATCATCATTCTCATCATAAAACATTTTCCATAAGGTATTAACAAGCCTTTTGAGCAGGAGAAAATAATCACATCACATGACCTATCGGGATTGTCGCCCAGCAACAACTTCACGTACCACTACATACATGAATGAGCCATCTTGGTAACTACTGTGTCACTATAGTAAAATACTGCTCTAGTACATCTGAGGCATCCCCCAGTTGGATCCACTTGTACATTCTCATTACTTTAGAGTACCCCCTAATGGGCACCCCTCTTGAGCTTACCTGTTCTTCTAGCCACTATACCTACACATCTGATACATGCCAGTACTATCATGAGAATTGAATCTTAATAGCAATGCAACCTTATTTAAAAATTTATCAGCCTGTACCACTGTGACCACCCAAAAAATATCTACATTCTTTCATCATCATAAAATATAACACATACTATTGGGATGCAATGAGTTTAGCATTTAATCAAGTCATGTACTCATACGTATGCATGTGCATTTAAAACATATTAACTTTAAAACATGGGAAGTGTATTCATCATCATTCTCATCATAAAACATTTTCCATAAGGTATTAACAAGCCTTTTGAGCAGGAGAAAATAATCACATCACATGACCTATCGGGATTGTCGCCCAGCAACAACTTCACGTACCACTACATACATGAATGAGCCATCTTGGTAACTACTGTGTCACTATAGTAAAATACTGCTCTAGTACATCTGAGGCATCCCCCAGTTGGATCCACTTGTACATTCTCATTACTTTAGAGTACCCCCTAATGGGCACCCCTCTTGAGCTTACCTGTTCTTCTAGCCACTATACCTACACATCTGATACATGCCAGTACTATCATCAGAATTGAATCTTAGTAGCAATGCAACCTTATTTAAAAATTTATCAGCCTGTACCACTGTGACCACCCAAAAAATATCTACATTCTTTCATCATCATAAAATATAACACATACTATTGGGATGCAATGAGTTTAGCATTTAATCAAGTCATGTACTCATACATATGCATGTGCATTTAAAACATATTAACTTTAAAACATGGGAAGTGTATTCATCATCATTCTCATCATAAAACATTTTCCATAAGGTATTAACAAGCCTTTTAGAGCAGGAGAAAACAATCACATCACATGAGCTATCGGGATTGTCGCCCAACAACAACTTCACATACCACTACATACATGAATGAGCCATCTTGGTGACTACTGCATTACTACAGTAAAATACTGCTCTAGTACATCTGAGGCATCACCTAGTTGGATCCACTTGTACATTCTCATTAACTCATAGGATCACCATATTCCTTTGAATAGATACTATCCTCTCCACTTGGATCATGAGGCCCCGTGATCACCACTATTCCTTTGAGGTGGATCACCTACTAGACCTTATCCTCTTCGCTTCTGCGGATCATGGGGCTATGTGTAACACCTTATATTCTCTTGATTAGTTATAAATTAAATGTTTCAAAATTAATTAGAGGGATTACCATAACGTTTGGTGAATTGCTTGCATAATTTAATGGCTAGATGTGTGCGTGTGCTAAAAGATAATATTGCATAAAATCTAGGTCTTTAATTTATGTCCCTATTCTTCCTTTTGTATCGTCTAACCTAATTGCCAAAGGAGAAAACCAAAAAAAATACATGCATGGCAAGGCCCATTAAAGAAGTGTAACATTGAGATATATACATAACCACACAACTAGGAACATTGGAAATGTAAGGAATGTATGGCAAATAAAAATACATATAAATGTACACATGCTATTTGGGCAGAAGGGATGCAACAATTAAATATAGGTATATTATATGTAAATTCAATGGAGTAAAAGGGAAGCAAGAGTGCAGAATTTTTATAACTTAAACATGCATTGAGGAAGGTAGACGTGAAATTGAGAAAAGAGAGAAAGAAGAAAATGTGGAAAGCTAGTTATCCTTCCCATGAATTTCCTTCCAAGTAACTAAGTAATCATAGTAAGTTAGAGGAGAGAGTGCAAATTTAAATTAAGTAAAATGTATGTAGGTGTGTACGGTGAGGTGAGAAGTGCAGAATTATGGAGGTAAACATGCTAAGGTGAGCATACGATGGAGGTGCAAGCTAGAATGGAAAATGACGTGTACTTAGGTACACGTGTGGCTGCCAAAAAAGGATAATGGACAAAAGGGAATGGAATTTGGAAGTTGTATTTTTATAAGGGAGCATACATGCACACGGAAAACTTCCTCAAAAGAAAAGAGAAACTACAACATCCCTTTCCTTTAACTTGGCCAAATGGAAAATGCAATGAGAGAAGAGATGAAGGTGGCGTGACCAATGGGATAAGGCAAACTTGCAAGCAAAGAAAATTGTACTTTAAAGTACACTTGGAGTAGTCATGAAATAATGTAAAGGAAAATGAAGATAGTGTCCCACTCCTTTTAGCCAAATAGAAATGTGATGAGGAGGGGGGTGCTAGCGTGAAACCTTCTTCTTTCCCTTCCTAGGCATGAGTGGGTGTCTAAGGTGGAGTTCAAAGGATATAAAGTGTACTTAAAAGTGCACATGTGGCAATTAAATAAGAAGGAATAAAGGGAAGGGGTGGCGTGACAAGCAAGTAATGGAAGAGTGCAAGTAAAAGGGTGTACTTAGTAATAATAATAATCAAGAATTATGGAGGGAATCGGTTATGCTAAAACCACACATGGAGCTAAGGGATGATAAGAATAATTAAGAGTAAAGTGGAGAAAAGTATACAGCCCACTTCACGAATAGAAATGTGACAAAAGAGGGAGGCTAGCATGAAGGTTGGGTTTAGAAACACCAAAGTTGCAAGGAAAATGCGGGTGCACTTAGGCCAAACGCAATTCCCAATTTGTTTTATTTTTTAATATGCAATATGAACAAGAAGAGGGAGCTTTCATGACTAAGGGGACCAAGGAAATGTAAATTATGCTTACAAGTACACAACAATAATCAAGGAGATAAGAGGAAACATGCCACCTAAGCCAAGAGACAAGAGGAATTGTGATTTGCATTTTTACATACATGCAACACACTTACACAGGAAGAGAGAAAGAGAAAAAGAGGAAGAGAAAGGAAGCATCTCACATTTTGGAAAAAGCCACCTACCTATTCGGTTAAAGCAAGAAAAGGGAGGACTAGCCGAGTTGGCAACATACACAAGGCAAGAGGAAGGTCAAGGAAGGGCTAAGATCACTTCATCCTAGTCATCTTTAAGGTAGGTTAACAATTTCTAAAATTGTGTTCCATGGTTTAGTATATGTAATTACCATGCTTTTATAAACTTCCATAGAACATTATTGTCTTCCATACATTCTTAAGGAAATAAATGTTATGTTGGCTAAGCTTGTATGATAGATTGGTATGTTGGTTGATGTGATGAAATGAATATTGTTATTTATGGAATGGTTATGGTTAGTTAATGATATTTTCATGATGAACTATGTTTGAATATGATAGAAATGGATGCATGATTTCAAAAATCATTTTTCTCCATTAAACCCCTTTTTGGCCGAATGGAAGATGAAATTTCTATGTAAAGTGAGGCCTTAGGCAAGGCTAGAATGATAAAAGAGATGGAAATAAATTCTTTGTTAAATTAAGAGTGTGAGATTTTGCCATAATCATGCAAATTCAACTGATATGCAAATATTCCAAAGAAAAGGGCAAATATGTCCATTTACACCTTGAAATTAACTTTGAAGAGTTAATGCTTAATGGTGTTATTTAAAGAGTAGAAAGTGAAATTTCAATTGTAAAATATTCAATTTTTGAATTTTCCTTGGGCCAAATCATGAAATTCTCCCTTGAAACTTATTAGAATTTTATAAGAGAATTATATTATTATTTTCCAAGAATAGAGAGTTAAATTGATTTAGGCAACATTGTTATAAATAAATATAACAAAGAGTTTGAAAAGGGGAATAGAGTATTAATGGCTATGTGACATGAAAAGAAAATTGTAAATTTGATTATTTCCTTATGGTGGCCGAATTACTATGGCAATAGTGAATGCATGACAATGTGCCTTGTAGGGGCTAAAAGCAAGGGATATTAAATGATAAAAATAAAATAAAATATTAATATCATGATTGCCTAATTTAAATGTAAAAGACAATGTAAGAATCTTTAATGCATGGTGTCATTCAGTAAAAGTGTGACCTAGTGAGGTGTGGCCGAAGGTGCTCCATATCCATGATCTAGTGCTCACGATGATTTTACATAGGTGACCTAGTGAGGTGTGGCCAAAGGTGCTCCATAACCATGACCTAGTGTTCACAGATATAAAGGTGGCCAAGTGTCTACAATTCTTAAGGTGTGGTCGAAGGTGCTCTACACATGTGACCTAGCGAGGTGTGGCCGAAGGTGCTCCATACCCATGACCTAGTGTTCACAAATAAAAAGGTGGCCAAGTGTCCACAATTCTTAAAGTGTGGCCGAAGATACTCCACATAGGCAACCTAGTGAGGTGTGGCTGAAGGTGCTCTATACCCGTGATCTAGTGCCCACAGGTCATTTATAAAGGTGGCCAAGTGTCCACAATGATTGTTGCTAAGAATGAAATGTATAAATGATTTTTCTGTTTATTTCATTTTTGACATACATCCCATGAAAAGATGTTTTGTTTGAATGAGAATTTCTACTTTTATCACATTGACATTCCTAATTATCATGCACTGCTTGGCAAACTTGTACATGTGAATGAAGCTATTTTTAAGCAATGGGAATGTAGAGAAAAATATTTTGGTGCTTGCACCCTGATACATATTGGTAGATTTTAAAATGATGAATTATTAATCTACTGAGAAACCTTGTTTCTTATTTGTATGCTAATATGTACCAGCTGCAGACGTCTAGCAGGGTTGGGGAAGATATGAGTTCTTTTGGAAAAAGCATTTCTTATAGTTCCTTATTTTGTGTCCTGATTCTAGATACATTTTGAGTTAGAATTAGGACTATTATTTTGGCTGTGCATAGGTAAGGGATAAAGGAAATTGTCAGGGAAAGGATAGATGAAGGTCGGAAATTGTCAAGGAAAGGATAGATGAAGGACCTATTCATCCCTATTATTTGTAAAAGGAGTCTGAGTGATAGGCTTGTTGTCTCCTAACTCCTTATGGATGGGTACTTTATCTATTCTGGTACATGTGTATAGAGAATGTAACAACCATTTATTGGACATTTGTTATTTGTAATATAGGAGTTTTAAATTTTTGCTGTGTTTTATAGTATTTTATTCTGCTGTGCATATGAGATTGAATTTAAGCAAAGATCCCGAACCTAATTTACTTTAATAAAACGTAATGGTATAGTGCTCAAACGTTAATAATAAAAGGATAAGGATAATGTATCGAACTTATCTATTTACATCAGAGGAATTGTAATACTAGATAAGGGCGTTACATTAAGTTGGTATCAGAGCACAGCTACCTAGGTTAGAAACATGATAGAATTCCTCAAGTAAGGGATTAGTTCAGGTTAGTCGGCTATACCTAGGTGTTTGGCTAACTTGTATTTTGTTTTGAACTTGGGGAATGGAGCATTAGTTTTAGGAAGGTAGAAGCTCCTGTTGGTGTTATATGTTACCTTTTTAATTATTTGTTATTGAACCTAATCACCTCGGTAATACTTGTTTTGTAGAGTGACGATATGGCACCAATATGGAGGAGCAGATCATAGGCCCAAAACCTAGAAGTAGATTTGAATGAAGTTATGCAGACTATGAGGGACATGGCTAAAGCTATGAGAGCCCAGGTTGCAGTTATAGCTGAAGCACTTCATCAGGCCTAGACTAATTGGAGTGAAGACATGCAGACCAGGGCTGAACAGATAAGAACCTAAGTTGGTGAAGGCTAGACCAAATTCCAAAGAGCCAGACCTTCTATGTTTAATAGGGTGACGAACACGAAGAAAGCTGAAGAGTATATCCAGAAGATGGAAGAGCTATTTGAGGTACTAGGGAGCACCGAGCTACAAAAAGTCTCCTTGCTGCCTACTAGCTAGAAGAGGAGGTAAAATATTGGTAGAAGGGGATGAAGCAACTGATGGAAGCCCAGGGGACTCAGATAACTTGGGAGAGTTTTAAAGAGGCATTCTTAGAAAAGTATTTCCCTTAGAGTGAGAGAAACACTAAGGAGGGGGAATTTATGCAGGTTAAACAAGGTGGCAAGCCATTTGAAGAGTACGTAGTCAGGTTCGAAGAGTTGTCAAAATTCTCTTTCTACCTGAAGTAGAGATTGGACGACGCATGGAAATCCATACACTTAGAGAACAGCCTAGATTCAGAATTGTACAATAAGGTAGCAGCCCAGGAGATTTGGGATTACCCGATGTTGGTTAACAAGTGCCATATAGCCTCCCGATTCCTAGCTACGATGAAGAAGGGGAAGCAGGAATCTAGATTTCTTAAAAGGAAGATCCCATCAGGATTCAACAAGGGTTGAGAAAGGAAGTTCTCAAGGACCTATACAGGGAAGAGGCTGATGACTACCTCTATTTCTTAGAATAATTGTTCAAGATGTGGGAAACAACATGGAGATAGGCTGTTTATGGTGGGATAGAACGTGTGCTACCGATATGAGAAGCTAGGATACATCACACAGAATTATCCTGCCCTGAAGAAGCCGAAAGAACCCACAAGACCCTTTACCAAGGGAAAGGTGTATACCCTAAAGGGTAAAAAGGTGGCCCAGCCCGAAGATTTGATGAAAGGTACGTGATTTATTAATGATGTTCCTTTAATTGTGTTGTATGATTCTGGCGCCACCCATTCCTTTGTTTCAGTAGAATGTGTTAAGAAGTTAAACTTACCAACAACCCCCTACCTTATGAACTTTCCATAGTAGTACTTACTAATGACCATGTGTCTACTTAGTTTTCTTGAACTACCTTATTGTGGTTGAAAACAGAACCCTCCTTGTAGACTTTATCTATTTACCCATGGTTGAACTAGATGTCATCCTTGGTATAGACTGGCTCTCTTCAAACAATGTTATCTTGGACTGTTTAGCTAAGTTTTTGACTTTCATAGACACTAAACCAGTAAATATAGGGATAGAGAGGAAAAACCAGAGGATGGGTTTCATGTGTTCCTCAGAGGTGGAAAGTAAGCAAAAGCTAGAAACCATCCCTATAGTCAATAAGTTCCCTGATGTATTTCCATAAGAGATCACTAGTCTTACACTAAAGAGGGAAATAGAATTCTTCATAGACCTAGTCCCTGGGGCAAGACCAATCTCCATAGCACCCTATAGGTTGTCCCCGATAGACTTAAATGAGTTGAAGGAGCTGATAGAGGACCTCTTAGCAAAACAATTTATTAGACCTAGTGTGTCATCATAGGGAGCACATGTACTATTTGTCAAGAAGAAGGATAGGAGTATGAGGATGTGTATAGACTATAGGCAGCTAAATAAGGTAACTGTGAAGAACAAGTACCCACTCCCTAGAATCGATGACCTGTTAGAACAACTGAGAGGAGACACTATTTTTTCTAAGATTAATTTGAGATTGGGGTATCATCAAATTAGGGTTAAGAATGAAGACATACCTAAGACTACCTTTAGGACTAAGTATGGGCATTATGAATTCCTTGTGATGCCCTTTGGCCTGACAAATGCTTCAACTATTTTCATGAACTACATGAACTGCATCTTTAGACCCTACCTCGATCAGTTCATAGTAGTGTTTATTGATGATATATTAGTGTATTCCAAAAATAGACAGGAGCATGAACATTACCTCTGGATAGTGCTACAAATACTCTAGGAGAAGCAACTATATGTTAAGTTAGAGAAGTACGAGTTTTGGTTGGAAGAAGTCAAGTTCCTAAGGCATGTGATTTCTAAGAAAGAAGTGTCAGTGGATCCCAGTAAGATTAAAGTAGTAGTAAACTGGGAAAGGCCTAATATGGTGATTGAAATCAAGAGTTTTCTAAGTTTAGCAGGATACTATAGATAGTTTATTCAAGGGTTTTCATAAATAGCGATGCTTATAACCATGCTAACCCAGAAGGATGTTCCATTTATGTGGGACACAAGTGTGAACAAAGCTTTTAAACCCTAAAGGAGAAGTTAACCACTGCACCCATTTTAGTTATCCCAGAACCTCTGAAAAAATTTGAGTTGTACTATGACACATCCAGGAAGGGATTAGGGTGTGTTCTAATCTAAGGAGGAAGGGTAGTAGCCTATGCCTCTAGATAGTTAAGGCCGCATGAGAGAAACTATCTTACCCATTGGCAGCCATAGTATTTGCCTTGAAGATTTGGAGACATTAACTCTGTGGGTCTAAGTTTAAGGTATTTAGTGACCATAAAAGTCTCAAGTACCTCTTTGACCAAAAGGAGTTGAATATGAGGCAAAGGAGGTGGAAAGAATTCATTAAAGGCTATGATTTTGAATTAAAGTACCATCTAGGCAAGGCAAACATTATGGTTGATGCACTAAGTAGGAAGTCTCTCCATATAGCTCGAGTGATGGTGAGTGAAATGGACTTGATAGAGAAATTTAGTAACATGAGGTTATCTACTCTGGTGTTACCTAGTAAAATCTACCTGAGTGAGTTAAGAATTGAGAACACTCTTAGGGCCCAAATCTTAGAAGCCCAAAAAGGTGATGAATTCTTAGAGTCTCTAAAGGATTCAAAGGAGTTTATAAGGGAGGTAGATGGAGTGGTAACCTTCTAGAATAAGATGTATATCCCTAAGACAGGGGAACTAAGAGATAAGATTTTGGAGACAGCTCACCAAAGTAAGTATACTATTCATCCTGGACCTACTAAGATGTATCAGGA
This sequence comes from Senna siamea, assembly GCA_031216115.1. Taxonomy (NCBI): domain Eukaryota; kingdom Viridiplantae; phylum Streptophyta; class Magnoliopsida; order Fabales; family Fabaceae; genus Senna; species Senna siamea. The sequence goes on along the minus strand of CM062355.1, from coordinate 11,784,711 downwards.
CTTGAAGGAGAGGTTATGGTGGCCAGGCATGAAGAAGCATATAGCTGAGCATGTAGCTAAGCGCTTATTGTGTCAGTAGGTAAAGATTGAGCACCAGAAACCTGCTGGGTTGTTATAGCCCTTAGACATTTCTGAGTGGAAGTGGGACAAGATTTCAATGGATTTTATGGTAGGTCTACCTAGAACCCAATTAGGGAATGATGCTATTTGGGTAATAATGTAATGCCTTTATTTAGTATTACAATTCCTCCGATGTAACCAAATAAGTTTGAGCAGTTATACCATTAAGTTATTTTAAAGTGGATTAGGTTCAAGTCCTTTTGCTCAAATCGAATCTCATATGCACAGCATAAATAAAATATCATACAACACAGTGGAAATTTAAAACTTTTAAACAATACAAATAATCGATGTTTAATACTGAATGTCCATTACATCTTTCCAATAACATCTGCTAGAATATATGAAGTACCCATCCAGGAGGAGTCAGGAGACAATAATCCTGTCACTCAAACCCCCCTTACAATAATAAGATGAATAGGTTCTTCACATATCCTTTTCCCCATAGTTTCCCATGTTCCTTTCATATACTGTTAAAATAATCGTCCTAATTCTTACTCAAAATATCTCTAGAATCAGGACCTAAAAATATGAAATTACAAAAATACTTTTGACAAAAGAACTCTTAACCACCCCGGCATTGCTAAGCGTCCGCATCTGGTACATATAAATGAGAAACACAAGTTTCCTAGTAGCTTAACAATTCAGGGTTTAAAAATTAACTAATATTTACTAGGTGCAAGTACCAAAACATTTACATCTACATTCTCAATCTTTGAAAACATAGCCTTATTCATAATTATAAATTGGCAAGCATTGCATGATAAATTTAGATGTCAATGTATTAAAATCAGATATCCTTTTTCAAGTGAAACATATTCTCATAGAATTATACATGTTATTGTGAAATTAAACAAAAATTGCTTATGCATTAAATTCTTAAACTTACCACTATAGATTAATTAAGCACCCTGGGGTACTATGTGGACACTAGGCCACCTTTATGAAATCATCGTGAACATTAGGTCATGGGTATAGGGCACCTTCGGCCACACCTCGTAAATAGTAGACACTCAGCCACCTGGATAAGATCATTGTGAACACTAGGTCACGGGTATGGAGCACCTTCGGCCACACCTCACTAGGTCATATGTGTGGAGCACCTTCGGCCACACCTCGTAAATAGTAAACACTCAGCCACCTGAATAAGATCATCATGAACACTTGGTCATGGGTATGGAGCACCTTTGGACATACCTCACTGGTCACACGTGTGGTGTACCTTTGGCCACACCTTGTAAATCATGGACATCCAGCCACTTGAATAAAATTATCATGAACACTAGGTCAAGGGTATGGAGCACCTTCGACCACACCTCACTAGGTCACACGTGTGGAGCACCTTCGGACACACCTCGTAAATTGTAGACACTTAGCCACCTTTATAAAAATAACTGGGTATCTGGGCATCTTTTTATGTTTTTCCTTTGTTCATTAAATTTCCCTTTGCTATCAGCATACAATACCTTTGTCATATTTATTTATGACAATTTTTACTAAATCAATTTAATTCTCCATTCTTGAATAATATGATTCTCTTATAAAATTTTAACAAATTTCAAGGGAGAATTCCATGATCTTGTGCCTAAGGGAAATTCAAGAAAATTGAATATTATATAATTTAAATTTTCTTTCTCTATTCTTTAAATAACACTATTAAACATTAACTCTTCAAAAATTGACTTCAATATGCAAAGGGACATATTTTCCCTTTTTATTGGAATATTTGAACATCACTTGATTTTGCATGGTTATGGCTAAATTTCACACTCTTAATTGAACAAAATTATTTCTGCCACTTGATGTGCTACCAATGAACTATATGTAGCCACACCTTAAGGCAGTGCACCTGTCAGTGTAGCCTAGCACCATGGTGAGTACCAAGGTCGTATCCCACGGGAACGGGAAAGCCCCGAGTTACTACTTAATCGTTGTTATCTTGCCTAAGAGGAATAATGATGGATTTTTAATTATCTAAATCTAATTATCACTCTCTTGACTTTGGAGGGAAAGTAAAGCAAGTGTTAAGACGGTGAATTATCAAGTTCTAGACAGGCAAACCCATTGGGATCTTAGACTAAATGATATGTAAACAAAAGATAATGAGTTATGAAATTGATTGTGCTACTTGTGTAAAAAAAATCCAGATTTTCAGTTGGTTTTGATGGATTTCTTAAATCTATACCTTCCATTGGCTATTCGTGTCCAATGGTCAAGTTTAGATCAGCATTAGGCTTTTTAGGTGTTTCTCCTAGTCCAGCAATTTCAACCTCTTGGTCCGAGCGAAGATCAACTATTCTCTTTAGTTAGTTTTCCAATTCCAAACATCATCGGTTAGAGTATTTGAGAGAAATCTAGATAGTTTTTCTTATAACATCTCGTAATAAAACTTGATTAATCTTTAACTAGAGGAAGATCTCACAATTCAATTTATAACCCAATCATATTCAAATCAAAGTATCAATATAGTCTAAGAACCCCAATTGGGTTCTACCACTCTAGCTACTCATGTTTATGAATAACACAATAAGAATTAAATCAAGGGAAGAAGAAAAAAATAGAAATAAAAACATCCTCATCTGTTGAGTTTTGGATGACTAGTTTGGATTTTGAACTCCCTTCTTGATTGTGCTTCGAATTACCTCTTGATGCTTCCCAATCTCTTTCTTCAACTCTATATTGGCTCTCCACGGCTTGTGACCTTTGTGGGGAGGCAAGGGAATTGAAGTTTTAGGCTCCAAAGACTAGCAAGGATTGTCACACTCTAAGCTACTCCAAGTGCTCCTCGTTTCGTTCTCTTAAGATGCCTAGAAGTGATGCCTCTCCTCCCTTGCTCCTTCTCTTATTTATAGGCAAGGGCGTCTCCTTGGGCCTCCACATGGCCATGTAGGTGACATGGCCATGTTGTAGGCCATGTGGGTGACATGGCCGTGTTGTAGGCCATGTTCTAGAAGACATCCATCCGTGATAATTTTTTGGTCGTTCCTTGGTTGAAAATTGTTGCTCTGGCCGTGTAGGAAGGTGTATAAGATTTCTTTGTCATGTAGAGAGGTGTGTTATAGAATATTTAAGGTAGCATGGGCATATGGAAGGGTGTTTTCTAGACAACTTCATGAGTGCCCATGCGAAATGGTGCATTTTGAGGTGTTTTGAGCCTTTTGATGCTTGGTTTTGGTCCATTTCTCTTCAAAACTGCTTTATACCTAGGAAAAGCTTTGATAACATGTATTTAAGTAAAAACATAGGTATTTATACATAAAACACATAAAATGCAACCCTAAAGTGAGCGAAACTTAGCTATTAAATATGTATAATTACGTGTTCATCATAATACCCCACACTTAAACTTTCGCTTGTCCTCAAGTAAACTTTCATTCAATTCATAAGAAACAATAACAGGTTTTCATAGTCAATACATACTCCACAGTCTATGCAACTTGATGTTATATGAATCTTAACCATGATTCTTGGTATTGCAGGCCCTTCACAAATAACAAAGATAGTTAGATTGAATGAACTTCCTTAACAAGAATTTCATTATTTGATTAGGAACAACTGCCTCACATAGATCACTCAATGTCGCTGAGAAGTGTATATGGGTGAAGTGAAATCACTCAAGCAGTCTCATGGTACCATGCATTCCATATGCTTGCTTATAAATCTTGTCTCCACTACTTGCAAAAACTTGAATATCATGATCAAAGGGTCTTGACAGGGTTGTAATGGGGCTTGAGGTAGAGGTAGGTGAGGAATTTGGGAGAAAAGGGTGCAGATATGTTGAAAATGCATGTGATCCTAAGGAAATTCCAAGGATTAAATGCAGTAGGCATAGTTTTCACTAAGCATTTTAGTTCAGAGAATACCTTTTTCCGAGGATAATACAGAGATTGCTTTGATACTATTTTTTTCTTCTTCTTCTTCTTTTTCTATCTTTCTTTCTTTCTTTTTTCTCTTCTTCATATATTATTTTTCTTTTTCTTTTTGTAGTCTTGCAGTCTTTCTAATATTCAGTCTTAGACTGAGGGGGTATCTCAAAATAAAAAGGAGACTCAGTGAATCCATTTATTGAGATACTGCATTTTAATCAAGCTATGAAGAATATACCACACAAGTTTCAACATATAGGGTGGCAAAGAAAGATAGTGTAGAAAGAAATGGAATATGGGGTGTAGAGGTGTATATATATGGAAGGACAAGTCAAGGATCAATGATGGTTAACTAAGGGAAACACATAGGGTAAGCTTTTTGGTTATCAGTGGCGTAACCTAAGTTACCTAAATCATATATGATATTCAAAAATTCATGTAATTTTGACAAGTATTACAAAGCAAGTTCTAGAAGCATAGTAAAATGAAATGCACCCTCAGCAAGAAAAATGATTTTGAGCATGTTTGTGATGAATGCTCCTTTTGGCTCAAATCCTCACATTTATAGGGTGTGGTTTTATAGGTTCCTAAAAATTTCAATAGAATTGCTAGTTAAGTAATGCATGCATGTCTTCCTATCCATATTATTAGCTAAGAGTGTATACAATGTAGAATTTGGTGCAAGATGTGGGAGTATCTAGGTGCCATAGACTATTTTTTCATTATGAGCTATGAAATGCATTTATTGTCTAATATGAATTGAAAACAAGGTTTGACTTTTGAATTGCATGATTGTAAGTGTGTGTTTTATGTTCATGTTATGGCTTAACTATAAAGCAATGCTGAAGAAAATGTCAATAAAAAAAATGGCAATTGCTAATATGATATACTTTAGAATGCATGTATTGGATAGCACTTTATTGAGACACTTTATTTGTAATATGATGCGATGATCAAAGTAAAGACAGAAAAGTAAAGTAAAACTATAAAGTAGAACTAAAAAGAAAGAGTAACTACGAGGCGTCCACCCCACACTTAAGAGAAACACTATCCTCAGAGTTAGTAGGATGGTGGAAATTACTGAACACCTGTACTGAGAGTAAAGGGAACATTATTGATTATGGCCATGCCCATGATGGATACATGGGTAGCGTGCATCCTTCCGGAGTCAAATTTTAGAGATGTTCATGTAGAACTCTGACCTTCTTTGCCAGTCGAGTGATGTAGGGACCAAAGCATATGATACATTACTGAACGTCTTTTGTGAAAGTGGAAATCTAGGTTGCTAACACGTACCCAAGATCTACCTTCCTATATTGATGCATTGCCCAGAGGATGAACAGGTCTATCAGAGTAACTTCATCAAAATTCTCTATCCGACCTATAAGAGAGTGAGATAAGAAGGGATGAAAACACCCTAGGTTGTGTGGTAAGTACCTTGCTTTGGCATTGCTAGGGGTATACTGGCTAGGTCTAGTGGTGATCATATTCCACATAGTGTGGGAAGTAACTGTCGGAGTGTAAAGGCATCCTGTGTATGTGGCTCTGTTCAGTTATTCTGTAGTCTATAATCCTGGATGCCATCCAAAGTATGGTATGGACATAGCAAAGTCTATTCCACCTAGCTGGAAGGAAATAGTCTCTTGCTCTCTCCAATCAGTGATATGTTCCTTCAAGGAGAAAGTACTACAAAATTCTAATGTTAATTCCCTGTATGTGGTCTCACTAATGCTGAAGAATCTTGCATACAGTGGTGTGTCCAAAAGCATATTCCATTCTGCAGTCAAGCTTTTTAGGGATGATGTAACGTCCAGATTCCATAGGTTTGAATCGAAAAGCTTGATATTTTTCTTCTTCCTCATCTTCGTGAAAGATCAGCAGAGGGTGGTGACTTTCAAGGTCAGTCGGGGGTACCTCTTCTTATTGAGGTGACACTATAAGAGGAAGAGCTTGATATGGCCTGACAAATGGACGAAGAACTCAGAGTGACTCTTATTCCAGATGCAGTACTAGAGAATGAAGAGGTTGACATGATCCTAAATTGACTTCAAGTTAGTTCTATAAATATTAAGAATCCAAGGTGAATAATTATGCAACGTCTATCCCATTTATTTATTAAACTGAAGAAGAAAGATTGCATTGCTAGAATCTTGATGTGTGCATGAAAAAGAAATCAACACTTTTTTTTTGTATAGTTTGTGCATGGTAGTAATTAAAAATAATAAAGAAAATATTTTAAGAATATAATTTTCTATTCTTCAAGAATGAATTTTATTGATTAACATTCCATCTTTGAAATTCTTTATTGATCCAAGGAGGATGCATGGCCATGTATAGAAAGAAAGATTCTATCAAGAAATCCTAGAAACCATAAAAAGATTTGTAGTTTCTAGATTTTATGTTCAAGAGAGGATAATTCTTGAAGGCTAAAATGGCAATGTATAAGAGATATGAATCTTGACAAAGAATTTATTTAGAAAATACATCTTGAAACCAATGCATTATGAATTTGAAAAGAATTTTAAATATGCAAGACTTATGAATCTTAGAATTATATGAACAAAAAAATGGAATGGAGGAGAATTAAAAGTATATGAAGACTTATGCATACTATATGATTCTTGAAATGAGAAAAAGAATGAAAAATTAAACTAAAAAAAAAAATTATGAATGCTTATGAAAAGATAAAAGAGAATTAAGTAAGAAGTATACTTACTTGGAGGGAAGACTAGGCGTGAGAGAGAGAGAGCTAGGGAGAACGAAATTGCAAGGAGGAGAATGAGAGAATTGCTTACCTCAAATGCATGACTTCTCCTCCTTATATATGCATGGATTCCTTTGCTTTGGCTTATCCTTGTTCTTGTGGGACATGGATTTCACGAACACAAGGAGTAGTCTAGCATTTTTGGATTCTTTGGATAAGTCATTTATTTTCAAGCACTTAAGGATTTAATCTTCAAGATGATTTAAATTATATCTAGGATATTATTTAAAAGATTTTTAAGAAAACCTCATACTTTAGTATTTAAACATCCTTGGCCTTTTAATTAAAATTTTAAAATTAAAGATAAGGCATTTAAAATCAAGAATGGTTTATCATGAAGAGCTAACTTCTCCTTTTCTCTAGAATTTTTGGTGTCTTATTCTCACTCATGTAAGATGAAAAATTCTTTTTATTAACTAATGAAACTTGAGAAAAGAAAAAAATGAACAAAAAATTATTTGTATTTTTCAAAATATATGAACTAAAAGGAAATTAAATTTTTATTTCTTTTTTTTCATTTATTTATTTAATATATATATATTTTTTATATTTTTAGAGTTTATTAACTTACCTATTTAACTACCAAGTCATTGAGGAGTATTACCTGGTCTTTTATTGGATCACTATGATAAAGCTTGAGACGGTGCCCATTTACCTTGAAATTTCCCTGGTTAGGGTCATGAATTTCAACAGCACCATAAGGAAATACTTGCTTAATGGTGAAATGTCCTGACCATCGGCTTCTTAATTTCCTTGGAAAGAAGTGGAGACATGAGTTGTACAAGAGTACCTTGTCTCCTACTTGAAAATTTTTAGACCATCGTATTCTTTTATCATACCATTTCTTTGTTCGGGCTTTGTAAATGGAAGAGTTTTCATATGCTTGGTGTCGCCATTTTTCCAATTCATTGAGCTGCCACAATCTTTCTTTCCCTGAAGAATCAACATCAAAGTTACATGTTCTAAGGGCCTATAGTGTCTTGTGTTCTAATTCAACAGGTAAATGGCAAGATTTCCCATACACAAGTCTATATGGGGTGAATCCAGTGGATGTCCTATAGGCTATTCTAAAAGCCCATAATGCATCATCTAATTTAGCCGCCTAGTCTTTTCTATTTATTCCCACAGTTTTTTCTAAGATTCTCTTTAATCCCCTATTAGTTACTTCAGCTTGCCTACTAGTTTGTGGGTGATAGGGTGTAGCAAGTTTATGGGTTAATCCATAGCGTTTGAGTACCTTTTCTAATTGGTAGTTACAGAAGTGGGTTCCTCTATCACTAATTAGTGCCCTAGGTGTACCAAACCTAGCAAATAGTCTTTTAAGGAACCTCGTTACTACCCTAGCATCATTGGTGGGGAAAGCCTGGGCTTCTAGCCACTTCGAGAAGTATTCAACCGCAAATAGAATGTACCTATTACCAAATGAAGAAGGGAAGGGTCCTATGAAATCTATACCCCATATATCAAATATTTTTGCTACATGTATGCTTGTTTGGGGCATTTCATTTCAGGCAAAGATATTACCTGAATTTTGACATTCATCACAAACCTGGACATACTTTTGTGCGTCCTGGAATATAGTAGGCCAATAAAATCCTTCTTCTAACACTTTCCTGGCAGTATGATTAGCTGCTTGATGTCCTCCTGTTGGTCCCTTGTGACAATGGTTTAGAATTTGATTGATCTCTTCCCCATGTACACATCTTCTAATTAGCTAGTCTGCACAAATTCAAAATAAAAAGGGGTCTAACCAAATGTAATACTTTAGCTTGGCAAAGAATTTCTTCTTTTGCTAAGTTGTCATATCCTTTGGTAAGACTCTAGTAACCAGATAGTTAGCAAAATCAGAGAACCAAGGGAGGTTAGAATATACCTACATTACCTCTAGGTGTTCTTCTGGAAAGTTATCATTTATTGCTTCCTCATCCAGAGCCTCGAGGTTTGGGTTCTTGAGTCTTGATAGGTGGTCTGTAGCTAAATTTTCTGCCCCCTTCTTATCTTTCACCTCTATGTCAAATTCCTGCAGCAACAATATCCATCTGATTAGTCTCAGTTTAGCATTATTTTTGAAGAATAAATACATCAGAGCTGAACGACCTGTGTAGACCACAGTTTTTTAGAGTACTAGGTAGCTCCAAAACTTGTCAAATGCATATACCACTGCAAGTAGTTCTTTTTTAGTAGTGGTGTAGTTTTCCTGAGCGTTAGTCAATGTTTTGCTGGCATAGTGATTGGGTTGGAACTTTTTGTCAATCCTTTGGCCTAGAACTACTCTAACTGCATAATCACTAGCATCACACATTAGCTTGAAAGTTAATTCCCAATTAGGAGATATCATGATAGGGGCTGTGGTCAGTCTCTCTTTTAATAACTCAAATGCCTGCACATAGTTACTATCAAATTCAAAGGGTGTGTCTTTGGCAAGTAGTTGAGTCAATGGTCTGGTAATCTTGGAAAAGTCCTTGATGAATCTCTTATAAAATCTAACATGTCCTAGGAAACTTCTTATTACTTTCACATAGCTAAGAGGTGGAAGCTTTGATATAACTTTGATTTTAGCTTTTTCAACTTCCAAACTTGCATGGGATATTTTGTGACCTAGGATAATCCCTTCCTTAACCATAAAATGGCATTTTTCCCAATTTAAAACCAAGTTTGCCTCTACACAATGAGCTAACATCTATTCTAAATTGGCTAGACAATGTGTGAAGGAATTGCCAAAAACAGAAAATTCATCCATGAATACTTCCATTGAATCCTCGATCATGTCATGGAAGATTGCCATCATACACCTTTGAAAAGTGGCAGGTGCATTGCACAATCCAAAGGGCATCCTTCTATACGCAAATGTTCCATAAGGGGCAGGTGATGGTAGTCTTTTCTTGGTCCTCAAGAGCAATAGATATCTGAAAGTATCTTGAAAAACCATCAATAAAATAGTAAAACATATTACCTACCAATCTTTCAAGAATTTGATCAATGAATGGAAGGGTAAAATGGTCTTTTCATGTCGCATCATTTAATCTACGATAGTCTATACAAACCTGATAACTAGTTACTGTTCTTGTTGGTATAAGCTCATCCTTCTTATTCTTTATTACCGTAGTGCCTCTTTTCTTTGGCACTACCTGCACAGGACTAACCCAGGAGCTATCAAAAATGGGGTACATTAAACTTGCATCTAGAAGCTTTATTACTTCCTTTTTAACTACCTCCTTCATGTTCGGGTTCAGACGTTTCTGTGGCTGTACTACTGGCTTATAGTTATCTTCCATTAGAATCTTGTGAGAGCAGTAGCTGGGATTCATCCCTAGGATATTTGAGATTTTATATGCAAAAGCTCGGGGGTACTTTCTAAGAGAGGCTAGGGTCATTTCCCTCTCTTCAAGAGTTAAGTCTGCTGCTATAATCACTGGCAGCTTCTCTTCCTTATCTAAGTAGGCATAGTTTAGATGCTTGGATAACTCCTTTAATTCTAAGGCTGGAGGGTCCTCAATCGAAAGTGTTACTTCATTCTCTTTTGGCCTATTTATGGAAAGTATATGGTCTATAGTTTCATCTAGTTCAGTTGAAGTAGGGTTATTGGGCTCTGTATCTAACAGACTTCTTAATTGTTGCAACACCTGTTCGTTTGTTAGACTATCATCTTTTGAAAGAGTCTCTGGAAAAGAGTCGCTCAATAGGAATTCTTGCAAGTATGGTTCTATTTCATCATCCAGGACATCTATTGAGTGTACTGTATCATCATGATCCATGGATTGTCAAATAGAGTCGGCTAGGTTGAAGGTGACTGTCTCATCTCCTACTCTGAGTTGCAACCTTTCATCACAGACATCAATAAGAGCTCTATACATCGCAAGGAATGGTCTTCCTAAGATCAGTGGTATATTGCTTTCACCTGTCATATCCATCACCATGAAATCCACGGGAAATATGAACTTGTCGACTCTTACAAGCACATCTTTTTCTATCCCCCTAGGATACTTGACTGTTCTATCTACCAATTATATACTCATCCTAGTGGGTTTTGGTTCACTTAGCCCAAGTTTATCAAACAAGCTGGTAGGCATTAAGTTGATGCTGGCACCTAAGTCAGCTAAAGCATCCTTGATAGGGAGTTCACCAATTACACAGGACACGGTAAAACTTCCTAGATCACGTTTCTTTATAGGCAGCTTGTTTTGTAAAATGGCTGAGCATTCCTCGTTTAGGTTTACTAACCTAGGGTCTTCTAATTTCCTTATGTTGCTCAGGATCTCCTTCAAGAACTTCGCGTAACGAGGCATTTGTGAAATAGCTTTAACAAAAGGTAGATTGATCATCAATTGTTTAAATAAATCTAAAAACTTACCGAACTGTTGATCAATCTTCTCCTGCTTCAATCTAGCAGGATATGGAATGGGTGGTTGGTATTCTGCCACAAAGCTTCTCTGCTTTTGACAATGAATTGGTTTCTCTTTTGCTGCTTCATTTTCTTTATTCATTTGTTCAGTCGGTAGCTTTTCATTATCCTTGGGTAAGGATAGAGGCTCGATCAATTCCTTACCTGACGTCAGAGTGATAACCTCGCATTACTCTCTTGGATTAGATTTAGTAGTGCTTGGGCGTGTGCCTGGCTATCTTTCTGTTAACATTTTAGACATTTGGCCTACTTGATTTTCTAAATTTTGAATTGAGGCCCGTTGATTTCTAAGATCTCTCTCTGCCTGTTGATGCTTGTCCTTTGAAGAGGCTACAAATTCAATTAATAGTTCCTCAAGGTTGGGCTTTTTTTCTTGTCCTTGAGAGAATTAGGCTAGAGGATTTTGTTGAGATTGTTGTTGATGCAATTTTTAAAATCTTGGTAGTCCCTGGTTATTGTTGTTTCTCCACCCAAATTTTGGATGGTTCCTCCATCCAAGGTTGGTATGTATTACTGTATAGGTTGTTTTGCTGTCTTGGGACAGTCCCCATGTAATCTAACTGTTCTAATTCAGCAAACCCATAGTTAGATGAATAACAGGTTGAAGGGGTTGCAAACATACTACCTGTATTGCAATTTGAACTATAGTGTGGATCACCACAAAATTCACAGCTTAGCTACGCTGCTTGCACTGGCATCTTGAGTTGATATATTTTTTTGGTCAGAAGCTCTACTTGAGCTGCCAGAAGCAATGTGGCATCTGCTTGATGGGCTACTCCTTTTCATACTATTCTTTCTCTAAAGGATTGCCATTGGTAGTTATTCATGGCCATTTCCTCTATCAGATTCTGTGCCTGCTCAGGGGTCTTGTTATTAAGAGCTCCCCCTACTGCCGCATCTACCATATGCCTGGTGGCTAGGTTTAGTCTACTATAAAATTTCTGTACCTGCATCCATACAAGCAGTCCATGATGTGGGCAACATTTGAGCAGATCTTTATACCTTTCCCATGCATCGTACATGCTTTCATCATGCATCTGAACAAAAGAAGAAATATTATTGCGCATCTGTGCAGTTTTGGCAGGAGGAAAGTACTTCTATAAAAAAATTTCTGCCAACTCATCCCAAGTGGTGATAGAATTAGGGGAAAGGGATTGCAACGATCTCTTGGCCCTATCCCTTAAGGAAAATGGAAAAAACCTAAGCCTAATGGCATCATCAGTGGTTCTATTTATCTTAAAGGTGTGACATATCTCTAAAAAGTTGGCAATATGAGAATTAAGGTCCTCACTGGGAAAACCTCTAAACTGTACTGTTTGTTGTACCATTTGGATGATGTTTGGCTTTATTTCAAAATTATTGGCTGCTATAGTAGGCTGACTAATGCATGTTTGAGTCCCTTCTAATGAAGGTCTAGCAAAATTATACATTGTTCGGTTACCATCATTAGTGTTATTATTGGCCATCTCTTGTGAGGTATGATCAGGAATTTGAACTTGCTCCTCCTCAATATGTCGGGAATGTAATCTTGAGTTAAGATATCATTCAAGATCATAAAGAGGATTAATTGGTGCAAGGTTTATACTCTTGGTCATAAACTATTAGAGACACTTGATAATTTAAATAGTAAAAGAAACAAAACTTAAGGAAAAATAACTAAATAAATTGAATGCGGAAAGAAAAATAACAAAAAAAATTAAATTTACTAAAGTAACAATTCTTAATTTCACTCTAGTTTCACAAAAGTTCCCCGGCAATAGTGCCAAAAACTTGATGTGCTACCAATGAACTATATGTAGCCATATCCTAAGGCAGTGCACCTATCAGTATAGCCTAGTGCAATGGTGAGTACATCGGTTGTATCCCACGGGAACAGGAAAGCCCACAGTTACTACTTAATCGTTGTTATCTAGCCTAGGAGGAATAATGATGGATTTTTAATTATCTAAATCTAATTATCACTCTCTTGACTTTGGAGGGAAAGTAAAGCAAGTGTTAAGACGGTGAATTATCATGTTCTAGACAAGCAAAACCATTGGGATCTTAGACTAAAAAATATGTAAACAAAAGATAATGAGTTATGAAATTGATTATGATACCTGTGTAAAACAAATCCAGATTTTTGGTTGGTTTTGATGGATTTCTTAAACTTATACCTTCCATTGGCTATTCGTGTCCAATGGTCAAGTTTAGATCAGCATTAGGATTTTTATGAGTTTCTCCTGGTCTAGTAGTTGTCAACCTCTTGGTCCGAGCGAAGATTAATTCTTCTCTCTAGTTAGTTTTCCAATTCCAAACATCATCGGTTAGAGTATTTGAGAGGAATCTATATAGTTTTTCTTACGACATCTGGTAATAAAACTTGATTAATCTTTAACTAGAGGAAGATCACACAATTCAATTTATAACCCAATCATATTCAAATTAAAGTATCAACATAGTCTAAGAACCCCAATTGGGTTTTACCAATCTAGCTACTCATGTTTATGAATAACACAATAAGAATTAAATCAAGGAAAGAAGAACAAAACAAAAACAAAAACATCCTCATCTGTTGAGTTTTGGATGACTAGTTTGGATTTTAAACTCCCTTCTTGATTATGCTTTGAATTGCCTCTTGATGCTTCCCAATCTCTTTCTTCAACTCTAAATTGGCTCTCTACCGCTTGTGACCTTTGTGGGGAGGAAAGGGAATTGAAGTTTTAGTCTCCAAAGACTAGCAAAGATTGTCAAACTCCAAGCTACTCTAAGTGCTCCTCGTTTCCTTCTCTTAAGATGCCTAGAAGTGATGCCTCTCCTCCTTTGCACCTTCTCCTATTTATAGGCAAGGGAGGCATCTCCTTAGACCTCCACATGGCCATGTTGTAGGCCATGTGGGTGACATGGCCATGTTGTAGGCCATTATCTAGAAGACATCCGTCCGTGATGATTTTTCGGCCATTCCTTGGTTGAAAATTATTGCTCTGGCCATGTAGGAAGGTGTATAAGATGTCTTTGTCATGGGAGAGGTGTGTTCTAGAAGATTTAAGGTAACATGGGCATGTGGTAGGGTGTGTTCTAGAAGACTTCTTGAGTGCCTATGCGAAATGGTGCATTTTGAGGTGTTTTGAGCCTTTGGATGCTTGGTTTTGGTCCATTTCTCTTCAACACTGCTTTATACCTAGGAAAAGCTTTGATAACATGTATTCAAGTAAAAAATGGGTATTATACATAAAACACATAAAATTCAACCCTAAAGTGAGCAGAACTTAGCCATTAAATATGTATAATTATGTGTTCACCACTTTTATTATTTTAGCCTTGCCTAAAGCCTTACTTTACTTAGAGGATTTCCAAGGAATTCTCCTCCCTCTCTTTTTGGTCAAGGCTTGTTTTATCAAAGAATTTCTTTTCCTTTTTTATCAAGTATAATTCCCTTTCTCTTTTCCCTTTTATCCATGGTAAAGTTTAACACCAATTACAACTAAAAATTTAACATCAATGTAGTGTAAAATTTCATCTTCTATTTGGCCCAAAAAGAGTTTCATGGGGAATAATGGTTCTCAAACTCATACATCCATTTCTATCATGACACTATCACTAACTAACCATAATCCTTACATAACAATATACATTTCATCATATAAACCTATCATACAAGCTTAGCCAACATAGCATTTATTTCATCAAGAATGTAGGGAAGACAATCATGTTCCATGGAAGCTTGTAAAGCATGGTAATTACACATTCTAAAACATGGAACACACTTTTAGGAATTGTTAACCTACCTCAATGGTGAATTAAGTGAGATTAACTTGGTCTTCCCTTTAACTTTCTCTTTCTTTTTGAATGCTCTTCTCGTGTAGGTGGTTTTCTTTTCCTAAGTATGAAATGCTCCCTCACTTTCTCTTCTTGCCGTGTGGGTATTTACTTTTTCCTTGGCACTCCTTGCTCTCCCTTACAATTTCTATTCGGTCCCCCAAAATGGATGCCACCTTAATTCATTATTATTATTATTATTATTATTTCATACCTCACCTGTGACTAAGTGCAAGCCATTCCAATATTCACGTTGCACTTTCTTCCTTTTTCTATTCCTTTTGTTTATTACTAATGTTCCTTGCTTATGCCACATGTGTACTTTCAAGTACAATTTGCTTTGCTTGCAAGTTTATCCTATCCCCTTTTTCATGCCATCTCTCCCCTTTTTTCTTAATTATCCATGGCTGCATGTGTACTTGTAAGTACACCTTGTTTTGCTTGCAATCTTGATATTTCTTATAGTTTAGGTGCAGCCCTATTTTCCCACATTAAGCCCTCTCTCTTTTCTCCACAACTCACGCTGCATCCCTTCTTTTTAATTGCTATAGTTGCGGGTGCAATCAAGTGCAACCTATGTTAATTTACACCCATGTATCCTAGCTTAACCACTTGATTATGGTAAAAAGGGAAGGAAAGAAGGAAGTCCATGCAATGCAAGCTGTATATTCCCCTTTTTTCTTGGCTACTCAGTTACGTTAATGGAAAGGGGAAGGTGATCACGCTGCATTTTTCCTTTCCTTCATCCATTGCATATAGGAGTGTTAAATTGTTTCCTTTCTCCATTTGATTGAGGTGACTCGCTGCACTTTATTTTCCCCTTGGTCACGTAAGGAAGGAAAGGAAGGAGATCATGAATTACTTCTTCCATAAGCCACACACACACAGCTTCTTTCCTCTTTTTTTTCCTTGCTTTGTGTCATTACCCCATTAGCATTTTTATATTATACTTTGTGAGGCTTCCTTGTTGCATACACAATCATATATTTAACTCCACCCTTGTACCTAAATCACTCCCCTCACGTAATACCCATGCATGCAAAGCATACATGAGTTTTCCCCCACGTTAGAGGTAACACAAAGGATGGAGGAAATGTGTATCTCACATTTCCTTTCCTAGACGTGTGGGTGCACTTGGTTAGAAGAAAAAAATTCTGCACTTCCCTTAGTCTCAAGAAAATCTCAGTCTCCTCCCAAATACATGTGTGCCTTCATATATATTTTATTGCTATACATTCCTTGTAATTCCATGTGTTCCTAGCTGTGTGATTGTATATATATACATATATTTTTTAAATTGAGTTTACATACTTTAATCTACTCCATAGGGTGCCTATTCAGCTAACTAAATGAAGGAGGAAAAGGACAAAGTCAAACAACCAAGCTTTTATGCATGCATCACAAGGAATTGAAAGTGTCACCCTTTAGCACACTTATTCTAAATATTAAATCACACAAGCAAAGTCACCTAATTAATGGAGGGAACATTAATTTAGACTAATTAAAATTATGGGGTGTTATAAATAGTGGATAGGTTAACTAAGTCTGCTCACTTCCTACCCATTAAGACTAATTACTCTTTGGATAGATTAGCCCAACTATATATTCAGGAGATAGTAAGAATTCATGGTGTACCCATTAGCATCGTATCAGATAGAGATCCCAAATTCACCTCCTGGTTCTAGAGAGCCCTGCAGGAAGCTTTTAGGACTAGATTAAGTTTCAGCATAGCATATCATCCTCAAACAGATGGACAGATGGAGAGAATTATTCAGACTTTAAAGGATATGCTTAGGGCTTGTGTTTTAGAGTACTAAGGGAACTGGGAAAGGAGTTTACCACTGATTGAATTTTCTTACAACAATAGTTTCAACTCTAGCATAGGTATGGCACCCTATGAAGTCCTCTATGGGAGAAAGTGTAGACCCCTATTGTGTTGGTATGAAGTGGGTGAGAGGCAATTGTTAGGTATTAAGTTAGTACAGTAGACAACTGATCAAATTAAGATGGCAAAGGCTCAAGATAGGTAAAAGAGCTATGCTAATAGAAGGAGGAGACCCCTAGAATTTGAGGAAGGGAACCATATTTTTTTGAAGGTATCCCCGACTACTGGGATTGGAAGAGCTATGAAGTTTAGGAAGCTAAGTCCCAAATACATTGAACCTTTTCAAATAATGAAAAGAGTAGGTCCATCAGCATACCAGATAGCCTTACCACCATATTTGTCCAACCTTCATAATGTTTTCCATGCTCCCATCTCAGAAGGTAAATACTTGACCCCTCATATATACTTAACGCCAGTACTCTACAATTAAAGTATAGTCTAACTTATCAGCCAAAACCTTTGCAAATCATCGATACTGAGGTCAAGACCCTAAGGAATAAGACCATTCCCTTAGTAAAGATCTTATGGGATCGGACGGCACCACAAGAAGCTAACTGGGAAAGAGAGGAGGACATACGCAGAGCATACCCAAAATTATTCATATGAGGTATGTATAAATTTTGAGGATGAAATTATTTTTAAGGAGGGGAGAAATGTAACACCTCATATTCTCTTGATTAGTTATAAATTAAATGTTCCAAAATTAATTAGAGGGATTACCATAAAGTGTGGTGAATTGCTTGAATAATTTAATGGCTAGATGTGTGCATGTGCTAAAAGATAATATTGCATAAAATTTAGGTGTTTAATTTAATTCCATATTCTTCCTTTTGTATCATCTAGCCTAATTGCCAAAGGAGAAAACCCAACAAAAAAATACATACATGGTAAGGCCTATTGAACAAGTGTAGCATTGAGATATATACATAACCACACAGCTAGGAACATTGGAAATGTAAGGAATGTATGTCAAATAAATATACATGTAAACCTACACGTGCAATTTGGGAAGAAGGGATGCAACAATTAAATATATGTATATTATATGTACATTTGGTGGAGTAAAAGGGAAGCAAGAGTGCATAATTTTTCTAACTTAAACATGCATTGAGGAAGGTATACATGAAATTAAGAAAAGAGAGAAAAAAGGAAACGTGGGAAGCTAGTTATCCTTCCCTTGAATTTCCTTCCAAGTAACCAAGTAATCATAGAAAGTTAGAGGAGAGAGTGCAAATTTAAATTAAGTAAAATGTATGTAGGTGTGTACGGTGAGATGAGAAGTGCAGAATTGTAAAGGTAAACATGCCAAGGTGAGCCTATAGTGAAGGTACAAGCTAGCATAGAAAATGACGTGTACTTAGGTACACGTGTGGCTGCCATGAAAGGAGAATGGACGAAAGGGAATGGAATTTGGAAGTTGTATTTTTATAAGGGAGCATGCATGCACATAGCAAACTTCCTCAAAAGAAAAGAGCAAGTGTAGTATCCCATTTCCTTTAACTTGGCCGAATGGAAAATGCAATGAGAGAAGAAATGAAGGTGGCGTGACCAATGGGATAAGGCAAACTTGCAAACAAAGAAAATTGTACTTTAAATTACACTTGGAGAAGCCATGAAATAATGTGATGGAAAATGAAGATGGCGTCCCATTCCCTTTGGCCGAATAGAAATGTGATGAGGAGGGGGTCCTAGCATGAAACCTTCTTCTTTCCCTTCCTAGGCGTGAGTGAGTTTCTAAGGTGGAGTTCAAAGGAAGTAAAGTGTACTTAAAAGCACACATGTGGCAATTAAATAAGAAGGAATAAAGGAAAGGGGTGGCGTGACAAGCAAGTAAGGGAAGGGTGCAAGTAAATGGGTGTACTTAGTAATAATAATAATAATAAATAATGGGGAAAATAAGTTGCGCTAAAACCACACGTGGAGCTAAGGGATGATAAGAATAATTGAGAGTCAAGAGGAGAAAAGTATGCAGCCCACTTCATGAATAGAAAATGTGACGAAAGAGGGAGCCTAGTGTGAAGGTTAGGTTAAGAAATACCAAAGTTGTAAGGAAAATGAGGGTACACTTAGGCCACATGCAATTCCAAATTTGTTCTATTTTTTAATATACAATATATTAAGAAGAGTGAGCTTGCCTAACTAAGAGGACCAAGGAAATGTAAATTATGCTTACAAGTACACAACAACAATCAAGGAGATAAGAGGAAACAAGCCACCTAAGCAAAGAGACAAGGGGATTTGTAATTTCCATTTTTTCATACATGCAACTCACTCACACGGGAAGAGAGAAAGAGAAACAGAGGAAGAGAAAGGGAGCAACTTACATCTCAGAAAAAGCCACCCACCTATTTGGTCAAAGCAAGAAAAAGGAGGAATAGCCGAGTTGGCAACATACACAAGGAAAGAGGGAGGTCAAGGAAGGGCTAAGATCACTTCATCCTAGTCATCTTTGAGGTAGGTTAACAATTTCTAAAATTGTGTTCCATGGTTTAGTATATGTAATTACCATGCTTTTATAAGCTTCCATGGAACATTACTGTCTTCCCTACATTCTTAAGGAAATAAATGTTATGTTGGCTAAGCTTGTATGATAGATTGGTATGTTGGTTGATGTAATGAAATGAATATTGTTGTTTATGGAATGGTTATGGTTAGTTAATGATATTTTCATGATGAACTATGCTTGAATATGATAGAAATGGATACATGATTTCGAAAATCATTTTTCTCCATGAAACCCCTTTTTGGGCGAATAGAAGATGAAATTTCTATGTAAAGTGAGGCTTTAGGCAAGGCTAGAATAATAAAAGTGATGGAAATAAATTCTTTGTTAAATTGAGAGTGTGAGATTTTGCCATAATCATGCAAATTCAAGTGATGTGCAAATATTCCAAAGAAAAGGGAAAATATGTCCATTTACACCTTGAAATTAATTTTTAAGAGTTAATGTTTAATGGTGTTATTTAAAGAGTAGAAAGCGAAATTTAAATTGTACAATATTCAATTTTTGAATTTCCCTTAGGCCAAATCATGAAATTCTCCCTTGAAACTTATTAGAATTTTATAAGAGAATTATATTATTATTTTCCAAGAATAGAGAGTTAAATTGATTTAGGCAACATTGTTATAAATAAATATGATAGAGAGTTTGAAAAGGGAATAGAGTATTAATGGCCATGTGACATGAAAAGAAAATTCTAAATTTGATTATTTCCTTATTGTGGTCGAATTACTATGGCAATAGTGAATGCATGACAATGTGCCTTGTAGAGGCTAAAAGCAAGGGATAGTAAATGATAAAAAAATCATAAATTGTCAATGTCATGATTGCCTAATTTAAATGTAAAAGACACTATAAGAATCTTTAATGCATGGTGTCATTTAGTAAAAGTGTGACCTAGTGAGGTGTGGTCAAAGGTGCTTCATACCCATGATCTAGTGCTCACAATGATTTTACACAAGTGACCTAGTGAGGTATGGTTAAAGGTGCTCCATACTCGTGATCTAGTGTTCACAGATATAAAAGTAGCCAAGTGTCCATGATTCTTAAGATATGGTCGAAGGTGCTCCACATATGTGACCTAGTGAGGTGTGGCCAAAGGTGCTTCATACTCGTGACCTAGTGTTCACAGATATAAAGGTAGCCAAGTGTCCACGATTCTTAAGGTGTAACTGAAGGTGCTCTATACCCGTGACCTAGTGAGGTATGGCTAAAGGTGTTCCATACCTGTGACCTAGTGTACACGATTATAAAGGTGTCCAAGTGTCCACGATTCTTAAGGTGTGGCCAAAGGTGCTCCACATAGGCGACCTAGTAAGTTATGGCCGAAGGTGCTCCATACCCGTGATCTAGTGCCCATAGCTCATTTATAAAGGTGCCCAAGTGTCCACAATGATTGTTGCTAAGAATGAAATGCATAAATGATTTTTTTGTTTGTTTCAGTTTTAACATACATCCCATGAAAAGATGTTTTGTTTGAATGAGAATTTCTACTTTTATCACATTGACATTCCTAATTATCATGCACTACCTGCCAAACCTATACATGTAAGTGAAGCTATGCTTAAGCAATGGGAATGTAAAGGAAAATTTTTTGGTGCTGGTACCCTAATACATATTAGTAGATTTTAAAATGATGAATTGTTAAGTTATTAGGAAACCTTGTTTCTCATTTGTATGCTAATATGTATCAGATGCAGACGTCTAGCAGGCCGGGGAAGATATGAGTCTTTTGGCAAGAGCATTTCTTGTAGTTCCTTATTTTGTGTCCTGATTCTAGATACATTTTGAGTTAGAATTAGGACTATTATTTTGGCTATGCATAGGGAAGGGATATAGGAAATTGTCAGGGAAAGGATAGGTGAAGGACCTGTTGATCCCTATTATTTGTAAAATGAGTCTGAGTGACAGGCTTGTTGTCTCCTAACTCCTTATAGATGGGTACTTCATCTATCCTGGTACATATGTACAGAGAATGTAACAAACATTTTTTTGGACATTTATTATTTGTAATATAGAAGTTTTAAATTTTTGCTTTGTTACATAGTATTTTATTTCGCTGTGCATATGAGATTGAATCTGAGAAAAGATACCGAACCTAATTCACTTTAATAAAATGTAATGGTATAGTTCTCAGACGTTAATAATTAAAGGATAAGGATAATGTATCGAACTTATCTACTTACATCAGAGGAATTGTAATACTAGATAAGGGCATTACACTATGGAGTCACCATTATTCCTTCGAGGTGGAACATCCTCCCAGTATGCTATCTTCTAACATATGCACTAGGGTGATTTGGTTCATGCCTATGGTTATGCTTTAACCTTAAGTATGTGTTTCTTAATGGCCTTTGGAAGACACATTAACTTAGGGTTCACAACCATCACGGTGTTTATGAAATCATCTAAGCTCAAGTGAATGTTTAACCATCTTAATACATGGCGCAACCGTGGAATGCCAACAGTTGTCCCATACCAACAATCGGTCACTTTTAGCCTATCTACCACTAATGCATATGCCTAGGGTACTTCACTCTTCCTTTTTGATGTCTCTCCAATCCATTTTGTATCACTATCACAAGGACCATTCTCATCCAAGTGAAAAGTGACTCTATCCTTTGCACATTACCTAAAACTCCTTGTTTCCTTTCTTAACCATATTGTGAGCCCTTAATTAAGTTAGTATGAAGAATTACTAAGCTCAATTGCCATTAAAAATCTCATTTTGCAAGTTGGTGGGCTGCCAGTTGGCTATTGGAAGGCTAGCAGTCAACTGGTGGCTCTCTATATTCCTCGAGTGCCAGACAATAAACTAGCACTCGACTGCGAGGATAGCCAGTCGACTGCTTAGTACAAACCCGGGCCTAACAGTCAGCTGCTAGGAATCTGGTAGTTGGCTGCTAAGCCTCTGTCTGCACTTTTGGGTTTCTAAGAACACGATAGTCGACTGCCTCATATGTAGCAGTCAGCTATTATGTTTCGTTACAATTTAGAAAATATAATCTTGATAGTACCCAGTCCATAATGCATTCCATTTTCAATTCTAAACACATGAGCTTAATTTTCATACAACAAACTTTACTTCTCATTAAACATTTCCCATCCATGAGCTCAAACATAGTACATTCAAGCAAAACTAGTCTATATCTCTAGATGAACACAACCCATTCCTTCCTATCCATTACAATCACATATATGAGCATACATTTAAGCAACAAAACATCCCACAGAAATAAAAAAGCATATAGAATGTAGGTTTAACCCCAATCTCAGTTTAAACATTTAAAAATTCATATTTTTAGCAATAGTAAACATTTCAAAAAAGAAAGGGGTTTAGGATGGATTGCTACCTTGATTCCCTACAAATGTGTGTGTAGGATGTGTTAGGAAGACTATCCCCTTGCTATAAGACTGATTTTTAGCCTCAAATCTACCCTTCCTTTAGTAAAATCTCTCCTTTATTACCCTAACTTGCCCTTTTCTCTCTCTAACTATTCCTTCTACTTCTCTCTCTAAAATACAGATAGGTGAAAGTGTGTGGAGATTTAGGGTTTAGCTAGGATTTTGGGGTTTCTGAACATAAGTTCCCTTATTTGCATTCTAGTCCCTAACCCAATTTGTGCATTTGGTCTTAGCACCTTTTCCCTTTTCACTTGGGTCCTCGGCCATACTTTTAATTCAACTTTCATTCCTTTTACTTAGGTCCCTAGGTTAATGCAACTATATGAGATTAATGCAACATACACAAGAATTAAACATCACATTAACAATTATCAAACATCTCTTTAATAATAATTGGAGCAGATGTTACACTCCTGGTCATAAGCCACCTGCAATCTGATATGTCTTATTTTATACATAATTGCTTGATGTGAATTATCCATTTTATGAGCATTTCATGTAATTTTATTCTAAAAATCAACTAAGTTACATTATTTTTCATTTTCAGGCATTTTATCAAGTCATCATCAGCAAACGAAGCAATTTTGAGTTTGGACAGCCTTCAGAGTACTCAAAATAGGCCATTTGGGCCAATTTTTCTTATTGGGCCTTGGACTAGTCTAATTGGGCCTTGGACTAGGCTGGTAAGAGGAGAAAAGGAGCTGACCCATGTGGAAAAGCATAGCAGACTTGAGGACCCTCATGCTAGGGAATAGAGCAGATTAAATACCTGAAGCAACCCATCACGCGAGAGAGAGAGAGAGACAACTAGAGAACCGACGCCAAGAGAGGCTGAGCAGCTACTTAGAGGGGCTCCACGGACTGTCCTCCACCATCTTGACCGTCTATGGCGTCCATTCCCGCCATCATAATGCAAGAGGGAGAGAAACCCGCGTGAGGATCTAGTTTACAACCCGTACAAGGAGGCCTAATCCAGCTGTTTTTGTACCATCTGCCACCATTCCGCTGCACTGTGAGCTTGTTCGACCGCCGCCCATGCCGAATCGCCACCCAAAATGCCCTGGATCGCGAGATACGTGACAGACCCGAGATTGACCCATTTTGCCACTTTGTGACCCAACTCATATTTTTCATTGAGTTTTAGTCTGTTTTCACCATTTGTGTGCCATCGTTGGTGTTCCCCAGCTATTCACTGCTGCCCAACTGAGCGGAAGGGTGCAGATCCGTCGGGTACCCAAGAACTTGGGATCTGACCCATTTTGACCCGACCCATGACCCATGGAGCTTTTGGATAAATTTGGGATTATTTTTTCAACGTTTTTCTGGCAATTTTTCGATCCTTTTTCAATGGTTTTCCAGCGACCAATCTGTGCAGCTACCATCAGGCAATTGAGAAGATAGGATTTGCATAAAATTATACTATTTCATCTATTTTTTAATTAATTTTTTAATATATTATTTGCTATTAGGATTGTCTGCTATTGTAAATATGTGTGGTTGAATTTAGTTGTGTGATCTTCCTTAAAGTTATGATTGTATGTACTATTTTTATTGACGAGATGTCATGATAATGCTAATTAGATTCCTTTTTTAGATCGACGGATAATAATTAAAATTGGAAAACTAATTGTAAGGAACAATTATTATCACTTAGAACTAAGGTTAATTAATTGCTGGATTAAGAGTAGCTAAAAGTTATTTCTTAATAGTGGTGAATTAGACCAATAATGCTAATTTAAAATTTACCATTAGGAAAAACTAGCTAGTGGTAGATTTTATGTTTAAGAAACTCATTGAGATCAATATAGAATTAGAATTAGAATTAGAATTTACCCACAGGTAGCATAGTTAGATTTAGTAATCCATTATCCTTTGTGTCTTTGCCAACCAGTGTAGGTTCCCTGATGGATTTACATTTCTTGCCTCCGTATATTTTCTTCCATTTCTTATCGCTGGTAGTTTCTTGCACTTAGTTAATTATTAGGATTAGTTAGAAGCCAATCACTTTGACTTTTAGGCTAGATAACAGAGAACAAGTAGTAACTCTGGGCTTTCCCGTTCCCAAGGAATACGACCTTAATACTCACTATTGCACTAGGCTGCATCGATAGGTTCACTGCCTTATGTGTAGTTGCTTAGGTAGCACTGGCAACGCACATTAAGTTTTTGGCACCGTTACCAAGGACATTTTGTGAAAACTAGAGTGAAATTGCTATTTGGTACTTTAGCCACTTTTATTTCTTTTATTTTGTTTTTATTTCTAGTTAGTTGTTTGTTTCGTTCTATTTTTTTTGTTTTTGTTTCTGCTATTGGTTTTTATCTGTTGTGTTTTATTTTTATTTTGATTTATTACTCTTGATCTGGTTGTTGGGCTATTTCGCTGTTATTGGTTTTAGGTAATTTATAACCATGGATTCTTTATCAGTCTTGGCAGCTCAAATACAAAGGGAGCTTCTGGTCAAGCAGATTTACCAATCCTTGATGCCAGGATAGCCAACACAATTTGGTTGTGAGTTTTGTGGTGACTCGCATTATAGTGAAAACTGTGATGCCAGAGATTTCAACTGTAGAAATGACACTACCAAGGATTCACATGATTTTTAATAGTTGTACCAACATCAATGTTAACAACAAACTGCTCCAAATCAATTTCCTTTAGGGCAAGAGAATGAATCTAATTTGGAGGAAATGATCATGAACTATGTGTCCACTTTAGAGAGTAGGTTCCAATAGATGGACACAATCTTTAAAAATCAGCAGGCCTCCATTCAGAACATGGAATACCAAGTAAGCCAAATTTTTAAAATGCTGGCTGAGACACAGCTAGAGACACTCCCCAGCACCATAGAGTCCAAACCAAGGGAGCATTGCAATGCTATCACTCCGACATCTGGTAAGCAAGTATCTGACCTTTTACCATTGACTGATAATTTTTCTATTGAACAGGATGTGACAGTTAGTAAAGAGTCAGAGCCTGAGGTAAATGGGCTAGTGAAAATGGAGGACAAGAGTCTTATGAAGGAATATAGCCCACCTATTCCATACCCTACTAGTCTAAAGTAGGAAAAGGTTTATTCTAACTCAGCAACTTCTTTAAGACACTCTTTAAATCATGATGATCCTATTTATCCTATGGATGTCTTAGATGATGTTATTAAGTCTAAATTGTCAGAATTATTGCTTAATAACCCTTTATAGGTAGCATTGCAAGGAGATGAGGAAGAGTTGTCCAATGAGCAAGTGTTGGAATAACTAACTCATTTGTTAGCTATTAAGCCTAGCAGCTATACTGACCATTCTGTTTCTTTTGATAGGTCAAAGTTGTAGGAGGTGAAACTTTCAATGGAGGACCCCCTAGTCTTGAAATTGAAAGAATCACCTAAGCACTTAAGTTGCATTCATTTGTCTAAGGTGGAGAAGCCACAAATGATTATAACAACTATCCTAATCCCTACTGAAGGGGATATAATTTTGACATCTCTCAGAGACCATCTCAGGGCACCTGTTTATAAGATTCCTCCTCCTCTCTCATTTCTGCCAGAGTGGGATAAAACATAAGCACTTCTTCTATTTTATTTTATTTCCTGTGAATAATAACTTTGAGACTAATTGATTTTCTATTTTTTTTATTTTTCTGTTTCTTTTTCTTTTAGGATACCCTTTGGCTGTACACAAAGGATAGTGTAATCCTCAAGTGTGGGGTGGTGTGCTGCTATTATTTTGACTCATTTTTCCTCTGCTAGTTCAGGATAGTGCATATTGATGTTACTTTTTGCTAATGCTATATTTATGCTGATAATATATATAGGACATGATACTTGATTTTGCTTGACTATATGCACTTAAGTTTTGTTTGTCTTTGAAGCATTTATAATTTAGTTTACGAATTGGAAGAAATTGTTTCCCTTAATTCATCTTGGAAAACAATTAGTGATGTTTAATGCATTATCTTAGTTAGGTTATACCGGTCACCCTGGTTAGGTTATACAGGTGATACTTAATTATCTTTCAAATTGTGAAAATTTTGATTTAGGATGTTGATAATGCAAACTGCATGCACTGCTTGACTTAAATTCAGTTGAAATTTTTTCAAACCATATGCAATTTTACCACGCTCTAAATGTGAGATTTGAGCCTATTTTGAGCATTCATTACAAGTATGCTCTTGACTTTCTTGTTTGAGTGTATATTTTACTTGATTTTTCCTCTAGAACTTGCTTTGTAATGCTTGTTGAAGTAGCATGAACTTTTGAATATCAGGAGATGATTTGGTCAACTTAGGATACATTACTTTTGGCCAAAAAGCCTACCCTCTGTGTTTCCCTTAGTTGGCCACTTTTGAGCCTTGACATTTCCTTCTCTTTTTGTACCTTTACACCTCACATTACTTTTCTTTACATCGTCTTCTTTTTCACCTTATATGCTAGAAATTGTGATTTACTCTTCATGTGTTGGATTAAAATGCACTATTTTGATTGGTAACAATTCACCAAGTATTCTCTTCAGATGGTCCCTTCAATCCAAAGTTGTTTATTAATAAGACTGTAAAAATAAATATATAAAAAACAAGAAAAGAAAAGAAGAGACAAAGACAAAAAGACAATAAAAAATAATAATATATTTGTGAAAAGCGGTCTTCATTATTGTGTTTTGTTGGATATGTTATTCCTTGAGCATCTCCTATTTCATTGAAAACTTGGTGAAAATTTCTGTGTTTAGCACTTTGCTACGTTTAATCCTTTAAGCATTCACCATGTTGAAATTACATGACTTCTAGTACATCTATCACCTTTTCCCCCGATTTTTTCTTGCCTTTATCTTAATCACATTACAACCTTGTCAAGACCCTTTGATCTTGGTGTTCAATTGTTCACAGTAACAGAGATGAGATTTATGAGCAAGAATATGGTAGGAAGATTCTTAAAAAAATAGCTTAAGGGATTTTTACTTTACCCTTATACACATTGAGTGATTTGAGTGATCCCTAAAAGCTTTGGTTCTTAAATTTTTGTTATTAAATTGTAGGTTAAGTTGTGTATGCATTGTTATTATTTCCATCCTGTGTTAAGGTTGTGCAATTTGATTTATGATCGAGTTTCACTTGGGATGTGTTAGGTATCATTAACTATGGTTTAGATATGATTTTTGAGGAACTATTGCGCTGTTTGTTTGAAGACTGAGTTAGTGTTTGCTTGAGGACAAGCAAAAGCTTAAGTGTGGGGTGATTTGATGTGTCTTATTTTATACATAATTTCTTGATGTGAATTGTCCATTTTATGAGCATTTGATGTAATTTTATTCTAAAAATAACCTAAGTTACATTATTTTTCATTTTCAGAAAATTTATCAAATTATCATCAGCAAACGGAGTAATTTTGAGCTTGGATAGCCTTTAGAGCACTCAAAATAGGCCATTTGGGCCAATTTTGCTTATTAGGCCTTGGACCGGGCTAATTGGGCCTTGGACCTATCTTGGAAGAGGAGAAAAGGAGCTGACCTGCATGGAAAAGCATATCAGACCCGAGGACTCGCATGCTGGGGTAGAGAGCAGATCGAATACCCGAAGCAATCTATCACGCGTGAGAGAGAGAAAGGCGACTGGAGAACCAACACTGAGGGAGGCGAAGCAGCTACCCGGAGGGGTTTTGCAGACAGTCCTCTACCATCTTGACCATCCGCAGTGTTCATTCCCGTTGTCTGTAACGCGAGCGGGAGAGAAACCGGCATGAGGATTCAATTTGTGAATAGCACAAGGGGGCCTGATTCTGCCATTTCTATACCTTCTGCCACCGTTCCACTGCATAACGAGCTTGTCTGACCACCGCCAGTGTTAAATTGCCACCCAAAATACCCCGAATTGCGAGATACGCAACAAACCCGAGACCGACCCATTTTGCCATTTTGTGACCTAGCTCATGTTTTTCATCGGGTTTCCCTTTGTTTTCACCGTCCATATCCATCCTCAGTGTTCCCTAGCTGTCCACCGCTATCCAACTGACCAAAAGGGTGCAAATCTGTTGGGTACCCGAGAACTTGGGATCCGACCCATTTTAACCCGACCCGCGACCTGTGGAGCTTTTGGATAGCTTTGGGATTATTTTTTCGGCATTTTTCTGGCAATATTTTGATCCTTTTTTAGTGGTTTTTCGGTGACCAATCCATGCAGCTACCATCGAGCAATTGAGAAGACAAGATTTGCATAAAATTATACTATTTTTATCTGTTATTTAATTAATTTTGATGGATTATCTGCTATTAGGATTGTCTACTTTTGTAAATGTGTGGCTGAATTTGTAAAATTCATTGGGGTCCTTGACTGTGTTGGATTGCTATTTTAATTGCATGGATGTTGAATTTAGTTATGTGATCTTCCTTACAGTTATAAATGTATGTATTAGTTTTATTTACGAGACATCATGATAATGCTAATTAGATTTCTTTTTGAGATTGACGGATAATAATTGGAATTAGAAAACTAATTGTAAGGAACAATTAATTATCACTTAGAACTAAGGTTAATTAATTGCTGGATTACGATTAGCTAAAAGTTATTTCTTAATAGTGGTGAATTAGACCGATAATATTGATTTAAAATTTACCATTAGGAAGAACCAGCCAGTGGTAGATTTTAGATTTAAGAAATTCATTGACATCGACAGAGAATTTGAATTTGAATTTGAATTCACTCACAGGTAGCATAGTCAGATTCAGTAATCCATTATCCTTTGTGTGTTTGCCAACCAGTGTAGGTTCCCCGATGGATTTGCATTTCTTGCCTCCATATATTTTCTTTTGTTTCTTGTCGTTGGTAGTTCTTGTACTTAGTTAATTATTAGGATTAGTTAGAAGCCAATCACTTTGACTTTTAGGCTAGATAACAGAGAACAAGTAGTAACTCTGGGCTTTCCCGTTCCCGAGGAATATGACCTTGATACACACCATTGCACTAGGCTGCATCGATAGGTTCACTACCTTAGGTGTAGTTGCTTAGGTAGCATTAGCAGCATACATCACAATTATTCTCGTGGTTTTCACTATCTATAACCATTCTCGTAGTTAGCCGTCTGCATTAATTCTCGTGGTTAACCGTCTGCATTAATTCTCGTGGTTAACCATCTGCATTAATTCTCGTGGTTAACCGTTTGCAATAATTCTCGTGGTTAACCATCTGCAAAACTTTTTGGATTACAACTAGTTGCAGCTATTCTCGCGGTATAACCAATTGCAGCTATTGTTGCAGTATAACCAAATGCAGCTATTCTCGTAGCATAACCATTTACAGCTATTCTCACAGATCAACCATTTGCAATTACTCTCATTTATGGTTTATGCTCATCTCATAAAATCTCAAGTTTCTCTCTTATTTCTCATTTATTCTCAAGCATTGTCACTTCTCATACTAACCATTACATTTTGGGTTTAAATCCTACATTTGAGTGAAGTATTAGGCCAATTTTGGCTTAAAATAGGTTATTGAGTCAAACTTCCCAAAATAG
Source organism: Senna siamea (assembly GCA_031216115.1). Lineage (NCBI taxonomy): Eukaryota > Viridiplantae > Streptophyta > Magnoliopsida > Fabales > Fabaceae > Senna > Senna siamea. The sequence goes on along the minus strand of CM062355.1, from coordinate 11,754,475 downwards.
AGAGCTATAAGTCGACATCTAGCCTCCTGGCAGTTGACTTCCAGCTTACTCTCTTAAAAATATTTAAAAAAAATACTAACCAGTCGACTTCCAGGACCTGACAGTTGACCGCTCTGTTCTGCGCTAATTTCTAGAAAATAAGAACATGGCAGTCAACTTCCAGCCCCTAGCAATTGGCTACTAGCATTCTAGACATGTTTCTAAGCAACTTAGGAGCACGACAGTCGACTGGTAAGGGATACAAGTTGACTGCTATGTTATGCTCTATTTTAAAACTCACAGTTGACCTATTTTCTTGGCCCAAGAATATGTTTTTAAATTGGTTTTGATGATTAAAAACTCAATAACAGCATATGAACTTCATTTACCACACAAAAATAGCCTAAACCACCGATTACTCATGCTCAAATCTTGGATTTAAACTCTCAAAAACCATGAAAAACCCATTTTCCAGGATTTCATTCAAGCATTCATAAGCATGTTCATGCATTTTAAAACATCCAGTAGCCATAAAAAACACTAAGAATGTAGGTTTTAATCTCTCTCAAACTTCAACAACAGAAAAATCAAAGTTTTCAATTATAAATCGTGATATTTCAAAAATGAGAGAGATTGGTGATTTGCTACCCTTTTGCTTATTTAAACTTGGTATTTGGTGATTGTGAAGTGTTATGGAGTGATTTCGTAGATCCCAAAATGCTTAAATCTGCTCAACAATCTTGTTTTCTCACAATTCCTTCTTCTTCTCTTTTAACTCGCTCTTTATCTCTCTCTAGAATTTCAGAACTCAGAATGCAAAATGGTAGTTCTAAAGTCTTCACTTATTTCTAGGTGATTCGGTCATTTGTAATTATGCTCTTAGTTCCCGACCATTCGGCCCAAAATGATAATTTTTCCAACTATATGTTAAATTACCATTTTGTCCCTAGCTCACTGGCGGAAGTTTCAAAATAATGTTGCTACAGTAAATCTTTCGGCTAAATTTATGACCTATTGCCCTGAAGTTTTGAAAATTCACACATCTATCCTTACTTCATCTTTTTCCTTTCAATTTGGTCCCCGTTCCTTCCTTTCCCTTAAAAATCTTATTCTAACTTATTTCAATGCATCTATATGCCATTTAATGCAACAAACACAAGCATTTAATTCATTTAAAATCAACAAACATCTCTTAATACGTAAAAGAAGCGAATGTTACAAGCTAGCTGTAACACCCAATAATTTTAATTAGTCTAAATTTATGTTCTTTAAATTATTGGGTAAAATTTGTTTGTGTAATTTGGTATTCAAAATAAATATGATCTCAATTTGTAAGATATTTGATTCAGATTACCTTTCCCATTTTGGCCAAATTGAGGAAGGAAAGAAAAGTATGGCATGGTAAAAATATTTGGAGGTACACGGCAACATAGATAAAGAGAAAGGCAAGATAAGATCCAATATTTAAAATATATGCATGTGTGTGTACACGTGCAAGTGGGAAAGGAAAGAGTGTAACAAATATATATATGTTCACATGGCTAGGAACATGGAGATTTCAAGAATGCATGCACACGTGAAAAATGAGATGCCATGAAGAAATAGCCATTAAATATTCATGGGAAAACACACGTGAATTGAAGGAGAGGGAGATTTGTTTGAAATAAAAGAAGTGTAAGGAATTATGGCCTTGCATGGGCTTTACGTGAAGTGAGGAAGGAAGGTGTAGCTAGGATAAAATAAGACACAATGAAAGAGGGAATGAGGGTGGCATGACCAAGGGGAAAAAGAAAATTCAACACGCCACCTCAACCAAAGGGAGAAAGGAAACAATGCAACACTCCTATATGCAATGGACAAAGGAAAGAATAAGTGTAGCATCCCCTTTTCCATTGACTCGGCCGAATGGAAATGTGAATGAAAAGAAGAAAGGAAGGAGGCATGAATGAGGGGATAAGGTAGCTTGCAAGCAAAGAAAGTGTACTTACAAGTACACTTAGTGCAGCCATGGAAATTAGGGAAAAGAAAGAAATTAAGAGAGGAATTGCCAAAGTTACAAGTAAGAAAGTACAAGTGCAGATTTTTATGCCCTCCCACACGCTTGAAGAAGAGAGAAAGGATGGAATTAATTATGCATGCAGTAAGTGAAGAAAAAAAAAGGGTGCAGAATTCTTCATGCTCCCACACGGCAAAAGAAAGGAAAAAGGAAGAGTGCAGCGTTAAATTGGGAAGAAATAATCCATGATCTCTCCCTTCCTTCCTTACGTGACCGAGTGGGAAGAGAGAAAAGAGTGCAGAGTTTGGAAAAATGAAAGATTTATTTATGACTTTCTTCTTTCCACTACCTTGTTCAAGGAGGTAAACTAAGGGATGCAAGGAAAGGGCTGCACTAAATTTCATGAAAAAAAAGAAGAAAAGAATTAGGGGGGAGAGTGGCGTGAGAGAATGGAATGGAAATTTTATTTTTCTTATGCATGGAAGCATGCACACGGCAAGAGGAGAAAGGGATGAACTACACATACAAGCAAGGCTAATTGTACTTACAAGTACAAGGTGTCTAATAAATAATTTTAATTAGGAATGAGAAGAATATGCAACCCATTGACCGAATGCATAAGGGAAAAGCAATTGGAAATGGTATTTTTTTTATATATGGATACATGCACACGTCACCTAAGCAAGAGACAAAAGAGTTGGAAATTTCATTTTTTTACATGCATGCAACACACTCACACAGAAAAGAGAGAAAAAGAGAAAAGAAAAGGAGAGCCCTTTCAAAGAGAGAGTGAGGGCGTGAGGCTAGGTCAAGCTAAGTCCACCTTAGAGTATACACACCCAAAGATTAGGTCAAAGCAAGGAGGAAGGGATTTAGTCAAAGTGAAAGGAAACAAGGTGTTGAAGGAGATCAAAGGAAGGGCCAAGATCACTTCCTTCTAGTCATCCTTGAGGTAGGTTAACAATTTTTATGATTGTGTTCCATGCTTTATTATATGCAATCAACATGTCTTTACAAGCTTTCTATGGAACATAATTGTTTCCCTACATTCTTGACAAAATGTATGTATGTTGGCTAAGCATGTGTGATTGATTGGGATGTAGGTGGATGAGATGGCATGAATATTGTTGTTGGGAAAGGATTAGGGTTAGATAATGTTATTTTCATGATGAACTATGATTATACATGATAGAAATGGATGGATGCTTTTGAAAACCATGCTTCCTCCATAAAAACTCCCTCTTGGACGAATGAGAGAAGAAAACCATACAAAATTGGTTGTGAAATTTCTAGTTGTGCTTGGTGAAAAAAGAAAATGATGATGGCCATGGAGGAAAGAAACCCTACCACTTTAATGGTCTTTGTTGAAGAATGAAAGAGGGAAATTGAATTGCAAATTAACACACCTCCTTAGGCCAAGTCCATGGAATTTATTCTTGGAATTTATAAGCAATGAACCATAATATTAATTAAAAAAAATGGGAATTTATTATAGAATTGTATAAGAGAGGATATTATTATTGTTTGCAAGAAAGGGAATTATTCTTGACTTAGTAGAATCCCATAAGAGAGGATATTATTATTATTTTCAAGAAAGGTAATTATGCTTGAACTTGGTAGAATTATATAAGAAATGATATTATTATTATTATTATTCAAGAAAGGGTTTTATTCTTGACTTAGTAAAATTTTATAAGAGAGAATATTATTATTAATTTCCAAGAAAGGAAAATTATTCTTGAAGTTATTAGAATTTTTTACAAGAAATGTACATTAGCATTAATTTCCAAGAAAGGGAAATTATTCTTGAAGTTAATAGAATTTTCATAAGAAATGTACATTAATATTAATTTCCAAGAAAGGGGAATTTATTCTTAAAGATATTAGAATGTTAAAGAGATGTACACTAGTATTATTTTTCAAGAAAAAGGAAATTTCTCTTGAACTTGATAAAGAATTATAAAGGTGGCCAAGTGTCCACAAGTACCCAAGTGTGCACCATAATTTTTGAAAGGTAGTCAAGTGTCCACAAGTGCCCAAGTGTGCACAAAGAATTATAAAGGTGGCCAAGTGTCCACAAGTACCCAAGTGTACACCATAATTTTTGAAAGGTGGCCAAGTGTCCACATTGTGCCCAAGTGTTCACAACGAATGTATAAAGTTAAGTTTCAACAATGATAAGCATAAATGGTTTTTTTAACTTTGTGATAATGCGTTTTTAAAGCATGCAAGATGTTTTACTTAAAGAGAATATTATTTTTATCACATTGACATTTTAAATTGATCACACATTGCTTGCTAAATTATATTTATGAACAATGCTATTTTTATTTTCAAGAATGTAGAATTAAATATTTAGTGCTTGCACCCTTATACATATTAGATGATTTTAAACCCGAATTGTTAAGCTATTGGGAAACTCGTGTTTCTCATTTATATGCTAATATGTATCAGATGTGAACGCTTAGCAAGGCTAGGGAGATAGAGGTCTCGTTATAACAGTCTATAATTTAATTAGCCTAAATTAATGATTTTTAATTAGATGGATGGAATTAATGGTGCCATTAAGGAATTAGTATGAATTTCTTGCTTGCACAATTTAATGGGCCAAATGGTTATATTAAAAAGTAAGCTTGCATGTAAATTAGGTGCTTAAATTTAATTCTTTAAATTCTCTTTTTATTACCTACCCTAAGTACCAAGAGAGATGCAAAACAAGATGCAACTAATTAATTGTATGCATGAGTGTGCATTGCATGTGTCTTGCATGAAAGAAAGGAATGGAAATTAGAATTTCATGCATGAAGCCTCCAAGTCACACATGAACTAAGAAGGAAAGAAGTTGCATGTATCTTGTGTGTGGGACCAATGGACAACACAAAGGGGGATGGGAAATTAATTTTATAAGCATGCCACAAGTAAAAATAATAGTGTAGAATTTTAATTGAATGGTTACATGGAACTACATGCAAGGTAGGAAAAGAATCCAAGAGGTGCAGCCCTTAATTCCCAAGCAAGAATGCATTCTTCCCTTCTCTCTCACATGATCGAATAGGCTAGGGAAAAGTGGTCAGAATTTTTGGGGGACATACACTAGAGGACACGTGAATTAAGGGAAAACCATTAGGTGAAGATGCAAAATTTTTTTTGAACCCTATAAAGTAGTTGCTTGTAAGGGTGGGTAATCTAAACTTGCAAGGAAAGAAATGCCAAGGCAGCAAGCAAAGCCAATTAAGTGCAAAATTTTATTGTGTAAATATACATGGAGAGAATTTAATTAACAACAAATGAAGGTAGCAAGCGAAAACAATTAAGTGCAAAATTTTCCTAAATGAAATATGCACATGGGAACATGCGAGGCATGAAAACATGGCAAGGAGAAAGAATTGTAAAGGTGAAAAATTTTATTTGGAACACATGTAGAGAAGGAGATTATGGTGAGGAAAAGAAGACAAAATGAGCAAAAATTTTCATGCCACAATAAAAATTTAGTTGCTTGTGAGAATAGGTAACCCAAACTTACAAGGAAGGGAATTACCAAGAGTGCAAGCTGTAACACCTCATGTTCTTACAATTATATTTAAATTCATGAATTAATTAGATAAATTGCCATGAATTGCGTTCGATTAAGTGTGTGATCTAAGACTTAAAATAAATTTTAAGGTGCTTGAGTTAAATTTCTTTTTTTTAAATTAACTAGCCAAATGGAGTTACATAGGAAATGAATTAGGCTGCAACGCCTCATTTCTGAACCAACCACGTGAATAGATTACCAAATTAATAGATAAAATAAAAAAAATAAAATGGCATAAATACACATGTGTGCATGTGGAATCCATTGTCAATTTATTTCCTTAAGTGATTTGGAGTAACCAAGTAAGCATGTAATGGGGAAATCAAATGTACATTCGGTGGAGAAAGCTTTGACGTGTAGGGTGTGTGATTTTTTATATAAAAATATGTGTACCTACACGGCAACAAAAGGAAATGGGAATTTGAAGGAGGGAAGTCAAATATAGATTTATATGTATGTAACACGCTGCAATGGATGGAGATGGCTACACATGATGATTGGTTATGCCGAGAAATAAAGGGAAATGAAAGTAAGATGGAACATGACATTAAAAAAATAAAATATATATATGTGGGAAGCGGCAAGAGTTCACGTGAGGAGCTTGAGGGAAAATTTAATACTTAAATCCCTTTTCCTTTGATTTCACCAAATGAACGAAAGTGAGTGACAGGGAAGCATCCAGCAAAAACACCAAAATGGCAATGTTACGTGTAGGAAAAGAATAAATTGAAAAGAGTGAAAGAAAAGGGGCGTGTACACCTTGTTTGAATCCACTTCATCCACTCTTAGTGGCACCGCTTGGAGAAATCAAATTGCAAAAAGGACAAACGTGAGGATCTTGCATGCATTATGAAGAGCCGTATGTTCTTGCATGTGTGTAAGAGATAGCGTGATCCTCCTTCCATTTAGCCATGAGGGGATGAACAGCTTGCAAGCTATAGGGACTGTGCCTTGAGATACACGTGTGGCTAGGAGAAAATTTTAATTAAGGATGGAAATAGTGGCAGCCTCTCCTTTACTCTGATGGATACAATACATGAGAAATGGGAATTGAAGTACATATGCATAGGACAAACACGACATGGCATGTGGTGAAGGAGTGATGAGTTACGTGACTTCTCTTTACCCCTTGCTTGGCTTATTCAAGTGACAATGCAAGACTTGCAAGGAATGTAGTACACCTAACGTCTACATGGGGCTGTCACAAAAGGAGGCAAGGAAAAAGAAAACAAAAAAAAAAAGAAGGGAGCACGAGATCACTTACCCGAAAGGAAAAAAATAATAATACACAAGAGGGAGGGAATAGGATTTCACATGAGAGAAGCATTGGAAAAAGGGGAGGAAGAGCACCTCCAGAATAGAGAAAAACCTATAACTACATTCAGTCAAGGGAGAGGGAATGGGTAAGCCAAGAATCAAGAGGCCAAGGAAAGAAGAAGCAAGGAAGAACTCAAAAGGGAGGCTAAAGGAGGCTCCATCTTAGTGCATATTTGAGGTAGGTTAGAAATTCCTTTATTTTAGTTCCATGCTTTAGTATACATGCTTTAAAATTTTACTTCCATGGGACTAGAGTGATTATCTTCATTCTTGATTTTGCGATAAAACATGATTTAGTATGCATGATAAATATAGGATTTGACTAAGGGGAAATGAAATTAAAAGATGTGATTCTCCTACAAGTATGAAAGGAATTAGCTCTAGAAATCATCTTAATGTCGGGTCATTTGAGTTATTGAATTTAATATTGAAGTAAGCTTGAGAATCCCCTAATGAAATAAATGTCAATACATGTAACCCATGCAATAAGGAATGCCTTGTTCAAAATGAATGAAAAATTTATGATAGCTAATAGTAAGGCATGTGATTAAGGGAAATAATTGACTAGGATAGTAATGGATAGTATCGTTATGATCTTATGAAACAAATTAATGGTGAACACCATCATGAGAAATTTTATTTTTGAGGGTCTAAGACAAATAAGGATGACCATGGATAGGAGGAACATTATTATGGAAATTATTAGAATTTTTAGAAAGAAAAATATATATTGGAATTAAATTCCAAGCAAAGTAACTTATTGTGGAAATTATTTAGAAATTTCTAGAAAGAAAACGCGCATTGGAATTAATTTCCAAGAAAAGAAATTAATCATTGAGATTATTAGAATTTCATAAGAAAAGCTATTCCTTAAATATTGAACTTTCCAGAAGAAATGTATAATTACATTAAACTATAAGAAAGAGAACATTTTCATTGAAATTAATAACATTTCCAATGAGGTACATTATTGGTAATTTCCAAGAAAAGGAATGGTATTTTTGAAGTTACTGGGATTTAAAAAGAGGATGTATGCTAATGATAATTCTCAAGAAAAGAAACTTTTTTCGGGGTAATTAAGGAAATGTTAAAGGTGGCCTAAAGCCCACATATTGCCCGAGTGTGCACCAGTGACCTGGTGTTCATAGTGAGTTATATACTTGGCCGAGTGTTCACGAATTATAAGGTGTGGCCGAAGGTGCTCCATACGAGTGACCTAGTGAGGTGTGGCCGAAGGTGCTATATATCTGTGACCTAGAGTTCACGATGATTTTATGTATGTGGCCAAGTGTCCATAATTTACGAGTGTGGCCAACAGTGCTCCACACGGGTAGCTTAGCAAGGCGTAGCCAAAGGTGCTCCATGCCCATAACCTAGTGCTCGCGATTACGCTATATACGTGGCTGAGTGTCCACGAATTACAAGGTGTGGCCGAAGGTGCTCCACACGAGTGACCTAGAGAGGTATGGGCGAAGGTGCTCCACACTTATGTCCTAGTGTTCACATAACATGTATAAATGCTCTGATAATTCTGTAATAACACCGGTAAGCTTATGAGAATATGTGTCATTTGAAAAAAAATTATTTAATTTTTATTGACTTCTAGGTTTATCATGCAATGCTTGCCAGTTTATAGTTATGTGCATTCTTATGCCTAATAACAAGAATGTAGATTAAATGTTTTGGTGCTTGCACCTTGGTACATATTAGCTTATTTTAAAAACTCTGAATTGCTAAGCTACTGGAAAACTTGTGTTTCTCACCTATGTACTAATATGTATCAGATAGGGACGTGTAGTAGGGTCGCACGGTAGCAGCCTTTTTTATTAAGTATGATTTTTTGTAATCCCCTTATTTTGGGTCCTAGCTAGATCTGATTCAGAATAGGACATTATTTTGACTGTATACATGAGTTGTAATTAGGGTATACAGGGGAAACAGATATGTGAAGGACTAGTCCCTCTTAATTTGTATAGGAGTCTGAGTGATAGGCCTATTGTCTCCTAACTTCTAAGGGACGAGTAATTCATATATTTGGGGATATGTCTTATCAGCATATAATGGAAATTATTGGAAATGTATTTATTTGAATTACATGAGGCTTTTATTTTCTGTTGTGTAGTGTAGTATTTTTATTCCTCTATGCATGCAAGTTTTATTCTGAGCAAAGGATCCCGAATTTAATGCGCATAACATAATTCGATGGCTTAACTGCTCAGACTTTAATAAAATAAAGGATAAAGATAATGTATTGAACCTATCTCTTGATACAAGAGTTAACAATAAGACTAGATAGGGGCGTTACATTAAGTTGGTATCAGAGCACAGCTACCTAGGTTAGGACGAGGTAGAATTTCTCAAGTAAGGGACTAGTTCGGGTTAGTCGGCTGTACCTAGGCAGTTGGCTAGCTGGTATTTGTTTTGAACTTAGGGAATGCAGGATTAGGTTTGGGAAGATGGAAGCTCCTGTTGTGTAACATCCGCTCCAATTATTATTAAAGAGATGTTTGATAATCGTTAATTTGATGTTTAATGTTTCTGTATGTTGCATTGGTGCATATAGTTGCATTGGTATAGGGACCAACTTGAAAGAATTACAATTCCTTAGTTGAGAGTGAGGCCAAGGACCTAAGTGAAAAGGTAAATTATGCAAAGAAAAAATGTGTAAAGTAAACCAAGGACCAAAGAGAAAATTTCCTAAACTTCCTAAAACCCTAGCTACAGCCCTAAAACTCCCACACACTTTCAAACCTTCAGATTTTAGAGAGAGAAGCAAGAGGGGCGAGTAGAGAGAGAAAGGGGCGAGTTAGGGCAAAGGAGGGAGATTTTTGCTAAAGGAAAGGGCTGATTGAAGTTGGAAATTAGTTCTACAACAAGGGGGAATCATTTCTAACACATCAAACACACATTTCGCAGGAATTAAGGTAATAATCCATCCTAAACCCCTATCTTTTTCTGAAATGTTACTGTTGTTGGAAAATATGGATTTTTACATGTTTAAACTGAGATTAGGGTTAAACCTACATTCTGTATGCTTTTCTATTTCTATGGGATGTTGTGTTGCTGAATGTATGCTCATATATGTGATTGCAATTTATTGGAAAGGCTGGGTTATGTTCATCTAGAGATATGGACTAGATTTTCTTGAATATACCATGTTTGAGCTAATGAATGAGAAATGTTTCATGAAAAGTAAAGTTTTTTGTATGAACATTAAGCTCATGTATTTAGAATTGAAAATAGAATGCATTTTGGACTGGGTATTCTCAAAATTATGTTTTTTGAACTACAACAGAGCATAGCAGCCAATTGCTAGTAGGGGCAGTCAACTGCTAAGTAGGGGCAGTCGACTGCTGTGTTCTTGGAAAACCCATAAGTGTAGACAGAGGCTTAGCAGCCGACTGCCAGATACCTAGTAGTCGAATTTCGAGCCCGGGTCTGCACTAAGTAGTCAATTGGCCATCCTCGCAATTGATTTTCATGTTCTTGGAAACCCAAAAGTACAGACAGAGGCTTAGTAGTCGACTGCTAGGTTCCTAGCAGTTGACTATTGAGCCCAAGTTTCAGACCGAGCAAATAACCGGCGCCTTAGCAAATAACCTGTCGTGCTCATATTTTTACCCAGAACGCATTCAGAAATCTACTAGATGGCTGCCAAGCTTACTGATTAGCACTGGAGGATTATAGAGAGCCACCAGCCAACTGCTAGCCTTTCAATAGTCGACTGGCAGCCCTCTAACTTGCGAAATGAGGTTTTTAATGGCAATTAAGCTTAGTAATTCTTCATACTAACTTAATTAAGGGCTCACAACATGGGTAGGCAAGGAAACTAGGAGTTTTAGGTGATGATACCCTTAGGATAGTGATAGAAAAAGATAGCAGAAGACACAAAGAGGGAAGGAGGAAAGTATTCTCAGTGTATTCTTTAGGGTAGATAGGCTTATGATCGAGTGATTGATTGTCGGTATGGGACGACCGTTGGGCATTCCACGGTTGTGCCATAAATTGGGATGGTTAAACATCCATTTGAACTTAGATGATTTCAAAAACACCATGATGGTTATGAACTTTAAGTTAGTGTCATTTCCCAAAAGCCATATAAGAAACATATACTTAAAGTTAAGCATAACCATGGGCATGGCTTGATTAACCCTAGAGTATATGTAGAGAATAGCGTACCGAGAGTGTGATACACCTCGAAGGAATGGTGGTGATTCCATAGTATTATGATTCGCCTAAAAATGGAGATGAAATGATCCGGGTAGAGTTGATAGTGATCCTATGAGAGTATACCAGCCCCATTTAGGACGAAAGAGAGCAATCCTGCTGGTCAGGGATGATCTACCGAAAAGGGACAGGGACCATTATGGTACTTGGATCCACTAGGGGATGCGTCAGAATGTAAAAAAGGTTAAGGCATGGCTAAATAGACATGCGCTTATTCATATAGACAGTGGTGCGTGGAGTTGTTACTAGGCAACTCTCTCGATTACTCTTAGGGTGTTTTATGTACTGCTCACATGTTATGGAAATGAAATGATGTTATGTTTACTATCCAATATATGTTTTATAAGAAATGTTTTATGATGAGAATGATGATGAATACACTTCCCATGTTTTAAAGTTGATATGTTTTAAATGCACATGTATAAATATGAGTACATAACATGATTAAATGCTACACTCATTTCATCCCAATAGTATGTTATATGTTTTATGAAAGAATGTAGAGGTTCTCAGTGCAAGAATGGTGGTACAGGTCAATAGATTTCATAACTGGTTGTATTACTACTGAGATTGATTTCTCATGATAGTGTTGACATGTACCAGATGTGTAGGTCCCCTTGGGCTGGAGAAAGAAGGTAAGGTATGAAGAAGTGTCCAATCTGGGCACACAAACTATTTATTTTAGATAGTATAAGTACATGTTAGGATTGAGCTAGCCTTCATGATATTTTGAGAAAGGCTAGTTTAGGATTATTTTGTATAGCCTATTCTAACTTATCTGCATATAAATTAGGTTAGATTGATGAATAGACTATTTAATGGGGTTATAAGTGGCAGTATTGTTGCCTTCATGCCCAATAGTTAATTGATTATATTTAATTAAGAATGTATGTCTATGTATAGTTAATCTAGGTGTATGCTATATGTATTTATTCTGCTATGATATTGAGACAACCCGAGAGTAGAGACCAACCCAAATGAACTTAATAAATCAACTTGGTAAAAAGTTTTAAAAAATTGACTCGAGTAGAGGTAATAGTAACACCAACACTCTGATAATTATTTTCATACTATAGCTTTTAAATATAAATAAGGAACCATAGGATAAAGGGTGTTACATGTTTTATGTTATATGCTATATGCTTAATAATTTACTATTGAGCCTGATTACCTCGGTAATACTTGTTTTGCAGATTGGCAGCATGACACCGGCATAGAGAGGTAGACCACGAACCTGAGATGCTAGAGTAGATATGAATGAAATGATGCAAACCATGCGAGACATGGCAGACGCTATGAGAGCCCAAGCTGTCGTTACAGCCGAGGCACTCTGTCAGGCCCAAACGGACCAAAGCGAAGAGACTCAGACAAGGACAGAGCAGGTGAGGACCCAACTAGGTGGAGGCTGGTATGACTTTCAGAGAGCCAGGCCTCCCATTTTCAATGGTTTGGCAAGTTCAAAGAATGCGGAAGAGTGGGTTCAGAAGATGGAAGAGCTGTTTGAAGTATTGGGGACCACAGAGCCGCAGAGGGTTACCTTCGCCGCCTACCAGCTGGAGGGAGAGGTGAAGCATTGGTGGAACGGGATGAAGTAACTAATGGAGGCTCAAGGGACCCCGATCACCTGGGAGAGCTTTAGAGATGCATTCCTTGAAAAGTACTTCCCCCAGAGCGAGAGGAATGTCAAGGAAGGTGAGTTTATGCCGATCAAATAGGGTGGCAGGTCGTTTAAGGAACACCTAGCTAGGTTCGAAGAGCTGTCAAAGTTCTCTTCCTACCTGAAGTGGAGGGTGGACAAGGCATGGAAAGCCCTATACTTAGAAAATAGCTTAGTCCCAGAGTTGTACCATGGGGTGACAGCCCACGAGATCCGAGACTACCCGGCTCTGGTCAACAGGTGCAAAATCTCCTCTAGGACCCTGGCAGTCCTATAGAAGCAGAAACAAGAAGCTAGTTTCCATAAGAGGAACGGCTCAACTAGTTTCAGTAGGGGCCGTGACAGGAAGTTTTAGAGGAACCAAACCAGGAAGAAGTTAGTAGGCACTCTGACACCCTAGCGTAACTATTCAAAGTGTGGGAAGAATCATGGAGATAGGCCATGTCTGATGGGGCAGAGCGTATGCTACAGATGTGGGAAGCCAGGACATATTGCTTGGAATTGGTCCACCCTAAGAAAGCCAGAAGAGCCCGCCAGACCTCTTACCAAGGGAAGGGTATATACCCTAAAGGGGAAGGAGGTGGCCCAGTCCGAAGATTTGATGAAAGGTACGTGCTTTATTAATGATATTCCTTTAATTGTGTTTTATGATTCTGGCACCACCCATTCCTTTATTTCTGTAAACTATGTTCACAACTTGAAAATACCCACAACCACCTCACATTATGAACTTTTCATAGCTATACCCACCACTGAACACGTGTCTATGTCCTTGATTTGTTTAAATTGTTCCATTGTGATTGCAAATAGAATCTTTGTGGTAGACCTTATCTGTTTACCCATGGTTGACCTAGATGTCATCCTTGGTATGGACTGGCTCTCTTCAAACAATGTTATCTTAGACTGCTTAGCTAAGTCTGTGACTTTCATAGATACTAGGCCAGTAAATGTAGGGGTAAAGAGGAAAAACCAGAGGATGAGTTTCTTATGTTCCTTGGAGGTAGAAAGTCAGTAGAAGTTAGAAACCATACTTGTAGTAAATAAATTTCTGGATGTGTTTTCGAAAGACATTACTAGTCTCTTATCAAACAGAGAAATAGGGTTTTCCATTGACCTAGTTCCTGGGTTAGGGCCAATTTCTATAACACCCTATAGGATGTCCCCGATAAAGTTAAAGGAGTTAAAGGAGCAGATAGAGGACTTCTTAGCAAAACAATTCATTAGACCCAATGTGTCATCGTGGGGAGCTCCTATGTTGTTTGTTAAAAAAAAAAGGACGGGAGTATGAGGATGTGCATAGACTATAGACAGTTGAATAAGGTAACCACAAAGAATAAGTATCCTCTCCCTAGGATTGATGACCCATTAGATCAACTGAGAGGGGCTACTATCTTTTCTAAGATTGACCTGAGATCAGGGTATCACCAAATCAGGGTTAGGAAGGAAGACATATCCAAGACTGCCTTTAGGACTAGGTATGGGCACTATAAATTCCTCATAATGCCCTTTGGACAGACAAATGCCTCAGCTATCTTTATAGATTACATGAACTGCATCTTTAGGCCCTACCTCGATCAGTTCGTCGTAGTGTTTATAGATAACATATTAGTGTATTCCAAGAACAGATGGGAACACAAGCAGCACCTCAGAACAGTGCTGCAAATACTCAAGGAGAAGCAACTGTTGTAACCCCCCAATATTACAGTTGCTTAGTAGTTGATTAAATAATATAAACTATATACTATAAGATTGGTGAATTACTACTTCCCTTACCTGAGTCAATTCTTAATTATTAACCAAATGACATAATTAGTATTATTGGTTTGGGTTACTACACTTGGGATCTCACAAATTATGCAGCGAAAATAAAAATATATTAGTTAAAATAACATAAATGTGCATACATATATTCATATACATAAACATTCATTTACAGTGTATGCATATCATTCATTAGACATATATCTATGGATATGTGAGAGTGTTAGCTAGGGTAAGGAGACAACAAGCCTGTCACTCATACCCATTTAACAAAATAGCTAGTGGATTCCTAGCCCACATATCCTAATACATATATGCCCTTTTCCTATACATCAAAACTATTCTCCTGATCCTTTTACCAAAATATCACAAGAATTCAGGATATGGGGCATATCAAAAACTTTCCTAGAACATTACATCCTCAAGGTGTGATAGGAAATTTCCATATATACACAACCCACACTTTATGAATCACTAGAAAATACCCTAGGAAGGGTATATCCACCACTTCCACCTCCACTTTTAGTACTATCTAGAACCTAAGCATCTGATACAAACCAGCATTTTTATGAGAATAAATCCCAGTAGCATTAATAACCATTTTACAAAATAGCCAGTTTGTACCACCATAAACTCATATAGAAATTCTACATTCTTTTTCATGAAACAATACATCTATTGGGTGATCTTTTATAACATGTCATTTAACATTCATACTTGCATGCATTACTTACTATATATGTTCATCTCGTAGTATACATCACATAAACTCATCAAAACATATAGGTAACATAGCATCATTCATATAACTTTCATCATAAAAAAAAGAGCAATAAGGAAATAAGAGCACTTCTCATTGGCCTCTGCCAATCATCATCATAATCATCATCATATAATTGCATAATAAGAGAAATCTAGAGGGGCAACATGTGCACCACTCTATGTTTTTGCATATGTACTGTGGCAACTCTGCCTGGCAGTCCTCGACTGCATATAACATTGTGTACATTTTGGAGTGTCCTCCAGTGGATCCAAGTACCATATGGTTCCCAACTCGAGGTCCCACACATTAAGTACATACTGGGGTCCTCAAAACGCTATTCATAAACATATATATATGGGTGAATCAGTGTATACTATAGTTCTGTAAATTCTAAGTATGTGACTTTTCATTTACATTGGCCATTAAGTCACTAACTTACAATTCACAACTATCACGATAACCGCGGAATGTCCGATCACCGTCTCATACCAGCAATCAGTCATTCAGATATGAACCTATCTACCACAAATACATATATTAAGAATACAATTTTCATTTCTCTTATGCATTCTTGCTCTTTCCTTTTAACTTTCATCACTTTCATGCTATTTCTTGTTTACATTCAAAGTATATGTTACCTTGCTTATAATTTGAGTTTAATCTCTAGTTTGGATTTATTTTTTAGGCTAGATATTATTCAAATACATCATTAAGTTCATCATTTCATCAAAAAAGGTGGCAGTCGACTAGTATCATGCTGCAAGTCGACTGATTACATTTTGTCTAAATTTTCAAAATTCCAAACAGAGAACTGGTAGTCGGCTGCTAGGTGTCAACAGTCGACTGCTAGCTTACTGTTAGGCCCGACAGTCGACTGCTGGGTCGGGGCAGTCAACTGCTCTGTTCTTGGGCATTTCTGGAAAAATGAAGAACGCGGTAGTCGACTTTCAGGTGCCTGACAGTCGACTACTAGCATTTTGTATACGATTCTAGGCATCTCAAGAGCACGATACCAATCAGCCGCACTGTAAGGGCGATCTGTGTCTTGCTCTATTTTGTAAATTACCGTTGACCCAAAATTTCAATCCAAAAACTTGTTTCTAAATCCATTTTGAAATTGATGAACTCAAGATAAACTCCTTAGCAACATTTAACACAAGAAAACAGCCCAAAACATCATGTAATCTTGTCCAAATCTGAGATTAAAACTCATTTTAGTTCAAGCTAAAAACCCCATTTTTCAGAAATCATTTTAAGCATGCACAAGTACTTTCAATCGGTTAAAAAAACCCAATAGTGATTAAAAACAATAAGAATGTAGTTTTCAATCCCTTTTTCTTTCAAACAAGTTTAATTTCACAAATTTCAGTAATATGAACAGTAAACTCTGAAATAAAGGTATTGGGTTATTATGCTACCTTTTTGCTAGTTTTTAATTGGTGGTTGTTGATTGGGAAGTGTCCTGGAGTGATTTCCTAGCTCCTAGAATGCTTAAATCCAAGCAACAAGGTTATTTGCTCACAATTCCTTCTCTTTCTCTCTCTAGCTCATCCACCCTCTCTCTCTCTAAAATTCAAACTTTCAGGAAGCAATTGAAGGGTCTAAAGGATTGGCCTATTTATAGGTGATCCGGCCTTTTGCAATTTTGCTCTTAATTCCCGACCATTCGGTCCAAAATGATAATTCTTCCAACTATATGTTAATTTACCATTTTGTCCCTAGCTCATTGGTGGGAAGCTTTCAAAATTCGATTGCTACAGTAAATCTTTTGGCCAAAATTACAATTTTCATACCCAAATTCTTTCACTTTTTAGTTTAGTCCTTTTCTTGATTCTAGTCAAATTTCTCACTCATTTCTAGTCCACTTCTTGCACTCATGCAACTATATGCAAGCTAATATAACATAAATGCAACATACATAAGCAATTAATTAAAATTAACAAACATCTCTCAAAATTTTAGGAGCAGATGTTACAGCTATACGCTAAGCTTGAAAAGTGTGAGTTTTGGTTGAAAGAAGTCAAGTTCCTAGGGCATGTGATCTTTGATAAGGGAGTGTCAGTGGATCCCAATAAGACCGAAGCCATGGTGGACAGGGAAAGGCCTACCACAGTGACTGAAATTAGGAGCTTTCTGGGATTAGTAGGGTACTATAGGAGATCCATTCAGGGGTTTCCCAAATAGCGATGCCAATGACCAAGTTGACACAGAAGGTTGTTTCGTTTGTGTGGGATACAAAGTGTGAACAAAGCTTCCAAACCTTGAAGGAGAAGTTGACCATCGCACCTGTGCTAGTTATCCCTGACCCTTTAGAGAAGTTTGAGTTGTATTGTGATGCATCGAAGAAAGGGTTGGGATGTGTACTGATGAAAAGAGGACGAGTAGTGGCCTATGCTTCTAGGCAACTAAGGCCACATGAGAGAAACTACCCTACCCATGACTTAGAGTTAGTGGCTATAGTGTTTGCCTTAAAGATTTGGAGACACTACCTCTATGGGTGTAGATTCGAGGTATTTAGTGACCATAAAAGTCTCAAATACCCCTTCGACCAAAAAGAATTGAATATGAGACAAAGGAGGTGGATGAAATTTATTAAGGACTATGATTTTGAGTTAAAGTACCATCCAGGTAAGGCAAACATTGTGGCTGACGCACTAAGTAGGAAGTCTCTCCATGTAGCTCGTCTAATGGTGAGTGAGATGGACTTAATAGCGAAATTTAGGAACATGAGGTTGTCCACCTTGGTGTTACCGAATAAGATCTGTCTGAGTGAGTTGAGGATTGAGAACACCCTTAGGGCCCAAATCTTTGAAGCCCAGAAGGAGGACGAATTCCTATGATCCCTAAAGGATTCGAAGGAGTTCACAAGGGAGGCCGACGGGATGGTAACTTTCTAGGGTAAGATGTATGTCCCTAAGACAGGAGGACCAAGGGATAAGATTTTAGAGGAAGCTCACCAAAGTAAGTACACTGTCCATCTTGGAGCCACCAAGATGTATCAGGACTTAAAGGGTAGGTTTTGGTGGCCAGGAATGAAGAAGAATATAACGGAGCATGTAGCTATGTGCCTAGTGTGTCAGCAAGTTAAGATTAAACATCAGAAGCCTGCTGGGTTATTACAACCCCTGGATATTCCTAAGTGAAAGTGGGACAAGATTTCTATGGACTTCGTGGTAGGACTGCCTAAAACCTAATTATGGAATGATGCTATCTGGGTTATACTGGATAGGTTAACCAAGTTCGCTCACTTTCTCCCCATTAGGATTAACTACTCCTTGGATAGACTAGCACAGCTATATATTCAGGAGATAGCAAGACTTCATAGGGTACCCATTAGCATTGTCTCAGATAGGGATCCCAAGTTCACCTCTAGGTTTTGGAGAGCCCTGCAAAAAGCCTTTGGAACTAGGTTGAATTTCAGTACAGCATATCATCCTCAAACGGATGGGCAAACGGAGAGAACCATTTAGACTCTAGAGGATATGCTTAAGGCTTGTGTCTTAGAATACCAAGGGAACTGGGAAAAGAGTCTGCCACTAATAAAGTTCTCCTACAATAACAGTTTCCACTCTAGTATAGGCATGGAACCCTATGAGACCCTGTATGGGAGGAAATAAAGGACTCCATTATGTTGGTATGAAGTGGGTGAGAGGTAATTGCTAGGCCCTAAGTTAGTGCAATAGACAACTGATCAAATTAAAATGATTAGAGAGAAAATAGCAAAGGCTCAAGACAGGTAAAAGAGCTATGCTGACAAGAGGAGAAAACCCCTAGAATTTGAGGAAGGGAACCATGTTTTTCTAAGAGTATCCCCGACTACTGTGATTGGTAGAGCTATGAAGTCCAGGAAGCTAAGTGTAACATCCACTCCAATTATGATTAAAGAGATGCTGGATGATTGTTA
Organism: Senna siamea; assembly: GCA_031216115.1. NCBI lineage: Eukaryota > Viridiplantae > Streptophyta > Magnoliopsida > Fabales > Fabaceae > Senna > Senna siamea. The sequence continues at coordinate 11,735,297 of CM062355.1, read as the reverse complement.
ATTTGATGTTTAATGCTTGTGTATATTGCATTAGTGCATATAGTTGTATTAGCTTAGGGATTAAATTGAAAGTAAATACATGAAGGCTTAGCAAGAGGTGGCTAGGGACTCAATTGAAAAGGGAAAGATGAGTGAGTCTAAAAGCACAAAAGAGCTTAATGACTAGATAGCAATTTTCAAAACCTCTCTTAAACCCTAGCTAAAGCCCTAAACCCTCCCATAATGCCCAAACTTCAGAAACTTAGAGAGAGAGAGAGAGAGATCAAGGGCGAGTAGAGAGAGAGAGAGCTAAAGCAAGAGGGACAGGCGAATTTGAGGTTGGGAATTCGTCTTATAGCAAGGGGAGAGTCATCCTAGCACACCAAACACACACATTTGCAAGGAATCAAGGTAGCAATCCATCCTAAACCCTATTTCTGAAATGTGCAAAACTTTTCTGATAAAATGTGATTTTGAATGTTTTAAGTTGAGTTGGGGTTAAAACCTATATTCTGTATGTTTTTTTATATTTCTATAGCGTATTGTGTTGCTGAATGTATGCTCATATGTGTGCTACAATGGATTAGAAGGGCTGTATTGTGTTCATCTAGATATATAGACTAGATTTCCTTGAATATACCACGTTTGAGCTAATGAACAAGAAATGTTTAATGAAAAGTAAAGTTTGTTGTATGGGAATTAAGCTCATATGTTTAGATTTGAAAATAGAATGCATGCTGGACTGGGGTTTATCAAATTCATGTTTTCTGAACTACAGCGGAGCATAGCAGTCGACTGCTAAGGAAGGGCAATCGACTGCCGTGTTCCTAGAAAACTCAAAAGTGTAGACAGAGGCTTAGCAGCCGACTGCCAGACGCCTAGCAGTCGATTGTCAGGCTTGGGTTTGCACTAAGCAGTCGACTGGCCATCCTCGCAGTCGACTATTGTGTTCTTAGAAACCCAGAAGTGCAGACAGAGGCTTAGCAGCCAACTGCCAGGTTCCTAGCAGTCGACTGTTAGGCCTGGGTTTGCACTGAGCAGTCGACTGGCAGTCCTAGCAGTCAACTTTTGTGCTCATATTTTTACCCAGAACGCATTCCAGAAAGCCACTAGCCGACTGCCCAAGACGCTGGCCGATCGCTAGCCTTTCAACAATGACCCAAGAACCCTTTAACTTACGAAATGAGGTTTTAATGGCAATTGAGCTTAGTAATTCTTCATACTAACTTAAATGAGGGCTCACAACAGGGGTAAGCAAGGAAACTAGGAGTTTTTGGTAATGTGCAAAGGATAAAGTCACTTTTCACTTGGACGTGAATGGTCCTTGTGATAGTGATACAAAAAGGAGCGAAGAGACATTAAAAAGGAAGAATGAAGTATCTTAGGCATATGTACTAGTGGTAGATAGGCTCATAAGTTGAGTGACCGATTTTTGGTATAGGACAGCCGTTGGCATTTCGCTGTTGTACCATTTATTAGGATGGTTAAACATCTACTTGAACATAGATGACTTCGAAAACACCGTGATGGTTGCGAACCCTAAGTTAGCGTGTCTTCCAAGGGCCATAAAGAAACGCATACTTAAGGTTAAAGTATAACCATGGGCATGAGTCGAATCACCCTAGTGTATATGTTAGAGAATAGCATACCAATATCGTGATCCACTGGAAAAGGGGTGGTGATTCCATAGCCTCATGATCCATGAAAGAGGAGAGGATGGGACTTGTACATAGGTTTTACAACGATCCCATGAGTTATTGAGATTGTACATTGGATCCGACTGGGGGACGCCTCAGTTAGTCACAGTTAGTCATGAGGATAGCTCAATTACTCTAGTGGCACAGTTAGTCACTAGGATAGCTCATTCATATATGTAGTGATACGTGGAGTAGTTGCTGGGCGACACTCCCGATAGTTCGTATCTTATGATTTTTTCCTCCTGCTCAAAAGGCATGTTTATTACCCTATGGAAAATGTTTTATGATGAAAACGATGATGAATGCACTTCCCATGTTTTAAAGTTGATATGTTTTAAATGCACATGCATACATATGAGTATATACCATGATTAAATGCTTCACTCATTGCATCCCCATTGCATCCCCATAGTATGTTATATGTTCTATAGTATCCGTGCGAGCACGGTGGTACAGGTTAACGGATTTTGTAACTGGTTATATTGCTACTGAGATTTATTTCTCACAATAGTATTGACATGTACCAGATGTGTAGGTTCCCTTGAGCTGGAGTAAGAAGGTAAGGTATGTAGAAGTGTCTAATCTAGGCATACAAACTGTTTATTTTGGATAGTATAAGTACACATTAGGACTGAGCTAGCTTTCATGATATTTTGAGAAAGGCTAGTGTAGGACTATTTTTTATAGCCTATTCTAACTTATCTGTAAATGAATTAGGCTAGATTGATGATTAGACTATTTAAGAGGGTTATGAGTGGCAGGATTGTTGCCTCTATACCCAATAGTTAATTGATTATATTTAATTAAGAATGCATGTCTATGTATAGTTAATTCAGGTGTATGCTATATGTGATTATTCCACTGTGATATTGAGAGAACCGAGAGTAGAGACCAACCCAAATGACAGTTAATTAATTCACTTGGTAAAAGTTTTAATTAAACTCGGGTAGAGGTAATAGTAACACCAATACTCTGATGATTATTTTTATATTATATCTTTTTAAATACCTAAAAGGAACCATAGGCTAAAGGGGTGTTATTCTAAGTCCCAAATACATTGGACCTTTCGAGGTATTGAAAGAGTGGGTCCATCAGCATACCAAATAGCCTTACCCCCACATTTGTCCAACCTTCACAATGTCTTTCATGTCTCCCAGCTTAGAAAATACATACCAGACCCCTCCCATATACTTGACGCCAATACTCTGCAATTAAAGGATAATCTGACTTATCAGCCGAAACCTATTCAAATAATCAATACTGAGGTTAACACCTTGAGGAATAAGTCCATTCCCTTGGTAAAGGTTTTGTGGGACCCGACAGCACCACAGGAGGCTACCTGGGAGAAGGAAAAGGACATGTGCAAAACCTACCTAGAATTATTCTTATGAGGTATGTATGAATTTTGAGGACGAAATTATTTTTAAGGAGGGGAGAAATGTAACACCCCATATTCTTAAAATTATATTTAAATTCATGAATTAATTAGATAAATTGCCATGAATTGCTTCTGATTGAGTGTGTGATCTAAGACTTAAAATAAATTTTGAGGTGCTTGAGTTAAATTTCGTTTCTTTTAAATTAACTAGCCAAATGGAGTTACATAGGAAATGAATTAGGATGCAATGCCTCATTTTTGAACCAAGCACATGAAGAGATTGCCAAATTAATAGATAAAATAAACAAAAGAAAATGGCATAAATACACATGTGTGCACATGGAATCCATTGTCAATTTATTTCCTCAAGTGATTTGGAGTAACCAAGTAAGCATGTAATGGGGAAATCAAATGTACTTTCGGTAGAGAAAGCTTTCACATGTAGGGTGTGTGATTTTTTATATAAACATATGTGTACCTACACGGTAACAAAAGGAAATGGGAATTTAGAGGAGGGAAGTCAAATATAGATTTATATGTATGTAACACGCTGCAATGGATGGAGATGGCTACACATGATGATCGGTTATGCTGAGAAATAAAGGGAAATGAAAGTAAGATAGAACATGAAATTAAAAAAATAAAATATATATATGTGGGAAGCGGCAAGAGTTCACGTGAGGAGCTTGAGGGAAAATTTAATACTTAAATCCCTTTTCCTTTGATTTCACCAAATGAATGAAAGTGAGTGACAGGAAAGCATCCAACAAAAACACCAAAATGGCAATGTTACATGTAGGAAAATAATAAATTGAAAAGAGTGAAAGAAAAGGGGTGTGTGCACCTTGCTTGAATCTTGTTTGTCCACTCTTAGTGGCACTGCTTGGAGAAATCAAATTGCACAAGGGACAAATGTGAGGAGCTTGCATGCATTATGAAGAGCCATACATTCTTGCGTGTGTGTAAGAGATAGGATGATCCTCCTTCCATTTAGCCATGAGGGGATGAACAGCTTGGAAGCTATAGGGACCATGCCTTGAGATACACGTGTGGCTAGGAGAAAATTTTAATTAAGGATGGAAATAGTGGCAACCTCTCCTTCACCTGGATGGATACAATACATGAGAAATGGGAATTGAAGTACATACGCATAGGACAAACATGATGTGGCATGTGGTGAAGGAGTGAGGAGTTACGTGACTTCTCTTTTCCTCTTGCTTGGCATATTCAAGTGACAATGCATGACTTGCAAGGAATGTAATGCACCTAACATCTACATAGGGCTGTCACAGGAGGAGGAAAGGAAAAAGAAACCAAAAAAAAAAAATAAAGAAGCGAGCACGAGATCACTTACCCGAAAGGAAAAAAATAATTATACACAAGAGGGTGGGAATAAGATTTCACATGAGAGAAGCATTGAAAAAAGGGGAGGAAAAGTAGCTCCACAATAGAGAAAACCCTATAACTACATTCAGTCAAGGGAGAGGGAGTGGATTAGCTAAGAATCAAGAGGCCAAGGAAAGAAGAAGCAAGGAAGAACTTAAAGGGGAGGCTAAAGGATGCTTCATCTTAGTGCATCTTTGAGGTAGGTTATCAATTCCTTTATTTTAGTTCCATGCTTTAGTATCCATGCTTTAAAATTTTGCTTCCATAGGACTAGAGTGATTATCTTCATTCTTGATTTTGGGATAAAACTTGATTTAGTATGCATGATAAATATAGGAGTTGACTAAGGGGAAAATGAAATTAAAAGATGTGATTCTCATACAAGTATGAAAGGAATTAGCTCTAGAAATCATCTTAATGTTGGGTCATTTGAGTTATTGATTTTAATATTGAAGTGAGCTTATGAATCCCCCAATGAAATAAATGTCAATACATGTAACCCATGCAATAAGGAATGCCTTGTTCAAAATGAATGAAAAATTTATGGAGGCTAATAATAAGGAATGTGATTAAGGGAAATAATTGACTAGGATAGTAATTGATAGTATCGTTATGATCCTATGAAACTAATTAATGGTGAACACCATCATGAGAAAGTTGATTTTTGAGGGTTTAAGACTAATAAGGATGACCATGGGTAGGAGGAACATTATTATGGAAATTATTAGAATTTTTAGAAAGAAAAATATATATTGAAATTAAATTCCAAGCAAAGTAACTTATTATGGAAATTATTTAGAAATTTGTAGAAAGAAAATGCGCATTGGAATTAATTTCCAAGAAAAGAAATTAATAATTGAGATTATTAGATTTTCATCAGAAAATGTATTTTCGAAATTATTCTTAAGAAAAATAAAAACTATTCCTTAAATATTGAACTTTCTAGAAGAAATGTATAATTACATTAAACTATAAGAGGAAATTTTCATTGAAATTAATAGCATTTCCAATGAGGTACATTAGTGGTAATTTCCAAGAAAAGGAATGTTCTTTTTGAAGTTACTGGGATTTAAAAAGAGGATATATGCTAATGATAATTCTCAAGAAAAGAAACTTTTTTCGGGGTAAATAAGGAAATGTTAAAGGTGGCCCAATGCCCACATATTGCTTGAGTGCGCACCAGTGACCTGGTGTTCACAGTGAGTTATATACGTGGCCGAGTATCCACAGATTATGAGGTGTGGTCGAAGGTACTCCACATGAGTAACCTAGTGAGGTGTGGTCGAAGGTGCTCCATGCCCGTGACCTAGAGTTCATGATGATTTTATGTACGTGGCTGAGTGTCCATGATTTACGATATGTGGCCAAAGGTGCTCTACACGGGCGGCCTAGTGAGGTGTGGCCGAAGGTGCTCCATACTCATGACCTAGTGCTCGCAATTACGCTATATATGTGACTGAGTGTCCACAATTTACAAGGTGTAGCCAAAGGTGCTCCACACAGGCAGCCTAGCGAGGCGTGGCCAAAGGTGCTCCATGCCCACAACCTAGTGCTCGCGATTACGGTATATACGTGTCCGAGTGTCAACAAATTATGAGGTGTGGTCGAAGGTGCTCCACACGGGTGACCTAGGGAGGTGTGGCCGAAGGTGCTCCACACCTGTGACCTAGTGTTCACATAACACACATAAATGCTCTGATAATTCCTTAATAACACCGGTAAGCTTATAAGAATACATGTCATTTGAAAAAGAATTATTTAATTTTTATTTACTTCTAAGTTTATCATGCAATGCTTGCCATTTTATAGTTATGTGTATTCTTATGCCTAATATCAAGAATGTAGATTAAACTTTTTTGTGCTTGCACCCTGGTTTATATTAGTTGATTTTAAAAACTCTGAATTGATTTTAAAATCTCTGAATTGCTAAGCTACTGGAAAACTTGTGTTTCTCACCTATGTACTAATATGTATCAAATATAGACGAGTAGCAGGGCTACGGGGTAGCAGCCTTATTGATTAAGTATGATTTTTTGTACTCCCTTATTTTGAGTCCTAGCTATATCTGATTTAGAATATGACATTATTTTGACTATATACATAAGTTGTAATTGGGGTATACAAAGGAAACGAATATGTGAAGGACCGGTCCCTCTTAATTTGTACAGGAGTCTTAGTGATAGGCCTGTTGTTTCCTAACTTTCGAGGGACAGGTACTTCATATATCCGGGGATATGTCTTATCAGCATGTAATAGAAATTATTGGACATGTATTTATTTGAATTACATGAGGCTTTTAATTTCTGCTGTGTAGTGTAGTATTTTTATTCCTTTGTGCATGCAAGTTTTATTATGAGCAAAGGATCTTGAATCTAATGCGCATAACATAATTCGATGGTTTAACTGCTCAGGCTTTAATAAAATAAAGGATAATGATAATGTATCGAACCTATATCTTGATATTGGAGTTAACAATAAGACTAGATAGAGGCGTTACACAAGCAAAGGCAAAGTGTACTTGCAAGTACAAGTAGTGCAAGAAAATATATATCTATACAATTATAAAGAGTGCAGAATTTTCATGAGGAAAAAAAAAGGACATGTGCAGCGTGAGTTTGGGATGAAGAAGTCAAGAAACGAAAGGGGGAAGGTATGCAGTAAGAGCCACCCATAAAAACCATTGGACAAGAGTGATATTCAATAATAACTAAGAAGAAAAAGAGGGAGGGTGGCATGAAATGAGGGAAGAGGGAGAGAGTTAAAGTTGTTTTATTTTTATGACATGCCACCTAAGTAAGAGACAAAAGGGAATTGAGACTTTGAATTTTACATTACAAACCACATGTGAGGTGAAGGGGAAAGAAGGGAGAAAAGGAAGAGAGACCTTGAAACATACAAAACTACACATATACACGTGAAAAAGAGAGAAAAAGGGAGAACACCAAAGCTTGAAGAGGAAGAAGCAAAGGTGGTCAAGAAGGAAAGTAAAAGAAGTAAAGAATCAAGGGGGAAGCCAAGCAAAACCATCTTAGGGCATCAAAAAGGTAGGTTAACAGTTCAAACTTTTGTTCCATGTTCTAGCTATGCAATCCAATGTCTATGTTCAAGCTTTCCATGGAACTTAGGTTGTCTCTACATTCTTGATTTAAATGTATGGTTGTTGACTAGCATGTGTGGTTATTGAATTATTGATGGATGGAATAACATGAGGATGTTGTTGGAATATGGATTAGGGTTAGAAGTTGTGATGACCACAAAGGAAAGAGACCCTAATCTTTTAAGTGTATTACGTAAAGAACAAAAAGAAAGGAAATGGAATTGCCAAATGAATAAAACTCCCTAGGCTAAGTCCATGAGATTCATTCTTGGAATTTTATAAGCTACGCATTATGAATTTGAATCAATGTATGGAAATTATTAGAGTTTTTAGAAAGAATATGTACATTTGAAATTAATTTCCAGGAGAAAGAAATTGTTATGGAATTTATTAGAATTTTTAGAAAGAAATTGTACATTAGAATTTATTTTCCAAGGAAAAGAAATTATTATGAAAATTATTAGAGTTTTTAGAAAGAATATGTACATTTGAAATTAATTTCCAAGAGAAAGAAATTGTTATGGAATTTATTAGAATTTTTAGAAAGAAAATGTACATTGGAAATTAATTTCCAAGAAAAGGAAAGTAATATTGAAATTATATAAGAATTCTATCAATGCTAGGCTTCGATCCCAACTTCCCATATACTCTAAGGTACACAACCTAAGCATATCCTCTAAGGTCTAAATGGTTCTCTCAGTTTGTCCATTTGTTTAAGGATGATATGCAGTACTCAGACTCAACCTAGTACCAAAGGCTTCTTGGAAAGGTTTCCAAAATTTAGATGTGAATCTAGGATCTCTATCTGAGACAATGCTAGTAGGGATTCCATGTAGCCTCACTATCTCTTGGATATACAGATGAGCTAGCTTGTCCAAGGAGAAGTTGATCTTAATGGGTAAGAAATGAGCAGACTTAGTCAATCGGTCTACTATCACCCAAATAACATCATGTCATGATTGTGTCCTTGGTAATCCCATTACAAAATCCATAAAGATTTTATCCCACATCCATTAAGGGATATCAAGAGGTTACAATAATCCAGTAGGTTTATGATGTTCAATCTTCACCTTCTGACACACTAAGCATTTAGCAACATACTCAGCGATGTGCTTTTTCATGCCTGGCCACCAAAATCTTCGTTTCGAGTCTTGGTACATCTTAGTAGCCCCAAGATGAATAGTGTAATCACTCTTATGGGCTTCCTTTAAAATTTTCTCTCTAATTCCCTCTAGACTCGGGATATAAATCCTATTTTGGAAGGTCATTACTCCATCAACCTCCTTATGGAATTCCTTTGGGTCCTTTAGAGACTTTAAGAATTCATCATCCCTTTGGGCCTTTAGGATCTAGGTCTTAAGGTTACTTTCAATCCGCAATTCTCCTAGGCATATTCTATCTGGTAGCATCAATGTGGATAAACTCAAATTTCTAAAATTCTCTATCAAGTTCATCTCACTCATCATCATTTGAGCTATATGGAGGGATTTTCTACTCAAGGCATCGGCCACAACATTAGCTTTTCCTGAATGGTATTTCAACTCAAAGTCATAGTCCTTGATGAACTCTATCCATCTCCTCTGTATCATGTTTAGCTCTTTTTTATCAAAGAGGTACTTGAGACTTTTGTGGTCACTAAATACCTCAAACCTAAACCCATAAAGATAATGCCTCAAAATTTTCAAGGAAAAAACTATGGTTGCTAGTTCTAGGTCATGAGTAGGGTAGTTGCACTTATGAGGCCTTAATTGTCTAGAAGCATAGGCTACTACCTTTCCCTCTTGCATTAGGACACATCCTAGACCTTTCTTGGATGAATTACAATACAGCTCAATCTTTCTAAAGGGTTCAGGATAACTAGCACAGGTGTAATGGTTAATCTTTCCTTCAAGTTTTGGAAATTATGCTCACATTCAGAATCCCACCTAAATGGAACATCCTTCTAGGTTAACTTGGTCATAGGCATCACTATCTATGAAAACCCTTGGATAAACCTTCTAAAGTAACCAGCTAATCTGAGAAAACTATGGATTTCAGTCACTTTTGTAGGCCTCTCCTAATGAACCACAGCTTCAGTCTTATTGGTATCTACTGATACCCATCCTGGGTGATCACATGCCCTAAGAATCTCACCTCCTCTAACCAAAACTCACATTTCTCTAGTTTTGCATATAGCTGCCTCTCCCTAAGCACTTACAATACAATCCTAAGGTGTTGTTCATATTCTTCCCTATTTCTAGAATATACAAGAACATCATCAATGAACACTACCATAAACTAATAAAGGTAGGGTCAAAATATGCGATTCATGTAATCCATGAAAATAGCTAGAGCATTTGTTAGACCAAATGGCATCACAAGGAATTTGTAATGCCCATACCTAGTCCTAAAGGCAGTCTTTGGTATATCCTCACTTCTCACTCCGATCTGATGGTACCCTGACCTCAAATCAATCTTAGTGAATATAGCTACTCCTCTCAATTGATCTAACAAATCATCAATCCTAGAGAGGGAATACTTGTTTTTCACTATCACTTTATTCAATTGCCTATAATCTATGCACATTCTCATACTTTCATCCTTCTTTTTCACAAACAACACTGGTGCTTCCCATGATAAATGTCACGGACTTGATTTTTCTCCTGCCCGTGCGACACTTAGACACTCTTGTTCTAGTGACTAAGTCAGCCTAAACCCCTTGAAGATATGTTAGGCGCAAGCTAAGTGCAGTGGAAAAGTAATGAGGCAAGTATGCTCATGTAGGAAAGAAGAGAACTCAAGTATTGGATACTTTGAAAGGAGAATATTATTGGCTTGGAGAATGCTTTACAAGTGTTTGGATTTCTAAGATTTCTAGCATATGTTGGAAAATGGCCAAGACTACCTATTTATAGCCTTCCACCTCCTCAATGGACGGTGGAGATCAATTCAATCCTATAGTTAATATTTTGTATCTAGAAAATTCTATACAATTCTAGAATGAACCATTCTTGGTAGAATTCTCCACAAGCTTCCCATACTATTTCATAGTCTTCCATATTATTCTAGATTCTTCCAAAATGTCCTAGAGCTTCCACAATATTCTAGAACCTTCTAGAATCTTCCAGAGCTTTCTACGGTATTCTAGAATATTCCAGAACATTCTAGATCTTTCTAGAATCTTCTATTGTATTCTAGAACTTTCTAGAGAGTTCTATATCCTTTTGCAGCATTCTGGAATTCTCCATCATTATCTCCATTCTTTCAAGATTAAGGTGGTATGATTATTGGTCTGTGACATCCTCCCCCACCTAATCAGGCGACGTCCTCGTCGCATCCTCCCAATATGATCGAATCTTATCGGCATAGTTCCATAAAGATAACTCATGCTCCCAAGTTGATTCAGCCTCGGGCAAGCCTTTCCAATACACCAAATATTTGGTATGGCCTGGGTGACTCCCTCACCTTAGAACCAGTCGATATGCGATAATCTCCTCTACATCACGGTCATGAGTAGTGGTGACCGTAGTAGGAGCCCTCTTGGATTCACCCCTACTTGGAACCTCCTTATTATCGTGATAAGGTTTTAAGAAGCTTACATGAAACACGGGATGAACCTTAAGGTGAGATGGTAAAGTGATGCGGTATGCGAGCTTCCTAATTCTTTTCTCTACAGGAAATGGTCCTTCATACCTCCGAAGTAGCCCCTTGTGAGCCTTACCATAGTTTTTGATGGTATGTGGAAGTAGTTTCACCATGACTAAGTCTCCTTCTTCGTACTCCACATGCCTCCTTCTTCTGTCAGCCCATTTCTTCATTTTCTTTGCTGCCTTTGCCAAGCACGCTTTTGCTATTTCAGATTTTTCTCCCCATCCCTTGGCAAATATGAAGGCACCAGGACTCTTCCCTACATAAGAAGTTACTATAGTGTGAGGAGCTAAAGGTTGCTGACCTGTTGCTAATTTGAATGGACTAGCTCCCGTTGACTTGCTCCGCTGCAGATTATATGAGAATTGGGCAATATCAAGTAGTTTTACCCAATCCCTTTGGTTGGCACTCACAAAGTGCCTTAAGTATAGCTCCAACAAGGCATTCGCCCGTTCTGTTTGCCCATCAGTCTGTGGATGAAAGCTTGTAGAGAAGTTTAGCTCAGAGCCCAAAATCTTAAATAGTTTCGTCCAAAATCTCCCTGTGAACCTTGTGTCTCGGTCACTCACGATCGACTTGGGTATTCCCCAGTACTTCACCACGTGCTTGAAGAAGAGTCTGGCTGCATCCTTAGCATTGTATTTCTTTGGCACTGGGATGAATACTCCATACTTGCTAAATCGATCGACCACGACCAGAATGTTGCCACATCCATCTACTATTGGCAATCCCACAATGAAGTCCATTTAGGCACTTTACCAAGGTCTCTCAGGGATAGGTAAGGGCTGAAGTAATCCAGCAGGATGTCTCTGATCTACTTTGTCTTATTGGCAAACAAGACAAGTCTTCACGTACAACTCCACATCATCACGCATATTTGGCTAATAGTAAGCTTGCTCCACTAAGGCTTGAGTGCGATGTGTCCCTTAGTGTCTTGCCCATAAGGAGTCATGAAACTCCTTTAGAATTTCTTTACGTAGGCTACCCCACTTTGGCACATAAAGCCTCCCTCCTTTGGTGCGTATTAGGCCATCCTCCAGCCAAAATTTACGAGTCTTTCCTTGTTTAATTAACTCTTCTAGTCTTTTGGCTTGAGGATCTTCTTCTATAACTTTCTTGAACTTCTCCAAGATAGGGAAATTTGGTTGTGCAAGGCTGGCTAGCTCGGCCTTACGACTTAATGCGTCTGCCACCAAGTTAGCTTTGCCCCGATTGTACTCCATCTTAAAGTCGTACTCAGTTAAAAATTCTTGCCACCTTGCTTGTTTTGGAGAGAGTTTCTTTTGGACTTGAAAGTAGCTAGTGGCCACATTATCAGTCTTTACCACGAACTTGGCCCCCAACAAGTAATGCCTCTAAGTTCGCAAGCAATGTACAAAAATGATTATTTCTTTCTCTTGGACAGTATACCGTCATTCAGTGTCATTAAGCTTTCGGCTTTCAAAAGCAATGGGATGTCCTTCCTGCATTAGAACACCTCCAATAGCAAAGTCAGAAGCATTAGTGTGTACCTCAAATGCTTTGGTGTGATCAGGAAGTGCCAACACTAGTTCTTCTGTCACAGCTTGCTTCAAGCTTTCGAAAGCTTCTTGACACTTTTTGTTCCAATCCCACACTCGATTTTATTTTCAACAGGTCAGTCAAAGGTGCAACTATCGCAGAATTACCGCTGCCTATCACTGTTGGAAGGTTCAGCAGCTCAGCCCGACATTGCAACAAGCTACTGCAGCGACTGACGACCACCACAGCTGCTGAAAAATGAAAATTTTCCTTCCCATCATGATTTCAAGGCCACATTGCGATCTCTGCTGTTTGACGCCGTCTGGCCACATCGCTACCACCGTTGGGTAGCCTGAGCTACCAACTTCCTTTGCCAGCTTCCAGCTGGTGAAATGCCGCTACAGTGCATGTGTAGTTGGAATAGAGGAGAAACAGTCCATCGTGCATCTTACTTTGTCGCCAGAAAATTCCATCTAAATGGTCATGTTTTGCCGAACAGACACCGGATCCAGCATCCTCGAGTTATGGGCTACATTTTGGTGTATTTTTCGACCCCCGCCGCCGTGCGTAGCTATGTGCCACCGTGAGCCACTGTCTGCCACTGTGCTCTACCGTGCACCATTGTCAAAATTTCTAAAAAGTGCCAGAATCAAATTTCAAGCTTTCGAAACCCCCGGTATAATTTAAAATCCTCCAATTTGATTGTTTAAAAATTTTTAAAAATTAGGTTGGCTTTGGAACTTAATAAATTGATGTAGGAAAGACTAATTAAAAGAAAGAACCCGCCTAAGATTTGAATTATTTCCTCATAAAACTAATTGGGATCAATTACCAAGGAAGAAGGGCCTGGAAATGTACCAAGAAGAAGAGAGAGATTTAGTTAAATAGAAAGGAAGCAAGGTAGGTTAACAATTTAAACTTTTGTTTTATGTTCTGGTTATGCAATCTAATGTTTATATTCAAGCTTTTCATAGAATTTAAGTTGTCTCTGCATTCTTGACCTAAATGTGTGCATGTGGTCTAGCATGTGTGGTTTATTAAAATGTTGATGTGTAAGATAGGATGAATACATTGTTGGCAAAATGATTAAGGTTGAATGGTGTTAACTTCATGGTGACCACAAAGAAAGAATCTTACGTTTTAAGTGTATTAAGTAAAAAACCACAAGAAAGGAAATGGAATTGCCAAGGGAACAAAACTCCCCAGGCCGAGTCCATGAAATTTATTCTTGGAATCTAGAAGCTACGCACCAATATATATTTTCAAAAATATGGGAATTTATTATTGGAGGAAAGGAAATTGTTTTTGAATTAGTAGAATTTTATAAGAAAGGATACTATTATTGTTTTCAAGGAAGGAAATTATTCTTGAAATTAATAAAATTATATAAGAAAAATTAATTTTTAAGAAGGGAGAAATTATCCTTGAAAGTACTAAAGTTTTTGTAAGAAACATGTATTGGAATTAATTTCCAAGAAAAGAGAAATTATTTTTGGGATACTAGAATTCTTATAAGAATTGTGCATTAGAGTTAAATTCCAAGAGAAGAGAAATTATTCTCGAAAATATTAGTATTTTTATAAGAAATGTACGTTTATAGTGATTTTTAAAGAAAGGGAAAATCATTCATGAAATTAATAGAACCTTTATGAGAAGTGTACATTAATATTAATTTCTAAGAAAGGGACATTTATTCTTAAATTATTTAGAATTTTAAAGAGATGTACACTAGTACTATTTTTTTAATGAAAGGAAAATTTTCCCCTGAGAATTGTTAAAGAATTATATACATGGCCAGGTGTCCACAATTTATGATGTGTGGCCAAAGGTCCTCCACACAGGCGGCCTAGTGAGGTGTGGCTGAAGGTGCTCTATGCCCACGACCTCGTGGTCGCGATTACGCTATATATGTGACCAAGTGTCCACGAATTATGAGGTGTGGTCGAAGGTGCTCCACACGGGTGACCAGGTGAGGTGTGGCGAAGGTGCTCTGTGCCTGTGACCTAGAGTTCATGATGATTTTATGTACGTGGCTGATTGTCCATGATTTATGATGTGTGGCAAAAGGTGCTCCACACAGGCGGCTTAGCAAGGTGTGCCTGAAGGTGCTCCATGCCCACGACCTAGTGCTCGCGATTACGCTATATACGTGGTCGAGTGTCCACGGATTATGAGGTGTGGCCAAAGATGCTCCACACGGATGACTTAGTGAGGTGTGGCCAGAGGTGCTCTATACCTATGACCTAAGGCTCACGATGATTTCATAAAGGTGGTCTAGTGTCCACATAACACCCCAGGGTGCTCAATTAATTTAAATTGATAAATGTAAAAGTTAATACATAAGCAATTTGTGTAATTACACGATAACAGGTATAATTTTAATTGGATATGTTTCATTTGAAAGAGGATACTTGATTATTACGTTAACAATTAAATTATCATGCAATGCTTTCCTGATTGCATTCATGAATGACATTATATTTTTAACATCAAGAATGTAGAATGAAATGTTTTGGTTCTTACACCTTGGTGCATATTAGTTATTTTTCTTAAAACCCCAATTGTTAAGCTGCTGGAAAACCTGTGTTTCTCATTACTATGATAATATGTATCAGATGCGGACACATAGCCAGATCGGGAGGTAGCAGTCCCATTTTGATTTATGTGAGATTTTTGTAATCCTATTTCAGGTCTTAGTTCAGATATATTTAGTTTAGAACTAGGGTTATTCTTTTGGTAGTAGACATGGGATATTTGAAGGACCGGTCCATGTTTGAAATTTGTAAAGGGGTCTGAGTGATAGGATTGTTGTCTCCTGACTTCCTATGTACAGGTACTTCATATATCTTGATACATGTTTACAGAAATGTAATGGACATTATTGGACATGTATTTAATTGAATTACATGAATGTTTTAATTTTCGTTGTGTAGTTAAGAATATTTTGAGCTATTCCGCTCTACATGTAAGTTTCTACTATGAGCAAAAGATCCTGAACCTAATCCGCCTATATTAATTTAATGGTTTAATTACTCAGATATCAATTAAATAAAGGATATAGATAATGTACTAAACCTATCTATTGATACCGAAATTAACAATAAGACTAGATAGGGGCATTACATTATGAGCATGTATGATTCAGTCATGAATGGGCAGGCATTGTTTCTCATAGTGTATGTTAGAAAGCAGTTTTAATGCCTAATGTATTTTTTACCACGACCAGTTCATACTAGTGTTACTTGATTATTTTTTTTTTCAAATTGTTCAATTTTTTATTTAGGATGTTGATAATGCAGTATGCATACACTACTTGATTGGTAATTCATATAGAAATATTTGAGAATCATATGTAATTTAGCCACACTTCAAATGTGAGATTTGAGCCTAAGATAAGCATTCATTATAAATATGCTCCAAATTATTTTTTTTAAGTGTGTATTTCACTTAATTGTGTCTCTAGAAGTTGCTCTGTACTACTTGTTGAATTACATAAACTTTTGAATATCAGATGATTTGGGCAACTTAGGATACACTATTTTTTCCAAAAAGCCTACCCTATATGTCTTCCTTAGTTAGCCACTATTAGCATTGACTTTTCCTTCATCACTTACATTTTACACCTCATATTCCTTTCTATACACCATCTTCTTTCTTCACCCCATTTGCTGAAATTGATGTGATTTACTTTTTATACATGGATTAAAATTACACTACCTTAATTGATGATAGTACACTAAGTTTTTTTTTATCATTCTAGATGCTCCCTTCAATCCAAAAGTGTAAGCATGCAGGTTAATTATGAAAAAAAATGATGAAAAAAATAAGAGATAATAATAAGAGTAGTCTGTCTGTTGATATTATATTCTCTGAGCATTACTAACTTCATTGAAAACTAAGAATTGTTATGTTTAGCATTTGTTGCGTTTAATCCTTTAATCCTTTATGATGCTTCAATTGCATGAATTTTCAGCATCTATGCCACTTCTACCAAAAATTTCTTCCTTACCATCACCTTAACCTCATTACAACCCTGTAAGAGCCCTTAATTTTGGTATTCAATTTTTTAGCAGTAGAGGAGATGAGATTTATGAGCAAGCATATAGTAGACATATTCTTGTAAAGTTGCTTGAGGGATTTGTACCTTACCAGTATACACTTTGAGTGATTTGAGTAATCTCTGAGAGGCATTGATTCTTAAATAATTGACATTGAATTGTTGGCTAAGTTATGTATGCATTGTTATTATCTCTATTCTGCGTCAAGGTTTTGCAATTTGGTCTATGATTAAGTTTCACTGGGGATGTGTTAAGCATTATTAACTGTGGACTAGGTATGGACTTTGAGAAACTATTTCTAATTGTTTAAAGACTGAGTTAATGTTTTCTTGAGGACAAGCAAAAGCTTAAGTGTGGGGTGATTTAATGTGTCTTATTCTATAAAAAATTGCTTAATGTGAATTGTCCATTTTGTTAGCATTTTGCTTAATTTTTTTCTAAAAATCACCTAAGTTACACTATTTTTCATTTTCAGGCATTTTATCAAGTCATCATTAGCAAGCAGAGAAATTTTGAGCCTAAACAGTCTTCAAAGCACTCAAAATAGGCCATTTGGTCAAATTTTACTTATTGGGCCAAGCTTGAGGCATAATGGGCCTTGGACTAGGCTGAAAATAGGGGAAAATGGGAGCAACCCATGTGAGGAGAGGAGAAGCGCACAAAATTGAAAGAAAATTAGAGCTTGGAATAGTGAAAAAGGACCCATCACGAAGGAGAGACCCGTGGAAGCCAAGTGTGAATGGAGGTGGTTCTGGGCGGAGTCCACGACGGTGCGACCTCACTCCAGCAACAAGGGACGACGGGCGAGCCACCACCACCGTGCATTACCGTTGAAAAGTAGTAGATCGGCGAGAAAAGACTGCAATCTGAGAGGAAATCCATTCGAGTTTACGGTCATTTGAGGCATTTTCTAGCCGACCCACCACCCGTCGTTACTCCCTACAACTTCAAGCAACCTAACCATAGCTTCCCCCAGCTCACCGACCACCGAAACAGCCCATATCGGAGAGATCCTCTATGGACTCGATTCGCAACCCATTTTGCATTTAGAGTTAATTCTAGCGTCGTCTGTCCCGTTGGCCATAAAAAATCTGTCCTTCATCGATCAGCGTCCCCACCGTGACCCTCTGCCTCAGCTCTACCGTAATTGCTACATTTTTTAGTCGGGTACCCGTTGACCCAAGGATCCGACCCCGTTGACCCATGGCCCATTTTTTTGGATAGCTTTGGAGTTGACTTTTTTAGCATTTTTTTGGCAATTTTTCATCCTCTTTTGGTGGTTTTCTGGCAACAAATCTGTGCATTGACCATTGGGCAATTGAGAAGATAGGATTGCATAAATTTTTACTATATTTCATCTGCTGTTTAATGATTTTCTGATGGATTTTGTGGTATTAGATTGTGTGCTTTCTGTAGATATGTATGGTTGAACTTGTAAAATTCATTGGGGTCCCTGAGTGTGTTGGATTGTTGTTTTAATTTGCATAGATAATTGAATATTGGTTATGTGATCTTGGTTACTTTAATGAATGAATGCTCATGTTTTCATTGACAAGACATTGTAATGGAAGTTAATTAAATTTCTTTTTGAGATCAAGAGATGATAATTGAAATTGGACACCTAATTGTAATGGACAATTAATTTTCTCTTAGAGATGAGATTAATTAATTGCTGGATTAAGGAGTAGCTATCCTTAATAGTAATGGATTAGATCGATAATGCTGATTTAAAATTTACCATTAGGAAGAACTAGCCAATGGTAGATTTTAGGTTTAAGAAATTCATTGAGACTGACAGAGAATTTGAATTTGAATTAGAATTCACTCATACGTAACATAGTCAGATTCAGTAATCCATTATCCTTTGTGTGTTTGCCAACTAGTATAGGTTCCCTGATGGATTTGCATTTCTTGCCTCTGTATATTTTCTTCGGTTCCTTATTGCTGGTAGTTTATTTGCACTTAGTTAATTATTAGGATTAGTTAGAAATCAATCACTTTAATTGTCAGGCTAGATAATAGAGAACAAGTAGTAACTCTGTGCTTTCCCGTTCTTGAGGAATACGACCTTGATACCCACCATTGCACTAAGCTGCATCAATAGGTTCACTGCCTTAGATGTAGTTGCTTAGGTAGCATTGGCAGCATAACATCAATTTCTGAAGGAGGAAGGGTGATTTGAGGCTATAGATTGCTCCTAAAACAAGGGAAGGACCTCTTAGCACATCATACACACACATGTTAGGATTAAATCCAGGTAGCCACTCAACCTAAACCCCTTTTTCTGAGATGTTCAGCTTTTAGTGGAAAAATGTGATTTATGAATGTTTAATTTAAGTTTAGGGTTTAAACCTACATTCTCTGTGTTTTTAACTGCTATTAGGTGATGCTTGCTGATTAAGTTCTACTCATTTATGCTTGTCATTGATTGTGAAAGTGAGCTTATGGCCTAAGTGCAAAAATGTGGTTTAATCTTAGTTTGGGAAATGTTAAGTGGATTTTTGGATCTGTTATAAGGATTATATGATGTCTAAATGTTGGCCTCGAGTTCATAATTTGAGAACAAGGCTTGAGAACATGTTTTTGGGGCAAAACTCTTGGTGAAATACTAATTTTTAAAATAGACCAGACACTAGCAGTTGACTGATAGCCCTGGAAGTTGACTGTCGCGTTCATCATTTGCCTAGAAAAGTAAGATAGAACACTAACAGTCAACTGCCAACCCTTTGGAAGTTGACTTTAGTGTTCTTCATTTTCTAGAAAATTTTCCAAAAAGCTAGCAACCGACTGCTAGCCCTTAGGAGTCAACTGCTAAGCCTTTACAACCGATTGGTAGCTCTCAGCCATGATAGGGGAGATTAGATAATGAGCTAGTAGCTGACTACCAGCAAGAGAGCAATTGACTGCCAGCCCCCTGACTTGTATAATGAACTCAATGATCATTTTAAGAGGTAAATATGTAACATCCCATACTTTCTTAATTATTTTTAAACATAACAAATGGATATATTGTAATGTAGAAATTTCTGCTTCTCTTAGCCTTACTTTAGACAAATAATTAAAAAGTGAAGGGGAGGTAAGCCCTATACACATTAGTGTAGATAAGTAAAAGGGAAAAAAAGAGAATACTTCACCAAAAAGAAGTAAAGTGTTTAACCTTTTCTTTTATTCCTTAACTTAACCAAATAAAAGTAGATAAAAGATAAGGGAAAAGAGGGGAAGGAAGTTATAATTATAGATAGTAAGTGAGATAAGTTCTTCCTTTGCAATTAAATAGTGACACTTGGGAAGACATTAAGAAGACCGAATGAAGAGAGAAATGGGTAATGCATGAACGAAGGAAAGGAACAGATGGAAATGTTATGGTGAGCTACCTTCTATCTTCCATTACCTCTCACTTTAAAAGGTTAAGAATTTGCATACAAGGCACCTGATTCCATTTTTCCCTCCTTATTGCTAACCGAAAGAGTGAATTATGAATAAATATAAGTATAAGAATCATTGAAGCTAAAGAACTACACGTGTAGCTAAAGAATAATGAAAGATAAAAGCATAGCATAATTATAGAAAGAATTCGGTGATAGAGAAAGATAGGAAAGGTAAAGACACATAGAATAATTACATGCCTCTTATTTTCATTCCATGCATCATGTAATCCAATTATGGAATGAGAAGGGGATATGTATACGGTGAAGAGGTGGAAAGGTGAGAAAGAGACGTGTGGAGTGGCATTCTTTCTCTTTCCTTGCTTTGTAATTTCCTTCCTATGAAAAGTGATGAATGAGCTGCTTAATTCCTCGTCCTTCTTTTTCATTTTTCATGGCATGTTAATGTCAACTCAACCGAGAGATAAGTGAGAGAAAATAGTCATACAAAAACCATCTTTTCCTAAGCCCTTAGGATGACCGACCAAGCTTAGAATAGGTATCATTAAATGTAAATATGTGTCACATGTAAGGGAATATAACTTTATAAAAATACATAGAAGCCATTCGTTGATGTTAAGAAAGGAAAGAGAAACAAAAATCTGAAGAGAGGAAGAGAAAAACACACAGAAGGAACGGAAGGAAGGAAGATTAACCTAAGGAAAACACAACACATCAATTACACCACTCTTGCAATCATAAGGTAGCTTAACAATTCCCTTACCTTTGTTTATAATATGAGAAATCATGAGAAATCATTCTGTGTCCTAAAGCTATGGAGGGAGCGCATACATCTCTTCTTATATTTAGGAAGTATCGTACTTTCTAAGTGGGGTGATGGCCTGGGAAGTAAATTGAGCATTTCATTTCCTAGACATAGGGTGGAAGTATATATGTATATGTATCTCTTAATTGTCTCGGTGGAATAAATAGAAAATATGAGATTTATTCTATAGATAATTTTTACGTGAGTTTAGGTGGTAGTTTAGCATGTAAATTAAGGTTGTACGAGTTTATGGATGGAGCTCGTGCAGTAAGGTAGTTAAGTAAAGAATATATGAATATGGTAAAGGAGGGACGTCACACGTATATGGTTCCATGGAAGAAATTATTGTGAGCAGAAATTGTTATATATAAGAGTCAATTTTAATCGAACGTGATGCTGGAAGTATAAAGTATTGTATGGCTATAGTTATTTCATAGAAGGAAGTACTGTGAGCAGAATTTGTGATACACAATAATCCATTTTAATCAAATATGATGCTGGAATATGAAGTATAGCATGGATATAATTATTATATGGAAGGAAATTATGGTGCGAAATAATTATCCTATATAGGAGACCAACTACTTAACTGTAATGCTGGAAAGTAAAATACTGTATAATAGATTTAGGCTACAAAAAGATAAATAATAATAATAAGATTATTGGTAACATAAGGAAACACAGATAGGAAAAACTTTGTTGGAATAGGTGTGAGATATAAAATGGTGACAGAGTGGAAATTACACATAGAAACTTTGATTCACAAAAAAAAAATTAATATTTTTACTAAATATGGGACTCATTGAATATAACTAGTTTAATTATATTAAATAGAATGAATTAGGAAAACAAGTATAGTATAGTGTTAAGGTGAATTAATACTTTAAATGGGAATGAAAAGGCTGAATGAGCAAGCTAGCTATGAGTGTATCATATTGTGGTCTAATAATTAAAATACAAGGTATAAGTAGTATCAAGCATAATAATAGTAATGATTGACATGTATGAGTGACCAAGTGTTCACTGATCTTATGAAAGTGACCAAGAGTCCACAACGTGACCATGAGTTCACTAAAACTATGTAAGTGGCCAAGAGTCCACAATGTGACCAAGTGTTCACATAAAAATTTTAGTGGCCAAGTGTCCACTTTTATTACAGCATGAATATGGGACATACACAAGGTAAGTTTTAAGAATGATAATTAATTATGTATATATGTTGATGACTACTGATTAATCTAATTGTTATTTAAATCCATGTTCCTGGAAAAAGAATGATAACAGACTCAAAAATGACTATTGTTACTGCATTGATAAGCTAACAAAGATTTTCTGTACATGTACAGTGGTACATGTTAGTGCAATTTAAATTATGAATTGTTAAGTTACTGAGAAACTAGTTTTCTCATTTGTGTGCTGATATGTATTAGATGCAGGTAATTAGCGAATTTTTGAGAAAGATGGAATTAGCATTAAGGAAGATTTTTGTAAGAATTTTTTGTAACTAAGGGTTTGAGTGACAGAAATGATGTTGTCTCCTAACCCGAGGTTAAGTGTTGATTATACTTAAATTAAGGCACTATTGTAGTATGTACAAAAGTATTTGTAATGTTGTCATTGTATTCCTTGCAAAGTATATTTTACCTTCACTATGCTTATAAGTTTTATCTGGGTCAAAGAATCTGTATTTATAGAATTCGAATAATATGGTGATGGAATGGACACTCACATATTAAATATAAATAAACAAGGACAAGAATAAATGTAACAAATTTATCTGTTTACAAACGAGATGTTGTAATACTAGATAAGGGCGTTACAAAATATCCCAAGATCTCACTCAAACTAATGATCTAAACCTGGGATGTGGTGGGTACTATGCAAGAGATAGGGTCACGAGTCACGAGAATGAGAGGATCCGTGTGATAGTGAAATAAAGAGAGCGAAAAACATAAGAAAAGAGAGGAAAGAGGAAAGTATTCTAAACATGGTAATTATGAGAATTTCAATTTTTGCCAAAAGATTTACTGTAGCCAACTGAATTTTGGAAATCTCTCGCCAATGGTTTAGGGGCAAAATGGTAATTATATATATAGTTTGAAAATTATCGTTTTAAAGTTGAATGATCATAAAGTAAGATAAAAAATTGCAAATTTTGGGTCACCTATAAAAGGCCGAAAGTCAGACTTCCTCCTTACCCAAATTCAAAACTAAACTTTTAGAGAGAGAAAAGAGGTCGATTAGAGAGAGAAAGTGAGGAAGAAGAGAGAAAATCTTCACTTTTAGCAGAAATTGAATCCAAAGAAGTGTCTAGGAAGGCATCTAATGCAAGAATCAGCTTGCAAATAAGAAATTATGGTAGCAAAATAACCCAATCCCTTGTTATTTCGTAGTTACTGTTCATGTAACTGAATTTCATGATTTTGAAATTGTTTGAAAAGAAAAAGGGATTTAAAACTACATTCTTAGTGTTTTGATCACTATTCGGTGTTTTGAACTGTATGAATATACTTATTCATGCTTAAATTAGATTACAAAATATGGGTTTTATCCATGAGAATGAGGTTAAATCCAAGATTTGAGAGAGATTAAGTTATGTTTGGGCAATATTTTGCATGGTAAATGATGCTCACATGTTGGTTTTGAGTTCCTAAATTTCAAAATGGGATTTTAAACAAGCTTTTGGATAAAAATTCTGGGTCAATAGTAAGTCATAAAATAGAGCATAATGTAGTAGCCAACTAGTAGCTTGAAGCAATCGAATGTCGTGCTACTGCCTAGAAACGTATACAAAATGCTAGTAGTTGACTGCCAGCCATCGAAAGTCGACTATTGATAAGCACATAATTATACATATTTAATTGCTAAATTTCACTCACTTTAGGGGTATATTTTATGTGTTTTATGTATAAAGCAATTTTGAAGAGAAATGGACTAAAACCAAGTGTCTAAAGGCTCAAAGCACCTTAAAATGCACCTTTTAGCATGGGCACCCATGAAGTCTTCTAGAACACACCCTACCACATGCCTATTCTGCCTTAAATCTTCTAGAACACACCTCTCCACATGCCAAAGACATCCTATGCACCTTCCTACATGGCTAGAGCAACAATCTCCAATTAAGAAACGGCCAAAATCACCATGCAGACGAATTTCTTCTGGAACACGGCCTACAACATGTCCATGCCATCCACTTAGGCTACCACACAGCCATGCCACTTTCTAGGCTGCCACATAGCCGTGTGGAAGCCTAGTGAGGCACCTCCCTTGCCTATAAATAGGAGAACGCGCAAGGAAGGAAAGGCATCACTTCTAGGTGTCTAAGGAGAAGGAAACTAGGAGCACTTTGAGTAGCTAGAGTTGACAATCCTTTCTAGTCTTTGGAGCCTAAAACTTCAATTCCCTTGCCTCCCCACAAAGGTCACAAGCCGTGGAGAGCCAATCTAGAGTTAAACAAAGAGATTGGGAAGCATCAAGAGGCAATTCGAAACATAATGAAGAAGGGAGTTCAAAATCCAAATTAGTCATCCAAAACTCGATAGATGAGGATTTTTTGTTTCTGTTTTGTTCTTCTTCCCTTGATTTAATTCTTATTGTTTTATTCATGAACATGAGTAGCTAGATTGGTAGAGCCCAGTTGGGGTTCTTAGACTATATTAATACTTTGATTTAAATACGATTAGGATATAAATTGAATTGTGATCTTCCTCTAGTTAAAGATTAATAAAGTTTTATTATGAGATGTCGTAAGAAAACTATCTAAATTCTTCTCAAATACTCTAACTGATGATGTTTGGAATTAAAAAACTAACTAGAGAGAATAGTTGATCATCGCTCGAACTAAGAAGTTGACAACTGCTAGACCAGAAGAAACTCCTAATAAGCCTTAATGCTGATCTATACTTGACCATTGGACACAAATAGCCAATGGAAGGTCTAGGTTTTAGAAATCCATCGAAACCAACCAGAAATCTGGATTTACTTTACACAGGTAGCACAATCAATTTTATAACTCATTACCTTTTGTTTACATATCATCTAGTCTAAGACCCCAATGTGTTTGCTTTTCTAGAACTATATAATTCACTATCTTAACAATTGCCTCACTTTCCCTCCGTAGTTCAATAGTAGTAGTTAGATTGAGTTTAGATAACACACTATTCTTCTTAGGCTAAATAACAATGAGTAAGTAATAGCTCTGGGCTTTCCCGTTCCCGTGGAATACGACCTTGATACTCACCATTGCCCTAGGCTACACCGATAGGTGCACTGCCTTAAGGTTTGGGTACATATAGATCATTGGTAGCACATCAAGTTTTTGGCGCCGTTGCCAGGGAATATTTGTGAAAGCTAGAGTGAAATTAGGAATTGTTACTTTAGCCATTTTATTTTATTTTTCCTTTACCATTTTAATTTGTTTAGTTATTTTTCTTTAATTTTTGTTTCTTTCAATATTTAAAATTATCAATTATCTCTAGCAGTTTATGACCAGGAGTACAAACCCTAAACCAACTAATTCTCTTTCTGAGCCTAAACGATATCTTAACTCGAGATCACGTTCACGTCACATTGAGGAGGAACCAGTTCAAATTCCTATTCATACACCACAAGAGATAGCCAATAACAATAATAATGATGGTAACTGAACAATGTACGATTTTGTTAGACCTTCATTGGAAGGAACACAAACATGCATCAATCAGCCTACCATTACTACTAATAATTTTGAAATAAAGCCAAACATCATCCAAATGGTGTAACAAACTATACAGTTTGGAGGGCTACCTAGTGAGGACCCCAATGCACATATCACCAATTTCTTAGAGATATATGACACCTTTAGAATCAATGGAACCACCGATGATGCCATTAGGCTTAGGTTGTTTCCATTCTCTCTAAGGGACAGAGCCAAAAGATGGTTGCAATCCCTTCCTCCTAACTCTATCACCACTTGGAATGCTTTAGCAGAAAAATTTCTATATAAATATTTTCCTCCCTCTAAGATTGCACAGATGCACAATAATATTTCTTCTTTTGTGCAGATGAATGATGAAAGCATGTATAATGCTTGGGAGAGATATAAAGACCTGTTAAGATGTTACCCACACCATGGACTAACCGTATGGATGTAGGTGCAGACCTTTTATAGTGGTTTGAACCCAACCACTAAGCAAATGGTGGATACAGCAGCAAAAGGAGCACTGAATAATAAAACCCCTGAGCAGGCACAAAATCTGATAGAGGAAATGGCCATGAATAATTACCAATGGCAATCCTTTAAGGATAGATGGTAGGGAGTGATCAACCAGATAGATTCCACATCAGCCTTGGTAGCTTTCCTTTAAGGATAGATGGTAGGGAGTGGTCAACCAGATAGATTCCACATCAGCCTTAGTAGCTCAAGTGGAGCTTCTGGCCAAGAAAATAGACTAACTCCAAATGCCAGTTCAAGCAGCATAATCAGGCTACGAATTTTGTGGTGGCCCACATTATGGTGCAAACTATAATGCAGGAGGTATGTTTGCAAACTCATCAACTTCATTTTCATCTAACTTGGGTTCTGCTGACTTAGAATAGGTAAATTACATGGGTAATACCCCAAGATAGCTGAATAACCCATACAAAAGCCACTACAAGAAAAAAGACTTTCAGTGGCAAAATGATTTGTCGCCACAGTAGGTTGTTTCTATGGTGACATTTTATTTCGCCACAGAAACAACCTTCTGTGGTGACATTCTTGATGCCACAGAAGTGTCTTCTGTGGTGATAAGAATGTCGCCACTGTAATACTTTTCTATGTGGGCTTGTATCCTTGCCCAAGTCAGAGAAGGCATTCAAAAATTTTCTCAAGCGAAGTGGCAAAAGACCAAAATGCCCCTGGAGGCTTTAAAATTTCAAAACCCCACTTTTTCCCTCTTATTTTCTCTTTTCTCTCTCTCTCCTCCATAAATTTTCTCTCCCTTCTCTCCTCTCACCTTTGCCACCGTGCACGGCCAAAAATGCTGCCCTGTGCTGCCGTCGGTGTAACAACTCGATTTTCTTGAAATAAATTAAATTTGGTAAAATGAATCCCGATTTTTGTTAAAATTGAATTAAGGAAGATTTTTTGAATTTTAGCTAAAATTAGAGAAAATTTTGGAGTTAAACGATATCTGACAGTGAGGTTTTGATTTGGCAAAGGAAATTTGGTGAATAATTTGGCGACGCATGCGATCATTTGAAAATTTGAAAATTTTCTCTCTTTGTTGTCTTAAATCTTGCCTAGCTCAAAGAGATACGTTCGGAACTGAGCTACGGCAAAAGGGAAAAGACTAAAAAGCCCTTAAGGGCCTTAAATACCCAAACCCCTTTTATTTTCACTTATTTTTCCCTTACATACAAATTTTCTCACTCTCTCTCTCTCCTCTCTCACGCACACCACAGCGACCGACAACCGCCACAATCGCCAGAAAATGCCACTCCCTCGTTCCTGTCGCATTTTTCATTCATGCCCGTGATCTCCACCATCCAACGCCATCTGGTGGCACCGCCCCACCATTAGGAAGCCTGAGTTGCAAGCTTTCAGTTAGTGAACGCCGTCGCCACGTGCCCGGAATAAAGCAAAAATTGTCTGTCATGAGTCAACTTTTGTCGTCAAAAAATGCCATCCAAATGACGGAGTTTCACTAAACGGACACCAAATCTGGCCTCCTCGAGTTACGGGCTACATTCTAGTGTATTTTTTGACCCCAGCCGCCGTTGGCCACCGTGCGCCACTATGGGCCATCGCCGGAGTAGCTAAAAAATCACAGAATTAAGATCTTGAGTCCCCGAAGCCTCTGGTATAATTTAAAATGCCCTAATTTGATGTTTTCCTTTAGTTTTTATGCTTACTATTCCTTGAAAATTGAATCGAAGCGAAAACTGGGCGTTCATTGTAGGGAAATCGAAATTCAAGGAAGCAAGGTGTAGATGAAGATTAAAGGGAGGCCAAGATTAACTTTTTCTAGTAATTCTCCTGGTAGTTTGACAATTCTAAAAAAAATAATGTCCCACAATTACTTATGTGTATGTCTGTTTGCTAGCTTCGATGGGACATTGTTGAAATTTTGCATTCTTGATGTTATTTACACTCGTTAGATGAAATCATGGAAATAAAGTTAAATTAAGTTAGGAAAATAAGAACCATAGCTTAACGCGATAAGATATATTATACGCTGACAAAAAGAAAAGAAAAGAAACACAACTAATAGGGAAATACAGAGATAAGCACACGATTTACGATGTATGGCTAGAGGTGATCCACACGGGTGACCTAGCGAGGTGTGGCCAATGGTGCTTCATGCCCATGACTTAGAGTTCGCGATCACGTTACGTACTTGGCCAAGTGACCACGATTTACGATGTGTGGCCAGAGGTGATCCACACGGGCGACCTAGCGAGGCGTGGCCAAAGGTGCTTCATGCCTATGACCTAGAGTTTGCGATCACGCTATGTACGTGGTTGAGTGACCACGATTTATGATGTGTGGCCAAAGGTCCTCCACATGGACGACCTTGTGAGGTGTGGCCAGAGGTGCTTTATGCCTATGTACTGGGGCTCACGGCGATTTCATAAAAGTGAGCTAGTGTCTACTTAACACCCCAGGCACCTAATTAACACAGATTCAAAAATGTAAGAGCTAATACATAATTAAATTTTTTAATGTTGCAATAACATGTGTAATTTCATTTAGATATGCTTTATTGAAAGTGAACGTCTGATTTTTATGTTAACATTTAAAGTATCACGTAACATCTGCCTGATTTCTTTTATAGGTAATTTTATGTTTTAATATCAAGAATGTAAAATGAAATTGCTTTGGTGTTGCACCCTGATACATATTAGTTATTTTAAAACTTGAATTGTTAAACTACTGGAAAACCTTTGTTTCTCATTATTATGCTAATGTGTATCAGATACGGACGCTTAGCAGGGCAGGGAGATAGGAGTTTCTTTTTGGTCAGAGGAAACCTTGTAATTCCCTATTTTTGAGTCCTAGTTCGAATTTATTTAGTTTAGAACTAGGGTTATTCTTTTGGACAGTAGCCATGGGATATTTGAAGGACCGGTCTATCTTTGAAATTCTTAAAGGGGTATAAGTGACAGGATTGTTGTCTCCTGACTTCCTATGGATGAGTACTTCGTATATCCTGAGATATGCTTATAGAAATGTAATGGACACTATTGATTTTTTGTATTTAATTTGATTACATAGATGCTTTAATTACGCTGTGTGGTTAGTGTATTTTTATCTATTATACTGTGCATGTGAGTTTTAATCTAAGCAAAAGATCCTGAACCTAATTCACTCCAATTAATTTAATGGTTTAACTGCTCAGACATTATTTAAATAAAGGATAAAGATAATGTATCGAACCTATCTACTTATATCATAGTGTTCAATAAGACTAGATAGGGGTGTTACATTAAGTTAGTATCAAAGCATAGCTACCTAGGTTAGACACGGGGTAGATTTCCTCAAGTAAGGGACTAGTTCAGGTTAGTCAGCTGTACCTAGGCGGTTGACTAGCTTGTATTGTGTTTTGAACTTAAGGAAGGGAGTATTAGGTTTGGGAAGATGGAAGTCCTTTTGATGTTATATGCTATCTGCTTGATAATCTGTTATTGAGCCTGATCACCTCGGTAATACTTGTTTTGCAGATAGGCTGCATGACACTGGCACAGAGAGGTAGACCACGGACCCGAGATACTAGAGTATATGTGAATAAAATTATGCAGACTATGCGAGATATGGTGGATGCTATAAGGGCCCAAGCTGCAGTCACAGTCGAGGTGCTCCACTAAGCCCAGACAGACTGAAGTGAAGAGACCTAAACAGGGGCAGAGCAAGTGAGAACCCAAGCAGGTAGAGGATGGGCTGATTTTCAAAGAGCTAGGCCTCCCGTTTTCGATAGTCTGGTGAATTTAAAGAAGGTCGAAGAGTGGGTTCAAAAGATTGAAGAACTATTTGCAGTACTGGGAACCACAGAGCTGCAAAAGGTCACTTTCGCCACCTACCAGCTAGAAGGAGAGGCAAAATATTGGTGGAGAGGGACGAAGCAATTAATGGAGACTCAGGAGACCTCAATTACCTGGGAGAGTTTTAGAGATGCATTCCTAGAGAAGTACTTCCCCTAGAGTGAGCAGAATGGAAAGGAGGGGGAATTCATGTAGATCAAGAAGGAAGGCAGGCCTTTCAAAGAGCTTCTAGCCAGGTTTGAAGAATTATCCAAGTTCTCTTCGTACCTAAAGTGGAGACCCGACGGAGCATGGAAGGCCATATACTTGGAAAATAGCTTAGGCCCAGAGTTATATCATGTAGTGGCTACACAGGAAATCAGGGACTATCCGACGCTAGTGAATAAGTGCAGAATAGCCTCCATGTCCTTAGCCATACTACAACAGAAGAAACAGGAGGCTGACTCCCTTAAGAGAAAAAGCCCAGTCAGATTCAGTAGAGGTCGTGACAGGAAGTTCCAGAAATGCCAGATAGGGAAGAAGCTAGTGAGCACTTTGACACTTCAGTGCAACTGTTCGAAGTGTGAAAAGAATCACGAGGATAGGCCATGTCTGATGGGGAAAAACGTGTGTTACAGATGTGGGAAGCCAGGACACATCACCCAGAGCTGCCCGACCCCGAGGAAGCCAGAGGAACCCTCCAGATCTCTTACCAAGGGAAGGGTGTATACCTTGAAGGGGAAGGAAGTGGCCCAATCTGAAAATTTGATGAAAGGTACGTGGTTTATTAACGTATTCCTTTAATTGTATTATATGATTCTGGCGCCACTCATTCCTTTATTTCAGTAGACTATGTCTACAACTTGAAATTACCACAACCACCTTACCTTATGAACTTTTCATAGCTATACCCACCAATGAATAGGTGTCTACATCCTTAATTTGTTTAAACTGTTCCATTGTGATCGCAAACAGAACCTTTATGGTAGACCTTATCTGTTTATCCATGGTCGACCTATATGTCATCCTTGGGATGGATTGGCTCTCTTTAAAAAATGTTATCTTGGACTGCTTAGCTAAGTCTGTGACTTTCATAGAAACTAGGCCAGTAAATGTGGGGATAGAGAGGAAAAAACCAAAGGATGGGTTTCTTATATTCCTCAGAGGTAGAAAGCCAACAGAAGTTAGAAACCATACCTGTGGTCAAGGAGTTTTCGGATGTGTTTCCTGAAGACATTACCAGTCTCCTACCGGAAAGAGAAATAGTGTTTTTCATAGACCTAGTTCCTAGGGCGGGGCTAATTTCTATAACACCCTATAGGATGTCGATGGAGTTAAAGGAGTTGAAGGAGCAAATAGAGGACCTTTTAGTAAAACAATTCATTAGACCTAGTGTGTCATCATAAGGAGCTCCTGTACTATTTGTTAAGAAGAAGGACGAGAGTATGAGGACGTCCATAGACTATAGGCAGTTGAATAAGGTAACAATAAAGAATAAGTATCTTCTCCCTAGGATCGATAACCTATTAGACCAACTGAGAGGGGCCACTATCTTTTCCAAGATTGATCTAAGGTCAGGGTATCATCAGATCAGGGTTAGGAAAGAGGACATACCTAAGACCGCCTTTAGGACTAGGTATGGGCACTATGAATTCCTCGTAATACCCTTTGGACTGAAAAATGCCCTAGCTGTTTTCATGGATTACATGAACCGCATCTTTAGACCCTACCTCGATTAGTTCATCGTAGTATTTATAGATGACATATTAGTGTATTCCAAGAATAGACAGGAACACGAGCAGCACCTCAGGACAGTGCTGCAAATACTTAGGGGGAAGCAGTTGTATACAAAGCTTGAAAAGTGTCAGTGGATCCCAGTAAGACCTAAGCCGTGGTGAATTGGGAACGGCCTACAACAATGACAAAAATCAAGTGTTTTCTGGGATTAGCAGGGTACTATAGGAGATTCATTCAAGGGTTTTCGCAAATAGAGATGACAATGACCAAGTTGACCCAAAAGGATGTTCCATTTGTGTGGGACACAAAGTGTAAACAAAGCTTCCAAACCCTGAAGGAGAAGTTGACCACCGTACCTTTGCTAATTATCCCTGACCCTTTAGAGAAGTTTGAGTTGTATTGTGATGCATCGAAGAAAAGGTTAGGATGTGTATTAATGCAAGGAGGGCGAGTAGTGGCCTATGCTTCTAGGCAGCTAAGGACACATGAGAGAAACTACCCTACCCATAACTTAGAGTTAGCGGCTATAGTGTTTGCCTTAAAGATTTGGAGACACTACCTATATGGGTCTAGATTCGAGGTATTTAGTGACCATAAAAGTCTCAAATACCTCTTCGACCAAAAAGAATTGAATATAAGACAACAAAGGTGGATGGAATTCATTAAGGATTATGATTTTGAGTTAAAGTACCATCCAGGTAAGGCAAACATTGTAGCAGACGCATTAAGTAGGAAGTCTCTCCACGTAGCTCGTCTAATGGTGAGTGAGATGGACTTGATAGAGAAATTTAGGAACATGAGGTTGTCCACCTTGGTGCTACCGAATAAGATCTGTCTAAGTGAGTTAAGGATTGAGAACACCCTTAGGGCCCAGATCTTAGAAAACTAGAAGGAGGATGAATTCCTAAGATCCCTAAAGGATTCGAAAGAGTTCACAAAGGAGGCCGACGGTATGGTAACTTTCCAGGGTAGGATGTATGTCCTTAAGACAAGAGGACTAAGGGATAAGATTTTAGAGGAAGCTCACCAAAGTAAGTACACTGTCCATCCTGGGGCCACCAAGATGTATCGGGACTTAAAGGGTAGGTTCTGGTGGCCAGGAATGAAGAAGAATATAGTGGAGCATGTAGCTAGGTGCCTAGTATGTCAACGCTTTTGGATCCCCTGTTGGGCGCCTTCTGGGATTTTTAGTGATGGTTTTATCCGTTGCTAAAGTGTGTTTTAATATTATTGCAACGAATATTATAATATTATTGCAACGAATATTATTGTTGCTATAAATTTTTTTTAAATAATTAATTTAACAAAAGTTATAGTGACAATAGTATTTGTTGCAAAAAACTTTAGTAATGAAAAAAATAGTAGCTAAAACGCCCAGCAGGCGCCCAACAGGAAACTCCCAGTAGAGAATCTAGACGCTATGTCAACAGGTCAAGATTGAACATTAGAAGCCTGCTGGGTTATTACAACCCTTATACATTCGTGAGTAGAAGTGGGACAAGATTTCAATGAACTTTGTGGTAAGACTGCCTAGAACCCAATCAGGGAAAGATGCTATATGTATTATAGTGGATAGGTTAACCAAGTTCGCTCACGTTCTCCCCATTAGGATTAACTACTCCCTAGATAGACTAGCACAGTTATATATTCAGGAGATAGTAAGACTTCATGGGGTACCCATTAGCATTGTCTCAGATAGGGATCCCCGATTCACCTCTAGGTTTTAGAGAGCCCTGCAAGAAGCCTTTGGAACCAGGCTAAACTTTAGTACAACCTATCATCCTCAAACTGATGGACAAACAGAGAGAACCATTCAGACGTTAGAGGATATGCTTAGGGCTTGTGCCTTAGAGTACCAGGGAAATTGGGAAAAGAGTCTGCCGCTGATTGAGTTTTCTTACAATAATAGCTTCCACTCTAGTATAAGCATGACTCCCTATGAGACCCTTTATAGGAGAAAATGTAGGTCGTCGTTATATTGGTATGAGGTGGGTGAGAGGCAGTTGTTAGGTCTTGAATTAGTTTAACAGACCACTGATCAGATTAAAATGATCAGAGAAAAGTTAGCAAAAGTTCAGGACAGGCAAAAGAGCTATGCCGACAGGAGAAGAAGGCCCCTAGAATTCAAGGAAGTAAGCCATGTTTTTCTGAAAGTGTGCCCAACTACTGGGATTGGTAGGGCTACGAAGTCTAGAAAGCTAAGTCCTAGATACATTGGACCTTTCCAAATCTTGAAGAGAGTAGGTCCATTAACATACCAAATATCCTTACCCCCACACCTATCCAACCTTCACAATGTTTTCCATGTCTCCCATCTCTGAAAGTACATACCCGATCCCTCCCATATATTTGACGCCAGTACTCTACAATTAAAGGAAAATCTGACTTATTGGGAGAGACCTATTCAAATCATCGGTACTGAGGTCAAGACCCTAAAGAATAAGGCTATTCCTATGGTAAAGGTCTTGTGGGACCCGACGACACCACAGTAGGCTATCTGGGAGCTGGAGGAGGACATGCGCAAGAGCCATCCAGAATTATTCTCATGAGGTATGTATAAAATTTTGAGGACGAAATTATATTAAGGGGGGAGAATGTAACAACCCAATTTTCTTGAAATAAATTAAATTTGGTAAAATGAATCCCGATTTTTTTTGAAATTGAATTAAGGAAGATTTTCTAAATTTTAGCTAAAATTCGAGAAAATTTCGGAGTTAAATGATATATGATAGCAAGTTTTTAATCTAGTGGAGGAAATTTGGTGGATTATTTGGCGACACATGCGATCATTTGAAAATTTTCAAATTCTCTCTCTTTGTTGTCTTAAATCTTGCATAGATCTTGCCTAGTTTGGAGAGATACGTTCGGAACTGAGCTACGGCGAAAGGGAAAAACTAAAATGCCCCTAAGGGCCTTAAATACCCAAACCCCTCTCATTTTCTCTCATTTTTCCCTTTCATACAAATTTTCTCACTCTCTCTCTCTCCTCTCTTGCGCACACCAACACATCCACCACCTTCACCACCCTTAGCCATCGTCCGGCTGACTTACGGCCACCTATCACTGCTGGAAGGTTCCTCAGCTCAGCCCGACGCCGCAGCAAGTCACCACAGCGACCGACGACTGCTATAGCAACCGAAAAATGCCACTCTCTCCTTTCCATGGTGTTTTTCTTTTATGGCCATGATATCCATCGTTCGACGTCGTCTGGTGACACCGCCACCACCATTGGGAAGCTTGGGCTGTCAGCTTGCTCTGACAGCTTCCAGCCGGTGAAGGCCACCGCCACACGCTCAGAATGGAGCAAAAATCATCTGTCATACGTCAACTTTCACCGCAGGAAAATGCCTTCCAAACGGCCAAGTTTCGCCAAAAGGACACCCGATCCAGCCACCTCAAGTTGCAGGCTACATTCTGGTGTATTTTTTTACCCTAGCGCCGTTTGCCACTGTGCACCACCGTTCGTCGCTATGCACCACTGTCTACCATCGTCAAAGTTATTGGAAAATCACAGAATTGAGATTCTGAGCCCCCGGAGCCTCTGGTATAATTTAAAATGCCCTAATTTGATGTTTTCCTGTAGTTTTTGTGTTGACTATTCCTTGAAAATTGAACCGATGCGAAAACTGGGCAATTATTGTAGGGAAACAGGAATTCAAGGAAGCGAGGTGTAGACGAAGATTGAAGGGAGGCCAAGATCAGCTTTTTCTAGTAATTCTCTAGGTAGTTTGACAATTCTGAAATAATAATGTCCCACGATTACTTCTATGTCTATTTGCTAGCTTCGATGGGACATTGTTTAAATTTTGCATTCTTGATGTTATTTACACTCGCTGGCTGAAATCATGGAAATAAAGTTAAATTAAGTTAGGAAAATAAGCACCATAGCTTAAGGCGATAAGATATATCGTACAGTGACAAAAAGGAAACAAAAGAAATGCAACTGATAGGGAAATACAGATATAAGCACACAATTTGCAATGTGTGGCCAGAGGTGATCCACAAGGGCGACCTAGCGAGGCATGGCCAAAGCTGCTTCATGCCCATGACCTAGAGTTCGTGATCACGTTATGTATGTGGCCGAGTGACCATGATTTACGATGTTTGGCTAGAGGTGATCCAAATGGGCCACCAAGCGAGATACTTGGTAAAGAAGAAAGCTAAAATAGAAATTTACTAAACAATATTGGGCTAAGAATGTGACTTAATGAGCCAATTATAGTGAAGAAAGAAAGCGATGGAGAATCAAAAGAATTTAACATGGAACTGATAAGGAAATTAAACGGAAAACACATATTAGAGATACTAGGTGAAGAAGAAAGCTCAAATAGAAATTTACTAAACAATATTGGCCTAAGAATGTGACGTAAAGAGCTAATTAGAGTGAAGAAAGAGAGGGTTGGAGAATCAAAAGAATTTGAATCAGAACTGACAAGGAAATGAAACCGAAAACACATATTAGAGATACTTGGTGAACAAGAAAGCTCAAATAGAAATTTACTAAATAATCTTGGCCTAAGAATGTGACTTAATGATCCAATTAGAGTCAAGAAAGAGAGGGTTGGAGAATCAAAAGAATTTGAATCGGAACTGAAAAGGAAATGAAACTGGAAACACAAATTAGAGATACATGGAAAAGAATAAAGCTTAAATATCAAATTTTTAAACACTATTGGCCTAAGAATGTGACTTAATAAGCCAATTAGAGTGAAGAAAGAGAGTGTTGGAGAGTCAAAAGAACTTGAATCGGAAATGACAAGGAAATGAAACCAAAAACACATATTAGAGATACCTGGTGAAGAAGAAAGCGCAAATAGAAATTTACTAAACAATATTGGCCCAAAAATGTGACTTAACGATCCATTTAGAGTGAAGAAAGAGAGGGCTAGAGAATCAAAAGAATTTGACATGGAACTGATAAGGAAATTAAATCAAAAACACATATTAGAGATACTAGGTGAAGAAGAAAGCTCAAATAGCACTTTACTAAACAATATTGGCCTAAGAATGTGACTTAATGAGCCAATTATAGTGAAGAAAGAAAGCGATGGAGAATCAAAAGAATTTAACATGGAACTGATAAGGAAATTAAACGGAAAACACATATTAGAGATACTAGGTGAAGAAGAAAGCTCAAATAGAAATTTACTAAACAATATTGGCCTAAGAATGTGACGTAAAGAGCTAATTAGAGTGAAGAAAGAGAGGGTTGGAGAATCAAAAGAATTTGAATCAGAACTGACAAGGAAATGAAACCGAAAACACATATTAGAGATACTTGGTGAACAAGAAAGCTCAAATAGAAATTTACTAAATAATCTTGGCCTAAGAATGTGACTTAATGATCCAATTAGAGTCAAGAAAGAGAGGGTTGGAGAATCAAAAGAATTTGAATCGGAACTGAAAAGGAAATGAAACTGGAAACACAAATTAGAGATACATGGAAAAGAATAAAGCTTAAATATCAAATTTTTAAACACTATTGGCCTAAGAATGTGACTTAATAAGCCAATTAGAGTGAAGAAAGAGAGTGTTGGAGAGTCAAAAGAACTTGAATCGGAAATGACAAGGAAATGAAACCAAAAACACATATTAGAGATACCTGGTGAAGAAGAAAGCGCAAATAGAAATTTACTAAACAATATTGGCCCAAAAATGTGACTTAACGATCCATTTAGAGTGAAGAAAGAGAGGGCTAGAGAATCAAAAGAATTTGACATGGAACTGATAAGGAAATTAAATCAAAAACACATATTAGAGATACTAGGTGAAGAAGAAAGCTCAAATAGCACTTTACTAAACAATATTGGCCTAAGAATGTGACTTAATGAGCCAATTATAGTGAAGAAAGAAAGCGATGGAGAATCAAAAGAATTTAACATGGAACTGATAAGGAAATTAAACGGAAAACACATATTAGAGATACTAGGTGAAGAAGAAAGCTCAAATAGAAATTTACTAAACAATATTGGCCTAAGAATGTGACGTAAAGAGCTAATTAGAGTGAAGAAAGAGAGGGTTGGAGAATCAAAAGAATTTGAATCAGAACTGACAAGGAAATGAAACCGAAAACACATATTAGAGATACTTGGTGAACAAGAAAGCTCAAATAGAAATTTACTAAATAATCTTGGCCTAAGAATGTGACTTAATGATCCAATTAGAGTCAAGAAAGAGAGGGTTGGAGAATCAAAAGAATTTGAATCGGAACTGAAAAGGAAATGAAACTGGAAACACAAATTAGAGATACATGGAAAAGAATAAAGCTTAAATATCAAATTTTTAAACACTATTGGCCTAAGAATGTGACTTAATAAGCTAGTTAGAGTAAAGAAAGAGAGGGTTGGAGAATCAAAAGAACTTGAATCAGAAATGACAAGGAAATGAAACCAAAAACACATATTAGAGATACTTGGTGAAGAAGAAAGCTCAAATAGAAATTTACTAAACAATATTGGCCCAAAAATGTGACTTAACGAGCCAATTAGAGTGAAGAAAGAGAGGGCTAGAGAATCAAAAGAATTTGACATGGAACTGATAAGGAAATTAAATCAAAAACACATATTAGAGATACTAGGTGAAGAAGAAAGCTCAAATAGCACTTTACTAAACAATATTGGCCTAAGAATGTGACTTAATGAACTAATTAGAGTGAAGAAAGAGAGGTTTGGAGATTCAAAAGAATTTGAATTGGAACTGAAATGTAAATGAAACAGGAAACACATATTAGAGATACTTGTTGAAAAAGAAAGCTCAAATAGAAATTTACTAAACAATATTGGCCTAAGAATATGACTTAATGAGCCAATTATAGTGAAGAAAGAGATGGTTGGAGAATCAAAAGAACTTGAATTAGAAATGACAATGAAATGTAACCAAAAACACATATTAGAAATACTTGGTGAAGAAGAAATCTCAAATAGAAATTGAATAAACAATATTGGACTAAGAATGTGACTTAATGATCCGATTAGAGTGAAGAAAGAGAGGGTTGGAGAATCAAAAGAATTTGAATCGGAACTGAAAAGGAAATGAAACCGAAAACACATATTAGAAATACTTTGTGAAGAAGAAAGCTTAAATATCAAATTTTTAAATACTATTGGCCTAAGAATGTGACTTAATGAGCCAATTAGAGTGAAGAAAGAGAGGGTTGGAGAATCAAAAGAATTTAACATGGAACTGATAAGGAAATTAAATTGAAAACACATTTTAGACATACTAGGTGAAGAAGAAAACTCAAATAGAAATTTACTAAACAATAGTGGCCTAAGAATGTGACTTAAGGAGCCAATTAGAGTAAAGAAAGAGAGGGTTGGAGAATCAAAAGAATTTGAATCAGAACTGACAAGGAAATGAAACCAAAAACACATATTAGAGATACTTGGTGAAGAAGAAGGCTCAAATAGAAATTTACTAAACAATATTGGCCCAAAAATGTGACTTAAGGAGCCAATTAGTTTGAAGAAAGAGAGGGTTGGAGAATCAAAAAAACTTGAATCAGAAATGATAATGAAATGTAAACGAAAACACATATTAGAAATACTTGGTGAAAAAGAAAGCTCAAATAGAAATTTGCCAAAAAATATTAGACTAAGAATGTGACTTAATGATCCGATTAGAGTGAAGAAAGAGAAGGTTGGAGAATCAAAAGAATTTGAATCGAAACTGAAAAGGAAATGAAATCGGAAACACAAATTAGAGATACTTGGTGAAAAATAAAGGTTAAATATCAAATTTTTAAACACTATTGGGCTAAGAATGTGACTTAATGAGCCAATTATAGTGAAGAAAGAGAGGGTTGGAGAATCAAAAGAATTTAACATGGAACTGATAAGGAAATTAAACGGAAAACACATATTAGAGATACTAGGAGAAGAAGAAAGCTCAAATAGAAATTTACTAAACAATATTGGCCTAAGAATGTGACGTAAAGAGCTAATTAGAGTGAAGAAATAGAGGGTTGGAGAATCAAAAGAATTTGAATCAGAACTGACAAGGAAATGAAACCGAAAACACATATTAGAGATACTTGGTGAACAAGAAAGCTCAAATAGAAATTTACTAAATAATATTGGCCTAAGAATGTGACTTAATGATCCAATTAGAGTCAAGAAAGAGAGGGTTGGAGAATCAAAAGAATTTGAATCGGAACTGAAAAGGAAATGAAACTGGAAACACAAATTAGAGATACATGGAAAAGAATAAAGCTTAAATATCAAATTTTTAAACACTATTGGCCTAAGAATGTGACTTAATAAGCCAATTAGAGTGAAGAAAGAGAGTGTTGGAGAGTTAAAAGAACTTGAATCGGAAATGACAAGGAAATGAAACCAAAAACACATATTAGAGATACCTGGTGAAGAAGAAAGCGCAAATAGAAATTTACTAAACAATATTGGCCCAAAAATGTGACTTAACGATCCATTTAGAGTGAAGAAAGAGAGGGCTAGAGAATCAAAAGAATTTGACATGGAACTGATAAGGAAATTAAATCAAAAACACATATTAGAGATACTAGGTGAAGAAGAAAGCTCAAATAGCACTTTACTAAACAATATTGGCCCAAAAATGTGACTTAACGAGCCAATTAGAGTGAAGAAAGAGAGGGCTAGAGAATCAAAAGAATTTGACATGGAACTGATAAGGAAATTAAATCAAAAACACATATTAGAGATACTAGGTGAAGAAGAAAGCTCAAATAGCACTTTACTAAACAATATTGGCCTAAGAATGTGACTTAATGAACTAATTAGAGTGAAGAAAGAGAGGTTTGGAGATTCAAAAGAATTTGAATTGGAACTGAAATGTAAATGAAACAGGAAACACATATTAGAGATACTTGTTGAAAAAGAAAGCTCAAATAGAAATTTACTAAACAATATTGGCCTAAGAATATGACTTAATGAGCCAATTATAGTGAAGAAAGAGATGGTTGGAGAATCAAAAGAACTTGAATTAAAAATGACAATGAAATGTAACCAAAAACACATATTAGAAATACTTGGTGAAGAAGAAATCTCAAATAGAAATTGAATAAACAATATTGGACTAAGAATGTGACTCAATGAACCAATTAGAGTGAAGAAATGGAGGGTTGAAGATTCAAAAGAATTTGAATCGGGCTGAAAAGGAAATGAAACCAAAACACATATTAGAAATACTTTGTGAAGAAGAAAGCTTAAATATCAAATTTTTAAATACTATTGGCCTAAGAATGTGACTTAATGAGCCAATTAGAGTGAAGAAAGAGAGGGTTGGAGAATCAAAAGAATTTAACATGGAACTGATAAGGAAATTAAATTGAAAACACATTTTAGACATACTAGGTGAAGAAGAAAACTCAAATAGAAATTTACTAAACAATAGTGGCCTAAGAATGTGACTTAAGGAGCCAATTAGAGTAAAGAAAGAGAGGGTTGGAGAATCAAAAGAATTTGAATCAGAACTGACAAGGAAATGAAACCAAAAACACATATTAGAGATACTTGGTGAAGAAGAAGGCTCAAATAGAAATTTACTAAACAATATTGGCCCAAAAATGTGACTTAAGGAGCCAATTAGTTTGAAGAAAGAGAGGGTTGGAGAATCAAAAAAACTTGAATCAGAAATGATAATGAAATGTAAACGAAAACACATATTAGAAATACTTGGTGAAAAAGAAAGCTCAAATAGAAATTTGCCAAAAAATATTAGACTAAGAATGTGACTTAATGATCCGATTAGAGTGAAGAAAGAGAAGGTTGGAGAATCAAAAGAATTTGAATCGAAACTGAAAAGGAAATGAAATCGGAAACACAAATTAGAGATACTTGGTGAAAAATAAAGGTTAAATATCAAATTTTTAAACACTATTGGGCTAAGAATGTGACTTAATGAGCCAATTAGAGTGAAGAAAGAGAGGGTTCGAGAATCAAAAGAATTTGAAATGGAACTGATAAGGACATGAAACTGAAAACACATATTAGAGATGCTTGGTGAAGAAGAAAGCTAAAATAGAATTTTACTAAGCAATATTGGCCTAAGAATGTGACGTAAAGAGCTAATTAGAGTGAAGAAATAGAGGGTTGGAGAATCAAAAGAATTTGAATCAGAACTGACAAGGAAATGAAACCGAAAACACATATTAGAGATACTTGGTGAACAAGAAAGCTCAAATAGAAATTTACTAAATAATATTGGCCTAAGAATGTGACTTAATGATCCAATTAGAGTCAAGAAAGAGAGGGTTGGAGAATCAAAAGAATTTGAATCGGGAGAAAGGAAATGAAACTGGAAACACAAATTAGAGATACATGGAAAAGAATAAAGCTTAAATATCAAATTTTTAAACACTATTGGCCTAAGAATGTGACTTAATAAGCCAATTAGAGTGAAGAAAGAGAGTGTTGGAGAGTCAAAAGAACTTGAATCGGAAATGACAAGGAAATGAAACCAAAAACACATATTAGAGATACCTGGTGAAGAAGAAAGCGCAAATAGAAATTTACTAAACAATATTGGCCCAAAAATGTGACTTAACGATCCATTTAGAGTGAAGAAAGAGAGGGCTAGAGAATCAAAAGAATTTGACATGGAACTGATAAGGAAATTAAATCAAAAACACATATTAGAGATACTAGGTGAAGAAGAAAGCTCAAATAGCACTTTACTAAACAATATTGGCCTAAGAATGTGACTTAAAGAACTAATTAGAGTGAAGAAAGAGAGGTTTGGAGATTCAAAAGAATTTGAATTGGAACTGAAATGTAAATGAAACAGGAAACACATATTAGAGATACTTGGTGAAAAAGAAAGCTCAAATTGAAATTTACTAAACAATATTGGCCTAAGAATATGACTTAATGAGCCAATTATAGTGAAGAAAGAGATGGTTGGAGAATCAAAAGAACTTGAATCAGAAATGACAATGAAATGTAACCAAAAACACATATTAGAAATACTTGGTGAAGAAGAAAGCTCAAATAGAAATTGAATAAACTATATTGGACTAAGAATGTGACTTAATGATCCGATTAGAGTGAAGAAAGAGAGGGTTGGAGAATCAAAATAATTTGAATCGGAACTGAAAAGGAAATGAAACCGAAAACACATATTAGAAATACTTTGTGAAGAAGAAAGCTTAAATATCAAATTTTTAAATACTATTGGCCTAAGAATGTGACTTAATGAGCCAATTAGAGTGAAGAAAGAGAGGGTTGGAGAATCAAAAGAATTTAACTTGCAACTGAAAAGGAAATTAAATTGAAAACACATATTAGAGATACTAGGTGAAGAAGAAAGCTCAAATAGAAATTTATTAAATAATATTGGCCTAAGAATGTGACTTAATGAGCCAATTAGAGTGAAGAAAGAGAGGGTTGGAGAATCAAAAGAATTTAACATGGAACTGATAAGGAAATTAATTTTAAAACACATATTAAAGATACTAAGTGAAGAAGAAAGCTCAAATAGAAATTTACCAAATAATATTGGCCTAAGAATGTGACTTAATGAGCCAATTAGAGTGAAGACAGAGAGGGTTGGAGATTCAAAAGAATTTCAATCAGAACCGACAAGGAAATGAAACCGAAAACACATGTTCAAGATACTTGGTGAACAAGAAAGCTCAAATAGAAATTTACTAAATATTATTGGCCTAAGAATGTGACTTAATGATCCAATTAGAGTGAAGAAAGAGAGGGTTGGAGAATCAAAAGAATTTGAATCGGAACTAAAAAGGAAATGAAACCGGAAACAAAAATTAGAGATACTTGGTGAAAAATAAAGCTTAAATATCAAATTTTTAAACACTGTTGGCCTAAGAATGTGACTTAATAAGCCAATTAGAGTGAAGAAAGAGAGGGCTAGAGAATCAAAAAAATTTAACATGGAACTGATAATGAAATAAAATTGAAAACACATTGGAGATACTAGGTGAAGAAGAAAGCTCAAATAGAACTTTACTAAACAATATTGGCCTAAGAATGTGACTTAATGAGCCAATTAGAGTGAAGAAAGAGAGGGTTGGAGAATCAAAGAATTTGTATTGAAACTGAAAAGGAAATGAAATCGGAAATACATATTAGAGATACTTGGTGAAGAAGAAAGCTTAAATATAAATTTTTAAACAATATTGGCCTAAGAAAGTGACTTACTAAGCCAATTAGAGTGAAGAAAGAGAGGGTTGGAGAATCAAAAAGACTTGAACCAGATATGAGAACGAAATGAAACCGAAAACACATATTAGAGATACTTGGTGAAGAAGAAAGCTGAAATAAAAATTTACTAACAATATTGGCCTAAGAATGTGCGTTAAAGAGCCGATTATAGAGAAGAAAGAAAGGGTTGGAGAATCAAAAGAATTTGAATCGGAACTGAATCATAAATGAAACCGGAAGCACATACTAGAGATGCTTGGTGAAGAAGAAAGCTTAAATATCAAATTTTTAAACATTATTGGCCTAAGAATGTGACTTAATAAGCCAATTAGAGTGAAGAAAGATAGGATTAGAGAATCAAAAGAACTTGAACTGGAAATGACACGAAAATGAAACCGAAAACACTTATTAGAGATACTTGGTGAAAAAGAAAGCGGAAATAAAAATTTACCAA
This sequence comes from Senna siamea, assembly GCA_031216115.1. Lineage (NCBI taxonomy): Eukaryota > Viridiplantae > Streptophyta > Magnoliopsida > Fabales > Fabaceae > Senna > Senna siamea. The sequence goes on along the minus strand of CM062355.1, from coordinate 11,691,074 downwards.
CAATATTAGCCTAAGAATGTGACTTAAGGATCCATTTAGAGTGAAGAAAGAGAGGGTTAGAGAATCAAAATAATTTAACATCTAACAGATAAGGAAATTAAATCGAGAACACATATTAGAGATACTAGGTGAAGAAGAAAGCTCAAATAAAAATTTACTAAAGAATATTGGCCAAAGAATGTGACCTAATCTGCCAATTAGAGTGAAGAAAGAGAGGGTTAGAGAATCAAAAGAATTTGAATCGAAACTGACAAGGAAATGAAACCGAAAAAAAATATTACAGATACTTATTGAAGAAGAAAGCTCAAAAAAAATTTACTCAACAATATTGGCCTAAGAATGTGACTTAATGATCCAATTAGAGTGAAGAAAGAGAGGGTTAGAGAATCAAAAGAATTTAGATCGGAACTGAGAAGGAAATGAAACCGAAAACACAAATTAGTGATACTTGATGAAGAATAAAGCTTAAATATAAAATTTTTAAACACTATTGGCCTAAGAATGTGACTTAATAAGCCAATTAGAGTGAAGAAAGAGAGGGTTGGAGAATCAAAAGAACTTGAATTGGAAATGACAAGGAAATGAAACCGAAAACACAAATTAGTGATACTTGATGAAGAATAAAGCTTAAATATCAAATTTTTAAACAATATTGGCCTAAGAATGTGACTTAATGAACCAATTAGAGTAAAGAAAGAGAGGGTTAGAGAATCAAAAGAATTTGAATCGGAACTGACAAGGAAATGAAACCGAAAACACATATTAGAGATACTTGGTGAAGAAGAAAGCTTAAATATAAAATTTTTAAACACTATTGGCCTAAGAATGTGACTTAATAAGCCAATTAGAGTGAAGAAAGATAGGGTTGGAGAATCAAAAGAACTTGAATTGGAAATGACAAGGAAATGAAACTGAAAACACATATTAGAGATACTTGGTGAAGAAGAAAGCTGAAATAAAAATTTATTAACAATGTTAGCCTAAGAATGTGACTTAATGAGCCAATTAGTGTGAAGAAAGAGAGGGCGAGAGAATCAAAAGAACTTGAATCGGAAATGACAAGGAAATGAAACTGAAAACACATATTAGAGATACTTGATGGAGAAGAAAGCTCAAATAGAAATTTAATGAACAATATTGGCCTAAGAATGTGACTTAATGAGCCAATTAGAGTGAAGAAAGAGAGGGTTGGAGAATGAAAAGAAATGGAACCAAAAATGACAATGAATTATAACCGAAAATACATATTAGAAATGCTTGGTGAAGAAAAAAGCTCAAATAGAAATTGACTAAACAATATTGGACTAAGAATGTGACTTAATGATCCAATTAGAGTGAAGAAAGAGAGGGTTCGAGAATCAAAAGAATTTGAATCGGAACTAAAAAGGAAATGAAATCGAAAACACAAATGAGAGATACTTGGTGAAAAAGAAAGCTTAAATATCGAATTTTTAAACACTACGGGCCTAAGAATGTGACTAAATAAGCCAATGAGAGCGAAGAAGGAGAGGGTTGGAGAATCAAAAGAACTTGAATATGAAATGACAAGGAAATGAAACGGAAAACACATATTAGACATACTTGGTGAAGAGGAAAGGTGAAATAAAAATTTACTAACAATATTAGCTGAAGAATGTCACTTATTGACCCAATTAGAGTGAAGAAAGAGAGGGTTGGAGAATCAAAAGAATTTGACATGGAACTGAGAAGGAAATTAAATTGAAAACACATATTAGAGATACTAGGTTAAGAAGAAAGCATAAATAGAAATTTACTAAACAATATTGGCCTAAGAATGTGACTTAATGAGCCAATTAGAGTGAAGAAAGAGAGGGTTGGGGAATCAAAAGAACTTGATTCAGAAATTACAAGGAAATGAAATGGAAAACACATATTAGAAATAGTTGGTGAAGAAGAAAGCTCAAATAGAACTTTACTATACAATATTAGCCTAAGAATGTGACTTAATGAGCCAATTAGAGTGAAGAAAGAGAGTGTTGAAGAATCAAAAGAACTTAAATTGGAAATGATCCGGAAAAGAAACTGAAAACACATATTACAGATACTTGGTGAAGAAGAAAGCTGAAATAAAAATTTACTAACAATATTAGGCTAAGAATGTGACTTAATGAGCCAATTAAACTGAAGAAACAGAGGGTTATAGAATCAAAAGAACTTGAATCGGAAATGACAAGGAAATGAAATGGAAAACACATATTAGAGATACTTGATGGAGAAGAAAGCTCAAATAGAAATTTACTAAACAATATTGGCCTAAGAATGTGACTTAATGAGCCAATTAGAGTGAAGAAAGTGAGAGTTGGAGAATGAAAAGAACTTGAACCAAAAATGACAATGAATTATAACCGAAAATACATATTAGAAATGCTTGGTGAAGAAGAAAGCTCAAATAGAAATTTACTAAACAATATTGGACTAACAGTGTGACTTAATGATCCAATTATAGTGAAGAAAGAGAGGGATCGAGAAGCAAAAGAATTTGAATCGAAACTAAAAAGGAAATGAAATCGAAAACACATATTAGAGATACTTGGTGAAGGAGAAAGCTTAAATATCAAATTTTTAAACACTACTGGCCTAAGAATGTGACTTAATAAGCCAATTAGAGCGAACAAGAAGAGGGTTGGAGAATCAAAAGAACTTGAATTGGAAATGACAAGCAAAATGAAACCAAAAACACATATTAGACATACTTGGTGAAGAAGAAAGGTGAAATAAAAATTTACTAACAATATTAGCTAAAGAATGTCACTTATTGACCCAATCATAGTGAAGAAAGAGAGGGTTGGAGAATCAAAATAATTTGACATGCAACTGAGAAGGAAATTAAATTGAAAACACATATTAGAGATACTAGGTTAAGAAGAAAGCATAAATAGAAATTTACTAAACAATATTGGCCTAAGAATGTGACTTAATGAGCCAATTAGAGTCAACAAAGAGAGGGTGGGAGAATCAAAAGAATTTGACATGGAACTGATAAGGAAACTAAATCGAAAAAACATATTAGAGATACTAGGTTAAGAAGAAAGCATAAATAGAAATTTACTAAACAATGTTGGCCTAAGAATGTGACTTAATGAGCCAAGTGAAGAAAGAGGGTGTTGGAGAATCAAAAGAACTTGAATCAGAAATGACAATGAAATGTATGAAAAACACATTTTAGAAATACCTGGTGAAGAAGAAAGATCAAATAGAAATTTACTAATCAATATTGGCCTAAGAATGTGACTTAATGAGCCAATTAGAGTGAAGAAAGAGAGGGCTAGAGAATCAAAAGAATTTAACATGGAACTTATAAGGAAATTAAATCGAAAACACATATTAGAGATACTAGGTGAAGAAGAAAGCTCAAATAGAAATTTACTAAACGATATTGGCCTAAGAATGTAACTTAATGAGCCGATTAGAGGGAAGAAAGAGAGGGTCGGAGAACCAAAAGAATTTGAATTGAAACTGACAAGGAAGTGAAAACAAAAACAAATGTTACAGATACTTTGTGGAGAAGAAAGATTAAATATAAAATTTTTAAATACTAATGGCGTAAGAATGTGACTTAATAAGCCAATTAGAGTGAAGAAAGAGAGGGTTGGAGAATCAAAAAGCCTTGAATCAGAAATGACAAGGAGATGAATCCGAAAACACATATTAGAGATTCTTCATGAATAACAAAGCTGTAATAAAAATTTACTAACAATAATGGCCTAAGAATGTGAGTTAGTGAGCCAATTATAGTGAAGAAAGAGAGGGTTGGAGAATCAAAAGAATTTAACATGGAACTGATAACGAAATTAAATCGAAAACACATATTGGAGATACTATGTGAAGAAGAAAGCTCAAATAGAAATTTACTAAACAATATTGGCCTAAGAATGTGACTTAATGAGCCAATTAGAGTGAAGAAAGAGAGGGTTGGAGAATAAAAAGAATTTGAATTGGAATTGAAAAGGAAATGAAATCGGAAACATATATTAGAGATACTTGGTGAAGAAGAAAGCTTAAATATAAAATTTTTAAACATTATTGGCCTAAAAATTTGACTTAAAAAGCCAATTAGAGTGAAGAAAGAAAGGGTTGGAAAATCAAAAGTACTTGAATCAGAAGTAACATGGAAATGAAACCAAAAACACATATTAGAAATACTTGGTGAAGAAGAAAGCTCAAATAGAAATTTACTAAACAATATTGGCCTAAGAATGTGACTTAATGAACCAATTAGAGTGAAGAAAGAGAGGGTTGGAGAATCAAAAGAAGTTGAATCGGAACTGAAAAGGAAATGAATCTGGAAATACATATTAGAGATACTTGGTGAAGAAGAAAGCTTAAATATAAAATTTTTAAACACTATTGGCCTAAGAATGTAACTTAATGAGCCGATTATAGTGAAGAAAGAGAGGGTTGGAGAATCAAAAGAATTTGACATGGAACTGATAAGGTAATTAAATCAAAAACACATATTAGAGATACTAGGTGAAGAAGAAAGCTCATATAGAAATTTACTAAACAATATTGGCCCAAGAATGTGACTTAATGAGCTAATTAGAGTGAAGAAAGAGATGGTTGGAGAATCAGATGGACTTCAATCAGAAATAATAAGGAAATGAAATCGAAAAAACATATTAGAAATACTTGGTGAAGAAGAAATCTGATATCAAAATTTACTAACAATATTGGCCTAAGAATGAGACTTAATGAGCGAAGTAGAGTGAAGAAAGAGAGGGTTAGAGAATCAAAAGAATTTGACATGGAACTGATAACGTAATTAAATCAAAAACACATATTAGAGATACTTGGTGAAGAAGAAAGCTCAAATAGAAATTTACTAAACAATATTGGCCTAAGAATGTGACTTAATGAGCCAATTAGAGTGAAGAAAGAGAGGGTTGGAGAACCAAAATAATTCGAATCGGAACTGACACGGAAATGAAATCGAAAACACAAATTAGAGATACTTAGTGAAAAAGAAAGCCTAAATATCCAATTTTTAAACAATATTGGCCTTGAATCTGACTTAATAATCCAATTAGAGTGAAGAAAGGGAGCATTGGAAAATCAAAAGAACTTGAATCGGAAATGGCAAGGAAATGAAACCGAAAACACATATTAGAAATACTTGGTGAAGAAGAAAGCTTAAATATAAAATTTTTAAACACTATTGGCCTAAGAATGTGACTTAATAAGCCAATTAGAGTGAAGAAAGAGAGGGTCAGAGAATCAAAAGAACTTGAAATGGAAATGACAAGGAAATGAAACCGAAAACACATATTAGAAATACTTGGTGAAGAAGAAAGCTCAAATAGAAATTTACTAAACAATATTGGCCTAAGAATGTGACTTAATGAGCCAATTAGAGTGAAGAAAGAGAGGGTTGGAGAATCAAAATAATTTCAATCAGAATTGAAAAGGAAATGAAACCAGAAACACAAATTAGTGACACTTGGTGAAGAATAAGGCTTAAATATCAAATTTTTAAACAATATTGGCCTTAGAATGTGACTTAATAAGCCAATTAGAGTGAAGAAAGGGAGGATTGGAGAATCAAAAGAACTTGAATTAGAAATGACACAGAAATGAAACCGAAAACACAAATTAGACATACTTGATGAAAAAGAAAGCTTAAATATCAATTTTTTAAACAATATTGGCCTAAGAATGTGACTTAATAAGCCAATTAGAGTGAAGAAAGAGAGGGTTGGAGAATCAAAAGAACTTGAAATGGAAATGACAAGGAAATGAAATCGAAAACACATATTAGAGATACTTGGTGAAGAAGAAAGCTCAAATAGAAATTTACTAAACAATATTGGCCTAAGAATGTGACTTAATGAGCCAATTAGAGTGAAGAAAGAGAGGGTTGGAGAATCAAAAGAATTTGAATCGGAACTGAAAAGGAAATGAAACCGAAAAACATATTAGAGATACTTGGTGGAGAAGAAAGCTCAAATAGAAATTTACTAAACAATATTAGACTAAGAATTTGACTTAATGAGCCTATTAGAGTGATGAAAGAGAGGGTTGGAGATTCAAAAGAATTTGAATTGGAACTGATATGGAAATGAAACAGGAAACACATATTAGAGATACTTGGTGACGAAGAAAGCTCAAATAGAAATTCACTAAACAATATTGGCCTATGAATGTGAGTTAATGAGCCAATTATAGTGAAGAAAGAGAGGGTTAGAGAATCAAAAGAATTTGACATGGAACTGATAAGGTAATTAAATCAAAAACACATATTAGAGATACTTGGTGAAGAAGAAAGCTCAAATAGAAATTTACTAAACAATATTGGCCTAAGAATGTGACTTAATGAGCCACTTAGAGTGAAGAAAGAGAGGGTTGGAGAATCAAAAGAATTTGAATTGGAACTGAAATGTAAATGAAAGTAGAAACACATATTAGAGATACTTGGTGAAGAAGAAAGTATATATATAAAATTTTTCAACACTATTGGCCTTAGAATGTGACTTAATAAGCCAATTAGAGTGAAGAAAGAGAGGGTTGGAGAATCAAAAGGAAGTGAATCAGAAAAGACAAGGATATGAAACCGAAAACACATATTAAAGATATTTGGTGAGGAAGAAAGCTGAAATAAAAATTTACTGACAATATTGGGCTAAGAATGCGACTTAATGAGCCAATTTTTAACCACTATTGGCCTATGAATGTGACTTAATAAGCCAATTAGAACGAAGAAAGAGAGGGTTAGAGAATTAAAAGGACTTGAATCAGAAATGACAAGGAAATGACATCGAAAACACATATTAGAGCTACTTGGTGAAGAAGAAAGCACAAATAGAAATTTACTAAACAATATTGGAATAATAATGTGACTTAATGATAAAACTAAAGTGAAGAAAGGGAGGGTTGGAGCTTCAAAATATTTTGAATCGGAACTGACAAGGAAATTAAATCGAAAATACATATTAGAGATACTTGGTGAAGAAGAAAGCTCAAATAGAAATTTACTAAACAATATTGGCCTAAGAATGTGACTTAATGAGCCAATTAGAGTGAAGAAAGAGAGGGTTAGAGAATCAAAAGATTTTGACATGGAACTGACAAGGAAATTAATTTGAAAACATATATTAGAGATACTAGGTGAATAAGAAAGCTCAAATAGAAATTTACTAAACAATATTGGAATAAGATGGTGACTTAATGAACTAATTAGAGTGAAGAAAGAGAGGGTTGGAGCTTCAAAAGAATTTGAATCGGAACTGACAAGGAAATTAAATCAAAAATACATATTAGAGATACTTGGTGAAGAAGAAAGCTCAAATAGAAATTTACTAAACAATATTGGCCTAAGAATGTGACTTAATGAGCCACTTAGAGTAGAGAGTGAGAGCGCTTGAGAATCAAAAGAATTTAACATGGAATGGATAAGGAAATTAAATAAAAAACATATATTTGAGATACTAGGTGAAAAAGAAAGCTCAAATGGAAATTTACTAAACAATTGTAGGCTAAAAATGTGGCTTAACGAACCAATTAGAGTGAAGAAAGAGAGGGTTGGAGATTCAAAACAATTTGACATGGAACTGATAAGGTCATTAAATGAAAAACACATATTACAGATACTTGGTGAAGAAGAAAGCTCAAATAGAAATTTACTAAACAATATTAGCCTAAGAATGTGACTTAATGAGCCAATTAGAGTGAAGAAATAGAGGGTTGGAGAATGAAAAGAATTTGAATTGGATCTGAAATGGAAATGAAACTGGAGACACATATTAGAAATACTTGGTGAAGAAGAAAGCTTAAATATAAAATTTTAAACACTATTGGCCTATGAATGTGACTTAATAAGCCAATTTGAGTGAAGAAAAAGAGGGTTGGAGATTCAAAAGAATTTGAATCGAAACAGACAAGGAAATTAAATCGAAAATACATATTAGAGATACTTGGTGATGAAGAAAACTCAAATAGAAATTTCCTAAACAATATTGGCCTAAGAATGTGATTTAATGAGCCAATTAGAGTGAAGAAAGAGAGGGCTCGAGAATCAAGAGAATTTAACATGGAACTCATAAGGAAATTAAATCTAAAACACATATTAGAGATACTTGGTGAAGAAGAAAGCTCAAATAGAAATTTACTAAAAAATATTGGCCTAAGAATGTGACTTAATGAGCAAATTTGAGTGAAGAAAAAGAGGATTGGAGATTCAAAAGAATTTGAAACGAAACTGAAAAGGAAACGAAACTGGAAACACAAATTAGAGATACTTGGTGAAGAATAAAGCTTAATTAGCAAATTTTTAAACACTATTTGCCTAAGAATGTGACTGAAGAAGCCAAGTAGCATGAAGAAAGAGAGGGTTAGAGAATCAAAAAGACTTGAAACGGAAATGACAAGGAAAGGAAATCGAAATCACATATTACAGATACTTGGTTAAGAAGAAACTAAAATAAAAATTTACTAAACAATATTGGCCTAAGAATGTGACTTAATGAGCCAATTAGAGTGAAGAAAGAGAGGGTTGGAGAATCAAAAGAATTTGACATGGAACTGATAAGATAATTAAATCAAAAACACATATTAGAGATACTAGCTGAAGAAGAAGGCTTAAATAGAAATTTACTAAATAATATTGGCCAAAGAATGTGACTTAATGAGCCAATTAGAGTGAAGAAAGAGACGGTTGGACAATCAAAAGAATTTGAATCGTAACTGAGAAGGAAATGAAACCGAAAACACATATTAGAGATACTTGGTGAAGAAGAAAGCTTAAATATCAAATTTTTAAACACTATTGGCCTAAGAATGTGACTTAATAAGCCAATTAGAGTGAAGAAAGAGAGGGTTGGAGAATCAAAAGGACTTGAATCAAAAATGACAAGCAAATGAAACTGAAAACACATATTAGAGATACTTGGTAAAGAAGAAAGCTGAAATAAAAATATGCTAACAATATTGGCCTAAGAATGTGAATTAATGAGCCAATTAGAGTGCAGAAAGAGAGGGTTTGAGAATTAAAAGAATTTGACGTAGAACTAATAAGGTAATTAAATCAAAAACACATATTAGAGATACTTGGTGAAGAGGAAAGCTCATATTGAAATTTACTACACAATATTGGACAAAGAATGTGACTGAATGAGCCAATTAGAGGGAAGAAAGAGAGCGTTGGAGAATCAAAAGAATTTGACATGGAACTGATAAGATAATTAAATCAAAAACACATATTAGAGGTACTAGCTGAAAAAGAAAGCTTAAATAGAAATTTGCTAAACAATATTGGCCTAAGAGTGTGACATAATGAGCCAATTTGAGTGAAAAATAAGAGGATTGGAGATTCAAAAGAATTTGAAACGAAACTGAAAAGGAAATGAAACTGGAAACACATATTAGAGATACTTGGTGAAGAAGAAAGCTTAAAGATAAAATTTTTAAACACTATTGGCCTAAAAATGTGACTTAATGAGCCAATTAGAGTGAAGAAAGAGAGGGTTGGAGAATCAAAAGGAGTTGAAACGGAAATGACAAAGAAATGAAATCGAAAACACATATTAGAGATACTTGGTGAAGAAGAAAGCTCAAATAGAAATTTACTAAACAATATTGGCCTAAGAATGTGACTTAATGAGCCAATTAGAGTGAAGAAAGAGAGGGTTGGAGAATCAAAAGAATTTGACATGGAACTGACAAGAAAATTAAATCGAAAACATATATTAGAGATACTTGGTGAAGAAGAAAGCTCAAATAGAAATTTACTAAACAATATTGGCCTAGGAATGTGACTTAATGTGCCAATTAGAGAGAAGAAAGAGAGGGTTGCAAAATCATAAGAATTTGAATCTCAACTGAGAAGGAAATGAAACCGAAAACATATCTTAGAGACAATTGGCGAAGAAGAAAGCTCAAATAGAAATTTATTAAACAATACTGGCCTAAGAATGTGACTTAGTGAACCAATTAGAGTGAAGAAAGAGAGGGTTAGAGATTCAAAAGAATTTGAATCAGAACTGACATGGAAATTTAATCAAGAACACATGTTAGAGATACTTGGTGATGAAGAAATCCCAAATAGAAATTTACTAAACAATATTGGCCTATGAATGTGTTTTAGTAAGCCAATTAGAGTGAAGAAAGAGAGGGTTGGAGAATCAAAATAATTTGAATCAGAACGAAAATGGAAATGAAATTGAAAACACCTATTAGAGATACTTAGTGAAGAAGAAAGCTTAAATAGAAATTTTTGAAACAATATTGGCCTATAAATGTGACTTAATAAGCCAATTAGAGTGAAGAAAGAGAGGGTTAGAGAATCAAAATAATTTGAATCGAAAATGACAAGGACATGAAACCGAAAACACATATTATAAATTCTTGGTGAAGAAGAAAGCTCAAATAGAAATTTACTAAACAATATTGGCCTAAGAATGTGACTTAATGAGCCAATTAGAGTGAAGAAAGAGAGGGTTGGAGAATCAAAAGAGTTTGACATGGAACTGACAAGGAAATTAAATCGAAAACATATATTAGAGATACTTGGTGAAGAAGAAAGCTCAAATAGAAATTTACTAAACAATATTGGCCTAAGAATGTGACTTAATGAGCCAATTAGAGTGAAGAAAGAGAGGGTTGGAGAATCAAAAGAACTTGAATCGAAAATGACAAGTAAATGAAACCAAAAACACATATTAGAAATACATGGTGAAGAAGAAAGCCAAAATAGAAATTTACTAAACAATATTGGCCTAAGAATGTGACTTAATGAACCAATTAAAGTGAACAAAGAGAGGGTTGGAGAATCAAAAGAAATTGACTTGGAACTGACAAGGAAATGAAATCGAAAACACATATTAGAGATACTTGGTGAAGAAGAAAGCTCAAATAGAAATTTACTAAACAATATTGGCCTAAGAATGTGACTTAATGAGCCAATTAGAGTGAAGAAAGAGAGGGTTGGAGAACCAAAATAATTTGAATCAAAACTAACAAGGAAATGAAACCGAAAACCCAAATTAGAAATACTTGGTGAAGAAGAAAGCTCAAATAGAAATTTACTAAACAATATTGGCCTAAGAATGTGACTTAATGAGCCAATTAGAGTGACGAAAGAGCGGGTTGGAGAATCAAAAGAGTTTGACATGGAATTGACAAGGAAATTAAATCGAAAACATATATAAGAGATACTTGGTGAAGAAGAAAGCTCAAATAGAAATTTACTAAACAATATTGGCCTAAGAATGTGACTTAATGAGCCAATTAGAGTGAAGAAAGAGAGGTCTGTAGAATCAAAAGAATTTGACATGGAACTGACAAGGAAATGAAACCGAAAACACATTAGAGATAAATAGTGAAGAAGAAAGCTCAAATAGAAATTTACTAAACAATATTGGGCTAGGAATGTGACTTAATGTGCCAATTAGAGTGAAGAAAGAGAGGGTTCAAAATTCAAAAGAATTTGAATAGGAACTGAAATGGAAATGAAACAGGAAACACATAATACTGATACTTGGTGAAGAAGAAAGCTCAAATAGAAATTTACTAAACAATATTGGCCTAAGAATGTGACTTAATGAGCCAATTAGAGTGAAGAAAGAGAGGGTTGGAGAATCAAAAGAATTTGAATAGGCACTGACAAGGAAATGAAACTGAAAACACATATTAGAAATACTTGGTGAAGAAGAAAGCTCAAATAGAAATTTACTAAACAATATTGGCCTAAGAATGTGACTTAATAAGCCAATTAGAGTGAAGAAAGAGAGGGTTAGAGAATCAAAAGAATTTGAAATGGAACTGATAAGGACATGAAACTGAAAACACATATTAGAGATACTTGGTGAAGAAGAAAGCTCAAATAGAAATTTACTAAACAATATTGGCCTAAGAATGTGACTTAATGAGCCAATTAGAGTGAAGAAAGAGAGGGTTGGAGAATCAAAAGAACTTGAATCGGAAATGACATGGCAATGAAACCAAAAACACATATTAGAGATACTTGGTGAAGAAGAAAGCTCAAATAGAAATTTACTAGACAATATTGGCCTAAGAATGTGACTTAATGAGCCAATTAGAGTGAAGAAAGAGAGGTCTGTAGAATCAAAAGAATTTGACATGGAACTGACAAGGAAAGGAAATGGAAAACACATTTTAGAGATACTTACTGAAGAAGAAAGCCCAAATAGAAATTTACTAAACAATATTGGCCTAAGAATGTGACTTAATGAGCCAATTAGAGTGAAGAAAGAGAGGATTGGAGAATCAAAAGAATTTGAATAGGAACTGACAAGGAAATTAAAAAAAAACACATATTAGAGATACTTGGTGAAGAAGAAAGCTCAAATAGAAATTTACTAAACAATATTGGCCTAAGAATGTGACTTAATGAGCCAATTAGAGTGAAGAAAGAGAGGGTTGGAGAATCAAAAGAATTTGAATCGGAAATGACAAGGAAATGAAACCAAAAACACATATTAGAGATACTTGGTGAAGAAGAAAGCTCAAATAGAAATTTACTAAACAATATTGGCCTAAGAATGTGACTTAATGAGCCAATTAGAGTGAAGAAAGAGAGGGTTGGAGAATCAAAAGAAATTGAATCGGAAATGACAAGGAAATGAAACCAAAACTCATATTAGAGATACTTGGTGACGAAGAAAACTCAAATAGAAATTTACTAAACAATATTGGCCTAAGAATGTGACTTAATGAGCCAATTAGAGTGAAGAAAGAGAGGGTTGGAGAATCAAAAGAATTTGAATCGAAACTGACAAGGAAATTAAATCAAAAACACATATTAGAGATACTTGGTGAAGAAGAAAGCTCAAATAGAAATTTACTAAACAATATTGGCCTAAGAATGTGACTTAATGAGCCAATTAAAGTGAAGAAAGAGAGGGTTGGAGAATCAAAAGAATTTGAATCGAAGATGAAATGGAAATGAAACTGAAAACACATATTAGAGATACTTGGTGAAGAAGAAAGCTCAAATAGAAATTTACTAAACAATATTGGCCTAAGAATGTGACTTAATAAGCCAATTAGAGTGAAGAAAGAGAGGGTTGGAGAATCAAAAGAATTTGACATGGAACTGACAAGGAAATTAAATCAAAAACATCTATTACAGATACTTGGTGAAGAAGAAAGCTCAAATAGAAATTTACTAGACAATATTGGCCTAAGAATGTGACTTAATGAGCCAATTAGAGTGAAGAAAGAGAGGGTTAGAGAATCAAAAGAATTTGAAATGGAACTGACAAGGAAATCAAAGCAAAAACACATATTAGAAATACTTGGTGAAGAAGAAAGCTCAAATAGAAATTTACTAAACAATATTGGCCTAAGAATGTGACTTAATGAGCCAATTAGAGTGAAGAAAGAGAGGGTTGGAGAATCAAAAGAATTTGACATGGAACTGACAAGGAAATGAAACCGAAAACACATTAGAGATAAATAGTGAAGAAGAAAGCTTAAATAGAAATTTACTGAACAATATTGGCCTAGGAATGTGACTTAATGTGCCAATTAGAGTGAAGAAAGAGAGGGCTGGAGAATTAAAAGAACTTGAATCGGAAATGACAAGGAAATGAAACCGAAAACACATATTAGAGATACTTGGTGAAGAAGAAAGCTCAAATAGAAATTTACTAAACAATATTGGCCTAAGAATGTGACTTAATGAGCCAATTAGAGTGAAGAAAGAGAGGGTTGGAGAATCAAAAGAATTTGAATCGGAATTGACAAGGAAATGAAACCAAAAACACATATTAGAGATACTTGGTGAAGAAGAAAGCTCAAATAGAAATTTACTAAACAATATTGGCCTAAGAATGTGACTTAGTGAACCAATTAGAGTGAAGAAAGAGAGGGTTGGAGATTCAAAAGAATTTGAATCAGAACTGACATGGAAATTTAATCAAGAACACATGTTAGAGATACTTGGTGATGAAGAAATCCCAAATAGAAATTTACTAAACAATATTGGCTTAAGAATGTGGCTTCATGAGCTAATTAGAGTGAAGAAAGAGAAGGTTGGAGAATCAAAATAATTTGAATCGGAACGAAAATGGAAATGAAACTGAAACACCTATTAGAGATACTTAGTGAAGAAGAAAGCCCAAACAGAAATTTAGTAAACAATATTGGCTTATGAATGTGACTTAATAAGCCAATTAGAGTGAAGAAAGAGAGGGTTGGAGAATCAAAAGAATTTGACATGGAACTGACAAGGAAATTAAATCAAAAACATATATTAGAGATACTTGGTGAAGAAGAAAGCTCAAATAGAAATTTACTAAACAATATTGGCCTAAGAATGTGACTTAATGAGCCAATTAGAGTGAAGAAAAGAGGGTTGGAGAATCAAAAGAATTTGACACGGAAATGAAAAGTAAATGAAATCAAAAACACATATTAGAAATACTTGGTGAAGAAGAAAGCTCAAATAGAAATTTACTAAACAATATTGGCCTAAGAATGTGATTTAGTGGACGAATTAGAGTGAAGAAAGAGGGGGTTGGTGAATGAAAATAATTTGACACGGAAATGACAAGTAAATGAAACCGAAAACACATTAGGGATAAATAGTGAAGAAGAAAGCTTAAATAGAAATTTACTAAACAATATTGGCCTAAGAATGTGACTTAATGAGCCAATTAGAGTGAAGAAAGAGAGGGTTGGAGAATCAAAAGAATTTGAATAGGAACTGACAAGGAAATGAAACCGAAAACACATATGAGAAATACTTGGTGAAGAAGAAAGCTCAAATAGAAATTTACTAAACAATATTGGCCTAAGAATGTGACTTAATGAGCCAATTAGAGTGAAGAAAGAGAGGGTTGGAGAATCAAAAGAATTTGAATCGCAATTGAGAAGGAAATGAAACCAAAAACACATATTAGAGATACTTGGTGAAGAAGAAAGCTCAAATAGAAATTTACTAAACAATATTGGCCTAAGAATGTGACTTAATGAGCCAATTAGAGTGAAGAAAGAGAGGGTTGGAGAATCGAAAGAATTTGAATCGAAACAGAAATGGAAATGAAATCAAAAACACATATTAGAAATACTTGGTGAAGAGGAAAGCTCAAATAGAAATTTACTAAACAATATTGGCCTATGAATGTGTTTTAATAAGCCAATCAGAGTGAAGAAAGAGAGGGTTGGAGAATCAAAATAATTTGAATCGCAACGAAAATGGAAATGAAACTGAAAACACCTATTAGAGATACTTAGTGAAGAAGAAAGCCCAAACAGAAATTTAGTAAACAATATTGGCTTATGAATGTGACTTAATAAGCCAATTAGAGTGAAGAAAGAGAGGGTTAGAGAATCAAAAGAATGTGACATGGAACTGACAAGAAAATTAAATCCAAAACATATATTAGAGATAATTGGTGAAGAAGAAAGCTCAAATAGAAATTTACTAAACAATATTGGCCTAAGAATGTGACTTAATGAGCCAATTAGAGTGAAGAAAGAGGGGGTTGGTGAATGAAAATAATTTGACACGGAAATGAAAAGTAAATGAAATCAAAAACACATATTAGAAATACTTGGTGAAGAAGAAAGCTCAAATAGAAATTTACAAATCAATATTGGCATAAGAATGTGTCTTAATGAGCCAATTAGAGTGAAGAAAGAGAGTGTTGGGCAATCAAAAGAATTTGAGAAGGAACTGACAAGGAAATGAAACCGAAAACACATATTAGAGATACTTGGTGAAGAAGAAAGCTTAAATAGAAATTTACTGAACAATATTGGCCTAGGAATGTGACTTAATGTGCCAATTAGAGTGAAGAAAGAGAGGGCTGGAGAATTAAAAGAATTTGACTTGGAACTGACAAGGAAAGGAAACAGAAAACACATACTAGAGATACTTACTGAAGAAGAAAGCCCAAATAGAAATTTACTAAACAATATTGGCCTAAGAATGTGACTTAATGAGCCAATTAGAGTGAAGAAAGAGAGGGTTGGAGAATCAAAAGAATTTGAATCGGAAATGACAAGGAAATGAAACCAAAAACACATATTAGAGATACTTGGTGAAGAAGAAAGCTCAAATAGAAATTTACTAAACAATATTGGCCTAAGAATGTGACTTAATGAGCCAATTAGAGTGAAGAAAGAGAGGGTTGGAGATTCAAAAGAATTTGAATCGGAATTGACAAGGAAATTAAATCAAAAACACATATTAGAGATACTTGGTGAAGAAGAAAGCTCAAATAGAAATTTACTAAACAATATTGGCCTAAGAATGTGACTTAATGAGCCAATTAGAGTGAAGAAAGAGAGGGTTGGAGAATCAAAAGAATTTGAATCAGACCTGACATGGAAATGAAACCGAAAACACATATTAGAGATACTTGGTGAAGAAGAAAGCTCAAATAGAAATTTACTAAACAATATTGGCTTAAGAATGTGACTTAATGAGCCAATTAGAGTGAAGAAAGAGAGGGTTGGAGAATCAAAAGAATTTGAATAGGAACTGACAAGGAAATGAAACCGAAAACACATATGAGAAATACTTGGTGAAGAAGAAAGCTCAAATAGAAATTTACAAATCAATATTGGCATAAGAATGTGACTTAATGAGCCAATTAGAGTGAAGAAAGAGAGGGTTGGAGAATCAAAAGAATTTGAATAGGAACTGACATGGAAATTAAATCAAAGACACATGTTAGAGATACTTGGTGAAGAAGAAAGCTCAAATAGAAATTTACTAAACAATATTGGCCTAAGAATGTGACTTAATGAGCCAATTAGAGTGAAGAAAGAGAGTGTTGGAGAATCAAAAGAACTTGAAATGGAAATGACAAGGAAATGAAACCGAAAACACATATTAGAGATACTTGGTGAAGAAGAAAGCTCAAATAGAAATTTACTAAACAATATTGGCCTAAGAATGTGACTTAATGAGCCAATTAGAGTGAAGAAAGAGAGGGTTGGAGAATCAAAAGAATTTGAATCGGAATTGACAAGGAAATGAAATGGAAAACACATATTAGAAATACTTGGTAAGGAAGAAAGCTCAAATAGAAATTTACTAAACAATATTGGCCTAAGAATGTGACTTAATGAGCCAATTAGAGTGAAGAAAGAGAGGGTTGGAGAATCAAAAGAATTTGAATCAGAAATGACAAGGAAATGAAACCGAAAACACATATTAGAGATACTTGGTGAAGAAGAAAGCTCAAATAGAAATTTACTAAACAATATTGGCCTAAGAATGTGACTTAATGAGCCAATTAGAGTGAAGAAAGAGAGGGTTGGAGAATCAAAAGAATTTGAATCGAAACTGACAAGGAAATGAAGTCAAAAACACATATTAGAGATACTTGGTGAAGAAGAAAGCTCAAATAGAAATTTACTAAACAATATTGGCCTAAGAATGTGACTTAATGAGCCAATTAGAGTGAAGAAAGAGAGGGTTGGAGAATCAAAAGAATTTGAATCGGAACTAACATGGAAATTAAATCGAAAAGACATATTAGAGATACTTGGTGAAGAAGAAAGCTCAAATAGAAATTTACTAAACAATATTGGCCTAAGAATGTGACTTAATGAGCCAATTAGAGTGAAGAAAGAGAGGGTTGGAGAATCAAAAGAATTTGACATGGAACTAACAAGAAAATTAAATCCAAAACATATATTAGAGATAATTGGTGAAGAAGAAAGCCCAAATAGAAATTTACTAAACAATATTGGCCTAATAATGTGATTTAATGAGCCAATTAGAGTGAAGAAATAGAGGGTTGCAAAATCAAAAGAATTTGAATCGAAACTGACAAGTTAAGATGTCAAAAACACATATTAGAGATATTTGCTGAAGAAGAAAGATCAAATAGAAATTAACAAAACAATATTGGCCTAGGAAAGTCACATAATGAGCCAATTAGAGTGAAGAAAGAGATGGTTGGAAATTCAAGAGAATTTGAATCGGAACTGAAATGGAAATGAAACAGAAAACACATAGTAGTGATACTTGGTAAAGAAGAAAGCTCAAATAGAAATTTAGTAAACAATATTGGCCTAAGAATGTGACTTAATGAGCTAATTGGAGTGAAGAAAGAGAGGGTTAGAGAATCAAAAGAATTTGACATGGAACTGACAACGAAATTAAATCAAAAACATCTATTAGAGATACTTGGTGAAGAAGAAAGCTCAAATAGAAATTTACTAGACAATATTGGCCTAAGAATGTGACTTAATGAGCCAATTAGAGTGAAGAAAGTGAGGTCTGTAGAATCAAAAGAATTTGACCTAGAACTGACAAGGAAATGAAACCGAAAACACATTAGGGATAAATAGTGAAGAAGAAAGTCCAAATAGAAATTTACTAAACAATATTGGCCTAAGAATGTGACTTAATGAGCCAATTAGAGTGAAGAAAGAGAGGGTTGGAGAATCAAAAGAATTTGAATCGGAACTGACTTGGAAATGAAAATAAAAATACATATTAGAGATACTTGGGGAAGAAGAAAGCTCAAATAGAAATTGACTAAACAATATTGGCCTAAGAATGTGACTTAATGTGCTAATTAGAGTGAAGAAAGAGAGGGTTGGAGAATCAAAAGAATTTGAATCGAAACAGAAATGGAAATGAAACCGAAAACCCATATTAGAGATACTTGGTGAAGAAGAAAGCTCAAATAGAAATTTACTAAACAATATTGGCCTAAGAATGTGACTTAATGAGCCAATTAGAGTGAAGAAATAGAAGGTTGGTGATTCCAAAGAATTTGAATCGGAACTGACAAGAAATTTAAATCGAACACACATATTAGAGATACTTGGTGAAGAAGAAAGCTCAAATAGAAATTTACTAAACAATATTGGCCTAAGAATGTGACTTAATGAGCCAATTAGAGTGAAGAAAGAGAGGGTTGGAGAATCAAAAGAACTTGAATCGGAAATGACAATTAAATGAAACCGAAAACACATATTAGAAATACTTGGTGAAGAAGAAAGCTCAAATAGAAATTTACAAATCAATATTGGCATAAGAATGTGACTTAATGAGCCAATTAGAGTGAAGAAAGAGAGGGTTGGAGAATCAAAATAATTTGACATGGAATTCGAAGGGAAATTAAATCGAAAACATATATTAGAGATACTTGGTGAAGAAGAAAGCTCAAATAGAAATTTACTAAACAATATTGGCCTAAGAATGTGACTTAATGAGCCAATTAGAGTGAAGAAAGAGAGGGTTGGAGAATCAAAAGAATTTGAAATGGAACTGACAAGGAAATGAAACCGAAAACACATATGAGAAATACTTGGTGAGGAAGAAAGCTCAAATGGAAATTTACTGAACAATATTGGCCTAAGAATGTGACATAATATGGCAATTATAGTGAAGAAAGAGAGGGTTGGAGAATCAAAAGAATTTGAATCGAAACAGAAATGAAAATGAAACCAGAAACCCATATTAGAGATACTTGGTGAAGAAGAAAGCTTAAATATAAAATTTTTAAACATTATTGGCTTAAGAATTTGACTTAATGAGCCAATTAGAGTGAAGAAAGAGAGGGTTGGAGAATCAAAAGAATTTGAATAGGAAATGACAAGGAAATGAAACCGAAAACACATATTAGAAATACTTGGTGAAGAAGAAAGCTCAAATAGAAATTTACTAAACAATATTGGCCTAAGAATGTGACTTAATGAGCCAATTAGAGTGAAGAAAGAGAGGGTTGGAGAATCACAAGAATTTGAATCAGAACTGATATGGAAATGAAGCCGCAAAACACATGTTAGAGATACTTGGTGAAGAAGAAAGCTCAAATAGAAATTTACAAATCAATATTGGCATAAGAATGTGACTTAATGAGCCAATTAGAGTGAAGAAAGAGAGGGTTGGAGAATCAAAAGAACTTGAATCAGAAATGACAAGGAAATGAAACCGAAAACATATTAGAAATACTTGGTGAAGAAGAAAGCTCAAATAGAAATTTACTAAACAATATTGGCCTAAGAATGTGACTTAATGAGCCAATTAGAGTGAAGAAAGAGAGGGTTGGAGAATCAAAAGTATTTGACATGGAATTGACAAGGAAATTAAATCAAAAACATATATTAGAGATACTTGGTGAAGAAGAAAGCTCAAATAGAAATTTACTAAACAATATTGGCTAAAGAATGTGACTTAATAAGCCAATTAGAGTGAAGAAACAAAGGGTTAGAGAATCAAAAGAATTTGACATGGAATTGACAAGGAAATTAAAACAAAAACATATATTAGAGGTACTTGGTGAAGAAGAAAGCTCAAATAGAAATTTACTAAACAAATTAGCCAAAGAATGTGACTTAATGAGCCAATTGGAGTGAAGAAAGAGAGGGTAGGAGAATCAAAAGAATTTCACATAGAACTAGCAAGGAAATTAAATCGAAAACATCTATTAGAGATACTTGGTGAAGAAGAAAGCTCAAATAGAAATTTACTAAACAATATTGGCCTAAGAATGTGGCTTAATCAGCCAATTAGAGTGAAGAAAGAGAGGGTTGGAGAATCAAAATAATTTGACATGGAACTGGAAGGGAAATTAAATCGAAAGCATATATTATAGATACTTGGCGAAGAAGAAAGCTCAAATAGAAATTTACTAAACAATATTGGCCTAAGAATGTGACTTAATGAGCCAATTAGAGTGAAGAAAGAGAGGGTTGGAGAATCAAAAGAATTTGAATCAGAACGAAAATGGAAATGAAACCGAAAACACATATTAGAAATACTTGGTGAAGAAGAAAGCCAAAATAGAAATTTACTAAACAATATTGGCCTAAGAATGTGACTTAATGAACCAAGTAGAGTGAAGAAGGAGAGGGTTGGAGATTCAAAAGAGTTTGAATCGGAAATGACAGGAAAATTAAATCAAAAACACATGTTAGAGATACTTGGTGAAAAAGAAACCTCAAATAGAAATTTCCTAAACAATATTGGCCTAAGAATGTGACTTAATGAGCCAATTAGAGTGAAGAAAGAGAGGGTTGGATAATCAAAAGAACTTGAATCAGAAATGACAAGGAAATGAAACCGAAAACACATATTAGAAATACTTGGTGAAGAAGAAAGCCCAAATAGAAATTTACTAAACAATATTGGCCTAAGAATGTGATTTAATTAGCGAATTAGAGTGAAGAAATAGAGGATTGCAAAATCAAAAGATTTTGAATCGAAACTGACAAGGAAAGATTTCGAAAACACATACTAGAGATACTTGCCGAAGATGAAAGATGAAATAGAAATTAACAAAACAATATTGGCCTAGGAATGTGACCTAATGAGCCAATTAGAGTGAAGAAAGAGATGGTTGGAAATTCAAAAGAATTTGAATCGGAATTGAAATGGAAATGAAACAGGAAACACATAATAGTGATACTTGGTTGAGAAGAAACCTCAAATAGAAATTTACTAAACAATATTGGCCGAAGAATGTGACTTAATGAGCCAATTAGAGTGAAGAAAGAGAGGGTTGGAGAATCAAAAGTATTTGACATGGAATTGACAAGGAAATTAAATCAAAAACATATATTAGAGATACTTGGTGAAGAAGAAAGCTCAAATAGAAATTTACTAAACAATATTGGCTAAAGAATGTGACTTAATAAGCCAATTAGAGTGAAGAAACAGAGGGTTAGAGAATCAAAAGAATCTGACATGGAACTGACAAGGAAATTAAATTGAAAACATATATTAGAGGTACTTGGTGAAGAAGAAAGCTCAAATAGAAATTTACTAAACAATATTGGCCTAAGAATGTGACTTAATGA